>OX465193.1:14794889-16105367 GCA_949987655.1 Polymixis flavicincta | reverse complement strand
GAGATATTCACACCCTCCGCTTAGGGTCGGCTAGTTTTCTTTAAAAGCATGGACATTTGAACCCTTGGAATTTAGTCAAGCGTTCCGTCCCTAGAGCCTTGGAAACCCCACGGTCAGTCGGAAGAAATTCAAATAAATTTACTGTAGTCACATTCTTTTGGATGAACGACTTATATTACAGTGTAAACCTGGAATTTTCAGACACTTAACCTAAATATGGTTTTAAAAGTCTCGTTGTCGCTACAATACATATCAAAGTGACAGATACAGAACACGATTTAACAATCAATGAATTTATCTGCTTAGCCTTAAAACCAAACTATGTTGGGGTCGCCTTCCAGCCTAATCAGATGTAGCTGAGTCCCAGTATTTTACATGGAGGGACTGCCTATCCGACTTCCACAAACAAATTACTGGGTACCACGATACTCAGATACGTAAAAGAATGGACCATCCCATTTCTTCCCGTGGTTGTCGTGGAAGGCGACTAAGGGACTTACTAGAGAATGGACAGCAGCATTCTCTATGCATTTTACCACCATATTGCGATTGCCAACCCGCCAAGCGTGGCGATTATGGCAAACCTCCTATGTCCAGCAGTGGACGTCTTTCGGCTGAAATGATGATGATGACTATCCCCTTGGTAAGACTGGTTGATAAACAGACTTATGGGCATCTGGTTACCCGTAACGACTGTCCAGGATCGAATAGTTGGTCCCGGCTATGCCTAATATTCTTTCCCGGAGGGTCTTCGTTATGTATTAGGTATGTTAAAGAGTTAGAAATGTTTTGATTGTAAAAGATTGTATGTTGTGTAAAGCTCTGTCGAAATATATGCCAGCTAAAGCTAATGGAAACCACGTTTGGAATAATGACGGTTCATTTCAAAGTAATACAATCACACGAAGTATTGACACGTTGCCAGCTCCATCTACTAATTGTATACAGAATGCATTTGCTTAGTTAATTTCTCTAATTCAGGTTAGCTTGCATTAAATATATATAGCGCTAAACGAATTTTAAACATTGTTTTTTTGGGATAGTTATTTAGAGTTGACAGAGCCAGAAAGATGTTTTCAATATATATATGCTTATCTGTGTAGCCACTGCGAAAACCCCTAAGAAAATAGCTGAAGAAAATGATGAAACAGAAAAAGTTTTTTGAACTAAAGGTCGTGAGAGAAAAGACACTGCAACTAGAGATTGTCAAAGACGATAGCGTAAGTCAAGAGGACCTATACTTAGCAAGGAAACGCGAGCTGAATAAAAAGAAAAATCTTAGTGCATAAAAAGACAGACACTAATCAGACGTCTAACGTTAGTCACCGGGGTTATTCCTGGCATTCGAAGCATCCCGCTTGTTTTCTACTCCATTAATATTCTAATTAGTTTGTAGTAATCGCGGTTTAAAACGATGCTAA
The DNA here is from genome assembly GCA_949987655.1 of Polymixis flavicincta. Lineage (NCBI taxonomy): Eukaryota > Metazoa > Arthropoda > Insecta > Lepidoptera > Noctuidae > Polymixis > Polymixis flavicincta. The sequence continues at coordinate 16,103,946 of OX465193.1, read as the reverse complement.
TGCGAGTCTTCACCGTAACTGGCATTCGTGAAAGGATAAGATCATCCGTTGTGTCTTCTCGCTCTGGCACCAGTGGTTGGATTTAGGGTTTCTCTAATCGTTGTGCGTCAGTCTTTGTTGCCATTGATAATGACATTAACGGAACACAGCAAACTTTAATTTACTTTCGTATTGTCTTTTTTAATATATCTGCTATGAGTGCAATGCTGTCCTACTTATTATATAAGTATGTATTTCCTGCTAATATTATAAATGTGAAAAATTGGATGTTTTTTACTCAAACACGCAAAAACGGCTGAATGGATTTGGATGAAATTTGGCACACGGATAGTTTATAACCTGGATAAACACCTTGGATACTTTTTATTCCGGTAATAGGTTCCCGTGAGATCATTGTCGACCTCCACGTGGGCGAAGCCGAAAAAACCTAGTATGAAGTATTATTAATAGAGAACTTCATTTTTCTACAGTGAATTGCCATCCAAAGTAGCCAAATGACTCGGTCTTATCTAAGTTTATCCTCATATAGAAAAACTACCTTGTAGCACCTATTAATTAGAAAAAAAAATCAATGGTGACCCGAGAGCAAGTCCCAAACAATCAAATCAAAATATTTTATTTCACATAAACCTGCATGGGCACTTATGAAACGTCAGGAGCTAGGTGCACGGTTCCAAATTGTTGTTTCCTATGGAGAAGAGCCGGCAAGAAACTCCACGGTTACTCTTTTAAAAATAATTGGCTTTAACAATGTTTCCAAATTACAGAGATGAAACGTATGGGAGGACAGTGCTGGCCTGTCAATAAGTACCAAGTACTTAGACGAATACAGAATAGAAAATCGTCTAAAATCTCCAGTCTGTAAGGCCTACAACGTTCTCTCATTCACAATATGTAAAATAATCTACAAACATCAACTACATTAATCTACAACAAAAAACAAAGACCCATTACTATAATAAAAGTCACACTTCCATACATATTCAAACCGAACCCCTAGCAGGGTAATCAGACAATACAGTCGGAATTAATAGAAGTCCACCCGTAATGATACATCTTATTTATACGAGCAAATAAGAGAAGGGGACAGTTGACACCATATTTGATATAGGAAATGAAAATGTCATCGGCTTAATAGGTACGCTAAGGATTATTATTGATATTGCACGATTTACGATAGCTGATATTAATAAAGATTACAATCTGAATGAAGAAGGAAAGACCTAAAGAAAGATAGTGGAATCTTTTGATGTGCAAGTAACCGTTTAGTTAGACGATCAAAATGTATGCAAACACGAATGCATTGAGCAATTAGCTGTTGCGTGTCGGTGAAGCTCTTAATTGCTAATTTATTGTGAAGTTTTGAGAACGTTTTAAAGCCAAAATATTCACTACTGAATATTGGTATCCGCCTAAGACTAATAAAGGAACTCTACAGTTGTGTATTTATTTTTGTAATTTAGTGAAATTTTTGACGGATATTGCAAATCAATTGCTACATGCGTTCGAAAAATGTAGGTATCTGCTCAACAACGCAATGAATATTATTGAACTGTCAAAATTAAAGGCTTTCCAACTGTTAATGTGATACACAATTTTCCCACTGTACCTTAGTGAGTCATCATCTTGTTTAATGTAGTTATTATAATTTGTATAGGCAATTTCTTAACACAGGCCTTTCCTAACTTACTTGACACCACTCGGTCCACAATCTTCCTCAAACAGAGCACTATCTCCTTTAAAATGTTGATCTTTATTACTTTATATTTCTACATGCGTTTATTGAATTCGCGATCGCTGTACAATATACTGCTAATCTTCTATATATGTATACAAATGAATACCTATTTCTCTTGGTCACGGCATCCCACGTGAATGGCTGCTGGACCAATTTAGCTAATTCTTTTTTATTGTCTTTGTTATTGTCAGGAAGGAAAGAAAAAATTAAGAAAGTTGCGCGTAACATTCTAAAATTTAAGAAAACTTATATATCAACGGGACCATATTAACTTTTCTAATATTATACCAATGCGAATTCAATATTCATTGTTAAACCAGGACGACCGACGTCTGTCGGGTCAACTAGTTCAATTATAAAAACAAATTTTCTCAAGCACCTTCATTCCCATATGCCGAACTTTTTTGGACCAACATTTTTTCTTCGCAAAAACGTACCCAGTGTCAAGAAGTCGTGGTCCACGACTGTTGGGGCAGGCGTGTCAAAGGTAAGATCACGAGGACCCGTAACTCGCATACCGGTGAAAGGTGACTGGCAGTATAGTAGGTTAGTGTTGAGAGTAATAAGATTTGAGCGTCGAAAAAATTTGTACTAAAGGTTGTACTTTTTTTTGCTTTGTGATTATTCCATATAAGGATTAAATGGAAACGGTTCTCACAGTAACTGTTCTTGCAGTAAAACAGAAGCTCATCTCAATGTAAAGCTTCTGTTTTTAACGATATATCAACGGGACCATTTTTTTTTTTACTATCCTACGCTGACTCTCCCGCTTCTTCCAGTTTTGTCGATACCTATCCTGCTCGTTCCGCCATCTCCTACTTGGTCTCAGGGTCCATTTTAAATGAGCCACAATTGCGATACGAAAATCTCCCTTACTGATAAGACAGAAATGTGCAGCCTATGTCAATTTGTTACCACTGATGCGTGTATGACTGTACCTAAATAAATTTTAGTGCTGATTTCTCGGGTAGGCAAGACTCAATATTTATTAACTTCGGGGAAATAAAAGTATAATAATCATGACATCATACACCTGCTACTAAAAATCCTTTGAGACTACTTTGCAATAAAACAAAGCTTGTCTCAAAAATCAACCTTATGCAATTAAATTATTCAATAATCGAAAGTATCAAGATTGCTCACGCCATCATTCGGGAATAATGACAGGAGGCAGTCAAACGTCCCGGGAACGTTTACTATAGCACCCCTGGTGATGAGGTTAATGTGACTCGGCAAATTTCCGACGATGTCCGACAGTGTACGACAATCCGACACTACGCCTGAGTCCCGAGGTTCCGACAAATCGGAAGGCGGGATGAATTGCCATTAGTTTTTAAATAGTTTTAAATGGAGGAAAGTGTTATTTTAAAACGGCAAGAGGTTTTTGGTTTCATAGAACTGACATTATTATTGTTTATACTATATAGACAAACTCAAAAAATTAGCTAACACGTAACATATCATTAACAAGATCATTGTTAATGATATGTTACGTGTTAGCAAATTTTTTGAGTTTGTAATGCGATAAGACTTGCAATAGCAGTGACATATATAGGTACTTGTGTAAATCTGCATGTGTTTCTTTATATTTTGCTTTCATCTTATGATAATTTTATAATAACAAAATATTGATGAAAATACTCTACTTATTTTAACAATTTCTTTTATCGTCAAAACCATCCCTTAAATAAATTCACTGCACAGTGTTGCATTGCTCAATAATTTTCGGACAAAAATAAATAAAGGCAGTCGTCCCGTCCCGGCCGGGCCCAGTGGGACGAGCGATTTGTTCGCTGGCCAAATTGCCGCTCTTTAGGCAGACTTTAATAATCACGTCATATCCAATTTTCGTTTGACACGCTGTGCGAATACAAATTGGGCAACGCGTTGATTGAATATGTCACTTGTTTATTAGTGAATTGACACTAGTAATTAATGATTGGTTTATTATTGGCTGTGTAGGGTTTTTATGTTGATTTTTGTTCAGATAAAACGTAAGTTTATTAATTACATGTATCATTAATTCATGATCATATTAAAAAAAAAACTGAATAGCGTAGAACTGTTTTCAAGTTCTGATGACGTACTTATTTAAAAGAATTTAAATGAAATGCGTTGTCACTTACATGTATTCGAATACTCTTGGCATTAATCCACAATAATTCTATGCACTTCGCAATATTCTTTGGACGACGACGTTTTTAAATATGAATATAAAAAAAGAAAGACCAAAGCACATTATCACAATGACAAATCTCAAAAAATCTACGACATAAAAATGTAAAATTTAGATAAATTGCATCCCACTATGACAACGCAATGTCGACGCAGTGAAAATATCGTACAATAGATGATATCGCAAGCCCACACACCCCAGTGGGCGATATACCGCTTTTTACGTGAAAAAAATGACCAATCTGCTAGACGCGTCGATACGGGTATGACTAATGGTGGTCGCCTGCTTAGCAAATTGCCTGCCAAAATCGTAACGAAACTGGAAAATTGTTTCATTCATAAATGCAATACTTGGGATTTGCGTGGATAGCTTTCTGATGAATAAAATAGTGAGGATTACGCGCCCCATGTGATAGCGGTTTGAAAACGTCAGATGGACAAATGCTTGTGATAATCGTTTGTATGATTGGATTTTGTTCGTTCCTTTTTTCGGTGAGGAAGTTTTAACCTATCGACCGTTTTCTGAGTAAATAAAACTAGCTAGCTGAATTAGCAATACAAAGAGAGGTCGGGGCCGCATTCGCAGCCAATTGAAAGGAGAAGGAAATAATAGTTATTTGCAATAATCGACTGAAGGGACGGCTGATTGCGCCCGGGGCACGGGCGAGGAAATTTTTCCCGTATTTTTGTCTGCCAACTTGCCGTCGAGTATTCGTTAGTGCTTTCTATAAATTCTTCAGTTTATTCGATTTTACTTGTATTTGGAATAATCATTAAGCTTAATGTAGATTAGCGAGATTCAAATACGTTATTTACTAGTTAACTTATGTTGCAATAATGCAAGTACTGTTTCTTGCAGAATAATATCAAAGTAGACAATGTCATGTTTTTATTTTTAATGTATTTTTAAATTCATAAAAAATAAGATACAAAACTTCAAAATGCGCCATGAATCTCATAAAAATATAGAATCCTGCTGATCTCTTGTATTAATATATTAACATGAATAAATATAGATTCATCTGTCATTCAAAACCGCTTCTAAGGAACCCTTCCCAACTAGTACCAAATCAACCCTAAAAGAAGGAATTAAAACAACAGGGGTCAGCACAAAAGTACGTTGATGAGGTAAAGGGGGATATAATAGATCATTTTCGGGACACTTGTCCCACAGTTAATCCGGACTGGTCCAGCTAGTGATCGATTGTAGTCACCCTAATGTAGGAATGTCTATTAAACTTGGCATTTCATATGGCTACTTCCAAAACATACTGACTGACAAAAAATTTAGTTGTAATACTCAAAGGAAAAAATCTGCTTTCCAAAATTGATTTTCGTAAAGAAATATTGTCCAAGAAATCGTATTTTTTACTACCAAATAATTACAGTTTCTTATAATATTTAGATTCGCTCACAAAAGTATTAAAATTCATTCGATATCATAATTGAGAAAAATGCCTTTCATATCGACAGATCCATTCTTCGGGCAAATTATTAAAAAAAAGTGTCAATACTTCATTCGATACGTATTAAAGCCCGCAATTTTATAGAATATTACATATATTTTTTTTTACTTTTGAGGGTTCCGTATCCAGAGGGTACTAACAAGACCCTATTAATAAGACTCCGCTGTCGATCCATCCAACCGTCTGTCACTGAACTGTATCTTTTGAACGGTATCAGGTAGACACTTTAAATTCACGTAGTGTGTACTACTACGATCGCTTGTTTTATAGCTATCATATTCAACTTTATTTAATTTTTATGATTTGACAAATAATAAAAATTAAATTAACTTAAAAAGAAATGACCATATTAGAAATGTTCTTTTTTCGGCGTTTTCAGAACATATTGTTAACAATATTGTACGGTGGTACTGACGGAACACTTCGTGTGCGAGTCCCGCGCGCACTCAGCAGTTTATTTTACTTTTTCCTTCGTAACATCACAAAATTACCAGAACACCTGCAGCAAAAGAAGATTCGAGTGAAACCGCAGACATAACCGATCGTTGTTTTTGAAGAATCGACTTTTTTAACTTTTATTCGATTCTCTAATGACGGATAATAGTTCGGTTGTTATATCGATACTGGGCTCTTTGGGGACGAACTTATTGTGATTATTGTTCAACTTAATAGTTTCAAAAGTATTATTTCTCCCCTTATGACATCCTTTTTTTTATTTCCTGTCTAAATTGTATAAAAGTCTTTAGATTGGTTTGTTAGAAATTTTATGATTGACGTCTTAAGACATACTGTAGGTACAAAAAAACAGATATTGTCTAAATTAAGATATTTTCAGTACCTACAAACATTTTTTTTGTCAATACCTAGTTCCGTAGCAGTAGGCATAACGTTATTTTAACCAATACCGAATTTAATTATATTTAAAACCTACGATACCGTTCAATGTTCAACACCTTTTTCATTTCACAGTTTTTTGTCCAGCTATTTTACACATTGGACCTCTGTGTATTGTTTGACACACTTATAAAATGTATTGCTAGATATATTTTACAGTCTTGTATCAAAGTTTGTCTGTCGGTAGTAAAAACTCGAATGGATGGAGGGCGAGACGAATTGCAGTGAATCAGCAGTTGGTAGCCGATTGAGGCTGACTACTGTGTTGTACAGGCTGTTTTGAATCACAAATATTTTAGACAAAATATTTTGTAAGATTTTTGGCGTCAGTTTTAAGTTTTGTGACCTGTGGGCAATTCACCGCAGTTATTATTTTACTAAGCACAGAAGGTTTTGATACTTTTCTGTAATTTATTTTATCATTATTTTAATTGGGGTTCGTTTTAAAATGAGAGAGACGGATAAATTAATTAACTGTCTACTGTCCCCTTTTTAAACACTGCTGGAATATTTAGAAAGGTTTTTATGTACTATAAATATATTTGGTACAGGTATTTTTGAATAATAACAAACACATTGCCAAAATAACATCAACCTATGTAAAATAAAAAAGAGACAAACTGTAATAGATCCATACATTCAAAAAGGGCCGGCAGAATTACCAATCTTTTTTGCCGGTCAATAACATAACAACACACCTTATCTTATGCAGCTAAAGACCAAAATAGCTTAGCGAATCGCATTTCGGAAGCAACATCTAAGACTTAACTCATCTAAAATGAGGTGGTAGAAGATAATACTATATAATATTAACCCGGATATTTGAGATTGGCTTTTTTGTTAGTAATCTTTTCATTTTTATTATTTAAGAGACATTGTTAATTCCGTGGTGAAATGTGACGATTCCTGGAATAATATTTTGACTAGATTTAAACAGAAACTGTAACAAAACCGTTCGTTTAATCATTGCTGTTAATTAATTGATCGTCTATTAATTTTGTCACCATTTTTGAACCAATCTCATCCACTGTGCTTAATCATTTTGATAGCAAAGCGGTTACTAACAATCCATCGTTTGATTTTAGTTACTATTCTACCAAACAGTGCTTAATTTTAGTCCACAATCGAAACTTAGATTTCGACAGGGTCTTTCAAAATAATGCCACGAAGTATGCATTTTTAATTAAAGACCAAACAACCATCAAGTTCTGTTGTTATTTATTTTTTATTCTACGAATTTTCCTTATTTTCAGTTCATAAAGCTTCAAAATGCTTTGTTACAACCTAAAGAGCAACATGTTTCGACTGATGTGTAATCGACAATAATATAATTGCGGTTTAAAAAAAAAAAAAAAAAAAAAAAAAAAAAAAAAAAAAAAAAAAAAAACATCACACAAAACTATAGGACTTTTTTCTCCTTTTCGATTGAACTTGCTGCGGTCTGAACAGCGTTTTACGAGCTCAGCTGTTTGGAAATGGAGTTTTACGTTAAATATTGGGTATTTTTTTACTGTAAATGTAAATGGCTTATGCGCATCATAATTTTGGGTTTCTTTTTTAGAGGTATTGCTTTTTTTAAATGAGAATTATTTTCACAGAACGACGTTGACTGCTGATTATCAAGTCTCTAAAAAGGGCCACTTAAACCGCTGTGCAATAAGCGGCTTTAAAATATTGTTGTTTGTCGTAAGGAACCCGTTTTTGAAAAGATTACAAAGTAGTCATGTTGTTTTCTAAAGTTACTAGAGAAACACACAAGTACCATTACGAAAAAAAAAAGAATTTATTTCATTTTTGAATTGAGTTTAGGTATACTTACGGTATCATTTGTAGGTAGGTGCATAATTATTTATTTTTGAATTAGTATCACGTCAATCTGGATTTTTGTAACTGCTTTTGTTGCAGGAAGAGCACTAACAAATATTAACAAGAGCGCTTAACTAATCTTGATCCTTTTATTTCTTTTTTTAGATTTTCAACACATTACAAACGCTCAAACGTTTTACATACTCGCATAACAAAAACGCGTGTTACATTATTTAGTTACGCTCTTAATTTTTCAATCAAAATATTTTTGTCTACGGATGTGATTTTTTTACATTTTACCTTTCAACGCTTTTTTGGTATTCTTTAGAAATTTTGATTAGGTGTGAAAGGGTTCCTGTCTTGTGATTGAGTCAAAGAAGTTTTTGTTTCGTGAGATAAAATGTAAAAAAGAGTAAAAATTGTTAAGATAAAAGAGCCTTTTATCTGTTACTTATGTCTGATGATTTTCACGGTTTTTATTATTATTAGGAGGCCAATATACTCGTGCACTCCTGGCATTAACCAATCGTTTAGAAAATGTTAGTCAGTAACTAAAAAGTCTGACAACAAGGATTACCAAGAGGTATCGTGTTACCCAGTGACTGGGTTGTCGAAGTTAGATAGGCAGTCGCTCCACGTAAAATACTGGTATTCAGCAGCAACTTTTTTTTTTGGGTGGGAAATCATCAAATGACTTCTCCCGCTGGGTAGAGCAGGAGGGCGTTTCAGACTTTTACTGACTAAAACCCACTCGTGTTCCCTCAGTTGCCCGTGTGCCAGGGGCGGCGGCGGTAACTCTTTCGAACAACCCGCTCCCCTGGCAGGCATCGGCCCTTGCGGACCTCACCAGTGGTTGCTGAGATCTCTGACGGCGCGCGTGGAACACAACGCGCCGTCTCGCCTACCACTTTTCGGCCGCAGGGGATAGGGAGAGCGGCCAACGCTATACCGACACTCCTTATCCCCTGCGGCCCCACCACGTCCGCCATCAAACGGTTAGACCGCTATCTGAAGCCGACCCCAACATAGTTGGGAAAAGGCTAGGAAGATTTTTTGGTTTATTAAGAAAATGTATCAATTGTAATTTTAATGTTGACTGTTAAGTTAGGATTAAGAAAAAAGTCATAAACATGTAAGTACCATTTTCATATCTCTTCTAGGCAGTGAACAGTCTTAAAAGTAGCCTGTAATCCTACTATTCTACTTAAATGTATTATAACTGTGAAAGTTTATATTTTTAGATAAATTACTCAATCACGCAACAACGGCTGAACGGATATGGATGAAATTTGGCACACAGAAAGATTATAACTTAGATTAACACATAGGATACTTTTATCCCGGTATTACGTTTCCGTGGGGTAATTTTTAACGCCCACGCGGGCAAAGCTGCTGGCAAAAGTTAGTACTACATAATACATAGTAAAATTTCTCAAGTTTTATGATAGCATTGTTTACCTCGTTTTTTCTGCAATTACATAAACGAAAGCGTCAACATTTCGGACAGTCACTGTTCAAGGTTCAAGTCAGGTTGTTGCGTATTCAAGTTTATGGTTACTTCGTTGATGTAGAGCAACCACACGGCGTGGGTTAATGTAACCGGGTACTCAATTATATTGCTTTGATGTGTCGCGGCCTACTGAGTATTAGGTGTCTTGATACTTGAACTTCTTAAATTATTTTTGCCATCTTAAACGAACTGAAATTTGACCACATCCGTATGATTTTAAAATAATGTATTACAAAAATTACTAACATTGAATCTAAATGTAGTTTTTACTGTTAAGCCTTCTTACTTTCAAAATCGATTTACATTAACCGCAAGAGCACATAAAAGCTTCAAACTTTCCATTTGTTGTTAATAAATTACACAAAAACTCTAATAAGAACGTCAAATCTTTATAAAACCTACATTTCACCGTGAGAACCTTGTAAATTATAACAAAGCTTTTCAAAACAATACCAATTAACTTGTGACTCAAAAGAGCAAAAGCTTTGCATTTATTTGTATTATTATTGTTAAATTCAAGTGCCTCATTACGACCATACTTCTTGTTTCTGAGAAAACGACAAATTACGAAGGTGATCTTGATGTTATGATACGGATGCTGTAATATTGTTTAAATTGTAGAGTTAAGAGATATTTAGATCTCTCTCAGGTCAAAAAAAATATAGATACTAAGATTTCTTTATGTTTTGATTGCAATCACAAAATGTAAATAAAATTTAACGTTTTTGTTTTTTTTTTTTTGCAATACGGTATGTAGCACTTGCTCTGTGATATTTTTATTTTTTTATCACTACTTTCTGATAGTTGTTACCTATATCAATGTAAAACTTATTACTAAAGGATTATGCTCCATCAATTTTTATGCGTTATGGGATGTTTGCGTGGATTTAAATTATAGTAATGTGACATGACATGACAAATTATTCTACAAAATATTTGGCAACACCTGCCATTATTTTTTATTTATGTAAGCAAATTACAACAATAAATAAATTACCTAATTCTTTATGTTCTTAGGCACAAGCGAGTATGGCGTACGTCATGACATGATAAAATCTTAATTTGTGTTGCCTGTTCTGTCTGCGCCGGTGAATATACTGTTGTTTTACTTGGCAAAACGTTTTGTAGGCTGCACACGATTTGATAAAACATTGAACTGAAGAAAAAAATCTTAGAAAAAAAATTAGATGACCAAAAATGTGTTTGAAAAACAGGTGCGATTTTGTTGTCATAGGTGCATAAAATGATAATAATAGTTGTTTTTTTGTATTCATTGTCAAGCCTTGCCCATGTCTGGGATAAAATAATATAATTAATAGCTTGATGGATATCTTACCTATAATAACTAGGTACTCTTTAATTACATAAAAAAGATAATAAAATTACACAGCCCAAAGTTGCTCGTAAAATCTACTCAACTAAGTAAGTAGGTAGGCACTATTAATAAATAGGTAATGAAGTTATTAAAAATGAAAGGTAGTTTACAAGAGATCATCATCTCAAACTGTCACGCTATAACCAAACCATGAAATTCATAAATAATTAGCAGCTTGCCATAATTTAAAGTTTCTTAACGCCTTTAGTTCTGCGTCATTATTTTGGAAATCGTTTTCTGCAATGTTTTAATTAATTATGATGTTGTATAAGCAAAAATCTTGACTTGGGTGCCTTAATTGGCCTCTTTAAAGCTCATCAATTTCAATTAAGTGAAAACTCGGATTGGCTTTGGTTGTCAATTTCACAATTTTCGCCATCATTATCTTTTCCACTTGAAAAACCACAATAATGAAACCTCTAGAAAATGTCACGTCTAAGTAGGTAGGTGTCTAAGAATGATCAACACTGGAGGATAACTATTTGGTAGGACAGAATTTTGGTCATTTGAGCTCCTGAATTGAATATTCTGGACCAAAGGTAAAAATTGTCCTTTAAATTACTCTAAAAACAATTATTTATGTAAGTACTCACAAAAAAAAAGATAAAATCACAAAATCCGGTTTTCTGTCACCAATCCCCATTACGAAAAACACACCTGATATTTTCTATGTAGTAGGTACTTTAGGACTAGATAGCTCGATGGACAGAACATGGTAAAATTACTTCCTGCCCAAATGACGTAAGAGGGCACAAAATATAATCGTGCTAGAAACCAGTACAACAATGCCGTGTAGATGTAATCTGGAAATATTCGACAGACATTTCGCTGTCGCGTGGACATTTAAAACATTTTATTATCTTGTTTTATTTCATTACTTAAGTCATTCCACGCTATAAAACCGCCGAGATTATTTTAATACGCAAAAATCTGTTGTTCATATTTATAGTCATTTAAAAGTGTAATGTAATATTTACATGTGGAAAGTATGTACATTTAAACACTCTTATAATTAACATATACAAGGAACATCTATAAGCACAAATTAAGAAGCACATTAAATAAAGAAATAGCAAAAAAATATTCAATGCAAAAAAATAGTAATATTTATTCAATAACTCATTGATTTATCAATTAGAGCATAAAAAAAAACATTTAAAATAATATTTATTTGAATAAAGACAATTAGCAAAAAAAAAAATTGAATATTATAATGGATATCAAAAAGTTATTAAATATTTTAAGTACGTAACAACTAACTAAAAATAAAAAATATAAAGAAAAAGAAACGTGCCCAGGTTCGAGATGCGATTGGTTGGATGCTTGTTGCTGCCGACAGATATCCGGGCTTGTCTGTACGAACCAGGAATGGGTGAAGGCCGGGTTTAGGCCAGGATTGAGGCCAGGCCCTGGGCCGGGCAGGCCCATCACGCCAGGCAACCCTCCAGGCCTCTGGTGGTGGAAACCAGCTGAAGCCACCGCGTAGTCCATAGCTACCGCTTGATATGGCAACATTGTCACTTAACACTGTTACTAATCTAAAACAAGTCCGATACAGTTCCACAAGAAAGTTCCCGCGCTTTCTCACACTTCATTTTGAATTAATTAGCAAATTATCAAAATTGTTCAGTCGTTGTCTATTATGTGCTCAAATAACTATCATTGTAACACACACACGCGTCCACTTTACGAATTAACGATGTCTTTTATTTTCGGTAACTTTCATTTCAAAGTCTGCGCCGCATTGTTTACAGAGTCTCAGCAGCTGAAATATTCACAAGTGCTGTGCCCGTTATTTCAGCGAAGACGTTTTCAGTTATCAAACAAACGCTCTATTTTCGGGCGATCATTTACGGGGCGAGCTATTCACAGGGGAAAAGTCACGCACAGCCACCCACTTAATAAATATTCTGGGCATATATCCGTTTTTACGTGGACGTGACTGACGGAGTACTGTCCGATTTTCACGTACGGAACGCGCGGCCGATTATCGAAAACAGTTGCACGCGACCCCCTCCTACGACCTCGGACGTGCAACTGAGACGAGACACGCGCGGTAAACGCGACTCTATCGCACTCGGGACACCAGCCGAGCCGGCGCCGATCGGTCCTTAGAGCGGGACGCCGCGCCACGGAGGACCAGTATAACCATCGATCGGATGTCATCGCCAAGTTAAAAGCCTGCGTCGTTACACGGCTCGTAATAGGCGGTTACGTGATTGGGCGTGGCCTAAGCTATTAAGTTGAATTGTCGCGCGCTGATTGGTTGGAATTGCTGGTAGTAGTGTACGTGATATGTTCAGAAATACGTTTATAGCTGATGTTCATAGAATATAATAAGTGTGTTGTAGGTTGGATGTCGGCCAGTTGACGCTGTTGGGCCCTGTTGCGGTTTCGTTCCCGATTCGCGTAATGCTTTTTAATTATAACGTCTGGGACCGTTAATAGGTGAACATTGCGTGTTTAGTTGTAGAATGAGACATGTGTTGAATATTGTGGGCGGGGCGACACGTGCGATTGATTAGATCCACAATTTACGCTAAACACAGTTCTGCTGATGATATGTTGTCATTGGAATTAGATGAGCCTGGTGCTATAAATTCTTGTTGACAATAATTGAAAATTATAGGTTTTATCAGCTGTTTAGAGTTGTAGGTAAAACCTTATTAGAGATGTCTGATAGACTCTAATAAGAAAATCAGCAAAAAAATCAAAGAGCCAAAAACTCAAACAATGAACGTAGGACCAAAATACTAGATTTTTTGGTCCTTCTTCCACTGAATCTTAAACCAGTCTACCGTGAATTTACGTCATTTCTTACGCCAACAACTGTGCTGGCGTCAATACGATGGAAGGATGATTTTGTATTTAGTATCTAGACCTACTCAAATTAGAATAGGTACTTAAAATATATCTTTCGTCCTTCAGAAACAGATTCAATTTAGCAAACCAGAAGACCATAGGTACTACATACATAAACTCACACCAGAAACTATAGAACGAGGATTCTGTAGTTTCTGTACGACTACAAGTGAGACCATATTTAGTAAAATTCTCTCCAATAGGAAATCGCATGCAAAAACAAAAAACTATATACTGCTGTAAGAAAATAGGCTTTCTAATCCAAAGCCTCAAATCGAAGAAGGCTTCCTATAAACAGAGTACGTATAGAATTAATCAATAACTGTTAAGGTTCAAGATCGTTTGCGCGCAGTTTGTATTCCGACCGCGATGTCTACAGCTGACTTTTGTTCAGAACCACGTTCTTAGGATGGCCATAGTTGTATTTTGGCTTTTGTCTGAGATAAAAATAAATCTAGATTTAACTGCCTCATTGGTCTAGTGCAGCACCAAGTCCCGGGTTCGATGCCCAAGTCGGGAAGTGTTGTTAGCTTTTCTATCTGGAATTTCCCAGTACTAGCCCGTAGTCTGGATTTGCGCCAGTTTGATGGTAATATGCTCGACCCCTTTTACATGGGGCTTAAAACATAACTGGCTAAATGTGGATGTACCTCTGTCGAACCCTTCGGAGGAACACGGCGTGATGTTACGTAAGTCCAGATTTAACTCCACGTAAGTAGTTATCGCTGTCTACGGTGACCGATTGTGGCGTTAAACCGCAAAAGATGAACAAACTCACTTTCATGGAGTTTGAACCCTATTTAGGTAAGTAGGTTTCATAGCATCAAAACTTCCAAAAATAAGATGAAGTATCGACTAATTATATTTTGGAAAACTACGAATTTGTAGAACATCATAGCTTTCGACACGGTAAGTACATATATAACTTCGGAAGTTTACGGATTGTCGTGAATTTCGCACGAAAATGAACAAACACTACACGGTCTTCACCATTGAGTTATAATGTAGTACGAAGTACATTATAACTCAATGGTCTTCACAAGGAATTCAAGCTCAGTCCATTAAAACCCAGTCATTGGGTAATACGATACCTTATACGTATTTCTGAAATATTACTTATTTAAAAGTGACGATGCGCCCGATCCGTGCGAGTTAAATTCGTGCGAGTTAATTTCGTGCCAGTCGACTCCAAAGCCGACAAAAAGGGTTTCTAAAACGTGATCAGCAATCATCTTGGCAAAAACTTCCATCACCAACTCTTCTCATTTCACTCCACGCCCGTTAAGTGTCCCTTACAAAACAAACAACTTTAGGTTAGCACCGCCATCTTAACTGGACCAGTAGCCATCACGTCTGACCACGAGCCAACCGTGGTAGTGGTCGTGGTGGGTTAAAAGATCATTGGTAGTAAAAAAGTAGTAATAGATCGGCCATAGGAGGTAGCCAATTGGCCGTTAGATTCTGCGTAGAATGAATAGCAGATTTTTTGGAGAATTTCCTAAAATCTTAAATTAATCATAATGCATAAGTTACCGGTACGAAACTTAGATCGCATGCAGAGCAGTGACAGCTCAGTGGTCCCGACTTACGAGATGTAGTTCGTAGGTTCGAACCCAAACAGTCGGTTTACTTTGTGTAAATAATTAGGTACATCACTACTGCTCTCAAAACGGTGAAGGAATACATCGTGAGGAAACCGGCACCATTTAATCCCGTGGATGTCGTAGAAGGCGACTAAGGTACGCGCGAACGCTGCGTCCCATTCTCTAGTAAGTCACTAGAGAATGGGACGCAGCGTTCTCTATGCATTTTACTACCATACTGCGATCGCCAACCCGCCTGCCAAGCGTGGCGATTATGGCAAAACCCCCCAAATGGGGAGGCCCATGTACAGCAGTGGACGTTTTACGGCTCAAATGACGACGATGATGTGAAACCGGCATGTCCTAGAACCATGAATTCGAAGACATGACTCCTACCAACACACACTGGGCCCGCGTCGCCAATTACATCCCACTTCCTCTCCCAGAAGGAAGGCTTTTGTCCCAGCAGTGGGAACATAACATATTTAGGCTGATTAAATATGTAACTTACATCAAAGTCCTTTATTTACATCAATTACTTTCATTTTGGTTTATCATTTGCTTATCCTTTTCCGAATAATGTTGAAGCCGGCTTCCAGTGCAACCAAACGCAGCCGATTAGGTTCCACGATATCTCTTGGTAAGTCTGCTTGTCAGTCTTTCGGGCTTCTGACGACCCGTAACGAGCGTCAAAGATCCATAAAGTATACATTCAGGACCATCGGCATAATGTGCTTTCCAAAGCAAGGACGGGTTTTAGTATCCAAAGATGGTAACCCATCCACGGGCTAACCGCAGCAAGCGTAGCTTAACCTGATCGATTCACCCGCCCCTTATCCTTACATTATCTAACCAAAGCGTGACAAAACAGACAAATCGATCAGTCTAGATAATTCACGTCAAACACACAAAACGTTTAGATAATTCACGTTCAAACTGGACGTAGGTGTCCAGTTAGATGACCGGCGACCGGAAGTGGATTGTTGCGGCTTCCGGTACCCGTCCGCCTATTTATGTGCTAATATCCTCCATGGTGTGTCTATGGGATTTAGATGGTATTTGCGACATAATACCAATTGTTTGGGATTGGTAGATATTGACTGTTTGATATGCAGACGGAAGCTTCGAGGCGTGGTGGTATTTATTTAAGCTTTATTGTATCCCAGAAAATCTCATCATTATTTGCCTAGTCCTTTCCCAACTATGTTGCTTTGATTGTATGATGCTTCCAGTTGTCAAAGTGTTTCGACCCAATAACGGTCAAAATCATAACCTGCCTGTTTCCTTCGCCGTAGTCGGGTAAAAAGATCTCTCGTTTGGTATTTAGGTAAATATTTGTTTAAATAAATGGTATTTCAGTCAGCTGAATAATTATAAGTCATAAATCATGGTGGTGATTTAGAACGCTACATTATGACCATTTCTGACCAAGAATCTGAATATTTTACACATTGCTTTTACCACGGTCGATCTTAGAATTTTAATCCATGTACGGTACCAAGTCTAGAAGTGCCGTAACAGGCAATTTACGGAAGTGAGACCGAGTCTTTTTAGAAATATTTTTTTATTGTAAAAGAACTAAGTAGCCATTTTCATCATTTCCTTAGACCTGGAAACACAGCTGCGTACCAACGACTGCGGTAAAAAAAAAGCTTATTTAAAACCGACTTACAAAAGGAACATTGCAATAATTAAAAAAAAGATCTGATGTCGGTGGCAAAAAGCGAATATACAAAACTAAAGACACCGACTTTCGAAATTAAAAGTTATTTTTCACTTTTTAGTTGTGGTACCTACCCACACAAATTGGTACCTATAAGTACCTTCACTTCCTAAGTAAATTACAGTCACTGAAAATTATTAGAAAAAATACGTATTATTCAAGCTAAGTCAAAAACCACAAATCAAAACTTTATCAAATGTAACTTTACTCTACCTACTTACCTTTTACTTTACCTTATATAGGTACGACCACTCGGTGAGTACCCTTTCAAACAAAACATTTTCGAACCGACGAAAAAACGGAGGAGGTTACTCAATTCGAGGCGTATATTTTTTTTTTTTTTTTTTTTTATGTATGACCACGCATAACTTTTTCCAGAGTAGTCCGAGTTGGTCCCATATAAATTTCGAAGAAAAATTCCAACCCTAAGGGTAAGAAAACAGGGGATGATTGATTGTTTACTCACAGATTTTAATACTGAGTCGTGTATTAAATCAAAAATTAAGCATGTAGTAATTAGTAGATTATAGCCACAAAAAATTATAAAATAAAAACTTTTTAATAAAAAAATTGAACCGCCGAAAAACCGAAAAATAAAAAATAATAAACTAGCTTTGTCCAACCCCAATAAATAAGTTCGGAAGTCGGTGACTTTGGATATGTATTTGATTATATGTCACCGCCTTCCGAACTTAGTCATTTGGGTTGGACAAAGCTAGTTTATTATTTTTTTATTTTTCGGTTTTTCGGCGGTTCAATTTTTTTATTAAAAAGTTTTTTTCCAATCGGTTTGACGGAGTTCTAAGGTCATCCATATGCCTAGCCTTTTCCTAATTATGTTGGGGTCGGCTTCCAGTCTAACCGGATGCAGCTGAATACCAGTATTTTACATGAAGCGACTGCCTATCTGACCTCCACAACCCACTTACTGGCGAATACGATACCCCTTGGTAAGACTGGTTGTCAGACCTTCGAGCTTCTGACAACCCGTAACGACTGTAAAAGATCCACAAATGACAGCCGGGACCGACGGCTTAACATGCTTTCTGAGGCACGGAGGGGTCTTGGTATGTAAAGATGGTCACCCATCCACGGACCAACCGCAGCAAGCGAAGCTTAACCTGATCGATCGACCCGCGCAGCTATTGTTACTTAGTTCTAAGGTAAAATGCATAAAATAAAAAATACAACCGAATTGAGAACCTACTCCGTGTTGTGATATCGGTTAAAAATAAACCTCTGTATTCCTTTTTTGGCCATATCTTAAAGTGTACCGACAAACGCAAGCCTATTTTTCGGCCTACGAAAAAACTAACACTAATTTTACACCCACTAATACAAAGAAACCTAACCCCCACTTGGCTTCACAAAGAAAACCTCGTGACAAAGCGGACTCCTAAAAATTCACGTTTACTTTTCAGTCGCTATTCCATTCATGAAAGACTTTCAACTCTTTTAAAAGAATCTAGACTTTGTATTAGAAGATGCTCTGATTGTTTGAGAGTATTACGGTATTGCCCGGAGTTCGGATATAATCAATAAAGTGATCGTTCTGACACGGTCACGGAGCTAAAGCGCGGACGCGGAGTTACGCAGGGTAAGGTGACGGTGAGAGGAGGTAGCGGATAGCGGATAGCGGAGCGAGGAACTGTGAATTAAACAAAAATCAGAAAAAGTCATTATTTTACAGTCGATGAAGAATGCTGAAAGTGGAAATATAAGTTGTGAAGACATTTGCTGCTTTTTAAATCAAAATGGGTGGGTAAGTATATCAGTAACAGAAGAAAATAAGTTTTAAAAACTAAAAAAAAAACTGGTTCTTAAATACGTATTCAAAATATCAGGTAATAAATACGTAACAATCATCTAATATGTTTTAGTGCCCACAAAAAAATGCAAAGTTCGACAAAAAGACACATTTTGGAGATGCTGGGATTTGAACCCAGGACTTTCAGCATGCGAAGCAGACACTCTACCACTGAGTTACATCCCCGATAAATAAGTTGGCCAAATGAATGTTTGGATCAAGTATGACCTTAGATATACGTAGCATAAATTATCTTTGACCAAAAACTTATTTTGTCATGAAAAAATAAATAAAAAGGAGGTCGTAATCCCGCTACCGCTTACGCCTTCACTCACACCCAAATTCCGTACACAGGCAGTCAGAAAACTCGCTACTTCTTATTGGATAATTCGTGATTTTCATTTTTTTTCTTCCACTCTCCATGACAGGTGTTTGAACCTGTCCACGGACTTGACATTGGGAGACCAGAAGCGCACCAATCGGATGCCAGTTCGACGAACTCGATTTATACACTCGATAGTACAGTTACGTAGGTAATCGATTATCGTTCCGAATAATCGACTGTTGTATCTCTATTTCGAGAATTTTGCCATAAAATGAAGCCGATCGATTTATAAACTTTAACTTTTTTTTTTCACTGTTCTGTTTATGTTTTTAACCGACTACGCTAAAGGAAGGTGTGTAATTTTTTGTGGAAAATACATATATATTGGAGTGGTTAGTCGTGACGAAGGCTACATTTAAAAAAATAGAATGTCGTTTAAAAATGTATTTCTTTCCGTATTATGATTAAACTGACCATGTTAAAACCGCAGAAAAACGTGCATAGGTACTATAATATTCTATTTTTAGGAGCCGATCGTAAATTCAATTAATCTATGAAAGCTTAGCATTAAAAACTTTTTGCTAAGACCGGTAACTAGTTGACATATTGACCCTCTGTATAACCACCAAATTGATTACAATAAGAAATTTGGCAAAATCGAGGCAATGGATAGACTTGTCACTGAATCGGGGGAAAAACGCAATGGAAACTTTCATGAAAATTGGATTAAAGATAAAGCTTAAAAAACAGAATTTTGAGAATCGGTCCACAAATGGGGGAGAAATCGATGAACATACATTAAAAAAAAATACATACAGTGGAACATTTAAACTCCCGTTTTTTGGAAGTCGGCTAAAAATAACAGACAAAGTAGGTGCAACCTGCAGATATGTTTTTGGGTTGGGTATCTTGTGGGAGTTAATTAAGCATAATAATATCATGTGGTCTTTTCTCCTCCTCTTGGAAGACCACCTTATCCCCCGCGTATTCAGAAAGCTGCTGCCAATTCTTTTGATGAGTTGTCAGCAGGTTTCTGTCGCTGGCAACGGACTAGTCTTTGCGAGGTTCGCAGTGCGCGTATTTAGAATATCAACCCGTCTCATCATCATTGTGCTTCTCTGGACATGAGCCTCTTTTTTTTTTCAACATTTTCCAGCTGTAGGGCTAGCCAAGTAAATGAAAATGCTTTGATCACTCTACAAGCTTGCGACTGCTACTTAGTGATTTCAGACTACGGCTTTTCCACTCTGATTTATAACACGCTTTTATTAACTTCACCTGTATGTTTGTTTGTTTGTAACCGACTCCTTTTTTGGACTTGATTTTGACCCACTTCAAACGGTCAAATTTCATTTAAACTTTGTAGACTTATCGAAAACCGTTGACAATTTAATAATTTTAAAAAATAGAAAAGAAAAAAATCACAAATAAAAAATAGAAAATAAATAATAGTTAAAAAAACACGCTTTAAAAACAAAACTAAAATAAACAATATTATAGTTATAATAAACAGTAGAAAATCAAAAAGCACCCCACGTTTTTTAATAGAATTAAATTATTTTCTACTTGTTTAGTTTGGTTTTTAAAGCGTGTTTTTTAGTTTTCAAAACTATTATTTTTGAGTGAGTCTTTGCCCTGAGTTTTTTCCACCTGAGTGGCAATAAGAATTGATGAACATTAAATTAACATACTTAAGTGTAATTATTGCTTGCTATGTTTTGAACCTGAGCCGCCTATCCTCACGACATACGTCACCCATCAAGATTGAAATGCTGATGATGATGAATCCTAATGAATTCGCTAAGATCTTCCCACTTCGCACGGCCTCAAATGCCCCCGTACCGAGCGAGCGTTCTATACTGAATTTTAAACATTATCGATTGGCTCGCCCTACATTCCTCGAGATGCGTACGTGCAATGACCCTCGGCTTGAGTTTATTGGTAGCGTAGCGGGTATAAATCTTTGGCCATATGATTGTGGACCGATCGAAGTGCGGTGGTCACCGGCTGATGACGTTTTTGTGTTAGAAAGGTTAAGTAGGTATTTGATTCTGCATTGTTCAACACTGATTCCACTTAGGCATTAATTTTAAGAGGTTATGAGTTTTAGAGTGTCTGCGTTCGAGCAAATAGGTACTATAAACAAAACAAAACGAAACCTAAGGTTAGTACATTAACTGCCTTTAGCCAACTATGTGTGGTCGGCTTCCAGTCTAATCAGATGCAGCTGAATATCTGTATTTTACATAAAGCTACTATCTATCTGACCTCCACAACCCAATTACTGGGTGCAAGATAGCCCTTGGTAAGACAGGTTGTCATACTTTCGGGCTGCTGACAACCCTTAACGCCTTGGTACATCACCCGTCCACAGAAGAACCGCAGTAAGTGTAACTAGCCACAAGCTCCCCTCACAAGACTGAAAAGGTATCTTCAACAAAAAGTCTCATCGAGTCACAAAGCAAATAAACCACTTACCTACATATTTATTAACAAGATATATAGATATATTACCAACATACACCTACCAACATGTTGGTTGGTACACATTCACTTAAGGCGAATAAACATGTCCAAGTTGGTAAGTTTATCTCTACTTACCCCAGAATTAGGGTAGCAACACACATTAAGATCCAACCCTGATACTTTGATATGAATTAAGATATTCTAATTTTAATTGGTCGCAGTGTTAGATGTTTGGTGCCAGTTTGCTTTGTTTTAGGGATTTTGTTTGTTGCTATGAGGGATAGGTGGTCTTTGGCTGTGTCTTCCCAAAATAATTAGAAAATAATATATTGATTAAAAATCTGTTTGTAATCTGAAATACCGATACGAAAGTACCGATTTAGATGCTTTTATGTTATCATTAAGTAATGTCACAAAAAAAACTAACAAAATTTAAAAATTAAAGTACAAACGAAAAAAAAAATCTTTTCTAGCTTTTGCTACCGGCTTCATCCGCGTGCGGGTCGAAACTTCGTAGCACCTGGATAAAAAGTACTTTACGTTGTAATACAGGTTATAGGTAATCTATCTGTATGCCCAATTTCATCCAAATCCGTTCAGCCAGCATGCGTGATTGAGTAACAAACATCCAAACATGCATACTTTCACATTTATAATATTCCTACCTTACCTTAAATTATTATACTCGTAATTAATAACCTACCTTAAATTAAAGTAAAATAAAAAACTACATAATATTTTATTAAACATTTAAAAAATGGAAGCAACTTAGCAATTAACCCCAAAAAAGAATTCCACGGAATAACAAAATAATAACATGACATCTCAAAACACTAAACATTACGAGGGTTAAAAGATCATATCAGTACCGTTTAAATCTTAACCCTTTCCAGGGGTGGTTTTATTAATTTATTTACACGTGTATCAGGCATTATTATACAAATACGGCCATAATTGGCCCCATATGCAAAGTTTAATGCCGCCATTTTGATTTTATCTTTGTTTAATACATTTTGAGGGTAGTCTTAGGGAATTTGGGCTTGAGTTTTGGTATGTTTGGCTATTATATATGAAGATATGTTGTAATTGTGAGGTGGTCTTAAATGTAAATAATTTTAAATTTGTATTATTAAAACCAGTTCTGTTGTCAACAAATTTGGTTTTGGTATTTTTTGGAGCTTTATTGATTCAAACATAGTATAAGCATAGGTAATCAACCGATAAAATTCTCACTGTTGGACAGATGCCTCTTCTCTCTGTGAGAGAGAGTGGGGCTATTATCCACCACGCAAGCCCAGTCCGGGTTGGTGGATGTCACATGTCTATAAATTTTTGGTTCTAGGAAGTACATGCCGGTTTCCTAACTATGTTTTCCTTCATCGCTGCCTGAGTTTGAACTAGGGATGGGCAAGTGAAAAAAATATGTCGATATTTATCGTATCGATTTTTTAAACAGTATCGATAATTATCGAATGAAAAATATCGATAAATCGATATATCGCCAGTTTTCGCTTGATTTATCTATTTAAATAAAAAGAGAAGTCCTGACTGACTGACTGACTCATCAACGCCCAGCCCAAACCCTTGGACTTAGAAAGCTGAAATTTTGCACAGAGGTTCGCTTTATAATGTAGACAAGGAATAAGGAAGGATTTTTCGAAATTCATCCCCTAAGGGAGTTAAATAGGGGATGAAAGTTTAGCGCGGGCGAAGCCGCTGGCAAAAACTAGTTCATACATACATTTCCAAAGCATTCAACTTCAGGGTCATATACGTCTCACACTGATGGTTTAATAGCAATAGTATTTTCGTGCACGCAGCCAAGTCTTTATATTGCATTTCATAAAGATTATGGCGGGATTTTTGAAAGTTAATGATACGCGAAGAGCATGCAAGGAGTATCTAATAACATTAAACACGAAACCAAAGTTGCGTAAAAAAATCGAAATTGATACAAATTCGATACTCTAAAATAAATATCGAATATCGAAATATCGCGATTAAAAATATTAACGATAGATATCGATAATTGTATGGAAAAATATCGATATTTTTATCTATCGATATTTTTTGCCCGTGCCTAGTTTGAAACCACGACCTACAATTCGTTAGTCGCAGCCGTTACACTAGGCCACTACAGCTCTTCTATGCGCTCATTGCTGCTTTTGAAATAAACATGCGAAATTCCAACTCATAAACACAGAGGCTAGGGCTAAAGAATTTATAAAATACTCGTATTACTTAATCTTAACCTTTTTCTGCATTCGCTGTGATTGAAATGAGACAGAATGTATGATTAATAAATATAACTCTTGGTAGATGGAAACGCAATTATGGGCATCGTCTGTAGGTATTATTATCGCAACACTTCTGAATTCTATACAGGAAAAGTTTTTATTCAGTGCGCAAATTTTAATCATGAATTCAGCATATCATTCTAGAACCCCCAGCGCAGAAATTTTTCGCTGGATATATAAAAAAAAAAAAACAGCTGTTCCATACATTTTGACCGCGTAGGTATTGCACTTTTCTTTGAAACAGCTGATTTTTTTTTGTTTAACCGGCCAAAAATTTCTGCGCTAGGGGTTCCAGAATGATATGCTGAATTCATGGTTACAATTTGCGCACGGGATAAAAACTTACCCTGTATAAAAGCGATTTTAAATATAGCGACATTTAAAATCGATTTTATACAGGATACCTACATTTTTAAACAGTGCGCAAACTGTAACCGTGAATTCAACATAATATATCTTTCTAGCGTATAAATTTTTCGTCGGTTATATAAAAAAAACAGTTGTTCCGTACATTTCGACCGCGTAGGTACTGCAGTTTTCTATGAAACAGCTGATTTTTTTTGTAGAACTGACGGAAAATTACTACTCCTGGGGGTCTAGAATGACATGCCGAATTAATGGTAACAGTTTGCGCACTGGTTAAAAAATTACCCTGTATACAATTAACACACACAGGTTTACATTTCCTCAAATTTCCACCCATACCGTCCGTCAAAAGTTACACTGGACCTACGTTGTACTTACTGAGTAAAAATACAATACAACAACAAAAAAAATACACGTGCACATATCGTAATTTTCCTTATTCTGGGAAACAAACGAAATTAACACATTATTAAGTCGGTGTCAAGTAAAAATAATACCGAATAAGACAGGATATGAGTTAAGAGTTGGAGTTGATCAACATTCAGGACACGTTGACGTCCCCCTAAGTCTTATGGCGCTGTGGATGTGTACAGTTTGTGTATGTATGGGGACGTGTGACGCTGCTTAGGATAGATGTCTTTAAGGATATTGTTTGATGTTTTCTCGTGTTTATAGGAACAGTGGAGCACTTCTTGTAACATCTCACCAAGGATAGTAGCGTAATGAAGTATCAGAAGGAATCGTTTTCATTTTGACAGGTCCACAACAATCATGGCGTTGTTTACGTTGCTAAGCAGATTTTTTTGTTTCGAACAAGAAAAAATGGATTTTCAAATACCTTCAAAATTTTCACATTCTGATTAATAGTGCGTAACACAATGAGGGTGCTGGGGAAGCTTACCACCATATTTATCGTCAAGCAAGGAAAAGTTACCTACGCTGTTTCGCAATATCTTCTCGGCACTGGCGATATACATACCAACGGTGCCGCAGTGTCTCAAGGACGAAAGTGTTTCACCAGTGCATGTTGCCAGTAATGACATTTGGAACCGAAATGTAGTCACTCACAATGGGCCTCATAAGAAGACTTAAAGTCACCCAAAGGGCAATGGAGAGGGCTATGCTTGAAGTTTCCCTGCGTGATCGAATCAGGAATGAAGAGATCCGTAGGAGAACCAATCTAACCCAAATAGCCCGAAGAATTGCCAAACTTACGTGGCAGTGGGCAGGACACAATGCTCACAGAACAGATGGCCGATGGGGCCGGAAGGTTCTGGAGTGGCGACCACGTACCGGAAGACGTAAAGTTGGAAGGCCTCCCACAAGGTGGACCGATGATATTGTGAGGGCCACAGGAGTCCGCTAGATGAGGGAAGCACAGAACCGGTCGAAGTGGCAGAGCTTGGGGGAGGCCTATGTCCAGCAATGGACGACTTTCGGCTGAAATGATGAAGGAAAAGTTACCATTTCTGCTATATTGCTAAGTAACTTGACTGTTTTCCAGTTTGACAGACCCGTTAGACATTTTAACTGTTTCTCTGGGAAAGCAACTGACCTGCGCTATCTCTGGTATTTCAATTGCATCAGGGTGGCAGGGAATGATCACCAACCATTAGATGAATTGGAAACTTCTATGCCACTTGGTAACTTCTAAAGATGATGGTTGATCAATTCAGGTGCTTATCATCCATCTGCAATTGAAATCTCCTCATCAAAAGCAACAAAATATTATTATGTTTTAATTTTCCTTATAAGATATTATCGGTCAGATTATCATTTAAATGAATCGATAAATAACATACTTAACTCCAACGGTTGCTAATTTAATACATAGGTAAGTGGTATGTCAATATTATTCATGTCTTCACATACGTCTACCGGTTTTGTCCATACGTACGGACGCCAGCACACCAAGGTACTCCAAACTAACAAATTTTCCCAATTGAACATGAACCTTATGCTCATGTAATACAGTTGAAAATCTATCAAAGAAATTTAGCATATTGGGGTAGCTTGATGTGCTGGCGTCTGTACATAAACTCGCCTTTTTGCCCATGGGGGTAGGCAGAAACTACAGAACGCCACCTGTGATCTTTACGACTACGATCCTTACATACTCCTTTTGCCTCATTTTCGTTCATATATCTGACCATTATTGTGATCCTAGACGGATGCCAGTTGAAAGTAGTATGCACCTGACCTTTCTGAAAAATAATACCAATCAGGTCCACAACTTCCCCACTGCTCAACTAGATTGCTCAACTAGTTGAGCAGTTGAGTAGTAGGACATAGTTTGTATCACCGAACATTTTATGCTCTATAAGCTCAACTATTTTTTGCTCAACTTAGTTGATCAGTGGGTCCTCATGTTTTAAAATCGAACATAATCCACTGCTCAAGTGCTCTTGAGGCACTGGCCTTCCCTCGGGAATGTACTACCGGGATAAAAAGTATCCTGTGTGTTAATCCTGGTTATAACTATCTGTATGCCAAACTCCATACAAATCCGTTCAGTCGCTTCAGCGTGATTGAGTAACAAACATTACAGTAGGATTGACATTGATATTGTCACTCATTGTAAATTTTATGTTATTGATGTAATGAGCGTTTTATGTATGTATTATGGGTATCCGCTGGATTTGGGAAGCACAAGACCGGTCGAAGTGGAGGAGCCTGGGGGCGACCTATGTCCAGCAGTGGACGTCTTTCGGCTGAAATGATGATGATGATGATGATGAGCGTTTTATTGTTCAGTTTGTTATTCCATAAATCGATAATTTTATCTATTTATAACATATAAGATACTTTTCATCCCGGTAATACGTTTCTGTGGGATAATTTCTGACCTCCACGCGGGCGAAGCCGCTGGCAAAAGAGAGTTAAGGATAATTAAAGTATTTTTTCCAAGTTATCTTGTAAGAAGAAGCCGTTTTGTTTTTTAATATTAAGATTTCTTAGTAGTCATCATCATCATCATCGTCGTATCAGCCGAAAGACGTCCACTGCTGGACATAGGCCTCCCCCTTCTTACTAGTGTGTGAAGTATATTAATTATGAGATTTGGAATATTTATTTCTAATCTTTATATATAGTTGTGCAGTTATAGTTGATCAGCGGGTATGCCCCCCACTGCTCAACTATTCATAGTTGAGGAAGTACTAGTTGAGCAGTTGGTATTACCCACTGCTCAACTGTATGCAGTTGAGCAATCTAGTTGAGCAGTGGGGAAGTTGTAGTCACTATATGTCCTCCTAGAACACATACATTTCCAGTTTACGCTGACCTCGCACTGTACGGAAATCCTATACAATGCTAGGTCAGCTTATACTGGAAAGCATAGCTTGATGTGTAGCTGAGTGTACCTATTCTACATTGCTGTTACAATCCCGAATGCCAACTGAAATCTAACACTTTTACAATATCACAACCCAGATCCTACACCCTTATAAAATAATACAGTCAATACAGATCCTAAACCCTAAGAACCTTACTTTCTGAACGCAGTTAAAAAAAGAACAGTCCCCTTCACACTTTTTAACGAATTACTTAAAGCAATTTTAAAATAAGAACTATTAGCACTTCCCCTCACGTTTTTTTTTTCTTTCTTGTCTTGGTGTCGGCACATTTTTTCCAGCCAGTAATAAGGGCAAGGAGAATTCGCGCCAAAACCTAATAACGCGAAGTAATTTTTCAATTGGTCGTGTTAACGTTTTTGAACGCATACACCTTGTTTTTGGATGGTGTTATGCTGTAAGTAAAGGAGCTTTCTATTTGCTTTTTTTTCTAATAGTTAAGAACTTTTAGGAAATTAATTATATAGGAAATGATTCCACAGGAACGGGGTATCGGGACAAAAAAGTAGCCTATATCCTTCCACAGGACACCATCTATCTCCTTGCCAAATTGTATCGTAATCGGTACAGTGGTTTAGGTGTGAAAAGATGACAGAGTTACCTGCTTACAGAAATAAAATCATTTATTTCCGAATTTATAATAGGTATGGATTACAGCCGAAAAACGTCCACTGCTGGACATAGGCCTCCCTTAAAAGGAGGTTTTTTTCCAAAATCGCCACGCTTGGCAGGCGGGTTTGCGATCGCAGATGGTGTCAAAATGGATAGAGAACGCTGCTGCCCATTTTCTAGTAAGTCTCTTAGTCGCCTTCTAGGTCACCCACGGGAAGAAATGGGAAGGTGCTATTGTTTTACGTCCGGCACCACACGAAACGGCTTTTCTTTTCGGCTGTAATGATTATGGATATGATCGAGGACATTAAGCTCCCACGTTGAGTCAGTTAGAATTTTACATATCCTATAATCCTGGAATTCCAGAATACTGTATACGTACGTGTATGTGTTCGTACTATTGTATATGTATTCTGTCATCGGTGACAAATGAAAATGTGGATACCAAACTTTTTAATGGCAAGGCATGGGCATGATGAAAATCGGAAAACTTTCAATATTGAACACTATACGTATTAAGTACCTATAGATAGAAACTACGATGCAGTCCTGCATAACACCATCCACTTGTTCTGCAATTTGCATACAATTTTTTCTCCCGCGCAATACTGTTCCTTTTGTCTGACGTCTGTGAAACTTTTACAAAACGTTTCTTTTATTTCTTTTCGATTTTCTTTAATGTCGTTGGAAGTTAATGTTACCGATCGATCTTTGCTAAAATGTTCTTTTGTTAGATACGATTTCATCCTTCACCTGATGTATTAAATATCTCACCGTGATACCTTATGTGAAGTGAGCGTGAAGTGAGCTGTCATTAGTGACAATCTTTAGCATTATGTGATATACCTACAGCTCACTTCAAGCTCAATTCACGTTAGTTTTCACGGTGTGATTTTTACAGAATAGACACAGGTATTGATAGCGAAATGCTATTTTAAAATTTAGTATGTTTCATTACTAACATTACTAGGTAGGTATCAAAAGTAGCACAAAAACACAACTATCTAGTCTCATAATACCTACCTTTTATTGAGATTTTGCGTCATTGTAAATAGCAATGTAAAATATTTTTGCAAAGTGCTTTCAAAACGCAAGAAATACATGATATATTGGAGATTTTTTACAATACTGCAACTTAATGTTAGCAAGTTAAAAACTGCATGTCTTTGACGTGTTGACAGCCGCAGAAATGTAACAGACCCACAATTGCACGCGTCAATGATTTGTAACATAGACTTGCACTCTCGTAGAAATGCCATTGACATTACAAGAAAAGAGACAAAAATCATCTTATTTGCTTTAAGAATCTGATTAAGTGATTAGGCAATTAATATTAACCTTCACAGTTCAATATTTTGCGAAAAAGTTTTTTTTTTTTTTTCTTATTTATTTACAAAGTGGAACAATTGTCTAAATTCTAAGCTAAAACAATTTTTTTTACGATTTGCTGCGTCAAATCTTCTGTTTTTATTAAAAACTTAAATTTTTAACCGTTTTAAAAACTTAACTAAAATTATACATTTTAATGTAAGTTTAAAGTTTTTCTATTCTATCCCATTCATAGTTCCCGCGCCCACCCCTCAGCAAGCAACAAGGGCAATCTTGTGGGTGACTTGTAAATGAAAAGAAAAAATAAAGTTGGAAAAAAATGGCCGCTTTTAAAACATGACTTTTGCATTATGCCGTCCAACATGGAGACTATTAAACATAATAATGGAATTATTGAAATGACAATTGTTATTATTTTTGTGAAATTTTTATACAAAAAATTGGTAAGTATAGCACAATAAAGTTCTAGTACCTACTGCCAATAATTCTGGCCATATTTTCCATAAAACTAGGTTTGACAATAGTTTGCAAAATCAGCCTACTATTATGTTCCCACTGCTGGGACACAGGCCTCCTCTCTGAGAGAGGGAGTGGCTTGTAATCTGCCCAGTGCGGATTGATAAATGTCACATGCCGATTTTTTTATCTAGGGCATTGATTGATTGAATAACAAACATCCAAACATACAAATAACACTGGGCACGCCACGATTGCGGCGGTAAGTCCCCTCTTTGAGGAGTGGTTTGAGAGGCGGCATGGCGTCCTCACCTTCCGCCTGACGCAGGTCCTCACCGGACACGGTTGTTTCGGGAGGTTCCTGTTTCGGATAGGGCGGGAGGAAACGCCCGGGTGTTTCCACTGCGAAGATCGCCCTGAGGACACGGTGGAGCACACGGTGGCGGTCTGCCCTGCTTGGGCGGAGCACCGCCGCCGCCGTGTCCTCGTGGAGGCGATCGGCGGCGGCGATCTCTCGCGTCCGGCCCTGGTCCAGGCCATGGTACGGAGCGAGAGGGCATGGGGAGCCGTCACCTCCTTCAGCGAAGCAGTGATGCTCGCGAAGAGGGAGGCGGCGCACGTGAGGGAGAGGCAGCATATGCGCCCTCGCGACCCCAGCCGCCGCAGGATACGGAGACGCCCTGGGCGTCGGGAATCCCAGGCCGATTTCCAGCCACCGTAGGCATGGGCTTGCGGACGGCGAGTAAAGCCCAAGTCGACGGCGCGTTGTGTTCCACGCGCGCCTCAAAGAGATGTCAGCACAAATAGTGATGGGACCCGCAAGGGTCGATGCCTGCCAGGGGTGCGGGTTTGTTCGAAAGAGACACCACAGCCCCTGGCTTAAGGGCTACTGAAGGAACACGGGTGGGTTTTAGTCAGTAAAAGTCTGACACGCCCTCCTGCTCCACCCAGAGCGGGAGAAGTTATTTGATGATTTCCCACACAAAAAAAAAAAAAAAAAAAAAAACATACAAATAACATTTCAAAAATCCCCCAAAAACGCCCGCCCTTCACCACTTCCTAGTGCTTTCGCTGGGAAGAAGTGGCGCAACAGCCCCAGCAGCACAGTGTCTGATTTATCGGCTATAAAGGACACCTAACGAAGCGGAGAGTCACATATACTCCTCGTCAGTATTTTTTTAATTTTTTTGTACTGGACCATACCTGAGAAACATCTAGTTAGATTACTGAGATATTGAAGCTCAAAATTCCAACTTTTACTGACATTTTTCTACGAAAACAAGTTTTAATGATAAGACACAACTTCAAATAGGTACCCCCTGGACCCCAATGAGATTACATGCACCCATATCTGCCCATAAGTTGTTGCACTTGTTGTACAAAAATTAAAGTCGTTTCGCAGCAATTTATTTTTCTGCAATGTTACTTAGTTTGATGCACAGAATGCGTAGTTTAAGGCTATGTGATGTGTTTTTTTTTTACAACCAGTATAAGTAGGGTGTAAACTAGAGATGGGCCGATTATGACTTTGGCCGACTAGCCGACTAATCGGCTGCAAAATGGCCGATTAGTCGGCCGACTAGTCGGCCAAACCGATCATTGCTATCGGTTGAGTTCGGGTGACATCGGCAATGTTCAAAATGGCATAACTACTTATTGCCAATTGTTTGCTATGGCGTTTCTTCTTTTTTGTTAGAAGTTTTAACTCATTTTAATTTAGGTACCTATTTCATTTCTGGATCTAAGTCCAATTAATTAATAGATTACACGAAGGGTTCCTATTCCTTCATATCCTTTTCTAGATAGCACTAAAAGTAAACTGGAAAACTGATGCTATAATGAAAAATAATAATAGTAAAGATTTCAATTTCATTTCAATCACCGTCTTTTAAATTTTTAAGCATATTAATACAAGTAAATAATGGGCGACTAGTCGGTGATTGTAGCCGACTAGTCACCAACTACAAATATGGCCGAATGGTCGATTTTCCCGACTAGTCGGCAAATAGTTGGTACATCACTAATGTAAACACAAAGTTTCCTTCTTCAACCTCGATTTTAGGTAAAAACTGTGAACGATTATTTTGGATTACAAGCTATGAAACGGCTTTTAAATAATCTTAAAATCAAGACATCGACTCAAAGTCACAGCTTCGGTTGATTTAACAATTATTCGGCCCTAGAAAGTGTACCAATTCCTGTGTTTAACATTTTATGGCATACTAGATTTTGCCAGCGGCTTCGCCCGCGCGGAACTTTCATCCCCTATTTAACTCCCTTAGGGGTTGAATTTCGAAAAATCCTTCCTAATTCCTTGTCTACATTATAAACGGAACCTCTGTGCAAAATTTCAGATTTCTAGGTCCAAGGGTTTGGGCTGGGCGTTGATGAGTCAGTCAGTCAGGACTTTTCTTTTTATTTATACAGATTAATGTTGTGAGAACAGTGGTTGCTATATAGTAACGGCCGCGACTTACGAGTTGTATATCGTTGGTTCTAATCCAGGTAGGCACTTTGTGTCTTTAATTTAATCACCACTGCCCTCAAAACGGAGAAGGAAAACATCGTGAGGAAAACGGCATGTCCTAGAACCAAAAATTGAAAGACATGTGACTTCTACCAACCCGCACTGGGCCCGCGTGGTGGATTACGGCCCACTCACACAGAGAGTAGGTCTGTGCCCCAGCAGTGGGATTACAACATCCCACTGCTGGGGCACAGACCTACTCTCAAAGTCACAAATACCTCTTTATAATATTAGTTTGCGTCTTCGTTATCATGGAAATCACGAAAAAAATCGAAAAACCATAACAACACAGGGTTTTTTTTTGGGTGGGAAATTGTTGCGTATTCCCTAGTTTTTTAAGTTGCTCTATATTGCATAGAATGGAGCAACATCTTTGGCAACAGCTTGCTACATGTTGCCATTGCCCTAAATTGCTGCATGTAGTTGTGACGTCAAAGTTGACGAGAACTGCCCAGGATGGAGCAATTTTAGTTGCTCGTGTAAGCGCACCTTTAGGTTCCTCAACTTTTCCTTACTTTTGTCCATCTAGATAATCCCTGGCTCTTTCCACTATCAATAAGCTAATAATCACTTAAAAAACAAAACCAATCCGTCATTTACGTGACAAGACACATGTTAAATAATTAATTATGAATTGAATAATCAATTAAAGTGAAGTGTGCCATCGACCTAGTAATTCTTGATAATGTAACAGATCATTAAGTTAATTGTCTGTGTAAACATGCGATTTCTCACGATCACAATATGGCGATAATATTCCACGTAGGGTTCTTGGCAAAACTTGGCTATCTAAGGGACCCCACCTATATGCAAGGTGTAACAGAATACGGCGAGCAATGGGTAGTTCGGCGTCCGGTAAGGACCAGGCCCGAGTTGACGGCGCGTTGAGTTCCACGCGCGCCTCAAAGAGATGTCAATCATTGAAGGGGTACGCTAGGGCCAATGCCTGCCAGGATCGCGGATTTGTTCAAGGAGTTATCGTGGCCCTGGCACAGGCAACTGTAGGAACACGGGTAGGTTTTGTCAATAAAAGCCAGAGACGCGAAAAGTCTAACACAGAGCGTGAGAAGTCGTTTGATGATATTCCGTCAAAAAAAGGTGTACCTAACAGAGCAAGCACAAGTCCTGAACACAGTTTGTTCATAATTGACTACTAAATCTATTTCAGTGAATTTTAACACTGGTATTTTTAAATTAAGAATGTTTGAACGAAAGAAAATTAAATCTTATTTCAAAGGCAATAATACTCAATTTAAATTGCATATTAATAATATTAGTTTGAGTTTTGTTTTGAGTTTAAGAGCAGTGGTGGCCTAGTGGTTACGGCCGCGACTTACGAGTTGTAGGTCGTGAGTTCGAAACCAGACAGGCGCTTTACTTTGTGTAAATTATTTCATCACCATTGCTCTCAAAACGGTGAAGGAAAACATCGTAAGGAAACCGGCATGTCCTAGAACCAAAAATTCGAAGACATGTGACATCTACCAACCCGCACTGGGCCCGCGTGGTGGATTACGGCCCAATCCCTCTCACCGAGAGGAGGCCTGTGTCCCAGCAGTGGGAACATTATAGGCTGATGATGATGAATATTAGATGGCTTTAAAAAAATTGTGTTGGTAATTGTATTATGCTTTTAACGCAGTACTCAAATTGGGGCGTATGCAGTAGCCTGAATTAAGTTACGAGTTTATAGAAAAATTACAGCGAACTTTCGGACAACCTACAGAAGATCGTGGGGAAGATCAGAATTAAGATCGTTCCATTGGAATCAATCACATGTGTGAGTCTGATGGGAAACGAAAAAATATGATAGTTATGGTAAGAAGAAGAAGAGCAGCAGATAGCAAGGAATTATACGTCGACGTCCATGTCACCCTGTAATGACCAGTCTCTGAAAATTGGAAAAAGATAATAGAATAAGATCTATTCTAGAATTCGTAGTGGATTGATTCGAAGCTTTATTCTGATGTTCCCATGTAATCTATTTTCGTCACTGTAACCTTATTTGTAAATATTTACAGAAGTTCTTTTATGTAATAGCTATCTACTGCTACCATTAACAAAGAGCAAATGCAAAATAAAACTTGATTCCTGGTTAAAATCACAAAATTATGAGGATACAGAGAAACTCGTGGAAGTGTAAAATACTCATCACTCCCTCACACACCCTAACAAAAACACACAGAAACACACATGCCACAAACACCCTTTCACACATCATTAACACTCACCCATTCACCTTACACTCACCACATTAACTAAACGTCAAAATACATCCCAAATAATTGTCCCGTACTGCTTATTTTGACCTTATTTTTTGTTTTTTATTATTAATCTAAATTAACTTAAATACCTACGAAGCACTTTTCTGTATGGAACAGTTTATATTTTTACAGCTATCATACCTAGTTAGTTAGGTAACAAAAAAAGGCTTGATCATAAATAACTGTAGGTACCTTTTTCCTACGAAATCAAACGTGTTACATACTCTGGGTGGGTTTTTTCCAAAGATGCAATAACACAGAGGTCACACAAATACCTAAAACAAATAGATATTCTTCAAGACACAAAGCATCAGCCAATACCGCTAGAATAAAACAATAAAGCCAATACCAGGAGTATACAGTAGTAATATCTTCTACTGATACGAATGGCACCTGTTAGCCGAGCGGTTTTGATACTTGAATGAAAATATTTTTTTTGGTATATTTTTGTAATGAAAAACGCCTTGTGTTAACGATCCATTATAATAATCTTTTGGCTGGTTACTGGCACCTGTTAATGAATGATTTTGATACTTGAATATTGAAATAAGTTTGGGATGTGAAATTAGCAGATTGCATCACTCCATCTCATATTTTGGAGTGTTAGTGCTGTAGAGGGCAGGCTGAACCAAGACGAAAATACTACGAGAAATACCTTGTGTTAAAATTTGGTTTATTTAAATACTGCTGTCACTAAATAACTTGACTGGAAAGGTAGCTATGGTACCGGAACAGTTCTTTTTGAACGGCCAATGTTGGGTAGATATAAATTTATAGTGATGAGGGCTACCATAACATTGTCAAAACCACAAGAAAAACCATAATACCTAAACAATTATGCAAGGCAGACAGTAGATAACTCCAACACATTGTTCGGTCACAGACGCCTATTTACTACTATAAACTTGACATTTACATATTAATACTGCTCGTAAAACAATGAATCAATATCGAGGCGTCTCCGGAAGCCGACAATAGGCAAAATACCTAATTTACTGCCGCCTATACTCGAATTAAACAATGTTGATACTTGATTGCTGGTACCGTTAGTGAAACAATGAATGAATGCTGAAGTAAAGTCGGGGGCAGACAGTAGTACGAAGTTCTTGGTATTGACGAATTATTGACAACTTGGCTTGATTAGTCTTGATACATGATTTAAATTAACTCGGTGGTCAGGAATACATTAGATATAGGTAGCCTACCTTTGAGAATGGAAAAAACTAATCATTCTGTACTATCGCTTGACTAAGGTTTTTTTTTATAACTTCTGTCGTCTAGAAGTTCAACAAGTTAACTGTAGATCTCTACTTTCTTCTGCTACTAAATACTATTGAAAGAAAGTCTTTAAAAAAAGTAAAGTCGTTTTAAAGGAAGGATCTAGGAAAACGTAAAATATCCTGAAAAACTTTTATAGTGTTTCAACCTCATAAGTTTTGACAATCATCCACCCCATAAAAACTTCACCACATACATCAAGTATCAAAACTTCTCACACTACATATCCATCTTAGACAGACTCAGAAGTCACGTAACACAGCGGTCGAAGCAGCACGTTCACCAATCATCTAAACCAAGCCCGTGACCGTATACCGATCTCTCTCACCCACACAATATCTGCTATTACTATCCTGCTCCCTCGCGACGAATCCGTCGGGAAATCTGAATAGTATGGAGTAGAATTAGGTGCTTTGACATTACTTTGCAAGGCGTTGATAGATTTTCTTTGAGCCTTCTTTGGTGTTGAGGGAGTGGAAGGAAAAGTTTCGATTATGGGACTCGTGAGAGTTTTTCTGAGGTAGACAACTGGGAAAACTATTAATAGTCTGATGTATCAAGTAGATATGATATTGTGTCTGGGAATCTAAGGATCAACGGTTGTTGCGTGGAAGGATGACCATCTTTGCATACCAAAACCCCTCCATGCCTCGGAAATCACGTTGACAGTCGTTACGAGTCGTCAGATCCCCAAAAGTCGGACAAACAGCCTTACCAAGGGGTTATTACCCAGTAAATGGGTTGTGAAGGTCAGATAGGCAGTAGCTCCATGTAAAATATAGTATTCAGCTGCATTCGGTTAGATAGGAAGCCAACCCCAAGATAGTTAGGAAAAGGCTGGGCCACTGATGATAGATCAGGTAGATATTATTTCATGTCTGGGATCAAAATTCGTGGTAAGTATACATGGTAATTTTTTACCAGTGCGCAAACTGTGACTATGAATTTAGCATATCATTTTAGAGCCCCCAGCGCAGATATTTTTCGTCATTTATACAAAAAAAAGCAGCTATTTCATAGAAAAATACCTACGCGGTCAAAATGTACGGAACAGCTGAATTTTTATGTATGACCGACGAAAAATTTCTGCGCTGGGGGTCTAGAATAATATGCTGAATCCGTAGTTACAGTTTGCGCACTGGTTAAAAACTTTTGTAAATCGATTTTGCGATTTCAATATCGTTTTTAATCGCAACTGATTTCCATTTCTGATACGCATCTATAGATTTTAAATCACTGCCATGCCAATTTCAAGAGCACCCTCAGTCGCTGCTGCTTCTAATTCTGCTCACTCCCTTACAGGAAAATCAGTTACATTATAAACAGCCAAAGCATCTTAAGGGCCTACATTGCGAGCCGTCACTTTCAACAATACAGCCAATCCCATTCCGTTAGGACTACGCACGAGTGCTTCCGAGCTATCGTCTAAATCTCCTCTCTTTCTTTCATAAACAATCTTGATTGGAGTAAAAGGGAGAGACTAAGTTCGATTTTTGAAATATTTTGAATGTCTCGTTGTCGTTTCAGTGTTTATTGGATTATTTTTTGTTTATGGAATCTTGGCTAGTAAACAGTGATGATGTAATTTGAGTAACAAACAAGGTTGATGACTTTTATATTGATAATGACATTGACGTTTCGTTATGTCATCTTATTTGAAGTTGGAATCGATTTCATGGATCCCTAAACACATTGGTCTATTTGTAAATTCTTCATCGTTCCTCTGTTTGGTTGCATCTACGCTGAGAGTTAGTTTTTCGAAGTCCCTCCTTATAGTGTATCTTTGTCAGGTTACATAACATACACTTATAAAATCGTTTCTCATGTTTAGTATCCTCCTTGTTTTCCTATCTCTACTTTCATACAATGGTGAACATTAGTAAACCTAATTGTTAAATCTGATTCCTCGTCATTTATTTTATTTTAACACTGCTGGCACACAGGACTTCTCTCTTCGAAATGGAGTGAGATATAATCTCTTACGCGGGCCCAGTGCGGGTGCGGGCGATCGTTTTGCGAGCAGTAGTAATGAAATTATTTACACTAAGTAAATCGCCTACTACAACCTACAATTCGAAAGTCGGGGCCTTTAGCACTGGGCCATCTATCTGCTCTTCATTTTTATGTCACTATGCAATACATAGACGTCTTCAAGAATATGTAAAAACATAATCAATCCACAAATCCCATCATGCAATAAGCCGTAAGAATCCATTACCATATTTCTAATCTGCTTGCAATCAAAGATATACAAGTTACTACAGCATAAACATTGGGAGTTACATTAATTTCATTGTCAGACATTTGTTTTTACGATATTACCATGTTTGTTTATTGGAGGTGATCTTAGAAAACTGCTCGTTTGAATCTTAATGTTTAAGTTTTGGCAGATAGAATAAATTGAATTAAGTGTTTATTTAAGTAAGTAAATCTTTTACACGGCAATATTTTGTTGGTCAATATTTCAATTTTTAGCTGACTGGTCCTTGAGAAGAAATGCGGAAACAAACTCAGATGTCATTCATGGTCTTGAAGTCCAAATATCTTAATTATTAAGGTTTTTTGTGAGTCATACAATGCAAGGTCATATCTGCAGACTTAGCATGACGCTTCTGCCCTGCTTGGGTGGAGCACCGCCGTGTCCTAGTGGAGGAGATCGGCGGCGGCGATCTCTCGCGTCCGGCCCTGGTCCAGGCCATGGTACGGAGCGAGAGGGCATGGGGAGCCGTCACCACCTTCAGCGAAGCAGTGATGCTCGCGAAGAGGGAGGCGGCGCACGTGAGGGAGAGGCAGCATATGCGCCCTCGCGACCCTAGCCGCCGCAGGATACGGAAACGCCCTGGGCGTCGGGAATCCCAGGCCGATTTCCGGCCACCGTAGGCATGGGCTTGCGGACGGCGAGTAATGGGTAGCTCGCTGTCCGGTAAGGACCAAGCCCAAGTCGACGGCGCGTTGTGTTCCACGCGCGCCTCAAAGAGATGTCAGCACAAAAACTGATGGGACCCGCAAGGGTCGATGCCTGCCAGGGGTGCGGGTTTGTTCGAAAGAGACACCACAGCCCCTGGCATACGGGCTACTGAAGGAACACGGGTGGGTTTTAGTCAGTAAAAGTCTGACACGCCCTCCTGCTCCACCCAGAGCGGGGAAGTTATTTGATGATGACCCACCCAAAAAAAAAAAAAAAAGTATGACGCCTTCTATTTCTACTCTACCATAGAATAGAAATCGCTTGTCTACATTTCTTGGTACAAAACTCTCAATTATCTACACGGTAACGTCATTTTTGTCCACTCTTCCGTCGATAAAACGCTTCTCTATGGCTCTCGTGCTATGCCTGCTGGTAGGGTTACTCAGTAGTATTTTGAAAAACCTGGTTTAGCATGATTGACGAAAAGGCTCATTTAGGTGACACAGTTGAGTCACCCAAAGTTGGTTGTGATTAAAAAGAGCTTCAGCAACAAGAGCTGCCAATAACTAACTTTACCTATATTATCCTATATATCGCTGCCCTAGTTCAATAGTAAGATATGTTGTACAAAGTATGTTTTGAGTTATTCATACTTTTATGATTTTAGTGTCAATATTTCACTCGTTGTTTATTGAAATGTGTTTTTATAATTCCATATAAGGACATTTGAAGAAGTCTCAGTGTAGAAATAAAAGAAAAGTAAAAACCTTCCTGACTTAATAAATATCTTAAGATGTCAGAATCTTGAACTAAAGGTCGGTAAAAATATGCTTAAATGTCTCAGTGAGACATTGAAATTTGGGCACTTTGGTTGCGTTTTATAAATATCCGATTTTTGAACCAGACAGGAGAGCAAATTTTTCACATGAAACAAAACTTATCTCAATTTTGTTTATTTTTAAGATATCTTACTGTTGAACTAGGGCAGCGATATTATACAGGAAAAGTTTTTTTCCAGTGCGCAAATTGTAACCATGAATTCAGCATATCATTCTAGAACCCCTAGCGTAGAAATTTTTCGCCGGATACACAAAAAAAAAATCAGCTGTTCCATACATTTTGACCGCGTAGGTATTGCACTTTTCTATGAAACAGGTGATTTTTTTTGTACAACCGGCGAAAAATTTCTACGCTAGGGGTTCTAGAATGATATGCTGAATTCATGGTTACAATTTGCGCACTGGATAAAAACTTACCCTGTATGCAACACGCTCATCTAGATAAGGAAAAGTTATGATATCAAGTTAAATTACAATATCAATCAATTAGCCCCTTTTCCCAACGATGTTAGGGTCGGCTTCCAGTCTAACCAGATGCAACTGAATACCAGTATTTTACATGGACCGACTGCCTGTCTGACCTCCACAACCCAGACACTGGGTAATACGGTAAACTTTGGTAAGACTGGTTTGTCAGACTTTCAGGCTTCTGACGAGCCGTAACGACTGTCAAAGATCCACGAATGACAGCCGAGTATGAGCGTGCGCACACACACATTCTGGCATTCACTTGAGAATGTACATTAGATAAAATATAGTCTATGGTTCGAAGGCTTTTTGGGACTACAGAATAAGTTTTTAACCAGTAACCAAACTGTAACCATGAAGTCAGCATATCATTCTAGACCCCCCAGTGCAGATTTTTTTTGTCGGTTATACAAAAAAAAATCAGCTGTTCCATTGATTTTGACCGCGAAGGTATTGCACTTTTCTTTGAAACTGCTGATTTATCTGTCTTAACCACAACACAACGTATAGGTACAGCCCACTTTACTTTTAAAACCTGAATGGTGCCTACACGAAAGGTTTTGGTATGCACCACTGCCCTCCACCATCGCTATGCATGGCAGGTAGCTCACCGCACCTGTTGAAGACGTTACTAAAAGGCTTATATTTATGTCCCACGGAAGAATATCACGATAAAGAAGGAAACTTATGATATCACATCAGTGGCGTAGCGTGCCTTGTCGGGGCCCCGTATAAAAATTTTTTTGGAGGCCCTTAAATGGAGGTAAAGATTTTTCACAAAAGAAAAAAAATATTGTGAGAAGTAATATTTATTTATCACATAATTTACCCATTTTACAAATAAAAATCGAATTTTAAATATTCACTCTCCTTGCCTTTTTATCGGCAAACTGATTTATTAAATCATTTATGGCTGATGATGATTTTAGTTTTTCTAAAGTTTCTGCCTCTATGGACAATAGTGAGATGTCTGACAGCCGTTCTTGTCCCATCGAAGTTCTTAAGTAATTTTTTATTAGTTTTAATTTTGAAAAACTTCTTTCTGCCGTTGCGGTTGTAACTGGAAGGGTCAAGAATAAAAAGCATGCTGTGATTACCTCGGGAAAACTGGATGCAAGACTATTGAATTTTACTAGCAATAATTCAATGAGTTCTTTAATGGAATAATTTTTTTTAATTTCAGAATTTAAGTATGTTTTTAGAGCCTTTAATTGGTCACAAAGATTAAGTGAGATGTCTTTACTGTATTTAGCAGACAGTTTTCCGGAAGCGTTTAATATCTCTTCGCTTGAAGAAGATGGGAGTTTCTCCGGTTGTAATATTTCGAATATACTACTCAGGTTGCAAAGGCTCTGAAATCTTTCTTTAGTTTGAGAAATTAATATATCTAAACAGCAATAGTATACATTGACTTTGAAATAGGATTCCGGGTCGGAAATTCTCTCATCTTGTGATAACTCATCAAAAAAACGCTTCGTTATCTTTCGCCTACTGTTTTTAAAAACAGTTGTTACCCCCCACTTTTTTGCTAAATCTTTGGATTCATTTAGCAAACTATTAAACGAATTCTGATTTCTTAATTGGCACAGTCTATTTAAAAGATTACTTAATAAAATACTAGATTTCTGTAAGTCATTATTATCATGCTGTAGAGCTTTAGAAACAGGATTAATAATTTCAAACAGTGAAGAAAAAAATGTAACGAGCACTAAGAAATCAAAACTCTCTAAAATATTAATTATACTTTTACATTCTTCACGTTCATCTTTTTTATTTGAAATTAAATTTAGTTGGTACAAAGTCTTCATGATTAGTAAAAAATTTTTCTTTACTGCTAATAAAGCGTCGTTCCTAGAAGACCATCTGGTAGGACATACCTTTTTAAGGGTAATCAAATATTTTTCAGATGAATCGTCACTTAGCATAGCCCAGCGTTTTATACTATTGCCAAAAAAAGTATATATTTTTTCTAAATTATCGAAAAAAGTCGATACTTCACGAACATGTCTCGCAGCATCGTTCAAAACCAGGTTTAAAGCGTGCGCAGCACAATGAACATAATCGGCATTTGGAGCATGCTCTTTTATTAGGGTTTGTAATCCTCCATACACACCCGACATAACATTTGCTCCATCGTATCCCTGTCCTCTACATTTAGTCAAATCAATTCCATATTCTTTAGTCAAATTTAAAATGACAGTTTTCAGACCTGCAGCACTGCAATCGGTTACTGCTATGAATCCTAAAAAGGACTCACAGATTTTTATTTCTTTAGGCACATTATCATCATTTTCTGTAACCGAGATATATCGAAAAACTACAGATAGTTGGTCAATTTTTGACAAGTCTTGTGTTGTATCCAGAATTATTGTCAGAAATGGAGCTTTTTTAATTTCTGAGATAATACTGTTCCTAACGTTAGTACCAAGCAAACTAATAATTTCGTTTTGAATCGTAGGGCTTAAATAATTTATTTCACCTTTCGGTTTTAGAAAAAGTTCTTTTAAAGTTGCATCATGCAGACGTGAAATTGCCATAAAATTGCCAGAATCAGAATCATGCCCCCTCAAAGGTAGATTACAAGATACTAAAGTAATTATAACATTAATTATACGATGCAGTACATCTCTCCAGAATGTAATTTTACTATCGATTTCACTTTTCAATAGAGTATCGATGGTATTTCCTTGCAACCAATTATTATAAGAGAGTGAGGCACTAATATGTTGCTGTGACTTTTCATGGTCAAGAATAGTTTGTGTGAAATTGCTTCTAACCGAAACACCGATAACCCAAGCAGAGGAGTACGATTTGTT
Organism: Polymixis flavicincta; assembly: GCA_949987655.1. Classification (NCBI taxonomy): domain Eukaryota; kingdom Metazoa; phylum Arthropoda; class Insecta; order Lepidoptera; family Noctuidae; genus Polymixis; species Polymixis flavicincta. The sequence goes on along the minus strand of OX465193.1, from coordinate 16,060,703 downwards.
TTGACGATCTGCTAATAACCAACAGAAGTGACAGTACGGTTTGTTTAAAACGTTAGAATAACATAACCATGGTCTTATAATTTTTATGCCTGCCTGATTGAAATATGAATAATAATAAGCTGAAAAAGGTCGGTTATTTTCTGAAACTTTTGGAAATGGTCCTTGTGGTTTAAATGGACCCAATTTAAAAAATATTTTTCGTTCGCATTCAGTTAAATTGTCACCAAAATTTCCTCTATCTGATGAAATTATATTACAATCTGCATTACCTGCAGATATATCAGAATCGTTGACTTGGGGTTCCTCGATTTCTGGATGGACATCCGATAAAGTATGTGCTTGGCTTTCTTCTATTTCCGGATGGATATGTGACGAAGAACATGCTTCAGAAGAATCTAAAAATAAACGAGTAATTGTTAAAAAATAAATACGAATGCTTTGATACTAAACTAAAAAGAGTTATATATAAATAAATAACGTTACTAAGGGTCACAGTTAGAGAGTGTTCAGTTCAGACGCACACAGATTCTACGCGGATTGTGCTCGTACCTATTAGTAGATACAAAATCACCTGCAGCCCGTCCGTGCATTACTATACACCTGCGTGCTATTTAAACGCAGCGCGTAGTGTAGTGGCCTTACAAAACGAGAACCCGAAAGCGAGTCTGCACATCTGAAGTTCTCAACACGCAATTAACGATACGATACGGACTGATAAACAAACAACAAAACAAATCGATCCTATAGATAAGTTAGAATTTTGTTTTTTTTAATCAAGGCACGGAACCCTAAAAACAGTATAATTGTGAAAATCGAGGGGGGAGACAACTTTTTTGTGACGGACAGATGGACAGACCGAAATTAAAAGATTTCCTTGTTTATCACTACGGGCCCCTAATAAATGGGTTGGGTAGTAGTGTAGTACTTACCTTTCCAATCTAAATCACTCACAGTATCTTGTCTCTGAAAAAATGAAGAAATTTTGGGCACTTTTTTTATAACCTCGTCCCTTTTCTGTTTAATTTTTCTTTTCTCAGCGCCGCTGGGATAATCTCTTTTCCTTTCACTCATTTCTTTTACAAATCGTTACTAATACTGCTAAACCAGAAGAAAAATATTGTTTGTACTGAATTACAATGTAATTCACATTTATATAAAGCGCGTAAATAAACAGTGCACTGCACTCCGTGGTTTAACATCCAATGCAAAGTACAACAACGTACATGTACATCGCGATATCGATGAAGGATTCCCGGGGATTCCCCGCTGAGTTGAAGATGAAGTAAGTAAAACGGGGAAGTCCCGCAGCCCGCCATAACGATGTAGTGTTGCCAACTTTTGAACGCACGCTTAAGGCGGGAAAAAAAGGAATTGCTTTATAGTTTGTTTTGTTTTTTTGAGATTGGCGGTCAACTTGCGAAATGTCAACATCGGTCCACAAACTTTTGTTTATTTTAATGTTTTTTCTATATAAAAGTAACTAAAATAAATATTTAAATACTCGGTGCCTCATTCTACACTAGTGAAAGAGTTATCTTAAAGTGATTCTGTGCCATAATTTAATTGTGACGATCACAGTGTTTTGACAAAAAAAAACCTGGAATTAATATCATTACCTGGTATTGTGAGGTGAAATAGTGTGCCTAAAGACGGAAATGGCTTAAAAGTGACTTATAATTAACAAGAACATATTTCAAAGAGTGATATATATGTCGCCGCGAAGGCGCCAACCTGTTAAGATTAGAAAATAATCTTATGCGTAACTATTAATTCTAACCATTTGAATTGCATTAATCAGTGTCTATTGGTGTTTTTGAGATCAACGCCATCTATTGGCCACGTTGTAATATCAAAATTAAGAGTACTGCTGAATTACTAGCTGAATAACTATAAAAACGAACAACAATGTCTTAGTTAAAACTATAGTCACAATTATAAAGGAATAATGATTTTTATTGTCTTTGGGCTTCTAGTTTATGATACATGGCTACCTACTTTGCCGAAAAAATGGCGCGTATTGCGAGATTCATTGTCAATAACTGACTGTTATATTTTAATACGAAAACTAAATCAGTTTCAATCCAAATTTACAATCTATAAAGTAGCAAGATTATTTTACACACACATTTATTTATGAATACCTGCTCTTTGATTAAATTCCTTGATCTGCCGGAAATGTTGTAAAGTAGTAATATTTGTGTTGTAAAAAGTAATGACGTTACTAATAAAAGTTTCGTCTTAAACCGCCATTGCATTTGTGAATATTAGCATTGTTTAATTGTAAAAGAATTAACTGATAAGCATTTAACCATTGTTAGTAAATTTTATAACACTAACTAAGTAATAAGATTATTTCTGTGCGATACGCATTACTTCCGCCCACTTGGGAGATGGTCGAATATGGCGGCCGGAGAGTATCGCTATGAAAGTGTGTGAAAAGGACTAAAATTATAATTGTGGAATAAGAAACCTCTGTAACATAATGTTTTGATTTAAAAGAGTGTCCGTGGAGTTTCTTGCCCGTTCTTCTCCATATGAGACCTACTTTAGCTTTGGAATGGGCGCCTAGATTCAATTTTAACTCAAACTATCTGATTCGCTGTTCTATGAAAAATCCAAAGTGCGTGTAAAAGATTTAAGTGAAAATAAATGGTTTGAGTTAAGTGTTGTGTGTGATTGTAAACCGACTACCCATATACCAACGAAGAAATACACCAGAAACAACAGAGATGGCATGCATTGGGTTTCCCGCCGTCTCATCAGAAGTGGGATCGCCCAAGCGATCCCCTTCCGCTCATGCTTATGCCGGACATCCAAATTGCCCAGCCACAGCCAAGCTTACTTAGATGTTTCTGCCTTTCAAAGTACGAGCATGATGACAACGACGATTACTCATAATTAAAATAATGATTGCCACGGGTGCTGACAATGGCATTGGAATCAGGATGGAAGACAGGAAAGAACGAAATTCCACGAAGACGAACTTAATTAACATAATATGGTAAAACCTGTTATATCGACGCTATTCTCAGAGGAGAAAAAGTCAATGACATGAAGGAACAAATGAAGGATTTTTAGATGAAACATAGACCTCATAGTGCACTCAAACTGAACAACATGCTCAGCACAGAATGACCGAAGCAGAAGAATAAACAAAGGTTTGCCACCAGAAAAGCAAACATAATAAACGGACCATTGAGACATTGCACCATCCATCCCGGGAAGTATTTTGTTTTATTATTTTAGTTTTTCTTAACAATCCTGTGGCATGGTTAAAAGCTACCGTCACCTTGTACTTGATAATTTGTGAGAGTAAAATAATAACACAAGTTAAATGACTTAACAAGATTACCTCATTACAAGATTAATGTTATTGTTCTATTAGGTAATGTGTCACTAAGCTTCTTTTAAGAAATGGATTTCAAACTTATTTTGTTGAATTTGCACTTGCAACATTTAACTAAGTGCTTGTTGACAATTTCAAGATTTGTTGTAGCCTGAATTCACACTGACTTCAGTAGACATGATTGATTTACAGACTTCTCATAACTTAAATTTGCAAGTTATGCTCCATTCCCAGTTTATGTATTGATTAGTTAATTTCCTATAACAAAGCTAAATTGTTTTTTCAATTCACTTTAATCATTGGCAGAATGATTGACATTGCCTATGCCTAACATTATAAAAAATATAGAACAGAACGCTTCAAGTAAGCTTACTGAATAGTGAATGATGTAACAAATCTTATGTTACAATGTTCAATATTACGTCAATGTCACTATTCAAATATTGGATGTGTCATGTGTTTTGCTGAATTGTCTGGAATATAATCGCGTGCGATTTTTATTTCATTGAGAGTAGTGCCACTCGAAGGTAAAATCAATTGATCAATCATAATTTCATAAAATTCATAGTTGGGAGAACTTTGACTGGTGATTAGATTTTTCCAAATAAGTCTGTTAACTTTGAAACATAAAGTGGATGTGTTACAAGATTCTTTTAGAAACGTTTAGTTATGAAATTGGTTTGTAAAAATATATCAAGAGATAACTATGAAACAAAACAAAAACTAACAATGCAAACACAGCTCGATACATTGAAGGAAAGCATAATTTTCAACATGTTTTTATGCATAGACAGCAAAAACAAACGAAGCACTGTTGTTTTTATAGCACTTTCTTTCTGTTTAACTTTCTCTTGTAATTCAAACTAACTTCATCTACCTGTAATGTTGTAACAAAACAAAAGATTAATTTATAACTACTATCTCCTACTAATCTAAATAATAGTAGGAACATACTTTCCTGCACTATTATTTATCTGCCTAACTTTTACCATTCCAGGTGATTGTCATATCAAAAAGAAAATGACAACCAACCAAACTACAAGGATGTCAAAAAAAAAAAAAAAATTGTGGGCAACTATAGAGTAACTCGAATCTTCTAAAGTTCTATGCACCCAGCTACTTCAGAAATGAGATGAAATCAAGTTAGAAGTCATGATCATCATCAAAAAGAACACCTTCCTCAAGAAAAAGCTAGCTAACCCATACTTATAGACAGGGTTTTAGCTGACTGATACATTCAACTTGCGGAAACAAGGCAGCCAGTTCCTCAGATACTAAGACATTCAGAAAAGTCATGAAGAGATACAACATAGATCGTCAAGGAGTTGGCACAGGATTCTTTATTTGTGGAAACATGAGTACACATACAGAGCATGCAAGCTATTAAATTACAATAGTTGAGATCAGTCATGTTTGGCCTTAGTGGCGTACAAATATTTAAATTTCGTCATAATTATTACACAAGAATTATTAAATGTCAATTAAAATTAATTATCATCATAGCAATAATATGTTGCTGCATGTATGGGTTATGTCAAAGATGTATTGATAATATTGTCATTGAGAAATTCTAGAACACTGTAATATGCTTTCCCTTAAAGATATACTTGTTTTGAGGAGTTTGGTACAGAAAAATATTTATGACTTTGAATACCAGCAGACAAGAGATCTTAGCAGTGAGTGAGAACACCTCAACAATAAACCAACCTCCAACATACAATATCATTACCATAATGGCATTCTAATGTGTCCGCACTGTGCACATACCTCTAGTCAAGATAGGTTACAAGAGCACATACTCGTAAACTACAGTTGTTGAAAACAAAAACAGTCACCATAGCCGAAATCGGCATGGGATGGATTGATTGACATTCAACTTAAATATAAAGAATCAACATTCAAAAGGTGCATTTACACGTTTGACACCCATAAACTGGCTTTGAAGTATTTTTCAGATTTTCAACATGAATTGTGTACCGGGTGGTACACAACCTCTTTTAAGAATCTGTCAAGGGCACTTAACAGTGATTGCTACCTCAAGTCGATCATTGACCGAGGTTGCATTAAAAGGTAACTCCGCTGCAGCCTGTTTAACAAATGACCGTGTCGCCGGCTCAGTAGCAACCAACTGAAGGCCAACTTGGAGCCAGCAGAGATGACTGTTCCAGCTATTCAACACAACATAGCTAAAATAAAAGGTGAGAAGTTTTCAAACTACTTTGCACTCACTTTGCCAACACTGCTACTATGCTGTGACAAAAGCTAAATACAATAGCCTACATAATACCTGCCTACATGATGCTCACATGCTATGCACCAAAGTACTCTTAATTATTTTTACCATCTCTATATTTTTGCAATTCTGCCTGTAACACTTAATCCTTGTCTATTTTACAATAGACTATAATTCATTATCATTGTACTATTCATATCTGTGGGGTAACTGATAAATAACTCAAAAAGTAAGACACACAACAAAGTATTACTAGTCTTCATTTATGTTAACTAATAATGATCACAACTGATAGTAATCTATTAGTAGCACTTGAGGTATCTAATAATGAAAAGAAAAAAAAAAAAACGATTGGGAAGCTCTTGAGGTAACTAATCATGAAAACAATGAAACTATTAGTTAAGCCTTTCAGGTAACTGATAATGAAATATTAAACTATTAAATTTGACGGCACGGTTGGCGCAGCGGTTAAGCGATTGATAGCTGCGCTGCGTGTCGCGCGTTCGATTCCCGCACAAAAATGTGGGGCAACGAAAAAAAAAAAAAGAAAAAAAAAAATAAGACCGGTTATCTTAACCGGCAATTCTCTCATGTTATCCCGCTGGGTCCACGGCGTACAAAACCGCCCAGAGCCTGGTTCCTTATATCCTGTCAAATACAAGACTTCGTGCCTGCCACGGAGCAATGGTCCTAAACTCCCTACCCTTTAATCCTATCAAATCAAAGACTTTGTGCCTGCACAGAGCGGTGTTACTGATCCTATCCTAATATCCTGTCAAATCAAAGACTTTGTGAGACTACCACAGAGCATTACCTTCCCGTGAGAATGAAACTATCCAGCTAACAGCTGATAATACTACACACTATATTAAACAAATGTGCATTCAAATACAAGACTCTGTATTACAGAGCATTACCTTCTAATGAAGATGAAACTATCCAGCTAACAGCTGATGATACTACACACTATATTAAACAAATGTGCATTCAAATACAAGACTCTGTATTACAGAGCATTACCTTCTAATGAAGATGAAACTATCCAGCTAACAGCTGATGATACTACACACTATATTAAACAAATGTGCATTCAAATACAAGACTCTGTATTACAGAGCATTACCTTCTAATGAAGATGAAACTATCCAGCTAACAGCTGATGATACTACACACTATATTAAACAAATGTGCATTCAAATACAAGACTCTGTATTACAGAGCATTACCTTCTAATGAAGATGAAACTATCCAGCTAACAGCTGATGATACTACACACTATATTAAACAAGTGTGCATTCAAATACAAGACTATAACAGAGCATTACCTTCTAATGAAGATGAAACTATTCAGCTAACAGTTCATCATGCTACACACGATTACTACTAAACAAGTATCCTTATGAAAGTGCAATATAAATGCATTCAAAGACAAGACTCTGTATCACAGAGCATAACTTTCTTTTTGTAAGCCGTCAACATAAACTAAAACTGTTAACTGCCAAGTCCTATAAGTAATGTAGGATAATACAAGCAACAATAATCTGCCGAAAAATTTATCTCCACTATTTCAGATAACCACGAACTCAATCAACTCTACAAAGAGGGAGAGGGCATCGGCAGGTGCAGAGCGCGCACCGCCATTCAGAACGGCCGTGTCGCCGCGAAGGCGCCAACCTGTTAAGATTAGAAAATAATCTTATGCGTAACTATTAATTCTAACCATTTGAATTGCATTAATCAGTGTCTATTGGTGTTTTTGAGATCAACGCCATCTATTGGCCACGTTGTAATATCAAAATTAAGAGTACTGCTGAATTACTAGCTGAATAACTATAAAAACGAACAACAATGTCTTAGTTAAAACTATAGTCACAATTATAAAGGAATAATGATTTTTATTGTCTTTGGGCTTCTAGTTTATGATACATGGCTACCTACTTTGCCGAAAAAATGGCGCGTATTGCGAGATTCATTGTCAATAACTGACTGTTATATTTTAATACGAAAACTAAATCAGTTTCAATCCAAATTTACAATCTATAAAGTAGCAAGATTATTTTACACACACATTTATTTATGAATACCTGCTCTTTGATTAAATTCCTTGATCTGCCGGAAATGTTGTAAAGTAGTAATATTTGTGTTGTAAAAAGTAATGACGTTACTAATAAAAGTTTCGTCTTAAACCGCCATTGCATTTGTGAATATTAGCATTGTTTAATTGTAAAAGAATTAACTGATAAGCATTTAACCATTGTTAGTAAATTTTATAACACTAACTAAGTAATAAGATTATTTCTGTGCGATACGCATTACTTCCGCCCACTTGGGAGATGGTCGAATATGGCGGCCGGAGAGTATCGCTATGAAAGTGTGTGAAAAGGACTAAAATTATAATTGTGGAATAAGAAACCTCTGTAACATAATGTTTTGATTTAAAAGAGTGTCCGTGGAGTTTCTTGCCCGTTCTTCTCCATATGAGACCTACTTTAGCTTTGGAATGGGCGCCTAGATTCAATTTTAACTCAAACTATCTGATTCGCTGTTCTATGAAAAATCCAAAGTGCGTGTAAAAGATTTAAGTGAAAATAAATGGTTTGAGTTAAGTGTTGTGTGTGATTGTAAACCGACTACCCATATACCAACGAAGAAATACACCAGAAACAACAGAGATGGCATGCATTGGGTTTCCCGCCGTCTCATATACAATTTAGTAGATAAAAATCAGTTAGTGAATTGAATTTTTTCTAGTTGTAGTGTAAACAACTATCAGCTGATTCATCACTTGTGGCATTGACCAATCACAAAAGGCTGTAAAAAATTGACGCAAAAGTTTTACGTTCAGAAACCGATCTCATCGCATATCACGCGACTTGAACACGAGTCTTTTAGCACTTCGTTAAAGCGGGGCTGCCAAGTTAAAAAAAAGAAAATTGTGATGGGTAGAAATTGATACACCAACAGATTTTATTTGAAAAGTAACCACAAAAAGTACTTAGCACTATTTTATACTACAAATGTGACCACAAGATGGTTGTCCTAGTAGTATGTTACAAGTGTAAAAACTCGGTTGACATAAAAAGAACGGCATTGTGCTCGGTATGTAACCACAGATTTGAACCAGACTGCGATGGTTATCCAGCAAAAACATACAAACTAATGGACAAAGAATCAAAAAACAAATGGCGCTGCAGGACATGTATTATAAAAACGGCTACTAGCTCTACGGATATATCGCATGTTAATGTACTCAGTAGTCCAACAACAATATGCAACACGCCGATAAATAATGTTACATTTAGAAACAAAACATGTAAATCTACATTCCCAACTGAAAACTCATTTGAAGCATTATCTGAACTGTCAGAAAATGAGGATGACCATACATCATTTACCTCAACGTCTTCATACGCTATGAATAGAAGTTATCCTGAAATACACAGGCAAAATGATGATGTTGATGAATTAAAGAATAAAATATGTAAACTAGAAGAAAATTTAAAAATTGCGGAAAATGAAATAGAAAGATTACTGTTAGAAAATAGCAAACAAGCTGGACAAATTAATCACTACAAATTAACAGTTAACAAACTGAAACATGTATGTACAAGTACGCTTAAGAAGAAACCCATTACAAAATCAAAACGTAAAAGTCTAGTTAGATCTCAGCTTGATTTTTTAAACATGCAAGCAACTCCGAATCAAAAGACAGAATTACGCAAAACATCACCCAGCCCACAAACGTACGACAAACTACAATGTTCCAGGGACGACAAATTGATCGATGATATTCCAAGATCATCCAAATTGATGTTTTACCCAGAAACAGAGGGCGCTACTGTTTCTCAAGTCATGATAAATTCAGCAAAATGTGATCATCGTGAAATTATGGGTAATATAGACAAAACACACTCAAAAATTTGTATACTTAGTGATAATAATGTAAATAGTATTCTGGAAACTGCTGAAAATGTTTTCCCAAATAATAAAATCTGTCATTATTGTCTGCCAAATGCGGGGATATCCGAACTCTTATCAGGTCTCGATTTAAAACTTGTGAATTACACTTTGAAAGATTATTGTATCATTTTATTAGGTGAAAGAGACTTTGTTGTTTCTAAAAACTATGAAACACTGGTAAATCACATAAAATGTAAACTCGAAAAAATAACACATACTAATGTTATTTTATGTGCTCCAAATTTTAAACTAAATGGTAGCGTAATGTTGTTTAATAATAGAGTAGAAGCGTTCAACCGACTTTTATATTTAAGTAATAACAAGTTTGAATATACGCATACGTTTGACACTAATAAATATTTAAATTATTCTTACGATATGTTTTCTAAATTTACGGGTAAAGTGAATAATATTGCGATCAGAAAAATATTTCATAAATTAAAAAATTATATACACTATTTAAACACGTTTTATGAAAATAATTATAAGACTGAAGATATTACACGTATAGAAAATAGAAATAAGACCAGTCAATGGAAACCTGGCACTATTCCTTATTATTTTAAAAAACTAAAAGATACTAAATCAAACGGACATTGCAATAAATCAGAAACACAGATCCATCAACGTGAATCTTCTAATGATACTAGCTCTCCAACCCTTGATTTTCAAAATGAGAATATAGATAATACATCTACCCCACAAGCATCAAAAGAGCTTTTTCGTGACTAAACATATTAACATTTGTCACCAAAACATAAATGGCCTAATCTCTAAGTCAGACCCTTTAACGTTAGCTCTTGAGAATGAACAAAACCCTATCAATGTGCTATGCATTACTGAACATAACATGATAGATACGGACAAAAGCATACTTAATATCAATAACTATAAACTAGCCTCTTGTTTCTGTAGGAAGAAACGGCGCGGTGGATCTTGTATCTTAATAGAAAAATCGCTGCAATTCGCACCAATAAATAATTTCAGTAATTACTCACTTGAAAATGTCATCGAATGTTCTGGTGTTGAGTTACTAGACCATAAAATATACGTCATATGCATCTACAGACCTCCAAGGCCAAATACAGATGATATAAATATATTCTTTAGAAACCTCAACTCCGTTCTTAGTCGATTTTGTTACGGTAAAAAGAAAGTTGTAATTTGTGGCGACTTTAATATAAATTTGCTTAAGAAAACTTACGATGCAACTGAATTCATGCAAATTCTGCATAGTTACAACTTAAAATTAGGCATCAACGAACCAACACGGTTATCAAGCAAAACATGTATCGATAATATTATATTTAATATTAAGGGATGTTCCGCAAAGGTTATTGAATTTGCACTGTCTGATCACACTGCTCAGTTGCTCACATGTCCGGTCAAATCTAGTTTCCTCCTTAAATCATGGAACATAGAAAAAAGAGACTACTCTAAAGAGAACATTCGTAAATTCAAAGAATGTATAAATTCTCTTCATTTCAATAACGTTTTTGAGAATACAGATCCAAATCTAGCATTTGATGAGTTTTACGAATTATTCCACCTATTCTATAATCTTTGCTTCCCTACTATACAGACAAAAATATCAACAAGATCTCGCCCACGGTGGATAACAAAAGGTCTTAGAATGTGTTGTAAACGTAAGCGACAACTTTTATGGGCCTACAGAAAAAAACCCACAGAAAATAATAAAACTAAATTCCTAAATTTGTCCTCACGATTAAATCAGATCATTAAGCTAACGCAAAAGTCTCGAAATGATAATTACATAAAAACTGCCCCAAATAAATCGCAAGCTGCTTGGAAGATTATAAATACCAATAAACTTAATATACCAAAGGATCAAATACAACAGATTACTGTAGATGGTAATATAATAACTGACCCTACACAGATTGCAAACCATTTTAATAATTTCTTCATTGATAAAACTAACGCTTCTACACCAAACCATTCAAGATGCCAAATCCCGTTCGAACCTAACTCAATATTTATGCGTCCAACTATACCTGAAGATATATACAAAATAATTAGAGACCTAAAGAACACAAATAGTACCGGGTATGACAATATATCAACAAAAGTTTTAAAAAACGTATCCATTAAACTAGCTTTTATACTTAGTCATATTATAAATTTATGTATAACAAATGGAGTCTATCCAGAAAAGTTAAAATTAACTCTAATTAAACCTTTATTTAAAAATAATAATAAAAATGACATGAGCAGCTATCGTCCAATAGCACTTGTACCAGTCATATCGAAGATATTCGAGAAAGTGATCCATGACGGTATTTATAGTTACTTTGAAAAAAACAATTTACTTTGTGAAGAACAGATTGGCTTTCGTAAAAATAAATCAATTAATATAGCAGTATATAATTTTCTCCACAACATATTGACCCACATGGATAGAGGTAAACAAACTTGTGCAATGTTTATGGACCTCACAAAGGCTTTCGATTATGTGGACCACAAAATTCTGTTAAATAAATTGTACGCTTATGGTGTCAGAGGAAACATCTATGACCTGATTAAATCTTACTTGAGTAATAGAGAACAAATAACACAAATAACAAGGATATGTCCCTATGCAAAAAAAATGATAACTTACTCATCCTCATGCAGACAGGTTACATCCGGCGTTCCACAAGGAAGTGTATTGGGTCCACCTCTTTTTATAATATACATCAATGACCTTCCAAAAGCGACAAAATACGATACAATCCTATTTGCTGATGATAGTACAGTACTGTTTACAGGAGATAGTAAATTACACATGGAACCTGAGATAAATATGACTTTGGATAGCATTATAAACTGGTTGGCATCAAACAATTTACACATTAATCTCGACAAAACAAATTTCATGACTTTTAGAAGTAGAGTAAGTAAAATAGCAAACATGAACATAAATTACCAAAATAATAGGATCCAAGAAGTCGAAGTTACGAGATTTCTGGGTATAAAGATAGATAATAATTTGAATTTTAAAGAACATATCCAAACATTATGCACCAAATTGAATACCTTCTCTTATGCGTTGTTTAAACTTAAACAAACGGTCAGTGCTTCTACAGTCCTTACAGCTTACAACGGCTACGTTGCACCTACTCTAAAGTATTGTGTTATTTTTTGGGGTAATTCTACTGACAAAGAAGCGGTATTTAAAGCCCAGAAGAAGTGTATACGAGCCATAACTAGTATTAAAGTAACTGACAGCTGCAGAACATCATTTTTAAAATTAAATATTCTTACGTTACCGTGTATATATATATTAGAGGTTATAATGTTTGTTAGGAAAAATACAAACTGGTTTAATAAATTTAATAGCAAAAGATACAAATTCAATATATGTTTACCAATCAATAAAACAGCTTTATTAAATAAAAGTATATTATGTATGGCTCCACGCATATATAACCATTTACCAAATTCACTTCTGGAGATAAGTGATATAAATGTATTTAAAAGCAATATAAAAACACTGTTACTAAGAAAAGCATATTACTCTGTCACTGAATATCTACAGGATAAACTTATATAATGTTATTCCATACGATATTTTAAATAATGTTTTTATTTTTATTGTAACCGTCTAGCTTCGTACCTGTGTTTGTGCGTTTGCATGCCTTATGGTAGGATATGGCTAATGGACACTATTGTTAGTAAGACCTTTTCTTTTGTACCCATATTCGCAAATGAATAAATGATTATGATTATGATTATGATTTTGTCATTTGTAAAATAAAATAAATTAGAAAGTTTTTATTCTTTTTCCTTACACACTTTGGGGGCCCCCGTAATATATTTGCCGTATAATTGATACGGCAAATACGGCGGTAGCTACGCCCCTGTATCACATATGTATGTCACATGTAGGTTTTTTAGCGACTAGAGCCAAGAATAAGACTTGGGAAAAGGGCACTATAGTGCAATGTACCCCGCCAAGACGAGCCAAGCGGAGCGCAAGAGCACTACCTACCTATTCTCGAAGCGCTTCGTCGTTTTTTTAACCCTTATAACTTTGGTTTGGATTATACCAGATAAACAAAATTCTCGGGACATGTTGTCAATAGCGGACAATAAAGTTTTTGTTTGTTTCCTTACAAGAGGTGGTTGATGATTTCAAATTCCTACTAATGGGAAAGTTTGGATGTTTGTTACTCAATCACGCAAAAACGGCTGAACGGATTTGGATAAAATTTGACACACAGATATATTATAACCTGGATTAACACATAGGATACTTTTTATCCCGGTGGTACGTTCCTGTAGGATAATTTTTGACAACCACGCGGGCGAAGCCGCTAGCAAAAGCTAGTAATAGTTAATAGAATATGAACAGCACTAATTTTAATAGTACGAGATAGACTCATTGACGAAGGTAATGTTTATAGTGCAATGTAGTCCTGAAAGCTAACAGAAGAGCTAAGATAATGATAATAAGATCTCGAAGAAGTTTATCAAAGAAAAAAGTACAAAAGTTTTTGGTCGAGCTTTTTGTAAGGTTCATGGTTCTATCTTTTGTAGCATCAAGCTCCAAGTCGCACTTATTCTTCAAAGTCTATACGAATAAATGGCTCAAACAAAAGCGCAATGCCAAGAAAAATCGTGTCCATTCTAACCCTTAGATATCCCCGGTCTAAGAGACCACGTACTCCGATTTTTCTGGTCAAATGCACTCCCAACGAAACGCAACGGGCCGCCACGACCATCACCGATCTATCAACGAAGTTCGTGTATAGAATGCGAAATGCGAAATTGGAAATCACCAATCGCGCACGCTGATTTCAAACGGACTTAAAGCCGAACACGCGAATATTTAAAATTCGAACGAACGACTTTTGTTTTACAGATCCGATTTGTGTCTTCTAATTATAGGGTGTTATGTTCCCTGTTTGTTGGAATTCAGCCTTAATTGTGCTCTAATAGAGTTGAGTTTTGGTTCTTTTTGTGTGTGGAATACGTCAAGATTTTACTGCAATTGTTTTAAGAATATAAACTATTTCCTGTTAGAGGTCTCTTTCGTCCATTGTTTCGGTTTCTCTCTGAAATGACGGTGATGTCATGTAAAGTTTTAAAGGGAATCGTAAATGCTTTTGATGTTTAAATAAAAAAAAATGTAAGTACGGATATTATAATGACTCATACGGAAGTCATTGACAATAAAAGAGTATCTTAGGTGTGGAGGTTACAAGCTATTTATATGACAATCTGATTTCATCATTACTCATGACGCCTAAAGCTGGAAAACTTCATTTGTGACATGTTATTTTATTCCAATTCTGTGACTTTTTTTTTAAATTTTTAATTCATTTTAATTTGTGATATGGGTTTTGCCTGAAATAAATGAATTTTAATTTTGGTTTGTATGATTATTATGAAAATATCCAATCCTAGTCCTACTAATATTATAAATGCGAATGTTTGTATGTTTGTCACTCAATCACGTAAAAACGGCTCAACGGATTTAGATGAAATTTAGCACAGAGATAGTTTATAACCTGGGTTAACCCATAGGATACTTTCTATCCCGGCAGTATGTTTTGTAGGGTAACAGAAATTACCCTACAAAAAAACTACCCTACATCCACACGGGTGAAGCCGCTGGCAAAAGCTAGTAAAATAAAATACTTTATTAACCTCCGATCTCAAAAACCATCTACCATTTTGTAGTCAAGATGTAAAACCATAAATTCTCTTAACAACCCTTCACTGCAGGTGGGTGAAAAATAATTTATTCAAATAAATCTCGTGAATTTTCGCAACATCGGGGTCTAGCAGGCCCCCGGGCGTCGTTTCGCGATTCTTTTAACTGCACCAAGGAGGTGACTTTTTGTCGCTATTTTAATGAAAATGCTAATAAAAAACTGGTGATGATGTTTTTAAGACGTCAGAATATTTTTTGCGGGGTAATGCGATACCGTGACAGACATGCTTTTTGTAGTAAAAGAAAAGTTTTTAAATTAGAACTTTTTGTACGTTACTAAATTAATGTTTAAAGAATTACAGGCTACAGTTTTTTTTTAAGGTTGGACGCTTTTGCAGCAATTTCACGATAAGAAAATAATTAGGAAAGTGTAACTAAATAGGTAGCTTAAGCTCATAAATAAAAATAAAAAATACCCTTATCATTGAAAAATACAAAATGCAAGCAAAAAATATCATTAACAAACAAAACTCTACAGTAAGTAAATCGCAGGAAGTCCCGCTTCACGACACGAAAGTCGTAAATAAAAACGTGAGATAAAAATTTACATTATCGCACTTATTTTAATTTCATTCGGCATTAATCATAGCACTGCGAAGTGTCGCGCGCCCATTTATTATGAGCACGGGTACTTTTTAATTTGCTGCTGCATCCTAAGGGTTGAATGTAGTATTGTAGATTTCGTGATACTGTGTGACAGGTCTTTAGTGTTTTGGAGTTGTTATATTTTGTAAAATAATATTAGAAATTTTTCATGTCAGTGAAAAAAAAAAACTTATTTTTCACTGACATGAAAAATTTGTAAAATAATATTTCCTAACATTTTCAGACAGCTAGTTTTATCTTTACATATTTACATCCATTTAGTCTAGAACCCGACCTCAACATATTTGTGTACAGGCTAGGGAGATTATTTAATGATTTACCTATCAGTAGGTAAATAGAGAAAGGGTCTTTGTTTGAAGTAAAGGGACCTCAAAAGATAATAATAAGAAATAACTATATTTTAAGGCTCCTGACGGTGCAACGCGTTTCTGGCAGAAAAATTTGTTACAATTAAATTTTCACAGAAATTGTTCTACTAGAGTCGTGTTGCGCTAATTGATTTGAGTTTTCCTTCAAAGCCAGCAAAAGAAAAGTTCCAAATTGGCCTTCACTGAAAAAAGCAATATATTTTTTCAATAAACACGATGATGTGGGCTCCTTGCGAAGGTTGAAGGGACTCTGTTTAAGGGATATTTGGTCCCTAAACAAATTGTATGTCGCGATATTCTAGGCACGGACAAGAAGCGACCTTTCTACGGGCGTGAAGGAAAGTGGTGTAAGTTCAAAATCACCATTTTATATGCGTGTTTTTTATTAAAGAGGGTTTATTACTTTGTTATTTAAATGTTTTTCTAAGGATGTTGCGCGCGGGTATTATTTAGGAAATTGTTAGACATAGACTAATTGAATACTTACGGTTTAAAAAAAATTAAAGTATTTATTGTGACTAGCACAGGAAAATCATAAACTAAACCAAACACAATGTACATAATAAAAAACAAAGTCCTGTACGACACCTAAGTAAGCGGGTAAGTATGTTGTTTTTTGCAAAAACGTTTTTAACACATTGTAATTTAAAGCTTCTTTTGTAAGTTATACGAAAACTAAGTATGTAGGTACCTTAATTTAAGTATATATCCAAAACGAAAGCCTATAAATTAAAAAAATAACAATTCAAAGAATCCAATATGAGCTCATTTTTCATACGCACACTTGGCCTGTTTTCTTTTTAGGCCCGGGTCTAGGGTTGGATGAAAAACGACATTGTAGAAATTAAGTCTCGCTAGTGAAAAATGGTTCAGAACGTGGACAACGTTTAAGGGACTTTATACGGTAAACATGGGGTCCCCTGGCTATTATAGAGAATCAACACAGTTTGCGAAACGATTAAATGTTAAAAATAGCTGGGAAAGTTGAGAAAAACTTATTAGCATAGATTTTGGAGTGATCAGAAAGCTTCACAACAAAAATTTGTAAGGAAGTAATTCCTTTTGTTAACGGACTTCAAAATAGAGGAGGTTATCAATTCGACACGTTTTTTTTTTTTATGTATGTTCGGGCATAACTCCGCCATTAAAGACGGAAAAATTAGCATATTTTTTTTTTGTAATTTTATTTTATTAAATTGGTCGAAAGGGGTTTATTTCGAAAAATAATATCGGCAAATTAACCGCGTTTGCTGCTTTCGTATAAATATGCATTGTTTTGACCCCGACGATGATGACATTTCTAATTCGTGTGGGGTAAGTACGACATCTAAAAGTGGAAAAATAAAAACTTTTTGGTAAACTTATTTTTTGTAATTTGTTCATCCCAGTGAATTAATTACACGTACACACGGCTACACATCAAGCTATACACTTCCAGTACAAGCCGATCTCGCGTCGTATAGGATTTCTGTACAGTGCGAGATCAGCGTAAACTGGAAATGTATAGCTTGATGTGTAGCCGTGTGTACAAGTAAGTATATAAATAAGAACAGAATCCTATGACATCAAAAATTCGTCTGCATCTTTGTCAACAAGAAAGGTGCCAAAAAAAGGGTGGCAGCATTGCTACGTTGTATGGCAATTCTGATTCTTTGGTCACATGACGAGCATTCGACTATTGAAACCAGTTATTTAGTTTAGTGATTAGAAGAAAAAAAAAATACTTACTTCAGTACGCTGCGTTCTAACTGAAATAGTAGGTATCCAAAATAACAGTAATTATTAGTATTACCATATTTTCGCACACACCAAACAAAAAACTAAAAATACACAACAAGAAAAACAACAATAAAATGCAGCAAAAAATCTTGTGGCTAAAAAAGATTTTATAGTTGACAAACTGAAACCTCGATGTTATCTCAAAGCAATTTGCAGTAATATATGACTTAATCTGAACAAAACTAACGGACTAACAAAGATTTTATTACTATAGAAAAAACATTATAAATCATAGTACGGCCGCTATTAATATTATCAGCAATTTGTTTCACCTTTGTTGTTTATGATTAATTTTATCTCTGTGTTTTATAGTGTGAATGTGGGAAAAAATGGATTAAATTTAGGATTTCATCCATTTTTGTCAGTTGCTGTTACGGTTTTATTTTCTGAGTAAGCGTTAACAAAAACAAAAGAAAAGTAGTCAGGTTATTGCTTCATTATTCTTGTTTTTTTTTTTTTTTTGAATTGTTGGAGTAGGTAATCTTGTAGGTACTTAATAAATTATCGTTATATTTAAAACATATTTTAACTTTAAAATAGATAGTGTATTTCGCCCTCAAAAATGTCATCAAAAATCTCAAGCACAGATTTTCTATAGATGACTCTAAAAACTTCTCATCAAAAAGAGGAGCAGATTGTTTTCTTTTTGTTTATATTAAAAGAAACCTCAGCACTATTATAAAGTAAATTATATTAAACAAACACACGCGATTAAGCAATAAAAATGGCTACTGTTTTTTGACACCAGCCCTTTTCCCGGAACATATAAAATCTACAACGATTTGTTTATATCGCATTAACAAGAAGGAGCTTTAATAAAGTAATAAAAATCCGAGAAAGGACGGCTAAGGGTATAATTTTGCTATTAATATTCAATTTTACCCCCAAACTTTGCTTCCACTTCAAAGAAAAATCTAAGATGACGATCTAAAGCGGAGTATCTACTTACGTAATTTCCGAGTACGCGTTTGAAGGGTTAGGTCGAAGAATGTGTGTGTGTGTGCGTGCGCTTGTTTAGTGTGCGTGACGTAATTACATGAATGTTAACACTTAAGAGCACGTGTTGCTCTAGTTTATACGCAATTTGTTTCGGAATAAAAAAATTTTTTTTTGGTTTTTGTACATTTTAGCGACATAATGTATATGTCCAGCAATAAATAAAAAATATGGGTAGGTACTTATTAGTGGAATGAAGGCATTCTTTTTTTGCGGGATACCTTAGCACACGCTAAGCAGTTGTAGGTACCTATTACTTAAATGGTAGGCAGATTCATGGTTAAAACTAATCTAAAACTGTTTGAAAATAATTTAAATTGTTTTATAGTAGAAACAGCTTTAGACATGAATTCTAAATGACGCTTTTGAAATAAATGACCAAGCTTTAGGTGTTATTTAATATTTTGATAAAAAGATTAACTTAGATTAAACATGGTATCTAAGTACCTTCCCAGGTCTTATTATTACTATACATATATGTATAAAGAGCTTTTAATATGAATTCTAAATGACGCTTTTGAAATAAATTACCAACCTTATATTGTTCGTTTTAATATTTTTATAAAAAGATAAAATGGGTACCTTCCAACGGTAGCTGTAGGTGTTTTGTGTAGGTTTCAGAATGTCTTCAGATCTAGGGCTGATAACGTTATCTTGTTGAAACAAGAGCAGTGTAGGTGTCGTCTTATTATGGTCAAGTACCGCGTAGGTTTAGTAATGGACGAATAAAATATAATTTTTCATTATTTTTACGCAAATGTACAAACCGGTTGCCATTTTTGGGAATATATGACGAAAATTCGACGTAAGTAGGAATAATGGTTAATTATACCGAGAAACGAGAAACAAATAAGAATTTTTTGCCGGTGTAAATTTGTGGCTTAATTTTTTATGCTATAGGTAGGTGGGTTATATTTATAGCCTATAACTATGACACAAAAAAAATAAAAATCCATCAATTTTATTCTATTTCTAGATTCGTAACGGAATATTTTTCTTAAATAAACCATTTATTCAATCAAACCAACAAACAAGGTACCCAAACTATCACAAAATTCATAGAAGAATCTAATGACATTTTTTCATATCACAATATTTCTCCTAAAACCACAAGAAAAAACCTTCACCGTACACCTGAGAGTTTTGACAGTTGATTATCGAGCGATCATAATGCGCAGGCGCAGATTTACGACGTCATAAACTAAGGCGCCCGCGCGCCACAATGGGTTGTTGACAAAACGAACTAGCGCCCTTGGTAGACCCTTAACTTTATGGTCTAAGGTAGCATAGTAAGGACATGCGTTTTAAGAAAATGATAAACATCTATATAAATAAAATAAAGGTCCTGACTGACTCATCAACGCCCAGCCCAAACCCTTGGACCTAGAAAGCTGAAATTTTGCACATAGGTTCCCTTTATAATGTAGAATATGTAATGTATCCCTGGTAATTTTGAATGTACTCATCGTATTGTCGTAATGAGCGATAATAGTTCTTACTGCAATCCGATACGGGTTAAAATCTGTTGTAATAAATTCGAATAAGAAATGAGCAAGCATTGTCGTAAAAATGCAAATAAAATCTTATAAAATTAGATATTAACTATTTGATACAAAATGATCCATCACTGGATGCAGTTTGGCATTTGAAATTTTATGGTATATTTTAATCACAATAATAATTGTTATTGGAGGGTTATAGGTACTGGTTTTAAAGATAATTAAGAGGTGACTTTGATGATTTTGTTATGCATTAAAATATGTTTAATTATGTTTTGAGTTCCGTCACTGTATGCAAAAAAGACTTGAAAATATCATATATTTTTTTGCTTTCTAAATTATTTAGGGTTAAAGAGATACACTGGTTTAAAAAAACACCTTTTAGAGCGTTTTCAAGAAATCACCGCCTTAACACATAGGATACTTTTTATCCCGGTAGTCCGTTCCCGTGGGAAATTTTTCGATTTTCACACGGGCATAGCCGCTGGAAAAAGTTATAAAATAAATTTAAAATACAGTTTCTTTCTCTTTTTTCAAAAGAAGTTATATGTGAGGTGTTTCGTGTTATATATGGCCTTAGATCCTGCAGGCCAGTTGATTTTTGCCATGGGTTCAGAAAGAGACTGAATCTCAGTTACTAAAAAACTTTTTTCAAAAAAATTACAACCGACTTCCAAAAAAACACTACAAAGTGCAAAATAACTTTAATTTCGGAAGTCAGTGACTTTGGAGGTGTAGGTATTTCAATTCTTTGTCATCGCCTTCCGAAATTAAAGTTATTTTCATCATCCTTGGGGTCAAAACAATGCATATTTATGCGATAGCAGCATTCGCGGTTGATTTGCTGTAATGTTTTGAAGAGTTCCGTTGTCTGTCTCCGCAACGCATCATCAGATCTTTATGAAATTTACATGGGACCATTTAGGAATAAACCCCTTTCGAACAAAAAAGAATTTTGCAATATTCTTTTTTGCCCGAACATACATTAAAAAAAAAACATGTCGAATTGATAACCTCCTTCTTTTTGAAGTCGGTTAAAAACTATCATCATTCACATTTATTTTTGTTAGTGATCTTTCTATGAAGAACTTTCATAAACATATACCGACTGCGATTTTATCTACTACTCCATTTCTCAGCTTGCACGAAATATATTATTATTTATTTATTTTTAGCCTACGTATTCCACTCCTCTCTGTCTTAAACTAAAAAAGCAAAAAAAAATCCCTAGGTACTACTAATATTATAAATGCGAAAGTAACTCCGTAGGTATGTCTGTCTGTCTATTACAGTTTCACGCCTAAACTGCTGAACCGGTCGTCATGAACTTTGGCAGAGATGTAGCCTGGGATATGGAGAAGGAAATAGGTTACTTAGTTACGTGATAACCGACCTCCACGCGAGCGGAGCCACGGGCAAAAGCTAGTATATAAATATTTATGTAGTGACACTTTGCTGTTGCACTCACATCCACACTACTCTTACCAAAGTTTTCATCTTCCACAAACTTATGACGTCAGTTCAACAAGATTCTTCTATCCAGTTCATAACTGAACAGAAAAAAATTATACTATATTGATACCCCTCTCAGCTTCCCATAATTTTGACACTTTATGGGATTTAGTATAATGTGAACGGTAGCGAGACACCCACATAATGACATCTTATGGATATTTTGTGGAAATTAAAACTATTGATTTTAGATTTATGAATAGAGCTTTGATAGGATGAAGTCATAAAAATGTTTTGAGGTGTTTAAAAAAATTATGAATTAAAAAAAATTGTTGGTACTTAAATGCAATGTTTTTCTAATGATCGCTAGCAAGATATATAATAAGAAATGCGTTTAATATCATCTTCATCATCATATCAGCCGAAAGACGTCCACTGCTGGACATAAGCCACCCTCAAAAGTACAATAATTGCTTTATTATTTCAGGGTCGCAAATGAACATACTTACTTGAAATGTTATTCTAGCTTTAAATCTTAAAACAGCAAAGTAGGTAAGGTACCTTTAAGGCGTATCTCAACAAACTTTTTTAAATAGAATAATAGCTATCCTGAGAATTATTTTATATTTTTGACAGATTTCCTATTCTAGAACTGTCAAACGTATCACCCTTAAGAAAAATCACTTGAAAATAAGTACAACTACGGACCAATCTAGGTATTTCAATGGGCAATTTAAATAATAAAATTATATACCTACTCGAAAAGCTGTAAAAAATAAATTGCATTTTTACTACTGATAATATCATAATAAAAATGGCGGCATGCAATAAGTAGGTAGTGCAATCCGCGTCAAATAGTCGATTAGCGATCATTACACGCGATTCAGTTCACAATCGCTCTCAT
This sequence comes from Polymixis flavicincta, assembly GCA_949987655.1. Taxonomy (NCBI): domain Eukaryota; kingdom Metazoa; phylum Arthropoda; class Insecta; order Lepidoptera; family Noctuidae; genus Polymixis; species Polymixis flavicincta. The sequence continues at coordinate 16,037,841 of OX465193.1, read as the reverse complement.
TTCCATAGAAAATACCCTGTCCTGGCTTTTTGCCACGGGAAAAAGAAAACGCCGTGGAGCTGTCATGTGATGACTTTATATTTTTGTAATAAATTTTGTATTACAAAAATATAAAGTCATCACATGACAGATTTTGTTTTTATTTAACTAGTCGCCGACCCTAGAAAAACTTTAGGTACCAAAATGTTCATTATTAAAAGGTTAATCAAATAATTATTACTTAAATGGATTCATTTGATGGTTAACCTATTGTCTAAAACTAAATGAAGTAAAGGCAAACCGAAAAACAAGAATTATTTTCATTCTTTTAGTTCCTCGTTTACCCACTATTCAATGACGCAGATGTCGCCACTCGTAACGATTTTCTAATAATAAATCAATCAATTAGATAAATAAACCGCTAGATTCCTTAGTGGGCAGACAAAGAACCGGACATCTAGATATGATCAATGGGTTAACTTTAAAATAAATGAAGTCATATACAGTACTCCGCGTCATTCCTGTTAACCCGTTCGATGCGACGTAATTATTGCAGTGTGCAATAACATTATTTTCGAGTGGACTGAATACAGTATTACTTTTAACTTATGTTATGTTATCATTTAAAGGAAAAATATTTATACTGTACGTATTTCTTTCATTCGTTCAATGGCGCGTCATTACTCATTTCATCATGAAATGATACGTACTTTAAGGGATTTCTTAGGCCAACTACGGCCATTCAAAAATTGCCAACGCGGACGGTATTTCACGTCCACACGGCGGGGTATTGGTAAAGTTTTCAACTAGCAATAATCGCACCTCGGATTAACCTCATTGGTTACGATATTGCCTCTGCGCAAAGTTAACTTGAAAAATTTCTCGGCTCGAGCCCAACCAAATCACGGTAACGAAACCATAGCGAGATCTAACTCGACGCCAACGCCATCTAGTTAGGAATTTGGAAACTTTTGGGCAAATGAAGATGTTTGGTGCGGCAACACGCGAAATTGCAACAAAAGCTTTTAAATTTAAATACATAAAAAGAGAAACGATGCAAATTTAAAATTCTGCGATTCCTATTGGTCGAGTTAGGTCGGCCGAATTTCTCCGAACGTCAAAATTCGAATTGTAACGCGATCACGCACACGAGGACCGTTACTGCACATTTCAAAAATAGAACACGCCGGCCATACCGAGTAGGTGGACAGTTGACAGTAGCGAATCATGATACGCCTATTAATCAGTCTATTTATTTTATATTGCATATAAAATATTCAGAAGGCGCAGTCAGGGCGCATACATTCCTCAATAAAATGACCATAAAAAACTAATGCAGCACTTGGTGGTTTTATTGTGGTTCTTGGTAATCGTAAATATAATTATTAAAATTCTATTTTAGGTACTGGAGGAATTATGCAATGGAATAATTCGTTTCGAGAAAAAAAGATTGTCAGCATAGGGCAATGTAGATTTTTCATTAACTTCCTGATTACAATATCTGTCTTTAATGCCACAAAATAAATCTCAAATAAATGAATAAATTCAGACGTCACAAGTTTAAAAAAAAAACTAACCCTTTAATGCCATCGTAAAATAAAATATCATTTTTTACAAACTATTACCAATGTACAGTAGCGCCATTATAACGTACCTAGCGTTTTTGGGAAGTTAACTTTAATGGTGCAACAGTTTAACCCTGCTGTTTTTTTTAAACTTGCTAAAGGTTTTTAAGGCTTGCTTATTTGCTAACACAACCAGTTATTGAGAGGTTCATCATGTAGTGTACAAAACACATTATTGTCTGAGCTATTTGAACAGAATTATAGGAAAAATTAGGTATAGTAAATCATCATGTTTTTAGAAACTTCATTCAAATATTAGGTACCTGCTAGTAATTTTACACATTTATATTTTTACACACATTTTTTAATGACTATAAAGAATAATAAAAAGAATAAACTGTAACCTTTTCCGCAATAAATATTTAGCAAGCTAAAAAAAAGAACCAATGAATGAGTTTACATGTAATACACGATCAACATTTTACTGTCATAAACATGCAAGGAGCGTGTACTCCGCACATTCTCGACAATACTGAATGACAAATGCATTAGAAACCTGATCATACACGATATTATTTTAAATACTCTTCAATGTACATTTAGGTCGATACAGAAAGGTTTTGTTATTTTTAGAAAAAAAATGCATTTTTTTCTCCATTAACCACAGATTACAATGCGAACTAACCCATGTGACAACTGGGCACGCCACGATTGCGGCGGTAAGTCCCCTCTTTGAGGAGTAGCTTGAGAGGCGGCATGGCGTCCTCACCTTCCGCCTGACGCAGGTACTCACCGGACACGGCTGTTTTGGGAGGTTCCTGTTTCGGATAGGGCGGGAGGAAATGCCCGGGTGTTTCCACTGCGAAGATCGCCCTGAGGACACGGTGGAGCACACGGTGGCGGTCTGCCCGGCTTGGGCGGACCACCGCGGCTGTCCTCGTGGAGGCGATCGGTGGGGGCGATTTCTCGCGTCCGGCCCTGGTCCAGGCCATGGTACGGAGCGAGAGGGCATGAGGAGCCGTCACCTCCTTCAGCGAAGCAGTAATGCTCGCGAAGAGGTAGGCGGCGCACGTGAGGGAGAGGCAGCATATGCGCCCTCGCGACCCTAGCCGCAGGATACGGAGACGCCCTGGGCGTCGGGAATCCCAGGCCGATTTCCGGCCACCGTAGGCATGGGCTTGCGGACGGCGAGTATTGGGTAGCTCGCTGTCCGGTAAGGACCAAGCCCAAGTCGACGGCGCGTTGTGTTCCACGCGCCTCAAAGAGATGTCAGCACAAAAAATGATGGGACCCGCAAGGACCGATGGCTGCCAGGGGTGCGGGTTTGTTCGAAAGAGACACCACAGCCCCTGGCATACGGGCTACTGAAGGAACACGGGTAGGGTGGAGCAGGAGGGCGTGTCAGACTTTTACTGTTTAGTCAGTAAAAGTCTGACACGCCCTCCTGCTCCACCCAGAGCGGGAGAAGTTATTTGATGATTTCCCAACCAAAAAAAAAAAACCCATGTGACAACTAGTTCCACTTTTATTATGTGAATGTCAGAGGGTTAAAAACAAATTTATTTGATTAAGTATAGAAAAAAATACAAGTCATAGTAAAAGCTTAGATGCACTTGCAGTGCCTTCGAATAAAAATAAAACAACTAAAATCTAATAAAAACCATTTCATATTTGGATCGAGTGCTAAAGTCGCAAGCGTTTATCATCGTCCCTTGTTCTAAGATGGATGTCACTTGACCATTATACCCTGATCCCTGACAATATACCTCTCCTCTTTAGATTCTTCCAGTTACAAAAGAGAAAGAAGGGGAAGGGAAGGTCTTTGAAAGCTGGTGGTGGGATAAAACAATCATTTGTCATGTCAGATGAGGGCGATATAACGTCAGTTGTCTGATGGACACAGATTTGTGTAATGCCGACTATGAATATTTTTTTCTTGGGTTATATGGTGTTTCATGTGAAAAGGCTGCTTACTTTTCCTGCTTAATTAATTTTAGAGAGTAGTATAGAGATATTGCAAGTATTTATTTTATATTTTCATGACTTAATAAATAAAATCCCACCGAAGAGGCGCGCTGACCACTCCAATTTTTATAAATAAAAATTATTATGGATATTTATTTCGAGTTTTGTTTTTCCATGTAACATGTTTGTTAACTTTTTGAATAAGTACACTAGCCGCTTCGTTTTTTTTTTTTATAGACCTAACCTCACAACTTCATCAAAAAAAAACTTTATCAAATTAGCCAGTAAGAAAAAAAACAACAAAAAATATTAAAAATCAAAACCTCAACTCCCAAAAGAATCATACAACCCAATTTCCATGCTCGTAATCTTCAAGATAGAAAAATAAATTCCGGAATAAAAAATGTAAATTTTATTCGGGAGAGTAAAAAGAAAAAAAATGCGGATCCTTGACTTAAGAGGTAGAAGGTGCGAAGTGGTTTAGAAAAATCCCAAACGAAATGAATATTTTAGAACATCTCTTTGCGGTTGTATTTTTTAATGTTTATTTATGTTGCAATGGGGTTGATACGGGTTAATATTAATGATTTTGCTACCGAGGGGTAGTCGCGAAGATTTTTTTCGATAGGGAGACTATCGGAAGAACATTTGTTTGTGTTAATTTTGACAGGGATTTAGTGAGAGAATTGACTCGATTTTTGTCCTTACGATTGTTGTGGTTTAGCGATAGTATGTAGGTACCATAAGACGTAGAATTTTTGGCGTATGTTTTTAAAATAATGTACTTTATTTTACAGCGATTACAGCAATTATCATAAAATCCTACTAATATTATAAATGTGGCAGTTTGTGAGGATGGATAGATGGACGGAAGTTTGTTACTCTTTCACGTTAAAACTACTGAACGGTTTTGGAGGAAATTTGGGCACACAGATAATTATTTTATAACACCTAGGGTACTCCGTTACAATTACTCTATGGACTAATTTTTTGTTCAATTCATTTTTAATTTAGTTTATTTCTTTGCCTATTAAAACGATTTTTTTGCTTTTGTTTTAGCCACATTTTTTCTGTACCTAACCTCTCGATGTTAGGATCAGGTTAGCCACTCGGATATGCTACCTTTGGTCCTTTTTAACCCTTCCCATTGCACATCCATTATTAAAAGGATGTTTACTCACAAACAAATACTTTATTCATTACTCATTCTATTCGACCTCAATAAAAATATCTTTATTCGTAAGTACATAGCAACAGCCATGGTACCTATTGCCCAACCGTCGGATCGGCAGGAAGCGGTAGTGAATTCGATCCTGAGTTGAATATATTATTTGATTGATGTCATGGCTGTCGTCATACATTACTTTAAAATATGGCGCGGAATAGTAAATCCCGTATTAGTAAGGAGGCTAAATATATCTTCGGGAGTTTTAGCTGGAAAAACAATTGAGATTCGCCGGTCGTAAAATCTGTATGGTAATTTTATGTTCTTAGGGTTTTTCCAGGGCATGGACTTGGAAATGGGTACCTGTGTCATGGGCACCCATAAACATACAATGTGGTACTTATTAAGGGTTAAATAATAACTTATTTCCTTTATGGGAATTGCGAGAGTCAATCTTTGAACATCAACCTAAAATGGTTTAGAATTTTTTGAAAAAACCTTACTAGAAATAGGTTACTATTACTGATGGCCGAAAAATTTGTTGCAGCAATTTAACAAGTATCAAAAAAGTTACCCTCAATTTAAACTCTACAAAAATACGTTTCCAAAAATATCATCAATACAAGAAAACATCTGTAGAACAAGAAATCAAACATTCCATGAGCATCACAACCCCTTGATAGAGGAAAAAGTTACAGCACTTAAGGGCCCCCATTTTAAAACGCCCCCACAGATAATAAAAACGCTTGTCTATGTCTTAGACAATAAGGGACAATCGTAAACCAACCGACCAGTTTAAGAAGACCCATGCATTTATGGAAATTTTAATAATTTTTCTATTTTCGTGCCTATAAAAATATTTCAGTTTTGCAGAAAGTATTAAAAGCCAAACAATGAGGACTACCTAAAATTTATGAAACAAAAATATGTTTTTTTTTTTTTGTTATAACGTCTTTGGTGACATTACTGTAATTGACGCATTCAATGTCAGAGTTCAACACAAAATGGTGCATATTTGAAGACTATACAGAAAGGCAAATGGCTCAGAACGAGTCTTTGGGAGTTTAAAATTGTCATTACACGGGTTACAGCGTTTTTATATTGTTGGTAGTAAGGTGCTTAGTTGAACATATTTTTCCGTTTTTCGTGGGGGTTTGTACAGGTTGTTTTGGATTGCCATGAATTTTGAGGAGTTGGGAATGTTTTTCTATTTTAGATACTGTATGTTGTCTGCAAAAGACGACCTTATGTTGTTCAAGCTGAAGATAGTTCGAATGTTTTTTAGAATAAGCTATCAAATGAATTAGACTAGGTCTTTTGTTTCAAAACGATGGAAGAATTATGCCAAGCGCGTGGGTGTAAACACAAAAGCGTGAAATTAACGTAATAATTTGAATGTGATCGGTGTATTAATTCTGCTACGTCACACAACACAAGAATTAACGGTAGATACCAATCACTTGGTAAAACGAAGTTATCTCTTTCTTTACGAAGTATGATTGCAGAAGTCAAACTGCTAAAATTCGTCATTTAGCAGCTTGTTTGAAGTCACCTACCCAAATAGCTCTATTGAAACAACAAGAACTATAATTTAAAAAAAAAATAACATTACTGTTAGTCTACATATCATGCTCATAATTAAAATGACTCCTAGCATTATGATGATGTCAGCCGAGCCTTAATAAGTTGCAAGGAGAAGACAAAAGTTTTGTTTTTTAAAGAAAAAATAAAATTTAAATCCCCCTTTACAAAAACATTAAGCCCATTAACCAAACAGATTCCCGTGCTAATAAAAATAATAAAGCTGGTAATCCTTTTTTCTTTATGTCGCTAAGGGCGGGAACACACCATCCCCGGAGTGTTGCTTCCCACCTGCCTGCACTCGGCTTTATTTATTGCGATCGTTCACAACGCCTCAATGGTCGCGAAATTGACAATTTTAAATTGTTTTTATTTTGTTTAAAATGGGGGATGATGCAGAAAATAGGATAATAATTCAACGAGGATTAAAATCACAGAAGCTCGTCGATTTTTTTTTTAGTTAAAATAATGCATCACTAACATTATAGGTAGGAACTTGCCTACTTTAAAAAAAAACCAGTATTCCTCCATACTTTAAATTTAAAACTTAAGAAATTATTAAGCGAGAGTGAATAACTTTCAATTGTATGAATACCAAAGAGTTTATCGATGTGCTATCAGTCAATAAATACACTCATTCAAAAACATTTCTTTTATCCTCATAATAACCGTTAAAAACATATTTCCAAAGACCTGTCATAGGAAAATTTAAACTAATCGAGTTTCACCCTCTTGTAAAAATGGTGAATAAATAGCTGATAAAAATGGACTTATTAAGTCTCTATCAGTTCCAGTTTTGTCCTTTATGTCCCCTTTAAGAAGTTTTAAAGTCCATTTTACTTGTATTTTTGTGTTTTATTTGGTGCGAGCGGTGAAAGGGTTACATTTCTACCAAGAGTGTTTATTTCTTTTTTTATCTCTTATTAATTTTAATATTGGAAGAAAGCAAGGTCATTAGTAGATCTAGACTGTATTGTAATTGCACTTGTGTCATTATCCGCGTAGAAAGCAGAGGAATAATTTAAAATAAGTTTGTATGGAAACTGCCCACACTGACCACGTTAAAATTTTCTCTTAACATCAGCCAGTACTTATTTTCAGACCACTGGAAAGACTAAGGCCTCTCCAGCATACGTCACTCAGCTTAATCCTCGGCCACTCACATCCATTGCCAGCCATCTTGCGAAGTCATCACTCAAAGGCGTACGGCCTTTGAATGCTTTCACTACTTTCTAACTACTTAAAACAATGAAGGCGTTATATAGGTAGATACAAGGTACCGAAAACTGTGGTGACCGGAAAGATGGTAGGAAAGATTCCCTAGGGAACGTAGCCCTATACGATGGTCAGAAAAAAACAAAAAAAACCTAGATGTCAAGATTTCCGACGCATTACAACAAACCACAGATTGTCTTATATGGAAGGTCTCGTAGGTATTGAGTCGAGCAAATCACGACACTCAGAAAAGGAGCTAATGAATATAGGATAAGGATATTTAAGTAGGAATCTAGTAATTTAAAACTGCATGCCCTCCACTGCTTGTTGCACAACACACATTTCAAATGCTTGTACAGAAAATTTCGTGGTGGGGCGTGCACAAATTAGTTGATCTCTACTACGTTTGTGTATTCGTGAACTAAGGTAAATAAACTCTAGCTAGACTGCCAAAATCCAAACCCAAATCTTAGATACACAAAATAATTGGCAAACAGGTAGGATTTTAGCATGAACGACGATGTTCTAATTTACATATAAATTGTCTGGTAAAGTGAGGTGATTCACAGCGTCTTCGTTGACGACTGTCGCGGTTGCGAAGGGAAGAGTTGACTCAAAGTACTTCAATAATAACCTCCTCCTTTTTTGGAAGTCGGTTATAAAGGAAAAATCACCTTTAAAGATGTAAAGAGAATTTTATGTCGTTTTTCAAATAGTAAAGTCTAGAAAATGTAGTCAGCAACAATGAACCGCTTGAATATTTCCGATTCTCCGATCATTTGATCGATCTAGCTTTTAGCTATGTGGCTATAGCTGTAGGCACCATGGGAAAAGCGAAAAACACAATGGTCGCTTTACATAGATGTGAGAGTGGAAACTAACGTATCTAATTCGGCGCGGCCTATCGAATGGCGTCAATATTAAAGCGTAATATGACAATCAGCTATTATCGGCTATAGCTGTAGGCACCATGGGAACAGCTAAAAACAAATATACCTTTTACTTCAGCGTTTTAGTCTTTCAAAATATGTATCCTATTTTTAACTCTTGTAGACAGCACCCTATTTGCGTAACACATTATTTATCAAAATCTTATTCATTTTGAAAGTTATTACTAATCCAGTCTTTCTTAAGTTCGAAAAAATTGCTTGCTTAGCAACATAAACAACTGCATGTTGTAGAACGACTAAACAGACAGCTGTGCTGCTGGGGAGTTTGTTGCGCCACTTCTTCCCAGCTAAAGCACTAGGAAGTGTCGAAGGGTGGGCGTTTTTGGGGGACTGTCTTATGTATTTTGACGTTCGAAAAGTGCTGATTCTCAGCCTAATTTGAATAAATGACTTTTGATTTTGAAACCGATTTCTACTACTATTGTATTACGCAATTAACCTTTTATTTTTGAGGGTGGGAAATCATCAAATAACTTCTCCCGCTCTGGGTGGAGCAGGAAGGCGTGTCAGGTTTTTACTGACTAAAACCTTCCCGTGTTCCTTCAGTTGCCTGTGAGCCAGGTGCTACGGTATCTCTGTCGAACAACCCGCACACCTGGCAGACGCAATTACCCATCTGGTCTACGCTTGCTGAAAACTGCCAAAGTCTACTAAGCATAATCAGCCTGTATCGTTCCCACTGCTGGGACACAGGCCTCCTCTCTCTGAGAGGGAATGGGCCATAATCCACCACGCAGGCCCAGTGCGGGTTAGTAGATGTCACATGTCTTCGAAGTTTCTAAGACATGCCGGTTTCCTCACGATGTTTTAAGTCTACCAAGCATTGCTGACAAAAAGGTACTATCGATTTGGCGAAGGTAGATACGTTGGCGATAAATTGAGGCAAATCTATAACGGATGTTCAAAGAAAACATTGGAATCTTACTTGTGACAGTATATCTAGCTTTTAATCTGAAGTAGGCACTACTAAAATTGTCTTCAAAGGTTCTTTATTGACGCGTCTGTTATATTACACTAGAACAAAATATGTTTTACGTCCTCCAAACTTAAAAAGAATAGACCGAATTACCTAACTTTTCCCAAGATCGAAAAGATAGGTTCAAACCTTCAAAAGTTCAAGCAACTTCAATATTTTTACTAGCTGTATTATCAAGATGATAAGCTTACAAACAAGCGAAGTGTTAAAATTCACACGGCGCGCGACAGCCCTCGCTTGCTTTGAAGTTTCGCCGCCGCTAGGTAATCCGTCTACGACGAGTGGATTAGGGTTGGCACATTTGGCCTATGTATAGGTATACGTAACAAAATAATATTGTAAAGTCACGTTGTTGCGGAGCGGTAGATTATCGGGTGTGTTATGTTGTGGATTTTAAGGTTTAGGAAGTAGAAGTGTGGAAGATTTAACTTTTTGATCCTTGTTTCTTACTTTCTTGGGAGTGTTAGGTAATGGAGCAATTAGGTAAAATACTACATATAAATAGGTACATAAATGATTTGGTATGGGCACCTATTAAAAGAGCTTTATTGTTTCTGCATGTGATAATTTTATTTAATATGTAATGTAATGTTCAACACAATGTTAATTGTTAATGAATAATTAAATGAAATGAAATGAAATAAGCTTTTCTTCCTTTGAGGAACTTACTGTTATGGTGTACCTACTTAGGTACATATATTATATCTAAGAATATAATTTCAATAGATACCTATCTAACAATTTCACTGGTGTTGTAACTGAAATTAAAGGTATTCTCACATTTTCTCACGTTAATCGTTAGCTGCAGTCGGGTCAGCAGCAGATTTTGACAAGGTTGTATAATTTCCGAACGATTTACGAACCTTTTCGCAAGGACGACATCGTTCGGCTTCGGACAAATTCACATCTCGCAAAGAAAAACAAATAACCAAGCATTATCAATAAGGCCCGACGCAGACAAATCGACATGTAGTCTTATCTTACTATAAATCAACCCTAGTCCGTCTGTCTGTCACGACTAATATGAGCAACGTCGGGGGGCGCCACTGTATTAGAATAACAAATAGCTCGTGAATTGAGGGTTGAACCATTGAACTTTAGTCAATTTGGGCTTATTATTTGTGGCAGTAACTAGATAGGTACCTACTACTAACTATTCTTAGTTCAGAAATGTACATAATTATGTATAACTAGCTTTTACTAGCGGCTTCGCCCGCGCGGAACTTTCATCCCCTATTTAACTCCCTTACGAAAAATCTTTCCATATTCCTTGTCTACATTATAAAGGGAACCTCTGTGCAAAATTTCAGCTTTTTAGGTCCAAGGGTTTGAGCTGGGCGTTGATGAGTCAGTCAGTCAGTCAGGACTTTTCTTTTATTTATATGGGTTTTGTGTTTGAAAATGGGCGACAACCACGGTGTCTATACAGGGTAAATTTTTAACCAGTGCGCAAACTTTTACCATGAAATATATATATTTTTCTAAACCCCCGGCGCAGAAATTTTTCGTCGGTTATACAAAAAAAAAATCAGCTGTTCCATACATTTTGACCGCGTAGGTATTACACTTTTCTATGAAACAGCAGATTTTTTTTTTTTATAACGGGCGAAAAAATTCTGCGCAGAAATTTCGTTCATACATGAATGAATTCATGGGTACAGTTTGCGCGCTAGTTAAAATTTTATCCTGTATTAAACTATGGAAAAATATTTAAATATCGCCATCCTCACCCCCCTGCGAGGTAATGCATAACACGCTTACAAAAAAAAGGCTTAAAATTTTTAATTTTATTTTTTCATTGCGTTATTTACGTTGTAGAGCAGACAGTTTTTTCGAACATATGAGGCAATGGAATAAAATAATTAAGATTCTGAATATTAGTGTGTCATGCAATTAGGGTGCCGTTCTTATATCGAGGTACCATTTGTTTAAGGTCGGTGACGCAGTAGGTGTGTATTTGTCCTTGAAATCTTTATCAGCTATCATTTCAGTGTTTTGACTGTGGCTTTAATTAAGGACCTTGCAGAAAGGCGCTACACGACTTTCTAGTATAACTATTTCTATGCCAAGTTTATGGAAATAGTTCTACTGAGTCGCGTCGCGTCCATCTGCAAGAACCTGATAAAGATTTCAAGGAAAAATATAAATTTATATTCTAGTAGGTAGGTAAGTATGTACCTTCCTAGGCTGTCTACCTATTTTCGGGGCATGTCTTTATCACCCTGATTTTTTCGCCTGACAATATACCTATTGGAAGTTAAAACTCCATTTTTAGGGCGCCAGTTCTGTTATTGAATTAGCTATTAGCGCCAATAATGTAAAATACCTACTTCAACATTTCCAAAACTAAAAATTTACCTGTAACCTCTAACCCCCAAAATATCACCATAAAACCAACAATAAAAAGCATTACACGGTCAATTTGTGCCCGGGCATTACATAAAATGTTTAACCCTCGAATACCTACGAATCGTAGTTTTAATTCCTTAAGTGTGGCGCTCATTAGCAACGCAAGGGTTAACGCTTAACGACCCCTGAAATAAAATTCCTTGGCCTTCTTCGAGAGACAATAAAAGAAATTAGGTTTTGTCTACGGGTTGAAGAAATTATGTTGCACAGAATGGTGAATGAGTTCAAAGGCTTGTTTTATTTTGAGTTTTATGGGTTTGAATTAGGAACCTTAATGTTTGCTTTCCTTTCACAATAATATACCTATAAACACATTAAAAACATTTCGTTATAGGTCGATATCTTATTGTAGGTACTTAAAATTGTTGAAAATTTTGATTTTCTGTAAAATTATTAAGCTCTACTCTACAGGTAATATGCATATCTAGATACAAAGACAAAGGTACCGTTGAAGAACGTTCGTTTATTGCTAACGTGTGCTAATAAAACTAAAACGCACAAGCGACATGAAAATTCAAAACTATGGATCGATCACACAAAATTCGTATCTATTATTATTATTAGAAATACAAAAAAGTTACTTAACCAGTTCTCTTGTGCATAGTATCTGAAACAAGTTATTCAATTCATTAATATATTATCAAAATACTTATTAAAAATGAATAACTAATAATTTATGAAAACGAAAACACACATGATTACAACGAACAACTAACGCCATCTGTGAGCGAACAGCGGAACTATGCACACTTAGTGTGTAGTTGTTCAACTCTTCAACAGATGCCGCTACTTTGTACTGCGACACATTAACACAAATCTTGTAGGACGTTAAATAAAAGTGTTACAAAATGGTAAATAGGTAATCAGCTTTTCCAGGATATGCCGAGAGTATGTAGATAAGAAATAAAAAACGCTAAATTTGCCTTTGATCCTTATTAAAAAATCTCATTGAGATAATATCTGTCTTCCTGGTGTTTTAAGTACCTCAGAGACTAACGACTTTTGCCGGCGTGTAGACACAGTACCTACCTAGGTACCTTCATTTGATCTCTCTGCAGTAGATACATAATTATCTACGTATTTTTTTGAAGCAGTGTAATAAAATACATCGTTCATAGATAAATTTAGACGTTTTGGATTCGTCGGCATGAACAATATAGATACTACAACAACACATGACAACTAGTTAACTGCCGACTAGCCGGCTATGATTTCTACAACAACAATGTACCTACATGAAAACTATGAGATTCGGTGGAGATTTTAGCCCGCAGGGCAATTGGGAACGTCGCAACTTTGACTAGGTATAGAAATGATATAGATCGAAATGGTTTAATTTTGATTTTATATCTCTCCCGTTTTGATCGTTCGCCACTGAATAAAAAATACTCTCTAAAATAATACTTACAGAATAACTGTAAGTTTGGAAGCAATATTTTAATAGAAGTAAGTTACAATAGGCACACAAAGTAGGTAACTGCTTAGATTCGCACGCACCTACTTTACTTGCTCTATTTTTTTTAAATATCATATCATATATCATCATACTCAGCCTATTACGTTCCCACTGCTGGGACACAGGCCTTCTCTCCGTGAGAGGGAGTGAGCCGTAATCCACCACGCGGGCCCAGTGCGGGTTGGTAGATGTCACATGTCTTCGAATTTTTTGTTCTAGGACATGCCGGTTTCCTCACGATGTTTACCTTCACCGTTTGAGAGCAGTGGTGATGAAATTATTTACACAAAGTAATGCGCCTGGCTGGGTTCGAACGCACAACCTACAACTTGTAAGTCGCGGCCGTTACCACTGGGCCACCACTGCTCTTACTGGGCAACCACTGCTCTGCTCTACAAATCTCGTAAATATCAGAATTCCCAGGTTGCCGTAATTAGATAACCCATTTATTCCTAGCAAGGAGCTTTTTTAAATAAAGTTTTATAAATATATTGTATCGGCCATTAAAGAGCACTAGGCACATTCCCAGTACCTATTCGCTAAGCATTGATTTATATTCGACAGTATTGAGACTGCAACGCACTGACCCTCCGACATTCTTAAAATAAATTCTCAACTTAATTGTTGGGAGCAATAAGTTTATATTTCCTTGTTTAATTTGAAGTCAAGGAACTGGCACGACATAACTTTATTGGATTTACATGTTTAATAAATTTCAACCTAATCGAGGACAGGATTGAGTTGAGTATAATTTGTTTTATACAATTTATAAAATATGGAGTAGGTACCTAGATGGTTCTTTGAATAGTTTGAACTGAACTTATTCAATAAATAATTATTGTCTTGTTTATGGATGACTGAGAGGGAGTTAGGGAGAAGGCTTGTTTCCCAGCAGTGGGAAACATACAACCTGATTATGATCATTATTATGGATAAGTGACGGCGATGTTACCTCCGTCACAAATTTGCAGTCTATAAGAAAGCTAACTTATTTATTATAGACGGAAATATAATAAACCATAATAATAATAGGAAATCTTTATGATTGTGTAAGACACAAAAACAGTCTGTACACGTACGACGAGGGCCTTCTTGATGCAATATCATTCATTAGTCATGAGCTCCCCTCAAAATTCTAACCACTATTATAGAAATGTGAAAGTGAGTTTGTTTGTTCGTACCCTTTCAAGTTAAAACGGCTGAACGAATTTGGATGAAATTTGGCACACAGATAGACCATGACCTGGATGAGGACATAGGCTACTTTTCATTCTGGATCGTAGACGAAACCGCGGGCAACAGCTAGTTTCCAACAATTTGATTGCCATATTCTATGTCTAATACCTTCTCACGATTTCGCATAATGAACTGCGACCTTAGCACTCTCAGTCACACCGCAATCGAAATGATGGAAATTATACGCGAATTCATACGTACATACATTACATACCTTCTATTAATCTTCTATTAATAGGTATTCAATATTTACGATATGAATCATGATTGGCTGGTGTGTGTCAATATAATTATGTGGAGACAGAGAGTGGTAACCCAATGGTTTCGACCCTGACATACGAGTCGCGAGTTCGAACCCAGGGACGTACTTGGATAAAGTGTATTTAATTTCATCACCACTACTCTCAAAACTGTTTAGGGAAAGATAGCGAGCAAAACATACATGTCTACATACACAGGCATGTCTTAAAATAAAAAAATCGAAGACATAATATGACATCTACCAACACGCACTGGGCCCGCGTGGTGGATTATGGCCCACTTCCTTTCACAGAGGTCTTTGTCCCAGCAACGAGAACGTTATAGGCTGATTTAGCTAAAGAGTAATATCTAATAATTTCTGTGATAGGTTTTACTTAGTAGGGCATTGTCCTATTGGATTTTCTTATTTGGTATTTCTCAGTTAGTAATAATCGCCAAAAAAGGTGGTTTTTTAAACCAGTGTATCTCTTTAACCGTAAATAATTTTGAAAGCAAAAAAATAGTTTTAAAGTTTTTTTTTTGCATACAGTGATTTAACTCAAAACATAATAAAACATACTTTAATGTTTCCAAAAAAACATCAGAGTCACCTCTCAATTATCTTTAAAACCAGTTTATCCCTTCAATAACAATTATTATTATAATTAAAAATATACCATAAAATTCCAAATGCCAAACTGCATCCAGTGATGGATTATTTATTACCAAATAGTTAATTTAAATAATTTTATACGATTTAATTTGAATTTTTATGCTTGCTCATATATTATTTGAATTTATTACAACAGATTTTAATCCGTATCGGATTGCAGTAAGAACAGTTACCGCTCATAACGACAATACGACGAGCACATTCAAAATTACCAGGGCCTAGAGACAAAATACATTTCTGTTAGCGTTCACGCCAAACGCTACGCCAAAATGTATGGGAATGACATTACCTGCGGAAAGGTTACGTCGTGTACTTTCCGCAGGTAATGTCATTCCCATACATTTTGGCGTAGCGTTTGGCGTGAACGCTAACAGAAATGTGTTTTGTCTAGGCCTGCTGGGCCTTAACCGCCGAAATGTGGGTGAAAGATGCTACCTCCTCCTCAGCCTTTAAGGAATACAGACGTGAAATTATGCTGCAGTAGTTCTTTAAACATTGGAAGTAAAACTCTGGTCTAGCAGATCACTTTAACTTATTCTGAGCGCCCTAGGTATACATTTTAAAGGCCTTTTATTTAAAAAGCAAGCAGGCAAGAAAATTAAATTTTATTTAGTTCAGCTTTAATTTTGCTTTAGGTACCTACCTAATTACACTCTAGAGTACCAATCAACAAACCAGACACCAGTTATAGGTAGAGTACAAAAAAAAAGTATCTATCTAATAAAAAAAACTCACAAATCGAATCCCCTTACAAATAATACCAGTTCCTCCCCAAGATATCACAACACCACTCGCCTCACAAAATTAATTTCCGCGCATCATTTTCCAATCACGCGAAAAAACAAGAAATCCGTGTCCCCCACATCAAACAAACATTAAGAAATAATAAAACAGAACACCTTAATCTTATTACATTATAATAAGGTTGAATAACTTACAGATGTTTTCCTAATCGGATACCCTTGAATCCCCAATTTTTCATCATGAGAAAATTACATTATCGAAAATTTGCATTGCCTGTAGCGCCATCTATGAGTGAGTAGCATTATTAAGAACCACGATACATTTACCTTTTGTACTCCGTAATTACTTGACTTTCCAACCTTACTGTCATTTAAATAAGGTTCAGTTTTAAACGGCAGGTGCGTGCATAAGTGAGTCAGTAATTTTGTAAATACAAAGTCAAGATTAGGGGTTCGATCCGGTTCAGGGCCCTCTGCAAAAACAGTATGAATAATAATGTGATTAGCATAATATCGGGAGCTCATCTAACAAGGTTGTTTACTTTGATAAGTTGAGAGATAATAGTTGACTTGCTTTGAACGAACCAGTTTTTTTAAATAGTAACATGAGGTAACGTGTGGTCCTTGAGGAACCAGCGCCATATTTTCAAAACTTTCGTATCTGCTTATAACACCAATTATTTGTTCGTGAGGGAACGCCCGCGTGGTGGATTACGGCCTACTGGCTCTCACCGACAGGAGGCCTGTGTTCCCACTGCTAATCCACCACGCGGGCCCAGTGCGGGTTAGTAGATATCACATGTCTTCGAATTTTTGGTTCTAAGACAAGCGAGTTTCCTCACGAACAAATATTGGTGATCGCCTATTGTTATAAACAGATAGGTACGATTACTCAAACTGCCAGAATGAAGATTACCATTACTCTTTTTCAGATTTTCAGTTTTTCAATATCAACACTTTGTATTACCGTTCTTTTTCAAGATCAATGGATCTTCAAAGTTCAATAGTTCAATTTATAGACAAAAAATGGGAATACGATCCGAAGCAGTCAATAGTGTGATTTAATGGGATTATGTAAAAGAAACTGACTGCGAAAACTAATTCTTCGCCATGTTACTGCAACGAATTGTGAATCAATACTGAAGCCCGCGGGGACAATTTGATTTCATGTCGAGGATATGTACCTATGTATATGCTGTTGGTGCAAAACCTATGTGAACATCCGGAATCTGCATCAGTCACGCTTTTTCAGCAATTCTAATAGGCTATGTGCCTCTAGGTATCCTCTACTAGATTAAATGCCAGGCGTAGATTCTAGTTTGCAAGCGATTCTGATTACCTACCTATTTTATTTATTTTTTATTGCTAAATGGGCCTACTCTTGACCTCGATCCCGCCTGATGAAAAGTGATTAAATCGAGCGTGCCCAGAAGATGCCTGTTTTACTCTTGTTTTGAAGGTTAAATGTGGAAGGGAACACACACGCTGGCAGAGAGTTCCACACTTTGGCTGTGCGCATAATAAAAGTAAAAAGTCTATTTCACAAAAAGCATTCACAATACTTTGGTACATGGCTACAATATTAATTTAATGATTATAAAAGGTAACCTACTGAAACTGATACCCAAACTAAAATGCCGGCTAAAATGCCAAAAGCAAACTCAAGAGTTTCACAAAAACTATCAGATAAAGCCCAAAAATATCCCCACTTCAATCCATATGCCAGCCATTCAATAACTATTCATTCTGACCCTTGAATAGAACATTACCATACAGATATGGCTTCGGGGGTGTAGGTAGTGGGTAGTGTAAATAAATAATTGTAATTCTTAATAAAACTGCCCTCAAAGTCCGGTGGCAGTAAATTGCACGTGGTGGATGCTACCGATAGTTTTGTGAGGAGTGAGTGGTTTTGATACTTGATGAATGCATGAAAGAAGTAAGTATCTTAAATCTGGAGGTCTAAGCTTGATTTCCGTAGATTTGGGTGAAGTTAAAGGCGTTTCCAAATCCCTATCACATACCTACGGATAAAAGATTAGTTGCGAGTCGGGCTCGCACTAAGAATGAATGACAACAAGATTTGACAGTTGTTCCTACCCACAATGTGTCTGTGAAAAATTGAATTTAACACTTGTTCTGATAGATCAATTACTTTCGGACGAGCCCATATCTTTGTTGATGGACTTAGAGAGTAGTCCTTCTAATACGACATAATGACGAAGCTTTAATGAATTTTTGAATGAGTGAATGAATTTAAGTTTTGACTAGTCCTTCTCACTGGCGTATTGTATCTAACTTGTCTAGTACTGTTTCCATACCAACCAAACTAATTAATCATTAAAAATCTATCAGCTACTTCTTTCTCCTAATAGTAAGTGAAATTATACTCCATTAAATATAGCTTGATCTCTGCGACATAAGTCAAACTGACATTCCTAGGGTTGTCAGGATATAAAAAATTGTCGATAGAAATTATCAACGTTTCTAACTACACCATCGATGCTAATGTAACATATCATTGGGTTTAATTTAATAACAAACGTTACTAAATTAAAATATTTAAATAAAAAATACATTTATTCTCTTAAAGGAATACACCCCAAATCCATATCTGAATCAGTTTCTGAATCGCTAGAACAATCTTGTTTTATCATAAACTCTTGTTCGCAAATATGATCAAATCGGACGAGATGGCAGAGTGCCTTTTTTGAGTTTATGGCTTGGTATGTTACAGTGAGTAGGTGAGAAATTGGATTTTATTTACTCACTATTATTTTAGATCAAGTATGTACAAATGTAAATAATGTTATGACATTAAAATATACAATAAAATTAAAAGTCAAATTAACTTTAAATTACGTTTAATATCGATAGTTTATAGTGTGTGGTCACGATGATTCATCGCCCATCACTAATTAGCTCGGCATGCCCATAAAGTATGACATTGACAGGTACTGTCTGTACTATTAAGAAATTCAGGACTTCATAGGCGTGATTTTACTGACAGCTGTCGCAGAGATCAAGCTATCTTTTATGAAGTATAGTTGCAATTTTCTAGTTCTTTGCTCAGTGAATTTTCAGGGAGAAATTATTGTTCTCTAGTTTTTTTTTTTTAATTATCGTCTATTTCTAGATAAGACCGGTGCTTCCCGTATCCGTGGCAGAGCTTGGGGGAGGCCTATGTTTTAGTGCACGTCTTTCGGCTGAAATTATGATGATCATAATTACTAGTTATGTACGTAGTTCCAGTAGGTTTCTATAAGATTCTAATAAACTCCCTATTTTCCTGTTTGTAAATACACTACAGTAAAACTATCAAGTTTCAAGTCTCACAGTCGCGCTATTACAAGATAGAGCCGTCAGTGGGTCGCGTAATGACCGGACACTTTACATAATTTGGTGATCGACTGACCCCAACCTACCCCCAAGTAATGTTGTTTTGACCCGCGGCTACCCAACTACCCACCAAGCAATATGGGTAACGGAGGATATTGAATTGTACGAATCGGTTCGGTAGTTTATGTTTTCGGTTTGAGACCTGAATCATAGAAACGTTTACTTACGAAAAAAAAAGAACAATACTTTGATATTCCTTATTTTTAAAGTGACCTCTGTGGAGGGGTCTTACTAATTTGGAGCCAGGGTACCAAATTTGCAAGATAATAATAAAAAGAAAGCAAATGTCAAAACGCTTGTGGCTGAGTACTTAATAACAACCGTACGGGGTCCATCCGGTTCCGTGTGGTGCCGGACGTAAAAGAATAACACCATCCCATTTCTTCCCGTGAGTGTCGTGGAAGGCGACTAAGGGACTTACTAGAGAATGGGCAGCAGCGTTCTCTATGCGTTTTACCACCATGCTGCCAACGCCAACCCGCCTGCCAAGCGTGGAGATTATGGTAAAACCTCCCTTTTATTTCCAGCAATGGAATTCTTTCGGCTGAAATGATGTACGGGTCCATCGATCAGTTTAAACTACGCGTGCCGCGGTTGGTAAGCGGATGGGTCCATCTTTACATACCTTTGCGTGCCTCGGAAAGCACGCTAAGCCGTTGGTCTCCGCTGTCATTCGTTGATCTTTGAGAGTCGTTACGGGTCGTCAGAAGCCTGAAAGCCTGCCAGTCTTGCTAAGCGGTATCATATTACTTACTCAGTAACTGGGTTGTAGAAGTCAGATAGGCAGTTGCTCCATGTAAAATACTGGTATTCAACTGCATTCGGTTACACTGGAAGCCGACCCCAACATAGTTGGGATAGGTTAGGCAAAAGAATTGACGACAAATGTCAAAAAGTTATAAAATCGAGACATTTCTAATTGTAAAAAGATTAACGGGATATCTTCCTATTAAACTATCCAGGTACTACCTACATTGGTAGAACTTCTCATCATAAAAATCCTGCACAATTTACCCACAGTACTCAAACATTTTTTATCTTCAGTTACATCTCAACACACGACATACCGCGGCGGTCACGATCTGTCAAAGCCTCCCATTTTTGACACCATCTTAAAAACTTGCCTCCATCGCAAGAGTTGGCAAAAACCCATCACATATTCTTCCAGGTGGGTCTGTACTTATACTCATACTTTCGCCAACAGTATGAAGAGTATATAAAAATAAATGAAATGCTAAAATGTTTGCTAAGTAGGTAAAAAGTGTGGATCGAGGGGCCGGCGCAGCGGGGGCCGTCAATCAACGTCCGCGATGTATTGAAATTGCACTTTTTATGCGCTTGCGTCGGTTGTGGGTGCTGAGTGGTGGTTGAAAAGCGGGCAGCAACTTCCCAGTTGACAGGAGGATTTTCACGAATACAAGAATGTTGAAGATCTTTTCCTAGCAAGTTCATGATCTAGATAAGCAATAGGCTAGACGTAATTTTTGATGTTCGCACGGACGCAAAATATGTTTTCGCACGCTGGACCTTTAACACACTGCTTAGCAGTGGCGAGGGATAGAATTATGGCCAGGGTAAGCCGTTACAAAAAAAAGGAAACACTCGCCGTGTGACCTTAAGTTTCTTTAGAAGATTAAGCCCCACTTACACTGATACTGAGTTGAAATCAGATAATTTTAAACGTAAGATTTGCTTTGAATACTCAAAAACACCTAAAAATTAATTTTAATTTAAAATAATGAATGGTACATCGGTCGGAGGTGGGGTTTGGTGGTAAGCCGATAGGAACCGACTTGTTCTGGCCCGTCGCCACTGCTGCTTAACGGCGTGAGCTGAAATTCAAACAGTGTGTTTTTTCGAAGACCCATAGAGATGCACTTTATTGTATTCTCGATGCTCGGTTCAACACCGAGAGTTCAAAATACAGGGTGCGATAAAATCCCGCTGATACTGGACCAGGCAGACTGTCAACAGCATCCACTTATGAACCAGTGTTATCTAGTATAAACGCTTAGTATTTAAAACGATGTTTCCAAATCCTGAATAAAATTCGAAATTCTACAAGCCTCCGATTATCAAAGCAGCTCGTGTAAAATTTGGCATACTTTGAACTATACAAAACACTTCTATGATATTATTCAACTCCTCATCAAAATCGCCCCGCTCCGCTCGTCACCAAGTCCACAGCACCCTCGCATACGTATTACAAAGTATTATCAAACGGCCATCGACTCCTGCGACACAGAAAAACAAAACCAACATAATATAATTGCAGAAGGAATTCGCCAAATGAGCCTTTTTACGGCAAAACTGACAGTTGGTACACTTGTCAATTCATCAACTCCCTTTTTGGTTATCTGGAATTAACAGGAATGTGTAAATTTCGAGGTGTGAACTTAACTTAATATGTATGTCATAATCGGACATCATTTGAGCTAAATATGGGTGTGGTAATTGCCTTCAATAGTTTTACGGTAATAATCATAATCGACACGTTTGGAAGTTTTGTGAGAAAAAAGTGATCCCAGCAAGTAGGTAATTTAATTTTACCCTACAAATATTACTGGTCTTATTCTTGGGTTTCTTTTACTACAAACATTGATACTTACACAAAAAACCTAAGATGCAGTCTCTAACAAAAGTAAAACTCAAAACTGACCTCAATTACACGTCAGTGGTTATAAATATGGTATTTTCTTATTGCAAATTCAACCTTACACACATGACTTAATAGTACATTATGGTACAAGTGTGTAACGTTGGTGATTATCGCTGAGGCGCCATTGAGACCCGAGCCGTCAGGCGAGGGTCTTAAGAGAGCCGAGGACGATAATCATCAATACACACGTGTATCATACGACGTTTTTCAACACACTTGCGAAGAAAATAATACTAAATCATCATCATCCATCATCATCCATCATCATCCATCATCATCATCCATCATCATCCATCATCATCCATCGTCATCCATCGTCATCCATCATCATCCATCATCACTCATCATCACCCATCATCATCCATCATCATCCATCGTCATCCATCATCACTCATCATCACCCATCATCATCACCCATCATCATCCATCATCATCCATCGTCATCCATCATCACTCATCATCACCCATCATCATCCATCATCATCATCCATCATCATCCATCGTCATCCACATCATCCATCATCATCATCCATCATCATCCAGCATCATCCATCAACATCCATCATCATCCATCGTCATCCATCGTCATCCATCATCACTCATCATCACCCATCATCATCCATCATCATCCATCATCATCCATCATCACTCATCATCACCCATCATCATCCATCATCATCCATCATCATCATCCATCATCATCCATCATCATCCATCGTCATCCATCATCATCCATCATCATCATCCATCATCATCCAGCATCATCCATCATCATCATAATCATCGTTTTTAAGAACAAAGCAACTCAAACAATTAAAAAACAACCTATAACTCACTAAGAACAAAGCAACTCAACCAATTCTATAACTCACTAGTGAATAATAGTAATGAAAAAGTCACAGTTTGATAATAGGTGTCATTATGTGCCTAACTGCAGTGAAATTAGAGCCATTTTATGAGCAAGTGTGTTGAAAAGTAATTTTTATAAAGCTATGTCCAAAAAGACTAACTGAAAGATGACTGACAATACTATTTGACACTGCGAACTTTGCGCCCTATTTATGCGGACGTTTTTGCGACGCCGATTGTGTATCCTGAGTTTTTTGTAGATCAATTACTACAAATTAATAAGCTTCATTTAATAGCAAATGCAGATTAAGACATTACAAGGCAGTCTGAATTTATTGGAATGAAGTTCTTCATGGAACTATAAAAGTGTAACATTTTGACAATAGTGTTGTGACGGTCAATGTGTTACACTTATTTCCGTCTAGATACCTCTCATTCGCAGTATGCAAAAGCGAAAAGAATTTCGAACTGTTATCAAATTATATTATTTACGATTTTTTTTTATTATACGAAGACATCTATCAACCCGCACTTAGCCCCGCTGACTGGTGGATTACAGCCCTCTCCTTCTCGCCGAGAGGAGGCCTGTGTCCCAGCAGTGGGAACACTATAGGCTGATTATGTGTCAAAAAACAAATCAGAAAATAGATGTTCAATAGTCAAATGTGATAGTTTCACGACAAATGCAGCTGTCGCATAGTGATACCTATTTCTTTACTTTACGAAATCACGGGCGGAAAGGATGCATATCCGGTAGGTTCGCAATCTTTTCCTATCCTAAGAGCGTCTACCTGACCATTACCGCTAGGGTTGCCACCCGTACTTTATAATAAAGTATTGTACGTTATTTCAGGTAATTGTACTCTATACTTTATGAGAACAATAAAGTACCTACACGAAAATACTTTATTTCACATGATTTGATTTTTTTTGGGATTTTGAAAAGTTTAGTCGTAGGTATTTTTTCGTTAAACGAAATTTATCCATTGGTGCTGAATCGATGTCGCCACTCGCCAGCGCCACATCACTTAAGCACTCGTTTTTAACAATTTATGAATGCAACCTAACCTCAAATGTCAACAATGTCAGTGTCATTGTCATAATTTCTTGTTTGTTTTGTGCGAAGCGGTTTGAGTGCAGTAAGAATACGATTTAAAGTTTTATAGATTTATGCGATAGTAAATCATGGACAAGAATACTCCACATACACCTACAAGACGTAATTTTGATAGTGAAACGGATCAACAAGTTAGTGAATATGTTACACCAAAAAATGTTAAGATGCTGTGCAATTGTTTAGTAGAGATACTAATTTGATACAAATTGCAAAAAACAATAAAAAATATGTAAAGAAAAATTAATTGTACTTTATTTTGATACTATGTACTTTTTTTTCTTACCTATAATAACCAATGTACTTTAACTGCGTGAATAATAGGTGGCAACCCTAATTACCGCGCCCCTCGGTCTACTTCTTGATGTGCAATGGCCTCTGTAACACCATGAAGCATGAGGCTCCAGGGTCTAGTGCTAATCTTGGGGTTCATTCGATTAATCGAGTCTGGTTAAGCCACGCTGGGATCGGTGAATTTCATTCGTTCATTCTACGAAGTCACGGGCAGAAGCTAGTGGCAATATAATTTGATAACAGTTCTAAGTTTATTGACTATTGACGTGTTTAAGTATAGTTTTATTGTTTTTCGCATCGCCTGCTTCGCTTAGCGTACTTTCTGTCATTTTTTTCTTTTCTCTAGCTCTTAAGGGTCATAAGACGTAAAGTTGGAAGGCGTCTCACAAGGTGAGCCGATGACCTTGTGAGGGCCGTAGGAGTTCGCTGGATGCAGGAAGCACAGAGCCGGTCGTAGTGGCGGAGCTAAGGGGAGGCCTATGTTCTGCAGTGGACTAGTTTCGGCTGAAATGATGATGATGATGATGAAGGGTCCTAACCTGATGTTCAATAGCCTTCCTCAAGATAGCTGGGCAAATGCAAAATAAATAAATTATTCTAACTCGACTTGTAGTTCCAGAGATTCCAAGCAAACAAACTCTTCATTTTTCTTATTAATAATATATAAGTATAGATTAAAACTAAAAGTCTTTTACATGAAAAAGTATACGCTAATCTAACCTATGAAGCAATAACCATTTCTGCTTACCCCATAACGATTCCACTAACCTTCTTTATCTACAAGCCATCGCCACCACGTAAAAACTAGTTTTTACGTGGTGGCGCCCCCACCATAATAGTCAAGGAGACAGACAACGAACCATCAACATAATCCAACAACTCTACAAAAGCCCAGTAAGTGGGCAGCAACAATCGAAACCTATTTCCATTGACATGATATTACCATTTAATAGCCCGGATAGCCCGTGGCCAAGCAAACGGCTATCGGAATTACCCGGGGACAGTTTATGAGACATAACAGTCGGGCTCTCCGACTATCTGATGCATTTTTAGATGACTCGATTTTGGGTTAAGACAATCGGGGGCATTGTTTGGTACAAGTTGAAAGGTTAAGCAGTGGTAAGAAGCTTCTTTTGGGGTTCAATTTTATTAAAGAACCCCCTCCCCCAATGGGTTGATTTGTACACCTCGGTAAAAAAAATAGAAAAAAAAATCTGAGGATATTTGTCTTCTATTGAGAGAGGATATTTTGTGAGGCAAATAAATAAGGTAAAGCAATTGTCTGCAAATAACCTATTAACGGTACCAATGTATGTTCTATCTTAGAAGGTTTGGTTTCCGCATCAAGTCTTTCAAGTGGACCATAGTGCGTCGGCCATGGCGGCCGTCGGTGGTTATTTCAACCAGCCTCTAGAAGTTAAATTATGTATCCTGGTCTGTTGAGAACATCCGTGTAAGATCTAGGTGGCCCCGAGGGTGTCTATCCTCTTCTGGGTGACGGTTTCCTCAGCCTCCATGCAAGCCCAGCATATATGAATTTGGACGAATTACCAATTTTGATACAAGATTACAATAGATCAAGCTTTATAGGACAGTCCGGAGAGATGCTGTTGTGATTCAAAATATAATATGAGTATCAGCAATGTTCGGGATCCACAAATTGCCAATTCATCGCAAGATTTTCAGTAATTAAAAGACGAATCCCTATTTTATCACTTTGTTCTCAATTGAGAATCGTTAAACCATTTCTTCCTTTATAAATCGCTACCAGCTTAAGCCTTGCACCATACATAGGAAAGCAATTGACTAGGAATTTACTGTTTTAAGGATTAGGAGGCATGCTGCCTACTCCTAAGGGGCATCCAGAACATCGTTTGAGGGTTTTATTCAATTCCATAAGGAAACTGGAACGAAAATAGTTAAATATACTTGTTTAGGTCCGGTTTACTGTTAGCCATTCTACATAACTTAGGTTCTTGAGTAGGAAACGAACCAGTACAGCTCACAACCATTCGATACGCTTCTGTACCGAATCAAATATAAATATATATTTTCAAAGGAGTCAGGAGACGCTATTCACAAATCCGAAACCTGAAAGACCGCTATTCTTTCAAAAGTTATTAGCGATCGGGGACCAAGCAAATTAGTAGGGTAATTGCGTGATCCACTATTAGTACCTAGGAATCGTTTTGATTTTGACATTTCCACAACATTCATGGCTTTGTTTACGTTGCTAAGCAGACAATTTTTCGAACTTAAGAAGCAATGTATTAGCAATAACCTTCAAATTATTCAGATTCTGATTTATAGTGTGTACGCATTAAGAATGCAACACCCTAATTGCGTAACGCACTATTAACCCGTTGAATGCCAGCTGGAATAGCTGTTTTTTTTTTGGAAATGGCCAAATTGTTATTTTTAACAAATTCAAACGTCAGTCCTTTCCCTAGAGGCCGAATTAAGTTCAACGAACCGTTGCGCTATGGCCGCTATTCCGCAGCTCATACAAATCTATTCGGTAAAACCACGCGATATCGCGGCCACTGACTGTGATCTCGTAACGCACGATTAATTGCTTAATGCACGATTAATTTCATAACGCACGATTAATTGCGTAACGAACGATTAATCATAATCTGAATCATTTTGAAACATACTGCTAATCCATTGCTTCATATGTTCGATAAATGTATCTGCTCAACAACGTAAATAACGCAATGAATATTGTTGAACTATCAAAATGAAACAGATTATGATTGATCGTGTGTTACTCAATTAGGGTGCAGGTTACCGATTCTGTGTCATTTTCGACTCGGAACCCATAGCGAGTTGGTGTGAATAGCTATACTGGTGGTAGAGTCTACTAGTTTTATGGTTGTTTAAGGTCACCATGGTCGTTCACTCTAAATAGACTATTTTTAATTAGTAATGCCAGAAGGGTAATTACTGTACTTTTAAGAACGTTGGCATTCTAATCTCAATCTCAATGGGCAAAATACTTGAATCTAATTGGACGTAGTTAAGCAGAAAGCTCTCAATCCACACTTTGGTCAAAATTGAGTTACGAGTAAGTATACCATCGTACTCCTAAGGTCGAATCTATCAAGTAGTGAAAACCAAATTTTTAAAATTAAAATGTACATGGAAACTAGTTTTTCACGCTACCCCGACTCAACCCATAAAACACATAAAATGTCAAACTTCAAACGCCCATAACTCAAAAGTAACTTTGTGTGGATTTAGTCCTTTCTGCTTAAGTACGTCCAATTTACATTCGTTTTTGTCAAGTTTTAGACATATAGTCAATTAATCACCGAGAAGAGATCGGCGACTTGGGTGGGGCTCGTGGCTAATTAATAGCAGCAGCACGGGTCGATAGATCAGGTTGAGCTGCGCTTGCCACGGGTGGTGCGTAGATGGGTGACCATCTTTACATACCAAGACCCCTCCGTGCCTCAAAAAGAACGTGGAGTTGTTGGTGCCGGCTGTCATTCGTGTATCTTTGGCAGTCGCCCGAAAGTCTAACAACCAGTCTTACCAAGGGGTATCGTGATACTCAGTAACTGGGTTGTGAAAGTCAGATAGGCAGTCGCTTCATACAAAATACTGGTATTCAGCTGCATCCGGTTAAACTGGAAGACGACCCCACATAGATGGGAAAAGGCAAGGTGTTTCATGGTATATACAGACTCCAGAAGGCTAATTCTCGCAATTAAAAACGTTCGCAGTGTCATCTCGGCGACAATCGAATTTCAAAAATGTGTCAAAAATGTATGGAAACTCGAGGAATTTTTGACAGATTGACACTGAGATCAGACTGTGAACGTTCTTAAAATTACCAGAATTGCCCCTCAGATCACCAGAGACCAGTCCTCATAAAGATCTTCCTATACTTATCATTTATTTAACTACCCTCAAAGGTAGCCACTATGATCCACTACCATAAAACAGTGGGCCACGATAAATCGCCATACCATAGGCACGCTCGTAAAACTGACCCCTCCGCCATTGCGGGGCCAGAGGATAAGTATTCAATAATTTATACAATTGATAAATAATAAATAGGAAGGGGCAGCCATAGTTTTGTTTTTATTTTTCTGCGGGTTTTTTGAAATTTTATGGCTAGTTTTCGGAGACTGTCTGGCACGCAATAGGTATATTGGCTAGCCAAGTGTAGTGAGTTAGATTGGAGTCGAATCTTATGTGAGACAACGCTAGGGGAACGTTGCTATGAATGGACCACTTAACTTTACGACCTCATATCCCAAAAAGTATAAGTGTTAAAATGAAAGCAGTTTATTATTTTTGTTTCATAGGACCTTTATTTATAATCATCAAACGCACAAACAATTCGGGCTAACACTTTTTGATATAAACGAAAAAAACTAAATCTTAGGCTGTTGCCTTCTTTGGACCATGGGCACCTTCATTGAACCACCAAGTTGCCATCAATGGACTTCGAGAAATTTGTTCTATAGGTCCAATCGAGGAAACAAATTATAATGATCAATATTAGTAAATTATGAATAAAATACTCAATTACAATTGAAATCTTATTACAAGTGATGTCTATGTAGTGCAATGAGGGCGGGCATAGATACTTTCTGACATGTTTTTTTTTTTTAACACAAGCACTATCAACATGGTCCCAGGTCTTTATATTTTAGACAGATTTTGCAAAATCATTTTTCTATATTCTCATTATCGTGTTGACGGTTGAGGTTCTTTTGTGGACAGTTTTGGCTTTTTGCTTTGGTACCTTTGCGTTCTCATCAAGGGTAGTTTTGTACGGCAACGAAGTTAATTCTATGCTGCTTTGTGTTTTCCGACTCCTTTTCGGTAATTCTTTTTATCGGCGACATTCTGGAATTTTAATCTTATAATGATTTTTCTATGGTTTTTTCCATAATTAGTGAAATACTCGGAACTTATTCCCTTAATTATGACCGAAAAACTACAGTAAAAAGTTGCTATGATTGGACTGGTCCAACGATGGAACACTTCTGAGGTCCATTGATGGCAACAACGTACTGGTTCAGAAAAACTAAACTAAAATATAAATGGTCATGATTAGACAAAATTGAATAACACTCATGGAATCTCAAATAAACTGTCCAATATTTCATAACAGTGACTGCAGACAAATATTCATAACATTGACCGCACACTCAACCAAAAAGCCTGACTGTGTCCGGTGTTATCTGGACGCCTGACAATGCTACTTTTAACTCAAAACTCTAAAAATTGGGTTTATGAGGTGTTTCTTTATTTATGCTACACGTTGTATATCCCACGTTAAGTAAGCCTATTTGCAGCCTCCGCTCAATAAATCAACGATCTCCATGACCGTCATTCTTTAACAAACAAAAACTACCCGTAAAATGACATTATAAAAATATTTTATCACCGTTCAAAGTTACGGCCATCTTATTCACAATTGCACCATAACTACGCTCTCTGCTTACCCCTCAGAGTTTCATAAACAACTGAGAGCATCATAATTTTATATTTGATGTGCTGATTTATACCTGGAGTGGTCATAATAAGAGTGTAATGTGGTATAAAACAAAATGTGCTTATATCAACGAGGGTTTGTATACGGCGTTAAGTTTTCTGCTAATGATCTCAACAGGACTCTTTGTAGGGTTGTCAGCAATAAATAATTTTTTTATTTCTGTAATGGGATCTCTTTTTAAACTTCTAAAGACTGAAAGGAGGATATGCATTAACGTAGTCCGCGAAATTCCAATTTTCTAACGTTTATTACAAGTTGCAGATCGTCCTGCCCGTGATGACATACGGTGCCGAAACGTGGACACTGACAGTTGGGCTGGTCCACAAATTTGAAATCACTCAGCGTGCTATGGAGCGGGCTATGAAGGATAAAATCAGAAACGAAGTTATCCGGAAAAGAACTGGAGTTACCGACATAGCTTGCAGAGTAGGTAGGTTGAAGCGGCAGTGGGCTGGCCATGTTTGTCGAAGGACCGATGGTCGATGGAACAGACGAGTCCTGGAGTGGCGACCGCATATCGGCAAGCGTAGTGTAGGACGCCCCCCAGCTAGATGGACCGACGACCTTAAAAAGGTGGCTGAGTCAGACTGGAGGCGGAGGATAGAGTGTTGTAGCGCAACATGGGACAGGCCTATGTCCAGCAGTGGACTGCGATAGGCTGAGTTGAGTTGATTACAATTTGCAGATTACTGTCAAGCTTTTTGTTGACTGACATTGACCTACCAATTGCAAATAACGCACCTAAGAAAAAAAATATTTTTGAAAGCTACCCTGGTGCTTTCCCCTGGTCATCATATCAGCCGAAAGACGTCAACAGCTTAAGTAAATTGCTCTATTGACTGTACCTATGGTTATAGGAATTTATAGTATTAAACTAGGACGCTATAAGGTCTCTATTAAGTAAAGAATAGGCATTGTGGTACAGTCATTATATCAATGTAGGCATAAAAGTGAATAGCACCAGTATTGAGTGCAATGCACTTGTACTTGCTATGCACGTTTATTTTCTGACTGACTTTTACCTCAAAGGCCTTTGAGGAAAAAATCAGTTAGAAAATAAATTAATCGTGTAAAGTATTAGTAGGCTGTGTGCTAGCAGTAGGGACATTATAGACTGATTATGTATATACAGGGTAAGTTTTTATCCAGTGCGCAAATTGTTACCATGAATTCAGCATATCATTCTAGAACCCGTAGCGCAGAAATTTTTCGCCAGCTATACAAAAAAAAAATCTGCTGTTTCATAGAAAAGTGCAATACCTACGCGGTCAAAATGTGTGGAGCAGCTGATTTTTTTTTGTGTAGGTATCCGGTGAAAAATTTCTGCGCTGTGGGGTCTAGAATGATATGCTGAATTCATGGTAACAATTTGCGCACTGGATAAAAACTTTTCCTGTATAATAAAACTTTATTTGTCAATAAAGTTTTATTATATTTATATATACATAATCAGTCTTCTGTGTCCAGATAAACACACTTTACAAATTTCTTAAACTAAACAAATCTTCTTTAAATTAATCAGTATTAAAATATTAAATCAGTAAACTGTGTGTTTACATTTCTAAATGAATCCTAACGTCTAAATTAGGCCGAGCCTGTATCTTAGACGTTAGTTAAAGTTAGTATGTCAAACTAATCTGCAAGGAATTCCCAATTCTGAGCATCTCTAGCATCTGCAGGGATTTCATAGAGAAGAAACTGCATAGGTACTACCTAATCATCAGAAAACATATTGGAAAACACCAATCATTAAACAAATTGTTTGAGATATAATTTACTGGGCTAAGAAATTATCTGAACAAAATATACTGGTTATTCACGGCCAGTCAAAACATAACCTCACCTCAGGTGACTGATCCGAATGTGTAACCCTAACTTTATCATTTTCAAATGCTCTTCCATATTTATAACATTATTTTCCCACGACCGCCAGCCCTACACTCCACCACTCACCGATGCAAAAATCCGACCAGTCCGATCGCGACATCTCGCTTCTATAATCGATCAATTAAATCGAATTTCTTACGATAAATCGAGAGGACTAACGCGAAATTTTTTCGCACGGAATCGCGCGAACAATCGCGCCCCGGCATAATATCGGATAATACGACCTTTTTGCTATATCCGTTTTCTATACCAATGCACATTTTGCTAAACAACACGTCTTACACTGACTTTTCAAGGCATTCCTTTCCATGCACACAAAATTGAACTCAATTCTACGACGAAAATGTTCACATTCCCTTGCTAATATTTCCGCATACATGTTTACTAATTTATGGACTTTATTTTCAGAGACTTAAAGGTGATTATTGAATGTGTAATCAGAGTAGATCTATCTCATATCAAGGAATCAGATTCTTCATAATGGAGCGATTGCATTGTCATGAAGAGTATTGAACTGATAGGAAAATACCTTTTAGGAAAAAGGCGTTTTTCTATTATTTTGTATGTCTTTGTCATCCGTTGTATTGTATTGTATTTGTACGCATTCATGACGCCCCTCCGTCAAAAAGAAGTGAGTAGGACATTTACAGTTATTGTATGATCGTATCTCTTCACCTTTGATTAAGTTTTCCGGAGTTTGAGACCGTGTCATAAAAATTGCTTCCTGATAACCTTTTTTTTTTCTGTAAGTTCAAACCCGGACATTTTAAGCATTACTTGTCATACCTATATTTTAGGGTTCCGTATCCAAAGGGTGCCAACGGAACCCTATTACTACCTCCGCTCAAATCAAATAAAATCGAAATGTTTTATTTCACATAAATCTAATACTTGGGTAATTATGAAACGTCGAAAGATAAGTAAACTCCACGGTTACCTACTCTTTTAGAATAATTGGGTTTTAAAATGGTTTCTAATTACTGTGTTAATAGGTATGGAAGGACAGTTTAGGCCTGTGTACAAGTACCAGTTACCTATTTAATAAAATAGAACATGGTCTACAAATATATTTATTTTATTCAACTTACACACCCAATCTTTACCGCCATCTTTACCGGAAAACCCCAGTATGTACACAATAGTGGTTTGCAAACACAGACCAAATTAATGGAAAAATCAACTTATGGCTAATACATTAAACTCTAAACTTTAAAAATACAAAGTAATACTAACTCTATTAAAAACATTATCTGAAGGCAGACTATTGAAATTTATGTAGGGAATACCTACTTATGTAATCACCCGCGTAGTTCCCGTTCCCGTGGGAATACGGGGATAAAATATAGGTAGCCTATGTCACCCGGGGATAGTTTAGCTTCCCAACAGTGAAATAATTTTTCAAATCGGTTCCGTAGTTTCGGAGCCTATTCAATGCAAACAAACTAACAATAAAATCTTGCGTCTTTTAGTTAGTTCACTCCGTTCACAACTTCCCCACTGCTCAACTAGATTGCTCAACTGCATACAGTTGAGCAGTGGGTAATACCAACTGCTCAACTAGTAATTGCTCAACTATGAATAGTTGAGCAGTGGGGCATACCCGCTGATCAACTATAACTGCACAACTATATTTATAGACTAGAAATAAATATTCCAAATCTCATAATTAATATACTCACACACTACTAAGAAGGGGGAGGCCTATGTCCAGCAGTGGACGTCTTTCGGCTGATATGATGATGATGATGATGATGACTACTAAGAAATCTTAATATTAAAAAAACAAAACTATTTCTTCTTACAAGATAACTTGGAAAAAATACTTTAATTATCCTTAACTATCTTTTGCCAGCGGCTTCGCCCGCGTCGAGGTCAGAAATTATCCCACGGAAACGTATTACCGGGATGAAAAGTATCTTATATGTTATAAATAGATAAAATTATCGATTTATGGAATAACAAACTGAACAATAAAACGCTCATCATCATCATCATCATCATTTCAGCCGAAAGACGTCCACTGCTGGACATAGGTCTCCCCCAGGCTCCTCCACTTCGACCGGTCTTGTGCTTCCCACATCAAGCGGATACCCATAATACATACATAAAACGCTCATTACATCATTAACATAAAATTTACAATGAGTGACAATAACAATGTCAATCCTACTGTAATGTTTGTTACTCAATCACGCAGAAGCGACTGAACGGATTTGTATGGAGTTTGGCATACAGATAGTTATAACCAGGATTAACACACAGGATACTTTTTATCCCGGTAGTACATTCCCGAGGGATGGCCAGTGCCTCAAGAGCAGTTGAGCAGTAGATTATGTTCGATTTTAAAACATGATGATCCACTAAGTTGAGCAAAAAATAGTTGAGCTATAGAGCATAAAATGTTCGGTAATACAAACTATGTCCTACTACTCAACTGCTCAACTAGTTGAGCAATCTAGTTGAGCAGTGGGGAAGTTGTGACTCCGTTTAGACCTCTTTTAGTTAGTTTGGATTATCAAACTAAACTTCTTAACCCAAAATCAGACTTAACACAGAATGTTAATATCTATTTAAATTTACGTAACAATTTTCAACAAAACTCTTGTACATTAACTCAGATTGCACAAAAATATATCAATTCTCTCATGCACTTCGTTTAGTAGACATATCGTGCGGGATTAGGTGTCTACAGTCTATAAGACCTACAACGTTCTTATATTAACGAAATATAAAAAAACCTACAAATATTAAATACTAGATAAGTAAAAAAAAAACCTTCAAAAATTAAAAGGGGGGGGGGGGCATACAAGAAACTTATTGTTTTCGTCGTTTGTCACCTTGTAGTACGGGAACCTTTCGTGTGCGAGTCCGACTCGCACTTGGCCGGGTTGTTTTTAATATTTTCATATAGGTTTTTCTTTATGATTCCGATGACGCGATAGCGATGGCCGAGTGAAAGATGCAGAATTAAAGATATAATATAAATTAACAGACAAATAAGCGGGTAAAATCAACTTCAGCAACCGCCAAAAAGACAGTATTCCCAGAAAGTCAATATTTTAAGTGTCATCTTCGTAACTCTAGGCAGCATAACACATCCATAGCTTTGGATGCTAAATTGCCTACATTAAATCGTTTAGTTCTATAAATCGCTGCCTGTCAAGATAAACTTGGCATAGCAACGTTTGTGACAATATGACCACTTTGTAACACACTGCACGTACGTAAAGATGTATGATTAAAGTGGATACAGATTTTAAACCGAAGATAAATTAGACTCTCACGGTAATTTTCTTCCTTATTTCGCAGGATAGGTAGTTACGTTCCCACTGCTGGGACGCAGGCCTCCTCTCGGTGAGAGGGAGTGGGCCGTAATCCACCACTAGGGCCCAGTGCGAGTTGGTAGATGTCACATGTCTTAGATTTTTTGGTTCTAGGACATGCCGGTTTCCTCATGATGTTTTCCTTCACCGTTTTGAGAGCAGTGGTGATGAAATAATTTACTAAAAGTGAGCGCCTGGGAGGGTTCGATCCCACGACGTACAACTTTTAAGTCGCGGCCGTTACCACTACCACGTTAGTATAGTTGTACAAAAAAGTTCTAGAATAGTTTATCGGACTAAATAGTTAGTGCACTCCTCTTGTGTTCCGCAAAGCCTAAAGACTAAAGCCTTCAGTCAGTGCGTCCTGCCTGTTATGACCTACGGAGCTGAAACGTGGACACTCACGGTATGACTGGTCCATGAATTCAAAGTCGCTCAGCGCGCTATGGAAAGAGCTGTGTTTGGAGTCTCTCTGAGGAATAGAATCCGGAATGAGATGATCCGGCAGAAAATCAAAGTTATCGACATAGCTCACAAAATTAGCAAGCTGAAGTGGCAATGGGCCGGCCACAATAGCCGTAGAACCGATGACCGTTGGGGTAGATGTGTTTTTGAGTGGAAACCGTGAATCGGCAAATGTAAGGTAGCCCCTGAGGCTAGGTGGAGAGACGATCTTCGCAGGGA
Organism: Polymixis flavicincta; assembly: GCA_949987655.1. Taxonomy (NCBI): domain Eukaryota; kingdom Metazoa; phylum Arthropoda; class Insecta; order Lepidoptera; family Noctuidae; genus Polymixis; species Polymixis flavicincta. The sequence continues at coordinate 16,001,964 of OX465193.1, read as the reverse complement.
GACTGGTAGCAGCTGGATGAGAGTTGTTAAGAATTGAGATAAATGGCGTGCAATTGGAGACGCTAATGATGATGATTTACTGCACCCTAATTGAGCAACACACTGTCGCTAATAATATTAATAGATTTTCGTCGTCGGTCAACACGTATTTATTTTTTATTTTTATGTATGACCCTCTGGCGGGTTGCTAAGCGCTGGTTTTCAGCTTAAACCCTTGACTCCTGCTTACAAAAAAAAAAGAGTTCGGTTTAGCAACAAAACATTAAAAAAAAAAAAAAAAGCAAGATCATACATTAATAAATTTAATTAGAATAAAAAGAGTAGTTTTTTTTTAGGGAAATTGCTAATTCATTGCTTCATATGTTCGGAAAATTTTACTGCACAATAACGTAAATAACGCAATGAATGTTGTTGAACTGTCAAAATGAAAGCCATTCCGCATTAGCCTATTACGGTACGCAGTGTTGGACGAGGAAGGCTGGGCTTCATAAGTCGGGGTCGGTACCACAGCTCCTTTCATAATTTAATCCTACTAATATTATAATTGTGAAAGTTTGGATGTTTCGATGTTTGGATGTTTGTTACTCAATCACGCAAAAATGGCTGTACTGATTTGGATAAAATTTGGTATGCAGATAGTTTATAACCTGGATGAATACACAGGATACTTTTTATGCTGGTACGTTCCTTTGGGACAATTCTAAACCTCCATGCGGTAGTTCCATCAAAACAGTGAAATATTTTATTGCTAAGTATTTGCAACGTTGCTAACTTTCAAATGCATTAAATGATAACTTGCACCACACAACACAACACAACATAGGTACCTTACCTATCTACTTGCCCACCTCTAAACTATAACTCATAACAAAGTACACTCAAGAACAAAAACATCTAACTAATCCTTACACCAAACTTAAGGCTCGGAATAAACGCGAAAAATCCCCAGCGAGTGACTTCGGTAACCCCCAGAGCGGTTTACGAGCGTCTTAATGACGGTACTCGGGCGTTTTAATGACGTTAAATGAGCGTCAACGAGCCTTGAGTTAACAACTTCCCACTTTCTTGTCATTTGGTGCAGTTTCTTGGGATAAAAGTTGCCAGTTTTGGGAATATGTTTTGGAGAATTATGTCTGGTGTTTAGTTTTGGACGGTGTAAAAAAGTTTTATTAAAGATAGATAATGCAATAGGCGAATTATAGACTTAAATCTATGGAATCTACATTGTCACATACGAATCACGCATCACACTGATGACGCAAAATATGCATGCATATGATGCATCCGCGCGAGCAAAGTTCAACAACTTCCTGACATCAATCGGCGAGCCTTGGCTGGAGGCCTTAATCTATTGAGGCAGCCACAGGGAATTCCGGCTAAGCAGTCAACAACCTTCAAGGTTGAACTACAAGATGTCATTCCAAAAAAAAAAAAACAATCGTCGTCGGCCAGTTGTCCACCACTCTCCAAACACAACACCCGCTAGATCGGAGGATCTACCATTTTCTATGGAGGATGAGTGAACTTTACACCCTGTTCCTCATACCTCTATATTATTTATTTATGGATTTATTATTTCATTTATTTAATTGTTGTCCTTACTAAATACATTTTAAATATTTTTATAAAATAACCTTAAAAAAACGTGCTCCGCCGCTATCTGGAGCAGTGTCCAAGCTGCTGGTGGTTAGGGGTCCAGAACACCGGAACCTCCTCACGATGCGAGCCGTATCAAGGAGTACTGCCTTCTGAATCAGGCTTTTGATCCAACCGCCTAACGAGAGCATCAAGATATGTTGATCGAGGCTTTCGGCCACCAGGCCATTGGCTGATATGACAATCGGCACAATTACAACCTCGTGTCGAGATTTATTTTTTATATATGGATCCCCAATAACTATATAGCAAAATATAAATCTAGTCTAGGGTCGAACGTGCTAACTTTGATAAGCACAAACATGAAAGAAGCTACGATAATTCCATTAAATAGTATTTAACGCTTGAACAAATAGATTTTGGAGCCACACTACACAACATGCCACTTTTTTTTTTGTTTTTTACGTTTTCTGCATAGGCCTAAGTGTAATCTAACCTTAGCTCTACCTGCCAGGGGTGCGGGTTTGTTCGAAAGAGGTACCACAGCCCCTGGCATACGGGCTAATGAAGGAACACGGGTGGGTTTTAGTCAGTAAAAGTAAAAGTCTGACACGCCCTCCTGCTCCACCCAGAGCGGGAGAAGTTATTTGATGATTTCCCACCCAAAAAAAAAAACCTTAGCTCTACCCTAAAGCTCTGAGACAGTTTTCGAATTTCAAACTTTATTTAAATTTATGTCAAACTTCATAATACAAAAAAGACAACTCAACACCGGACTAAGTTGACAGTTTTGTAAAAAGAACTGTATTTCGGATTCTGTTGAAATTTAAAATCAAAAACAGGGTTAAAGGTTTAAATCATAGTTAAAGAAAAAAAAAGTTTTGTAATAAGTCCAATTAAAACACATGATTGATTGAGGGATCAATCAAATCTACGACTAATCAAAAGAACGTTGACACCACAAAACACAATCAGTCCAATAAACTTAGACCTCAATATAAAGCTCTCATTACACTTGACTAAGGGACAGCAGTAAAAGGAAATTGGATTTTTTCCAGCGCCCTCTGCCTGTGGGATTTAATTATTGTTTTATAGCGTGTCGAGGGGATGTATGTTAATGCTGATGGCGCTACTATTTTGTGGATTTACTTGTTTGAAATTAAGTTCGAGAAGATTGTGAGTGACTGTACTTTGTTGAATAAGTTACGAGTACATTAGTGGACAAGATTTATTCTGCAGTTATTTGTACCACGGTAACATAATGGTATCAACAGATGAATCTATAAATTTAAATAAAATAAAAGTCCTGACTGGCTGACTGACTCATCAACGCCCAGACTAAACCCTTGGACCAAGAAAGCCGAAATTTGGCATAGAGGTTCCCTTATAATGTAGACAAAATTCAACCCCTAAGTGAGTTAAATAGGGGATGAAAGTTCGGCGCGGGCGAAGCCGCTGGCAAAAGCCAGTGTTAAAATATACCTGCTGAGCTGCTGTTTATCAGGAAATACTTCTAGAGATGGGCTTAAACTTTAAAAAATAATAACACTGCTAAATGCTAATGCTAACAATATTTAACACTTAAAATTAGCAGTTATTTTTAGCAACTGTTAAATTTAATCACAGACAGATTGTTAACATAATTAATTCTCATTCCTTTCATAATTTTCCGAATTCAACAGTTAGCAGTTAATTAAATCAACTCGACTAAACAACAATATGTCTGACTGAACACTGAACTGAGTTGCTAAGTCTGCTAACTTGAAAACAATTCAGTTGAGACGGAACATAATTTTGTCCTTTCCTTTCCTTTGTTTTGTTCATAGCCATCTTCTGCCTGCGGTCAAATATATCCATATGTGGTGCGACTGCTGAGTAGCACCGCGCAGAGTACCTGACGCCTCTGTGTTCTGAGATTGTTGTCTGTGCCACATCTACATCTGTTTTCATTAGTGTTTGTGGGTTGACTTTTGACTGTTAAATTTAACAGCTATCTCAGAATTTATTTAACAAGTGTTGACAGTAAAAAGAATGAGCAGTGTTAATTTAGCAGCTTATTAATTTTAGACCCATCTCTAAATACTTCAGTTACTTTTAAGAAAAAAGAGAGAATTGTTTTCCGAAAACTCAATGAAATATACACACATACAATACATTTATAAACTCACACGTTCTTCCTGGACCTCCAGGAAGAAGGAATGAGCTGTAGTTTCTGGCTACCTGGAAACTACAGAAGGCCACCTGCAATTATCCTTACATACTCCTTTTGGTCCCGTGTGAATTCAAACTAGGCTGAGAGTCAGCACTTTTTGAAGGTCAAAATTACATAAGATAGTCCCCCAAAAACGCCCGCCCTTCACCACTACCTAGTGCTTTAGCTGGGAAAAAGAAAAGAATAGCACCATCCCATTTCTTCCCGTGGGTGTCGTAGAACGCGACTAAGGGACTTACTAGAGAATGGGCAGCAGCGTTCTCTATGCATTTTGCCACAATACTGAGATCGCCAACCCGCTTGCCAAGCGTGGCGATTATGGCCAAACCCCCCTTAATGGGAGGCGTAAGTCCAGCAGTGGACGTCTTTCGGCAGAAATGATGATGATGAGTACTTGGTATTCTTTTGTCTTCTGAAAAGTACCGTAAAGAAAAAGATAACGTGCTTACGTATTATTTTTTGACGAATCAGCCATCTAGACCAGAGGTCAGCAACCTGCAGCCTGCGAGCCACATGCGGCTCTTTGGATGTGACGCTGCGGCTTTTTAGTTCCATACGCAAATATTATTTATTTTCCCTTCACCTGGCGAGCTATCAAATAAAAAAAGTGGCGAGTTTGCAAATGACGTAGATTAGGCCACGCCCCTTTTCGGTCACCTTGCGTTTAAACCCCGATTTCACGCAATTTTACTATGAAACCAATAATAACTGTGGCTTGTTTCGTAATCTGTATGCTATTTTAAATTTTTGTGGCTCTTTAAAAACTTTAAAATTTTGTAAATTGTAATTTTTTACTCTTCCGACTCAAAAGGTTGTCGATCCCTGACCTAGCCCAATACTTACTATTCTTAGCCCACATTGTGTGGATCTCGCGAAAAAACACACTATTCAATATTCACCTCTAGGCGCTAACCAGAGCGTTGATAATCCAGTGCGCGAAAAAATCCCAGCGCGATTTTATTACGTCCGTGCGAACATGGCCTTACTAGTAACCCTGCGTCCCCACATATACAACCGTTAGTACCACCTGTTCAATAGAATGAACTCTGACACAAATAGTATCAGTTTGAAGTTCCCATTGCGTTCGTGTTCACATGCTGACCTTACACCCACCGACTTAAGGGGAGGAACTAACGAGATAATTTATTTATTTAATTTTTATACAGAGTGAAAAAGAACCTCCATTTGTTAAACTTGGTTTGTTAATCATTTGCGTTTAGAACTATCTCTAGTCTTTAAATAGTATAAAGTCGCTGTTTTTATCTATCTGTTTCTCCGCTTACTACTTCTTTAGACGAAACTAAGTGGACCAAGCAAAGGATTTCGATACGCTTTTAACTATAATTTAGAGAATTTCTTCCTGTAGGTTTTATATACTTATAATACCATATTTAACTTACACATTATAATTAAATCTCCAATTTTTTTCAAGCGGTATATACCGTGCGTAGCAAGGACGTGTTTTTTTTTTTTTTTTTGAGCTTCGGAAATCATCAAATAACTTCTCCAGCTCTAGGTGGTGCGGGCAGGCGTGTCAGGCTTTTACCTCACCAGAGATCGTGCGGTATCCCTGGATCAGCTGGATGGCCATGACCCTATGGGACACGTTCAGCCGGTGAGCTGGTCGGCGCCTCAATGAATCCGCCCACACCGGTGCCCCGTAAAAGGCCATGTACCGCACGACCACCGCGTAGAGCCTCCGGCAGGAAGCGTTTGGACCCTCTAGATTGGGCAGGAGCCGCTTCAAAGCGGCCCCGGCCCGCTCCAGTCTGGGAGCCAAACGTTCACCGGCTGTCGAAGACGAGTCCCAGGTATCGTCGACTTCACGCCTATGTGAACCCCTCCTACCGTTATTTGAGAACCCGTCGGTGGCCCGTTCTGAGGACCATGAAAACACATGGCCTTGGACTTGTGCAAGGCTACTTCGAGTCCCAGTTGCCGGATCCTCTCGACGGTTGTCGCAACCCCGTGTATCACTAATTCGGCCGCCGCCTGGTGCGACCTTCCTTGCGCCAGAACCGGCGTGTCAGCCTGACGCCGCTAGGGAAGTCGGCGCGCAGCACCCAGTCGTACCCGATGCCCCACAAGTGCAGCCCTAAGACCGATCCCTGTGGGACACCGCACGACATCTCTCGCCGGTTCCACTCTCCCTTGTGACCGGGCTAGATGACGGTTCTGTCCGTCAAATAGGCCTCAACCACAAGCAGGGACGGGTGGTTTGATAATATTGCACAAATTTTATGTTAATTTACTTAATACTTAGTCATTTCAAGTAGGTACTACTACTTAACTCGTTTTACTTAATTAAATTGCTGTTTAGTGGAGGATTCGCAGTTAAAATAGCAATACTAATGATTATTTTACTGATTATTTTTTATTATAATCCTAATAAACTGAAAATATCCAGATTTTACGAACCCACGGCAGTTTCACCTTTAATTGGTCATCGTTTTATTAGAAAATTTATGTCTCGTGTAATGTTTCACAAGCTGTTTTTAATAATATCCAATTAGGATTCATATTTTATTAATAGTACCTATGTAATAATTTAATAATTGCCAGTGATATTATGGGCGAATAAATTTGAATGCGGAAAGTGTGGTTCTTAACATTTGTGGATTAAATGGTAGTTTCAAACGGTCTTAAAATAATAATATGTGCACGTATATAAAAAGAAAATAATCACAGGGCATCAAAAAAATTGTCTGCATCGTTCTCTACGGGAACATTGCCCGAAAGGCTGGCAGCATTGCCGCACAGGAATAGTCGACGGGCCGCTTTGCATCAGATATTAAAAAAAATGGCATCATCAATCATCATAATCATCATAAATAAGATACCCTAATTTGCAAAACTTTAATTAGTAAATTGCAAGACTTGCTCAGTTACTTTTTATGCTAATGAACGTTCCTTATGTCGTCATCATAGTGCTAAAATTGAAATAAAACACTAAGCCAGCTTCAAACAGCCAAACTATTGACTATCTGAAGCTGGCTTAATGTTTTTTAAATTATTATTTCAATAAAACTAAAATGATTAATATTTAAATAACTAGCTAATTACCCAACTACGGTAAAGCCAAAGGAGATATATGTATTTTTTTTTATCACTGTTGATGATTAACTATAACATCATAATAATTTTACTTGACTAATTTCCATACAATCTTCCCCTTAACAGGCTCCATGAATCATGGGTCGGTACGAGTGTACGAACCTCTATGAATAAATGTCGTAACCCTAAGCACGCCGCCATTACTACAATTCACCCGACTGATATCATCTAAATACTGGATAACTACATTATTATAAATGTGCTGGATTTGTTCATTATTTTGTTGTAAATATTTCGTATACAGCGTAGTGATTTAGTCACCTGCATCCATTCAAGGGTTGATTCTACAAGTCAACATTTTTCGCTACGAAACTCATACCCGAACCTTAAAAAAACATGCATCGAAATAGTCCGTCACTGTTGTATAGGAAGTTGTTTTTTTTTTTTTTCATCATTCGGGTAGGCTTCATAGTCGCTACGCACGAATTTACACGCCTGAATCGTGCGAATCCACACTTTTAAATTATATATTATTTGAAGTTATGGAAAAGGTCACTGCAATACTAATGAGTCATTAAGTGCATAAAATCCAAACCGTGCCAATTGCCTATTACGAAATCCCTAATTATGACTTGGTCGATTCGCCCTCAAAATAACAAACTTCGTGCGAATCGCCTATAAAAAATAATATTTCTTTTCTTTTAGCGTAAATTCACCCGTTTTGGGCGAATAAAGTCGAGCATTCCAACTAAATAAGCCGTTTTTGTACCTTTCAATTAATAAATTCGGCAATGAAGGATGTGCCATCTGTTGTTACTCCACGCTTGGTTTCATAGTCGCGCAGTTGCAGTACTTATCACATTTTTTGACTCTATCACATTACTTGCAAAATAAGAGCATGTCCTTTAGCAATTAACGTTTATGTGGTAGAAATGTACGAGCATTAATTACAAGTACTTATGCGTAAGGCACGTAGTTTGTCACGAGAAATTATAGATCATAATAAAGGATGTAAAACGGAATATATTGCTCGGATCAATAAATTAGTAATTAGCAAGTTTAAAAAAAAAGACGAAGAAAATAAATTATAAGTGAGTTGCACAACCGTTTAATACTAACGCTTTATTAACTATCAGACGTATCAATTAACGGTAATGTATTTTCAATTCATGCAACTCGTCTAGTTTTTAGCAGACATTTATCTAAGAAGTATGTCATACGTGTTTCGTAATACTTTGATTAATCTTCACATTACTTTTTCGAATAATTCTCGATATTTTATGACTTTATCTTGAGTTAAAACTTACCTACTCTTAAATAACGTCAGTGAACGGCATAAAAAAAAAACTGTCTTTAATTACAGTTTAACCTAAATGGACTCTACACTTCACTTCGTCAAGGATAGGCAACCATACCGATATTATTATAATATGTATCTTTGTTTGAAGAATAAACTTAACTACTTACCTACCTTAAAAATCGTTTAAATACTGCCAAGCCCCATGTAACTTTTATAGGCAACAAATTCAAGGCAACTACAGAGTTAAATGTTACGGAATAAGTTATCGCTATGCAAATTTGGCAGTTAACTTGGCACTGATTAAAACTGCACGTCATAACTGTAATGGGGCAGCAGTTGACGCTCCGTTAAACTTTAGTTAGCTTTACGTTTGATTTATGATGCTATCGGACGTTTTTAGGGACATTCCTTCACGCTAGTTTTTTTTTTTTTTGTGAGTTAATTAGAAAGTGCTGAAACAATTTTGTACTTGTGTTTCCATATAACACATAAGGTAACCACATTGAATGAATTTTCCATAAAAAAATCATTCAATGGGATTAAATGAACTTAGGTTCGTTGTATTAAGGGGAAACAGGTCGTGGGCACGAACTCACTGGTGGGCCTGGCTAAAAATCACGCTGTCTCACCAGGCATCGTGTCCGACAGAGGTAGTACCCGTGATGAGCATTTAGACGCTAGTCTACACGCACAACATTATCGAGTGGGCTGCAGGATCAGTTATGGTAAAACTGGCGCGTAAAAAATTAAGAAAAGTCCTTCGGAAGATCAGGTTTTCTGAAAAAACTACTGGATAAATTAATGACCAATTAAGTTTATTGAACTTTTCGATAATTGAGCTTTGTTGGTAACGACTTAGTTTTTGAGATTTTATACACCTATACTATGTACTTAAACACGCCCAAAGTTAGGTTAAATTAGCAAGAAAAACGAATCTTTGTTGCTCCTAACTTTTTAATGGTTTTTAATTTTAGTATTGTGTTTCCGTAGAGACAATATAAATAATGAGACAAAACCATACCATGTTTAATTTTTGATGTACATTGTCAAACAGTGGAGTAATACCCTCCCGAAGTTTGTATGGTAAAAATGTGGACAATAGTCACCTTGATTATTCAAATGATTATCATTCTGTGTAAATAGATACGTGTGACGGTCGCTAATCATATTTTAATCAACATAAGTACATCCTGACATTACCATATCGAGACTCCTCCGTGCCTCGGAAGGCACGTTAAACTGTTGGACCCGCACGGGCTTGCCGATGGCAAGTAATGGGTAGCTCGCTGTCCGGTAAGGACCAAGCCCGGGACGACAGCGCGTTGTGTGCCACGCGCGCCTCAAAGAGATGTCAACACCAACTGGTGGGGTCCACAAGGGCTGATGCCTGCAAGGGGTTGCGGGTTGTTTGAAAGAGATACCGTCGCCCCTGGCACACAGGCAACTGAAGGAACACGGGTGGGTTTTAGTCAGTAAAAGTCTGACACGCCCTCCTGCTCCACCCAGCATCATCATCAGCATATAATGTTCCCACTGCTGGGACACAGGCCTCCTCTTTGTGAGAGGGATTGGGCCGTAATCTACCACGCGGGCCCAGTGCGGGTTGGTAGATGTCACATGTCTTCGATTTTTTTTTGTTCTAGGACATGCCGGTTTCCTCACGATGTTTTCCTTCACCGTTTTGAGAGCAGTGGTGATGAAATAATTTACACAAAGTAAAGCGCCTGACTGGGTTCGAACTCAGGACCTACAACTCGTAAGTCGCGGCCGTTACCTTTTGGCCACCACTGCTCTCCACACAGCATGGGAGAAGTTATTTGATGATATCCAAAAAAAAAAATAAGCCGTTGGACCCGGCTGTCATTCACGGATCTTTGACAGTCGTTACGGGTCGTCAGAAACCCGAAAGTCTGCAGTCTTACCAAGAGGTGTCGTGTTACCCAGTAACTGGGTTGTGGAGGTCAGATAGGCAGTCGCTCCATGTAAAATACTGGTATTCAGCTGCATCCGGTTAGACTGGAAGCCGACCCCACCATAGTTTGGAAAAGGTTAGGCAGATTGATTGATACAGCCTAACGCTCTGACCCACAAATTGCAAAAGACGTAAGAAAATTTGAATTTCGCGAGCTACCTTAATGCATTTGTTTTTTTTGTTCAGTTTTAAGGTATTTTTAAGGAATAATGTTCATAGTAGTGTAGTTACTAAAATGAATGAAGAGATCCGCAGGAGAACCAAGGCAACCGACGTAGCTTGAAGAATTGACAAACTTAAGTGGCAGTGAGCAGGGCACACTGCTCGCAGAACAGATGGCCGATGGAGACGAAAGGTTCTGCAGTAGCGACTGCGTACCGGAAGACGTAGCGTTGGAAGGCCTCCCACAAGGTAGACCGATGACATTGTGAAGGCCGCGGGAATCAGCTGGATGTGGGAAGCACAAGACCGGTCGAACGACCCTGGGGAAGGCCTATGTCCAGCAGTGGACGTATTTCGGTTGAAATGATGATAATAGATAGATAAGATGTAATGTAAGTTTCTTTATTTCTATCTTTCTTTCATTCCCCTTCCTAAAGTTATCAACAGGATGCTTCTCAGGCCAAACGTTGCCTACCGAGTTTTCCGTAAAGGCTTCTTCAAACAAGCGCGACGCAACAGCGCGTCGTGACTCTCGTAGAACAATTTCTTGGGAATAGGGTATTTTACTCTATATGAGAAAACATCCAAAAATATATTATTGAGATAGCTTAGGCAAAAAACAATCGGAAAATGTTGGTTCATGAAATAACAAAATAAATTTTTAAAATTAAATTTCAAGTTTTTAGTATTTTTTATCTGTTTTTGAACACGATGGAATAGTAGATGCCATATTATGACGTCAAATCAAATCATTTATTTTTGCAAACATGGGTAAATGGTACATAGATGTTTTGCTAAAAAGTAGTCCTCCATATTCTACCGTCTCATGGGCATGCAAATAATATTAAATTCCAAAACGAAACAGAAATTCTATTAATGTTATACCTAATAAATATAAATGTCAAATCATTACAATACAAAAAAAAAAAAAATAGAAACAAAAAATAGACTAGTATGTATGTATGTATGTATGTATATTCTTATATGATATGTGTATTTATAAATTAGATTAGATATAATTTGTGCTATTATGTTTTCCCTTCTATTATTATTACACGCGTTGTCTACATCTCTGTTATCTTCTCTCCTATCGTAGGTGTGCTGGAAGAGATTTCTGTAGAAATAAGCATTACCTTTGTACGTATTTTTCTGTTCCTTTATTCTTGTCTGTTTATATGTGTGTGCATAAATGGTTAAATAAATAAATAAATATTAAAATTTTTACAGTAATGTCAAAAAAAAGTAATGTCAAAATGGCAATCATAATAAAAAGTGTCAGAATAGGAACATGTAGGTATGTCAATCATCATCAATCAGTGCAGATATTTATCATTAAGGAAGAAAAGAAACGTCATACTAGTCATTTGAACAACTCTGTACTTTTATTATTTTCGTAACCAAACGAATTTTTATTGAAATAATATATTACATTCAGGAACAGCAAACCGACTTTATGTAGAATAATAACATTTTTTTAAAATCATAAACAATTATTTAATTAAATATCAACGCATTTGTTTAAAAATAGAAAACTGAAATCATACCCACAGATATGGCATCCACTGCGTCCAGCGTTTTCGTCAAATTACGCGCAAGATAAGAATTCATTTTTATGGCACTAATCCCTCATTTTTTAAATTTTTTATAGGGTATTAGCATTTTGGAATCTAACTAAAACACTTTTCTAAAATGGGTGTAATATCCTATTGTTCTACTAGTGTCGCGTCGCGCCTGTTTGAAGAACCCTTTAGTGTCCATTTATTAAAATCACAGACATACAGCAGATTGTAGAAGATCATTTGGAACAGGGTGCATTAGAGTCGTAGAGGGGTGAACAACTAAACAAGATGGATCAAAGAGGAAATGAACAGGAAAACGAAGTACAACTGATAATAAGTTGTTACTTATTCAGATTAGAAAGAGCGCTTTATTTATTTGTTTCTGCATAATATTTTTGTATTGCGAGGATTTATTTTAACAACCATTTATGAAATCTTTGAAAATATGGAGCGGTATGAATGGTCAATGGACAGACTGGCTGAAAAATAAGATTATTAATTGTAGATAAACTATGAGACAACGCAGAGCTATGAAGGCAAAATAATTATACAGTGTAACCTTATATTTAGATAACCTGGACTTGACAAATTCTTCCATATCCTCTAGAATTGCCGGTAAGAGATAATGCAATGCGTTACGTACGTTACAAAAAGGTTCGAGGGTTTGCGACCACTAAACGAATGAGGCTGTCCACCATCCTGTAGGTATATCAAAATTTATTTCCAACAATTAACTTTGATAACTGTGGGTCGGCATCGCAAAGTTTGGCAAGATGGAGACTTTCGTTCTTATACGGGTGAGACTAGGTCATGTTTGCTCTCCAGCCCTTCTTGACAAACTTCATTATGTATCATCGACTATCCCATTTGTTTGTGTGGCACAGATGAAGTCGACTTACATCACCTTTTTTTCGCCTGTCCCTTATATGACCGTTCTTCCTTAGTAACCTCTTGTCTCTCCGTATTCATTTTCCTACCTCAATACTTTCTTTGCTTTGCACAAATAAATAGCTTTCCTGTACATAAATGTATAGGTAATCTCATTAATTACTTTAAATAATATTACATTGTTTTTTTTTTGTCATTTACTCAAAATCAAAAGTCATTTATTCAAACTGAGGCTGAGAGTCCTAGCTCTTTTTGAACCTCAAAATTACATAAGACAGTCCCCCTAAAACGCCCGCCCTTCACCACTTCCTAGTGCTTTAGCTGGGAAGAAGAAAGAGATTTAATATGGCATTCTCGTTATAATTATACTGATCCTATACAGGGTTATTGGAAAAACACCAACAACCTCTTGAAAGGTCATTGTACTCATCATTATGAACAACTTTTACTATGGAACCAAACTGAAATCGAAAAAAAATAATCTGCTGTTCCCTACATTTTGATGAGTTATACGAACACAAATGTAAGGAACAGCTGATTTTTTTTTCTATAATATTCTAATTAAAAAAAAATCGCATTATTTATACTCTGGCTACATAACATAAGAACATAACTTTTTGTATGCTTGTGTTTCTGTGACAAATAAATCTATTTTTCTTTTCTTTCTTTCTTATTCGTAACGCCATCTTAAAACAAGAACCTCATGTTGTGCAACACGGCACACGTTGTTGACAAATAAGTGCAATAAAACAGTTCGGTATTGGCTGCGAGTCAGTTTATCAGTCGCGACGGGTGACATATTGTGGCATGCTGCTATCGCTTGCGGGGGCTAGAGGGGTTCGAAAAGGCGGAGGTCCTTTTTGATTTTTAAAATTCGTTTATAATATCAATAATTCTTTTTTTAATATGAGAAATACTAGTAACTAAAATGATTCATATTTAAAGTCTTATATTTGTATGACGATAAGTAAAAACAAAAATGAATGAAAAATTAAATCAACCGTTTTCGCAAAATTAACTGTCATTTACAACATTGGAGTGCATTAAAATACATAAAAGCTCCACAAAAATCTATGGCCAGCCCAATATTTTGATTTCACAATGAAAGCCTAAATAGCAAAAGCAAAAAGAGTTCAAAATATTTTTAATTTTCACACTAATAATTAGAAATCCCCAGGAAATGACCATATTCTGATGACTCTATCAAAATCGCAAAACAAAAACCATACAGAAAGAAACAGTCCACCATCGCCCACATCTTTCCACCCTGAACTCGATAAGGTTAGCCCCTCAATAAATAATTTGGCAATATTAGCATATGTCGATTTATCTCGAGTCGGGGCTAGAATTATTATTTATGGTCGGGCCGACCCCTCGCACTACATACGTTAACTAAATCCGACGAGTAAGATTTCCCATAGACTAGATAAATTGGAGAGAAGAGACATTGATGACTTTATTTGTTAAGATTTTCTCCAAATAGTACCTACCTATTAATAAATAGGTACTGGAGGAAAGGCTTACTAAAATTATGATATTTTTAATGAGGAAAGTCGCTACTAAAGCCGCGATTAACGTAGTTTAAATTAGTGAGAACAGAAGCAAAATTATCAAAAAATGATGCGATAAAGACTTATTTCCCTCAGCTACATAGTTTAAATGAAACTAACTATTCAAGAAACTGTAATAAACGACCTGTAGACTTAACATGCCGCTTACTGTTTCTACTCTAATGTAGAATAAAAATCGCTTGTCTACATTTCTTGATATAAAACTCTCAACTGTATATACAGTTGGCAGTTGTGTATCAAGAAATGCGAAAAAACGTCAAACGTCATTTTTGTCTACTCTTCCGATGACAAAACGCTTGTCTACGGTTCTTGTGCTAAGCCTGCTGAATGAGATTAGCATAATCAGCCTATAATGTTCCTACTGCTGGGACAGGCCTCCTCTCTACGAGAGGCAGTGGGCTGTACTCGTGGGCGCAGTGAGGGTAGATGCCACATGTCTTCGAATTTTTGATTCTAGGACATGCCAGTTTCCTCACGATGTTTTCCTTCATCGTTTTGAGAACAGTGGTGATGAAATTATTAAAAGCGCCTGCTTTGGTTCGAACCCACGACCCACGCTCGTAAGTCGTGGCCAATATCACTAGGCTACCAGGACTTCGAATCTTCGATCTTTCAAATCAAAAGACGACGACAGACTTGGCATATCTCCCAAGTTCTTACTCCCAACTCTATGCACCGGTACTGTTAAAGATTTCCTGTTCCTCGTCTATGCACGCAGCCGGGACTCGCTTTGATTATCCAAGTTTGACTCCAATTTCTAGTTTGTATTAGCATTTTCCAATTTGTGTATTTGAATAACAAATTCTGGATATCTTTTGAGTATATGTATTTGGCAAGTATTTTTGGGTTTTACGAAGTGGATTTTCAAATGTTTCTTCAATTAATTAAAATATTGCCGTTTTAAAAATATGTGTGTAATTTAGTACAAAACCACCTCATTATTTAACCTGGTTAAAAAGTAAACAAAGCAAAAAATAACTAGAAAAAATATTAGCAAAAATAATAGATCAAAACGACCCAAACTAATTAATAAAATTAATTTCATAACAAGCAACACTGAAGGTGCGAATAAGGGGGGAGCCACACGGTAAGACAAAGTGACTGCGATTACAGTTGACGAGCGACACGACAGCTACAACAGACCTATTAATAAGCCGTATCAACGATGGAGTTAATTAAAATCAAACATTTCGTTTATCGCACCCCCTTGTGGAAGGGAAGTTTTATTTGTATGATGAATGCCATTTACTAAACGATGCTCTCTGATGAATTTGATGTTTTGTTTAATCGTGTGAATATCATTTGAATAAAGTTATTTATCAAATTGTAAACGTAAGCAACGAAGAGCATAGAAAAGATAGTATATATGCATAGAATTTTGCTCAGCAGAAATGAAAAATGTCAGGGTTTGGAGAAGTTACAGTTAAGTAAATATGTAATGAAGCCTTTCACTCTTCATCCAATAGCTTTCAGTGTAAGCTTAATTTTGTCCGCATTCGATGGTCCACGCATCTATCAACGTTTGGTCTTCATAATTCTTTTGAAAGCTATAGATTTGAGCCCCAACTTAAATAATGAAAACATTCATAATCCTCCACTAGCCCCCGGAACAAAAGAACCGAATACTAAACTACTTTTTATCAATACCCCTTTAACAAAAAACATTGACCCTTACAAAAAAAAACCTACAGTAGCATCTTTTAACATGTCAAGGGTTAAAACTCATAAAAAAAGAAGATCGAACAAACGAACGACTCCCATTTATCAGAGAGGGTAGAAGACACTTAATCAAAGTATCACAATATACCGTCTGTAACACGGACATGAATATTTATAAGTGAATTAGGCGCGGTCGCGACGACAAGTCGCATGATTGGAGGCGGCGCGACTTGTCTTAACTGTTGTCGGGAGCCTTAGAATGTTTTTTTTTTGCTAGGCATTGTTGGAAGACAAGGGAATTTTTATAAGATTAATTTGGTTGAATTGGATTGCGTCTTTTTAATCTCCCTAGAGTAGAGTATCCTAAAATTACACTTATTGGAAGGTGAAATGTGGTGTCCCATAGGTACTGGAGGACCTGAAGGGTCCTTGGTAGCGGCGTTAAATAAAAAAACGCATATGAACATAAATAGTATCGTTTATTTCACGTTTTAGACTTTCACAGCTCCGCGGCGGTTAACCTCAATCTACTTTTTACTTCATAAACAAAAACTTAAAATAAATTATTTTGAATGATTGTTTTTTTTTTTTTTGTTGACAGTTACATTTTTTTTTTGTTGGAGCAGTGGGTTGTGTCAGACTTTTACTGACTTAAACCCACCCGTGTTCCTTCAGTTGCCTGTGTATCGGTACCGGTATCTCTTTCGAACAACCCACACCCCTAGACAGTTCGAATGTGAAAAAGCCATTTCTTTACCTGCTGGTTGGAGCATAAGGTTGCATTCAGTAAACAGGAAAATATAAAGATGGAGTAGGCTACTTTGAGTATCCATCAATTAGCCAACTGAGTCTATCGCAGTCCACTGCTGGACATAGGCCTCTCCCAGGCTACTCCACAGCACCATGTCCTCCGTCTGCCGCATCCAGTCAGTCAACTGGCACTTTCTTTAGTCCCTCGGCACATCTAGCTGTGAGGCGTCCCATACTACACATGTAGATACGTGGTCTCCACTCCAAGACTCGTCTGCTCCACCGGCCATCGGTCCTTCAACAGACATGGCCAGCCCATTGCGAGTGAGAACTAGTTGTATGGTAGACAAAATAGGATCAGCATCACAACCATACGATACACTTCCGCGTCGTATCGAACATCAATCGATGTTATCGTAGGAGTCCTTCTGACGCTGGGCGCCTACTCCCTAACTCGGTCAACGACGGTACGGGCCCGTCCGAAAGTAGTTCGAAACTTCTTAGTGAATCCTACAGCCAATTAACTAACTTTTGTGGATAAATGGTTTAATGCTAAGAGAGCGCCCTGTTCACAAATCCGAAAAGCGAAAATTTTGTCAGTACGACCGCTATTCTTCCGGCAGCTGTTTGCTGACGGGAGCAAGGGAAATCCGGTTTTCGAAATGTGTCATTTTCGATACAATAGACTGTCGAATGTTTCTGAATAGCTATGGAGTATTAACTTACCTTATAGATCATGAAATTCAATATAAGTAAGTTGAAACAAATAATTTGGTAGATATGAATCCTAGTCTGACAATCAGTCGTACCAGTGGTTTTACCCAGTTACTGGGTTGTGGAAGTCAGATATGTACTTAGTCGCAAGATGTAAAATACTGGTATTCTGCTGCATCTGGTTAGATTGGAACCCGATCCGAACATATTTCGCCTCTTCGCATTAAAAGTGTACAATTTCTAAAAATATTCAAAATCGAGTTTATATGCGGAAACGTTTGGTATCACGTGTATTTTTCTCTTAAATATTGACAAAAGAGCGTAGTTCAATAAACATTCGCGAGATGGCGCATTGGTTAGTTTTAAATTGGCCGATGTGAGAACTTGTGTCGCGCGAATACTATACAACTTTTAGTTACGTTCAAACGACCGAGCAGTGCACGCGTTGTGTCTCTTCAAAAGTATACAAAAACGAAAATTTGACCGTAAGGTAAGCATTCTATTTCATTAGTATTATACAATCTCAAAATCATACACTTATTGCTATAAATGTGTAGCAAATTTTGAATCAATTCTCCCTTTAAAATCGTATAATTATGCAATTGTACAGTTTTTGTGATAAAATATGAATAATACTGTCCTGATCTATTTCATTAAAAGTATGTTTTTTCTAAATTGTATACTGTTTTAGATAGTTTTTTGTGAAAAGTGATATTTTAACTTAAAATTGTCTACTTTTTATCATAAATCTGACGTCAGAAATAGTTTTATCCCGAAAATGTTTACTTTTTAATCAATAAATTACAGATTATTTTGATTTTCGTTAATATTGGCGATTTTATTAGGTATGATTTCACTGTGATTCTGAAACATACAGCGACTTGTTTCAACGCGTTTGGTTTTGTTTTAATAGACGGCACTGCGACGAATGGTCGGGGGCAAGTTGCTGCGCGTTCCTCTCTATACAAAACGAGATAGCCGCGACAGCTAGCGGTCGCATCCGACCATCCATTGTAGTGCCGGCTCTAATTGTATGTTATAAAATATTTTCTTTATTTATTCAGATTAAATTAAATGCTTTTGAAATGGCACAAAGAAGTAAATTCTTAGAGAGCTTGAAAAAAAATATAATTACTAAGAAAGAAATAAATCATCCGCCTATTGCTGATTCTGAAGTGGAATCGATGGAGATACTACATGAAAATAACGCACAATATGTAATAAGTCAAAGCTTGGGTATGTTTTGTATTAATAAGCAGGTATTATTCATGAGATTTTATTTTATTTAGGGACTTCTTATACTTTAATATTTTCTTTGACAGGCTTACAGGACGATTTACAGGAAACGACCGAATATCCCCAGGAAGGTTTACAGGAAGATTTACCGGAATCGAACGAAAATCCACTGGAAGGTTTACAGGAATCGAACGAAAATCCCCAGGAAGGTTCACAGGAAACAAATGACAATTTAGATTTACAACAACAATATATACAAGAAATTAACGCTTCAGAGAAACAGCAACTTCAGAAAATTGGTAAGATATGTATCAGTATTTTTTTAATTTTTGTAGGAGAACTACATAAGTGTATCTAAGTCAGACATTTTATTTTAGATTCATCAGATAGCAGTGACTCCGATTCCACAAGTTCTTCATCCAGCTCGTCTTCCTGTGGAAAAGATTATTCTTCTGATGACAGCGTAGCTGATCCCAATTTCAATATTAGTAATGATTTTAATTTATCGCAAAGTAGTTCTGATTCTGAGCCATCTAAAGCTGAAAATCCATCGGTTCAATTAATCCATACAGTTGAATCACAGGCAGAGCAAGTTTCACCGAAAAAGAGGACACGTAAACGTCTAGCTAACCCAACAAAATGGAAAACAAATGAATTAAAACGATTGAGGCATGCAGGTAAAAGCTACTCTACTAAAAAAAAAGTTGTAAGTGAAAAATCTTTGAAACCTCCTTGCGGAGAGAAATGCAGGCAGAAATGTTCTACTCTAATTTTGGAGGAACAAAGGCAAAAAAAATTTGATGCTTATTATTCTTTACCAGATGCACTACATAAACGTCATTTTATTGCCAATAGCATTGAGGAGATTAAGCCTAAATATGTGTACAAATCTAGCAACAGACCACGCAAAAATAATTTAAAATTTTTCTTGAATGATGGCAAAAATCAAAAAATTCGTGTCTGTCAAAAGTTTTACTTAAATACGCTTGATATTTCCTTATCAATAATTAGAACAGTGCGAGATAAGCTTTTTGAAAAGGACAACCCGGTGCCGATGCTCGATGACCGGAGAGGCAAACACGAACATCATCACCGGGTTGAGGATTCACTAAAAGACAGCGCTAGAGAATTCATTAGAAACATACCAAAAATAGAAAGTCACTACGTTCGCGCTAATACTAGCCGAGAGTATATAGATGGAGGCAGAAACTTGTCTGATATTTACAAGGATTATGTTCAATTGTGCACAGAAAAAAGTGAGAGTTATATTAACTACGTAATGTTCCATAGAATTTTTAACACAGAGTTTAATATTAGTTTTTTCACTCCGAAGAAAGATGCTTGTGAAGATTGTACTGCCTATATTAATGCATTAGACTCTCAGAAGGAAGAAATGAAAGATCGTTATGAAAACCACCTGAAGGAAAAAGAATTGTCACGAATAGAAAAAGGGAACGATAAAACAGAGGCCCAAAGTAAATCATCGTTAATTGTTGCAGTTTATGACTTACAAGCGACGTTGTCATGTCCAAAAGGCGAAATTTCAACATTTTATTACGTATCAAAATTGAATTCTTACAACTTTACCATCTATGATTTGAAAACAAAAGACGTAGAATGTTACTTTTGGCACGAACAGCAAGGCAATAGAGGCGCGAATGAAATTGCAACCTGTGTTTATAATTATATTGTATCTTTATGCACGAGAGTAAATGAAGACATTGATATCATTTTTTACAGTGATAATTGTACAGGTCAACAAAAGAACAAATTCTTAATATGTATGTATATGCATGCGGTAGCAACGATTCCCAGTCTTAAAACAATAACGCATAAGTTCCTTATTAAAGGACACACTCAAAATGAAAATGATTCGGCTCACTCGGTTATTGAGAGAAATATTAAAAAATCACTTAGATCTGGGCCAATATACAGCCCAGATCAGTATGTTTCATTGATCAGGACAGCAAAAAAGACTGGGAAATCTTACAAAGTTAACGAATTAAATTACACACAATTTAAAGATTTCAAATCTCTTTGTAATGATGTAGGGCGCAATTATAATAAAAATACTAATAACGAAACTATAAAGATGAATGACATAAAAATCTTAAAATTCACTAAGGAAAATCGTGGTTGCTTTTTTTATAAAACTTCCTATAGTCAAGAAGATTTTAATATGGTAAAGGTTGGACCCACCGCTGCAAAAGGTCTTCGAGATAATTACCGTTTTAAAGCAGTATATAACGCGCCAATTGAAATTGCCGATCAGAAAAAACGAGGTTTATTAGCTTTAGTTAATAAGAAAACGATTCCCGAATACTATCGTCCATTTTATGAAAATTTGTAATCTTTATGAAATAGACGATAATTTTGAATACAAGTTGAATAGATTTATTTACTTGTATTCCTTTTTATTTATTTTTCTTTTAGTTCATTGTTTTTTTTTTAATAACTACTTAATTTTTTTAATATTTTATATAAACTATTAATACGTATAAATAGTACTCAAAAGACTGGATAAAGTTCCTAATAATAATATAGTTTTATACCCTAGATCTTAAAGTTCATACTCAGTAAGACTGAAATACCTTGGACAAGTTCCTGACTTAGTGCCATATTACTTAGTGATTAACGTGATTTAATCAACCACTTTTTTATTGTTATCTTATTTTTTGAGCCATTTTGTTTTAGTTGTATAAGTTTTAGTTCATATTTAGTATAGTAATTTCATTATTGTACTGGAAGAAATAAATATGTTATAAAAATATTATTGTTTTACTGCGAAAAATATTATATTTTCCCCTAAATTTAATCGTATTTAATAAATTAAATATT
Organism: Polymixis flavicincta; assembly: GCA_949987655.1. Classification (NCBI taxonomy): domain Eukaryota; kingdom Metazoa; phylum Arthropoda; class Insecta; order Lepidoptera; family Noctuidae; genus Polymixis; species Polymixis flavicincta. The sequence goes on along the minus strand of OX465193.1, from coordinate 15,980,453 downwards.
AATGTTCTAATAAAATCGTAAAAATTAAGTAACATTTTATCTAGAAAAGTATTCAAACTCAAAACGATTATTTTTTTGACGTATATTTCGGCTACTTTCTATCAAAATGTATACATAATTTTATCTTACTTTGAAAGACAGATAATGTAACTATCAAAAAATAAAAATAAAATGTTGAAAAGATCATTATTATTTAAAATATTACACGTTAAACCTTTAAAACGCTCTCCTGTAAAATTTGTAAGTTTTGAGATTGTACAGTTTTAAAGCAAGAAGACGATTTGGGATAAGGGTTGGCAGAAGAAAATGAAAAGATGCCCAGAAAAAAATTAAAAAGAACATACAAAGCTAATACTCACAGTGCACAAACAATCAGAAAGCGGCTTTCCATTCTCAACAAAACAAATGCAAAACTCTAAACATCAAGCCAAAGCAATCGATTTGAAAAACGCCACAAAACAAATAGAAATATGAATTGTCCGAGTGTCCAAAATCCCGGTTTAATATGACGTTGGTCATCTGATCCGGGATCACTCTGCTAATCCTTCAACTAATAGCCCCGGGGTTACCCTTGGTCCGTTTAGAAAAACCTGAACAGCACATAGAAATTTCAACCTTAGCACTGACACAAAACGTCAAAATTTCAATGGCAGAAAAGTAGCATCACTACGTTTAGCAAAGTCTAGCTGTAAACAAACAAATTCCAGTCTTGTTTTCCAAGATATAAAGTTTGAATTGGAATGATGGTGAAGTTATTTAGCAAAACAATTTTTAGGGCGCTATAGTCCTTCCATTGAAATGTGAAAGCATTCCTGTGTTAGATTATTATATTAAGGATTGTGGTGTAAGTAGTGGTTGTGGTGTTAGAGACATTATATTTTATAGTTTTGGACGATTTATTAAAAAAATCCCCTCAATTTGCCACCCCTGTTTGGAGATAGAGTTGTTGGACGCAGTACTTTCTTATTGTGGTGAGTTATGAACTACATACCCCTGACAACGAGGAAAGTGAAGAAAATATAATACAACGTCATAAATACTTTTAGAGACCTCTATCTACTCTTATATCCCTATATCGTAAAATTCGAATTATAAACTTCATAAAGGAGTTTTTTTTTTGGGTGTTGGCTTCGCACGGTTTGTGCATTTAGCCAATACTGAAATTTAAAAGTAGAATCACAGTGTAAAACTTTTTCTCTAACAAAATTATGCTTTTTTTTATACGGTTTAGGGTAAATCCAAGAAGTTAATAGCACCAAGGAGTTTCCATCAAAATATTTTTTCTAATGGAACGCTTATGCGGGGCGCGCGATTTTTATAGCATTATAAAACAGTTCTTACTCTGTTAACTTTGATATTTGATGTAGGTACTATGTTCAACCCCAATGTATAAAAGTAGATAAAGTAGTGTATGAAACTACACATAATTAAGTATTTTAATACCTCTCGTTACGCAACAGTTCAATAAACTACCCATGATAGTTATGAGAAAAATAAAGTCAGAAAAACCTTGCAGAATTCAATGATGTCAAACAACTAGACCAAATTACTAAGTAACTTCGCTTAATATACAAAAAACCTACTAATTACTCGAAAAAATCAGCCGAACCACATTAATTTCCACGCCATTCAAATCGCAAAAATACCTTTAACCTTAAATACAAAACCAAGATTCCTCTCCCCGCTTCCATTGACCAAGTCAGTCACTCCTCTTATTAAGACCAAATAAATTAAGGCCCTCAACTAATTGGATCCTTAAAACATTTTTTTTTTTGTCCAAAGAATTTATGCAAAACACTCGGCGTGGACAAATTAAAAGTGCCGGAGAAAAAAGTATAAATTAATGCACCCAGACGCATCTGTTTTAATTATGTCACTGGGAGAAAGGAGTTCGTGGATCTGACTGTTGATTGTGGAACAAACGTTGAATAGAACATTGATAAAAACTTTTTTCAAAAAAATAACAACCGACTTCCAAAAAACACTACAAAGTGCAAAATAACTTTAATTTCGGAAGGCGGTGACTTTGGAGGTGTAGGTATTTCAATTCTTTGTCACCGCCTTCCGAAATTAAAGTTATTTTGCACTTTGTAGTGTTTTTTGGAAGTCGGTTGTTATTTTTTTGAAAAAAGTTTTTATTTTTCACTTTTTAGTTACCTACCCCACACCAATTCGAAATTTCATCATCTTTGGGGTCAAAACAATGCATATTTATGCGATAGCAGCATTTGCGGTTGATTTGCTGTAAAGTTTTGAAGAGTTCCGTTGTCTGTCTCCGAAACGCATCATCAGATCTATATGAAATTAATATGGGACCATTTCGGAATAAACCCCTTTCGAACAAAAAAAGAATTTTGGAAATCCGTCTATATACGACGGAGTTATGCCCGAACATACATAAAAAAAAAAAATATAAACATGTCGAATTGATAACCTCCTTCTTTTTGAAGTCGGTTAAAAAAAGGCAACATTTGAAAAATTATTAGATAATGTTGATGATTCAGTTGTGCACCAACTAAACTTTATTTAGGCTATTGATAACTTATTCAATATGTTATAAGTTAATGTAATATGAAAGAGACGGAAATAAATATGAGATGTCTAATTTAGTTAAACTTAGATTTTTTGCGACGCAACTGCGACGTACTAAATTCATCATGCTTAAAGTCACGCCAAATTCAACGCAATCGAGACTTTTGTAATTGAGTTTGACAGTTCTAAAGCGTCACTTCTCTTTTTATTTTTCGCGCTCTTTCAGTAAGAGATAGCAATACTCTTATTTTAGTTTAGATGGTAAACAAAAGAATCGCCACCAGTCAACCAGTGGCACACAAAACTACGTTATTTAAAGTTATATCAAGTAAAAAGAGCAGGAAGTTTCGACCAATTAACAGATAGAGGATGCAGACGATATAACCTAATGAAGGTTTTCTTGACTATTCAAGCCACCAGTTGGCGCCACTTTGACAAGAGGTCTTCCAGTTCGACAATGAACTTAAAATATTTGATGTCTTTCGTTTCATTCATTCGTTCACCATTCAGTCCGTAGGCGCATTGACACTTGACAGGTGCCCAAACCTGACGTCTCAGTGCTGCCAGAAAACCCTCAATGAGGGAAAATAAGCTTAAATATTTAATGGTTTTAAAGCAACTGTTACTTTTTATGATGCTACTTACTTTACTTTATTAGTTAATAAAGAAGATAAATAAGGAATCTAAAACAAATCAAATCAATCACATTACTGCCACAAAATAAAACAAAAGAGTATCCACACTAACCTATAGCCGGAGGCATCTTAAAATTAAAAGTGAACTCTTGTGGAGGGTCAAACGGCGCTGTAATTGACGCAATAAATCTAAACATTCATTAATTGCTACTGAACGAATCAATAATATGGTAATTTTTGTATACATCATTTTGATAACAGTTGTTTATTTGACATAATTATGATGGTAGAGAAGAGACAATAAAACATAATAAGATAGAACATTAAAAGGAATGCGTCTTCCTTTTAATTTTAAAGCAATAAGCTTCCTAATAAAGCATTGTAGATGAAAAGAAAGAAACACGATGCTACACTACAACTAGTTATGAACATTAAGACGAGAATAACGATCCAAATAGAGAAACTGAAGACAGAATAATGGACTTAAAGCTTTGCAAATTAAATTTTTTATGATAAAATGATTTTATTTCTGTAAGTAGATTTATACAAACACTTTTACACGTCAATGATTTTTTTTAATACAATTTAAAATTTCAGAAATGAGAGACGTACTTATAAAGAACTAATCAGACTATTTGAAATGACAAGTTGTTGTTGCAGATGGTATTATTAGAGCAACATAAATAGAGCATCTATCTCTAATGATACCAACAACGGATCGATGATACTGTAGAATAGACAAAATCAAGTCATTTAATCAAATTTCGCTCAGAATCAGCACTATATCAACGTCTACATCATATAAGACAGTCCACCCTTCACCACTTCCTACTGCTTCAGCTGAGAAGAGGAACAGGTTTCTCCACTTTGTAATAATTGTTTATATATTTATTATTTAAATTACATTATAATTATATATACATTGGTGATATTTATTTTAGAAGTATGTACCTATATATGTGTGTACCTATTCTCTACGCACTCTATTACACACGTTGTCTACATCTTTTTTTTATCTTCTCTCCTATCGCAGGTGTACTGGAAGAGTTTTCTGTAGAAATAAGCATTACCTTAGTACGTATTTTTCTGTTTCTATCTTCTAGTCTGTTTAAATGTGTGTGCATTAATGGTTAAAGAAATAAGTGGCGCAACAACAAACTCCCCAGACATTACCAATTTGAGAACCTAACACAAATAGGTACCAAAATTCATCACGCTAAAACAAAATGGAGCCGATCAGTCACACTACAAAGAAAAGATTCAAATAATATTTGGCCCAAAGCCTTTTCAAGACATCCGAAGAGATGAAAGTGAAAAATACATTCTACGCGACAAAAGAAGACTCTTTTCATATGCAAATGACCATAGAACGGGGAACGGTGGTATTTTTCAAAACCTTTTCACAGACATTTTGATTTTAAAATGGGATTTCTGGCTGGCCGGTAAGCGGTTTATTCTCTAAAATGAACTCTCGAATGTATTTTGGAGAGAAATTCACAGCATTTTGTATTGATGAAAAAATTCTTTGTTCGCTTGAATTTTTGGTTGAATGGTTTAGCAACAGATGCTTTCTACAAATGGTTAAATCATTTGTAGAAGACTGTATTCAACTTTCAAAGCATCAGGAATAGACATCGAATATGAGTGTCACTGAGCGATTGGGATGTGAGGTTTGATGATCTAAATAAATATTTATAGCATGTTCTTCAAATAAATTAATTCACAAGATTATTATGTTTCAACTGGTAAGTAAGAAGCAACCGAATCTCCAATTATTGTGTAAATAGCTTCTACCCATGATTTCGTACACGTTTTTTTTTTGCTCCTCCGACTTACCCCTTCGCATCGTAACGCCTTCCCGATAGTGTTGTGCCTGCTCGGTCATTTTTGAGATCGCTCCGTACTATTTCATTTCGGTCAGGGAACTAGTTCATTCTATTAGTTCTATCAGCTCTATTCAGTCTTCGCTCTCAGTCAGTACTTCCATGGGTCACAGAGCAAAAAAAGTCTCATTGAAATCGTATCCGTCAAATCAGTCGCATCATCATTCTCGTTCTCGTTTGGTCATACGATAAGGCTCTTTGTAAATGTACGAGGAGCTATTAGAACTAATAGACCGATTACAAGTCAAGAAACGGTTTCTATTCGTTCATAATTCACGAACTACACAAGACTACTTCCCGCGCTAATACTGTGTTTTCGCTTAGCGTTCTTTCTTTAATTTTGCTCGATCCTTAAGCGCCCCAGCGTGATGTTATGTACCTTATAGTCTTCCTCAAGAATTGGGCTATAAAATTTTATATATTTTATTAAATCCTTTTGGTAGTAGATACCAGAGATTGGCGCGTTCAAACAAACCCAATCTTCAGCTTTATTATTAGTAGTATAGATTACATAATAAAACAAACTCAGAGTAATTTAGATAGTCACATACACCGTGAAATTTAAATAGTCGTTTTCCCGCGGCAGAACAACTTGCCATAAGGAGTACTTTCGAAGCATAGAGTCAAAGTAAAAAAATAAGATGTTTTTTTTATTAAAAAAAAAAATCATTAACTCGAAAACGTGAGAATCAATAGTAACACTAGAGGTAACTTGTAGGTACTATTCGAGTCGCACGCGCCGCCGACAAAGGGAACAGCGATCTATAAATGTTCAAAGCAAAATAAACTATCGCACGAGGTGATGTTTCACAATTGTCAATCTGCCATAATTTTGTTTTTAATATTTTATCTATCTTCTATACAAATAAAAAGAGAAGTCCTGACTGACTGACTGACTGACTCATCAACGCCCAGCCCAAACCCTTGGACCTAGAAAGCTGAAATTTTGCACAGAGGTTCCCTTTATAGTGTAGACAAGGAATAGATTAGGGACAAGGATAGAGAAAGATTTTTCTAAATTCAACCCCTAATGGATTTAAATAGGGGATGAAAGATCCACGCGGGCGACGCCGCTGGCAAAAGCTAGTTTGTTTATAAAACGATTGTATTACCAAGACAAAACCATTTCGCTGCGGGAAAGCAACCATAAAAATTTCTCGGTGTACAATTAAAATATCTCCCATATTTCTCTATAACATAAGTAGATAGTATGTCTATCTACTTATATAAAACAAAAAAAATACCAGTAAAAGCAAACTTCTATCGAAATCAGACGAAGCTACGAGACTTAGTAATAAATAGAAAGGTTATCCATCTTAGCCCGGCGCGAGAAATATCGTATACACCCATCTCTTTTACACCCCTTGTAAGACCCATTTCTGCCGTCCCCCTTACTCTTGGAAGCACGTGACCAGCTTACTAGTTGCATGAAGTTTCCCTCTTTTATGGCAATTTCCCATGAAAAATCACCTGGCCAGGAACAAGCGGCGTGCCAAATTAGTTTCCTAGGCGAGTCATGATATGAAATTGTTTTTGTAAGTTTTAAGCAATAGTGGTAAGATATTGAATGACCTATATTATTCTGATATTCCAAATTGAATCTATTTCAGGAGAAATAGGCAATATAGACCGCAAATCACAGTGATAAACCTTAAAACAATCAATCTGAGCATCAGATTGATTGTTCAGTCCCTTTTTTACAGTATAACCGGCTGTAGCTTAATACCAGTATTTTACATGGATCGACTGCCTATCTGACGTCCACAACCCAGTTACTGGGTAATACGATACCCCTTGGTAAGACTGGTTGTGAGACTTTCGAACTTCTGACGACTATCAAAAATCAAAGAATGACAGCCGGGACCAACAGCTTAATGTGCTTTCCGAGGCACGGAGGGTATCTACAGATGTTTACCCATCCACGGCTCAACCGTGGCAAGTGTAGCTTGACCTGATCGATCGACGCGTGCGGCTTTAATTACTTAGCCACAAGCTTTTCGCCATAAACCTATAAGTAATGGATTTGTTACAAGGAAACTAAGATTTCATCTTTTGATGCATAGCTTAAAAGGTGTCTACATACAGAGTAAAATTTTAACCAGTGCGCAAACTGTAAACATGAATTCAGCATAAATCATTGTAGAACCCCCTATCGTAGAAATTAATCGTCAGTTATACAACTTTTTTTTTTGTACCAAAGTGCAATACCTATGTATTGCACTTTTCTATGAAACAGAAGTTTTTTATACACGCTTTTTATTAGCTTCACCTGTATGTATGTTTGTATCCGACTTCTTTGGGCGCGATTTTGAATAGAATAGAATATAATAATTTATTTGTCAAACATACGAAGATCTTAAAAATAAGGTACTTAGTGCGCTGTTTTGCCAATATTGGCATACAAATGATTAGAATTAAATTAAATGATAAATTACCCACTTTAAACGGCCAGATTTCGTTCAAACTTTGTAGATTTATCGAGGACCGATGACAATACTCTAATTTGATAAAATTATTCCATTTTTCAATTTGCAAAATATGATTTTTGTTAATTTGTATAATTTTCATCTATAGTCGATAAGGTAAGAAACTTATTTTTTTATTTTTCTCTACAGTCGATAAGACAGGACTTGATGTTAATCTCCAATAATTATCTTTGGCCGATTTCTCTAATATTGACAAATTTTCGAATACTAAGGAGAATTTTAATTCTACAAAACAAATAATAGTTTAAAAAAACTAAAAAATCACGCTTTTATAAATAAACCAAACTAAAAAGTAGAAAATAAATAATAGTTTAAAAAAACTAAAAAACACGCTTTTTATCGAAAACCGAACTAAAAAATAGAAAATTGATTTTAATAAATTTAAATTAAGAATAGTGTTAAAAATTTCAATAAATATAAATTAATAATAGTGCGAATAATTATTTTTTTTTTTTTTTTAAAGCGTGGGGTGCTTTTTAAGATATTATCAAAATGATAATCACTCTACTCATATCTGTCAATAAAATATTTATAACTATTGACACCATGCACCCCACGCTTTTTTTTATTTTTTTTTTAATTTTTATTCACACTATTATTAATTTATATTTATTGAAATTTTTAACACTATTCTTAATTTAAATTTATTAAAATTTATTTTCTATTTTTTAGTTCGGTTTTCTATAAAAAGCGTGTGTTTTAGTTTTTTAAACTATTTTTTTTATTTTTTGTATAACCGCTGAATTCATGGTTACAGTTTGTGAATTGGTAAAAAAAAATCCCTGTATGAGTAGAATTGGCAGCCGAATATGATCAACTATGTCATTGTAAAACAGAGTTACTCGTATTACATGCTGAAACCTTCTACCAGGGATGCGGGTTGTTCGAAAGAGATACCGTGGCCCCTGGCACACAGGCATCTGAAGGAACACGGGTGGGTTAAAATCCACACCACACAACTTGTACTGACTAAAGTCAGTACCAGTCTTACACGCCCTCCGCCCAGAGCGGGAGAAATTATTTGATGAATTCCCACCCTCAAAAAAAAGCCCCTTGATCATCGAATTCGAACAGAAAACAACTGCAAATTAAACGCTTCCGCCAAATTAATAACAACATTATAGGTATTTAACCATAATCAGCCTAAAATGTTCCGACTGCTGGAAACACGGGCCTCCTCTTTGCGAGAGTGAGTGGGTCCTAATCCCACCACGCGGGCCCAGTTGTGTTGGTGAATGTCAGATGTCTTCCAATTTTTGGTTAGAGTACATTCGGTTTTTTCACGATGTTTCTTTAACCGTTTTGAGAGCAGTGGTGATGAAATAATTTATACAAAGTAAAGAGCCTGGCAGGGTTCGAGCCCACGTACAACTCGAAATACGGGACCGTTACCAATGGGCCACCACTGCTTACATTCATCGCTCATCAACAAAGCCAAGTGATACTAAAACCTTCGAGCATCGATTCGGAACGAAAAAATAACTACTAATTAATCGCTTTCAGAAAACAATATTTAATAAACCTTACCCATAATTTAACCCAAGGCCAACAAACCCTCATAACAACGGTATGCAAATACAAATTGATTAAAACAATAACAATAAACCAGCGAAATCGAATAAGGCATCGATTCTCGAGATGAATCGATACGATTCGATCTCCGTAACGATTATTGTTCCTTACTAGGTAAGCCGTAATTACTCGATACTATTGTCTTGTGCGATTTATAGATTGTCGGCGAAACAATTTATAAATCGTTGTTTTAATTGACGATAGAATTAATGAAGGATATTATGAGGAAGAAGAATAGGGTATTCTACTATGTTTGAAAAAGTACTTCAAAATGTTGATTTTCCTAATAAAAAGGCACAAAAAATATATTTCGGCAAAATAAACGTGCTTTCTTGCTATAAAATTAAATTAAATTTTAAACCTTTTTTCGTTCCCGCAAAAACGCTATCAGCCATTTTGGTGACGTAATATTGGTAAAAACAACAATCGTGTATGTACGACCGGGACTCATTCAACGTTAACAGTTAAAGATATTTGGTGGTTCTTGGGAAAATTATGAATTACAATCGCTATCGTTGGTGTGTAGTGAGTGCATAGTTGTACAAATACTAGCATTAAAACGATAGATATGTACCTAGTTGTTTACACTGAACTGACACTTTTTGCCTCTATGACGTCACACCATGGCGGCTCGTGTTTTAGGTCATGTGATATACAGATTAAAAATTACGACTTTTAATTTTAATATAGTAAAACAATAATGTGCTTATATGACTCAAAATCAGAATATTTAAGTACCTATATTTCTACATAAATTCTAATTTTTATAAAATTTCATAATTTATTTATCACTACCGAAAGTACCCTATTGTGGGTTTGGAAATGTACTGCTAGGTTTAATAGGCATAAAATCTCCGGACATCTTTTGAAGGGGCAAAAACAAACGGTCACCAACTCAGCATAAGGCATGTTTATAAATTATCTGATGGTCCCCCATCACTACCAGGATTGAGGTATACAATGACTGTTGCAATCCGTCTGTTGGGACAGGTCAGCTCAAAGCTGCAATGGCTCCTTCTTCAAAAGGCCCTTCAAGACATGGTCCTGCATTATTCTAATAATATTAATAATATAATGTTTTGATTTTAAAAAAGACGATCTTTGAGTATGTTTTGGCATTTCTTTTTAAAGCTTAGTCACCTAGAAAATGCCCAGGCGCGGTTAGTTCTAAAATATTGACCATCAAAATACTGACGAGAAAAGATCAACTTACATTTGAGTAAATATTTAATTTAATTACCGTAACAGGTTGAAATTCTATTCTATACTATTGGATGCTCAGTCTACTTAAGAAACGAATAGATATCTACTTGAGTTAGCATTTTTGTAAATACTTAAAATAAGACCATTCCATTCGAACTTGGAAAGATAGAACTCTTTATGACACTCATATAGGCTTTGAAGAGATTTCAAATTGATTTATTAATAAGTACTCATATTGTACAAGAAGAGTGAGCGGTGACCCCCAAACTAACCCAAAATGGCTGTATCTCAGGGGTCGAAGATGTAGAACCTATTATAATAGAAAGATCAATACTACTCGTATGCTACTACACTAAAAAGTAAGAGATCAAAAATAGTCCATATCTTTTTCTACAAAGAATCCGACTGATCCAAATATACGAGTAGTTCATATATCCATAAATTAAGCAAATTAAATATCCACAGCAGATATGGGCTAAGCCAATATGGCAAACGAAAGATGGAATACTTATGGCTATCAAATTATTCCCAGCGCACATCGTTAATAATAAGCCGCTGTTTTATCATTTATTATTATAATTATCATCTTCAGTTTTGTATGAAACAGACCGGAAACCAAACATGGCAGCTAATATGGAGATTGCATAACAAAAGAATCATATTCCTGAACTACCTTGAACAAGAAGAAGCCAGAAGTATAGACGCCAACACATCTATCTACCCCAATCTGTCAAATTTCTTTGATAGATTTTCAACTTTGTTACATAACTATAAGGTTCATGTTCAACTGGGAAAATTTGACAGTTTGGGGTAGCTTAATGTGCTTGGCGTCTGTGCAAGAGTTGTGTGGTAGCCTAGTTCTAAAGAACGCGACTTTCGAGTTGTAGGTCGTAGGTTCAAAGTTTCAAACCCAGACAGGCGCTTTACTTTGTGCAAATTATTTCATCACTACTTCTCTCAAAACGGTGAAGAAAAACATCGTGAGGAAACCGGCATGTCCTATAACCAAAAATTCGAAGAAATGTGACGTCCACCAACCCGCACCGGGCCCGCGTGGTTGATTACGGCCCACTCCCTCTCATGGAGAGGACGGCTGTGTCCCAGCAGTGGGAACATTATAGGCTCATATCTTATCTCTCTGAACTCTTCAGTCGATGCTGATAATACCACACCTGTACCACAACTGTTCTCAAAGAACACAATGATTTAAAAAAAACTGGTTCATTGTGTAAGAGGAAGACTGTCCTACCGTGATACAGTTTCGACTAGTACGGTGGACAGTGTGAATCGAATGCTACAACCTAAATAACAATATCAGTGTAGTCATTATTTGCGAGTGATGAATGCTTAAACACGTACGAAGTAATTATCAAGTAACGCAAGTACTTAACAAACAACAATCCTAAGACGTTAAAAAGATGAGTCATAAATTATAATAGCACATTATTCTTTAGTTAAGTGCAGGAACCTAATTATTTTGCGTGTTTACCTACCAAATGTTAAAAATGCCTAATTATATGGTTATACTTCTATGATGCCAAAAAATAAATAATAAAATCACATATAAAACAGCAAAAATGCCGAGACGAAATAGCCCACTTTCGATTACCCTATGCAAGACAATGCAAACTAATAATAATACAGGATAAGGTTTTAACCAGTGCGCAAACTGTTACCATGAATTCAGCATATAATTCTAGAACCCCCAGCGCAGAAATTTTTCGTCAGTTATACAAAAAAAATCTGCTGTTTCATAGAAAATTGCAATACCTAAGCGGTCAAAATGTATAGAACAGCTGATTCTTTTTTGCATAATCGCATTCAATCGATAAGCTTTTTACCAGTGCGCAAACTGTAACCATTAATTGACATGGTTACAGTTTGCGCACTGGTAAAAAGCTTATCCTGTATATCCAACTTATTCAGTGTTCTTCAAACATTACCAAATACCCATAGAATCGAGTCCGCCTCTGTCCGGACGCCGACCGGACACACGCAGCGACGTCACACCGATCTAATTTGTCCGGGATTAGTCCGAGTACCGCTTTTTCATTATTTCACGGAGTGTCTTAAGCCATGGCTTAGTACGCATCGTGAATACTAAACAGCCTGTATTTACTAAGGATTTTGGTTGGTTTTTGTATGTTCTTTGGTTTTTAGAGTAATTTTGAATGTGGTCTAATTTTATGGCTTATTAGTCGACTCGCACTAATTAACTCGCCCGAATCAGGCGAATTGTCACTTCACATAATATTTCCTATACGCGACTCGCACGATGTTAGTTTTTTTTTTTTTTGTAGGTGAATCGACAATTCCATGAATTTGTATTAGGCAACTAGTACGTTTTTTTTATGTGACTACACTAACTGCGGTGTGATGACCCCAGAAAATTTAAAAATCATATTAATTATTTTTTTATTTCACTCCTGACATCCGTGGAGTTACGCTAGCTAATTTAATTTGACCCTGTAAAAAAAAACAGCCAAACCCATTGAGCAAGACGATTCTACAATCATCTTGGCTGCTTGAATGACAAAACGAGCACCCATAAAAACAAAATCGATCAAACCATCTTCTTCAGCCCTTTTTGTCATCAAAACATTACATTTTACTCGATCCTTTTCTTCCATTAAAATAGATTATTCTTCAATAGCAGTTAATACCGAGATTGGTCGTATCAATGATCAAATGTGTCGGTTTTCTTATTCTGTAAGTGGCGAGCGCGAGCCATGTCAAAATTACACGTTGCCACACGTAATTGTGATTGGATTTTGTCTCTTTTTTACCATTTTTTAGGGTTCCGCTTGTGTAAATGGTATGGGGAAGACTGTTTCGATTATTATACTTACATTGCTACGATTTTTTTTTATGGTGATGGTAAATCATCAAATACCTTCTCCCGCTCTGGGTGAAGCGGAATGGCGTATCAGACTTTTACCGACTAAAACCGTTTTCCTTCAGATGCCTGTGTGCCAGGGGTCACGGTATTTCTATCGAACAACCAGTTGGTGGGCCACGCCATCGACCCAGGCTTGGTCCTTACCAGACAGCGAGCTACCCATTATTCGCCATCCGCAAGTCCGCGCCTACGGTGGCCGGGAATCAGCCTGGGATTCTCGAAGCCCAAGGCGTCTCCCACGGGTGCTAGAGCCGTGACGGCGCATATACTGCTTTTCCCTCACGTGCGCCACCTCCCTCTTCGCAAGCATTACTGCTTCGCAAAAGAAGGTCACGGCTACCCGTGCACTCTCGCTCCGTACAATGGCCTGGACCAGGGCCGGACGCGAGAGATCGCCACCACCGATCGCCTCCACGAGGACACGGCGGTGTTCCGCCAAAGCCGGGCAGACCTCCACTGTATACTCTACCGTGTCCTCCGAGCGATCTACGCAGTGGAAACACCCAGTAAGTATTACGTACCTAAATTATATAAGCGCAACAATCGATCATGTGAAAATAAATAGGTACCTAAAGGTCCTTATGAACGTGGCTCCATCATCATCACCTGCTTAGCCTTTCCCAACTATGTTAGGGTCTGCTTCCAGTCTCACCGGATGCAGCTGAATACCAGTTTAAAACATGGAGCAACTGCGTATCTGAGTTTCAAAACGTAGTAATATTTTACGTGAATCGAACTTTCGGAAGTATCGATTCAGGTACAATATTAAACTGTTGATCAGAGAATATGTATTATATACTAGCTGCTGCCCGCGTCTTCGTTCACGTGCATGTTGGATTATCCCACGAGAACGTGCTACCGGGAGAAGAAGCTTAGTTACTCCTTAAAGCATCAGCTATCTATCAGTGAAAGTCTCGTCAAAATTGGTCCATCCGTTTCAGAAATTAGCCGGAACAAACAGGCAGACAGACAAACAAAACTTTAAAAAACTTGTTTTTTGTTTTATCAAATAAAATTAAAAGAAAAAAACTTTTTAAATACCAGCTTTTATTATTACTTGGTAATAAAACGAACCAAAAAGTTAAAAATTGTTTAAACTCAATTATTTGAATATATCTAAGAGTGTTAAATTTAGATTTTTTATTAGCATGTTAAAACCTTCTTTATTTGGAATCGTTAATAGGTATGTAACACATTTTTTTTTAAATAACTGTGTTTAAATTATTTTTAACTTTTTTGTTCGTTAAAATCAACCAAAGAAACATTTTTAAATAGAAAATCTGCGGAACCTTCCCCATTTCGATCAACACAATCCTGCCGAGCAATGTTTACCTGACTTTTTCCACATCTAAACCCTTTGTTTCGTTCGTGAGAACACTCGATCGGAAATTACCATTTTTAGATATTGGATTATCGACATCCACACTGGATTTAGAGGTTATTTTAAAAACTCGATCGGCAGAATCGATTCGGTATCGAATAACATGGTTTGGGCGGTGTCGTGCGGTGTACCGATCAGCATTATTTAGTCGAATTTTGAATAATTTTGCAAACTCACCGGCTGTTGACTGACGCCGCGTTCGAGACGCCATCTACTGATGGTTTTCTGAAACAATAAGAAAATTAAATTAGGTGACTTAGAAGTAGAAGACAAGAAAGAATTGATGCGAAGAAAATGTATGTAGTTCAGTAAATTAACCAAACGTATACACTTTATTGCGCTGCGAGGAGGGCTTATTATTCGACTCGCACGAATGAACTCGCCCACAAAGTTCATTTATTTGTAGCGTACATTTCTTTTCAGAGCCGTCATAAAATTTGAATCCAGCTGCAATAGTGTATTGCTTTATATTCATTAATTTAATGTATTTATTTATTATTATTATTTTTTTTTTTTTAAATAAACGTTGCCCCACACTAGGAATTTCTCCTGTATTGTGGGTGCGTTTACAAACATTTAAACACACATACACAAACAGCCAGACCCGGAACAACTCCTTGTAGTTCATACAAATATTTGTTCCGTGCGGGAATCGAACCCACGACACGCAGCGCAGCAGTCAATCGCTTAACCACTGCGCCAGCCGTGCCGTCGTGTATTATTAATTACATTCATTTAAATTTCATTTAATTTATTTTCATTTATTAATTGCGATTTGTACATACGTTACTTGAACCAATTATATATTGCCTTCCTTGAACACATTAATTGATCTCCTCATGACTTACTCGTGCTTACATACTTTTTTAAGACAATGTAATACTTCCAAAAATGGGCATTTAAATAGTCTGAATTAAAAGTTTTTTTTTTTTCATAGTTTTAACTTTGATGATTAATGTATGATCAGTAAAATTATGTTATTAAAAATCATACCTTAATTTAATATGATGTTATTATCGTTTCATTACAGACTGAGCCCAATCCCCAGCTTCCCCAAACAACTTGGTTCATTCTGGCTTCAGATTTAATGAAAACATCTGCTTTGCGACTGTATCAACATTACGACCTATCAATACGCCTTCTGCCTTGATGATTATGGCAATTTCACCTTTATTGGACACTGAAGTAATCGACGTAGATGCTGCATCAGCTGTCAAGCTCGTTAATTATAAAAACATAAGAATACTTTTAAATAAACATCCGATCATGATTTTGAGAATTCAAATATCACTTTTGGTTGAACATCTCTTTTGGTCCCTCTTATTTCTAGTTCTAAGATGGGTAAACTAATCAAACTCAGAGAATTTATTATTATTAAAGCTTTGAATTGTCAAGGGGTCTTTAAGTAAGAAAATGTAAGTTAATTAATTGCTCATTCCAAAGCGTAATAAGCTCCTATGGAGCAAGATGGACACTCTTATAATCAAAATATTCTTACAAAATATGCATGGATCAGCACCTGTATACGACGCGTGTCCGAATTTTATGTTTTTTTTAATGTTCGTTTTTCACCAATTTTATATTCATTTCCATTTAAAATGTCACCATTTTTTACTACTTATTACAAATATTAATTAATTTAATTGATTATTGTGTAAGTTAGCTTATTCCTCTAATTCATTGTTTTATGCATGTGGTGTTTACCTATAAAAAATTGTTGTGCTGTAATTTATTTTTAAGAATGTGTTCTGTCACTGTATTCAGTGTGAACAATTGTTGGTAATCTTAATAAAATAACATAATTTTGGTGGCTACTATAGCATTTTTATACCATTTGTTGTAGGGTTATATCAAATTGTGTGTACTGTTTATTAAAATTATTTTACTTTGTTACTTGTTTTATCTAATTTGTATAAATCCTGGCTTGATTTTCGTACGTTGTTTTCGGGTGACCACTGAAAATCAGCGCTGTGCTGTGGGTCCCATAGCACAGCATCATGCTGAGTGTGAATGCATGAAGCCTTCTTGTCACAGTCACGGCTGCAGCTGCCGACTATTTATGTTCTGTATGAAAATATTTGTGTTGTTATAATGTTTTTTTTTTTTGTAATATTTTATTTCATCTTTTTATATGCATGTTTCTGTGACAAATAAATAAATTTTTCTTTCTTTTTTTCTTTCTATGAAAAATGTCAGAACTTAGTTATCACTAAGTTCTGACTTCAATAAAGTTGGTATTATGTTATACTTACATCCAATACAATTTTATTTTATTTCAGAACTTAGTTATCACTAAGTTCT
This sequence comes from Polymixis flavicincta, assembly GCA_949987655.1. Classification (NCBI taxonomy): domain Eukaryota; kingdom Metazoa; phylum Arthropoda; class Insecta; order Lepidoptera; family Noctuidae; genus Polymixis; species Polymixis flavicincta. Next base: position 15,963,561 of record OX465193.1, on the reverse strand, counting down.
GACTTCAATAAAGTTGGTATTATGTTATACTTACATCCAATACGGATCTGTGAGGCTGGTAGAGGGTCCATAGTGAGGAGCTAGGTGGTAAGGACTCACGTAATTGACCATTGGAACTGCATACATTTTACTTTGATCACTTTTCTACCTTCGCTTGTTTTATTATTGATCTTTAAAATTGAGTACGGTTGTTGGTGTTCATGTTTTAGCTGATTGAGAAACTTGAAGTGGAAAACCATTCGTTTTATCTATTCGTTTCGTGTTTTTATTATATCAAAAAGTAAAGTGACGTACGGTGTTGTAGGTATTTCAGAATAGTCTAGACATAATTGTTTGGTTGTAGGTAGTCCATCGATGGCAGTCCACGGAGATAGGGTTAATGAAGCCTATTCATACGAGAATTGTATATTGAACTCTATTGTAGTGAACGTACTAGAATTTACTTTTGAAAATGTGAAGACTTGAGACCTAGACTTGGGAGACTCGCACAGTCCAGGGATGCAAGGCATAAAATGGAGGATAAACCTCCTCCCTTACTACTTACTCAGCATGGCGGGACAAGGCTGCCAATGATCATGATGATAACCTACTGTAGGTTGATACTTGCAAAAATGTATGATTGAATACCGACAAGAACCCATTTAACAACAACTAAGTACCTATATATGTTAGGACACAAGTACCTCCAGTTACGACTGTTAAGTACCTACTATTACAAAACTGCTTATGTAAATAGGCATAATAGTCAACAAAGTTTAACGAAATGGACTCCGCTTTGACGACAAAAACCTTCACATTCCACAGCTTTTGAAAAAGCCGCGACCGTCACTAAATACACTCTAGTTGACAGAAAGCCGACGAGTCCCGATCTTAACCGAATCGAATTTGACAATAGTTCCACTTAGCGGCCCACAGATGTCGTTAGCGCCCGCTGCGCCCGCGCTGCGCAACATGCAGAGATTATAAATTAGTATTCGTATAACAGTTATGTTTAAAAAGGGGTCTTGATTTTTTTGCAATTTTATGTGACGAAGTATTTACTTTTAAAGTTTTTCTTTATAATTTTCTTACGTATTTTCTTATTTACATTTCTCCGGTTTTTCCACAGTAATGAGAAAACATAAAAGTATAAAGTAATGTAATTTTTTTCGCCTTTAGAAATCTGTTTTCTCCGATGTGTTTTTCTGCTTTTGTTCTATAATCCAGAAATCTATACAGGATAAGTTTTTATCCAGTGCGCAAATTTTAACCATGAATTCAGCATATCATTCTAGAGCCCCTAGCGCATACATTTTTCGCCGAATATGCAAAAAAAAAAACAGCTGTTTCATAGAAAAGTGCAATACCTTCGCGGTCAAAATGTATGGAACAACTGATTTTTTTTTTTTTGTATAACAGGCGAATAATTTCTGCGGTAGGTCTAGAATGATATGCTGAATTCATGGTAAAAATTTGCGCACTGGATAAAAACTTTTTCTGTATATATCATCATAATTATTTAAGGTAAACGTATCAAAATTTTAAGTCATTTATTTCAATTAGGCTGAGAATCAGCACTTTTCAAACGTCAAAATTACAAACGGCAGTCCCACGACAGTCCTCAAAACGCCCGCCCTTCTCCACTCCCTACTAATTATACTTATTTGTTGCTTGCAATAGAAAAGAATCCTACTACAAAGTTTCTTTTACATTTGTTTTGGAGATGACAAACTTGTCTTCATGTATGTATGGCTTACATATAACAGTTTCTACCTACCAATTGGTCCGTTACATTAAATACAAACTACTTAACGTAAGTACCACAGTGATAGCAAGTCCAAGCACGGTGATTGGTGAAAAAACTTGGGCTCTCACAAGTAGGAAACGAATAAGAACGAATGTTTTTTCTGTTGCCTATTTAACTTGATTATTTACGCAGCCACTTTGATGTTTGACTGTACCTACTTGATATGAGGGTTAAGAGTTTTGATATTTGATAGCATTGCACAGGCGGGAAATAAGAAATATCAAAAAATAATTGGAAATTATCTCGTGTCTGGGGAGGTGCCAAACAATCTCCGAAAGAGAATGTGGGAAGCACAAGACCGGTCGAAGTGGAGGAGCCTGGGGGAGGCCTATGTCCAGCAGTGGACGTTTTTCGGCTAAAATGATGATGATTATGATCCTAAATCGAGTATCCAACACCTGGAATCTATCTATCTAAAAACCATCACGATATCTATTCCGTAATCAAAATAAAAAAGATATGAAGAAATAGGAAATATATACCTACTGGGAAAGTGGAACAAAAATAGTACTTATAGAACTATCAAAACAAAAATTGAGAATAAAATAAAATTATTTTATCATGAAATCCTAGATTAGAATATTTTTCGTGATTCAGTGACGTATGTACACACGGCTACACATCAAGCTATACAATTCCAGTTTACGCTGATCTCGCACTGTACGGAAATCCTATACAATGCGAGATCAGCTTATACTGGAAATGTAAAGCTTGATGTGTAGCCGTGCGTACCTATATAAGGTAAAGTAAAAGGTAAGTTGGTAGGGTAAAGTTACATTTGATAAAGTTTTGATTTGTGGTTTTTGACTTAGCTTGAATAATACGTATTTATTCGAATAAATTGAATTGAAAAAATGAAATTTACTTAGCAAGTGAAGGTACATAAACCACTTTGTGTGGGGTAGGTACCGCAACTAAAAAGTGAAAAATACCTTTTAATTTCGATCTCGCACTGTACGCAAATCAATGCGAGAGCAGCTTATACTGGAAATGTGTAGCTTTATATGTAGCCGTGCGTACATGATTAATTACTTTGTTGCCTCTCACTCACAACTTAATCGAAATTACCCGAAAATCTGACTTCTCTGAAGACTACCAATTCACCAAGTATCAAGAAGCCTCGCTCCACAAACAAATTGACCAATCACAAATCGATGCTGGTAATCGGATCGATTTACTTTTACACGATTCGATTCCTACTCGGTTCCCGATTGTTTCCGAATTGCGGCTACTTCAAACGAACGCGAGCTACCTACTTTCGTCATGGAAACCGTTGGCCGGAATTAAAAACTTTTTTGTAGAACCTATTTAAAATAGTTCTTTTTTCAAAGTAGCGAATTAGAATAGAAAAAGTTTTGGGTTGTAATCGTTGAGCATTAATATCAAGATGATGCATTTTGCTTGATCATGGTGTCTCGACTAAGGCTTGCTTAAAGAGAACACAAGATTTTAATAAAAGGTTTTACATCACTCTTTACACTAAAAACAAATGTTACTTGGCTTAAATCCATGATACAAATTAATTAGTAGGTAGGTACTACTAAGTTAAGTAACTATTTGTAAAAAGTGCTTAAAATTAATAGGATTTATAAAATAAATTATGCTTTAAATTAGCCATTAAAAAAAACAACCCACTTCCAAAAAAACCCTACAAAGTGAAAAATAACTCTTATTTCGGAAGGCGGTGACAAAAAATTAAAATAAATTTAAGTCACCGAAATTAGAGTTATTTTTCACTTTGTAGTGTTTATTTGGAAGTCGGTTGTCATTTTTTTTTTTTAAGTTTTTTTTAACTAGCTTTTGACAGCGACTTCGCCCGCGCGGTACTTTCATCCCCTATTTAACGCTCTTAGGGGTTGAATTTCGAAAAATTCTTCCTTATTTCATGTCTATATTATAAAGAGAAACTCTGTGCAAAATTTCAGCTTTCTAGGTCCAAGGGTTGGGGCTGGGCGTTGATGAGTCAACCAGTCAGGACTTTTCTTTTTATTAATATAGATAATAATTATTAATTAACCTAATAGTAATCTCAACTTATCCGCACATTACTGTTACTGTAAAAAGAGCTCTTTTATGTTGAAAAACCACAACCCACGCCAACTTTGAAAATTTTGCAGCCAATTTCTTGATGAACAACTTTATCAACTTTGCAGTAGGTAATCGAATAAGAAATCTAACAATGTCTAATTACGAGAAATCAGAGCCTTTTTTCTAGAGCCTAATTAAGTTTAACCACATTAGGTATAAACATGAACACAAATCCCGAAAAATTATTTACGCATTCAACACGTCAATACAAATGTCTTCATTAACTCAATGTTAAACAGAACTCCAAATAAAAACAATGAGAACTCCCACATCGTAAGTTTCCGAGAAAACTCCCCGAAAACGTCAAATTCCACAAGTAATCGAATAAGGAGTCGACAATCGAAACGTTGCGAATAAGCAATCGATCACCGTATATCACTTTACATTTTTATAATACGTTAAAAACGAACCTTTCCAAATATTTGGTATAATTTAAGTTAAAAGATAAATCGATAAAAAACTTGAAAATTGACCAAACGTACGCACTACTTTAAATCGATTAATGTTCGCAAAAAAGTTTTAAAAAAAGTTTCGACCGCGAATGCCAGAAACTTTCATCTGTTTTCGAATTTGGAACGCATAGGCTTGCGCTCACCGCGGCGCTCCACGTGCTAGTGAGGTGACATGCACGCACCCCGGAAAATTCGCGAGTCCCCCTTGCAAGTTTATACGCATCGAAGTGAGCGGGGGGCTTCCCTAATCGAATAACAATCGTAATTGGGGGCGCTATTAATGAATCATTAATTCGTGTTGAGGAATGTTGCGGTGACTTTTGACTTGTGGTTTGTTAAGTTTGGTGTCTAATTTTGATGGGATTAATTGCATGGTAGATGAATTTATTTGGTGGGAATAATCATTGTAAAATGTATTGAGGCGTTCGTTTTATATAAAGCCTCATTTAACTTAGTGTTGACGTGCATAATGTCTTCAAAAGGAAAGGAAAAATAAAGATAAAGATCTGTATAGGTAGTGTATAGTGCATAGTGCTGATAATTTAGAATCAGATCAGGAACCCACGATAACATTTAATAAATTCAAAAATAAGCCGAAACAAAACGACGAACTACATCAAACTTGATAGCAAAAATACCAACAAAATCTTTCACTAGAATGACAGTCACGGAGCCACTAACTCGCATTTACTGACTAAACAAAGGACAAAACTGACAAAAATTCCCCTCACAACCAGGGAATAATTTTCCAATATGGCAATAATATGACACAACAGTGGCAACACCGCGTGAATAATAAATATGGCGGGGACACGCGCGGCGCGTACGCTCAATTATTTACACGCAAATTATGGAAGTAACATGTGTGTAGTTTTGTTTTTTGGTTGGAAATGTAGAATGTCTTGGTGAAATTGGGGAATGTAGGGCAGAGTCTAACTCCTTCACTAATGTATCTTACCAACAACATATTTGTTGAATATTATAAATGAATCCTTTTATTCGGCAAATTGGTCGTCTTAGTCTATTCGCATGAATTGAATTAGTCGCACGTATCGGGTGACTAAATTCATGCATGGCACGTTTTGAATTTTATGCAATAACTAGCTTTTGGAAGCAGAAAACCGCATGAAAATCGGTTCAGTAGTTTTTGAGTTCATCGCTAACAGATACACAGACAGATAGACGCGGCGGGGGACTTTGTTTTATAATAATTATGTATTGAAGTAATAACATAAGTTAGATTTTTTGCCTAATACGCTGAGTTGGAGTTGTCAATTCGCCCGCAAATAAATTGACATGAAATGTTAATTCGTTTGGATCGACCAGTCAGTCTTATCCAGTCCGACGTACATAGGTCGGTAGGTACTTCAGAACTCATTTTTGTCATTAATAAATAAAATCATGTGAAATAGGTCATTTTAATCCCAACATAAAAATAGCAACCCTGCATAACAAGACAATTAAGACGTACATACACATACCTACTATTAATAACGACGAAGATTAAAAAAAAACTAACAACAACAAAATAGGTACTATCTACAACATAAATGTCAGAAATTTATTTCAGAATCAGTGGAATGGAAAATCGGCTTTAGCGGACTTTTTTTTTTATAAGCTGTATTAAGAATTGTGTGATTAAAATAATATACTTAGATAGCAATAAATAAATTAGTTAAATAAGTAGGTAATTAATAAAAGTTGTAACTGAGTACTAAGACAACGAAATAATAAAGAGGATGTTCTCAAGTCGACGCGTATTTTTTTCCGTACTTCCCTGCGCAAGCGATGCTATTTTTTTGTTTTTTTTTGTTTATCATAAACTGTCCCACTGTGTGTTTCTAGAAGGACTTCGCCTTTGCCTAGGCAAAGGCGAAGTCCTTCTAGAAACTCTTTTTCTCATAATAAACGTTAAATAATATCTATCTATCTATATAAATAAAAAGAAAAGTCCTGACTGACTGACTGACTCATCAACGCCCAGCCCAAACCCTCGGGCATATAAAGCTGAAATTTTGCACAGAAGTTCCTTTTTTATTGTAGACAAGGAATAAGAAATAATTTTTCGAAATTCAACCCCTAAGGGATTTAAATAAGGGATGAAAGTTCCGCGCGGGCGAAGCCGCTGGCAAAAGCTAGTTTTAAGTAATTTTTGTTATTTTTCCAGGTTCATTATTGCAAGTAGGTAAGTATTTTATTTTATTATTCATCATCTAGCTTAATGCTGAATTTACACTTGTCTTCCTAGTAACGAGTATGGCTGAAAATATCCTGAATATTTAGCTATTGTCAGATTCCAACATTGTATCCAAGAGTACTGTGACCAGGTAATCACCTTATTAACCGGATATTATGCAAATTGATATCGTTCTCGCCAATGAGATGATGATTTTTTACCATTAAGTAATATATTTATCAGAGCAAACATCTCCGTGCCGTAGGCATCGAGTGATTGGTATCGATGTGCCAAAGAAGTAAGAAAATGTAGATATACCAGGGCCCCAATTCTGTATCGTTATAATGATTCCCCGCGAAATCTTACTACGTTCAAACTACGTCGTTTTTTAACCAATGTAACGTGTAACATGTAATGAATCAAAATGTCATATTCTGTATGTTCCACGACAATTTGTCGATATTATTAGTAATACCATATTAGCAGAATTTGTGTACCTATGATTGACGTGGTTACGAGTAAGGAATCGTTAAGTGGTCAGGCCCAGCAGCTGTTCATAGTTCAGTGGGAAATATCGGATTTGTTTAAATTATGATAAACATTAAAAAAATAGTATTTTTCAAGGTGTGTTTAGTGTGCAAAAAAATGTCAATCAACTTTTTGTGTGTTTCAGTAGGCTTTTTCGATGGTCGCTTCACTCATCAAGTAAAATAACATTCCTAACCTAACATTAAGAAGACTCTAAAAACAGCATAATTAATGATTTTATTTCTATAAAAAAATTGTACAAACACTTTTACACGTTAATCGTACTTTTAAAACTAGATGAGATCGTCGTTTTCTATCTGACTACTCTGAGAAGAAAGTCCGAAACAAACTCAGAACCAGTCTCTTTAAAAGTCAAGACATATTCTTGCTCAGATCGTGAGAAGACCATGTAGATTGGTGCCTGAAATAGTATTTCGAGGAAAGCACAGATTAAATGGACATGTCCAGTCAGTGCATGCATTCGTCAGTAATCGTGTAGTTCAACTCGGAACATTCGTTGAACATTATCGCTGAAAGAACATTTGCGTAGGCCGCATAAAGAACTGAAACCGCCAGATCTACCATTAAAACTAACTGAGAGAGAAAACAATTATGACACACATTCACAACAATTACTATTACTACAGTCATATTTATGTCATGTTGTATTTAGGTAGCGGCCATACCTCATCCAAAAATCGAACATCAATGGTACCCCATAATGCAATGCGTGCGTTCAGCGATGCTAGATAGCGAAAGGATAGTCGGTTCGATTACTGGAACCGTACTGTGGTACTTTTTGTGCCCAGATTTAATATTGATGCCTTTTATTACTCGCTGTAACTTTTCTCATCAATTAGACGATAATGTGAAGTTTTTATCAGACATTTCTAGAACATTCTAGATCTTGATGATTTTATGGTGTTATTAGTTTTTGTTTATTAGCCGTAACATTAGAACTAATTGTAAACTTGATTGTATGGCATTAGATCGATCTAATCTATGTTATATGGCTGCGTCGGTATTAAATAATTTATAAGTAACTAGCTTTTGCCCGCAGCTTCGCCTGCTTGGAGGGCGAAAATTATCTCACGGGAACGTAAAAAGGTATGTTAAAATATAAGTAGGATGCAAGCAACGAAGGCAAAGAGAATAGAGTCACTCAATGATTTCATACAGGATAAGTTTTTAACCAGTGCGCAAACTGGAACCATGAATTCAGCATGCTGAATTCAATGGTTACGATTTGCGCATTGGCCCTGGGCCTCAAGTCTGCTATTACAATAGTGTTAAAATGGTCTATCATTGATTTCATAATTGTTGATTTTGACAAGTTTGGTAATCTACTAATATAATGGCGTTTTTTTTTTTTTTTTGGGTGGGAAACCATCAAATAACTTCTCCCGCTCTGGGTGGAGCAGGAGGGCGTGTCAGACTTTTACTGACTAAAACCCACCCGTGTTCCTTCAGTAGCCCTTAAGCCAGGGGCTGTGTCTCTTTCGAACAAACCCGCACCCCTGGCAGGCATCGACCCTTGCGGGTCCCATCACTTTTTGTGCTGACATCTCTTTGAGGCGCGCGTGGAACACAACGCGCCGTCGACTTGGGCTTGGTCCTTACCGGACAGCGAGCTACCCATTACTCGCCGTCCGCAAGCCCATGCCTACGGTGGCCGGAAATCGGCCTGGGATTCCCGACGCCCAGGGCGTCTCCGTATCCTGCGGCGGCTGGGGTCGCGAGGGCGCAAATGCTGTCTCTCCCTCACGTGCGCCGCCTCCCTCTTCGCGAGCATCACTGCTTCGCTGAAGGAGGTGACGGCTCCCCATGCCCTCTCGCTCCGTACCATGGCTTGGACCAGGGCCGGACGCGAGAGATCGCCACCGCCGATCGCCTCCATGAAAGAAATGACATTTATTGGTAATCTCGTACATAATGACAAACGAATGACTGACTTAGACTAAAATTTTGACAGTTCCTAAAATAATGTGTAAAAATTTATATGTACTTAAATGAAATCTGGCATGTATAAATGTTCAAATTTAGTAGTATTTTTTCGGAAATCATTTCTAATAACGGGTTTTATAATAATGGCAATACGACAGTGCCATTATAACACAATTCTATTACGAGACCATTGACCGACCAATGATCGACCATTATGAATTTAGCAGATTACAAACTTTTAGCAAAATGACAATGGGATCGTGTTGGAATGACGAATTTTTAAAAATAGGTAGCAGACTTAGGGCTCTGGTTAAAAACTTATCCTGTATAGTTTAATGAATTTTAATCAAACTCAAACACATAGCATTTATTTGACTCAAACCATTTACAGGCATTTTCAAACTGTCAAAAAGTTGATGAGTTAGTCAAAAAATTTAAGCTAGTTCGGGCAAGAAACTCCAAGGACACTTTTTACAAAATCCTGAGTAGCTTATTGCTTCTTTAAATGAGTAAAAAATCAAGAAAGGTTAATAAAAACTCTGTTGTCTCTGATATAGTGAATTAGAAATACAAAGGTATAAGTAGCCGCTACCTAACTATATTTATGAATATAAAAAAAGGTAAACTGAAACTCACACATTCAAGCAGTATTGGCGCTTCCGTCACCGAAAAACACAAATGAGATATTTATTTAAAAAAAGAATACAAATCCAAAACCTGCCAATCACTTTCTAGGAATTCCGTAATATTCAGAAAAGTCAGGGGTACTGCAATCGTAATATCCGCGGGCCGCTTTACTAGCGCCATGGGATCTCGTAAAGTGAGGGAACTAATGAGGATTTACGGGGACGCTGAGACGTATGCCACAGGGTGGCGCAACTGCGGGCCTCTGTATGTCTGGTGTAGAGATTTCACAAAATGTTTAGTAAAAATGTAGCTAAAACAAATTCACGCAAGTATTTTAGTAGTTTTAAATCGGCAATTGCTATTCCAGAAGCTTAATTTAACACAATTTTTTTCACATTTAGGTTATTCATAGGTCACCTAAACAGTGTAATAAAAACCAGCAGGTACAGTAAGTTGCACATCAGTGGAAACAAAACCAGTGGAGGCTGGCCTCATATTCTGTAGAAATTCCGTACGACGAGGTCAGTTTAAGATTAAATCGTTACAGAAAGAAGATAAGAAAGAAGTTTTTTTTATGGTTACCACTGACGTGCATTCAGCTGTCAGTCTCTTATCATTCTTGCTCACCGCAAAATCTTTAATTTCATCATATACTCAAGCCTTCTACTCATGGGGTTAGGTAGGAGACAGGCAAAACTGTAGAACGCCACCTGTTCCAACTTCTATGTACAAACTCCTTTCAATCTGCTATTTTAATTTCGAAAATTTAGGTTTATTTTTCTAACATATGCAGCTTTAATTATAATATAATTTTAGTATTCATAGACACAACAGAGAAAGATATAAATATCAAATTCTTCAAATTACTAAATTCTTAAAAAAAAAAAACCTACTGGATCTCTTCTATTTATGATTTCCACAAAACTTAACCATAGTTTGTACACCCCTGACACATCAGTACAATAGGTAAGTACTTTTCGTTGATGCGACTGACATTCGACCCTCACACATTTTATATTTTACCTTCTGCCTTTTATTGTGCAAGGGTGACTAATTCCCTTTGTTTTACGCAACAAAGCGAAGGAAAAACAGTCATGTTTCCAAGGACAAGTTATTTATGGAAAATTGTAATGAATCTTTAAACAAAATACAAGAAAAAAAACATATCATCACGCCAACTATTCCCAAAGGGTTAAGCAGAGGTGTAGCTATATTATACCCACATTTTGCCGTAATCATATCAGCCGAAAGACGTCCATAATGGCCACGCTTGGCAGGCGGGTGGACGATCTCAGTATAGTGGTCAAATGCATAGAGAACGCTGCTGCCCATTCTCTAGTCCCTTAGTCGCCTTCTACGACAACCACGGGAAGAAATGGGCTAGTGCTATTCTTTTACGTACGGCACCACACGGAACACCCAAGTCTACGGCGATCCAAGCCCATGGAGTCCCAAGTATAAAAAAAAACTAAATTAAAAAAAAAAACATCATCTTCCTAGCCTTTTCCTAACAATATTAGGGTCGGGTTCCAGTCTAACCGGATGCAGCTGAATACCAGTATTTGATTGCCTATCTGACCTCCACAACCCAGTTACTGGGTAACACGATACCCCTTGGTAAGACTGGTTGTCAGACTTTCGGGCTTCTGACGACCCGAAACGACTGTCAAAGATCCACGACTGACAGCCGGGACCAACGGCTTAACGTGCTTTCAGTTGCACGGAGGGGTCTTGGTATGTGAAGATGGTCACCCATCCACGGACCAACCGTGGCAAGCGTAGCTTAACCTGATCTATCAACCCGTGCAGCTGTTATTACTTAGCCACAAAGCTGTAATTATTTTTAACTAGCTTTTGCCAGCAGCTTCGCCCGCGTAGAGATCGAAAATTATGCCACGGGAACGTATTACCGGGTTATAATCTATCTTTGTGCCAAATTTCATCCAAATCCATTCAGCCGTATTTGCGTGATTGAGTAACAAACATCCATACCTCCATACATACAAATTTTCGCGTTTATAATAGGTATTAGTAAAGATATGCAGATGTTTTGGGACATCCCAATCAACGTAGCCTTATTTGTCTTCAGTGGGGCTCCCTAATAAAGGTTACCCACCTGTCTTCTGATTAAAAGAACTTCGTTAACGAACGAAATCGAGATGATTTGAATGTGCGTTTTTTACAACAAAAAAATTACCTTGCACATGTACACAAAGTTGACGTCACGTGTTGTCACGTGATAAAAAGTCATCGTAAGGAGCGTTTTGGCGGTAAATTCAAAACAACGAAAATAAATTTGATTTAAATCGTTTCAAATTGAGAAAATGGATATGAATCAATTTACTTTTATTTTTACTTTTATTTTTCCGTTACATATTTCGTGCCAATCTTCAAATTAGAATAGTTTTTAATAAATTGGAAAAATACCCTATTGCTCCACTTTCATTCTTTCTACCTATTTTGGAATGGTAATTGTATTCTGGGTGCTGATGCACCCAATATTTAACATACATTCATTATATTATGTGTGAAAATGATTTTTCACAAATAATTATACGATGAATGTATGTCAAATATTGTACTTAATAACATTTTAAAATAGTAACGGTGGAGTTTCTTTTCGAATAAATTCTGTTAACGTTCGAACACTTTTGTACGTCAACTTTTACATTAAAATAGAATTTATTCTAGTGCCTTTTAAGTGCCTATTTGAAATAAATACTTTGATTTTGACTTTGGACATGCCGTTTTCCTCACGATGTCTTCCTTCACCGTTTTTAGAGCAATGGTCATGAAATAATTTACAAAAACTGAAGTGCCTTCATTCCACTTCAACTACAGTAACTACAAATCCTCCTGTTCACGATCAAAACAACAAGGTTCAACCCGAACAACAAGAGAGGACGTGAACAAGACTAGCCATTTTTTGTTTTTCTGTTTTTGGCACAAGACAAGAGGGCCCCAATATCTTGTTTTCAACTTAGATTTGGAGACTACGCTGCTGCATAAGGGGCCATCCATAAATTACGTCGCACAAATTTTATGGTTCCCCTTATGTGACATCACATATTTTTCAGTTTTATACTTTTTTTTTTGGTTTTTAGCTTCGCACGGTTTGTGCATTTGCCAGTGTCAAGTAATTTTTCTTTTCGATCAAGGAAATGGCCTGTTATCAGGCACGAAGTTGCAAAAAGTCATATTCGTCTTTAGTCAGTTAAGTCAAAGTTAAGTTAAAGTTATTGTCATTGTAAAGCGGTAGTAACTTTACAACAACCTATTAGGAGATTTTGGAGGAAACACGAAAAGTACACGTTAGTCACTTATTTTCACCTTCACTACACTTGTGCACTCACACGTAACTAAATTGAATAATTCACTACCAAAATTATACAATTTAATTCGCTATTTCACAAAATTTCATGAAAATTAAAATTCGTGCGACATGTCCCAACACGATCCCGCCAAAAACTCAGTTTTATATTTGGAAGCAATTAAATTAAAAAAGCAGTGAGTTTTAGTATTTACATTTTTAAATGTCTTGTGACGTCACAAAGTTTTTACGTCCCCAATCCCTTGTCACACAATGTCATATTTCGTTGACCGCTCCCCCCTAAAACGTGTGACGTAATTAATGGATGGCCCCTAATCTGTAAAATTAACAACAAGACGAACTGTCTGATTACCTTCAGTAAGCTATGGGAGTACGACAAGTTTGCCTCTAAGTCGACATCGTCACGGCCGTAAAAATATCGCGATGGGATTTCATTGCGCACTGGATTTTCAACCCTCGGTGTTGAACCGAGCAATGATAATCCAACGGAGTGTATCCCAGCGCGTCGAAAAAACAAACTGTTCGAATTTAAACTCTCGGTGCGAAACAGTGCGTTGAAAATAGAGTGCGCGAAAAAAAACCCGGCGCGATATTATTATCGACTTACTGCAAAGGAAAAATCAAAATCAAAAGTGATTTATTCAAATTAGTGCCATCGCGATATGATACTATACTAACGATCAGTGGCTTAGAAGGCCCCGCGGTCCCGCTTACTCCAGATATGGACAATTCAACCCGTTCCTTTGCTCAAATAGAATGGGCGACCTAGTAAATATTAACAAATCCGAGGGAGACAAACCACTCCACAAAAGAACGGCCCTCCCCCGTCAGCATAGGCAGAGTCACTCCTAGTTTATAAGTGAGTTCAGGTCTAGGACATTGCGGCGGTGAGACCCCTCTTTGAGGAGTGGCTTGAGAGGCGGCATAGCGTCCTCACCTTCCGCCTGACGCAGGTCCTCACCGGACACGGCTGTTTCGGGAGGTTCCTGTTTCGCATAAGGCGAGAGGAAACGCCCAGGTGTTTCCACTGCGAAGATCGCCCTGAGGACACGGTGGAGCATACGCGCAACAAACTCCCCAGCAGCACAGCTCTCTGTTTAGTTAGATAGACTTGATTCTATAGGCAAAGTAATAAACATTACGAGACACAGAACATTAACTAAATAATATGTCAGCTAGCCATTGGAAAAGTTTTTATCCAGTGCGCAAACTGTAACCATGAATTCAGCATATCATTCTAGACCCCCTACCGCAGAAAATTTTCGCCGGTTAAACAAAAAATAATCAGCTGTTCCATACATTTTGACCGCGTAGGTATTGATTGCACTTTTCTATGAAACAGCCGATTTTTTTTTTTTTTATAACCGGCGAAAAATTTCTGCGGGAGGGGTCTAGAATGATATGTTGAATTCATGGTTAAAGTTTGCGCACTGTATAAAAACTCATCCTGTGAAAACTTAAGCACAAAGAAAGCCCAAAGGAAGTGACTTTGCAAGCGTCAATTCGCGACCAACCATGCATGCGCACAGTGATCCATTTCAATAAAAAACATGACAATGAGTACGAAATTAAATGTTTAATCGTGCTCTATATTCCGCCCTGTGGTTTCGTTCACCATTTAGCGTTATTTTACAACAGATCTGGTGCACATTTACATGAGGGTATACGCCATAATGGTGCATAAGAGATTTAAGAGGACATTATGAAGGATTTTTGGGCAAAAGTTTGAAATTTTATGGTACTTTGTGGTGGCGGTAAGGTGCATTGTGAGGTGCAAGATTAAGTTAAAGTATCTGCAAGACTTTGTTGGATAAGTTGAGTTTAATTGAGTTGAGTATATCTCTGAAATTCTGCTCTCAATTGTGCAAGTAGTAAACTGAGGTGAAAGTATTCTACATTTTGTTTTTTATGTGAACTCGTTGACTTATGGACAAACTGAAATTCATTATGAAGGAGGTTAATCTTTTCAATTATATGTTTCACCTTTATTTTTTTTATTTTTTTTCAACAACATTTCCTTTGTAACTTATAGTAAATCAGTCCGCTATATTCTATACTTAATTATGTTTAAAATGTGAAGTGGGCATCTGTAATTCCTTCCAGTAGGTAACACCGGAAAAAGATAAATGATAAATGATTTTAATTTCTTTAACTAGGTTTGTGCAAACACTTTTTACACATCAAAAATATTTCAATAAACTAGATGAGGTCGGCGTTTCCAATCTGACTACTCTAAGATGAAAGGCCGAAACAAACTCAGAGGTCACAGCCTCTTTTAAAGTCCATACATAATCTTGGTCAGATCATGTGAAGACCATGTGAATTGGTGTCTAAAATGGTCTATTGAGGAAAGAACCACAAAGGTTGTTTGGACCTGTCCATTCAGGTCAGACAGACGGATAGATTTTACGAAACTAAAATCGAATTCCATAAACTTACCTCTAGTACCCACCAACTTAATAAAAACCGAAATGTCATAAATAAAATTACCACAGTTAACCTGACTTAAACTAATAAGTTTCTCAAGTTAAGTGGCAAGTTACTTCGCCGTAACTCTTTTCGCTATGTTAAATAACTTCGTGTCAAGTTGTAGTTAAGTAACTCTTAATTGCGGTACCGTAGCTTTATTATAGCTGAATGTTCTGAGTTAAATTTTAATGCTGTGTTAGTTAATTTTAAAACTTTATAATTTTTAAAACATTGAATTATTTTTAGTTCTTAGGTACGCTACTTTTTAATTGTATGTATAGAATTCGTTTATTTTATTTTCTCCGTCTTTAAATCAGTTCAGACAGAACGGAGAAATCCTCGCGCAGGCTCGATCGAGTCTTCTCTGGCCGCATTTAAAACCGAGAGCATCTATTTTCCGAGAGCATCGATATTTATCCATTTTTCTACTTAAGACCACAACTGAGTAATAGTAGTATAAGTGGTATATAGGTAATGGTAACGCGGTTTTATTTTCAAAGGAGCCAGTAAATTTATTTTCCCATTCTATTTGAACGAATCCCTTGCTTAATTTAGCCCCTGATAAAACATTTTGCTCTCGCCTGTCAACACCCACAAAATAGCCAAAACGTAGATTCTTCTATAGACGCGGTATATGGAACGCATTATATTTTATTAACGCAGTATCCCGTCACACGGAGACGCTTTCATTAGCGTTTATCTGTTCATCCTGGTGCAGGAGACGATGTAAGATAAAACGTCATGATTCTGCTTTATGTTTGAGGACGGCATATCATGATTTTTCTTCCTTAAGGTGGATGCGCTAAGGTAGCCCGCGAAATTCAAATGTTCGTACGTTTTTTTGCAATTTTAAGGTCAGTGAGCTGTCTCTTTAAATACATACGTGTTACGGAGCTGTGGTGGCCCAGTGATAGCGGTCCTGACTTACGAGTTGTACGTCGTGGGTTCGGGCCCAGCTGCGTCTTACTTTGTACAACTTATTTCATCACCACTGCTCTCAAAATGGTGAAGGAAAACATCGTGAGTCACTGGCATGGCCTAGAACAAAAAATTCTAAGACATGTGATATTTCCCAACCCGCACTGGGTCCTGGCACTAGCTTTCTTACAGAGAGTAGACCTATGTCCCAGCAGTGGGAACATTATAGGCTGTACATGTTATGGTCGCGAACTCGCGAATAATATTTTGTTCAATATGCAGCCTGGGTCCCAATTCCTTATGGTTATAATGATTCCCCGCGGAATCTTACTACGTTCAAACGACGTCAATATCGTGTTTTTATATACCAATGTACGGAATCGAAATGTTATATTCTGTATGTTCCAAGACAATTTGTCCTTCTTTCTTTTGAGCCTGTAAGATGATTCACTAATTGTAACTCAAAACCACTTTATCCCCCAATAATCTTACTTCACCATAACCATTCGGAAATAAGACCTCCCTACAATACAATACGGTAGGTTCCAGGCATTATTCATCCAGGCCCTTAAGCTAGACCATGTTGAAGCGTGGCCTAACGGGGTATATCAGTCACAATTTAAACAAAATACGCATTGGGACGATTTGATCCCGGCCGTACGGCTTCGTTACTCAACCTGTATGGTCTGCAAATAAGTCGGGGAAAAGGTATTTTGAAAAGGATATTTTTAATGTCTAAGATTAGAGCAACGAAGAGCCTTTGATACTTATCCTTGTCTACGAACCGAAATACCGATACATTTAATTACACCAAAAAAGATTCTGCGTTCACCCATTCCGCAGAATCTTTTTTCAATACGAATTCTAATCCTAATCCAACACCAAAACTTGTGTCATAATGATCCTTTGGATATGATTGGTCATCTTTTACGTATTGATCGCGGCACGTAAGTTGAACCAAAATGTCGAATTTTGTTTCAACTTACCTGCCGCGATCTGTGATTTATTTCCAAACTTCAGTACACGTTCATCAGTGACTGTTAGGTGACCTCATTCTTTTTCTTTGGGAGGCAACGAGTGCCTTCGGTTGTTTGTTCTGATTTTGGATCAACTTACGTGCCGCCAACCCATACTAAAAAAACTGATAAAACCACACTAATTGCGTTATCATCATCATTTCAGCCGGAATAAATATCGTGATGGTTTTTAGATAGATAGATTCCAGGTGTTGGATACTCGATTTAGGATCATCATCATCATCATTTTAGCCGAAAGACGTCCACTGCTGAACATAGGGCTCCCCCAGACTCCTCCACTTTGACCGGTCTTGTGCTTCCCACATCCAGTAGATTTCCGCGGCCTTCGCAAGGTCATCGGTCCACCTCGTGGGAGGCCTTCCCACTCTACGTCTTCCGGTGTACACGGTCGTCACTCCAGAACCTTTCCTTCATCGGCCATCTGTTCTGCGAGCAATGTGCCCTGCCCACTGCTACTTAAGTTTGGCAATTCTTCGGGCTACGTCGGTTGCCTTGGTTCTCCTGCGGATCTCTTCATTCCTGAATTGATCACGTAGGAAATTCCTAGCATAGCCCTCTCCATTGCCCATAGGTGACTTTAAGCCTTCTGATAAGGTCCATTGTGAGCGACCACGTTTCTGTGCCATAGGTCATCACTGGCAACACACACTGGTCAAAGACTTTCTTCTTGAGACACTGCGATTGCGTAACATACTATTAATCAGAATCTGAAGGATTATCTCATTTTTAAGGATTTCGCTAAACCATTGCTTCATATGTTCGAAAAATATATCCGCTCAACAACGTAAATAACGCAATGAAAGTTGTTGAATTGTTACCCCAACTGCTCAATATGGGCTGGGAATCTGCTAATGAAAATAATTCATCAGACTAAAGGATCTGAGGGTTTTGCAAGGTTCCGGCCAGCCGTAAAGAATAGCACCATCCCATTCATTCCCGTGGGTGTCGTAGAAGGCAACTAAGGGAGTTCCCAGAGAATGGGCAGCAGCGTTCTCTATGCATTTTACCACCATACTTCGATCGCCAACCCACCTGGCAAGCGTAGCGATTATGGCAAACCCACTTTTTTTTGCGGACGCCTATTACGGCCTATCGGCTGAAATTATGATGATTATGATGACTTCGGGGTGGGAAAGAGATGGAGCTATCCGTTCGATCTAGTTGGTCCCTTGCTGCCCTCTACCAGCGATGCCCTCAAGCCAAAGTCCGTACCCCACACGGTACCCCTTAGCGAAAAGTCTGATTTTTCAACTCTGACTGGAACCCTTCATTTATTACGGTAACCACAGGGAAGTACGGTTTAGCAGCAAACAACCTCAATGGTTGACCTACGAGATGTAATTCCCAAAAAAAGGCTTCTAGTCATGTAAATGGATATGGTGTAACTGTAATAATTGAATCCTAATTACACCAAAATTTTCTTTTCGCACAAAATAATTTGCGAACCTTATGCACCCAGATAGAAAGTAATAAGTCGGTAAAAATGTGCATACAATGGGTGCATTTGAAATGCAAAGCGCAGGCGCATTCAGGGGTCGAGCCTGCCCGTCACTCACTCACCATTATGTATCGCACTTGCTTGTGTATCTTGAGGTACATTGTAGGTATGTATAGCAACGTTCTTTAGTAGAAAACCGTTAATTTTTGAAGGTTAACCTCTATTTTTCATACATTAAGTATGGAAGTAACAAAATCCATAAATAAATAAAATCCATATTACTTTATGTACCTTTGAATATGGATTTTATTTCTTTCGAAATAAATAAATAAAATTATTAAAAACAATTAGACATGGGCGCCGCGCCGGCGCCGCCACGCCGTGTCACCCCCGCGCGCCGCCGCCGCCGCCGCCACTTGTTGCTCGGCGTGAGTTAAGCTAACACGTGTCATTTTGATTCGGGTTTCTTAGTGTTTCGGTTTACTTAATTAAAATGACAAGTTTATTAAATACTAGTTTGAGTAAACTCTCTATATCCGTGCTTTATGATGCTAAAACTCGTAGCAGTTTTTGTTGGAAGTACTTCGGAAATATTGTTATTACTGAAGAAAATAACAAAAAGAGAATTTTGAATCCTGATCAAGTCTATTGCTCAGCTTGTTTCACAGCAGTTAAAGCTGAAAGTGATGACGTGACATTTAGATCGTAAGTACTTTCCTTTTAAACCATTTTTTTTGTTTTTTTGCAAAGACATTAAATAGTATTTACATTATGTTTCATCAATCTTTTCTAACCTCAATTTTTCGAACATTTCTTATAATTCATTTATGCTTGCCTGTTCCTATAAAAGTGAACTTTGTTTTTACTGTAAAAGTTTTAACAGTTGCGTTTTGTCTGCCTTAAATTAATAAATATAATCAATAATCAAAGTTCATGTTACTCATGGTTTACAATTACAGTAATATATAATAACATATTAGTACATTGACATCTGGGAATCAATTTAAGTGTAGATTAAGGGGATTCCTTTTTTCTATCACTCGTTTTCTTTTGCATGAATTACATCAACGGCGGCTTAAAGGTGATGGGCTTTTTGCTTATTTTGTTACAGTGTTAAAATAAAAAGTTACAGTAAAACAGTCAGTACTGGAAATTTAACTCGTCACCTGCGAGATGATCATGAAATTCGAGATGAACTTGCTTCTGCTAATAAAGCCAAAACTAACATCAAAGACTTTTTCACTGCTAAGCGTCCTGCTAAAACGAATACTGCTTCTTGTTCAAAAACTTCAAAAGTCACGCCAAAACATGACAAATGGCTACTGGCTAGAGATGTAGCTCTTTGGTTTTCCAAATCTTTGCTTCCGTTTGATTCAATTTCGGATGAAGGGATGGTGGATTTTTTTAAGGTACCACCTATCTATTTCAATTTATTTTTCTGATATTACTCAACATTTATTATGTTCACTGAACTCAAGAATTTATATTATTTTAGAAATATAACATAATTTTGAATGAAGACGACCTTCCGTCACGACATACTGTGAGTGGTACTGCGCTGTCTGATGTATACGAGTGCATGCTGAGCAACGTAAAAGAAAGAATCCACATGGACGCGCCTCGACACTGTGCTATTACCTTTGATTTATGGACAGATCAATACAGGAAACTGAATTATATTACGTTCACACTACATTATTTGACAGCTGGCAAGTAATTTTCATTCAGAGTAATCTCTCTTACACGATATTAAAACGGAATTATATTATGCTATTTCTTATGTATTCTAATTATTTCCTTGATTGCAGATTTTGAACTGAAGTCATTGACTTTGAGCACTCACACTGTGACGGGAAAAAAAACAGGAGAAAAGATTAATGAAATGATCCAGGACGTAAAAAAAAAATTTGGACTGGATGCGAAAAACATCTACGCTGTAACGGACGCTGGCAGCAACGTGAAACGGGCAGTTTCCTTGGGAAACATGGAGCACCATCTGTGCCTCGGACACGGGCTTCATAACCTTGTGACCGTGGATGGTATTGATAGTGTCCCAGAAGTAAAAGAACTGGTTAATAAATGCAAAAAAATTGTCAAGACTGTGCGCTACCGGTTACCAGAGGTGGAGTTAGAAGCAGAAAAGTTGCAGAAAGAATTTTTGGATGCTGTTGAACGAGTAGTAGAAACACTAGAAATTGATGAGAGTGACCCTATTTTACAAAACAATCCGCAGACAGCTTCAGAAGCAGGCACCGAAGGGTTTGAAGAAGAAATGTCACTTATGACAGCGGATAATTTTAGGAATATTCCTTCAATTAAGACAGCTACGCCCACACGTTGGCATAGCATTCTAGAAATGCTGGAGAGTTTAATTCATGTTTGCAACCGTGATCCAATAAACAACATGTTAAGAAAAGTAGGAAAAGATGAGCTGAGGATTACTCAAAATGAGTGGATTCTCTTGGACGACTTAGTCAAGTTTTTAAAGCGATTCCGTGAAGCAGTCGAAATTATGTCATCCCAAAAGACCTGCACTATGAATGTTGCACTTGTATTTCGCTCTGAAATAATTGATGTTCTCAAATCACTTGCTGATGACGAATCATTGATTCTGTTTCGTTTAAAACGCAACATGTTGGCGAATATTGATAAAAGATTTCCGGTTAGTAAACCAGTAGTAGCTGCAGCTCTTTTGGACAAGCGGTTCATGGGTCTTAAAGAGTTAGATTTATATTTAGAGTCACAAAATATGACAAAGGCTTCCTTCCTTGCCTCTTATATTAAGGAAGTTATAAACTTGCATGATTTGCCCAGAAATTATGAAAGAAACGAAACGGATACTTCAGTTTCTTTAAATAATAGCAGTTCCTCATCACTTTTGAGTAAACTCTCTAAAAAACATAGTGCTGGCCATGGAATTGAAGATGATGATCCACTAGACCAAGAATGTTGGCGATATCTTGCTTCTGCTGTTGGATCAACTGATATCGAAAATGAGGATCTTTTGTCTTTCTGGAACGAAAAGAAGAAAGATTTTCCTTGGCTGTCCACCTTTGCCAGGGCTTTGCTGTGTGTACCCGCTACAAGTACTCCAAGTGAGAGGGTATTTTCTGTAGCTGGAATGGTACTTTCTGCAAAAAGATCCCGGTTGAGTCCACAAAGGGTGAATAAAATAATTTTTATTCACGATAATTATAAGGAATGCAAAAATCTAGAAAAAATCTTTTCTACCTAATTTGAACAATTGTTTTTTTTTTATTTTTTAATAAATAAAGTGAGTCATTGCTTTGTTGTTTATTTTTCAAAGATTTTTTTCATGCTGCACATAAAAAAGCCACGCCGCCGGCGCCACGCCGCCGCCGAGCTAGATTCATCAGCGCGCCGCCGCCGCAATATTCGGGTGCGGCGCCCATGTCTAAAAACAATAGACCGAGATTGAGGGGCTCGTAGCCACGGGTCGATGGTTCAGGACGTTTGCCGCGGTCGGTCCTTGGCTGGGTGACCATCTTATATGCCGAGACTCCCTCGTGCCTCAGAAAGCAGGTAAAACCGTTGGTCCCTGCTGTCATTCTTGGATCTTTGACAGTCGTCAGAAGCCCGAAAGTCTGACAACCGGCCTTACAAAGGGGTCTTGTATTACCCAGTCACTGAGTTGTTGATTTCAGATAGGCAATTGTTCTATGTCATCATCATTCATCGTTTCAGCCGAAAGACGTCCACTGCTGGACATAGGCCTCCCCCAAAAGGGGGGTTTAGCCATAATCGCCACGCTTGGCAGGCGGGTTGGCAACCGCAGTATGGCAGTCAAATGCATAGAGAACGCTGTTGCCCATTCTCTAGTAAGTCCATTAATCGCCTTCTACGCACGGGAAGAAATGGTATGGTGTAAAATAATGGTATTCAGCTGCATCCCGTTAGACTGGAAGGTGACCCTAACATAATAGGGTACAGACTAGGCAGACGAGACTGAGATTCAGTCACATAAAACCTAGCTGAAATCCACAACCGGAAATCTAGATTATCGCCTTCACCAGTACCTACTGTCGTTTTTAAACTGATTAGTCCTGATTTTAAAGGCATAACCAATATCAGTGTCAGCAAAGACTTCACCGCCAGTCTATCAAAATCGTTCCTAAAAACAAATGCGCAATTCCACACTTTGTCTCCCACCAGCAAATTACCAAAAATTTTTACATGCAACTTGTAAATATTCGTACCCCTGATAATCGTTAACACGTCAATCATACACGGAAGTAAGTAACCTCAGTAATATTGCAACTTCAAGAGAAAAAATGCAAGAAGCACATTGTTTATCTTCATGCATATGCAGAGACCAAGACCTGTCTCGAAAGACCAAAACAGGAAAAAAAGTAATCGATATTAATAATAACTTTTGACGTATTGTGTGGCAGTTTGAAAGTTGTAACGTTCCCAATCTGCATGTAAAGTAAGACATAATGGTGATTTACATTTGTACAGAAAATCTCTTTGTGAGACGTCTGAGTCAGACGACAGTGTGAAAACGTCGGTCGTCGCCCCAAACAAAGCCGTTAGTCGGGTAATGTCGGAGGATTCGATGCTGTGGAGAGAAAAAAGTTAAATAGCATTTTAGAATGGAATTTATTATTAGGTGTGCTTTTTGGGAGATGGAATCTGTTGTCAAATTAATGAGTCATAAAAAATAAGCTTCAGTTTAGAAAGAGTGTTTAGTGTTTGGAGCTTCCTTTCCACCTTTTGACCGCCACGATCATGTATTGATGACAAACCAAAATGAGCCCAGCACGCCACGGTCATGGTTTCACGTACATGACAGACTTTAAGGATGGATTCGTAGTTTGGAGCCGAGGGTATAGTCATACCCCTGAATTTCCGAGGACACCTATTTTTTAACGTTAATGGCATTTCTGTCGCTACAGTACACCTTAAAGTGAAAAAGACATTAATGAGGCATAGCGGTAATTTATATCTAATTTATATCTGCGGGGCTCAATTCACTCAACTTTAAAAAAAACAACCGACTTCCAAAAAAAAAACTACAACGTGAAAAATTACTGAATAATGTGTAGATGATAAGTTTGGAAGTCGGTTGTTTCATTTTCTATTTAACAAAAAATGTTTTTTACCATTTTGGTATCGACTACAGCAACATTACCGCGAGCCCTCACCCGCGGAACTAAACCACTTCTTTCAGACGACCACTAACGACACTCGAACTTTACAACACAATGACAAATATTGCGAGACAACGTAGGTACACCGCCATTCTTACTGACTTACTAACTTAACAAGTGTCTATGTTTAAAAATAACAATCACTATTTACATTAGCAGGTGAAATATCGAGCGTTGGTGAAATTGGGAGAAAACGACGAATGTCGAAACGCTCATTGGGCTGAATGATTTGGTCCTTCAATCCGAACTAAGCGACTTGTAACTGGTTATTATTTGTGAACAAAAAGTGTATAAAGAATAGATAAACTAATTTAGGTACTTCTAGATCGGATCTCGTTCTTTCTACAACCACCATGTTTGGCTAACCTTAAAATTCTGATATTTCCATAAACAGTATTTTAGAATAACGCATACCATAGATGTTTCTGGGCAGCTGTTTCAACCTATCGCAGTCCACAGCTGGACATCCTCGTCCTCCCCCAGGCTATGCTACAACCGCCAGTCCTCGCATCCAGTCTGTGCTATTCTCATTAATTAGTCAACCAAAATTGGTGACATTATTGATAGGTTAATCTTTGCAAAAACAGTACTCTGAAGTCCACATAAGTACGGACATAAAAATATCGAGGCGCGATTGTTCGCTTATTGGATCCTCAACGCACTGCTAAACGCGGACAAGCTACTAAAACTGCTCCAACCTGGTCAATTCTCGTTAACTATGATTTCACGACTAAATCCAGCAATTTAGGGCAATGGCAACATATAGTAACCTGTTGCCAGAGATACGGCACACACACAATATCATGCAATAAGGAGCAACGTTAAGAACTAGGCAATACGCACCCCCGCCTGCCGCCCCCGCCCCTGGCCAGTTTTCTGTTGAGCTGTGTGTACAAACAAGATAGAAAGAAAATTGACCAAACATTTCCAAACCGATTGGATATTCGGCAACTCATGAAACATAATATAGAGTAATCAGAAGCAATATTCCCGAAACATCCGCAATTCATTGTTGTTGCTCCAGATTGCTCCACTTAATTGTTCCAGATTGATCAATTAGTGTTGCCGAGCAATAATTTCTCAAAAAATTGCCCGTGTAAGACACCTTAAGCGCCGAGAGTTGAATTTCCAACAGTGAGCTTTTTCGACGCGCTGAGATGCACTCCCGCCACGATATTTCTACGTCCGAGCGAAAGTCGGCTAAAACAAAATCTTTAAAGATGACCAAAATTCTAAGAGCTCAAATGTCCCAAATACTCATACGGAAGTGACAGAACCATAAAAAAACTAATGCTTGTCAAAAATAAAGTAACACATCCATTAAAACATATATTTACACATTTTTATAGTTCACAATGTAAAACCACATAGTTAGGAAAACAACTATTGACATAGAAGTACAATTGATAGCGTCAACTCTTGGAAGAGTATTTATAGAAACACCTGCGAAATACATAAATGCCGTAGATTTATTATTTTATTCTAGAAAACATGGTCAATATAAATTAGACTGGATGTTCATATAAGATGCACAGATGTCTGTCCATCCGCAGACGTTGTCTATCTACGACTGACGATATTTTAACAAACTAAGCGATCTTTTCAATAAATTATATTGTAAGCGCACGCGCATCGGCGCTGAGGAACTGTATAGAGTTGTTGCTTTAACTGTAACAGAAAATAAATTTTGTGAAAAGATGTCTCAAGACAACCTAAAATTTGGAGCTGGGATTCTTGTTTTACCCAGAATGTTTAGTAGCGACAAAAATCTACTAATTTGGTGCAAATTAATTATTCAAAAGGAAATGTCAAAATAAAATAACCACCACGACCATGTATCTATTCTTTACCAATATTAACTAATATTGTGTTTCATTTTTAATTGTCTTGAGAATTATGCAAATAAATAATGGATGTTGTAAAATTACCCTGAAAAACATTTCTGACTTGTGTTTCATTCATTAAAGTCAAAGCTATTTTTTTTTTTTGAAATAATTAAATTAAAGCAAAATTAGCACTGACATTATATAAATATAACCCACCTTCTGATACTGCCGGACTACCCAATAATTAATTACAAAATAATGGATCATCAAACGAGTCTGCAATTTTAATACTTGATCATCTATATGAACTACATGCACTTAAAAATAATCATAATAACATAGCTCCCAACATAATTATCCAAGCCTCTACAAATAAAACATTAACTCTAAATTTTAAACAAAAAAGGTATCATCATCTCTTTATATATCCACCTGTCTCAGCCGGTCAATCGCGCAGTGAAGTCGATGCAAATGGGTGCGCCTGCGCATTGTTACCGCCGATCACTAACGACGATGTGCGAACGCGGTCATTACGTTTGACATGACCGGATCACGGTCGTGAGAATATATACGCAGGTTGCTACGAAATTTATTGTATACTCCTTGAGTTTTCTTATGTCCATATTATTGGCACCTGTTCCTGGCCCTTTGTTCCAGGGGTCAGGATTAACGGTTTGTTGTACTTCGTATTGTAATGAGGCTGTGACTGATATGGGTGTGGGCAAATGGTGTATTGAAGCTAACAGAAGGAGAGGGAGATCAGATAGAGAGGGAGAAGGCTAAGATACAGTTTAAGCCAATCAGCCTACAAATAGAGAGAATCACTCTACAGCCGTTACTTACTAATAGCAAGATCAAAAACTAAAACCACACTCTAAAAAGTTTGAAACAAGGAAATATTCACATCTGTATGCCACTTAGCCTTGTTGTTTGCCTTTGTATTGTTTTGTAAGGTTACGTGGCATATGACAGCTATAACTAGCGGACGATCAGGAGCCTTCCAACGATACCTCGTTTGTCAAATTATGATTAGCCGTTCCGAAGTTATGAGGGAACAGATGAATAAACATACCGGTTAAAACCAAAACCCAGATTTTTGCTTCGCCGTAATCGGGCAAAAATTAACCGAATAGGACGGACTGTTAATAATTTTCAAACATACAATCAAGAAAAAACAAAGCCTGTTAATGTTAATTTGGTAAACAGAACAAATGATGATTAAGGGAAATGCTCCATTTTGTAAATTTTAATTAGATCATGTTGCAATTTTAAAAAAGTGTACACCTTTATTAATGAGATAAAAGAAGAAGTAATTCTGTTACAAAACAGAACCCCCCCCCCCCCAACCCCAAAAAACAAACAAAAATCAAAGTGTCACACCAATTCATTCTAGATCTAGCCTTCGAAATGCAACGAAACAGCCGGCTTGCGTATAAAAACTGTCCTCTTAACAAAAATCGAACGCCGAGCATCGCAGCGCTGCGAAGAATCTGACGGCGACGGCCAAAAACTCAGAATGCAACAATGGATGGATAGTATCTGACCATATTGTTATTTGTATGTCCGATGAGAGGTTTGTCCACAGTGTTAGTCACTGTAAAAACGTTTAATTGTCGATTTGTTAAGATTGGGTGTCTGATTCGAAAGCTTGGCTGGATGTGACTCGTAAATGTGCTAATGTTAAGTATTGCTATTGTATTGCTTAATGTTGATGTTGGGATTAAATCTACTGTCTCTAACTACTTACCTTTTTATAAGATTCATTCATCTGTATCATTATGGAGATGTTTATTTTATGCAAACTTGCAATTATTAGTTATTATTTCATCATGCTTTGTGTGTTGTTTTATGTCTTTTGTGTGCACCAAATAAACGATCTATCTATCAATTATGAAAACTCGTGAATCCGAAATCAAGTGGGAGTAGAGTTCACTCGGAACTTTTGGATTCTTTTCGGACGGGTCCGTATCTTCGTTGACAGATTCATAGACTGGACCCCTAGGAGTACGTGACCTGGACACATCAACTTATTACACTTGTACCTACAAAAGAGATACAATATCACTGAAAAGTAAAAGTGTTCAAATCATAAAAGTATACACATCGTGTCTATATTATGAACTTCTTTGTTCAGTTACTTCTACATTTAATCTACTTTGGATTTGATTTTTTTACTAGATACAACACAATTTTGTGTTTAATCTAGTAAAAAAATCAAATCCATTTCCATCAATCATTGATTGAATAATCTAAACAATTTGAACTATTATAGTGCCATCAAAAAGCAGCATTTTCTAACAATAAAAACAATTTCTTGTAGAAATCGGTTTGTCCCATCATCAAGTTCTCAATCATTAAAGTTAATTATATTGTAAACATGAGACAATACCTCTTCAGCATCATATCTTTCCTTTTTCAAAAAACAGCTACCTTTAAATCAACGTACAAATAGAATGACGGCTTAAGTTTTTTTTTAAATTCTCGCCTTGCAACCGATCTTTCCTATTTTCCTTCAAACGCATCAAAGATCCGATTTTCTGCTTCAACCATCATTATACCTGAGATCATACACATCTAGAGCTGAACACAGGAAAATTCTATATTTGAAATAGAAAAAATAGAACACAACTTTTCAAACTAGAATGTTACAAGGATATAAAATTAAAATCTTTACAGAAAGAAATAAGACCATTCTTGATGTTGACAAAAAAGGCAGTATACCTAGGTACCTAGTGATCTATTCTCAATGCATTTCCAAGTATAATTGCAGAAAAAAAAAATATACGTAGAAACCAATCAATTCGACGACAACGGAATAAGGCTTATTATTTTTTTCTTTTCGATAATAAGCACTGTCATGAAGAAGCGAATTAACCACTGCATTTTGCTATCAATCTCGACCTTATTCATTCAACAATACGTTTGATTGTTGATATTCCAGGTGGATATAATAAGTGTGTAATAAAGAAGGCTTAAAGTATTTTATCCGGTAATTATCCAGGGGATAATTCCTTCGGTTACGGTGACAATTTTCTTCGATTGTCCGCTATTGAAACTGGTTATGTTATTATTATTGATTTTATATTGCAACAAAAGTATGTGAGAGATGAATAAGATCATAATCTAAATCGATTAAATATAAATAGCTTAGATTCGCGTGTAGATCAGTAGCATTTTTAATATTAGAACATTTACTTTTTCTCTTTAATCAGTAACTTTGTTCGCTATAGTGGTTGAAGCGTGTAAGACTGTTTTTAGCCGACTTCTTAAAAATGGCGGCGGTTCTCAGTAGGGATATTTTCGAAAATTGTGGCCCGATTTTGAAAATTCCCTTTTTCAGTTGGCTTGCACGGCGATCCCTTAAAAATTTAATTAGATTTCTTTGGGTTGTTTTTAGGGTTAGCTTTACCTAATAATATGGTATTTTTCCACATATCTATGATATGACATCTACCAACCCGCACTGGGCCCGCGTGGTGGATTATGGCCTACTCCCTCTCACAGAGAGGAGGCCTGTGTCCCAGCAGTGGGAACAATTTACGCTGATTATGAATCCCAGTTGTCGTCGAGACCCAAATTATCTTACTTTAGCAAATCTAATCTGACCGGTCTTAGCACATTTCTAACCTTAGCTCCATTCAAAATAAAGAATCAGAATGAGCAGAACCATACAAGAACTATCAAAATCAAAAGTCATTTATTCAAACTAACTTAAGAAACAGCACTTTTTGAATGTCAAAATTACATAAGACTGTCCCTCAAAACGCCCGCCCTTCACCACTCCCAGTGCTTTAGCTGGGAAGAAGAAGTGGCGCAACAAACTCCCCAGCAGCACAGCTGTCTGTTCAGTTAGAAAAAAACGATTGAACAAAACAATGCAACTTGCTCATATACAATCAAGTCATAATGACCATATCGTGAGAAATTAATATAATTATTGGCCCTTATGGCTGCAGCGGCCACATAAGGGAGATGGATGCGTGTGCGAGAGAGAGGATCGACTTTTCCTTATACGAATGAGAGGGATAGAAATATTAACGTGTTATTACGGTCAGCAAATTGGCTCGTTTATGTAAAATTCTTACCGCTGCACATCTGCTGAATATGTTTCGAAATTATTATAGTTTGTTTTAAATGAACTTTTATGTCATATTTCAAATTTTGCTTAGTATCTAGTACATTCTGATTAGTCCTTTATTGGTTGCAGTCCAATACATAATCAGCCTGTAATATTCCCATTGCTGGGGAGAGTGGGCGGTAATCTACCACGCGGGCCCAGTGCGGGTTGATAGATGTCACATGTCTTCGAATTTTTGGTTCTAGGACATGCCGGTTTCCTCACGATTTTTTAAGTAAGTAATGCGCCTGCCTGGGTTTGAACATAGTGACCTACAACTGTTATGACAGGGCCGATGCCACTGAGCCACCACTGCTCTCAAATGCAGTCACATAGCTTTAAATTATCTGCTTTTAAAGGCTGTTACGTTACATATTTTAATTAACTTCATGTTTGAATCGATTCCAAAGTTGTCTCAATTATTCTCAAAGTGTCGTGGATTTTAATTACTTTACCTACTATTAGATATGATGACCATTAAACAGTGGTTCACGATAAATCGCGTTACCATAGCACACTTCAATAAATCGCCATACCGTAGCTCACTTCAATCTCACTTCACTTAAGGTGGAAGCTCCAAGGTAACCCGCTAAATTCAAATTCTGACTTTTATTTTAATTTGCACGTCAGTGCAAACCGCACCCGTCCGTGAATTGACGTGGTTTCGAAGTAAGGAATCGTTAAGTGGTCATAGTGAATTAGGGCCGTCCTATTCCTTACTTCGAAACCTCGTCAATTCCATAAATCCCACAAGAAATCTCTTAATAAAAATCGACAAAATGTCTTGGAACATACAGAATATGACATTTCGATTCCTGACCGTTACACTGGTTTCTACAAAACACGATATTGACGTAGTTTGAACGTAGTAAGATTCCGCGGGGAATCATTATAACCATACAGAATTGGGGCCCCTGTATGGTTATAGGTAATGATTCCCTGCGGAATCTTATTCTTATTTTAATGATTTTATTTATGTAAATACTTACATACGTTTTTAATCACCATAGGTACCAGCTTACTAACAGGTACAGCTACTTAAGAAAATTTGAATTTCACTTGTTACCTTAAGTTTTCACGACGAGTTTCAAGGATAGACCCCGTGGTCCTTTACTTTTAATTGTGCTCCATTACCAAAGCAATTACGTCTATTAACAAAGGCCTGTCTATGGTTCAACGACAGTGTATGGAACTCTAACCAGTCCTTTAATAACCATAGTGCTAAAGAACCATAGATAATATTTTATGAGCCAATATAATGGCACTACATAAATAGTATCGGTGGGAGTTGCAAAACGACATATTTGATTTTGTTTATGAATTCTTTGTTCTTATTATTTTACGAGGTATTGCCCGCGATTTTGTGTGTTTTTGTATTTCATTATTTTTTAAACGAGTAATCTGTATGTAAGGTGTAGGTCCCACGCCCCTTCTCTGTGTATCATAACGATCGATTTAAAGTCAAATTCAACTCATTTATTTCAAACAGGCACTTTAGAACATCAAAATAAAAAAATAAAAGAATCTAGTCGCCACTTCCAAAAGGTCGTTTCCTATGGGGAAGAAAGGCCTAAAAATTCCACCGTTTCTCTTTTTAAATGTTTGATAATATTTTGTGTGTGTGTGTGTGTTTTATGTTTGTTACAGTGGTTTGCTCCGTGCTTCGGAAAGCACGTTAAGCTGATGGTTGCGGCTGTCATTCGTGGATCTTTGACAGTCGTTACGGGTTGTCTGAAGCCCGAAAGTCTGATAACCAATTTTAACAATTGATATAGTATTACCCAATAACTGGGTTATGCAGGTCAGATAGACAGTCGCTCCATGTAAAATACTGGTACTCAGGTGCATCCGGTTAGACTGGAAGTGGATCCCGTTTTTTTTTTTTTTTTTTTTTGGGTGGGAATTCATCAAATGACTTCTCCTGCTGAGTAGAGCAGGAGGGCGTGTCAGACTTTTACTGACTAAAACCCACCCGTGTTCCCTCAGTAGCCCGTATGCCAGGGGCTGTGGTATCTCTTTCGAACAAACCCGCACCCCTGGCAGGCATCGGCCCTTGCGGACCCCACCGGTGGTTGCTGACATCTTTGACGGCGCGCGTGTGGAACACAACGCGCCGTCCCGTCTACCACTTTTCGGCCGCAGGGGATAGGGAGAGCGGCCGACGCTATACCGACACTCCTCTTCCCCTGCGGCCCCACCGCGTCCGCCATCAAACGGTGGCGGCCCCGTCCAGGCCACGGAAGAGAAGAGCGCTGCTCAGAAGCACCGGCACTCCTCCTCTACCGCAGCCCGTAACCCTCAACCGCGATGCCTCCCATTCGACATCGCTCCCACCTCAGTTGCGGTGCACCTCACCGCAACCTACTTTTTGGCCGCTACGTCGTCGGCTTTGAGGCAAAAGCCCTGAAGAGCGGCCCCACCTTTGGGTTCCTCTTGGCTTCACCGTGGATGGGAGACCACGGTTACTGAGCCCCCCCGCAACGACAATGCGGGAACCCACTCGGGGGGGAAGTGGACCCCGTGAATAGGTAGTTGGGAAAAGGCTGAGCAGATGATGAATTCATTGGACATTTGGTGACTACATTAGGGTTCAAATGTCGAATTGGTAAATGGGTACCGACCCTTCGGTTTAGACTTGCCTTGTTTTTTTGGGTTTTGGCTTCGCACGGTTTGTGCATTTAGCCAGTGTCAAGTAATTTTACTTTTCAATCAAGTAAATGGCCCGATATCAGGCACGAAGTTACAAGAAAGTCATAGTCAGTCAAGTCAAAGTTATTGTTAAGCGGTAGTAACTTTACAACAACCTAGGGGGAACAAGAAAAGTGCACGTTAATCACTTATTTTCACCTTCACTACACTTGTGCACTAACACGTAACTAAATTGAATAATTCACTACCAAAATTATACAATTTAATTCGCTATTTCACGAAATTTCATGAAAATGAAAATTCGTGCGACATGTTCCAACGCGATCCCACCAAAAAACTCAGACTTGTCTTAACTACTGGTCAATATTCATATTGCCAGTATAAAAATACCAACTAAAATGACACTTTCAATAATTTAAGTCCCACTTATTGCACATCAACTTTAACTGCAAAATGCATAAAAATAAATTATATATTTTGCAAAAAAACTGCTCCCGTGCGCACCTTCAAAAACGTCCGCTGCAGAAGACGAATGGCATCACCTGTATGTGCCGGGAGTTATGGTAAATCAAAATGGCGGGTGTTGCAGCTCTTTCTTGCAACAGCGTGGTATGTATGTCTATCCCGCTCACGTATTTGATTATACCACGATCGGATGCGCCTGCGATTATGAGTGCTACCCACATTAATGCTATTTGATTTATGTTTGTCTTACTGATCGACGTAATTTAGTGCAATTTTTATTCAATAGTCCTGCTGATGGTCTGAAGCTTCTTTGTAAGCCAATTTATTTATGTATGGTAAATCGGAAACTGGGATTGCTATTTTACAATGAAAGCTAGCCTATAATGTTCCTAGTGCTGAGACACAGGCTTCTTCTGCACCCTAATTGCGTAACTCACGATTCATCATAATGTGTATCGTTTTGAAACGGATTGTTAAACCATTGGTTCATATGTTCGAAAAATGTGTCTGTTCGACAACATAAATAACGCAATTAATATTGTTTAACTGTGAAGACGAAACTAATTATGATCAATCGTGAGTTACGCAATTAGGGTGCTGTTTCTTCTTTCTTTCGAAAGAGTGGATTGGTTGGTGGGTGTCACATGTCTTTGAATTTTTCTGCACCATGTTTTCCTTCACCGTTTTGACAGCAATGGTGATGAAATCAAATACATAAATTGCCTTCCTGGATTCGAACTACCGACTCGTAAGTCGGGGCCGAACCCACTTAGTTTGAACCATTTCAAATTCTTATTTTTTATTAATTTAACAAGAAATTGGAACAAAACAATACGTACCTACTAAGTTAATGCTAATTTCTACAGAAATCTCTTCCAGCACAACTGTAATAGGAGAGAAGATATCGATAGTTTTCTTTTTTTTTAAGTACAGAGGCCAGCACATCAAGCTACCCCAATCTGTCAAATTTCTTTGATAGTTTTTCAACTTTATCACAAAGGAATAAGGTTCATATTCGATTGGGAAAATTTGACAGTTTGGGATAGGTTATTTTTGCGAAGAATAAGGTTAACCTAATCTAATTCAATAAAATCCAGATCAATAAAAAGTCAGTAAAGGTAGGTTATGTTTTACAGAAGCACAATAAATCAACATTATTCCAGAACAATAAAAAATAAAAAAACAAACATAATGTCAACAGTGCGAGCTCTTCAAAGACAAGTTGCATGAAGCGCCACTTGGATAGATGGAGACATTAAAATATAGCTAAAACATCATATCGCGTGTTCTGCTCTAATTATTTTAATTTCCTCCCTTTAGAAAATGCAAAATTTATTACTAAAATTCATGTACCAACATTTCAATTCGTATCTTAATGTAGACAAAACAGCACAACATGAAACCATAAAAAACAAAATCGACAAGTTGCAAACTCATTAATAAAACGATAAAATAATTTGATGGACTCCAAAGCACGCAGGAACATGGCAGCTGACACATACACGTTTTTAACCGAACTCATAGGAAAAGTAATGATTCATTTATATTTTTATGTCTGTAGACGACCACACAATACACATGTCAGTTGCTATTACGTATTGTAATGAATACTGCGCGCACGCATCCATCCCTCCGATCCCCAACAAGAACACACATTATAAATTCAAATTATGACAACAAAGATATTCAAAAATTTAAGATTAATCCACAATTAAAAGGCTGGAACAATTGAAGGTTGAATATTGTTTAAAAAAAGTTAGTCGGAGGTCCTAAGTGCCAGCTGTCAGCGATATAACCAGTTTACTTAGACATCTATTCGTCAAATGAAACTTTGTATTCAGAGGCCATCTCAACTTTGTAATACAATTAACACTAACAACCAAAAAACAGCACTCGTTACCCACCGATTATGAGACATCGATACACGAATCGATTAATTCGCTTATAAAGGTTACGTAGCAAAAAGAATTGATACTACACCCATGTTATTAATTACTAAATTGTTTATCAATCATAATTAATGCACACATGATAAATATCCTAGCCACTTTACGAAGAACTGGGTAATTTGTAATATTTCAACATAATTATAGGTGTCCATTAAAGGCTTTTATTACAGTAAAATCGGTTACATTAAAAAATCATTAAAAAAAATACTGCATTTCAACCAGTATTTTTTAATTGGGAATAATGAATTTAGTTACACTAAATTACTAAAAATACATTTTACTGTAGGTACTATTTAAAGAAATAAATTGAGTTATCAAACTTCATTTAAAAAGTGCAAAGGGACCAATGGACCAATAAAATCATTCATCACTTTTCGAACACTTTTGTAACATAGGCATCCCTAAACCTACAAAGCTCATCACCAAAATTCTCCCACAATATCTTCAAACATGTCATACACTTGCAGCTCTATAATAACATGTTATGCGTACGCGCATCGCGCTGTTATGGCCGGCGGTCAGCTAATTTCTTACCATCTGATAACAGCCCGTGATCTCTCCGTAATAAGATATTCACGAAGACCGAGGAACCGGTAGACGCGAAATTGTATCAAAAATTGTTTAGCTTCAAAACTAAGAGTAGTCAAGTAGTCTACATGGTCTATTTCGACGAAGGCAAAGTCTGTAATTGTCTTATAGAACATAATAATTATATTGCACCTTGATTTAATAATAAAATCAGAAAAAAAATACCTTTAAACCGTCAAAGACCTATAAAGTTCTTATAGTGGCCGGAACTATACGATTTTAAAAATCAGAGTGTAAATCATTAATAGACAAGTTGTCATTATGTTTAATTTTTTTATTAATAAGTTATATTTTATAATTTTTTGTGGCTATAATCTACTAATTATGTACTACATGCTTAATTTTTGATTACTTTTTTTGTAATACACAACTCAGTATTAAAATATGTGAGTTAACAATCAATCATCCCCTGTTTTCTTACCCTTAGGGTTGGAATTTTTCTTCAAAATTTATATGGGACCAACTTCGGAGTATACGCTTTCAAATAACAAAAAGAATTATCAAAATTGGACTACTCTGGATAAAGTTATGCGTGGTCATACATAAAAAATATGTATATATATACGCGTCGAATTGATTAACCTCCTCCGTTTTTTCGTCGGTTCAATAAAGTCGCAGGTTTTAGGGCGATACAAAATAACTATAGAACTATAGCGGGTGTGATGACACACAACAATCATTCCTTGAAGAAAAAAATTGTTCTCACGGAAAAATTATAAAAGGTAGACAGTGAGATAAAGAAGCGAGCAATACCCAAATATGGGATAATGTGGTAAAAAGTGGTAATTGGATTCCAAGCTTATTGGTTTCATAGCAAAAACTAATAACAACACTACCTCTCGGTACATAGTTTTAGTATAATATATATGGTATGTTGACGTAGAAATATTATTATGTAGGGATATTATTGATTGAGAGAATTTTGGATGAAACACCACAATGTCATATTGTGATGTCTGATAAGGTACGTTGAACTAGTAACTGTTTGAGATAATTTTTGATGAAAGATCATAATTTCATTTGATGATTTGATTGATAAGGTCGCCCTGAAAAAGATTGACCAGATTTCTATGAATGAAAAAACCAAAAAAAAAAATTTCATTCATTCCTTGATCCTTAACTGTGGTGTCAGTTACGTACACTACATAAAAGCTGTTAGTAAAAAAAGTGGTTGTTTGAGATTTAGTAAGCATTTTCTTTTTGTATAAGCTGCATTAATTGCAAATTACTATGAAATCATTTGAAGTGGGCACAAATAATTCATTTTAGTTTTTTATAATTATGAATTCGTAGACCGTAATACGATTCTCTTGATGAATTTTGTGACCTTTTGTACGTAAGCTATGCACATGTGCAGTATAAAATCGCCTGTATCTCCGTTGTGTGGTAAGAAACTCTGCGCAGTGGATTATTGTTTTTTTTTTTTCTTAATTTGCTCATTAATCCCATCATTATGCTCTGGATCATTCCAAAACGATACAACCGACAGCATCAATAATAATCCTTTACGAGACTCAATATTAATGCAAATTATAGATCAAAAGACATAGGTACTCGTACTTCCATGAGACATGTCCCCACTAATAGAATATTAAGACTATATAAAAACTAAAGCGTAATGAAAAAATAATTTTACATGATTTATAGCTTACTCAGCGATCCGCAAATTGCTCTCAGTTTGGGACATTTAACTTAAGTGGTGCGTACGCGCATGATACGTTAATTTTCGAAAAAAGAAGGAGGAAATTATTTGCGAGTAAAATGGCGCGATGTATTCCGAGAGCAACCGATAATGATTGATTTTTAATAAATACAGGGCGGTTGGCGCCATTGCTGTGCATGTGTACTTACCGTAGAATTATAATTTATCTTTGCTGTTGTATTATTGGGTGGCAATAATGTCAAACCGGTGTCACTTTGTTTGCACCTCGCGGATTTCGAAACGGGACTCAAAACACCCGCAGGGATATGCGTAATTGATTGAATTTTAATATCATATTGAGGTCCCAATGCTATACTTATGTCATGACTGGTGAGACCCAAATGAATCAGCAACTCATGCATGCTGTTATGTGGATACAATCATGGTCACGTTGTGTCATCAGGATCAAATCGATGTAGTAGTACAATTTTTATGTTGTCAAAATCAAAGTTGAATGTCAACATTTATATTGAAGTATAATTGATTCTAGTCGATGCTATCAAAAGATAGATTCGTATTGAGAAGAATGGGCAAGAAATTCCACCGTTAGGTACTCTTTAAAAAACTTTTACACATTATTTTGTCTGCAATAATTATATTATAATATGTGAAAACGATGCACCTACAATAAAATAACATTACCACAACAGATAGAAAGAGTGAAAAATGAAGCAATGAGAGATAAATTAATTTTAAGATGGATACATGGTGCTCACATATTTACGAGCATTATAAAAAAAGTATAACATATTCCTGAAATTTTAACAAGTCAGTGTGAGTTAAAGTTATCACAGAATGTAAATCAATGTCATAAAAATATATTTTGT
The DNA here is from genome assembly GCA_949987655.1 of Polymixis flavicincta. Classification (NCBI taxonomy): domain Eukaryota; kingdom Metazoa; phylum Arthropoda; class Insecta; order Lepidoptera; family Noctuidae; genus Polymixis; species Polymixis flavicincta. Next base: position 15,925,473 of record OX465193.1, on the reverse strand, counting down.
CTCTAGTTGAATGGTCCTAACTATAATCTGATCCTTTCCACCACTGCTTTTTTTCCTTATCACCAGAAATATTGGGTAAAAGTTCATTTTCCCCAGGACTAAAGTTACACTGCTCCACAAGACGAAAATGCACCAAAAATACCTGTACTAACAACGTCCTTGGTAGGAGCACAGCAGGTGTAATTTTTTAACAATAAATACGGTTTCTTGTGTTAAAAAGCGTATCCTTAAAATACCATATGAAATATATTTTATATTAATTTTTAATAAGCATATTATCATTAACTTAACTCATTCGAAACTTAATTAAAACGCAATATACCCAACTACTTATAAAAAATCCAAGCAATTATAACTTGATTTTTTTTTTTCACTTAATATTTAAGGAGAATTTTGTATCTCTCCAATCTACCTTCCAAAGACCATTTAAGGAGGTTCTTTACACCTTTTCGCAAGTTTTTTTCAAGTTTCTGCTTTAGCATAACTTGAACATAATTTACGTTTGCCAGGCAAATAATTAAGTTATAAAAGTTTATAGACCGTTGATACATAATTCATCGCTAAGTTATAAGGTTCTAGCACATAATTAACTTTTTGAATTAGTTAAGTTTTAGCTTTTATAATTTTCAGTGAAAACTTCGCTTTTTAACATTCATGTTTTAAAATGTAAGACGCACCTGGGATTACAGCAGAAATTCGAATTTATTATAATCTTAAGATCACTTTTTTTTTCAATCTTATTTTTTTCATGCACATAATTATAAGTAGGCAATTATCAGGAGTAAAAAACAACGATTTTTAAACTGCAATCGTCTTTTAAAATGATTGTTTTAAACAATGGTTATTTAGAACGAATCAGCTATATTATAGATAAGCCATATAAAATACTAGCTTTTACCAGCGGATTTGCCCGCGTGGCGGTCAATAATTATCCCACGGGAATCTACTGTCGGGATAAAAAGTATCCTATATGTTAATCCAGGTTAAAAACTACCTATGTGCCAAATTGCATTCAAATCTGTTCAGCCGTTTATGCTTGATTAAGTAACAAATATTCAAACATCTTCACAAACTTTTACATTTATAATATTAGGTCTTTACCTATGAAATTGCCGTTCTGCAGTACTGGCCATTTCAAATCAAAATAATTTTTGTTTGGCTAAGAATTCTAATTTCAAATTAATTTTATTTTAAAAACATGGATTTTTTTTCTAAAAGTAGTCATTTCTTTATTGATTAGTGTTACATTTTCATCGCATTTCAATCTTTTTCGTCATCATGGATACGTTAAAAATTCGAGTAATTATGGAATATGAGTACCGTCGTGGCAGCAACGCGGCACAAGCGGCACGCAACATCAACGACGTTTACGGAGCTAACACTACAAACCAACGCACCACCTGTTATTGGTTTGCTCGCTTCCGTTCTGGAAATTTCGACCTGAAAAATGAACCTCGCGGTCGTCCGAAGACTTTGGTCGACAATGACGAATTAAAGGCGATTGTGGAAGCTGATGATACACAATCTACGGCTGAATTAGCAGCAGCTTTCGACGTTAGCGTCAAAACAATATTGGTCCATTTGCGTCAAATTGGCAAGGTAAAAAAGCTTGACAAATGGGTGCCCCACGAACTCAATGATCGCCAGCGCGAAGTACGCGTCGAGACGTGCCTTGCACTGCTCAACAGACACACAAATGAAGGAATTTTGAACCGCATTGTTACCTGCGATGAAAAATGGATTCTGTTTGATAACCGTAAGCGCTCAGCAAGTTGGTTGGATCCTGGTTCAGCACCTAAACAATGCCCTAAACGAAAACTTACCCCTAGAAAAGTGATGGTCACTGTTTGGTGGTCTAGCGCCGGTGTGATTCATCACAGCTTCTTACCAAACGGGGTGAGCATTACTGCAGATGTGTACTGTGAAGAACTGAACACAATGATGGAGAAGCTGGCGCATCTCCAACCAGCATTGGTCAATCGCTCGTCTCCGCTGCTCCTGCACGACAACGCGCGACCTCATACTGCACAGCAGACGGTCTCCAAGTTGCAAGAACTGGGGTTGGAAGCTCTCCGTCATCCGCCCTACTCACCAGACCTTGCGCCTACAGACTACTACTTTTTCCAGAATTTGGATAACTTCTTGGCGGGAAAAAAATTTAATACCCGAGAGGCAGTACAAAATGCCTTTGAAGAATTTGTTGCCTCCCGTCCAGCTGTTTTCTTTAAGAAAGGCATCAATAAACTGCCACTGCGATGGCAAAGATGCATTGATTGCATGGGTGATTACTTCGATTAATACAAATAAAAAATTCATGAAAAAAATTCGTTTAAATTTTTTCATACAAAACGGCAATTTCATAGGTAAAGACCTATTATTAGTAAGATGTGGACCGTACCTACATTATTCCATTCACTAAAGTTAATTTGATTAGTGACCAATGTATAACACCAGCATTATACTGCCTTATTACGTATGACATTTGTGCTTGTCACAATGACAGGTGCAATGTCTATCAGCAAATTGCCATTATAAAGGTTGTTGTTTTAATTCAGTAGTGATGTGAAATAATTATTAACATATTCGATTTAATGTCTTATAATAAGATGTTGTTGCGTATGCAAAATGTGATACGAAAATTATTTATTAAGTTACAATAAGGCTGGTCCTTCTAAAGTTTATGTAAGCAATTTGTTCTGGCCCTTCGGGGCATTTATTTTGAAATGTAAATTGATTACTTTTTGGAATCTAAATGAGATAAAATGGTTGAAAAAGTCTTTAACACGTAATCAATTAAAAGTAATTCACGTTAGTTTTAAATAGCAGAGCCTGAAAATAATTTAGATTATTTTCCTCTAAGTTGCCTTAGGTTCTTATTGCTAAGAACCTAATTAAACCTGTCGGATCTTTATTCAGAAGTCATTAGTCGCGCCATTTATTTAAAAAACACAAGAAAGTAGGAATGTGCATTGACATAATTATCAAAGAACATAATATAGGTAAATTAATTGAAACATCAGGTGACCCGAATTAACACAAACATAATTCTAAGCATTTCAACGTTTACAATAATTAAACACTAATAATATGTCTACAGGCGCCACCTGTCAGTTATACTGTCATTAATATGCGCATAGATCATACGTCTATGGTAATAGAACATAAGTGTGAACATCAAAAGGCAAGCTTTTTAAACTTGAGCAGTTTTGCTCGCATACTAGGAGAATTACTTTATGTACCTGTATTAAAAATAACATATATTTTAAGGCAGGCTATGACTTATCTGTGTACAAAATTTCATCACGATCCGTAAAGCAATTTATGCATGGTTACATTATCATGACAGACTTTCAAAAAGCCCAACAAACATTATTCAGAATAGGGCAAAAATATGGGAGCCTAAGAAACGTTTACCTAAATTTCAAAAATAACTAACTAAAAAAAATAGTTTTTGAGGTCATGCGTTACGTAAAACATTGTATTTAATTAATATACAATGTTTAACGTAACGCATGACCTCAAAAACTATTTTTTTAAACAAACTATTCATATTCAGAAAATTTCGTTGAGCCCAGCATTACTTTATGCATTTAAAATTGAGTCTTAAAACCCTGAAATAAGAATGAATTTTATTTGGCTCAATCAGCGGTAGGTGTGGCAAAATCCATATTTATTTTTTAAAACACCTAGATATTTTAAAAGTAACTAAAATCGATTCAGAAGTCAATTATGAACAAATTACTTTCAGTACTTGTACTTATTCTGTAACAAAGTGTTAGTAGATAATCTTTTAAAAGTAAAAATAAATAAAATTAAAGAATATTTTTAAAAGTCGAAAAACAAAATGTGTTTGGTCAAGGTCTGAGTTTACCTTCGGATATCTCTTTTTCGTAGAATAAAATTAACGTCTCACAAGTTTTGGTCGAAGTCGCCCTGGATCCATGAAAACTATCATTCCTATCCAATCTCCAACGACTTTCAAACTGCCATAGTTCCCAAATGATACAGAAGCTATACAAACCCTACTATCCTACCAAACGGACATTGTTTGTGATGACCGCACAGCGGCTACACATAATTTTGTGCGGTAACCCTAACCCTCACTTAACCGGATTCGATGACCATTTTGACCGGCTGCGCTTAGGGTTGAACGCGTCATTGAACTTGTTTCGGATTTAAGTGCACTAGTGCTTTAAAAAATTTTGACGTCACGCCTTTGATTCACGTATAAGCCGATTATTGAATATTGATATATTGTTACAAAACAGTTCATTCCATACACAAAAGGACTCATTTTATCATAACTGGCTAATCATAAGAAAAACAGTCTTAAATTCTGTGGCAAATGGAAAAAAAGTGAACACGAGAGACGGAGCAGCGAAAGTGGTGACGCATTTTGGGAAATTCATGTGAAGCGGTGGACTGCGACATGTTGACCAAGTAATCGTTCAAAAACATTATTTCCGCCGAAATACGTCCACTACTGCACATAGACCTGCCCCAGGCTCCACCACTTCGACCGGTTCTGTGCTTCTCATATAAAGCGGATTCCTGCGGCCTTCACTAGATAATAGGTCCACGTTGTGGGAGGCTTTCCAACTCGACGTCTTTCGACCCCATCGGCAATCTGTTCTGCAAGCACCGTGCTCTGCCCATCACTGCCACTTTTGTTGAATACTTGTTGTTTCTTTTGTTGAATTGCCACAGCAAGTTTGGTAATCCTTCAGGCCAAGGAGTTGCCTATTGGCGTCCCCATTTTATGTAATCTATCTATAGCCCGTAACGTGCCACTGCTGGGCCACCCTTTCCCTTTTCCACACACGTCTGACCACTATCATTGCAAGCTAGTGCTTGCGGTGGGAGGTCAAGTTCGTCCCTTCATCTTCGTCTTGGTCTGCTGCAATGTTGTTAGCATTAAATGGGACCCAATCAGTGGTTAACTGTTTTAGGGTAGCTCGTTACTTTCTCAAATGTTTTCCTTGCTTATGGTACGATGTCAAATATACGATTTTCTAGCTTTCTTTCTTTAGATATGTTGGGGTCGGCTTCCAGTCTAATCAGATGCAGCTGAGTACCAGTATTTTACATGGATCGACTGCTTATCTGACCTCTTCAACTCAATTACAAGGTGATACGATACGAAAGTGGATGCCCCTTGGTGAGACTGGTTGTCAGTCGTTCGGGCTTCTGACAACCCGTTACGATTGTCAAAGATCCACGAATAACAGCGGCTTAGCGTTCTTTCGAACGAAATATCTTGTATGTTCGCAAAAACTTAGGCCTTTTCAAAAAACGATGCGATTTCCATAATCTGAATACACGTAGTAAAGATGAAATTGTGATTCCAAAATTTAGATTGACTAAAACTAGCAAGTCATTTCTAATAAACTGTATCCGCTTCTATAACAAGTTGCCAAAGTCAGTTACAGAACTTAGCGATCGAAAGTTTAAAACGCACATCAAACGTGTCCTTATCAAAAAGCATATTATAAGATAAAAGGCTACGTTGAAGACAGGGAAGTTTGGCATTAATTCCTTCTGCACATGTGGCTTCTCTGGTACCTCATTAACAGCATAACTATGTGAAAGTCTAATAACTGCTCTCAAATACAATGTTCTTTTCTTTTCTTTTTGTTTTAACAATGCTGACATATTATCGTCATTATTTGACATTATACATCAATTTTAATATTTTTAGTGATTGTCATGGAAATCATGTCACTATGTTTAAATAACTTTATTTTATTTAACTAGATTATTTTACATATTGTGAATGAGAGAACGTTGTAGGCCTTACAGGCTGTAGATTTGTAGACGATTTTCTATTCTGTATTCGTCTAAGTACCTGGTCCTTATTGACAGGCCTGCGCTGTCCTCCCATAAATTTTATCTCTGTAATTTGAAAAAATTGTTAAAGCCAATTATTTTTAAAAGAGTAACCGTGGACTTTCTTGCCGGCTCTTCTCCATAGGAAACAACAATTTGGAACCGTGCACCTAGCTTCTGACGTTTCATAAGTGCCCACACAGGTTTAGATGAAATAAAAATATTTTGATTTGATTTGGTACGTAAAGATGGTCACCCATCCACGCACCAAGTGCGGCAATCGTAGCTTAACCGCATCATTCTACCTGTACGGCTGTTATTACTTAGCCACAAGCCCTTATTTCTTTAGATGAAAATGAAAATAGAGAGAATTGTACAAAGACGAAAAGTTATACCAAATTTATTTTCTTGGTTTGTGGTGTTTGCCAACCCTACGCGTCGATCCCATTGTTATCTAAGCCACAAAATAAGCCATCCCGTGACCGAGGGCTGTCCCCGCCCAATTGAATCTCAATCACCATTACGATAATATATCACTTTTTTATTCTTCTGTAAGCAATACTTTTTGCTGCGGTCTTCTTATAGGTAGCAGTATTTTCTTTAGTAAAGACTTTTTGTTATGCATCCTAACCTACAATTTGGGATTTGTTTGAGCGATATGCTAGCATCTTCTTCCTAAAATTGCTCCAAAATATTAATAAAATATAGCCTTTTGGGCGATTTTCCCGTTGATAACGATGCAGACAGATTTATTAAAGCCCAATTGTTTCTTTTCTTTTTCTTATACTACATTATTATTATTACAACACCATTCGTTTTTAAATGATGTAAATATTTTCGTAAAAAAAAATCATTATTCTGAAATAAAACAGTCGCTCTGACATCATATACCACTTTTGCACTACGTAATTTAGACCTCTCTTGGTGATTTTTTAGATCAGAATTTCAAATATTATGTGTCCCGATACCTATCCAATCGTAATTTCATCCTTCTGTTATTTCACCCAACTACCTATATCTTACCCGACTTAATAGTAAAGTGGTCAGCCACACTTATAGGATTAGTTAAGGGTCGTATATCTTATATTTGCATGTTGACGTCCAGATTATAATATTATAGTGGTCAGTTTGTTTGGCTTTGTTTAAGATCCCTACGGTTCCGTGTTTGTATCGGGATTATAATTTATTAAACTTATATTATAAAGCCTACACATTTCGTACGCATCCGCAATACTGAGTACATTGTTTGTGTATTAGTATATACGTAGGTACGTCAAGATCTTTCGGGAACAGAAAATGAGAAAGTAGGACCAAAAAGAAGCAAAAAAGGAATAACTCAACAATCCCTTGCTGAAAGTTTAAAAAAAATTGCTAATTAATTAGTGTGCGACCGAAAATGGATTTGCACCAGAAAACGAAAAAAGAAACTTCGGCTTGGCCAAAAAGGAAAACGAACACCAAAATAATTTGGACATCATAAAATGCTGATAATTTCGCTGTATGCGCATAAAAACATTACAACTTCAAAACAATATCGATGTCAGCTGACTAAAACCACGAGCAGACTCGATACACCCCGAAGTTAGCCGAACCTCACCATTCCTGAGCTTTAGAAGTAGGCCAAATGACGTTTCACGAACTTCTGCTTGACAGCTTGGCCGAAGCATCGGCTGGTTTATGGTCGAAAGAATGTCCCAATAATGATTTATTGTCCGAAAATGGCCCAAAACTAAAACGAAGCTTCAGTCGGTCACTACATGCTACTACGCAAATACGCATTGTAAATTGAGCGGAATCATAGGACAAGAGTAATCACATAATAAATCATGCAGTAAGATAATGAGTTATAGGTATTACCTGTCTGACCAACATAAGGCGTCGTCTCGATACCTGAAAATAAAAATAAAGTCTTTACTGTTCAACTCATATGTGAAAAAAAGTTCTTTATTCCTTGCAACCTTGCAAGTTCTCTACCCAAAAATTACATACAGGATAAGTTTTTAACCAGTGCGCAAACTGTAACCATGAATTCAGCATATCATTCTAGACTGTACTGTAGAAATTTTTGGAGGTTATTAAAAAAAAAAATGTGCTGTTTCATAGAAAAGCCTAATAAATAATACCTACGCGGTCAATATGTATGGAACAGCTGATTTTTTTTGTACAAATATTTCTACGCCAGGGTGTCTAGAATGTTATGCTAAATTCATAGTTACAGTTTGCGCACTGGATAAAAACTTATCCTGTGTACTGTTCCAATAATTAACTACGTAACAAAATCGCAGTGGGATTTTATTGCGTAGTGGATTTTCAACTCTCTGTGTCGAACCGAGCATTGAGAATTCAACAGAGGGCAGCAGGCTTACCACGAGAACCGAAGAGAAGCGTTTTGTCGACGGAAGAGTAGACAAAAAAGACGTTTCCGTGTAGACAGTTGACAGTTTTATACCGAGAAATGTAGACAAGCGATTTCTATTCTACGATAGAGTAGAAGTAGAAAGCGTCATGCTAAGCCTGCAGCGCGAGTGACTCAGCGCGTCGAATAAAACACAGCATTCGATTTTCGACTCTCGGCGCTAAGCAATTGGCTGAAAATCCAGTGCGCGAAAAAATCTCACCGCTACTTTATAACGCCCGAACGTGGGCTAACAATCTAAGACCGTATTCAGTTCAACAACGACAAGGTGGTTGCCAACGACTACGTTATTATATAATTAAATACAGCCATTATCACTCCACAGTTCCTGATTATACAGGAAAAGGGGCACTACCTACTTATATCTTGGTGTATATGATTATAATTTGTACCAGTTATTACCGATCTTACAGAAATGCCAATAATACTTGCGAGGTTTTACATTTGAAAACGGGAAATATTTAACTGGGGTTATGGGTCCTTGTGAGGGCCGCCGGAGTCCGCTGGATGCGGGAAGCGCAAAACCGGTCGAAGAAGCTGAGCTTGGTCCATATGTCCAGCTGTAGACGTCTTTCGGCTGAAATGATGATGATGATGAACGCTAAATTGTAATTTGTTAATCACTCCAATTGCATCTGGTCAATTGATCAATTTCCGCATCAATTTGTGCGTTAAAAAAAAATCTGCTGTTTCATAGAAAAGTGCGATACTTACGCGGTCAAAATGTATGGAACAGCTTGTTTTTTTTTTTTTTTTATAACTGACGAAAAATTTCTGTCCCGGGGGGTCCACAATGATATGCTGAATTCATGGTTATAGTTTGCGCACTGGATAAAAACTTATCCTGGATACACAGTAGGTATACAGGAAAGTGTTCGGTGACGATGACGCGAGTTCTATGATTTTTGTTCACCCAAAAAGTGCCCAACGCGCCTTAAGAAGTTTTCACTTCAAAAATACAGTAGCATTACCGTCTCTGCTTCAATATCAGCAGTACAAAATTAAAACTTAAGAATCCTACGACCGAAGCTCGCAACTAGGATTCGCGCGGAGACAATATTTCGTCTGAATATTGCTATCGTTGCGCTAGTGTTAGTACCTGTCGAGGATACATACCTACAGTGAGCAGTACGATCACACACACATTGACAATGGCTTGACGCGATAGCGCTACTAGCTACTGACCATTTATGATGAATTTGGATGTGTTACGTAATACCAAAAATGTTGAATGAAAACTTATTGTATTTTAATTTTTTTTTCGACATTTTACAACTTGATAATATGAGCTATGCTTCTGAGACAACAATATTACGGAAATTGTTGGTTATAATACCAAAAAAACAGTGAGAAAACATGTCATTTACGCTGTAAAAATGTGCGAAATGCAATTCGCTTAAACTTCATTTGAGGTAAGTATTTTGGAAAAAAACCCCCTACGAGCCTAGATAAATACTGTCTGAATCCGAATATCATAATATGGTGGAAATATGCTCAAGTTGCAAATGATTTAGGTATTACGTATGTATGGATAGTTCATTGTACGTAGGCCTCTTAAGGTAAATTATTACTTAATTTAACTAAGGGAAATTGTAAATGCACCTAGGTACATAAGAAATGATGACCTCCATCGGGACCTAAAAGTTGAGTTTATCGCAACAGTGATCCAGAAATTTGCAGAATCTCACGAAAAGAGACTTCATCAGCATGTGAACGTCGAGGCAATCAAGCTTCTCGACCACACAAACATAATTAGAAGACTAAAAAGAACAAAACCGTTCGAGTTAGTGTTTAGTGTAAAGTGCAAACAAACACAAGAACGAAGTGTATTCACCAGAAACGAACGAAGTGTATTAGAGACAATAAGAAAAGTGCTATTGGACACATTCTTAGTAAAGACAATTTAATAGTTTAGGTTATAATTAAATTACTTATTAGTCTATCTATAGAGCTAGATTGTAATAAGATTAGGGTCCATCCTATTGATGAACCCTAGGACAAGGGGAAAAAACAACTACTTAATGACAAGCTCATAAATAAACCATCAAAACAACTACTGCTTAATACAATTTTACCAATTCGTTCCAACAGCACTCGGCTTGATAAAACATTAAAACTCAATAAATCCTCGCGATAATCATCCAAGTTCAGTTCGTAGTTAAGTAAAAACTTCAGATAACATAGCTATGGTAAGCATATACATATATTATGTATGTAAAAACATAACTGGGCGAGTTGACTCATTATTGATCGAGATACGACAATACCTAGACGTCTGTCTCACACCTAGGGTCACCATGATATAGGGAATATGGAAATGGCAACCGTTGCAACCGCGCTCTGGCAAAGAGTGAAATTATCAATTCAATATCCATCTTTCGGTGATTGTTCGCTAATCGCTTATCTTCTTAAAAGAAGATTAGGTATAGGTACACTCGGTAATCAGGTACAAACTGATAAAAGTCTGCTAATGCTTAAGGGTAGGGTTTTTTTTTGGGTGGGAAATCATCACATAACTTCTCCCGCTCTGGGTGGAGCAGGAGGGCCTGTCAGACTTTTACTGACTAAAACCCACCCGTGTTCCCTCAGTAGCCCGTAAGCCAGGGGCTGCGGTATCTCTGTCGAACAATCCCGCACCCCTGGCAGGCATCGGCCCTTGCGGGCCCCGTCACTTTGTGCTGACATCTCTTTGAGGCGCGAGTGGAACACAACGTGCCGTCGACTTGGGCTTGGTCCTTACCGGACAGCGAGCTACCCATTACTCGCTGTCCGCAAGCTCTCGGCCTGGGAGGGTAGGGTAACCCGCGAAAATCAAATTTTATCACGCTTTTTGTAATTTGCAGCTTTTAAATACACACAAAAACTTACTCATTCTTTCATTGGGAAAACTGGGTAGCTAGCTACGTACTTACTAATTTGTGAACATTTGTTGTTGTTAATAGGGAGTTAGTTGCGCCACTTCTTCTTCTTCCCAGCTAAAGCACTAGGAAAGGTAAAGGACGGGCGTTTTGGGGGACTGTTTTTATAATTTTGACGTTCAAAAAGTGCTGACTTTCAGACTAGTTTGAATAAATGACTATTAATTTTGAATTCAGGAAACAGCTACACCTGCTGTCAATCTTTATTTCTTTATCGTCTCTTGCAAATCTGAAGCAGCGTCATCATCATAAGTCTATAATGTTCCCACTGCTGACACAGGCCTCCTCTCTGTGAGAGGGAGTGGGCCGTAATTCACCGCACGGGCCCAGTGCGGGTTGGTAGATGTCACATGTCCTCGAATTTTTGGTTTTAGGATATGCCGGTTTCCTCATGATGTTTACCGTTCCTTTACCGTTTTGAGAGCAGTGGTGATGAAATAATTTACACAAAGTAAAGCGCCTGTCTGGGTTCGAACTCACGACCTACAACTCGTAAGTCGCGGTCGTTGCCACTGGGCCACCACTGCTCCCGAAGCAGCGTACTAGGAATTAAACCACCTCAACTATATTTATTTCAATAAACCTAATTCCAAGTACATTAACTATCAAAAAAACCTACTCAAGGCCTTCCCTTCTCAACCAGCATCCCGCACATTTTTTAACCCTTGCAAAAACCTTTCCCTAACTACCTCTTCCATTCTCTATACATCAGTGAACTAGACCATTTCCCAGTGTGCCGACCTCCCAGGCAATGAATGAATAATTCACGACGCCTCGCTAACCGCCGCCTACATTATTAATAACTGACGGTTAGCTTCTGAACATGACGGACGGAAACCGCTAAAAATGGTGGTTAATTCGCGTTTTGAAGAAATGAGGTGCTAAGTTTTAGGTTTTGGGGCGACGTACAATGTTGTTGGGACCGGTTGAAACCGTTAGGATTTTTCTAACGCTGGAATTGCTGCCTGCCATAAACTAATTGTAACAAATAGACCATATATTACATTATAGTTCATCATCATCATCATCATTTCAGCCGAAAGCCGTCCACTGTTGTTGGGCATAGGCCTCCCCCAAAAGAGGGGTTTTGCCATAATCGCCACGCTTGACAGGAGGGTTGGCGATCGCAGTATGGTGGTAAAATGCATAGAGAACGCTGCTGCCCATTCTCTAGTAAGTCCCTTAGTCGCCTTCTACGACACCCACGGGAAGAATTGGGATCATGCTATTCTTTTACGTCCGGCACCATATGGAACTTTATAGGTACTTTCTTCTAAAACGTTTGAGCTAGGTGTACGGTTTTAAGAGGTGAGACCTCGTAAACGGAGCCTACCACAACGACAGCAGCAGGGTGCGGATGTGAGGCTGTGTCACAAACTATGCTCCACCTCATATCTTGCCCTCTGTGCCCCAAAACATGCAGCCAAGGAGACCTCTATGCTGCCACCCATAACGCCGTGGAACTGGCGAAGTTTTGGGCCAACAACTGTCGTGCCAGCGACATGAAGAAGAAGAAAGGTATGGTCCTATGAAACTGAAAATAAAATGGCCCTTTCAAAATGAAAGGTTTTGCTTACAGATATGAGAATAGGTAAAGTTTAATGTGCACCTAGCTTCTGACGTTTCATACTTGTATCCATGCAGGCACAAGTGAAATAAAATATTTTGATTTTGAATGTCTTAAAACATTAACAAAATCCTTGTGGTAAGAATTCGCAGGCAGTTTACTTTGTGTAAATGATTTCATCACCACTGCTCAGGGCCTAGAGACAAAATACATTTTGTTCGTTAGCGTTCACGCCAAACGCTACGCCAAAATTGTATGGGAATCACATTACCTGCGGAAAGATTACGTCGTGTTATTTCTAGGAAATGTGTTTTGTCTGGGACTGCTGAACAGAAAACATCGTGAGGAAACCGGCACTACGAACCAAAAATTCGAAGATATGTGACATCCGTCAACCCGCACAGGTCCTGCGTGGTGGATTATGGCCCACTCCCTCTCCCAGAGAGCAGGCCTGTATCCCAGCAGTGGGTACATAATGGACTGATTATGGTAAGATTTCCATAGAAGTTGGTACTGCTCAATGCACACATTTCTGTTATAATTTATTAGTTCAGATTTAATTTAATTGACTATGTAGGTATGTATATTTTCAATGACAATGTAATTTAATAAGAAAACTGAATAAGAATAATTATGTCATAATGTTCCTAATATATTTGCATACCTCATATTATGGTTATAATACAGTGTACCTTAAGAACCTTTTGTAACATCCTCTGAACCTGTATTATGCAAATAAATAATTTGATTTGATTTGCATTCTCAGCCAGCCTGCTTTACATTGGTCTGACCGACTCTTTGATAGTTCAAAAGTACCTTTTCAACACACTTGCTCATAGAATCGTGATATCTAACTCGGAACGCAAAATATCGATGTGAGCGGTCACAGCGTTATTTTTCTAATTAGGAATGCGGCTTTAGTATAAGGCCGATCGCCATTGTTAGATGCGCGCGCATTGGAAAACTGATTACTTTTTCCCGCCATTGGCAAAAAAAAACTCAACTCGTTTTCACTGTTGAAATTATAGTTATTTATTCATTAAAATGACTACAAGTACTAGTTATGAAGAAAATTATTTATGTTGTAACACTAACACCGCCCGATATAAGATGTCCCTTAACGTTATGGAAAGTTTACTAACTAAAAACTCCAAGGAATAAATTATTTTTAGTATTATTTTCGCCACAAGTGTGTTGAAAAACGTTGTATGATACACGTGTCTATTGATGATTACCGTCCTCGGCTCTCTTAAGACCCTAGCCTGGCGGCTCGGGTCTCAATGGCGCCTCAGCGGTAATCACCAACCTTATACACTTGTACCATAATGTACTATTATATGGTTTAAACTATAGTTAAAAACATAAGACACCCATTCACCAACACAGTGAGTGAAAAACCTTGAACAGAAACAAATAAGCACTAACACAAATACTTAACTAAAACATTGACTCCTCAACCTCGTCGAAAACCCATCAACTAGAAACTCCTTTAAACCAAGAAACTATAAAGTTAACAATAGGGAGATAGGCAGAGAAATCGCTTGTACCAGTTAACTTAGCAGAATAGATATTCTGCACCTTGCTTATTGACTGCGTATACGCACAATATGGTGAATAGAATATTGTCTATGGTCCATTATAGGACATTGGTCTGTCATGGTAATTATTATGGATGGTGCTATTGTGGCTAAATATTTAGAGCAGAATTCTTGTTCAGCTGAAGTGGCTATGTTTTGTAGGTATTTTCAGTATGGATGTAGCGACCTCTATAGACTCAACTGTTTTTCTAACTATAAGTAGATACTTAACTATTTGAGTATTTGATTATTTTATTCAAATATTATAAATTGTGAATCAAGTTTTTTTCATATAACGTTTGAGTATTTCTCCTTCCTATAACACTTAATTTAAAAGCTTTACCGTAGCTACTGCTTAGGTATTCTTAGTTACCGGAATCACATTTCGCACCTTTAGAATTAAAGAGACCTAATGCGAAATTAGCTGCAAGCAAAATAGGTCTTTATAATTCATAATTATAGAGACCTAAATCGAAATTATTCGCAAGCAAATTAGGTCTCTTTAATTCTAAAGGTGCGATTTGTCCATGTCGTTCCCACATTGGATGAAATAACAAAATCAATAAACGGCTATGAAATATTCGTGTATTCTCGTTCGCTCCACTTCTCAGTGTGACACAGTCGTCCCACTAGTGGGACGACTATTCTTTTCACGACTCTTAGTGCGATACCATCTTGTATACGTGTGCCGTACAGACGCCAGCACATCAAGCTATCCCAAACTGTCAAATTTTCTCATTTGAACATTAACCTTATACTTTTGGAATAGGGTTGAAAAACTATGAAAGAAATTTGACAGATTGGGGTAGCTTGATGTGCTGGCATCTGTAGTATCGAATTAAAGAGTCTTAATCCAGGTGATGGTCTACCCAAGTGCCAAGCATAAGCATAAACATTATCAGCCAGACCCAAATTATTTAGCAGGATCAATGGGAATTCAAAATCCCACTAATACATTCGTCACACTAAAAATATCAGTGGGACGAACGGAAATAAATATAATATTATTTATGAAATTCCTTTTCGTCCCACTAATGGGACTACGGCAGTGGGACCAACGGAAGTACACGATTGTTAATTTTTTCATAAAATGTAAAATGTCTGCTGCGACATAGCAAGCAGTTGTGAACGTCTGCAAGTGTCAGTTGAAGGCATTCATGACGAGCACCCGAACTCAGGAAACAAAATAGGGTTGGCATAAATGAAACACTACATGTGTCGCAAAACAAAACAACGAAAATTTTACTATAATTTGTTATGTGTTTTCAAAGACATTTTCCAAGAAACGACCGAAGACGGACGAACTGCCCAATTATGGCTTTTCGAACGTCTGCAAGTGTCAGTTGAAGGCATTCATGACGAGCACCCGAACTCAGGAAACAAAATAGGGTTGGCATAAATGAAACACTACATGTGTCGCAAAACAAAACAACGAAAATTTTACTATAATTTGTTATGTGTTTTCAAAGACATTTTCCAAGAAACGACCGAAGACGGACGAACTGCCCAATTATGGCTTTTCGAACGTCTGCAAGTGTCAGTTGAAGGCATTCATGACGAGCACCCGAACTCAGGAAACAAAATAGGGTTGGCATAATTGAAACACTACATTTGTTGCAAAGCAAAACAACGAAAATTTTACTATATTTTGTTATGTGTTTCCAAAGACATTTTCCAAGAAATGACCGGTGACGGAAGAACTGGGCCTAGAGACTAAATACATTTCTGTAGTTCACACCAAACAGTACACCAAAATATATGGGAATGACATTACCTGCGGAAAGGACACGACGTAAACTTTCCGCAAGTATTCCCATACATTTTGGCGTAGCGTGTTTTGTCTAGGCCTGCTTCCCAATTATGGCTTGGAAATTCAATTGTAATTGCATAGTTAGTTAATGCCACCACGCCTGCGATGTGATTGTGATGTCAAAAAAGTTTCCTTAGATTAATATGAAAATGCCATCGTAGAGTCTTCTGAATTAAATCTTGCCAATCTTTCGAATCAGCACCAAGTGACCAAGTGCACAGTTATAATAATCGACTTCTAAGTCGAGATTCAAACGAACGAAATAAAATCGCAGCGGGATATTTTCATGCACTGGATCTTCATCGCTCTGCATAGCGCCGAGAGTCGAAAATCGAACAGTGTTTTTTCGACGTGCTGAGAATCACTCGCGCTGCACTCAGTTGGATTCTCGATGCTCAGTTCCACACCGAGAGTTGAAAATGCTTTGTGCGAAAAAAAATCTGCCGCGATTTTATTTCGCCCGAGCCTAGAAAGGCGTTAAGCCCAAAAAGTTGTTTCCGAGAACATGGCAAAAAACGTGCGAATCGTTATTTCTTAAAAACTGTGATACTTACGTTACTGAATGTAGGACACATTGTTTGATACAATATAATAATCATTTCATCCGGCGGCGGTTAAAGTATTTTAAATTACATTTAACTAAGACTTGTGGGTTGGACGCTTTCAAGTGATGGAATTATCCAAAATTATGTTAGGTACTTAGCGGCCTACAAACTTTTCATATCTTGGGAACTATTTGTATTGTAAAAATGTTTGTTAGACAGAAAGATAGAGAATTTTGAACTCTCTTAGATTCTATTAAAAAGTAAAAATTGACCAAGTGAGGGTTAACGCCTTTTTAGTTAAAGGACGGCAGCGTGTGAATGTCGACTCTTTCTCAGCACAAGACACAGTAATAACGGATTTGAGACAAACATACCTACGTCATCCCCTGAAAGGTACTTTCTACTTCAGACGCGTCAATATTTCATGGAGTAGGTACCAACCCTACTGATAATACGTCATCAGTATGCGAGATGCGATCAACATTACAGCCAGCGGAACCGCGCCGAGCCGACGCAAACTTTATACGCGTTGATGTATAGGTTTAGTAAAGAGATCACAGTGTAATTGTCCCTTGGCCCATTATTAACAGGGACATGGATAAAAGGAGAGTACCTTTACCTAAAAAATATTCCAAACGACCTAGCTTACTCTAACGGTTACAGCTTTTTTATACGCAGGCACGGTCACCATAGACAGCAGTGATGGCCCATTGGTAAAGGCCGCAACTTACGATATGTAGATCGTAGGTTCGAACCTAGACACACTTCACTTTGTGTAAATTATTTCATCACCACAGCTCTCAAAACGATGAAGAAAAACATCGTGAGGAAACCGGCATGTCCTAGAACCAAAAATTCAAAGACATGTGACATGTACCAACCCGCACTGAGCCCGCGTGGTGGATTACGGCCCGCTCCCTCTCACATAAAGGAGGCCTGTGTACTGTGAACATTATAGGATGATTATGCTACAGTCACCAAAAACGTTATATAATCCGGGTCGCGGATATACTTGAAGATTAGTAAGCCAATGTAATATCCGTGTCGTTCCCTAATAATTTAATCAATGCTCACTTCTCACTGCTCACTTCTCACCCTTAATACGCATAAATTCACACACAAAAAAAAAAAAAAAAAACCTTACATATTTTCTTGTAAACTTCTCATAAGTTTGTCTATTGCCAATATGGCGCGCGATCTCCCGCGTTTTTAATAAAATTTCTCGCATGCGCGTATGTCTGACAATAATCTAAGAGATCGCTGATCGCACCGCGAAGGCTTATTAAATCGTGATGGAAAATTTTATGTATGAGAAAATATGGAAGAGATAAAAATGTTGTATATAAGTAACGAAATAAGTCTACTAGAAAGTCTACGGTAATATTTAAGAGGAAAAGTCTAATTGGAAAAATTTTGTTCATGCATGACCACGCATACCCCGGCGCCAGATATGTGTTTATTTGAAAATATGGTTTAGGTTAAACTATATTTACCAGTTTTCTACAACCACTTACTTACCAACTTCAATTTGAAGTTTCTTCCTAAATGCATTTATTAGAGGTAGACACTTGACCCATTCAACTGATGCAGGAAAAAACAGCTGATTCAGAAAGAGATTCAGGGTGACCGACTTTGACAGCTGTCAATTCAATGCATACTTCAAAAAGCACAACCGCTTTTTTATTTTATTTTAGCTCTACTCTTTGGTTCAAAAATTCTAATTGATAGAGCTAATTGATTTTCTAAGCGTAAACTAAAATGCGAGCAAGGATATCGCAATTCGCAAATTGAATGTAGAACGAAGTCTCATTCTGTAACAGTTCGGAATCGCATTCAAACTCACAAGGTGTTATTCTACAACGTGTTCCTAACTCGAACGAACATAAAAAGTAATAGAATTCGGTTTAGGAACGCCGTGTTCTGCCAGGGCTGTCATTTCGAGAGAAAAGTATGGTCTCACAATGCATGGATTAAAACAATGGCTAAATAAAAACGAATCTCAAACAAGAATATTTTTGTTGTAATTAAGACTTAAATATTCCAATTGTTTTCGTCTGAGATCAAAAATGTGATAAATTATAACAACTTTTAGTACAAACAACTTTGAAGCTACAAATTATTGCCAACTTATCGTATTAGTTCAATTTGTGCATCGCTAACCGGTTGAGGTAACTTGTTTGTCGTTGATGTAGGGACTTTACGGTAGGTATTATAAGCAGGATATTTGATATTAAACTAGCTTTTGCCCGCAGCTTCGCCCGCGCGGAGATCAGTGTAGGTACTATACATATAAACCTTCCTCTTGAATCACTCTGTCTATTGATGAAAACCGCATTAAAATCCGTTGCATAGTTTAAAAGATCTAAGCGTACAAACACGAAAAGCGACTTTGTTCTAAACTACGCAAGGTTAAGAATTGGTAGTATTGAATTAATAAAACAGAATTTCATAATAAAAACGTAAATGGTCATATTAACATAGGTTTACATACACACAATTAAACATGTCAATTTCTGAGCAATGGCGTTAGCTTCACTATAGCTTTTCAGGTCACGTCAACTATAATTCATCATCATTTTAGCCGAAAGACGTCCACTGCTGGACAAAGGCCTCTCCCAAGCACAGCCACGTCGACCACTTCTGTGCTTCGATCGGTCCACCTTGTGAGAGGCCTTCCAACACTACGTGTTCCGGTACGCGGCCGCCACTCCAGAATCTTTCGACCCCAAAGGCTATCTGTTCTACAAGCAATGTGCCCTGCCCACTGCCACTTAATTATGGCAATTCTTCGGACTATGTCTGTTACCTTGGTTCTCCTAAGGATCTCTTCATTTCTAATTCGATCGCGTACGGCAACTCCAAGGATAGCCCTCTCCATTGCCCTTTGAGTGACTTTGAGCCGTCTAATGAGGCCCATTGTACTAACTATAAGCTGATAACTATAAGTAAGGTAGCTTAAAATGAATTAATTCCGTCATCAGCTTTACAAACAAAACAAAATATTGATGACCACGGAAAAATGCAAGGTATGCAATATCTAATAGAAATTTAATAGTCTCCTTTACTTGATCAACCATAAACACACTATCAGCATTCTAATAGACGTTTCTTCTGATCAGACCAAGTCCCACTTGCTGGAGTGTCCTAAGAGCCCGTTCACAAACACCTTAGCTTAGTTATTCTGTAAAAAAATCACCTTGAAAGCTTAAGTGAAGTGAGCTTAAAGTGAATTGTATCTGCATTGCTTTTCTGTAACCATCTTACCGCGTGAAGTGAGCGTGGAGTGAGCTGTCAGTGTCATCCCAGTGATGCTAGGGATTGACCAAGCATTAGGTGAAATTACACTGACAGCTCAATTCACGCTCACTTCACGCGGTGAGACCGTGAGATGGTTACAGTAGTGCTATTCTGCAAAAATCTCACAGTGAAATCTTCGGTGAAGTGAGCTTAAAGTGTGCTGTCAACATTTAGCATTAGCCGGAATGACAGCTCACTTACTCCCTTCACCAAAGATGTCACGGTGAGATTTTTATAGAAAATAGCACTACAGAATAGCAATGCTGATGCTAGAAATTGACACTATTGACAGCTCACTTCAATCTCACTTCACTTAGTTTTTTCGGTGAGATTTTTACAGAATAGCACTACAGGTGACCTTAAGAATGACACTGATGGCGCAATCAACATGGCCACTAGGCTCAAAGAATATAAAAACAACTAAGAAGAGTACCATCGACACAATAATAAACAAAATTCAAAATTCGAACATTCCTCCCTAAGATGGCGTCCCTACGTATTGCAATTGTCAACACCCGTTGAACACTTTGCATTTTATAACACGCTCCCGAACGTTTGTCGAGAGCGAGACTGTAATGACGCCCATCAATTTTTACTGAGCCCTATCAATACTCGTTTTAACAATGTTGGATCTATGGCTTTCCGTTTTAGCACCGTGTTTGAATGTAAGTTTTGGCAGATGTAGGTGATAAATTGGAAATTTTATTCGCGATTGAAAACGCGAAGTTTTTTGTGAAATTTGATTCTGGTTAGAGTTATTTGAAAAGAGGGAAGGTAATTTAAAGGAACTGCGTTTATTGTGAACCGTGAAGGGCTAAAACTAAACTCTATTTGACATGATGACATAAACATATTTGCAAAAGGCCTTAGGTTACATACATTGACCACTACTGGGGCACAAAGCTTGAATAAAAGCATACAGGGTGGCAGGGACATCGATGCACTATCTGTTACCATGGATTCAGTAAGTACATGACTCGAAACCCACCTGTGCAGAAATTTTTAGTTCGCCATTCAAAGAAAAATAAGCTCCCCCATACATTTTGACCGCATAGGTATTTCACTTTTCTATGAAACAGCCGAAGAAAAATCTCAGCGCTAAGCGTTTAGAATCATGTTCTGATTTCAAGGTTACATTTTCCGCGCAATGTCCCTACCAACATTTAATAAATAAACTCTAATTATACTCTACAATGACAGCTTACGAAATGTCAATTTGTCCACCAAAAACCTCAACAAACCGGTAACCCACATAACCGCACTAAAACGGTTAATTACCATTAACCCCTGAACCGAATCGTCCCGAACCTCCCCGAAGTTCGCCGAACAACAAACTTGCGGCTATAGAACGCACGTGACGTCACTAATTCTAAACCCATGAAAATGGATTGTGGGACATTACTTTGTTTTAGGGTATTTTGGAAACATATAGGGAAAGGTGGCATGTTTAGTATGTTATACCGTTTTTATTAAATTTTACCGAATTTCTGTAGACCAGATGCGAGAGCAGTGTCACTAAACAAACATATCTCAATAAAAAAAGTAACTTTTTTTTTGCATCGTTTGAATCACCTACAGCGAAAAGCTCAGAAGGTAATACATACCTAGGTAATCAGCAAACAGATTACCTATGTTTCTTTTCAACACCGAATTTTCGTGCTGAAAAATCTGCATCAGGCTGTCTTTGTTTTGTTTTTGGTCTTTTATTTTTCTTTCTTCTGCTTGTAGGAAACTCTAAACTCAAAGCCAATTCATGTAACTAACTGTAGAATCCCAAAAACACGACCTAAAACAGCCAAAATATCAAATTTTAGACAAAACGTTACACCTAGAACGTCATAATGTCGTCATGTTACGAGTTTAAATTTTCAAATTCGGAACACGTTTGTCTCGTTGGCGACACTCGCGCTGGTTTATTGCATAAAATTACAATATTCGCCGCCAGAGGGCGACACAAGCGGTACGGCCATTATTGTATTACACGTCATTTTATTAAAACAATTATGTGTTTAATTGATATTCGTTGCATATGCGCTGGTGTTGGGTGATCCTTGGATGGAGGGAGAGAGATATTATTTGTATCTATTGATGACATAAAAAATCTTTGGGGCACTAGTGTACCACAGTCATTTTTGTCCTGATCAAAATCAAAACTCATTCATTCAAATTAAGCACGTCAAAATGACCATAAGACAGTCCTCCAAAACGCCCGCCCTGCACCACATCCTAGCTGGGAAGAAGAGGCGTAAAAAAACTTCCCAACAGCACAGTAATTGTCTGCTCAGGGCCTAGAGACAAAATACCTTTCTGTTAGCGTTCACGCCATACGCTACGCCAAAATGTATGGGTATGACGTTACCTGCGGAAAGAACACGACGTAACCTTTCCGCAGGTAATGTCATTCCCATACATTTTGGCGTAGCGTTTGGCGTGAACGCTAACAGAAATATGTTTTGTCTAGGCCTGCAGTTAGGTAAACTTGATTCGATGAAATAGTATTAGCATTACTCGACACAGGACATTAAATTAAATCATATGTCAGCTAGCTATGCCATCATCATCTGCCTAGCCTTTTCCCAACTATGTTGGGGTCGGCTTCCAGTCTAACCGGATGCAGCTGAATATCAGTATTTTACATTGAGCGACTGCCTATCCGACCTCCACAACCCAGTTACTGGGTAATACGATACCCCTTGGTAAGACTGGTTGTCAGACTTTCGGGCTTCTGACTATCCGTAACGACTGTCAAAGATCCACAAATGACAGCCGGGACCAACGGCTTAACGTGCTTTCCGAGGCACGGAGGGGTTATGGTATATAGAGATGGACACCCATCCACGGAGAAACCGCAGCAAGCGTAGCTTAACCTGAATGATCGACCCGTGCAGTTATTATTACTTAGCCACAAGCCCCTCAATAAACCAACAAATACAATGAAAACTGTATGTAGTTACTGTATGCTCTCAAAAAATGGTTGAAAACAGCATGCAGATGAAACCACTTTTCGTCGGCATTTACAAAGAAATTACATTTGAAAAAAATGGTTGGTAAGGTAACCTACATAATATGATACGTCATTTGGTTTAGGCATTACTTTTCTATGGGTATCAAATAATAATAAAAATAAAAACACCAAATCACCTCCAAATCGTTGAGATGAAACCATTTTACTACGTCATTTTTTAACAAGAGAGTTAAAAAAAATGTCTGACTTACTATGCTTTGCAATACAAAGGAAAATGATTTGATTTTGTTACTTTTTAAAAATATGCATTATTTTTATTATAATAAATTAAAAAATGCGACCGATTAAAGACTGCACGGCTACATCACCCCGCACTCGCACACAAATTTAGTGCGCCCAAATGCTGAAGGTCCTTGGCGTGTATACAAGCCTCAACTTCCCTACATAATTTGCAATGCTGGATTTTGTTCACATAGCTGTAACTCGAGATCATGAATGATGATAAACTAGGACCTTCGGAATAAAGTTAATACAATTAACAGTACCTAACAAAACCAAGGTCAGCAAGACGCCCAGTCACCACAAGCAGCACCCGTTCGCGAAAATAACCCAAAGATCAGCTCTACCTTCGCCGTATTTGAAGACAACCGCACAGACAGCATCCACATGATCACTAGTCAAATATTTCCAAAAGTACATTCACCCAGCTTTACAACACTTCATCGTTCATCAGTCGCGTCATGACAAACATACAGACAAACGAATTATGCCTCCGATGTGTTTGCTCGACAGTTTGCAGCCGTCATATTGCACACAGTGAGTCGTCTTACATACGAAACATTGTTAGATTGCATAAACTTGTCTAATTAGCACGATGTTTCACTAAACATTGGCATAATTAGGTTTTTTTAAGGGAAATGACGGCACTATAGTAGTTAAAAAAACTGTTGCATAAATGTGTGTGTATGAGAGAATTTATACTAGTGAATGCCTACTAAATAAAGGATCAAAGTTTAAAAGAATAAGAAATGGTTTTGTAATGGTATATAACTGGCGCGCCTCCCTTACATATGCATTTCATTGGAAAAAAAAATTGATAGAAACTCCTTAGTGATATTAACTTCTTAGTTTTGCCCTGTATCGTATTGATGGTTAAAAAAGTGTTTTAAACACGCCCGGGTGTTTCCACTGCGAAGATCGCCCTGAGGACACGGTGGAGCACACGATGGCGGTCTGCCCGGCTTGGGCGGAGCACCGCCGTGTCCTCGTGGAGGCGATCGGCGGCGGCGATCTCTCGCGTCCGACCCTGGTCCAGGCCATGGTACGGAGCGAGGGGGCATGGGGAGCCGTCACCTCCTTCAGCGAAGCAGTAATGCTCGCGAAGAGGGAGGCGGCGCACGTGAGGGAGAGGCAGCATATGCGACCTCGCGATCCTAGCCGCCGCAGGATACGGAGACGCCCTGGGCGTCGGGAATCCCAGGCCGATTTCCGGCCACCGTAGGCATGGGCTTGCGGACGGCGAGTAATGGGTAGCTCGCTGTCCGGTAAGGACCAAGCCCAAGTCGACGGCGCGTTGTGTTCCACGCGCGCCTCAAAGAGATGTCAGCACAAAAAGTAAAAGTCTGACACGCCCTCCTGCTCCACCCAGAGCGGGAGAATTTACTTATTTTGATGATTTCCACCCAAAAAAAAAAAAAAAACCTAACAAAGAAAATGTTTTAATAATGATGCCATTTTGAAATTTCGGAATTGTGTTTTATAGAATGTCAAATAAATTATGTACTCGTTTTGAAGTTTAAAATTCGAATTTTACGTTACGAGAGTAGATAAAAGCAATTTCGACATTTTGTTGCTAATTTAATTGCATTTCTGAAGAATGGAACCGGAATTTGTCGAAAAGAGATCTCTAACTGTTATCTATCTATTCAATTTGAATGTTCCAAAACTACAGCCAATTCGACCCATAATCATAAATTCACTCACAAATATCATGACTTTAGGTAACCACAGGTAAACTGACACATGTAGAACAAAACAAACATACATTTGCGTTGACCAACACTCTTGCGCAGCTAAGTGTTACACTCTGTGATTACAACGAAACGCAATTAGTCGCCAATTACTGCGCGCGCGCCGATAAGATAAAGATAAATATTCTAAAAGATACCTGACACCTACTTAGTGGACTATTCTTGATTTAGCTGCGAAGGTTTACAAAGTTGCAGTAGCCAGACTTGGAAAATTTGCTTTTGTCTTTGGGAACATAACTCTGTTCGGAATGGACGAAAGTACTGTCGCATTATCATTTTTTAGAGGGGCTCATGGCTTATTAATAACAGCCATACAGCGAGGTCGTTACGTAACACACTAGCCGTAACAGTGGCAATTTCATTTTGACAGTTGAACAAAATTCATTGCGTTATTTACGTTGCTGAGCAATGAAAGATTTTTTTTTCAAATGCCTTCTGTTTTATGTGGTTCATCGAAGTTACAACATTATATTAAACGCTTCTATTTCTGTAAGTAGGTTTATACCTACAGATAGCAGCACATCAAGCTACCCCAAACTGGCTAATTTTCCCAATTGAACCTTATGCTTTTGAAATAAAGTTGAAAATCTATCAAAAGAAATTTGACAGATTGGGGTAGCTTGATGTGCTGGCGTCTGTATAAAATACTCTGACAAGAAAGGACGAAAAAAAATCAGAGGTCACAGTCTCTTTTAAAGTCAGACATAATCTTGGTCAGATTATGTGAAGACCATGTGGAATGGTATCCGAAGTGGTCTTTTGAGGAAAGAACCACACAGAATGAGTGGACCTGTCTAATCAGTGCCCGCATTTATCAGTTATCATGCAGCTCACGTCTGAAATTGAGGAGCTCAATTAAGTATTTGTCAATCTCAAATAAAACAGGAAAAATTTAGAAGTTTTCTTATGTCACAATTTGAACACCACAGCCTGCAATATAAAACAGTACAATAAAATCCAACCATAAACCATAGTTACACTGAAAATGTTTTAGTCTGTGATCAATAGTCACATCATACTAGTAAGTTGTACCTACCCACATTTACGTAATTTCGTCGGTGTGTAAGTGAAACCGCAGGCTCATGTTGTATAGTCAATTGTATTATGAACAACAGTACTTTCTTTGGAGTGTGGTGGCAATGGCAACTGTAATAACGGTAGCAACCGGTTGTTGAGCGATGGCTAAGAGGATTTTGTTGTGTTATAGATCAATCGTGGAATCATTACTTTGAAGGCGAGAATATTTGGGGTCCTTTGTCTCTCAATCTACCTTTTCCAAACTATGTCGGGGTCAGCTTCCAATCTAACCGGATGCAGTTGGGTGCGGGTTCGTTCGAAAGAGATACCGCCGCCGCGCCGCCCCTGGCATACAGGCTACTGAGGGAACACGGGTGGGTTTTAGTCAGTAAAAGTCTGACACGCCCTCCTGCTCCACGCAGAGCCGGAAAAGTTGTTAGATGACATCCCAAAAAAAAACCGGATGAGTTGCATCCCTATTTGACATGAAACGACTGCCTATCTACCTCCACAACCCAGTTACTGGGTAATACTGATAGCGCTTGTTAAGACTGGTTGTTAGACTTTCAGGCGTCTGACGACCCATCACGACTGTCAAAGATCCACGAATGGCATCCGGGACCAACGGCTTAACGTGCTTTCCGAGACACAGAGGAGTGTTGGTATGTAAAGATGGTCACCAATCCACGGACCAACCGCGACAAGCGTAGCTTAACCTGAGCGATCGACCCGTGCCGCTGTTATTACTTAGCCACAAGCTCCATGACCCACTATTTCCCTCTAAAAATAATATGACGGGACTTCGCAGTTACCAGTCGACATAGCTCCCAAAGAAATACTTCTAAGTGCCATTTTTTTACCAAAAATCTTAACGCTGTTAGAGGCTTATTCGTTAGTTATTTTTATTTCTCTTCCATTGTAATGAATGTATAATCAACACCACATGTGTGAACTGATTGCCCTAACGGTGTACACAAAAAAAAATTCATAGGCAAACTATCAACCAGTTTTCGCTACTCATCACACAGCTATCATTACATACTTATCTATCTTCAACCTGCCTTACAGATGATTCTTCAAAACTAATCTAATCACCACCTGTTTCTCACATCCGCCCTGTAAAATAGTGTTACAAGCTAAAATAATTTTATTTCTACTCGGGATTATCGCGAGCCCGCACAATCAATAATTTTGTATCAATGACTGGCCGACCGCTTATTAGTAGAGGGAAAAAACAATAACTGTATATGTATGATTATATGCCTCGGTGCGTACAAGAAATGTAAGGATGTGGTGTTGTTGGTTTTTTAATGGTTATGCTGTTTTTGGTGACGTTTTTTTAATTGAACTTGGGAGACTGTTTTTTTGCGGTTTCGCGGATTTTTTTAGGACTTTAAAAAATAATGTCCACCACCGTCACGGTTTTATTACAAAATTACTTACCTATTTAAGTTAAACACATAACTATGACACTGGTCAAAAACTTTCGTCTTGAAATACTGCGGTATTTGGGACGAGAAAATATTACGAAGTCTCCACTCGTTCACAGCTTCGATTGTAGCGCCTCCGATCGCCAAGCAAGTGGGTGTCACATGGGCATTTAACATGACATTTGCCTTGTCCATGTTCATTTTAAACCCGCTCTTTCGGAAGCTCTACTGAGGTCATCCAGCATTGCATTGAGGTCCTCCATGATCTCAGCCATAACAACTATATCATCGGCAAGATGTGTGATGTACTCGCCATAGATGTTGCTGCCAGCCCCTTTCCAGTCCAGAACCTTGAAGACATCCTCCAGTGCAGCGGTAAACAGTTTCGGAGAGATAACGTCTCTTTGTCTCACACCTCGCTGCAGAAGGATAGATTTCGAAGTCTGGTCCTGGAGTCGGACTGATATAGTGGCGTTTTCGTACAGACACTTCAGCACCTCGATGTACTGATAGTTGATCTGGCGACCGCGTACCGGAAAACGTAGAGTAGGAAGGTCTCCCACAAGGTGGACCGATGACCTTGTGAAAGCCGCAGGAATCAGCTGGATATGGGAAGCATAAGACCGGTTGAAGTGGAGGAGCCTGGGGGAGGCTTATGTCCAGCAGTGTACGTTTTTCGGCTGAAATGAAGGTGGTAATGATGAAGACATAACCTATAAATTGGTGGAGGTAACACAAACTCACAATCTTACCGCTGAATATGGCAGTAAGTACAGGAAGCAAAGTGCAACGATTCTAAGAAATCAATCGAACAAGATAAAAAATGAAACCCAAATCTATTGTTAGTGAAAGTAAAATCATTTACTTATGTACTTAGCTTTCGCTCATCCAAAATTGTATACATCGCAGTTTATGACAATCCATCAATTGGTATCGTAGAAGCCGCAGCCTTCTTTAGAATAACTCCCTTAAAATTCGTGATAAATTATCATTTTTATAGGCACATGTGTCGGCTCGGTAACCATCAAACAATTTTTGGCCCTCTTTTTATAATTTTTACCGAAAAGTGTGCAATAAATAAGAGTGAAACACAAGTAACATCCACACAACATCCAACCAACTTTACGCGTTTGTGGCGTAAAATCACAGTCGACGATATAATTCTCATAATCCGCGGTGCGCGCGCATTCAACATAACCTTTCACACCTCGAGTCGTGCGCGCGCGCCATTGTGCGCGACTGTACGTAGCACTTGTGAACACGATTGTGCTTATTAAAGATAGAAACTATCGTGTGAAAAACTTGTAAAGCTGTGTGTGATTGTACCAATAGTGAAATTATTGTGGTTAATCGAGCTTATGCAACTTGCGATTGTACGGAGTTACGGACTTTGTGGGATATGAGTCATACATACTCATACTTCATTCGAGTATCAAAAAATCATACCTAATTTATCTGCACTTAAAGTTTTTACTTTACATCAGCTGTGCCCGCGGCTTCGCCCATCGATATCGTTGGATATCGGGAACTCTACCAGGACAACCAGTAACCTATGTTACTCCCTATAACATCAGTAAAAGACCCGTCAAAACCGGTCCAGCCGTTCCGGAGATCAGCCGGAACAAACAAACGGACACACAGCAAAAAAATATATGATGATGTGATTAATTTTTGAGAGATTTTTACTTTTGTATGCATTTAGTAAAAAGGTGTTATTTTGACATTAGGAACAGACTCTTCAACTTTATTTATTTCAATGTATTTATTGTATGTAGCTATATTATTGAGTCATAGTTGACTTGTTCCTCTTTTCCAACCCATTTAACCTACTGATGGATATTACAAGTCTCGATGTTTTAGCTAGGCCCCAATTCTGTATGGTTGTATATAAACTACGTCAATGGTGCCGATTCTGTTGTCACAAAATTCTCTAAACTAGACAAAAAATCACAAAAATTTAGTTTAGTCCTATCAAACGACGTTTTCCATTCTAAAATTCACTAAACTGACACAACTTAATTAGATTTAGTTTAGTCCTGTCAAACGACGTTTTCCATTCTAAAATTCACTAAACTAACACAACTTAATTAAATTTGAGTTTGACAAGCACTGATGTGATGACGTTTAGTTACTAGATTAAGTGGAAATGGCAAATAAGCTATTCTGAATGTGCCGTTTTTCACCTAAAAATTTGATTGTCAAACTAAAGCAGACTATTTTTAATCGCGACTAAATAGGTGTGGATTAAAATTAATTGTCAAGAACTAAAGTCTTTGGGAATTAATGGAAGCATACGTGATTGCAGCTGTTGTCGATTCGGCAGAAAGATATTTTATTTTATTTTTATTCCACTAATGGAATATAATACGAAATCCATTCGTGAAAACACTAAGGGATTTTTGTACTGTACATCTAAGTAGGAGCCTAAGTTCTTGTGCAAAGCTATCTTATCTTTATTACAGCTTTGTACAAATATTGAATAAACCCACTTCCAGATTTTGTGAAATAAGAAATAACTATTTTTTTAGAAACCATCAAGAAAGGGTTCAGCTGGAAATATCGGTGAAGTTCAAAATCGTTATCGGTGTACAACCCTAGCAGGATCGCATTGATCACAGATAACAAAAGCAAATACAAGTTATTACATCTTAGTTGATTAAAATATAAACAACAAAATAGTCAACAATATAGCTGTCATTATAGTAACTGTACTACATTTAAATAGTTATTGAATAACAATTTAAGATAATTATTTGATTTTGCCTAGGCTTTTTTTACTTTTTTGCACATCCGATCATTTCGTTCACTTTTATTCAATGTTTATTAATGTCTATGGTTTACGCAACTTAGCGATTGTCAAACATGATTTTAGTTGTGTCAAAATAGTTTTTAAATTTAGAGAATCTTGTTTGCAGAATAGCTTTTATGATTCTCTTAACTAAAAATTGAAAATTTTAGTTATAATTTAGTTTAATTCGGTGTATGACAGAATCGGCACCAATATCGTGTTTTTAAAAACCAAGTAACGGTAGGGAATCTAAATGTCATAGTTTGTATGTTCCAAGACAAATTGTCGATTTTATTAATACGATATTAGCAGATATCGTGTGTGATTGACGTAGTGAATTCAGGCCTTGTTCTCTATAATATTTGATAGTGAGGAGATGCCATCTTTACCTACACTAACTTCCAATTCAGATGGTTACCGACTCATTTACTGACACTCAGTGAGCTTTTACTTAAATTTCTGTTATAAATAAAACCCCTTCATCAGCAATCTAAATCAATGCACTTCAATTAGTAAGCTAACGAACACCATTCTACAAGAAAGGATTCTCTTTGTACATAATTGCACCCGTGTACTCATAAGCAGAAAGTAGAATAAAACCGCATCCAAGTAGAATGTGACGTAACATAAAAAGACACCTGCAAGTCCTGAACACTGAGCTTAAATAGTTGTTTGTGCGCGATTATACCATTACAACGCTTGTGAACATGACTGTACTGTTGTACACACGGTTACACGTCAACCTATAAACTTCCAGTTTACTCTGATCTCGCACTGTACGGAAATCCTATGCAATACGAGATCAGCTTATACTGGATGTGTAGCCGTGTCTCAAGTCTTCAACAGCTTATAATGTTCCCACTGCTGGGACACAGGCGTCCTCTCTTTGAAAGGGAGTGGGCTATAATCCACCACGCGGGCGCAGTGCGGGTTGGTAGATGTCACATATAGGTATGTCTTCGAATTTTGGGTTCTAGGACATGCTAGTTTCCTTAAGATGTTCCTCTCTCACCGTTCTGAGAAAAATGAGAAATGCTTTTTTTTTTTTTTTTTTTTTTTGGGTGGGAAATCATCAAATGACTTCTCCTGCTGAGTAGAGCAGGAGGGCGTGTCAGACTTTTACTGACTAAAACCCACCCGTGTTCCCTCAGTAGCCCGTATGCCAGGGGCCGTGGTATCTCTTTCGAACAAACCCGCACCCCTGGCAGGCATCGGCCCTTGCGGACCCCACCAGTGGTTGCTGACATCTTTGACGGCGCGCGTGAGGAACACAACGCGCCGTCCCGTCTACCACTTTTCGGCCGCAGAGGATAGGGAGAGCGGCTGACGCTATA
Source organism: Polymixis flavicincta (assembly GCA_949987655.1). Classification (NCBI taxonomy): domain Eukaryota; kingdom Metazoa; phylum Arthropoda; class Insecta; order Lepidoptera; family Noctuidae; genus Polymixis; species Polymixis flavicincta. The sequence goes on along the minus strand of OX465193.1, from coordinate 15,893,953 downwards.
CCGACACTCCTCTTCCCCTGCGGCCCCACCGCGTCCGCCATCAAACGGTGGCGGCCCCGTCCAGGCCACGGAAGGGAAGAGCGCTGCTCAGAAGCACCGGCACTCCTCCTCTACCGCAGCCTGTAACCCTCAGCCGCGATGCCTCCCATTCGACATCGCGGCCCACCTCAGTTGCGGTGCACCTCACCGCAACCTACTTTTTGGCCGTTACGTCAATGGCTTGAAGGCAAAAGCCCTGACGAGCGGCCCCACCGTTGGGTTCCTCTTGGCTTCACCGTGGATGGGAGACCACGGTTACTAAGCCCCCCCGCAACGACAATGCGGGAACCCACTCGGGGAAAAAAAAAAAAAAAAAAAAAAAATATTAGAAATGCTTAGTTTACACTTAGTAAAGTGCTTGTCTGGGTTCACGATGTTTTCGTTCCCCGTTTTGAAGGCAGTGGTGGTGAAATATTTATCTAAAGGTGATCTTACACAGACAATTTTTTTAGCAATGATTGCTCGGCAACACTAATGGATCAATCTGGATCAATTAAGTAGAGCAATCTGGAGTAACAGCAATAAAATGCGGCAATTGTTTCGGGGATATTGCTTCTAATTGCTCCATATATTTCACATTTCTCAATGTCGCCAATATGAGTTGCCGAATATCTAATCGGTCTGGAAATTTGTAATCAATTTTCTTTCTATCTCGTTTCAAGTACGTATAACTACGTCTCGTTTTTGCGAAAGGAACCGGCCGGCGCCGGCGGTAGAGGCGGCGGGGGCTGGGGAGGCGTATTGTCTAGTTTTTTAAGTTGTTCCATATTGCATATTGTGTGGTCGTATCTCTGGCAGCACGTTGCTACATCTTGCCATTGCTCTAAATTGCTGGATGTAGTCGTGACGTCATAGTTGACGAGAGTTAACCAGGATGGAGCAATTTAAGTTGCTCGTGTACACGCACCTTAAGCCAGATGGATAAAAGACCGATTTTCAACTCTATTATCTCACAGAATAAGGTAAACGGACTGTTTCTATGCAGTAAAGCCGAAAATCGCAATAACTAAAAGCAATAAACATTAGCAAAGTCAGAGACCAAAGGTCTAGATGTCAACTAAACTATGAACCTTGTGCCAAAATACTGAGAAAACAGTTCACATAATATGTTCACACGTGAACTAAATTGGTGTTTTAAGACCTAATACAGTTATCTGTGACGCAGACGTAATGTCATTGCTTGACAATCGTACTTGGAATGACAAAATGACATTGTTTTTTTTTTAAATGGCATTAGAAAAAAATATAACTAGGAGCATTATGGATGGTGGATAATCCAATCGTCGTGGACCCAGTCTTGTTCAATCTATTGTGTTCGGTGATATCTTGGTAAAACCTGAAAATCTCGCACTTCGACACGAGTTGCCCTGGCTTCACTGCAATGGAACTCTTCATATACACTCCGGATTCAGGTAGGCCGAAGTAAAGAGAATCTGCTAAGGTGGCTGCACAGATGACCCCACCCTGAAGTGTAAATGTGGTGCTGTCCCACAAAAAATGGGGCCCTTATATCTTGTCGCACTTAAGGCTGATGTTACCAAAGTCAATATCTTTTATCCGTAGAGTAAAATTTACGTCTGACAATTCTACTATGGAAGATCTGTCAAAAATTCAAAATTTATTCTCAGGATAAGACTTATTCTAACTATAAAAGTTTGGTGAAATTCGCCCTTAATCGCGTATATTCGGCGCTGAATCGGGTATACTTGCCTCCAGCCGGTTGGTGACACTGAATGGCGTATATTCGGCGCTGAATTGCGTCTAGTCGTCTCCATTCGTAAGTTTTCACTTCTATCGTGTGGTTATAATCACTCTTTTTTAAGCTAGGAAACTACCAAAAGCCAGCAAATTAACAGATAATTAAACTATCCCTTTAAATAACTCATTACCTATACCACAAAAACAACAAATAAAATAGTGACGCGCAAAATTTCAGCACAGTATTATCGATATCCATAAAGGTGGTTACTCGATGCGGTATTTTTAGCCGCGCACAAAACGGCTATAACGCGTCGGGCCAGCCATAAAATAATATTCCTTAATACATTATAATAGTGCTATCCCTGGGTAATGTTCGTAAGTATTGGAATTACAGGGCGGCGCGGTTCTGGCTACATATTGAGTGGAAGGTGGTGCAAGGGAAAGGTGGAAGCGAATCTGCAACAATTGAATTGTAGAATGCAATTTGAAATTGCAGGCGAAATCGTTTTCGTATAATTCATTATCATCATTTTACTGCTCCCTTATCCTAATTTATTTGACATCGGCACAACGTGTTGTTCTTACATGTTTCTCTTTTAGTCGTCATCTCCGTCTACACCTGAGGGGCATTTATCGTAATTTTAAGAACATTCGCAGTCTGACCTCATTCTCAATTTGTCAAAAATACCTCGAGTTTCCATTACATTTTTGACAATTTTTATGGTTCCGTACCTCTAAAGGAAAAAACGGAACCCTTATAAGATCACTTTGTTGTCCGTCCGTCCGTCCGTCCGTCTGTCAAGACCGTTTTTCTCAGGAACGCGTGGAGGTATCAAACTGAAATTTCTATATGATACTTAGTTCTACTGTCCCTGGAAGCTGTAGAAAAATCAACCTTCTAAGTCAACGCAATCAAAAGATACAGCCATTTAGGCCGCAAAATTCCGCAAATTTTCGAAACTCGCACGGGAATCAAAACCTACAGGGTACTTCCCGTGAACTTAGAATCTTGAAATTTTGTACGAAGTCACGTCTTATAGTACAGATATAGGAAAAATTACGAAAACCGAAATTTTTTAGTTTCGTCATATAAAAAAAAATATTTTTGACAATTTTGAACTTTTACTTATATACCCACAGGTTTGTACGGAACCCTCGGTGCACGAGTCCAACTCGCACTTGACCGGTTTTTTGACATTAATGTCGCCGAGCTTTTAATTACGAGAATTGGCCTTCAGTTGTCTAGCCACATCATTTTTCACACAGTTCATTTTCATATTTTCGTTTTCCTATGTCTTAAACAGAAAGGAAATGGAAAGGAACATTGCATATTTAAGACTGAATATCTTCATTCAGTCCTAAATATGCAATATTGAGGCTATATTTTGCATAAAAGGGAATCACAGCTGCTTTTTGGAAAAAACAGTTTAAGTATCGCTCCTTTCATAAGTTACATAAATATAGCAAGTGAAATATAACCATAGTGTCGTTTCATAGCTTCTGTCACGAATCAAAGCCGTAACAAAACCTGCTTTGAAAAGTTTTTACAAAGTCTTAAATCGCTTCCTCTCACATTTTACACCGCTTTCTTACATCGGATCTCATCGGTGCGTCTGATTGGCTGCGTGTGGCGAAATCGTTCGATTATGTTTCGATTCATTCGATGACAGATTACGTTCGAAATTATCGATACAACACTACAGAACAATTTGTTTTGAAGTGTACACAATATTCGCGCGTTGTTTTCTAAAATTAAAGCATCTTCTATGGTTCTTTACCTACATATTTCCTAAAGATTTTAAACGGTCACTTAGCAGTATTTATTTTATTTTATTAATATAGGCTCCCTGTAGGTACAACTATGACTGTGTAGACCATATTTGTACGTCTTGCAAGACAACGCATTTATTTCATAACATCATTTACCACAGCATTTTACCTGTGTCAAATATAAATAATTTCAAAACTATGATTCATCCGCCTTGATAGTTAATGATTAGTATGTACGTATCATTTACATTGTATTGTAACATCGTCCAAATTAGTGTAGTAGTAGTAGTGAGGTGGAATTAGTGATGTGCCAAACACAGGAATAATGGAATTATCGGTTGTTTTTATAGTAATTGTTCCCAATGAGATAACGTGCCAAAAATTCAGCCCTTTCAAAGAAACAACAATTATGAAGACAGGAATAAAAGATTTTCACCTTTATCCACATAATCAGCCTATAATGTTTCCACTGCTGGGACACAGGCCTCCTCTCTTTTGCGAGGGAGTGAGCCGTAATCCACCACGTAGGCCCAGTTGACTGTTGACTCATGTCTTGATTTTTTTTGTTCTAGGACATGCCGTTTTCCTCACAATGTTTTCTCTCGGCGTTTATAGAACAGTGATGATGAAATAAATTACAAAAAGTTACTGTCCTGACTGGGTCTGAATCCACGATGTAAAAGTCGGTGCTGTTACACTACTACCCCTTCATACGCTGTAAATTATACATTTCGTCTCAAATATCTTTTGCGACCACATCTTAGAAGGCGAATATTCACATAAAACTAATTATACACACTAAAACAGCCTCGTAATATCATTTATAGTATTTATTTTACACTTGCAAGGCTGTAATATTTAAATAACTGCAGTTCTTAAGTTTAAGTAGTCATAAAAACCGTTGTTAGTCTCTTATTATGTTAATATAAGCTGTTAAATACCGATAAAGAGCAGTTGATGTTAATAACTAAACTGTTATTAATTGTGGAAAATTAAATTAATAATGTTAATTTTTTAAAGTAATTTTAACTGGTCAAATGACTAACCTTTTATTCTTTTTTTTTTATTAGCTCGACACCGCCGCCGCCGTCGCGGCAGGCCGAGACGAAGATGGCGATGGCGGGACGAGCTTGACTCCTTACGACTGGCCAGCACTAGCAAAAGTTTTGAATTTTTGTATTTTCTTTTCTTTTCTTTTATTATTCCTTTTTTAATGGCATACCTACTCTGTGTTACGTTAAGTAGAGTCTAGAGGGCGCGGAGTCACCTAACACAAGCACCTTCTTGCTTAAAAGGTGGTCCCCAAATCACGTGTGTTAAAGCTTTATGTAATTTAAGTAAACATTTTGTTTTATTTTTTATTTGCAGTGGGACAATACAGGCTAGTTAGATTAGATTATCCCAAGGCTGAGCAAGTATGAATGGAGGCTAATTAAAAGAAATCTCCCCCAAACCCCTCCAGCCATTATTTTCAAGGGCCACCTCGATCCAACCGTAGCAATACGCGTCTAGGTCGTCACGCCACCTCTTCTTGGGCCGGCCTCTGCAGCGCCGTCCATCCTCAAGCACCCACTGTGTGGAGACTATTGCCCAATAATCACTGTGCATGCCGTACTGTGACTAACTTCTTAGCGTGTTTGATTTGGTCATTTTAAAGTAAATATCTAATATTTGTGTTGCCGCTATAACAACAACAAGCACCGCCACTTCGACGGGTTCTGTCAGGTCATCCGTCCACCATGTGGAAGGCCTTCCAACGCTACGTCTTCCAGTACGCGGTCGCCACCCAGAACCTTCCAGCCCCTTGGGCCATCTGTTCTGCGAGCAATGTAAGAATCCGCTAGATATGAGAAGCACAGGACAGCAACCTAATTGCGTACCCCAGTATCAATCACAATCTGAATTATTGTAAAGCTAATCCATTGCTATATACATTTATGTTCGAAAAAGTTGGCTGCTCAGTAACGTTAAGAGGCCCACAAGGCGTGCGATTCTCCATACAAATGTATTCCCCTTTTTTCTTCCTGATTAATGCCTCTAGAGCAATATTTTTTTTCCATAAAATCAAGGTTTGCTGTAAACACGTCCTTTTTTTTATACTTATTTAGTATTTAGTAGTAGTAATTTCTGCAACTAATTAGTAAAGAAAATAATGACCCTCTAAAATTTACAAAAAATGCTGCCGTGATTAGAGGACTACCAGACAAATTAGAAAAGTTTTTAACGTAAAAAAATTTTGTAGGAACCTAAACATACTCTTTTTTAAAACGCTAATGTAAAAAATAATTGAATCAGCTCAGTTTTCGAGGAGAAAAAAGGGGAAAACGAAACGTCGATCTCGTCAAAATGTTTGTGATAATTTCTACCTGAGCTGCAGCTGTCCCTATCACACACTACGGGGGCAGACTTACTGACAGCGCGATGGCAATAGTTTCTTCAAATACCTACCTATTTTTCAAATTTCTCGCAGGGCCCGTCCCCTCTTAATAACGCAATGAATGTTGTGGTGGTCAATATGAAACCCATTGTTACTATAAGTGTGATATGCAATGCAATGCTAATCTAACAGCTGATAATGACTTGAAAAAAACTGAAAACAGATTTGCTCATAGACTTGATTAAGCTATCCAAATCAGTGAGCGAGTATAATTTTTTTTGTTTTGTTAAAAGACCTCTTTCATTAGATTGACGCAATTAATGTTGGGGTCTAAATTAAAGCCATTCCTAAGGTTTTCTTTTTTGAGGTCGAGAAATCATCAAATAACTTCTCCCACTCTGGGTGAAGCGGAAGGACGTGTCAGACTTGCAGTGACCAAAACCCACCCGTGTTGCTTCATTTGCCAGGGGCCACGGTCTATCTTTTTCAAACAACCCGCACCCCTTGCAGGCATCGGTCCTTGCGGACCCCACTAGTTGGTGCTGAGATTTCTTTGAGGCGCGCGTGGAACACAACGCGCCGTTGAGCGCGACGTGGTCCTTAGGTACTGGACGGCGAGCTACTCATTACTCGCCGTCCGCAAGCCCGCGCCTGCGGTGGCCGGGAATCATGATTACCTATGACTTAAAGTACCTAAGCGTTTTTTTAACCTACCTCAAAATTGAACCGACCATTGCCGAGATATTTTAGCTCGTGGACTTCAAATTTTCTTACGTTCTTTTGCAATTCGCAGGTCAGTGTCTGGCTGTACGTCAAATTATGATTCGCGAGCGTCACACGTTAGTAGGTATGTATTTACAGAAATACAAATAATCATTACAATCATCAATTCAAGAGTCAAGAATACCTACATATAAGACAGTTGCATTGAGGTAATATGTACTAAGTTAGTACATATTACCTCAATGGACAGTTGGCATATTTTTTCTTTACAAAAGCTGTCAAACTGACATATTTATTCCTGAGGTTTATGATATCTGACCATTGAAAAATCCGCCCTTAGTTCATTTAATCCCAATTAACGACCGTTTCATGAAATAGTCGCCCAATACGGTCGCGAATCTTGTTCTAATCATGATTGCACTTAGGCTTAGCATGAAGCGTTCTATTTCTAATCTATTGTAGAAAAGAAATCGCTTGTCTACATTTCTCGGTACAAAACTGTCAACTGTCTTTAAGGAAACGTAATTTTTGTCTACTCTTCCGACGACAAAACGCTTGTCTTCGGTTCTCGTACTAAACCTGTAGACGTCAAAAATTCGAAAATTGAAGGTCTAAATCACGTCACAATAACAAATGACGCTCACTCTAACGCTTCGAAAACGTTCGTAAATATTAATTTATCTAATCGACAAACAAATCGAAAGGACGCCACTTACGGCGGCGGGTTGCTAAGGACCTATTACCATAGCAATCTGGAACGCATAAAGTTAAGATTGTACTAATTAAGTGTTACATACAGCGTTCCCCGTTTATCCTAAAGATACCAACACACGATATAAATAAAGCTAAATCTGATAATGTTTGATTTTTGTTATTATTCTGGAGTAATTAGTGAGTTTTATGATAGAAATATTATGGTGGCTTTTGAGTTTTTGTACGTGTATCGGAACGTGTTGAGGAAATATTTGAAAAATGTCTAAGCTTGTTGGTATCTATTATATGTTGGCATTTGTGTTAGAATGCTTAGATTAAAGGATTTATGAATAAATATAATAATTTTCATTTCACGCGTTTCCAGTTAAACATATTTAACGAAACGTGTAGAGACATGAATATTATTAAGATTTTGATATCATTTTAAAAGCCGATTCATCCACTTAAATTAAGACGAAGAACTAGCGACTAAAAGAGACATCAAAATAATTATTAACAAATAAAACGCTTCAGAGACAAGGATAAACAAATAAACAACTACGCGGTCGTCGCAGCGTGAATCCGAACGTAATCTATGTGAGTCGTTTTCTGCCGGCGGGCGGCGCGCTTATATCTCAGACTTTTGACACATAACCTCAAAATTGTAAACCTCAATTAAAATAAACCGTACCTCCATTGATTTTAGGCTTAATTCGCAACAGCATTGTTGTAAAATTAAGCTTTTTTGAATCTAGAATTGATTTCACACTTACATTTACTACGAATTTGTTTTTCGAATTACAAGATTTGTTGTGCATTTTTGAAAGGGTCCGTTGTTTACATAAAGTCTAATTTAGCGTGGAATTCGATATTTGGGTTGTAAATGTAAGTTTGTAGAATCGAAAGGAGCTCGAAAAGCAATGGCGTCGATTAATCAAAGGCTCAGTTTTGTTTTTCGAATAATTTTGAATAATTTGTGAATGGAAGCGCTATCGGTTGGGACAAGGCGAAAGTAATTTATAACTTGTGTATTCAGTTAATTAATGACTGCAATTGTTTTATTCGTGTTCTTTAGTTTATTAAGGTCCAGTCCGAAAGTGTTGCTACCTCCCTTGGAGTTATTTCGAACGAAAGTTGAGGTGACAACGGTAATTTGTGTTTTTGTAACTTAAAAAAAGATAAATACATATACGAATGTACATTTGATATGCCTGAAAAGTCAGACGATGACATATCTATATGGCGTTGAAGAAAAAAAGGTGTTCGGTGGAGTTTTTGGCGGGATCGTGTTGGAACATGTCGCACGAATTTTCATTTTCATGAAATTTGAACGTCAACATTTACATTAAAATACAATTGATTCTAGTCGCCCCTTCCAAAATGTAGTTTCGTATGGAGAAGAATGGGCAAGAAACTCCACCGTTACTCTTTTAAAATGTTTTAAGTACAATGTTATTATGTCAGTCATATACAGACATACACAAAGGATACAGACAGGATAACAAGTACAGAGAAAAAAAAAATACGAACAGTCACAAGATAACAATATGCCTGCTGCAGCATTGCCGGACATAAGGACAATCCGCTCTGTCGGCGATCATCGCCAGAACGGTGTTGGCACTGCCCCGCACTTTGCGCAACAGAGACGCGCACCGCTTGCGCATCGTAATAATGAATACTTACTTACTTAATAATGATTACTTACTATCATTCTAAAATTAATTGAATGTAAAGAATTAAATAAATTAAAAATAACATCTGAAAACCATATAAAATGTGCAATATTCCTCCATCTCGTTCTCACTGACGCATTTTTCTCTGTCTTAATCATAACCCGTTGTACAGCGGCATGCTCTCGTCCATATCAAGCGATGCTACGTGATCTAAAGTGACATTATTACGAGATCGCTGTTGTATGAATTTTTAGTTCCCGATTATGACGTTTTGGTGCCGGGTTAATTTAGTTGTATATATACAACGCTAAAAATAACCGTTTTGTTGTTCTAATGTTATGGTGAATTAAATACTCGTAGTGTAACTATATTTTTTTGACAATAGTTGCCACTATTGACGTGCCATTTTTAATAGCGATAGAGTAGCCGTTGCGAATCCCCGAAGAGAAGCCGGTAGGAATCGTGTTATATGATAGTTTCGCCACTGCTAGAGTCTTAATTTCAACCAATAATGGTCCGCAAATTAAAGGAACGAACGTTGTCTAATGGCCGATCATTAGACAACGTTCGTGAGGACGTAAAAGTATCGCACCGGATTTTCAATTCTTTCATTGAGAATCATACCAAGTGCATTCCAGCCAGTCGAAAAAGTACACTGTTCGATTTTCAACTCTCAGCGCTTACCAGTGCGTTGAAAATGCCATACGCGAAAAAATCCCGGCGTGATATTTTCATCCCATTTTTAAGAACTATTATTTGACGTGGAACGTAGTTGGGTTGCGGGATTCGCTTGCGCATCTTCTTCTTAGCGTGTCGATAGCAATCTAAATACAGTCAGCCCAGAAATTGGCTACGATTTTAGAACTTTCAGCAGCGTCCATTAGCTCCAGCAGCGTGCAGACAGCAGGACACCCTGGACAAGATATTAAATGTCCCATTGTTTGTGGGACAGCACTACATTTTATACTCCAGGGCGGAGTCATCTGTGAATCTCTACCTGTGCAGGGTCTCTGTACTTCGGCCTACCTGAGTCCGGAGTCTATTTAAAGACTTCCAGGAAAGCCAAGGCAACTCATCTCTACTCAATATTGTCTGAATGAGCAGTGGTGGCCCAGTGGTTTCGGCTCCGACTTACGAGTTGTACAGACGACAGCAGGTCAAGCTATCCCAAACTGTAAAATTTTCCCAATTGAACATGAACCTTATTCCTTTGTGATAAAGTTGAAAAACTATCAAAGAAATTTGACAGATTGGGGTAGCTTGATGTGCTGGCCTCTGTACACACGGCTACCTACACATCAAGCTATACGTTCCAGTTTAAGCTGATCTCGCTTGGTACGGAAATCTTATACAATGCGAGATCAGCTTATACTGGATATTTAAAGCTTGATGTGTAGCCGTGCGTACCTAGGTCGTGAATTTGTACCCAGGAACTTTGTGCTTTGTGTATTTAATTTCAACACCACTGTTCTCAAAACGGTGAAGGAGAACATCGGGAAGAAAATATCCAAGAACCAAAAATTCGAAGACATGTGACATCCATGGCCCTCTCTCTCAGAGAGCCAGTGTCTCAGCGAGTGAGGACATTATAGGCTTATTGAGTGAGTCAATAGTCTAGATACTATCCTTTCTTAGCAAAATTCTGAAGTTGAAATTCAGACTATCTAGACGAGTTAAATGTTCAAACGGCAGCTGAGAATATTAACATCAATCAGATCAACTTCATAGGTATTTTTTTTTAAATCATATCGGGCCTGTCTGCGGTAGGGCGGGCCCCTTAAATCGTCGCAATTTTACTTGGGGTAGAGACTTCTCATCGTTTTAATAAATACACATATACACGAGTGTTCTATTTTTAAAATCGCCTACGGAACCTACCTTCTTAAACAAATGAAACTTTTAACTCGAGTGCACACGATAAAATTATTTATTCGATAAAACAAATAGGCTTTAATAAAGTGTGACTTTTGTCACGTTGCCTTGTAACAAGTAATGGTGGTCATAAATAACATGCGATGTTCTGCACTCAGCTTTATTTTATTGGAATTTAGACTTTAGAGCACTGGAAATAAGGTGTGCTTTTTAGTTTTGAAGGGATGTTACATGGTTAACAGAATCCGTTCGATTTTCGAAGGCGATATTCTAGGTATTTTAAGGAAATATTCCTTGGAACCAGAATATTGTTCGGAGTCAGCGAGCCTACTCCCTAAGCACGAGGTCCGTCGGTCCGGTCGAAGTAACAGGCGTTCGCAACTCCGTATCACTTACGGACAGAAGATTAGTTTGGGTTCCAAACTAAGAATGAATGACAACACGATTTGACAGCAGTCCCTACTCCCGATATGTTTTTGCCCGTCCAAAAAAGTTAATTAATTGACTGTAGGATTAATTAACAAGTTTGGTATTACTTTCGGACGGGCCCGTAACTTCGTTGACGGAGTTAGAGAGTAGGCCCCCTGGATTTTAGTCTGGTAAATGGAAATAGTCTCCCAGTAATGGGACATCAAACATAACTGGCGAAATGTGGGTGTAATAAATGTAATGTAATGATAACAGGGCCTGAATTCACAATGACCACTTAACGATTCCTTACTTCGTAACCACGTCGATCACACACGAAATCTGCTAATATCGCATTAACATTAACGACAAATTTCTTAGAACATGCAGAATATGACATTTCGATTCCTTACCGATACATTGGTTTCTAAAAAACACGATTTTGATGTAATTTGAACGTAGTAAGATTCCGCGGGGAATCATTATAACTACACAGTATTGGGGCTCTAGCGTGTTAGGTACTATGTTAATTGAAAGTATAATTACCTACGTCAAGAATATTTTGATAACAGCGGCAGCAATGGACAAAATAGGGTATTTTCTGATTTGATAAAAACTATTTTAATTTGAAGATTGGGACGATATATTTAACAGAAATTATAAATAAATTTATTAATACACATTTTCTCAATTAGAAACGATTAAAATCTAATTAATTTTTCGTTGTTATAGATTTACCGCCAAAACGCTCCTTACGATGACTTTTTATCACGTGATATATGACGTCAACTCTGTTTATACGGCACCCGTACAAATACTTAGTTTGGCGCAGTTTTAGAAGTATTTGTGCACAGAGGCACCGCACACCAGTAATATCACTTTCTATCCATAAAAAATCTTGTTAATTATAAACTCGATATTCACTTATTTCCTTTAGTTTACACAAAGTTGACGTCACGTGATAAAAAGTCATCGTAAGAAGCGTTTTGGCGGTAAATTCAAAACTACGAAAAATACATTTGGTTTAAATCGTTTTTAATTGAGAAAATGGATAGAAATCAATTTATTTTTATTTTTCTGTTAAATATCTCGTCCCAATCTTCAAATAAGAATAGCTTTTGAAAAATTGGAAAATACCCTATTGTTGAACTTTTATTGGTTTTAATACGAGGTTTTTGGCAACTTTGTGTGTTCACTTTATTGAGTGGGTCATGTGGCTAAGAATAAATAGCCGCACGGGTTTATCGATCAGGTTAAGCTTTGCTTGCCGCGGTTGGTCCGGGGATGGGTAACCAAAACCATCTTTACGTAACGAAGACCCCTCCATTCCTCGGAAACTACGTTATCCCGTTGGTCCCGGCTGTCATTCGTGGTTCTTTGACAGTCGTTACGGGAAGTCAGACATCCAGTCTTACCAAGGGGTATCGTTTTACCCGATTACTGGGTTAGGAAGATCAGATAGGCAGTTCATCATCATCATCATCATCATTTCAGCCGAAAGACGTCCACTGCTGGACATAAGCCTTCCCCAAAAGGGGGGTATTTGCCATAATCGCCACGCTTGGCAGGCGGACCGCAGTACGGTGGTAAAATGCATAGAGAACACTGCTGACCATTCTCTAGTAAGTCCCTTAGTCGCCTCCTACGACACCCGCGTGAAGAAATAGGCCACACGGAACATAAGCAGTTGCTCCATGTAAAATACTGATATTCAAGTACCGAAAGTATCGAAAAAAACCGGGACTCCGGGATGAAGACCCTGTACCGGAGTATATAAAAAATCCCGGTAGTTCCCGGTATTTTCAATACTAGTATTTCCCGGGAGCATATAGTTAGTACCGATTCTCCGCGAAATAATTATAGTTGGGAAAAGGGAAGGCAGGTGATATTGATTGTTTCTAGGGATAATTAGGTAAACATGACTCAAGTGATCGTGAGCTCATTATTAAAGCCACGGTCAGCATCTTCTATACATATAATAAATCTGTAAAGGAACTTTTTCTGTACATTTAAAATATTTCGAAAATAATTGCTTGGGGTGGTAAGGGATAATCAACAGATGACATTTTAACCCTTATCAAAATTTTTGTCTGTAGCTCGGTTTTTCAGTTTCTATGTTGAATAGATCAAGTATCACGTCAAAAGAACGAAACTAATATGGTTATCTTTCATACTCAAATATTGTTTATAACTCAGAGTTTATGTTAGTCTTTGTTTCATCGCAATCGCTTCGGTCAACCTATCTAAATAATTTAAAGTGTTCAAGAAGAATTTATTTACGTAATGTTGAAACACTTAGCGACATCTATTGGCGTGAAACGGTACTAACGAATACTTAATATTAACACACGTCATTCTCATTTAAGTTACTTACTGTGTCTGTGTTATTTCAAAAAGTAATGATACTGATTACTAAAATCGCTTTCCGTTGGTGGTTGATTCCCACGAATCAAAAAAGCTAAAAGAATTTCAAATAAAAAGTTGTGATAATATTAACTGACGTGGTGTTCTGAGTCATATACCTAGAATGCAATGTTAGATAAATATTTATTAGTTTTATCAATCAAAATAATACAAATATAGGGGAAGAAATCTCATTTTTAATTGTGATAAAAGTCTTAGTAGCGCCATCTAGCATAATGTAGCAAAATTAGAGCGGCTAGAGGAACATCTCCAAATTCTTAATCTCTAGCGTCAGTAACGCCATCTAGGTTTGAATAGCAAACATGCAAAGACAACAACTTGATTTCGCGCGAAATTTGATAATGTTAAATTTAAATGCGTGTTTACAGCATTACTCGATTCAAATAATGGGAGTTTTGGGAGTAAAGAGTTGTAAATACTTATGTGCTAATTTTCGTGATGTTAGTTTTCGAGGTGGGGAGGGGTTCAAGCGAGGTCGGATGGTGAAAGTCAGGAAAAAAAATCCAAAATTGCGACCATAACTACTGGTGGATTTGAGTAAATAGATAGGTTTTCACACGGGCAACTGTAGTTATGTCGATGCTCTTCCGAGCAACATCGCTTACAGAGAAGCTTTTTGTTAGTTAAAACAAGTTTAAAAATGTATTTATTTATCCATTTGGCATCTCCAACAAAGGATACATTACCTACACAGGAACAATAGAAATCACAATAGTAAAATATTGACAATTTTAAAGTCGCTTCTTTAAATATAATTATTTATTGGTCTACAAATAAATGTATGGCTGAACAAAAGAAACACTGAAACATTTTTGATTACAATTTACAATAAAAAGGCATCGCAACTGAGAGTCGCGGAGGATCGCTCTGTTACGTCCAATATCCTCGGGATCGGGCTCTCTCTCTTCCTGCTGCCTGCGTCAGCAGCGGGGAGAGAGGTGGGGGCGCGCGCGGTATGGCACTACGTAGCAACAACATCGTACTTACTATGTTCATAGAAAACCCGTGCTATACAATTATAGTACATTATGGTACAAGTGTGTAACGTTGGTGATTATCGCTGAGGCGCCATTGAGACCCGAGCCGTCAGGCGAGGGTCTTAAGAGAGCCGAGGACGATAATCATCAATACACACGTGTATCATACGACGTTTTTCAACACACTTGCGAAGAAAATAATACTAAATCATCATCATCCATCATCATCCATCGTCATCCACCATCATCCATCATCACCCATCATCATCCATCATCATCCATCATCATCATCCATCATCATCCATCGTCATCCATCATCATCCATCGTCACCCATCATCATCCAGCATCATCCATCATCATCCATCATCATCATCCATCATCATCCATCGTCATCCATCATCATCCATCGTCACCCATCATCATCCAGCATCATCCATCATCATCCATCATCATCATCCATCATCATCCATCGTCATCCATCATCATCCATCATCATCTATCATCATCCATCATCACTCATCATCACCCATCATCATCATTCATCATCATCCATCATCATCATCCATCATCATCCAGCATCATCCATCATCATCCAGCATCATCCATCATCATCCAGCATCATCCATCATCATCGTTTTTAAGAACAAAGCAACTCAAACAAAAAACAACCTATAACTCACTAAGAACAAAGCAACTCAACCAATTCTACAAGATGTTGATTTGCATCCTAGTCAAATTCAAGGACGTTATTATGCTAATGATTCTCGACCCAAATCAACAATAAAATGGGTAGGTATTTTTTTGAATATTTTTTCCTGTTTACTAAAATCCGTAAGTATGAACCAGCCGTATTTAAACGCGGCCCGTCTGTTACTAGCCTAACCGCGCTTTCACACACAAACGCAAACAATACATCCATTCACAACGCATGCGCAATCGTTCGTTCGGGCGCCGTGTGCGCGGCCCCCCGCCCGCCCCCGAACCAACAGTGTGTTTGATGTCGCCGAAAGGTGCGTGCGCGCTTCTCAGTTCTCGGTAAATTGTTGAGACGTCATTCGATACAAAGTGCAAGATGAGGGACAATTACACTAATGTCGAGTTGGTGGAGATGGTCCGCCTGTATGCCATCAGTGGAGACAGCCTACGTGGAGCCATCAGGATGTTCACGCAAAAGTTTCCCGGTCGGGAACCCCCATCACAGAGCGTCATGCTGGCTGCTACGCAGAGACTGCGGGATCATTGGCAGTTTGACGTTCCCCGGCATGCTCAAGCTCGCGGCAGCGTAGGTAGGCCTGCCTGTCGCCTTGCAGGAAGACATCCTGGAATACTTCCAGCGAGAACCACGGGCAAGCACGCGGGAGGCTGGTCGACGCTTTGGAGTGCACCATACCACAGTGTACGTGCAATCATTAGTGCTTTCGACACTTTAAAGCAAATGTGTTAGTGTTACGTAAACTAAAGAAAAACCAGCTACGTCGTGCTCGATTGTGCCAAGAGTGTGATGGTGGCAACTTTGAACAACTCCTCCGGGTAACTTAAGTAGGTAATTTATTTATTTGTACATTTTGTAAAAACGTTGTTAGCTTAATCAATTTTATTAGTGTAAATAAGTTGATTTTAAATTTTTAACTACGCCAATCCCCTAAGACGACCCACTGACCGAAAGTATCACCACCTACTTACACTTAACTAGCAAATCTTTCCATTTCCACCAAACCTAAAAAACATTTTTAAACTTAGTAGATTGGTACATCAACTAAGGTAGGTAGGTATTATTGCCGGTCTTAAGCCCGTTATGTAGGAAGGAAAATTTCAAATCAACCAATTTAATCCACAAATAAAAACAAAATCATTACGAAAAGTTTAGGCTGAACGATACCATTAGAGCAAAACGAACATTTTAATCATCTGATACCATGTCAGTGAACTTTTCTTTGGCGCACTAGAATTACTGTCATTAGTAAGATTTCCGTATTCTAATGATGCTTAAAAAGAGGTAATTATCAAACTAAATTTATGACAATAATGTAGGTGATTTTCGAAATAAAATTAGGTAAAATTATTGCTACCGGTCGCTCAGGTCATTCATTGCTCGCCGCTCGGTCGCGCACGCTTGAATTTGGTTCGTAGGTAAGACGTCGACACTCACGCACACAGCTGCATTGTCGCTGTATGCGTAGTCGGGTGATTCTCTTTTATTTGTATTGAATTAAGGGTTTAATTCTGAAATACTGTTAAATTTCAACAACAAAAAAAAGCAGCGCTTATTAGTCATTGCCCGGTACTGTACTTTCAATTGATTATTTATGTCTTTTATGACAACTACCTGAAATTTGACGAGGATGCAAAACAACATCTTGTATAACTCACTAGTGAATAATAGTAATGAAAGTGAGTTATAGAATTGGTTGAGTTGCTTTGTTCTTAGTGAGTTATGGGTTGTTTTTTGTTTGAGTTGCTTTTTTCTTAAAAACGATGATGATGATGGATGATGATGGGTGATGATAGATGACGATGGATGACGATGGATGATGATGGATGATGATGATGGATGATGATGGATGACGATGGATGATGATGAATGATAATGATGGATGATGCTGGATGATGATGGGTGATGATGAGTGATGATGGATGATGATAGATGATGATGGATGACGATGGATGACGATGGATGATGATGGATGATGATGGATGACGATGGATGATGATGGATGGTGATGGATGACGATGGATGATGATGGATGATGATGATGGATGATGATGATGATGATGGATGATGATGGATGATGATGATGATGATGGATGATGCTGGATGATGATGGGTGATGATGAATGATGATGGATGACGATGGATGATGATGGATGACGATGGATGATGATGATGGATGATGATGGATGACGATGGATGACGATGGATGATGATGGATGATGATGATGATGATGATTTAGTATTATTTTCTTCGCAAGTGTGTTGAAAAACGTCGTATGATACACGTGTGTTTTGATGATTATCGTCCTCGGCTCTCTTAAGACCCTCGCCTGACGGCTCGGGTCTCAATGGCGCCTCAGCGATAATCACCAACGTTACACACTTGTACCATAATGTACTATTTTTTGCCTGGTTTGGTTTTTTTTTCAACAGCGCTTTTAATGTGGATAATGACCGACGTTACGGGGCGTAGGTAATGGTAACATTCGCAGCGAGCATGTTTTTACGCCGTGTGCTAAAATCAGTGTTGCTCGCTCGCATATTTTGCCGTAGGTACTACTGACTGCACGAATACTTGCTTGGTAACATATTAGGTGCATTTTGACCCGTGACGCCGGTCAGTATCCACCTTTACAGCGTGATCTTTCTTCATCGTGATAACGCCATGGTCCCACGGGCCGTTAACTGACAGGTGGCGTCAGGTGTTACTGCACTGCTACCTGTCGAGGCCTATCGCAGTCCGTGCAGAGCTTTCCCACTGCTGTGGTTTTATTCAGTGGTCAACGTTTGATAAACAAAGCTAAAAGACACGCGCCTGTACGGGCCGAGATAGGCGCCCGCCCCCGCGTGGAATAATGCTTCAGCACACTCAACCAGACGCGCAGTCGATTTATTGAGTAAGTACAGCAAAAGCTCCTTATTCGTGCTTCCTTCATTCGCGTTTTCACTATTCGCGGATTAAAAAAATGCGACCCAATTCCTATATCCGCGGCTAAAGATTTATTTATTTGCGGGTCTAATCGGTACATCGGTACATACATATTAACAAATAACAAAAAGGATTCCAATAGGTATCCAACCCAATATCCTTTGTAAACGCGTCGTCAGATGGACTATAAAAAGTGAAATAGACCTTATTACAACTTCGCCTAAAGTACATTGTCAAATGATATCGCCGCTGTATTGGTTCGGCCTTTGACATCTACAATAGCCGCCTTCGCCGCGGTTGGTGTTTTTAACCGACTTCAAAAATAAGGAGGTTATCAATTCGACATGTTTATATTTTTAATGTATGTTCAGGCATAACTCCGTCGTATATAGACGGATTTGCAAAATTCTTTTTTTTTCTTCGAAATGGTCCCATTGAAATTTCATATAGACAGGGCCCGATCTAGCTATTTAGCCGCTCCGGGCAAAAATAACATTCGCCGCCCTTTGCACTAACACCATCAAAGATGGTATGACCATAATAGGGTATTTTCCTATTTTTTTTAAACTATTCTTATTTGAAGATTGGGACGAAATATGTAACAGAAAAATAAAAGTAAATTGATTTATATCCATTTTCTCAATTAAAAACGATTTAAACCATATTTATTTTTCGTTGTTTTGAATTTACCGCCAAAACGCTCCTTACGATGATTTTTTATCACGTAACGTCAACTTTGTGTAAACTAAAGAAGTTAGTAAGTAAACAAGTGAGTGTCGTGTTTATAATTAACAAGATTTTCATGGATAGAAAGTGAAATCACTGGTGTGCGGTGCCTCTGTGCACAAATACTTCTAAAACTGCGCCAAACTAAGTAGTTGTACTGGTTCTGTTTACACAAAGCTGACGTCACGATGTCACGTGATAAAAAGTGATCATAAGGAGCGTTTTGGCGGTAAATTCAAAACAACGAAAAATAAATTTGATTTTAATGGAGAAAATGGATGTGAATAAATTTATTTTTATTTTTCTGTTATATATATTGTCCCAATCTTCAAATTAAAATAGTTTTTATCAAATTGGAAAATACCCTATTATGTGATATTCTTTTAACTATATAATATTCACATACGTTAGTCTACTACGGCTTCTGAACAAGTATACAAAAATTCATGAGAGTAGGTATGTTTGTAAGTATACATTTTGCCGCCGCTCATTTTTGCCGCTCTGAGCATTTGCCCGGCTTGCCCCCCCTTAGATTGGGCCCTGCATATAGATCTGATGATGCGTTTCGGAAACAGACAACGGAACTCTTCAAAAAATTACAGCAAATCAACCGCGAATGTTGCTATCACATAAATAAGTATGCATTGTTTTGACCCAAAGGATGATGAAATTTCGAATTGGTGTATGGTAGGTAACAAAAAAGTGAAAAATAAAAACTTTTTTCAAAAAAATAACAACCGACTTCCAAAAAACACTACAAAGTGCAAAATAACTTTAATTTCGGAAGGCGGTGACAAATAATTAAAATACACATCCAACGTCACCGACTTTTAATTAAAGTTATTTTGCACTTTGTAGTGTTTTTTGGAAGTCGGTTGGTATTTTTTTTTTAAAGTTTTTTGAGAATGTAAACAAACATAATGATACCAACCTCATCACCATAAAGTATATTTATATATCATCATCATCATCATTTCAGCTGAAAGACGTCCACTGCCCCACATTTATAAATGCTGCGACTTAATAGACATTCCATCCTTTGGTACGAGCCGCTTTGCGTGTTTTACCTATTGTTTCATGTTTCCATTTATTGCAAAATGTTGAATTTTTTTTTTTACTTAAAACGATTTTCGATGCGAAAAAATCTGTTTAACGGATAGAAATGCTTGATCGTTTACGCCTTGGAGAGTCGCTTGCATCCTTATCACGCTCATACAATTAATCAATATGGTCAAAAACTTCAATGAAATTGTTTTTTTTTTTTGTCACTTAGGAACGTATCCCCTATAATCCCATATAAATTACCATTCCATAGTCACGGTTTCTGTATTCGCGGTAGGTATTTTACGAAACGTATACCTCGCGAATAAAGAGCTTTTACTGTACCTACGGCAGGTGCACATTTATTATAAAATGAGCCTCGACCAGGCGCTTTGATCTATATTTATTCTTAAAAATCTGAGTGAGACTTCGTCGCAATATCATTATAACCCCTAAAGACGCCTGCAGGCCTAGACAAAACACCTTTCTGTTAACGTTCACGCTAAACTCTACGCCAGAATATATGGGAATGACATTACCGTGTCCTTTCCGCAGGTAATGTCATTCCCATACATTTTGGCGTACCGTTTAGCGTGAACGCCAAGAGTAATGTGTTTTGTCTCTAGGCTCTGGACTGCATTCGAAAGCTGTGGTAGATTCCTACCAGGATAGATCGGAAGATCGGAGGAGTGGTACCTACACCGTCAAAGCGACACATTATTGTTTTCCGACATGCACGCGAACGAAGTCGCGGGCACAGCTAGTCTTTAATAATACAACTTTAATTATCACGTGACTATAATGTTGTGAACTTGTGATCGTTAGGATAAAAATTATTGCTAAACATTTATTTGCATACCTAATGCTGTTGCATAGAAGTACATTACTGATGCAGACGCTAGCACATTATGCTATCCCAAACTGTTAAATTTTCCCAATTGAAAATGAACCTTACGATTTTGTTATAAAGTTGAAAATCTATGAAAGAAATTTGACAGATTGGGGTGGCTTGATGTGCTGGCCTCTGTACCTAATACCCTAAATATAAAAAATAAGTATTACGCTGATCATCATCGTCTCAGCCCGGAATCACCCACTGCTAGGTATGGGCCTCCCCTTTTTTTCTCCATACATCTGGGTTCCGTGCGTCTCTCATCGAGATATTTCCCGCGACTTTTAAGATATCATCAATTCATCAGCCCAACGCGCTTTTGGACCGCCCAGCACCCTAATTGCGTAACTCACGATTCATCATAATCTGTATCGTTTTGAAACGGATTGTTAAACCATTGCTTCATATGTTCGAAAAATGTGTCTGTTTGACAGCATAAATAACGCAATGAATATTGTTTAACTGTGAAGACGAAACCAATTAGGATCAATCGTGAGTTACGCAATTAGGGTGCTGGTTTCTTTTACACTATAAGTCATTAACTAATCATAAGTCATTTATTTCATAACAAAATACATTGTGTTGAAAATTACATTAATGAGAGATAAAATAAAATAAGAAAACATTGAGTTCATTCATATTTAAAATAAATTACGCTTTTAAAATATAACACTAACAAGATATAAATGTCAAATAATTCAGTAACAAAAAAATAAATTTAAAAAACAAATGTAATTAAGTTATTTTATTTTATTTTTAATTTATTATACTATTACACTACATATACAATTATTAGTCATTGAATGGGATTCTATCTAGAGCAGCGTTTCCCAAACTATGTTATTATATAATAAATAATATGTTACTATAGTTTGTAGTATATCAATTTTAATATCAACTATTTTTTAGTAATTGTCATGTAAATCATGACACTATGTTTAATTAGGTTCATTTTATTTATGTAGATTATTAATGGAAGAACGTTGTAGGCCTTACAGACTGTAGATTTGTAGACGATTTTCTATTCTGTATTCGTCTAAGTACCTGGTACTTATTGACAGGCCTGCACTGTCCTCCCATACATTTTATCTCTGTAATTTGAAAACATTGTTAAAGCCAATCATCTTTAAAAGAGTAACCATGGAGTTTCTTGCCGGCTCTTCTCCATAGGAAACAACAATTTGGGACCGTGCACCTAGCTTCTGACGTTTCATAAGTGCCCATGCAGGTTTATATGAAATAAAAATATTTTGATTTTGATTTTGACCCATAGTTTGAAACTGACACGAAAATTGTAAAAAAAATGCATGAAACTGTAACAAACCTTATTATCTTGAAAGCAACTACCCATTAACTAACTCAACTCAACATATTTTCCAAAAAATGCAGTAGAAAATAAGTAGCGTTTAACAAAAATTTGCCTAATTTTGCATTTAAAAAGCGAGTATAATCCGCGCAGTGAACTAATAAAGGCGGGAACAGACGGGCGACACTGCGACCCGGAGAAAGGCACCGAGCAGTTGAGCACCTTTTAATTCTTACACCCCATTTGCTGGCCCATTGCAGTCTGTGCAAATAGGACTACAAGAGGGGTGGGGATGACTTATGATTTCTGTGGCAAAAAATAATAATGGAAAGTGTTACACTCGAGAATTATCTATAGATACAAAACGGATTAAAAACGTTAAAAATACTAAAATATTTTAAAATTGGTTTAAAATGTTTTTTTTTTTAACACACTGAGGCATCACACGAAGTGACAGTATGTGTAGTCTAGACATACTGTCTGATTGATATATCAAGGGCAATCAAAATGCTTGCTCTACACATAACATAATAATACATTATTTAAAAAAACAAAGGTGCATTGATATGTACAGTTAGCAAAACAGAAAAGTGACCATGGTGGTTGGATACTGTGTGAGTTTAGTAAGAAACCGATAGATGTTTTGAGCGAATTTTAATTTGTTAAATGAAATGTTTGTCAAATATTTTTATTCGAAAACATACATGAGTTTCTTACTAAACTTAAACTAATTTTATCTCTCTCTTTTGGCGACTGTAACTACCTAAGTCCTTATTATTTTTAGCTGGAGTTATCGAAAAAATCGAGAAAAATTAAAATTGAAATAATAATAGCAGCTCATACAACCACTCCACGTCATTACTATTCCCAATGTTTTCCTAATTCCGTCCTCAGTCCGGTGCCCTTTCATTTGTACTCAATTGCCCTGCATCCCTTTGGCACATTTCTTTAATTCGCACTTTTTATTTTCCCCCTCAAGGAATGTCACAAGTCGCAACGACTAGCAATTATCGCTAAAGAAATTTATTTTTTAAATTGCCTAAAGGGTAGGTGGCGTAACTTAGTTTTCTCTTAAGGAACCGTAGAGGTAAATTGGCTAATTAATTGCGG
Organism: Polymixis flavicincta; assembly: GCA_949987655.1. Classification (NCBI taxonomy): domain Eukaryota; kingdom Metazoa; phylum Arthropoda; class Insecta; order Lepidoptera; family Noctuidae; genus Polymixis; species Polymixis flavicincta. The sequence continues at coordinate 15,870,579 of OX465193.1, read as the reverse complement.
AAAAAATGGGGTGACATTGTATTGAGCTAACAGTACAAAAAAGGAGCGGTTATTAGGTATGTAATACTTACACCGGTATGATCCCTAACTGTTTTGCAGTTAATTGCGAAACTATCTCAAATTCACAAGAGTTCTCTTAGCTTCGAAAATAGCCCTCTCTATGAAAGGCTGTAGGTACTTTATTAAAGTTATACCTATACCCGATTGCTAAGTACACATAATCAGCATATACTGTTCCCACTGCTGGGACATAGGCCTCCTCTCTGTGAGAGGGAGTGGACCGTAATCCACCACGCGGGCCCAGTGCGGATTGGTAGATGTCACATGTCTTCGAATTTTATATTTCTAGGACATGCCGGTTTCTTCACGATGTTTTCGTTTATACCATTTTCAGAGCAGTGGTGATGAAATAATTTACACAAAAAAGCGCCTGTCTGGGTTTGAACCTATGACCTATAAACACGTAGGTAAGTCCCGGCCGTTATCAGTGGGCCATCACTGCTCGTGGTGCAAAAATGTTGGTATACTTACAAGCGTACATTCAGAGGTCTTGCATTGTTTGTTTACCCACATAAACATCTCTAATATCAAATCCCAACAACTTCCCATCCAATCTTAATTTATATACAAATAATTAGACTTTCCCTGCTGTAATGACAGCTAACTAGGAAACGTAAGGTCTAGGAGTCGACCACAATGTCAACATCTGCCAACTATTCGCTAAACTGTTGGTGACCACATAACCATCAGGTTTGCGGTGCCTTAAGTAACGTTCTGCAGTTCTTGTGTAAAAGCTTTCTTGTTTTCCGTGATTTTGTAGAAAATATTGTGCTTGGCTGTAATTGTTTGTAATTTGTGACAATGACATGTACTGCGGGAATTACTGTTATTTTAGCATCCAATGTTGGTATTATATGAATGGATGGTGGAAATAATAAAACAAATGACAATGAACTTACTGGTGCCTCATAAGGCTTTGCAACTGTCAACAATTCTATTGGTGCTGCAAGTATGTCACTTTTCATGTGAGCAATAGGTATCTTGCCTAAATAATTTAATAAATTGTACCAACAAATATTTAGGGCCTGTTTAAAGTCCGGATAGGTTCTGTCTTCTAGGTTTCACTACGACATGACAGGACCCTTTGGCGCTCGAGTGACGATGACAGGGGGGCGCTGTTGGTATACAATTTTGTGCAATTTCTTTGCGAAATTTACTTAAAAAAACAAGATGGCGGTGTTAGTGCTGATTTTGGCCGTGCGCGAACCTGTAGATTAAAAATGGAACAGAATTTATAAATAAGGAAGGTATAAAATTCTTAAAAAAAAATATGTTTACATATTTTTACACAGCTACTTTATAAAAAAAAACAAAGAATGGACTATTCAACACGAACACGACAATGCTGTGAATACAGAATTGTTTAAAAGTTGCTTCAACATAAATTGAACTGCCTGTATACCAAATAACTTGTTCGACTACAGTCACGTCCAGTGCCCATTTTAAAGCTCTAAAAATCGTATTCTAAAAATGGCTTGATTTTAAGCCAGCAGTAATGAAGGCAAGTGAAACTAAATCTAAAAACCTACAACCAACCTCCGTTACACTATGAATGGGCAGCGCAGCTTATTACACAGTATCTTAGCACTAATCGCAGCTATTCACTGACAATCTTCGGGACAAGACCGCGATATAATAAAATTAATTTCTATGGGGCAATTAAGCCGTGAACAGGCGTAGTTCGGAAGCTGGTAAGCCGTTCTAAAGGAAAGCCGAGTGCGAGTACGCGATGCTGGCGATTTTTTTTTTTTTTTTTTATAAAATTGACATAGCCGCGCGTTGATCAAGTGGCGTTTTTGCACGTCATAATTCATGCAAAAATAATAGACAGCGTTGTCGTAACAATAAATGAAAATACTGGCAGCAGTATGATATACACTAATACATACGAGTATTTTGGAACTTTCAATAAATCAAAGCATAATCAACGAATTAAAAGAAAAAGTAAAGCGATGTTTGGTTTATGAAATTGGAAGCATCGCTTCGAAGCTTCGAACTTTGAAAAAAAGTTTTTCGAAAGAAGTCAATAGTAGCTAGTGATGGGCCTACTCCCATAGTCGATTTGCTAATTGTTAAATCGATTTTTACACTAAGTTATTGGATGTATTTGTGAACGGGATTAGAATTCCTACGCAGTTTAATTTATTGTTATATACAATATTGTGGATTTTTTTCTGTTTCCACTCGCTCAAAACCCGTATCACAATAACAAAACAAAAAGATGTTACCTTTATAACCTAAAACATAGTTGCGAATTGTAAGTCAGTAGGTACAACATAGGTACTACCGTAGCCAGTGAAGTAATTGCTTAACACACCAACAATAAGATTGGTTTTCACTAAGACGGTTCAACAAGATTCATTGCGTTATTTACATTTCGAACAAGTGAATCAATGAATTCGCAATTTCCTTCAAACATTCAGACTGTGATTGTGTGTTACGCAATTAAGGTGACACTTGTCCACTTGTCCACATTTTTTCCATACAAACTTCGGGAGGGTTTTACTCCACTGTCTGACTATGTAACATCAAAAATTGAACATGGGATGGTTTTGTCTCGTTATTATTATTGTCTGTACGGAAACAGAATCCTATAAAATAAAAAGCTATTAAAAAGTTATGAGCCAACAAAGATTCGTTTTTCTTGCTAATTTAACCTAACTTTGAGCGTGTTTAAGTAATAAAAGGAGTGTAAAATCTCGAAAACCAAGACGGTACCGACAAAGTTCAATTAACAATAAGTTTAATAAACTTTATTGGTCATTGATTTATGCAGTGGTTTTTTCATAAAACCCGATCTTCTGAAGGACTTTTCTTAATTTTTTCGCGATTTTTTTGCCAAAAATGCTCCTGCATCTCACTCAATAACGTTGTGCGTGTAGACTAGAGTCTAACTGCTCACCACTGATACTATCTCTGTCGGGTACGAAGCCTGGTGAGACAGCGTGATTTTTAGCCAGGCCCACCAGTGAGTTCGAGCCCGCGCAAAGTGTGCCCTTAAGGTGCTGGCGCGTGCGCACCCTAGTTTTCGCCTGATATAGATCGCCATTTGCGCGATTGGTGCAAGGAAACATTGAAAAAAAAATGTTCATCCCTTCTATTCGAAAACTGTCGTTTTGTTCCTCTACGGGAGCAAAGTAGCTCTTTTCTCCACCTGACTTTTTAGCGGGCAGTGATGAGAAAGTTTGTTTGCGTATTTTTCCCACAGTTAAGTGTGTTACTAATTTACCCTCATTCCTCGTCCTAATCACCGTTTATCTATAACCTAATCATTGAGACCTTTTCAATGTGCCCAAACACGATACATCTGCTGTTCGTTGGTGAGTAACTTGGGTATCATGGAAATTCCAGGTGTTGCTCCAGCATCAGTTCAAGGTTACTTTGTTCGTCTAATATCATTTTAATAATAGAATACCAAATTTCGAGTTGATCAGACCCGTGGAAGATGCTCAAATCCCTTCATCAACCAGAAAAGAGCTGATAATCTTTAAACGGCTGAACCGATTTTGATGAAACATGTCTAAGAACACTCCCGACTAATACACCTTTCAAACAAAAAAACAAAATCAAAATCGGTTCATCCGTTCGGAGCTACGTTGCCTCAGACAGACATACACACACACAGACACGTCAAACTTATAACACCCCGTCGTTTTTACGTCGTGGATTAACTCTACGGGAGCAAAGTAGCTCTTTTCTCCACCTGACTTTTTAGCGGGCAGTGATGAGATTTGAATTTGTACTAAGAATCGTTCATTAAAATCGAACGCAAATTGAATAAATTACTGGCTGTAAGTGTTGGCCTGTACGGTGCGGGGAGGAGCGGAAACTAAAAAAAAAAACAAAAGGTTGCGATTTACTTCCCTGTTCTTGTACTTAATTGGTTTTGGTACGGACTTAATAGTATTTTGCAAAAAACACCCCGTCGTTTTTGCGTCTGGGGTTAATAAAAAGGACCTAGACAAAGATCGTTAGAAACGAAAGACATAATGACAGATTGTAGAAGGATATCTACGGTGCCATGTCAAAAATGGAGTAACGAAATGTGACTTTGTATACAAAAAACCGGTCAAGTGCGAGTTGGACTCGCGCACCGAGGGTTCCGTACAAACCTGTGGGTATATAAGTAAAAGTTCAAAATTGTCAAAAAAATTTTTTTTTTATATGACGAAACTAAAAAATTTCGGTTTTCGTAATTTTTCCTATATCTGTACTATAAGACGTGACTTCGTACAAAATTTCAAGATTCTAAGTTCACGGGAAGTACCCTGTAGGTTTTGATTCCCGTGCGAGTTTCGAAAATTTGCGGAATTTTGCGGCCTAAATGGCTGTATCTTTTGATTGCGTTGACTTAGAAGGTTGATTTTTCTACAGCTTCCAGGGACAGTAAAACTAAGTATCATATAGAAATTTCAGTTTGATACCTCCACGCGTTCCTGAGAAAAACGGTCTTGACAGACGGACGGACGGACGGACGGACGGACGGACAACAAAGTGATCTTATAAGGGTTCCGTTTTTTCCTTTAGAGGTACGGAACCCTAAAAAGCACTCTATTCTTGGTAGAAATAGAAAGCGTCATGCTAAGCCTGCTGCAGGCTTAGCACGAGCACCGATTTGTCGACGGAAGAATAGATATGACTATTTAATAAATTACGTACAATAGGATAAGATAGCTATGCTTTTCTATTCATTATCAGAGTTATGCGTTCTAAACGAACCATGATTTTGTGGATAATCTTATATACTTTGTGGCCGTCGAGTAGAAAGTTTTGTTGTCAGTGTGATTTTGACAGTTTGGGAAGAAATATTCTTCTGAAATAGTCTACACATAGAAGGACCTAGACACAGATCGTTAGAAACGAAAGACTAAATGACAGATTGTAGAAGGATATCTACGGTGCGATAACAAAAATGTGGGAACGAAATGTCACTTTGTATTGAAAAAGCACTGTCTATTCTTCGTAGAAATACAAAGCGTCATGCTAAGCCTGCTGGTTCCGACATAGAAGCTTTTCACTAAACTTTTTGCGTAAAGTTATATAATTTATTTTATGAAAAAGTTATACAAATTGAAAACAGTATTTTGTTTGAAAGAAAATATTTAATTTAGAAGAAATCTGTCTGATACTGAATACTACTGAATGAAACACATTTTCAACGGTAGACTATTTTTAAAATAAATGAAGGCTTCACGAGTCTGTTAATTAAATTAGCTAATGAAATCTTCATTCTCCAATCGCCCATAAAGTAAACCTAAAGTTACCCATAGCGTGTAGCCTATCCACAGCCTATCTATCTATTTTTTATCGAACCTCATTACGAAATATCCTTACCGATAATTAGGCTGAACGCAATCAATTCCTTCGGCAAATTGGATTTTTTAAAATAAAAAATCAACAACGCTCCACCTTTATCTACACGTATAAACCCTCATTTGGAAATAAAATCGGCCCATATATTAGACTTGAGTACTTTTTTTACAAATAAAAATCTTTTTATATAAATAAAGCAGGTCTTTAGTTGACTAATTGTGACGTATTTTACGATCAGCGCACAGTAAGAGGAATTAAAGGGGCAATTGAAGATAGTACAGTTTTTCGTATCGACCATCGATTTATGACGCTTGTGACTCTTTTGAAGGCCTTTTTTGGTGAATGTCAGTCAGTCCTTATGAAGTTTAAGTGCCCAGTGGAATTGCCGCAAATGTGTGGTTACAGGAAGGGGGTAAAAAGTGAAACTGTTGGTTTTCAACGTCATGAGAATGTCATTGTTAGTAGAGGATAGCTTAATAGGCATAAACGATTTGTATTGTTATGGTTATTGTCAACGATTTGATTTTGTAAATGTGCAGGTTAAAGACAATTTCGATCTTTTGCAGCTGTTAAATATACCAAGATTTAAAAACTGTTCACGTTATTTTTCCGAACCAATTAAAAATCATCACCTGATTTCCAGAATTAACACAAAATCGAATTCAGCGAATGACACACTGATGAAAAACGCTAATTAAGCACCAAAGAGTCTTTCCACAATCGGGGACAATCTGAAAAATTTGTTCAAATACGCATTATCTAAATACGAAATACTGGAATTTGTCGTCCGTTTGCCCAAAGGAGGTTTCATCATTAATTATTGATGATAAGGGGAAAGGGAACGAACGCACCCGTGGGTCGGCCAATCGACACCAGGTACTAATGAAGTGGTCCTAAAACGAACACGCCAAATACAGCTGTGTACAGGCTACATTTGAAATAAGAATTCCATTGAAATTATAATGTTGGATCAGTGAGCGCGTACATTGAAAATTATTAGTTAACGTTGATTGCGAATGAATTATTTCAGTTTTAGTGAAATCTGGCAATACCTACTTATTTCAAAACATGGAATTAACTGGTGATTTTAGTACTTTTAGTACTACGTTTGTAAGGTTGTGGCCCGGCGGTAAGTGGGTCGTCTTAGGGGCGTACAGTCCGCACCTTTTATGTGAAAAGTAAACCAAGCATTGACCTGATAAAGCCAAGCCAACTGATAATGAAAAGCCATCATTAAGTTTAGTGTTCTAAATATTTTCATGTTTGTGGTAAGGGAGATCCAAATACTCCTTTTGCAGAAGAACCGCGGCTTCCGTCGGAATACCAGAATACGACTAATACGTGTTTCACTTTTTCCATATTTTAATACGGCGCTGAAACATTGTGAATTAAAAGCCACGAAAGCAGAAAGATCGATGCTTTCGAGATGTGGTGTTGGCGGAGACTGCTGCGTACCACGAACCTGCAAAAACGGTAAGAATTGAATTGAATTTGGCGAAATACATTATCGCATCGAAATACAAGTTCCTACACGCGTAGCATGAGCATCATAGCAAAATGACGTGCTAGAGAATCTTTTGACGTTAAGAGGGCGCTGTTGTTATGTGCAATTGTTTTGTGAATAGTATTGAAAAAAACAAGATGGCAGTTCTGAATTTACTCTCCCGAAACGGGAGAATCGGCAGTTTGAATAGCTTTAGAATTAACTTCGTACTTCGTAGAATATCATATACCTTATTTTCTGTAGGTAGGCGATTCGCCCGAAGTTAATTAATTATGTGCGAATAGATAACTCCAGAAATACGTAAACACGTGTTAAATTTTTATGTAATAAAGTTACAACATTCGTTCTATTTTCTCCTATTATCCAATAAGATTTTGTTTTTTTGTTTTACATTTTTACAACCAATATTGTTTTCTAACACATTTTCCACAATATTTAGCCCACGTGTGCACGAGCAATTTTTTACTGTTCTCTGGATTTTCCAACCTCGACGTCTCGCCGGCGCACTATGGGCCAGAACGGTGCGTACCGTCTCAAAAATCTGTAACTTTTTTGTTGATTGAAGTAAATAGCTGAAATTTGGCACGTAGTATCTCCAGAGTATATAGAATCCAATAGTGACACATTTATTGTCAAAACTTTAATTATTAATATTTAAAAAATAAACAAAAATAAAAATGTATTTTTTTAATATTAAACCATAGTTTGTTTAACTTATTGAATTATAATTTTACAGTTTTATGATATCAAACCTATTTTCTTTTATTTTATAGGTATTACATATAAATCTTACATTTAAATAAATGACAAATATGATATAAATCCACTCTAAAAATATATTTTACAATTAATGTAGGTACGTAATTACTTCTATTTAAATAGCTAAGAGGCTCTTAGCTTCGTCTAACAATTCCTTGGAAATAGTGACTGATGGTTTTCTGATACTTGATATATAAGGATCTGACGTAAATAGAAGACCATGAAATACGTCTTGATTCGTTGCGGACCTAGAGCATTTTCTAGCGTGATGCAATCTGAATTTTTTGTAATCTTTATTACGAGATTCTTGGGCATCCTCAGATAAATTACCAATGGGCAGAACAGCAAAATGTCTTATTATACTTTCCCCATGTATTAAGATTTTATGTACTGAAGAAGGCATATTATACCACATATATTTTGTTACGTATAGTTGTGCGGTTGTGCGAGTATATTCACCAAATTTTTCTGGATTTACAGCAATACCGGATGCCAAAGTTTGAAGAATAACATAGAACCTTTTAATAAGTTCCTCGTCAACTCCTGTAATTTCTGAAGCGCAATAGTAGTTCTCAAAAAAACGCCGAGCTGTATTACCGTCATTGCTGTTTCCACTTCCTTGTCGGGGCTTATCAACGTGCAATCCCATTCGGCTTCGAAATAAACTTTGTACAAGCTTTTTCTTGTCTTCTTTACTTTTTTTATCTTCTGGAGTTCTCGCAGCCCATTTTTTAAATGAAAGGTTATATGAAATATGTAAAATTAACTCCATGCACCTGATCCACGCGTGCAACGTAGACAAACCGTATTCGTAAGCATTTATATTATCTGGCTTTGATTCAATCTTCTCCAAATTATTCATTTCGCTTGGTTTAGCCCCACATACTGTACAAACAGCTCCAGAACTTGTGTCAGTTAGAACTTGTGTAACTTTTCCATCCACCATAGTTAGAAATAGGTCGTGACTTATTTCAATTACCTGCTCCTCCTTGTGTATCTTTGAAGTTTGCAAATTATTAATTTGACCCCGAATATCACCAACCACTGATCGGGTTTTCTCGGGGGTTTCTTTTGCAAATTCCATCAGGATTGGTCGGCAATAACGAATAGACGAACAAGCCGAATTTTGCCAAATTACCTCATTTGTTTCTGTGTCAGTCAGCTTTATTGGTACCAAAGACGCTATAAATAAGTTTGCATCTGAGACTAAATCATTCTCACCTGATAAAACTTGTTTATATTCACTTTGCCCCGATGACCCATCACATCCCCACTTGGTAAACAATTTAAGAGATTTTCTTGTTGAGTTGTAAACATTTTCAATCTTTAAGATGCGAGCAGAAGTGTGGTCCAGCAAATCTTGTAGATTTACTTTGGCACTTATATCGGTTATTTGAATGCTGGATGGTGGAGGATAACACAGTTTTTTGGCGTTTGTCAGTATATTATATGATGGCAGTATGTCGAAGTTTTTGTTAATCAGACTTGCTCGAAGTAATCCGTATTGTGATTTCGAAAGATCTAAATCTGCAAATATACTTAAAGCTTCATCCACCGTAAAATCTGTTGCATTGCGACTTTCATGCAATAATTTTTCCTTCATGATCCTTTTTTCATTTCTATCACAACTCCGCATCATTGTAACAACAGTTGCTTCTTCGAATTCTCCTTCAGACCGCAATCCTTGAACGTATGCATTATGTATATACTCGATTCCATATTCTTGTACCAACTCCATATTCTTCCTTTTTTTCGATTTCTCTGATAGATCTTCATAAGACTTTGGCGGACGTCCACGTTCTCCAGATGTTGTAGGTGTAATATCCAACGGTGCTTCTTCGAATTGTACCTTAAATTCACCGTCTAACCACGATGTATTTTTATTAAAGAAACGTTCTTTAGTTCGGTTAGATTTGGTCCACCGATCGTTAAACGCTGTTATAAGCCATTTTTGAATACGGTTCACAACTAATTCACTTTTTTCAGACGACAAATGGTGGTGTTCTTCTAAGTAATTTTGAATATCTTCTGATTTTGTTCCATGATCAATGAAAAATTCGCATAATACTCGCCGAGGCACAACAAATTCACTCATTTTATTTTTACTTCAAACTACTACTTTTTTACCGAGGTTGGTGAAGACTATAATATGTCAAAGCACACTAAAGTACTGGTAAATGACAACGTAAATAAATAACTTTTATACTGAAATTTCGTGTGAAAAAATATTATTGTCTAGTGCATTATCACGTTCCTAACCACTATCTACGAAGGTGGTTAGTAGTACTGATAAAATGTACAATAACAACTTTAACTACCATTTCCTCCCTTTTCCTTCACCGCGATAGAGAAATACATAAACTACATGATAAACATGTTATTCACACAGTGATAACAAAACATTAACCACATCTGACCGAACGATAAAAAAAAAATACATTACCCAATACTCCCACCTTACCTAAAGATTAAGTAAATAGATAATTTTAAGAAAAAAGTAATCTAAATATCCAAAAATCTCATCAATCACAACTAAAATCATTTTTGGTATATTTTGTATTTTCCCCCCATCAGGCATTTTTCGTTTCATTTCAAGGGGGGCAGATTCGGGCAATTTTTTTTTTTTGCCCTAACTTCTTTATTAGCTGCTCTATGTGATGCTATCAAAATTACGACATGGGCAGACATTGCTAACTGCCAAAAGTCTATGTAAAGTTTCTAATAAGGATAAAATATTAGGTTCTAAAAAAATATTTATATACCTCCCCAGTTTTCACATAATGGTCCACTTAAATATTTTTTAAATAGAATACTTCATAACCATTCTAACCATATATCACACTTAAAAATTTGCTGTGAAAATAATGAAAATGTGACCATGTAAACTGGTGAAATTGTGTTCTACATAATTGACATAACTTTGAGCGTCAACTTGCAAGCCTTAGTCTAATAGTAAAAATGAGAAATAGTATATTTTAACTGCTGTATAATATGCATTGGACATTCAGTTAGACATGTGCATTAACACAATATTTAATATAGAACATTACGAAAACCTATTTTTGAGACGGTACGCACGGTTCTGGCCCATAGTGCGGCGAGCCGAGCGTTGACAAACCAACAGAGAGACCATCCTAGCCCGTTGTAAACCGCACAGTTGGATTTTCAAGTCTTGGCACTAAGCGTTAAAAATCTAGAGTAGGATAAATAAAACCGGCCAAGTGAGTGTCGGGCCACACACAATGAAGGGTTTCGTAGTTGGGATGAATTTATACTAAAAACAAACTTTAGTATTGTGGTTAAAAACATGTCCTACCATACATTCCAACTGCAAATGTGAGTTGGTCGACTATTACTTCGATAACTTGTAAAACCTACAAACTTAGCTGTGATAGTTTTTCTTTTAACTTCGTTTATATGCTACTACCGTAATTATTTTCATATATCCAAAAACTACCATTAAGCTAGCGAGGGGGGGGGCACACTTGACTCTAACAAATTTTAGTACTTTATCGAAAATCCCTGAATCGAAAGATTTTATTTTACCACTTTGCCGACTTGTCTAATTACAGCTTTTTAGTACTAAGAGTATCTGAGCTAAAAATATACTAACTACTTTTAGACATGGCAAAACTATAAGGGTTCCTTGTTGACTACGGAACCCTAAAAACATCGTCATAATAAAGCGGAGCCTTACTCTCATACTAAACTATCTAACATTTTCGCTAAACACTAGGTAATTTATTGCAAGCGCCCGCGCCGGCGACACATACATGATGTAATCTTATCAGTATCTGATTACAGACCTGTTTCTCAACATCTTAATAAAGGTACTAAGGCCAGTGTGTAGGAATTTATCTTAAACATTTTACTTAACAGGTTTTTAATAACAAACCCCGGTTTCTGAAAGTCTGTTTCCTGATTAGTAAATCTGATTTCAAATCTGCATTTTAGTGTTAATTGGTTCTTTTCATTCGTTCGTCAATTAATCTGTCCGCTCAAAAAAAGTGCAACACCAACACCAATCATGAGATTTGACATCAGACTTACATCAGTAAGTCTTTATAAAGTTAATTGCATTCGATCCCAGAAATTTAGAGAGTTACATTGGCTTGCTGTATTCGGAATGAGCTAAAAGGATTACCTACAAATAAAACGGAAACACGACACACCGTCTAAATTCAATCACAAATGTGACTCATAAGATCAACCGCAACACCAAAATTCAAGTGATGTTCTCTAATTTCCAGTATCTTTATTTTATCGTTATAAGCTAGAACTAAACGATCTGGAATCTAGAATTATTCCTCTAAGCAATACACCAGTCTATTTTTTCTAAACAACTTTTAGCAAACTCAAACTCAAAGCATTTATTCCAATTAAACCTTTTACAGGGACTTTTGAATTGTCAAAAAAAAATCGAAGTTGAAGTTTGATACCCATTTCAAAACGTAGATCTCTATGGAGAAGAGCGGGCAAGAAACTCCAAGGACACTCTTTTAAATCATGGGTATTACAAAAAACATTCACCCCTCCCAATAGCATCTTCACCATCTAATCGTAAACCTCTGTCCTACACCTACACACAACCATTGAACATTTCAAACTTACAATTTTGGTTCATTGTCTTCGGTCAGTTTTTCTAAAGACCGGCTTAATTAAGTCAGCAGAGCTCTGAGACTGCCGAGGATGCTAACTTAAGGCTATCTATATTCGCCTTTCCACGAATGAGGCATGAGGCATGAGTCTTGCCTCTATATATAACTTGTTTGTTAATTTTGATAAATTTTATTACTTGAGGAATGTTGGTGGTGTTCAAGTGTCTCAAATTTTTGTATGAGTACTCACTTCTGTTGGTAGTGAGGATTGTACTCGTTTGTAAAATTGAAATTGAACTTTTGGTTTCTGAAATGGTTTACAATTAATGTATTGTAGATAGGTACTTATTATCCGAACAAAATAAAAAGAAGACGTTCTCAAGCCGACGCGTATACTAATATTTTTTTTACCGAATACCTACTCCGATTTTCAATTCTTTACTGGAAAAGATAAAAACAAAATCTAGCTCTAAGTGTATTTTTTTTTAAAGCTTTTTAACAAAAAAATAAACCGACGCAAGCCGGAACTCAAAACAAAAAAAAAACTTTTAGTCTAACTAAACTCCTAAATTAATCATCCAAAAAATTATTTTTTAGTGTGTAACTCAAAATTTGTAATTAACTGAAAACTGACTACAGAAACCAAAAGATGATTTTCAAAGACCTACTCAATTATTGTCGCCATACTGAATTGTGAATACTGTCATGCCATTATGTCACTAAAGACACGGCAATAATTAAAATCAGATTTCGCAAGATTAAGAGAAATCGATTGAAGTAAGAATCTAGAGTCCCTAAAAGGAATAACAAACATACATACAGAAGCTGATAAACACATTACAATCCTTTGCGTCGCGCAGTCAGGTAAAAATGAAACGAATACTGCATCCTATTAAAGCCTCTAATCAGACAGATTCGTCATAATAACCAAAGGATTTAAAACAAAAAAAAACATCTAACTCCCACAAACCTGTATCACCAAATACACGGAACTGTATTTTTTTAACCAATAAAATTAACTCCATCCGAAAAACGAGCAAAGGAAGTAAACATCGGAACCGCACTTTACTATAACTTGACTATATAATTAAGGTTTGCGACTACAAACCTGACGCGCCAAATGACAACCTTGCCGCCATTTTGGTCCGTAATTTCGGTCTGCGTACGCGCAGAGATTATAGTGCGAACGGACATTAGTGGCGACCGACGACACGTGATCACTGTCATTGGGAACGCATTCGATTGGGGATCGATATTAAAAAGAAATCGATTTCTTGCGGAGTTGTGGTTTAGATGAGGATTTGCGCCTCGTATAGGAAGATGAGTGTTCTTTTAGAAATAATGTAATCGGAAATCGAATATTTTCTGTTTGCGCCTTGATGACTCTTCTCATGGTTTAAAGATATAGGAATCGATCTGGCTGACTCTTCTCCATCTTTTGCCCAGGGGCCTATTCAAGGTAACCACTTATGGAACTTCCGTAGAGCACGCCTTAGAATATTTATGATATAGGTACTAGCTTTTGCCAATGGCTTCGCCCGAGTGGACGTCAGAAATTATCCATATGTTAATCCACATTATAAACTATCTGTTTGCCAAATTTTATCCAAATCCGTTAGGCCGTTTTTGCGTTATTGAGTAACAAACATCTGAACATCTAAATATCCAAACAACTAAACAAAAAAACTTTCACATTTATAATATTGAGTAGGATTTTTAATAACAAGCATACAAGTATTATCGTCCTCATAGCCTCATTCCAATTTCAATCATATTCGAAAATATTTGCGAAACCACTAGGATGCTCCATCATTACCTACTTATTGTTCCATTTTCAAAATAACTTTGAGTTCCACGCTCAAAATCATTTTGCAAATTCACTGTACCATTTTTAAAATGGATTCCCATTTTGTTAGCAGGAAAAAGACGCTTAAAGCTTTTTGTGTTCCATTTTCAAAACAGTTTTATTTTTTAGTGTTGTCCTAAATTAGTTCTGCTATAAAAGTTACATAGGCATCACTATTAGCCGTGATGTCAATACAACCTTTCTAGCCACTTCATATTTCACACAAGCCATCCACCGCTCTCAGTATTCTTGGTATGCAAACAAAAGCAATAACTGTAAACCACGAATTTCCAAATTGTACACATCCAAATATGGAACCCACTAAAGAAAATGACATAATTAACGAACGGACAGACTAATTAGCCAATCAGCGACATGAACAATGCTTACATTAACTGTAACATGGTGATTATATAGCAAGACAAGATGAACTGAAAGTGTATGATGTAATACAATTTAGAGAAGTAACGTTACTCGGAATTCACAAAACTAAAATCTAGAGTTGAAAGTAACATTTTGAACAAATGTGTAAATGATATTGAAAATTTTGAGATATCTCAATCGTAATTACTAATGCTGGTAGTGAAAACCTTGGTGTTACCAATACATGTAGATATAATACTGGCCTTGCAGGGCGTTTTCTCCTGCACTACTACAAACAATGTTCTGGGACGATACCGCTACTCCGCAGCATCACTGTTTCATCGTTTCAGGCCGGAATCACCCACTGCTGGGTTTCAACAGAATCAGGCTATAATGTTCCCACTGCTGGGACACAGGCATCCTTTCGCTGAGCGGGAGTGTGCCATAATCCACCACGCGGGGGCACTGTGCATCAGTTGATAGATGTCACGTCTGCGAATGTTTTGTTCTGGGATGGAGGTTTACGTTGTTTTCATTCACCGTTTTGAGAGCAGCAGATGAAATAATTTACACAAAGTAAAGCGCCTGTCTGGGTTCGAACCAACGATCTACAACTAGTAAGTCGCGGCTGTTACCACTGGGCCACCACCGCCCATGCCTCGCCTTTTTTTGCCAGTTCCGTGTGCGTCCCTCATCCAGGTGTTGCCCTCGACTTTGCCTTTATCATCAACCCAACGCGCTTTTGGACAAACTAAAAATGCCTATGAATAAAGACGATAATGACGATAACTAGTTAAAGATCTAATTTACTGTAGTATAGAAAATGCCGCCTTCATGCAAAATACTCCTACATTATTTTTCGATATCACCATTCCATACTCTTTGATTACCATCTGTAGTAAGTACTTAGTAGTTACAAGTACATTAAGGGTAGTATGTAATAGTACTATTTATGACAAGCTGCTGCCAAGAAAGGCGTTAGTGGTACATTGCCCTTAGTTCACTAAGCTACTATTTGTACTTAATGTTTCAACAAGGGAATGTGCAATTTTATGAGATATAACAATTATGCGTGTATTTTTACGGCTTTTTTTAGTCAGTTTTGAAAACAGAATCTTATTCGTTTGCGCGACTATTTATATATATTATTATTATAGCTATTTTAAAAATTGTCATTGCCGTTATTGTCAATTTCATTGTTACAGCAAAAAAACGATTATGACTGTTTCGTTTGTTTTTTCATTTTAATTCTTTGACGTTTATAATTTGTACTTAATCATTCGTTTATTTTAATTGCATTTCTGTTGCATTATTGTGAAATTTAATTTAATTATATGTATTAAGGTTTTTACCTGAATTAGTGTTAAAAAATATAAATTACAACAGGGGTTTCATTTTGACTGTTCACCCACGTTCATTGCGGTATTTGCGTTGCTGAGCAGACGAATTTTTCGAATCTATAAAGGAACGGATTAGTATCTAATATCCTTCAAACTCTCGGATTGTGATTGAAAACTGTGCTGTTTAAATTTTAAGATTAATTCGGGGAACCTTGATTTTTTGGTGATGATTCTTAATTAGATTCTTGACAAATTACTACTCAACTATGTATAACAGACATGATTTAATACCTACTTAATTTGATTCCGGATACTCAAAACACCAAACACTTTTTTCAAAAATAAGCGTTGATGGGGACACTTCCTTTTTTTTGTTTAGGTACAATACAGACATTCTTTACACTTTTTACTTTGTACTATTTACTAAATTTTATACCTACATGATAAAAATTACAGATATTAATGTAGAAATTTTACAAGGGGTGTCACACTGGGCGCTCAGATCGCTAAAACTGATACGTTTCCCTTTTTACTAAATCATCAAAAACGCAACGATGGAACTAGTTATATCCCTAGAATCCATTCCTAAATCCGAAACCCCACAGATAAACCCACACATACTCAACAGAACTCCAATAATTTCCACAAGCGTGCGCTATGCCGCGTAACTTATGCGCGCGCACAAAAAGCAGCGCCTGCGCAGCCGACGGCATCCAGCCCTAATAACTAACCATATCTGACTCACCACTTTTTAACCACACACATTTTTTTCAAGCGAAACTCAACCTTATTAACATGTAAATTCCCTATGCTTATTGGATAGTGTTATAATTGTTAATTAAGCTTTAATTGCTGTGCGCGTTAAAAACGTACCAATCCATGAACGGAAACTGCTTGTTAAGAAAATGGAATGTGAGGGAGGGATTGAAGCTAGTTTTTTTTTTGTCTAAGATTTAAATGGTGATGTGACTGCCAGCCCATGACATCCTAGAACAGGAAAAAGGCAAGCTTAGCAGAAAAATGCAGAAATAGAAATGAACATCTCCTTTACTTAACTAACGACCTCTATAAACTGATTCCACAAGCCTATTCTAGTAGTAGCTTTTGCCAGCGGGCTCGCCCGCGTTGAGGTCGAAAATAATCCCATGCGAACGTACTACCTGGATAAAAAGTATTCTATATGTTAAACCAGGTTACAAACTATCTGTGTGCCAAATTTTATCCAAATCTAATACGCCGTTTTTGTGTGATGGAGTAACAAACATACAAACTCTCACATTTATAACATTAGTAGGATATGATAGATGTCGCGCTGATCCCAAATAAATTGGGATAAGGGAGGGACAGGAAAATGATAAGTACGATTGTATAGTAGGACAGGATTTCTGGTCAGGGGTACCTTGATGGAATAATATTATATATAGAGTGACTGGTAATTAGTGACCGATATTTAAACACATGATTGTACTCATCATTATGAACAACTTTTACCAAGGGACCAAACCCGAAATCACGAAAAAAAAATCAGCTGTTCCCTACATTTTGACGAGTTATGCGAACATAAATGTAGGGAACAGCTGATTTTTTTTTTCGCGATTTCAGGTTTGGTCCCATAGTAAAAGTTGTTCATAATGATGAGTACAATCATGTGTTTAAATGTCGGTCACTAATTACCAGTCACCCTTATACGTCTGACGTAAATGTAAATATGCAAAAAAATACTTCCAACATGTATAATATTTCTCAAAACATTGAAGTGTATACCTGTAAAAAAGCCAAATGTAAATCATTATCACTTACCGGTAATACGGAAAAGGCTGCGGCACATGCAAATCCATGGGCATCGATGCATGCGCGTGGGCATGGGAGTACTCGTGCTGCATCATGCCATGCATGCCGTGGCCCAACATAGCCGCCCACGGTGAAGACGCGAAACCACCAGGGTGCTCCATCATTACTTATTGTTCCATTTTCAAAATCACTTTTAGTTCCACGTTCAAAATCATTTTTCACTTCACTATTCCATTTCTAAATTGGTTTCACATTTCGTTAGCAGAAACAAGATGGTTGATGCTTTTTGTGTTCCATTTTCAAAATAGTTTTGTTTTTAGCGTTGTGCTACAAAAGTTAATAAGTTGTAGGTCGGCAATTAAGATATTTTCAATGCAGAAAATATGTTTATTGCTTCAAATTCGTATCAGTTTTTATGTGCAATGCCGAATAAGTTCGCTCATTACATATTATGTTAATGATGTTGACACCTATCTATGACTTGAGAACTTAATACGAACTAGTATTTGTAACATTGCCAGAATCGAGACAAAGTTATAAGCCCATATTAATGCACTTATTTTTTGTTCCTCGTTGTATGAGTTCCTAGATGCCAGAAGCTCTCAGTTAGTAAGAGGGAATACCAAAGATCTCTTTTCTTTACAATTGACACTCGCCTCCTTTTTCGGACAGCTTAATCAAGTTTAAGAGTAAATCTGTTTTCATTTGTTCTCATGTCAGTTACAGCTATTAGTTTAGTAATATTACAAACAAACCATTGAAAATTTTAAAAGGGAAGTGGTCAACATAAATATGATTTTAAAAATATGTACGTTTAAAATTCCGCTGGATGCGAGAAGCACAGAACCGGGCACAATGGCGGTGCTTGGGGCAGGCCTATGTCTAGCAGTGGACGTGTTTCGGCTGAAATGATGACAAACAAACTATTGAAAGTTTTAAAAGGGAAATAGTCAACAGAAACATGATTTAAAAATACTTTTAATATTCTGAAATCACTCTACTAAAACCAGCGGGGCGATTGCGTAACGCACTAGCAGTATCAATTGGTTTCATTATGACAGTTCAACAACATTCATCACATGCAGTTTTCGAACGAATAAAGCAACTAGCTTCCGCCCGCGGCTTCGCCCGCGTGGATGTCGGAAATTATCCCGCGAGAACGTACTAACAGAATTAAAAGTATCCTATGTGTTAATCTAGGTTATAATCTATCTGTGTGCCAAATTTCATCCAAATCCGTTCAGCCGTTTTTGCGTGAAAGAGTAACAAACATCCATAAATACAAACTTTCGCGTTTATTATATTAGTAAGGATAGATTTGCAATATTCTTCAAGATGATTCAGATTGATATCAATCGTGTGTTACGCAATTAGGGTTCTAAGTTGCCGAAGTTTACTCCTGGCTTACCTACCACTGAAATAAATAATTCAACCCATCTTAAATTGTTTAATTTACCAAACTCACTCACAGTTAGACAGTAGTCATAATACGTACGTTTTCATCACTTTTGAAAACATCACGTCTTTTTCTCCATAAAAAAAAACCTAATACAAATATACCTAAACTAATTTTTCCAGTCGACTGCCATCGAAATTGAATAGATATGCAATCAATCTGTGTGCAAATAAAATATTATGATAACGGCCGCCTATTTGTTCTAGCGAGTGCCCGCTTGCGCTAGCGCAACGAACTTTGATGTTCGGCTAACATCGTAAATCATCGGCAAATAATTAAAATGACGTGTTCGGTGTTGAGTTTACATGGCGTGACGTCTGCCTAAAAAATATTAACATGTTTTAATTTATTTTATACATATTTCTATTACATAATAAACCTACTTACGTAGGCCAATAATCGTTTGATGACCATTGTTATTAAATTCCTACGTGTTGTAGAAAATAGCCTCCAAACGGGAGCTATGGAAAAATTCTAATGCCTGACATTGACTGGAACTTTCCGAAAAGACCACGTCTCTGTGTCGAGTAAGGTATGCCTTGGTTCTTACTTACAGCCCTGATGATCATCACCATCCCCTCGGAGTAGGCTTTAGGTGTGATAGTATAGGATCAGCCGGTTTATTTGTAAAGATGTCACTGTGATAGCTTATGTGAAGTGGCCTGACATTCCACCTGCCGGGTACTAGTCTTGTGTAGTTCGTGAACGTGAACGAATAGGAACCGTTTCTTTGCACTGTACTAAAAGAAACGTTTTCGAATCATCATCATCATTTCAGCCGAAAGACGTCCACTGCTGGACACAGGCCTCCCCCAGGCTCCTTGTCATTTTTGGTAAAATGCATAGAGAACGCTGCTGCCCATTCTCTAGTAAGTCCCTTAGTCGCCTTCTACGACACCCACTGGAAGAAATGGGATGGTGCTATTCTTTTACGCCCGGCGACACATACGGGACTTATGCCCGACGACACATACGTTTTCGAATGCTGACTTGTAATCTATTCGTACTAATTGCTCCTCGTAAATTTACAAAGAGCGTTAGCGTATGACCGAACGAGAACGAGAATGACAGCATCTGATTTGACGGATACGATTTAAATGAGACTTTTGCTCTATGATTTATGGAAGTACTGAATGCGAGCGAAGACCGAATAGAGCTAATAGAACTAATAGAATGAACTAGTTCACTGGCCGAAATTAACTAGTATGGACCGATCTCAAAAATGACCGAGCAGGCACAAGACTACCGGGTACACTATGTGGTATTTTTGTTTGTGTGGTTCTCAATCTCTCTGGTTCACTCAATCTGTGTGGTTTCTTTCCTCAAAAGACCATTTCAGACACCAATCCACATGGTCTTCACATGATCTGACCAAGATTATGTCTGGACTTTAAAAGAGACTGTGACCTCTGAGTTTGTTTCGGCCTTTCTTCTCAGAGTAGTCAGATAGGAAACGACAACCTCATCTAGTTTTTAAAAGGCGATTGGCATGTTTGTAAAAACCTAGTTACAGAAATAAAATCATTTATCATTTGAGTTTGGGTGAACTTGAAGTGAGCTGTCAATCCTGATGCTAGGGATTGACACTATGGACAGCTCTTCACCTTTAAAACATTTCTGCTACTGCTACATTGTCGCGATAACGCGAACTACACTGTCCCGTACTCTCTCTCGCACTCGCTGTACAACAGAGAAGGCGCGGTCGAGTTCACGTTATCGCGACAATGTAGCCGTAGCAATTCTACTGCACTACTGCTAATGCACTACTGTCATAAGCTGGCCTATACCAACTATAGAATAGTCCAGCTTATGCTAGGGTCTGACAGTAGTGACAGCTTACTTCAAGCTCACTTCAGCTACATAAGTAGTTTATTTTCCTTTTTGCCCTTACACACGTTGTCTACATCTCTTTATGTTTTCTCCTATCGCAGGTATGCTGGAAGAGATTTTTTTAGAAATAAGCATCACCTCTGTACCTATTTTTCTGTTCTAATCTTCTTGTCTGTTTATATAGTGTGTACATAAATGGTTAAATAAATAAATAAGTTTTCATTGTGGGATATCGACAGGATCAAATACCGCAGGGTATCTTTTCTCATTCACGGAAGCAGCGGGGTAATTGCTCAACACACTAACAGTAGATATTTACTTTTAACTAACAGTAGGCTTTCCTTTTGACAGTTCAACAACATTAATTGCGTTAATTACGTTGTTGAGCAGACAATTTTTTCGAACATATTGTAGCGGCACTACAAATAAAAATGCTTCGCAACAAAAATCGAAAAACACAAAAAGAAAAGTGGCGCCATCTACAATGCCACAGGCGAACTATATGAGCAATTCTGCATCGCGCAATCAGAGTTTTCGACGGCACTCGAACATATACAAAAATCCCGACATCAACTGTCGGGCAGTTGCCCGGACCAGACACAATACCCGTCTGGTCGGAGGATCCTCCGTTACCACCATAGGTATGAGTGAACTTTACACTCTGTTCCTCATACCTCTACAATATGAAGCAATGGATTAGCAATTAATCTTAATTACTGAAATTCTTATTCATAGTGCAGTACCTATCTTAGTCAATAGGTTGCTTAGTAAAGATACACAGTTTCAACCAAATACCACTATACCTGCTATCAACACATTTTTGTTCAGAAACTTACATGCAAGAAAAAATGCAAGCACATTAACATCTTGTTCGATGATGCCTTTTTGGTTTTGACAACTCATACTTCCCACGGCCAAATAAGTAACATGTTTTAAGAAGTCGCTAAAAGATCATGAGTTTTAATTTGTTCTTGACTCTTACCACTGAAAGAAATACGAAGAAGTAACATGGGACATGGGGATATGTCGTGGGATACGTTAAGTATAAAACTAGATGGCTTCATGAGTAGAAAAACACACAATAAACGATAAATCGGTTGTGTGAAAGATGATATAAAGGGTGAATATTTAGATAGTAGCTAATAGACATAGCATAGAAAGATGAAAGCAGGTTGCACTGACCCCAAACGAATAGGATATTTTACTATATATGAGAAAAAAACAAAAAATATACAGGGTAAGTTTTTATCCAGTGCGCAAATTGTAACCATGAATTCAGCATATCATTCTAGAACCCCTACCGCAGAAATTCTTCGCCGGTTGTACAAAAAAAAAAATCAGCTGTTTCATAGAAAAGTGCAATACCTACGCAGTCAAAATGTATGGAACAGCAGATTTTTTTTTTGTGTATCCGGCGAAAAATGCCTCCGCAAGGGGTCTAGATTGTCTAGAATGATATGCTGAATTCATGGTTACAATTTGCGCACTGGATATAAACTTTTCCTGTATTATTGAGATAGCTTAGGCAAAAAGCAGCCAGGGAATGTTGGTTTTAGGTTATGAAATAACAAAATAAATTTTAAAATTCAATTCAAAGATTTCAGTTTTTTTTTATCAGTTTTTGAACACCATGAAATAGTAGCCGCCATGTTATTACGTCATACGGCGTGTCAGTTGAACAACTTTGTGCTTTTATTACTTTCGTAACCAAAGTAATTTTTATTTAAATAATATTTTGCATTCAGGAACAGCAAACCAACGATAAGTAGAACAGTAGCTATTTTTTTTTATTTTTTATTTATTAACCATTATGTATATGTATAAAATATCAGCGCATTTGTCTATATAGCAAACTGACGTCATACTCACAGAGCAATATGGCATCTATTGCGTCCAGCGTTTTCGTCAAATTACGCGCGGAATTCGAAATGTAAAATTTAAATGCATTTTTACGGCAATAATCGATTAAATAAAATTGTAGTGTTTTTTATAATGATTAGCACTTTAGAATCTAATTAGGGCACATTTCAAAAATGGGTGTAATACCCTATTGTGATAATTTGTAAAGAGGAATCATCCTCTGTTCAACATTACTTAACCACATAGTTATGTGGCTGAATAATAGCAGCCACCCAGGTCCATAGATCAGGCTAAGCTAAGCTTGCCGCGGTTGGTCAGTGGATAGGTGACCATCCTTACATACCAAGACCCTTCCTTGCCTCGAAAAGCACGTTAAGACTTTGGTCCAGGTTGTCATTCGTCGATCTTTGGCAATCGTCAGAAGCCCAAAATTCTGACAAACCAATCTTACCCAAAGAGTATCGTATTACCCAGTGATTGGATTGTGGCAGTTAGTTTTTTTTTTTTAAGACTTTGCCCCGCACTATGAATTTCTCCTGTACTGTGGGTGCGTTTACAAACATTTAAACTTACATACACAAACAGCCAGACCCGGAACAACTACTTGTCATCATCATCATCATCATCAGCCTATAATTTTCCCACTGCTGGGACACAGGCCTCCTCTCAGTGAGAGGGATTGGGCCGTAATCCACCACGCGGGCCCAGTGCAGGTTGGTACTACAACTACTTGTAGATCATACAAATATTTGTTCCGTGCGGGAATCGAACCTGCGACACGCCGCGCAGCAGTCAATCGCTTAACCACTGCGCCAACCGTGCCGTTAAGATAGCAGTCGCTCCATGTAAAATAGTGGTATTCAGCTGCGTCTGGTTAGACTGGAAGCTGACCCCATAGTTTGGTGATATTTTTTTACATCTTACAACAGAATTCAGCAAAGCTCGCATACCTTTGCACGTGGATGAATCATACAAAAAACTATCCATAATTCACTGTCATAATTTTAACAGTTTTTTTTTTTTTTTAATTTTCCTGAATTGGAAATCTACATAAGCATATACTAAAGTTGAAAGAAGTAATTGTTTATGTGGTAGATGGGCAATCTCCGGAACGGCTGGACCTAACTTTGAACCCTAGAGCAGGACATTTATCAACATACCATGCGGCCGAAGCTGCAAGCGGAAGCTAGATACAAGAGGGCAGAGGGTGGAGGCACAACGATGATGGAAAAGCTTCAAAAAAGGCCAAAAATTTATAGTACTAACTTAGGCCCCCACAAAGCTTGTGTCAATGTTGAAAGTCAGAAATACGAAACGCTTTAAAAGCGATTGACACTTTACTAAGTCCGCAGGTGAGTAAAATTAAAAGCATTTTTGTTAATCAAATCTTAGTTAGTGCTAAAAATGAGCCTCTATTATAATCTATACTTAATATTATAAAGAGGAAAGATTTGATTGATTGTTTGTTTGCATTGAATAGGCTCCGAAACTACTAACCGATTAGAAAAATTGTTTCACTGTTGGGAAGCTACACTATCCCCGGGTGACATAGGCTATATTTTATCCCCGTATTACCACGGGAACGGGAACTAAGCAGGTGAAACCGGGGAGCGCTGCTAGTACTATATAAAAATCATAGACCGGAGCTATAACAGTCAGTCTCTACAGTTAAATTGACAAACTCACAAATAAAATAAGAGATCACAGATCACATCATCGCAGCTTCGAATTTAGATGATGGGTCTAGTAACCTGCCATTACTTTTGCACGGAATTGAACTCTGAACCTAACACCTTAGATTTGGTACGTGACTTTGAGTGGTGCCGGCTTAGTTCCTACGTAGATACTATACAGGGTGGCCCGTGAAACGAGGTACAAATATTTTTTTTTGTAACTTCTCTTCGCGAAGCCCTTGGAAAGACGCTTAAAATAAAATAAAAAATCAGCAGATTACAGTTAAAACCAATAATAACAAGGAAGGAAACACTTACCGATAAAAAAAAATCATGAGATGAGAAATTTTGGAAGACTGAAAAATATAATAATAGTAATATTTTTAAATATTTTTGTATGATTTTTGTAAAAATATACTTAATATCATCATCATCATCATCATTTCAGCCGTCAGACGTCCACTGCTGGACATAGGCCTCTCTAAATTGGAGGGGTTTGCCATAATCACCACGCTTGGCAGGTGGGTTGGCGATCGCAGTATGGTGGCAAAATGCATAGAGAACGCTGCTGCCCATTCTCTAGTACTTTCCCTTAGTCGCCTCCTACGACACCCACGGGAAGGAATGGGATGGTGCTATTCTTAACGTCCGGCACCACACGGAACATACTTAATATGTTTAAAAGAAAATAAACAAAAATAATATATATCTTTATTTCCCTAAAATACAGATAATTGAACGAAGTTTAAAATGTTTGAATTTATAGTAGAGATTAATATCATAGAACAATTGGATGCTGCAGGAATCTGTACACAATATACTTTAGACTCTGTATCTTAAACTGGGGATCCTGTATCAATATGTATAGCTCTAACAGGCAGGGGAATGATACCGGCACTTCATCGTTTTCACCTAGTGTTTTCCTAGCTATGTTGGGGTCGGCTTCCAGTCTAACCCCATGCAGCTGAATTCCAGTATTTTACATGGAGCGACTGACTATCTGTCCTCCACAACCCGGTTTCTGGGTAATACGATACCCCCTTTGTAAAAGACTGGCTGTCAGACTTTCGAGCTTCTGACGACCCGTAACGACTGTCAAAGATCCACGAATGACAGTCGGGACCGACAGCTTAACTTGCTTTCCCAGGCACGGAGGAGTCTTGGTATTTAAAGATGGTCACCCATTCGCGGACAAACCGCGGCAACTGTAACCTAACCTGATCAATCGACCCGTTTGCCTGTTACCTATTACTTAACCACAACCCCCTCCTAATACTTAATTTAATATAATAAAAGAGTATCTTTGTCACACATACAAATATGTAGCAAAGTAACTTTAAAACCTACGACAGCAAATACTCCTTTACTCTAAACATATTTTCATTCCACAATTTGTAACTAACAAAGAAAAAACAGCAGACTATGCCTTGATCTAGGGGTTCCCGGAGAGCCACCACAGGAGGCATGGGATCCCTGGCAGAATGTCGTGAGAGCTAATGTTCAAGATAACAAACTAATCAACTAGGATCAACATGATGGAGAAGGATACAAGTATTGGAAATGGGTGGCGCAGAAAGGGATAGAAAATTGAGGATTTGCAGAAACTGTGAGTTGAAAACATTCAAATGTTTTCTTGAAAGCTTTTTTAAAGAATACCGTAAGATTATGATGTCGTAGTGAGTATAAATGGATGTTTGCTTAACATTTATTAAAATTTCCTCAGGATGCTAACTATGACATAAAGAATTATTGTAAAAAGAGATAATGAACTTGATACTTTGAAATTAGTCATTAAAGTTAAAAGAAAGCAATGCTAGTGGTTCAAAAATACATTCTTATCAACCCAACTTTTCGGAGATGATGGCGTGATGTTATTAAATTTCAAGTATATTATTTAAAAAATAAATCCGGATCACATCATAAGAATTACTAAGAATCTTCTAAGAATCGATTTATTATCATAACTTAGGTGAAATAAAAAATCGACCCAAAGTGTGTTCAAACTGATTAATAATATCTCATATAACTAAAGAAGTTATATTAAAGACATTTAAGAAAAAAAATCATCTGACTTTGCGTTTTAAAATTAATTATTTAGTCGCAATTAGCTGCTTCAAATGATTAATAAACTGCTATTTTTAAACGTACATAAAATAATTTGCTAATACCATTAAATAGCAATGAAGCTTCCTTAGTTACACGAGTACCTATTATATTCTTACAAGAAACGGAGTTTCTTTAATTTTCATAATTAGAAAAAACTTATAAAACTCATGATCTCTCTGATATTTTGCTTTTAGAACAAATCTTCTTTCACAAAAAACCGTAATATCAATTAGTGAACAATAAATTCCCATGACACTACACCACTAGACATGCCCACGTTATGTACACATGCCACAGCCGACATACGAACATTTGATATATTGACATTGTGCGTATACGCACCACAATGATTGTTTTCGTCTGTCAAATCGGCACTTATTAGTGAGCCGATGATCATTATTTGTACAGAGCCTAAATATTGCGTTAATGTTTTGTTAACCTCAAGGGATTTAAGATTAACAGGTTTTTTTTGTTTGTTAAGTAATAACAGCTGTTTGTATTGGGCATGCGCAAGAGACGGTTCTAGTAAGTTTTATGATGTTTAGCTAAATTTAAATAGTTTTGTTAATAATATTTTAAGTTGAAAATGTTGGTTATGTCAATATTTTTTTTTTTTTTTTTTTTTACTGAAAGATAGAGTAAGGTATTTCAACATTCTGCCTATTTGTTTCATAATAATCTGTAACACCAACCAAAGCGAGAATAATTACCGAAATAAATAAATAAATCCGAGTCGCAATATAGCACAAATCCACAATAATCATTCAACAACCACGTAGCAACACAATCTAGTTAAAATTTTCCTCACTTTTCACTTTTCAGTACAGCCACAGTCACTAAATGGCCTACCGCAGCCGAACACGCGTTAGAAAAAAAAAGAAAAAGGGCAAAGCGCGCGAATGTCAACTGCCAAACTTTTCCCGCGCGCCACAACACGATCGGATACACGCGCGAGTGCATGCGTCACTATTTACATGCATTTTGGTAATACGTTGCCGGAGGTAAAAACACGTGTGCCGGGTCTGTCGGTCCAGCGGTCATTGAGTATCTGGTATCAAAACTATACGCCGTGCGGGTGGATGTGTGCGCCGAACCGGCCCGGCCATACGGCGGGCATACGAAACAAGCCCCGACTACACTGCACGGAGTAGAGCGTGCTGTCGAATATCTGAACATCACGTCGGCTGTAATTGGGTTAGGCTTACGTGACACGGGAGCGTGGCACGTTCCTAGTACGTCCCGCTGTTATGGGGTGTGCCCTAATTACGTACGCCGAAATGTTAGGTGTGCGGAAAAATTCGGTTTTTCTAACGTGAATGGGGGACAAAGGGTCTTGGGACTGTTCAGTTAATTGATAATTAAGTGTCAAAATAAATCACGTTATATGATTGGCTGAGTAAACTGAGTCAAAATTAAGTAATTATACACCAAAAGGTTTTAGGTTTTACTACACATTCTAACACAAAAATTACACTGGCACTGAGGCATACTGGCATAAAAATTCTAGATTCAATGAAGTAAAAAACCCTTTTCAATTATTATTTTTAACCGAAGAATCTATTTATATTTTTTTGTCAAAAATCTTAAGTCGTTGAAAAACTGTAGAATCAAGTTCCTAAAAAGTAAACTAAGTAGGTAATGATTATTCTGCAAAAAAAGGACATGACAACACAAAAAAATTACGTATTCGTAAAAATAATTTAAACATCCAAATACCCAACCATTACACCGATGACTAAGCTTTAACTTCATTACGCATATTACACTTAAAACCAACGACAAATTTTAATATTGCAAGTACCGTAACTTAAAAATAAAAGTCAAATATTCTCACGCTTTACATTCTAACCTGTGACCTAGCCATGTTTTGACATTTCTAACTGTCATAGCAATAAGATACTGACCAGTATAACATGAGCTTTGTATCCTCTCTGGTTCTGAACTATAGAGGTGTAATAGGGGGGAGTGTAAGTGTATGGAGGGGTCAAAATTAATTGGTTATGGTGATAATAATTGCAGACAGAAATGGCAGAGGTGTGAGTAAGCCATAACGGTGTTTTGACTTTGTTTCAATGTTGTATGAGATGTAATTGAGACGGCTATGTCTTTTATTGTTTTCTTTTTTCGTGTAAATGGCGTTTTTTTTATCTATTCTGGCATATTGGGCAGTTTGTTCCTTTCTCTTTTTATTACAATAAATTATGGAACTATTCAAATAAATAATGTAAAAAGGAGGGGCACTTTAGCCCATGGATATTTTGGTTCTGACAATTTAAGTAAGCACTCAATCAAACGTAAGAAATATAATAAACTAGCTCATGCCAGCGGCTTCGCCCGCGCGGAACTTTCATGCCCTATTTAACTCCCTTAGGGGTTGAATTTCGAAAAATCCTTCCTTATTCCTTGTCTACATTATAAAGGGAACCCCTGTGCAAAATTTCAGCTTTCTAGGTCCAAGGGTTTGGGCTGGGCGTTGATGAGTCAGTCAGTCAGTCAGGACTTCTCTCTTTATTTATATAGATAAAGGTACACATCTAACACAGAAAATATTTTTTTTTTTTTTAATAGACAAGAACTACCTAAATGAACCAAGGTATCTATTCCATTTTAAGGATTTACTCATATAAAATGTTAGAAGATACTTTAGGATTCCTTCATTTATATTTTTGATCCTAAAAACTAACCAATGACACAAAACATAACTCTCCTACCCCTTTCATCCCTGACCATGCATCCATTCAACTACTTAGCTTATTTTTGTAAAATTCATATTCGTGAGTGGGGGGCCACACCACTTTAACTAGACCTATTATTACTGAATATTATGGAACAAATTGATCAAACCTAGAGGTCTTCGTAAACTGGTGGTATTACAATGATGGACACCTTAAAAGGTTGTAATTCTGATTTAGTGCCTTAAGAAGATGTTTGGTGACACTCCCCTTAAGTGAGTGTGTCATATCGTGAGGTATACCCCTTAACGCTTGCTTATATTTTGCATTACAAAAAATTAATAAAGCTATAAATAAAATTGTAGGTAGACGTAAAGTGACACCAGTATGATTTATTAGCGTCATAAAATATTATTTATGTGTTAATAACTTTACCATAAGTGGTTAGTTCTATTTTTATTTTATTTACGATACTTAATCTACATATCTAGACTAGACCATGACGAAATTACAAATTGTACCTACGGCAAACTTTAATTTGTAATGAAAATTCAATTGGAACTCGTTAATAACCATCAATTATGAAACGTAGACTAATTTGTAATGATGGAGCCACCAACAAAAAGAACACGACATTGAAAAATAAAAACCTTTTACTACATAATAAAAACGAACGAATTACATTTTCATACAAATAAAACATTGTCGAGCTAAAAAAACATCCGAACCGAGGTGCGAACGGACCAAGAGTGACAGAAACGGGTATACGTCTACTGCGACGTTTTAAATTTCGAACAGCGCGCTCTGATTGGCTGGTTGAGGGGCTCGCGAGGCGTGGGGCGCGGCGATTGGCGGGAAGGCGTGGTGCTAACGGGGCATTCTGGGTCACTGATGCTAATAAATTAGTTTTGAACGTTATAGAATATGCCTGTTTTATGAGCGTAGCGGTGCTACGGCGTAGCGCTACGAGTTACGTAGATAGATAATAGTTTGGAGTTCTTATTGATGGAGTATTGTCGTCATTAGAGTTAAGTACGCTTTATATTTACATAGCAAGCAAGTAGCTTAGACTTGGACTTAGCGAGTTTTCATATTTGTAATGATTTCCTCTTACTTATTTCAGTACCTTTATACATAAAAAGTTTTTATCCAGTACGCAAACTTTAACCATGAATTCATACATTTTGACCGCGTAGGTATTGCACTTTTCTATGAAACACCTGAAGGCCAATTCTCGTAATTAAAAACGTTCGCAGTGTCATCTCGGCGACAATCGAATTTCAAATTTTTTACAAAAATGTATAGGAATTTTTGACAGATTGACACTGAGATCAGACTGTGAACGTTCTTAAAATTACCAGAATTGCCCCTCTGATAATTTTTTAAATAACCGGCGAAAAATTTCTGCGGTCTAGAATGATATGCTGAATTCATGGTTACAGTTTGCGCACTGGATAAAAACTTATCCTGTATTATACTGATACTGACAAAAACAAGCTCAAGTCTCTTTACCCACATGTTTGTCCAAAAATAACCAATTTTATCAAAAGCAAGTAACAAAACTGGGTACAGTACCTCCAGTTAACCTTTGCCCTTCGACTTCTGCAATAGATCGAAGGTCACGTCCAAGTCAGACGTGCCCTACGCGTCATTGCATTGCGTCGGCACCCAGAGTCGAAGTTGGGAAGTCTCACGTGCCGGTTATGGGACCTACTGGCAGTCATGTACTTCAAACTAGAGCACAGATTGCTTGGTGACAGAAATAGGTAATATAGGTACTGTGAGAGCTCTACTGAGCTCTCAAGGTACCGGGGATTATGGTGTGTATAAATAAAATACTTAGTGATCTTTTAACGGTGGGCCTCCATCTTTAATAAGGAATTAGCTCATTATAGTATCGCGGCTGACAATCGCGTGAAGCTTCCGCCACAAAACCTAAGTAAAATTATTTGACATTCCAAAGATAAAAACTTCTCGATTATTCGAACATAGACACAAACTAACTATTGGCTGCCAGCATGTACGTGAGGTTCCTCGTGAAGCGAACAACCTCTACAGTACCTACCAGCCTCACTCTAATGAAAGGTCTTGCTGCATCTACTTATTAGTTTTACTAGCTCTGTTCTGCCACGGAGACGTGCTACCGAGACAAAAAGCCATTGTTACATGAGCTATCTGCCCGTGAAGGTCTCGTCAAAATCGGTCCAGCCGTTTCGGAGAGTAGCCAGAACTAACAGGCATTAAAAATACCGTTTTGACTTTCATCTGTAGGTATTAAGCTAGAAACTGTTATTTTGACATTACAAACAAACACTTGAATTTTATTTATTTGTATAGATTACCATTTTTTTTACTTTTTAATATTTAAAATAAGGGTACAAAGTTCCCGAGATCATTGCTTGTTCAATTCTTATTGAAATATTAATCCTATAATAGTCTACTATAATAGTAATTATTTTGCTTTTTATGCTCGAAATTAGTATTTTTCTATTTGTGCAGCGTAAAGAATAAGCGCCAACCCGCCTGCCAAGCGTGTCGATTATGGCAAATATTTGGGGAAGCCAATGTCCAACAGTGGACGGCTTTCGGCTGAAATGATTATGATGATGAAAGAATAATAAGTAAATCAGAATGTCTAAACGTACTCTAAATTTTACTCAGCCAAAATTTCAGGAAATCTTTGAAAAGATTTCAAACTTAAAACTTATGTGAAAGTACGTTTTCACTTTCATGAAAAATTATGAATCCGCAATAATTTCCTAATGAAAACAAATTAGTAAGTCAATGCTTAGTTGGCTTTAAAAACTGATCAAAGACTTGGTCAGCCTTTCTGAAACCAGCGTTTTATGGATTTACAGTCAATATTAACATACCCATAACTAACCCCTTCATTAGAAAACTACCATAAACCCTCACACGCGTCCTTGACTGTTTTTTGAAGGTCCAAACCTTAGAGTCAACATGTCCAGGCAACAATCAACCCTATCATCTAAACAGTATGGTTCAAATTAACAGTTTTGGTAGACGTGTGAAGATTGAGCATTATGTATGCGGGAGGCGTATTGGTCGATCGATGGCACGAGGAAATGGAGACTCGGAGACATGGTGGTGGCCTGAATACAGGAGGTTTTGTTGGAGAATAAATGTAGTTTTTTGTAGGAGGATGTGTTTTCAAGTTCGTGTCAGAGGGCCCATAAGCAAGAAGTCCATAGGTTCGGCCGAAATTACGGGAGTTTCCCACACTGTTTCACTTACGGACATAAGATTAGTTCGGGTCCGGAACTAAGAATGAAAGACAACGCGATTTAGCAGTTGTTCCTAATCCAGTGTGTTCTGCCAGGGGTGCGGGTTTGTTCGAAAGAGATACCACAGCCCCTGGCATACGGGCTACTGAGGGAACACGGGTGGGTTTTAGTCAGTAAAAGTCTGACACGCCCTCCTGCTCCACCCAGAGCGGGAGAAGTTATTTGATGATGTCCCAACCAAAAAAAAAAAGTTAATAGGCTGTTAGATTTGTGGGAAATGGGTAGGAAATTAAATAGCGTAAATGATTAAAATATATTTTAATCATTTATTTTAATCATTAAAATATATTTTAATCATTTTACATTTTAATACGGTATTTAATTTCGTACCCATTTCCCACATTGCCGA
Source organism: Polymixis flavicincta (assembly GCA_949987655.1). Taxonomy (NCBI): domain Eukaryota; kingdom Metazoa; phylum Arthropoda; class Insecta; order Lepidoptera; family Noctuidae; genus Polymixis; species Polymixis flavicincta. The sequence goes on along the minus strand of OX465193.1, from coordinate 15,837,754 downwards.
CCCAGGCGTGATATCTTTCTAAAGACAAAAAAACCAAAAAAGGAAATAAAAATTCGTAAAACTTCTTCTATACTAATATTTGTTTGTTTGTTTGCATTGAATAGGCTCCGAAACTACTGAACCTATTTGAAAAAATATTTCACTGTTGGGAAGCTACACTATCCCCGGGTGACATAGGCTATATTTTAACGGGAACTAAGCAGGTGAAACCGGGGAGCGCTGCTAGTACTATATAAAATCATAGACCGGAGCTATAACAGTCAGTCTCTACAGTTAATTTGACAAACTCACAAATAAAATACGAGATCACAGATCACATCATCGCAGCTTCGAATTTAGATGATGGGTCTAGTAACCTGCCATTACTTTTGCACGGAATTGAACTCTGAACCTAACACCTTAGATTTGGTACGTGACTTTGAGTGGTGCTTAAAGAAGGCCAAAAATGTATAGTACTAACTTAGGCCCCCACAAAGCTTGTGTCAATGTTGAAAGTCAGAAAAAGCGATTGACACTTTACTAAGTCCGCAGGTGAGTAAAATTAAAAGCATTTTTGTTAATCAAATCTTAGTGCTGAAAATGAGCCTCTATTATAAACTATACCAATATTATAAAGAGGAAAGATTTGATTGCTTGTTTGCATTGGATAGGCTCCGAAACTACTGAACCGATTTGAAAAATTATTTCACTGTTGGGAAGCTACACTATCCCCGGGTGAAATAGGCTATATTTTATCCCCGTATTCCCACGGGAACGGGAACTACGCAGGTGAAACCGCAGGGCGCTACTAGTTAGATAATAGGTTGCTACAGATTAATTTCAAAGTTGCGAACTACTTTCGGACGGGCCCGTATCTTTGTTGACGGAGTTTGAGAGTAACCCCCTAGAATTGGCTGTACACACAGCTACACATCAAGCTATACATTTCTAGTTTACGCAGATCTCGCATTGTATACGATTTCCGTACAATGCGAGATCTGCGTAAACTAGAAATGTATAGCTTGACTTTGAGTGGTGCTTAAAGAAGGCCAAAAATGTATAGTACTAACTTAGGCCCCCACAAAGCTTGTGTCAATGTTGAAAGTCAGAAAAAGCGATTGACACTTTACTAAGTCCGCAGGTGAGTAAAATTAAAAGCATTTTTGTTAATCAAATCTTAGTGCTGAAAATGAGCCTCTATTATAAACTATACCAATATTATAAAGAGGAAAGATTTGATTGCTTGTTTGCATTGGATAGGCTCCGAAACTACTGAACCGATTTGAAAAATTATTTCACTGTTGGGAAGCTACACTATCCCCGGGTGAAATAGGCTATATTTTATCCCCGTATTCCCACGGGAACGGGAACTACGCAGGTGAAACCGCAGGGCGCTACTAGTTAGATAATAGGTTGCTACAGATTAATTTCAAAGTTGCGAACTACTTTCGGACGGGCCCGTATCTTTGTTGACGGAGTTTGAGAGTAACCCCCTAGAATTGGCTGTACACACAGCTACACATCAAGCTATACATTTCTAGTTTACGCAGATCTCGCATTGTATACGATTTCCGTACAATGCGAGATCAGCTTATACTGGAACTGTATAGCTTTATGTGTAGCCGTGTGTGTGTACAAGAAAAAAGGTTAGTATGTATTCAGCTGCATCCGCATTGACTAGAGACCGCCCCAATATAGTTGGGAAGAGGCTAGGCAGTTTGATCGACTGAGATGAAATAGGTTGTAGAAAGGGCACCGATACAGGTAAGAATGTCAGGCTTTAAAAACATAAGAAAAAAACGGATGCAGCGATTGTTTCACACAGGAAGGCCTGTTTCAGATCTGGTGCATGGTTATACCAACACATTTTTTCGTAGAGATAATTGAACCAAACAACAAAAAAACCGATAGCTCTGCTACACTCTTTCACAGCCCATAATCAGCATATAACGTTCCCACTGCTGGGATACAGGCGAGAGTGAGTGGGCATTAAGCACCCGCGGGCCAAATGCGGATTAGTATATGTCACATGTCTTCAAATTTTTCATTCTACGACATGTGTATTGTTTTGAGAGCAGAGGTCATGAAATAATTTATTTAACACAAATTACCTATCGGGGTTCGAACCTACTTGTAAGTCGCAGTATTCACCACTCGGTCCTACACTTTTCACAGCTCAGTTACCCAGTACTCTTAAATACTAGCATATAAGGATTCCTGATACATTGAATACTGCTGAAATCACACTCAATAAAGAGGTAACGTATGTACCTAATCTTAATTCCATGAACACTTGACAACATGAAAAACATCTTAAAAGATGCTAACAAAACTCTAACAGCACTTAACGAGAACCTCTCCCTGAATGGAAAGATTGTTCATTAATACAGCCTTCTTACAATATATATTTTCAGTCCATCACCACGCTCCTTCATCTGAAGCTAAACAAAACCATCTTGGTACACGTTCCAGCAACACCTCGCTCCGGATCGATACATGCGCGTGACCCGCGTACAAACGGGTCGCGCCTCCGACCTCCGTCGAGCTTCTACGGAATATTGTAATTCCTTCGTCTCCTGCCGTCCTGGTACTTGCGTTAATTTCAAATTGAGTTGGGTTAAGGTGTTTTTAACGGTGGAGCTGTTAAAACTGTATGTTGGGTGTCTGTAAAATGCTAGAAGTCACATGGATTTGACTGGGAGATGACTCCAAAATAGTTGCAGAAGGCTAGGCATGGAGGCTAATGGGTGTAGAATAGAATAGAACAGACATTTATTTTGCAATTATATGTGACACATAATAGGACAGCAGTGACTGTGAAGGTCCAGTGGTAACGGCCGCGACTTACGAGTTGTAGGTCGTAGGTTCGAACCCAGAGAGACGCTTTACTTTGTGTAAATAATATCATCACCACTGCTTTCAAAACGATGAAGGAAAACATCGTGATGAAACCGGCATGTCCTAGAACCAAAAACTCGAAGACATGTGACATAGTACCAACCTGCACTGGGCCCGCGTGGTGGACTACAGCCCGCTCCCTCACACAAAGAGGAGGCCTGTGTACCAGCAGCGGGAACATTATAGGATGTTTATTCGCAAGAAAGGCAACGTATCTCAAACATCCACAGTAGGGTCTATTTTAAAGGTCAATTATCAGCCCAAAAATAAATTAATGCTGTATCATAAAATTAAATGTGGCTTCACACCTGATACGGTCACTTTCACGAGGCATACCTCTCACAGAAATCACAAAGAAAAACCTCTTTCGTACTCATCCACGTCTTCACAGCAGGGTGCCACTTAGCCTGATGCGATACCGGTAAGAAGGCATTTAATTAAAAAAATATTTTTGGAGATGCCGGGGATCGAACCCGGGGCCTTTCACATGCAAAGCGAACGCTCTACCACTGAGCTACATCCCCGTGTGTTATCAATGCTTGGATAATATATTGCTTTATGAAAGTTGTCTATGCTATACAGCTGTTCAAATATCAAATCAAGCCTACGTATGTCGACGTATACACGGCTACACAACAAGTCCATTTCCAGTTTACGCTGATCGCGCACTGTACGGAAATTCTATACAATGCGAGATTTTGGCAATACAAAATGCTACTATTAGTAAGCAAAACGATTCGTTTTTGTTTATATAAACCGGACATTCACAAAAAACTAGTTGAGTTCCTCAAGTTCTGAGTTGAGCTGTATGATTACTGATAAATGTGTGCGCTGAATTGACAGGTCCACTCAATCTGTGTGGTTCTTTCTTCAAAAGACCATTTCAGACACCAATCCACATGGTCTTCACAAGATCTGACCAAGATTATGTCTGGACTTTAAAAGAGGCTGTGACCTCTGTGTTTGTTTCGGCTTTTCTTCTCAGAGTAGTCAGATAGGAAACGCTGACCTCATCTAGTTTAAAAAAATATGATTGACGTGTAAAAGTGTTTGTACAAACCTGCTTACAGAAATAAAATCATTTATCATTGACAAACAGCTGGCAGTCGCCTATTAATATGTAGTACATTTTGATAATTGAGAAGAAGTGCAGAAACCCAATATTTTTGATTGTTTATTATTTTAATATATAAATATAAATTATAATTAACAACAATCAAAAATATTGGTTTTCTGAGTGGTCGAAATTCAACTATAATCAGTCGAATTTCGACTATAATTAGTCGAATTTCGACTACAATTAGTTGAATTTCGACCACTCAGCGACCACTAGTAAATAATAAGGTCCGACTAATTACGTTTCTGCTAGTTCAACAAGTAAAAATTGGAGATGCCGGGGATCGAACCCGGGGCCTTTCACATGCAAAGCGAACGCTCTACCACTGAGCTACATCCCCGTGTGTTATCATTTACCATATAATGGGCTACTATACAAGTGTCTACTATATTTATATACCCAGATGTTCAAACATCAAATCAAGCCCGTAGGTAGGTCCATAACAATACACAAAACTGATATTAAACAAACGTCTTGGAAACAGCAAACGAACAGTTGACCTATTAATAGTAACTATGTACTTAGTATGTATTTACAAAATTATAACTAATTAGTTAATTTATTCCCATCTATTCTCATATATTTCATTCATCAAATACAGGATAAGTTTTTATCAAGTGCGCAAACTGTAACCATGAATTCAGCATATCATTCATGAAACCTCAGCGTAGAAATTTTTCGTCGGTTTTACCAAAAAGAAATCAGCTGTTCCATACATTTTGACCACGTAGGCATTGCAATTTTTATATGAAACAGCATTTTTCTTTTGTATAACCGGCGATTACTTTCTGCGCTAGGGGGTCTAGAATGATATGCTGAATTCATGGTTACAGTTTGCGCACTGGTTAAAAACTTATCCTGTATTTGATGAATGAAATATATGAGAATAGATGGGAATAAATTAACTAATTAGTTATAATTTTGTAAATACATACTAAGTAAAACAACAACAACAACAACAACAACAACAGCCAACAACCGCATGCTTAGCAAGAGCACCGTTTTCTAAAGACAAAAATGACGTTCCGTGTCGACAGTAGAAAGTCTTCTGTCACTGTCACAACTGTCAGTTGTCAGTGTGATTTTTACAGTTTGAGATAGATTTTCTTCTGAAATAGTCTAAAAAAAGGACCTAGATAGAAAGGACATTAATATCATTTAAATAAAAGCGAAAGCTCACTCATTCATTCACTCACTGATTAAAAACGAAATCTCAAACACCTACGAAGATGAAATTTGGCACAGATGTAAATTATTATGAGTTTGAAACGTCAGCTAAGAAAGGATTTTAGGAAACTCTCGCCGTAAAGGGGTGACATAGGTGGTGGAAGTTTGTATGAAAATTTTCATCCCGGGAGATGGTTTCCTTACCCGGGCAGTAGCTAGTATCATAATAAGTATTCATAATAATAAAGCATTTATTATCAACAACTATTTCTTTTTTCCCACTGCTCTCAAAACGGTGAAGGAAAACATCGTGAGGAAACCGGCATGTCCTAGAACCAAAAATTCGAAGATATGTGACATCCACCAACCCGCACTGGGCCCGCGTGGTGGATTACGGCCCAATCCCTCTCACAGAGAGGAGGCCTGTGTCCCAGCAGTGGGAACATTATAGGCTGATGATGATGATTTCTTTTTAATCCGTGGGATAGGGGAAGCACAGAATCAGCGTTTCCAGGGATGCTTTAGAAAGGCCAAAGTCCAGCAGGCATAGCATGACGCTTCCTATTTCTACGAAGAAAAGACAGTGTTTTTTCAATACAAAGTGACATTTTGTTTCTCTATTTGTCACATCGCACCGCAGATATCCTTCTACAATCTGTCATTTTGTCTTTCGTTTCTAACGATCTTTGTCTAGGTCCTTATAAATGTAGACTATTTTAGAAGAATATTTCTTCCCAAACTGTCTTAATCACACTGACAACAGACTTTCTACTCGACTGCCACAAAGTATTTACGATTTTCTACAAAATAATGATTCGTTTAGAACACATAGAAAAACATAGCTATCTTCTCCTATTGTACATCATTTAGTTAATAGTCGTGTCGCTATTCTTCCGTCGACAAATCGGTGCTCGTGCTAAGCCTGCTGCAATAGATAGAGGTCTCCCGGTCAAATGATAAAGCTGATAAATAGATAATGAAGGCCGTTACTGAGCTGGAATGACCCAATTCTTATTGCTAATAAATGAAAAATACCTGTATATTTTCCACAAAAAAAAAAAAGTGGTAAAATAAAAGTTTTTCACAGTAAATCCTAAGAATATGTCTATCAAAATTCGAACTACTACAAAATCTTAGGCCAAATAGCTCAACTATAGGTCTAGTTAATCATATATTTCCAGGTACAATAAATAAGACTTGGAGATGCCGGGGATTGAACCCGGGGCCTTTCACATGCAAAGCGAACGCTCTACCACTGAGCTACATCCCCGTGTGTCTTTATTCAACAATAAAACCTACTATTTCGTCAAATCACCTACACATGTGTGCAAATAAACTAGGTCTTCACATATACACTTTCTACATTATTTATCTACTAGTCAACACGTTCTACGTTATCATTTGAGTAAGTAGAACGTTGGTGTCGTAGAAGGCGACTAAGGAGCTTACCAGCGAATGGGCAGCAGCGTTCTATATGCATTTTACCACCATACTGCGATCGCCAACCCGCCTGCCAAGCATGGCGATTATGGCAATCCCCTACCCGTTTGGAGGAGGCATAGGCCTCCTTCCGCCGAAGACATCCACTGCTGGACATAGGTCCAGCAGTGGATGTCTTCGGCTGAAAAAAACGATGCAGTAGAACATTGGATGATTTTTTATACTGGCAGTGCGTTGCCCCATGGGATGATTTTTGACGTTCACGCAGGCGAAGGTGTGGGCAAAATCGAATCTGTCATAACCAGAGATCGGATATTCGGATGCATATTCACCTAAATTTGAGAGTTGGCTAATATGGAATGCGCTATTGTAACGAAAAATAAAAATTTGTTTTTTTTTTACTCCACCCCTCTTCTCATATCCTACATACATACATTTGCGTCGGGGGTTAAGCATAAATTAAAAAAAAAAATTAATCTGAATAGTTATGCAATCAAAGACGCTCGGGCTTATTTGATAATTAAATATTATTTTATAAATCGGTTTCATAGTATACACCCGATTGTATGTAATGTATTCCGGGAGTTGGGATTCCCATCCCGGGATTTTTTATAAGAAATATATTTATGATGCTGCTTCAATTCTTTCATAGCTAAAACTTAACTTTAGGTAAATATGCATCCGAATATCCGATCTCTAGTCATAACTGAAAAACTTTAGTCAGCCAATCAGTAAAAGTATTTGAATGAAAGAAAGCAAGCCAAGTGTTTTTTGGGACTGAAAATGAAAATATTATATTTCACATAAACCTACGGGCACATGGCTTATAAAACGTCAGAAGCGAGGTACACGGCTCCAATTGATCGTTTCCAGTTGGTCGACTCACACAAGAAGAATACAGCCCAATAAACACAAAAATAAAATAAAAGGAAAGCAATGTCTTTGCGAAGAATATTGAACACAATCTATCCCGACTTATCATGTTAATCAAATATCGATTTTGTTTATTTATACTTAAAGATCTTCAACAAACTATTGCACTGTTAAACTTTACAATTTGTACACAAAGACTAAGCGCCCCGTTACTCGAACAACAGCACTGATATTACTTCATTAACTTTTCATAAGCTAATTAATTAAATATAATGTCAAATAAATTATTGGAGATGCCGGGGATCGAACCCGGGGCCTTTCACATGCAAAGCGAACGCTCTACCACTGAGCTACATCCCCTTGTGATATCACTAACCAATACACATTACTATTTTAGCACAATATCAAAAACACATATGTTTAAATAAGCCCAAACTGATACACTACAAGAGTAAATATAGCTATAGTTTATTTATTTTAAGTGAAATTGTTAAAGAGCTGTGGATTTTGTGAATAAATAAATAGGTACAGTCAAGATAGCATATAAAATTAGATTGAACCTACCAAACTCATTCAAGACGTTCAATGCAGGACATAGACTTTCCCCAAGCACCGCCACTACGACCAGTTCTGTGCTCCTCGCATCCAGCGGATTCCTGCGGCCTTCATCAGGTCACCGGTCCACCTTATGGGAGGTCTTCTAACTCCACGTCTTCCGGTACGTGGTCGCCACTCCAAAACCTCTCGGCCTCATCGGGAATCTGTTCTGCGAGCAATGTGCCCTGCCCACTGCCACTTATGTTTGGCAATTCTTCGGGCTATGTGGGTTACCTTCTTGGTCCTCCTACAGATCTCTTCATTCGCTCGTTTAACTCCAAAAATAGCAGGAGGCGTTGCACAATCCTCGATGACCTCAGTAGAGCTTCCGGAAGAGTGGGTCTTAAAATTAACATGGACATTAGATGAAAATTCGGAGACTCTAAACTCGAAGTATTGGACGATTATGTTCACCTATGACAAACTGTCCAGTAAGGTAGGTTCAACTTCCAAATTGCTAATCTATTGCTTCAATGTTTGAAGATTTTGTTTGCTTAACAACGTAAATAACGCAATGAAAGTTGATGAACGATCAAAAAGAAAACCTACTATTAGTACCTATGTTAAGCAATTACCCCTCTGAACATGGAAAGTATTGAGGGAAGCCTTTGGCCAGATTTTCTACCCATCGATGGTGCAAGCGTTTTACCATACGTGAATGGGTTTTAGGCGATTTCTAAATATTATAAAATGATTTGATTGTCAAAAGAATTCGCATATATATGTTTGTATTTGCTTATTTAGTACATTTTCAGAGCTGAACCACTAATCCCCGATTTGTCAATACAAATCTACACTGTAGTCTCATAATGAGCATAATGGGATTGGATTTGCGGAAAAAAGTTCACAAATCGCCATCAGATTTAAAATAAAATACCATCAACATATGAATCACAAAGTCTTCATTTCTTCTGGACCTAATGATGATTTTTTGAATCAAACAAATTAAAGTAATTATGGGTAAACTAGCTTTTGTCAGTGGCTTCGCCCGCGCGGAGGTCAGAAATTATGCCTCGGGAACGTATTACTGCGATAAAAAGTATCCTATTTGTGACTGACCAAACAACATAAAGCGTTTTCTAGGTGACATAACTATGTTAAGTGTGCTCCTACCGAGTTATAACAACCTAGTACTTCGAAGGCATAAAGCGTTTTCTAGCTGACACAACTATGTTAGGTGAGCTCCTACCAAGTTATGACAACCTGGTACTTCGTTCAGAATACCAATATACAAAAGATCTACTTATCTAAGTAAACATTTCTTATTTGTTTCTATATTTCAAACTAATAGTTTAAAATATAGAAACAAATAAGAAATGTTTGTTTGTCTCTCCGGAAACGCACAACCGGGATAAAAGTATCCTGTGTGTTAAACTAGGTTATATGGGTTCATATAACTATTTAGTTAAATACTTTTTTTTTTTTATTGACCTAGTGTTTTTTATTATCTATCTATTATGTCATTAGTTATTGACATTTAGAGCCCTTTATATCAGGAGACTTTTATTTTTGGTAATATGCGTTATTGTTTATTACTTTGCCTATATATGGATAGAATCAAGTCCATCCGACTAAACAGACAGCTGTGCTGCTCGGGAGTTTGTTGCGCCACTTCTTCTTCCCAGCTAAAGCACTAGGAAGTGTCGAAGGGTGGGCGTTTTTGGGGGACTGTCTTATGTATTTTGACGTTCGAAAAGTGCTGATCCTCAGCCTAATTTGAATAAATGACTTTTGATTTTGATTTTGACTAGGTTATAATCTATTTGTATGCCAAATTTCATCCAAATCCCTTCGGCTTTTTTACGTGAAAGAGTAACAAACATCCATACATACATCCATACATACAAACTTTCGTGTTTTTAATATTAGTAAGGATTAATAATAGCCTGTTTATCAAAGAGGATATAGTCGTCATCATTCTCTTCGCCTCGTCCCAATTTATTGGGGTCGGCGTCTGCGCAACAGGTCTTTTTCTTCCACACTTCTCTATTAGTCGTCATCTTCGTAGTTAAACCCTTTCTAGCCATATCACCACAGTCCATCCATCGTTGCTTTGCTCTTCTCTTTTAGCTATCCACAATCATATTCAAAACTTTCCACACTCCTTTTTATTAATAAAAAGACGATCGATAGAGATAGAGAATTACGAAGAGAATCGATATATTCAATACAATATTAAAGTGCGACGGCTGCGTCGCACTTTAATATTATTTTTCAAATCAATATATTCTATCTGTGATGTTTTCTGTTACATGTTAACAGAAAACATCACAGATAGAATATATTGATTTGAAAACTGCATACATCAAAATAATGGAAAACCAAAAGTTTGGAGATGCCGGGGATCGAACCCGGGGCCTTTCACATGCAAAGCGAACGCTCTACCACTGAGCTACATCCCCTTGTTATCAATCCAAGAAATAAAGCCTACTGTTATCAACTATTAAAAGAAAATAAAATAAGATCACCATGCATAAAAAATTTGGAGATGCCGGGGATCGAACCCGGGGCCTTTCACATGCAAAGCGAACGCTCTACCACTGAGCTACATCCCCATTGAGACACAATGATAAAAAAGCTGACTAGAATATCAGTATCTATATTATTTCAAAACAACTCATTAAACTAAAAACGATTATGATTTTTAACAATAGACCGTAATTAATGAATGACTGTGCAGTAATATTGAAGATTACTCCATAAAGCAAACATTTTATAACATTGTTAATGATTACACTCACGCGCACGTTGACATACGGCGTGAAGTATTTACATAGAGACTATAGTAGTTTGAATCCAAAACGAATCGTACAATCTAAATGCATAAATGCGGAGCTAACATCATTGATTTCAAATCTTGGCATATTTAAGAACTCAATACAGGGCGGCAGGGACAGCCCCGGGTCTACGATTTTTTGGAACCTGGGCGTGGGCACAAACTTGATAGTGGCGATCCTCTTTCCAGCGTTTGAGACAAATCAATTAGGTGTGGGCCTGTGTGGCGCCTTTTTCTGATAAGTCGACGGTGAGCCAGCCAGGCTTCCGTATGCTAGGCGCTTTATGGAGCAAGTTTTAATTTTTAATCATACTATATTATGATTTTGGCGCCCCCTGAAACTGCTTGCCCCCCCACCCCTCAGATCCGGGGCTGGCAGGGACAATTCCTAGATAATTTTTGAAGAAATAATAAAATAAAAAATTACGCATAGGAACAACGTCTTTTCTCTTGTTACGGTCACGAATCATATTTAAATCAACATAAAACTTGACACTTACCTGGAAATTGCAAAAAAACGTAAGAAAATTTGAATTTAGTGGGCTACTTCTTACATTCCATACATCTTTACTAGCCAACATCTAAGTAATTATTATCTTCGTTAACCGCGTATTAGCCTTTATTAGCCTTATTAGATTACCAATCATATCAAGAGCAATGGTGGTTCAAAGGTAACAGCCGCAACTTATCTAGTTGTATGTAGGTAGTGGGTCGGAATTCAAACCCAAAAAAGGCACTTTACTTTGAGTAAATTATTTTATCACCACTCCTCTCAAACGGTGAGAGAGGAACATCGTGAGGAAACCGGGATGTCCTAGAACCAAACATTCGAAAACAAGTGACATCCGCCATCACTGGGCTTGCTCCCACAGAGGTCTAAGTCCCAGCAGTCCCAACATTATGAGCTGATTATGTATCCTGCCAGGGGTGCGGGTTTGTTCGAAAGAGACACCGCCGCCTCTGGCATACAGGCTACTGAGGGAACACGGGTGGGTTTTAGTCAGTAAAAGTCTGACACGCCCTCCTGCTCCACCCAAAGCGGAAGAAGTTATTTAACGATGTCCCACTCAAAAAAAAAAAAACATGGTGTCATGGATGGTACTTAGCAACAAGTTCAACTACTATTCCATCAAATTTAACACAAAAAGAAATGCCAAACAACTTCCATATCAGCTAATTACGTTCCGAATTCATCCTTCTAGATGATACAGAAGGAAGAATTAGCTTGAGACTGTGGTTTTCTGTGGGATTCTTATCCCTGCAGGCAAAACCACAGTCCGCTCAAATTGATTCACTGCCGCTCTACTTACGCATACCTGAGCTTTTTAACCGTCACAATTTACGTAAATCGTCAATAAATCTCTTGCGCAAAGTTGCGTAAAATCAAAAATTCAAAATGTCGATAAAAAGCTTGGAATATATGAAGCGGGGGGCGCACAGACAGACGGATGGGGCGGCTGGACAGACCGGCGGACGCAAGAAATCATTATTGCAGCGGAATCCATACAAATAATTGGCCCGTAAACATGTCATGGCGGCGTCTGTGCCATGTATATTATATTAGGGTTGGCAGGAGTGGGTTGGCCATTTTAACCTGTTTAGATTTTGTGAACTACCTCGTTGGTCGATTTAGATGTCGGGTAAAGTGTTATTGGGATTTCTGTCATGAATTTATCAGTAGATTTGTGCCCAGTTGATGGCAATAGGTCTATCACTGTATACCAATAACTGTCGAAATGTGGGTGTGCTATTGATGCAGCTCTGTCCAGTATACCTACGAGTATAATATGTTAGAATTCGTGTTTTGTTTCATGTGCGGTAAAATTTATAGACTGCCAGCATTATTATTTTTTGTAACCTCCAAAGACATCATACTGTGTGTTCATCGTATATAACGGCTTACGAGTATACGAGCAAAAGTAGGTAATTAATCATTTCCAAAAAAACACACTTAAATGTGCTGATCATACAATTTAAAATAAAACGCATGATCTCTTTATGTTCCAGCTATGCAGCACATGCGCATCGATGAGCAGTATCACCAATTACCAATGTTACGCGAACGACCAGAGATACGACAAGAGTGTGCAATGTTTATGGATGTACACTTGAATTCCGTCTGTACTTCGTGAAACAAAAATGTAGCAATATCTGTGATATTTCCCAGAGTTACAACACCCTACGTCCAGTGAATCAATCAACACGGCCTATTGCAGTCCATCGCTGGACATAGGCCTCTAGGCTACACCACAACACCTCGTCCTCCGCTTTCCGCATCCAGTCTATCCCAGCCACTTTCTCAAGGTCCATCTAGCTGGGGAAGTCCCACATTACGCTTGCCAATACGCGGTCTCCACTACAGGACATGTCTGCTCTACCGGCAGCCTGCCACTTCAGTTTGCTTACTCTGTAAACCATGTCAGTAACCCGGGTACTCAGCTAATTAGACAGCCTGATTAGTCTTCCTGCAGACACTAGTAACCTCCTAAAAAAATCAATAACTCAAAATAAGCCCCACAGTGCCAACCCTACTCGAGATCCCCCGAATCCGTCAATGTCGTATCAATAGAGCTCGACGACGCGATTTTTTCGTCGCGCGGCCCATGATCGACGCGCGCCGGCAGATGGCGTTGCTTGCTATTGTGCGCCTGCGCACCCGCCACTGCAATATTTAACGTTTCAAATGCCAATATTTATTTACCGTTGTTTTGATTCTTATTGGCAAAGATTAAGGGTGACTTTCCGTTGTTTTTGGTTATGCTGTAGAATATTAGAAGTTTTTAATGCAATATTTTATTTGCGGTCTATTTGATTTGTATCTAGAAGGGAATAAGGGTGAGTTTGCGTTGTGTTTTAAGTCGTTTGGCTTGTGTGTCGAACTGATCGATTGGAGTGTTAATTTTAGAAGATTAAATTCTGATTTAGATGTGCAGGTTTTATACAAATACGAGTGTGTGTTATACGTTAAACTAGGCCAAATAAGGTTAGTCCGATCCAATACTTATTATCTATCTAAATAAAAAGAAAAGTCCTGACTGACTGACTTTAATTTCAGGACAACAAAAGAAGATTCACTAAGTCTTGGTTAATTAATCTTCTTTATCAGCTAATCTTAGTTGTGATCTTTGAACAAAATACGAAAAACCAGCTTTCATTAAGCACGTATTTGCCGGGGGTCTAAAAAGCCCACTTTGGCAGAATCATAAAAGGATCCATCTCTAAAACGATCATTAGACCCCTGATCATAATACACATAACACCGAAGTGACTCTGAATTATTTTTGTATTGATAATTACAATAAATAGTTCAGTGTCCAAGCTAAGAATGGATAAGTTGCCTACCGTACAGTTTTGTTTAATAAGTTTTCATGGACCTAAAGTTTAATTAGTACAAATTCTTTAAATTACAACTGTATTTCTACTAAAACTACTTTAAAAAATGTCAACGCCAACTATAAATAATTCTCGAAATTATATAAACATCCAGACACTTCGAACCAACTGACGTATTTAACTCGGTGCGCCGGCGCACATTTTATACCGATCGATCGATCGACGTATCGATCGTTAGTTCGGCATTCCTCCGACAGGTGGCGTCATTGTCCGCCCGTAATTATAATGTAATTAATGTAGGGTTTAATTAAACCCATCAGATAAGTACCCAGATCTTATTAATGCGCCAATTAAAAACTAATGTAGGTACCGACTTCACTTGATAGATAACTTTTAGCAAGGTTCGGTCGCTATTTAGCGCTTGCGATTTGCGGGATTCTATTTTTGTCTAGCATTCAACGAATTTTAAAACTGCTATAAAAATTCGAATTTTAAAAATAGTAATGAAGAGAAGTGCTGGTCCAGTGATAAAGGCCGCGACTTACGAGTTGTAAGGTCGTAGGTTCGAACCCAGTGAGGCGTTTTACTCTGTGTAAATTATTCACCACTACTCTCAAAACGGTGAAATAATGCATCATGAGGAAACTGGCATGTCCTAGAAAAAATCGAAGACGTGTGACATCTATCAACCCGCACTGGGCCCTCGTCCGACCCATTTTTTTCCAAGTCATCAATTAATATAATGAAAGAATATAATGGAACACTACTTGGTATTTTTTATGGGTCCGAATCCGAATATGAAGCGATAAAAAAACTAAAATAGAAAAAGCTGGACAGGTGAAGGTCCCATACTATAAGCCACATTAATTCCCACTGCTGTTCTAACCCAGAAAGAGACCTTGAACCTGAAACTTTAAAATATAATATTAATCTTCATAAAAGTTACCTATTAGGTATGCCTATCGTCACTACGTTTCACACATAGAAATTCCAATCACTTGCTTTAAACAATCAACATGATTTATCTCCACAATACACCCAAGGAACTCTAAACACAAACAAGTACAGACATCGGCATCTCAACAAAACACATAAATAAAATAACAAATGAAAATCTAAAACATCAAGTACCTACCACCGGCGTCCAGTGCTCGCGCAATCTCCGCAATCTAAAAGATAACACGTAGTATTAAATCAAACTGCATTACTTTTTCACTCTTATTGTTATTCATTAATACTTCAAATAAAATGGAAAAAGGCCAGTAGAATAGGGGGCTGACATAAACCGAATGACAGCAAAAACTTGAATTCCTTAGACGAACGTAAAGTTGGTAAGTTTAAAGACTGTGTGGTATCGATTTGAGAGATGCGTAAAAGATCTTAGATTACCGAGACGTTGGGAGATAGGATGGTCTATAAGATAGGATGATCTTGGACTATTATTTTGAAGAGAGGAAGTCGTTATGTGGAAAGCAATGACCATCAGTTACTAACATAAATCTCAATTATTGCGCGTTGAAGTTACAATCACTGCTGTGTTTGAAGAAAACTGTAGAATGTGATGAGAATATTATTGATTGAAGTGGGGCAAAAGCTGCAGTAGAAACACTATAAGAACACCTATGTTTAATTGTTCAGCAGTGATTTAAAGGTGTTAAATTACGAAATTGACAAAGAGATTCACAGCTTAGCGTAGGAAGGTACCTGCTAGACACCAAGCACTGCAGGCATCCATACAGACCTTCTTTTAAAGACCTTCATGGGCATAGATCAGCATGATTCTCCTGCTCTAACCCAATAAAGGATACAGCACTTAAAATTCACACATTCTGGTATTTGTTTTAGTCATAGTACAATCAGTCGAACTGAGGAATTTTCAAAATGGTGCTTTAAAACTTAACCAACAGATCAGACCTGCCACATATGAGTACTAATTTTTTTCTCAAAAGCTAAGTAATTCAATGCTTCCACCGAAGAATCACGAATTAAAATGGCACTAACAAAACAAAATGTCGATGTTGCTATCAGATCGAAATTACCACTTTACACGAGAATTCACACAGCACTTTTTGTGTACCCCTTAAAATAACCATTGGTACATGTTCACTGACATTTCATACATCGATACAAAATAATCGATTCACGGCCACAAAACAATCGGCGTTTATCAAAGCCGAGCTGGCAATGAACTCAAAAAAAATAACGCAATTATTTCAGTCAAGCAGTAATTTGGCGTCATTGTTCTTAAGAAATACCAATTATATACAATTACAATGTATATGACAATGTGTTTCCATTCCTTTGGTTCGATATAGGATCGATGCAGGATCTCTGGGATGCTCTACAGTCCGATTCATCGGTGCCTTTGTGACAACAAAAAGTTGAACAATGAAGAGAAATGTCGGATGAGGTCTGTATGGATACCCGCTGGGCTAGGTGTCAAATATGTTGGGTTATTTCGATATTTGTCCAGTTTCTGAATGCTATGCCAAATAATATTTTGTCGCTAAAATCCTGTTAGACAGTTTATCTTTTTCATACAGGGTTTTGAAAACTTGAGGTCATACACAGTTAATTGGTGGAATCTACTTTTGGAGAATTTTCGTGATGTTTCTATGTCTATTAAGGTCGCTAGGTGTTCTAATATGTTGGGTTATCTCAATATTTGTCCACTGTTTGTGGTTTGGTGAAAGCTAAATATTTGTTTACTAACAATCTGTTAGACAGTCCATCTTTTTGACAGAGGTGTCGTAAACTTGAGGTCTTACGTAGTCAATTGATACTACTTGTGGATAATTTTAGTGATGTACCAAATGGACCCGAAAAAAAATCGAATTTTCGAACGTACGTCCATGCTACGTATTAAACGCTGCGTTTACTGTTGGTGTAAGTACCTACCTATTTTAAATAAATATAAATCTTGACTTATTGTCCAATGTCGAAATGAATAAAAATGTTTGCAAAAACATAACATAACAGCATATAAATATAACGACCATAGAACATGAGCCACCATTAGCTCTCATAGACAAGACAATTGACAAGCATTCTACGGCTATCTATAGCCCAACTATGGTGATATGGTAAATCGTTTCTTTTATCTTCGCCACGCCACTCAAGAAGATAGACGTATAGTAAAATTAAAGGTTTAACAGAGAATATTAAGTAACTACTTATTTTTTTTTTCATTATTTAAATATACTTTTAATTTGAATTTAACCATTCTTTTAAAATGCAATGAATACTAATAATTGCATTTTTTTATTCACTTCTTATTTTACAATTCAAGTGACAGAAAAAGCCTTGTGATTTTTTTTTTTGCAAACTACTTGATTTCTCACTAGGGTAATTAAATCTAATTTTTGCTTGAATGAAGCACAAAACAATATTTAAATTTATATGATATGAGTCTGAAAACATACGTTAATTCACAATCCAAAGGATTATGAAGGAAATTGTTAATTCATTGCTGTAATGCAGCAATAAATGTTATGGAATTGTCTTGAAAGGCATTATAGTTGTTAGTGTGTCACGAAATTACCCCACTTTTCTTAATTTCTAAGTAAAAGATATCTCATCAACTTAAAAATAACCTAAAATTACGCTAAATTAACCGACAAATTCTCACAAATCTAATCTAGTTCTTATGCACCACTTTAAACCACAACTTGCAGTGACACCATATAAGACTGGCTAACGACACGACATAAGACAAAAAATGATGTTTTCTCGTCCGATTTATTTCAATCACTTTGCAAATGGCCTGACGATAAAGGTTTAGTACCTGTGTTTACAAATTAGATGTGAATTATGTACTTGTGAAAATAGTAGTTAGATCTCTAGGTATATTTTTATTTGTAAAAATAAGTTATGGTGGTGGTATTATTTTAGATAGTAAAGCGATAACGACAGATAATAATAACAAAAAAGATAATAATATGAAGCAGTAGCTATATAATATAAAGTATAATAATAGGTCTTTACCTATGAAATTGCCGTTTTGTATGAAAAAATTTAAACGAATTTTTTTCATGAATTTTTTATTTGTATTAATCGAAGTAATCACCCATGCAATCAATGCATCTTTGCCATCGCAGTGGCAGTTTATTGATGCCCTTCTTAAAGAAATCAGCTGGACGGGAGGCAACAAATTCTTCAAAGGCATTTTGTACTGCCTCTCGGGTATTAAATTTTTTTCCCGCCAAGAAGTTATCCAAATTCTGAAAAAAGTAGTAGTCTGTAGGCGCAAGGTCTGGTGAGTAGGGCGGATGACGGAGAGCTTCCAACCCCAGTTCTTGCAACTTGGAGACCGTCTGCTGTGCAGTATGAGGTCGCGCGTTGTCGTGCAGGAGCAGCGGAGACGAGCGATTGACCAATGCTGGTTGGAGATGCGCCAGCTTCTCCATCATTGTGTTCAGTTCTTCACAGTACACATCTGCAGTAATGCTCACCCCGTTTGGTAAGAAGCTGTGATGAATCACACCGGCGCTAGACCACCAAACAGTGACCATCACTTTTCTAGGGGTAAGTTTTCGTTTAGGGCATTGTTTAGGTGCTGAACCAGGATCCAACCAACTTGCTGAGCGCTTACGGTTATCAAACAGAATCCATTTTTAATCGCAGGTAACAATGCGGTTCAAAATTCCTTCATTTGTGTGTCTGTTGAGCAGTGCAAGGCACGTCTCGACGCGTACTTCGCGCTGGCGATCATTGAGTTCGTGGGGCACCCATTTGTCAAGCTTTTTTACCTTGCCAATTTGACGCAAATGGACCAATATTGTTTTGACGCTAACGTCGAAAGCTGCTGCTAATTCAGCCGTAGATTGTGTATCATCAGCTTCCACAATCGCCTTTAATTCGTCATTGTCGACCAAAGTCTTCGGACGACCGCGAGGTTCATTTTTCAGGTCGAAATTTCCAGAACGGAAGCGAGCAAACCAATAACAGGTGGTGCGTTGGTTTGTAGTGTTAGCTCCGTAAACGTCGTTGATGTTGCGTGCCGCTTGTGCCGCGTTGCTGCCACGACGGTACTCATATTCCATAATTACTCGAATTTTTAACGTATCCATGATGACGAAAAAGATTGAAATGCGATGAAAATGTAACACTAATCAATAAAGAAATGACTACTTTTAGAAAAAAAAAACCATGTTTTTAAAATAAAATTAATTTGAAATTAGAATTCTTAGCCAAACAAAAATTATTTTGATTTGAAATGGCCAGTACTGCAGAACGGCAATTTCATAGGTAAAGACCTAATATGATAAAATAAAGGGGGCAGGAACATTGACGAACATGGTTCTATAAAAGCTGATGTTTCATTGAAAAGTAAAACATACGCGGTTTAAATGAATAGAACAGTTTTTTTTTTTTTTTTGACAGCCTTCCACATATGTCAACGTAGCTGGGTTCAGAATCATGTAGATATGTCAGGAATGATTCTTTTAATTTAATTAATTTATATGTAGGTGCCAAACTTTTAGTTCAGGGCCTCCGCTCAAGCTTCATACATATATGAAACATAAGCTCAAGCTATTTATCTCGGTCCAATGTCGTATTCTAACTTTCTTTGGACATATCGCACGTCAAGAAAACACATCTGTGGAGCGACTTGTAGTACAGGGAAAGGTTGAAGGTACAAGAGCACGTGGCAGGTCTCCAATGCGTTGGACCGACCAAGTCAAAACTGCACTCAATGGTTCACTCCACGAATGATCAAGCAAAACCAAAGTACGGGAGGAATGGCGACGGATTGTGAAGCTTGCACCACCACCCCTGATGTGACGACCACGACCACTCTGCCAAGACTGTGACGACGAAGAAGAAGAAGGAATTTATCTCGGTATCTCTTTCGGTCTTCCGTTTTAACAATATACTCAAATACTTCACATATTTATCACAAAAAGTGTTTTGAAGAATGTCCTTTTGCATCATCATTATTTTTACAAACTGTCAATTACATACATTTTTTGTTTGAACTTCCCGCCTGCTCATCGCTGTACCGTGCAAGGCTTTATACCGTGAAAATATACAAAAACTAAATGTTCAATTAAAATATTTACCATTTTCTCACTTACGTTGCTTTGCGATCCGGAGCACGAGTTATGCTGATGGAACAGTAATATAACAAGGTACCTTTTTCTTTGAACAAAACGTTAACCCAAGTCAGATAAAATGTAAGTAGACTACGATTCATCTAGGTTTTTGAAAAAAGGGTTTGTTTCCTTAAATTACCAGCGAGTTGTCTTTATGAAATTAAATTGAATATTTTATTCTGCAACTAGGATATCGGAATCACATTTGACACGTCATATAAAATAAATACATACATAAATAAGATAGTTTTTTTTTTTTTTTTTTGGGTGGGAAATCATCAAATGACTTCTCCTGCTGAGTAGAGCAGGAGGGCGTGTCAGACTTTTACTGACTAAAACCCACCCGTGTTCCCTCAGTAGCCCGTATGCCAGGGGCCGTGGTATCTCTTTCGAACAAACCCGCACCCCTGGCAGGCATCGGCCCTTGCGGACCCCACCAGTGGTTGCTGACATTTTTGACGGCGCGCGTGAGGAACACAACGCGCCGTCCCGTCTACCACTTTTCGGCTGCAGAGGATAGGGAGAGCGGCTGACGCTATACCGACACTCCTCTTCCCCTGCGGCCCCACCGCGTCCGCCATCAAACGGTGGCGGCCCCGTCCAGGCCACGGAAGGGAAGAGCGCTGCTCAGAAGCACCGGCACTCCTCCTCTACCGCAGCCTGTAACCCTCAGCCGCGATGCCTCCCATTCGACATCGCGGCCCACCTCAGTTGCGGTGCACCTCACCGCAACCTACTTTTTGGCCGCTACGTCAATGGCTTGAAGGCAAAAGCCCTGACGAGCGGCCCCACCGTTGGGTTCCTCTTGGCTTCACCGTGGATGGGAGACCACGGTTACTAAGCCCCCCCGCAACGACAATGCGGGAACCCACTCGGGGGGGAAAATAAGATAGATGGAGTCGACATTTCCAATCTGAGTATGCCTGAGAACAAACGATGAAACAAACTAAAGATAATAATCTATCCGGAAACATGGCATGAAGTAGATAGACTATAGCGATCAAAGGTAGGATTCCATGAGAATTTTCCACATTTCCCTGCCCTTTTTTTTGGTGGGATATCATCAAATTCTCCCGCACTGGGTGTAGCAGGAGGGCGTGTCAGACTTTTACTGACTAAAACCCACCCGTGTTCCCTCAGTAGCCTGTATGCCAGGGGCTGCGGTATCTCCTTCGAACAAACCCGCACCCCTGGCACACTTTTCCCTGCTGTAACTTCAGCTCAGGGCCTCTGTCAGACCCAGATAGACATATTACCTATATGTTGAATCAGCTTAGTCTAAGATAGCTCCTCTTTCGGGAAAGGCCTATGATTGGCAGCATACCTAATTAAGGAGCATATTTATTACCACACTACGCTTGCCGATATGCGGTATCTACTCCAGAACACGTCTGCTTCACCGGCCATCGGTCTTCGACGAACATGGCCAGCCAACTGCCACTTCAGCTTGCTTGCTGCATAAGCTAGGTCGATAACTGGGGTTCTTTTCCGAACAAAATCACATCTGATTTTATCCCGCTCTCATATTTCCTGCTTGCAAAGAAATATGAGTCTTATTGCCTATCTTTGATAGCGTCGTGATAGTCCCAATAGATAAGTGGACGACGCTATATGGCTATAGTGAGCACAATAGATCATCACGAGAGTTATGACGACTTTGTGCTATATATACATGATGGATTCACTCACAATGTTACTGGTATTAGTTGTAGGGGTGTCACTCTCTATGTACAGAGAGGCCAGCACATCAAGCTACCCCAATCTGTCAAATTTTTTTGATCGTTTTTCAACTTTATTACAATGGTATAATGTTCATGTTCAAATTGGGAAAATTTTACAGTTAGGGATAGCTTGACCTGCTGGTGTCTGTACTGTGACTGTGACTGACGAGGCAAATTGTTAGATTTTATTCTTAAAATAATTAACTGTTCTTCTAAAATCTTTTTGACCTTCTAATGATGTACGCTTTATTTAACACTAACTACATATTACAAATTAATACTTACCATTTCAATTTAAGCAGATGAGTAAGCGTAGTTTGGGAAGCCCTCAGCTAGATGGAGAAGCCACCTTTTTAAGATCGTCGGTCCATCTAGCTGGGAAGCACCCTACACTACACTTGCTGATACGCGGTCTTCACTCCAGGACTCGTCTGCTGCACCGGCCATCCACTCCTATTACACAATGCCTGCTTTAAAAAAAAATGGCCCTTATTGCCTATCCATTGATGGCGTTATAGTATAGTGAGCAAATAGATCATAACGATAGTTATGACGACTATGCGCTATACACGATGGATTCACTCACAAAACACAATGTTATTGGTTTGGGCTGTAGGGCTGTCACTAGCTGCTGTGCTGACGAGGCATATTGTTAAATTTTATTGGAAAATAATTAACTGATCCTCTAAAAACTTATTGACCTTCTAATGATGAACACTTTTTATTTTAGGTAGTACCTGGGTCATTCTCAGGAGACTCATTATTTGGTTGACTTCGGTGTCATTTTTGTTATGTAATTTAGGCATGAAATATCAAGGCTAGAGTTAACACTCTACTACTAACATGCTTTAAATTAACTCTAGATTTGATATTTCATGTTAAGGCCCCGTGCATAAAATTCACTCGCTAGAGTTTAGGCAAATTCATTGCGATACTATGTTTGTGTGCACCGTTCACGCACACACGCCTAAAAGTCGAGCGTAGTGATCGCTTAAACAGTTTTGATAGTACGCAGTAATAGTAGTAGAGTTGTAGTATCCTATAGCTTTATATTTTTTATGTCTTTTAGGTATGGTTGAGAAATAAAAGTCTAGAATGTTTGTGTATATTCGTTTAGTATATATATCACAATAAACAAAAATGGTACAATTTCGTGTCATAAGCATGTAGACATTCAATAACATTGAGGAAAGCATTTTACATAAATACGAGTAGTTTGCATATTTAGAAATTTAATTGTGACATCATCGATGTCAATAATAGCCAAGATAAACTTAGAAAGTTCAAAAACAAAAACAAAAAAAACTATTGAGCCTGGGCCCCACATTTGAAAACTGTTTTTAAAATAAAATAATTAATAATACAAATACAATAGGAGAATTGGAATTGAATTAGGATAAAAAATAAAGTTTTCTAAAATACAAAATATTGAAATTTGAATTTGAATTTAAGGGTTTCATTTTCACAATTTGGCCAAGGAACCGTCAAGACAGCATAATATTTTTCTTATCATGTCTGATTGTCCTTCTTCAACATTTGGAACTACGGATTTTTTCGAGGTGTTGTCTAACTTTGAATCATTATCTTCCTCACTCTGAAAGAACAGTTTAAAATTATATAAGTGCAGTAGGAATATTATAAATTCATAATTTATTTATATAAGACAACGGCGAAATTTCATTGATTTCCTAAAATTAACAACAATGAAGATACGAATGCACTCGTAAATACTTATTTATGTAGGTACTTCTAACACTGATTGAAAGTAAAAACTAACACGTTCTTGAAACGAAGCCCTATGGCTTCGTTGAAGAATGTGTAAGTTTTGGCTGGAATTACGTTCTGCAAGAATTTGTCTGATACATGCCAATCCCACGTTTCGTCCTTTTTTTTTTTTGGTGATGCACTGGTAATGTGTTACTTTCTTTCGACCATATCGACGTACATTTTCGACATTGGTGCCGATTCTGTTGTACACCGAACTAAACTAACTATAACTAAAATTCCTTACTTTTTACTATGAGAATCTAAACGCTATTCTGCAAAAAAATATCTCTAAATTTAAAAACTATTTTGACACAACTAAAATCGAATTTGACAATCGCGACTCGCACGTGGTATGTTTTGGCTTCGCAACGTGGTACTTGTTTGCCCTACCCCGTGTTTTTTTTTTAGAGCCAGCAGCGTGCCGGGGTCGGCAGCCTCGACGTGATTTATTTGGAATTCTCACTTTTTTCATGGAAAATATGAAAAATTAGTATCCACATGTCGAGTTTTACATGTGTTTGGGGTTCTATAAAGGGGGTCGAAATTTTCATTATTTTTGCGATAGGACACACCGTTTTCGAGATATAAGCAAAAGAAAAGAAATAAAATACAGTACTGTTTTTGCACCAGAAGTCGAGTTGTCGGTGTGAATTTTAGTTCTTGACAACTAATTTTATTCCACACCTATTTAATCGCGATTAAAAATAGTCAGATTTAGTTAGACAACCAAAATTTTAGGTTGAATAGAATAATGAAATTGACAACAACAGAATAGCAAAATTACCATTTTCACTAAACTAATATTTCAGTGCAATCTTAGTGCTGTCAAACTAAAATATAGTTAAGTTGTGTCACTTTAGTCAGTTTCAGAATAGGAAATCGTCGTTTGACAGGAATAAACTAAATTTTGGTGATTTTTAGTCTAGTTTAGAGAATTTTGTGACAACAGAATCGGCACCATTATCTAAAAAAAATATTAACATCAGTAACTTATAGGCACTGTTGGGCTCAATCACTGTTTTAACTTTTCACAACTGTCATCTGGGATTTTCTTATTGACCTCATTAGGGGCTTCACTCACTCTTGGAAACCATAAAAACTATCTCTCTGTCTTTCTTTTTTTTCTATTACATCACAAAAACTTTTTGAAATTCCCACAGCTCAGCATAAAATGATAGAAATTGTCATTTCTATCATTTTTATTACGTGACGATTTCTAAAAGTTTTCTCGTACCAAGCTCCGTTAAAGAACTTCCTTTCAAAGATCTTTTAAACATACAATCAAAATATGTATAACTAGCGAACCCGGTACGAAGTCGTTTCTTGCGACACTTCACCCAGGTCCAACAAAAGCTAAGAAGGATAGAGGCGACCCAAAAAAAAAATACATTAGAATTGAACTAGCCGTTTAGGATGAGAAGAATTACGAACACACGTACACCGGTATAACATTAACATTTTGCAAGTACTTAAAATAAATATTAATACTTACCGGATCAAAATGTGGTAGTCGGCGTACAATTTCTGGAATATTTTTACGTAGAACCGCAGGAGCCCACGTGACTCCTGCGATGCAAAGTGATACGTCCTCACGCTGGGAAGGCCCGGTCGTTTCTGACGGGATCGATTTTGCGCGGTCGATTATATAGTTCACTTTGACTTTTATTTACGAAATGAAGTTGTTATTTATTATAAAAATAAAATTTAGATTATATTCAATGGTTAACTTAAGATTAATACGTAATTTTTAAAATTTCAATAAAGTGATTTTAAGTAATAGAAAAAAATACTTATTCGTCTAGCAGTTTCCTAAAAATTACGTTATTTCAATATTTATTTTCTGCTATATTTCGTATAAAAGTCAAAAAAGTGGTTCCACTATCTGCAAGTAGACCATTCAATGATGTTACTTGTATTTTTTTTATGTCCAGAATTCTTTGTAGTTGTTTGTAACACGAAGCCAAACATCACTCGCTCGTCACTTTTTCGGAAAAGGGGCTGTGAATATTGGTGATTTTCCACTATTCTATAAGTTATTTGAAAAATCCCTTTCCACCACATGCAAGAATTAGAACTCCACTATTATAATAACAAAATAAAATGTCTAAATTTCGTTTCCCTAACTCACAACAAGTGATCAAAATTGACCAAAATCAGTTAATTTAGTGCACGGAGCCTTAACAAGACCTAAATTTTAAAAAAAATGACACCGAAGTCAACCAAATAATGAGTCTCCTGAGAATGACCCATCTACACTAATTATTATACATTTAATATTGACCATTCGTATTCGTAGACGGGTCTTGGAGTGGCGACCGCGTATCGGCAAGCGTAGTGTCGGATGGCCCCTAGAATTTATTGGGCTTCTATTGATGCACACTTTTTAATATGATTGAACCTCTGTTTTAATATTCTGGCCTTTTCTCGCAGTTGATCGCAATAACTGAGCTTTTCTCTGTTTTTTCTTTCTTTCTTTCAGTTAATTAACAATTTAGTATTTTTACGATCCCATATTAGGAATTATTTGAGGTTCACAAAAAGAGGAGTACCTAATCATTATGTTTGAATGTTCAACCATAATTATATTTAGAAAAGCAATATGGTGCAACTTCGATTAAATACATGCCATTTAATATAAACAATATTGTCAACCCTACATCACGAAGTAACTTTTTGCCGCCGAACCGCGAATTCACCGCATTCATTGTCTTAGTATGGACAAAATAAGTGAGTCGGAACTACACGTAAGAAGCCGTTTCTCCACTCGTCTTATCCCTTTGATGTCCACCCAACACAAATAAAACCCTACCTTAGCACTTCAGCTTCAAAGTTCAAAACACGTTGCATGATTTTGAAATTTTCAGCAAGTGGATCTCAAATGAAAGTAAACTTTCGAGCGGTGAAAATATGGTATAGTTTTCTTTGATGATGTGTCACGTCTAAGTTATAAAAAATCTAGTGATGATGGACAAGTAAGTAGAAACTTATTAAGCTCCTCTGACGAACATGCCAATTGTCGAAGGATCTCATTGTAACCATTTTTATTTATAGCCACTTTCGAGATTGGATTTCGTTCGGTTTAGGGAATTTGATGAAGGGTTTTTGCTCTGAGGGACATTTTTAAGGGATTATCCGTTCGCAGAATAACGGGGTATTGATTTTTGTTGTTTTTAGCTTCCATTTTTCTTTGAATTGTTCTAAGATTTCTCCTGTGCGACAGTTATGAGTCATAACAGTTTATTAGCTTTTTATTAGCATTTAATTAAACCATAAATCTCCAAGACAGATCGCTCACAGAGCCTACTACCAAGCCTGTATGACCAAGTTCAGACCAGAATCTAGGAAGAAAGAACATTTTAAACTTTAGGTAGGTAATAAAAGTACACACGGCAAAAAAAAACACTGTCCAGGCTAGGTTTAGATAAAATGTAGATTCTCTTAACCGAACATGTTTTTTTTTTACTCGACAATAATCTGACACTGGACGTCCATTCTATTGGAATTTGAAACAATTAAGTAACATCTCAGTTCACGTCACCACCACATTTCGACGTCACATATCCGTCCGGTTTTAGGTACAGTCAGCCTCAAAAAACTGTTACCAGGGTTTCAGTAGATGATTCTGAACCATCCTGCGTTGAAATTTTTCGTCAGTTATTTAAAACAAATATTAAAAAGAGGACAGATTTGATTGTTTGTTTGCATTGAATAGGCTCCGAACTACTGAACCGATTTGAAAAATTATTTTACTGTTGGATAGCTACACTATCCCCGGGTGACATATATTTTATGCCCGTATTCCGACCGGAACGAGAACTACGCGGGTGAAACCGCGGAGTGCTGCTAGTTTAAAAATAATAGCAGTTACATACATTTTGACCGCGTTTGTATTGCACTTTTCTATGACATTTCTATGATTTTTATTTTGAAATAAAAATAAAAATAGCCTTATATAATCTCTTACAAGTATGTTGTACAATGATTATCAGTCGTTTTTCTTTTTTGTTTAAATTATTTTTATTTGAAAACCCCTGAGGTGGAGACTTTCTCTTTTATTTAGACAATTAACAAAAAAAAAATAGGTGTGGGGGTCTAAAATCATGTGCAGTGCTAAGTTCATATTGTCAGTTTGCGCGTCAATAAAATGCAGGGTGGCGTCGTATATCGACAAGAATTCATAATTTGTCCCAGAATACGGTTTGCGGCTTTACACTGATTCTTGAGCCTGACTGTACCTAAACAGTAACTATAATAAAGTCACGCTATTAGCCGTTGTCCCCGTCACAATCAATATAAAGCTATTTATCTTGTGTTGCGGATTAGTCTTATGATTTACGATGCAACTCGCCTTAAGTCCGACTGTGTGGAACTTACCTCCCTGCTATGTTGCTGGCCATTAGTGAGGGAGGGCTACGAGAATAGCGGTTTTATGCGCTTACGTTCACACGAACGTAATAAAATAGCGGAGGGATGTTTCTGCGCACTAGATTAATCGTCGAAAAACGAACAGTGTGTTTACCTACTGTTCGATTTTGAACTCTGCACAAAGCTGGGCACGCCACGATTGCGGCGATAAGTCCGCTCTTTGAGGAGTGGCTTGAGAGGCGGCATGGCGTCCTCACCTTCCGCCTGACGCAGGTCCTCACCGGACACGGTTGTTAAGGGAGGTTCCTGTTTCGGATAGGGCGGGAGGAAACGCCCGGGTGTTTCCACTGCGAAGATCGCCCTGAGGACACGGTGGAGCACACGGTGGCGGTCTGCCCGGCTTGGGTGGAGCACTGCCGTGTCCTCGTGGCGGCGATCTCTCGCGTCCAGCCCTGGTCCAGACCATGGTACGGAGCGAGAGTGCATGGGTAGCCGTCACCTCCTTCAGTGAAGCAGTGATGCTCGCGAAGAGGGAGGCGGCGCACGTGCGGGAGAGGCAGCATATGCGCCCTCGCAACCCTAGCCGCCGCAGGATACGGAGACGCCCTGGGCGTCGGGAATCCCAGGCCGATTTCCGGCCACCGTAGGCATGAGCTTGCGGACGGCGAGTAATGGGTAGCTCGCTGTCCGGTAAGGACCAAGCCCAAGTCGACGGCGCGTTGTGTTCCACGCGCGCCTCAAAGAGATGTCAGCACAAAAAATGATGGGGCCCGCAAGGGCCGATGCCTGCCAGGGGTGCGGGTTTGTTCGAAAGAGACACCACAGCCCCTGGCATACGGGCTACTGAAGGAACACGGGTGGGTTTTAGTCAGTAAAAGTCTGACACGCCCTCCTGCTCCACCCAGAGCGGGAGAAGTTATTTGATGATTTCCCACCCAAAGAAAAAAACTGCACAAAGTAGTGAATATACACAGTGCAAATGCACATATTTTGTTTACGTATTTAAGCGTGCAAAAACAGCCTATAAATGACACGGAGATCCTGTGATTTTATATTACTTTATTTATTTAACCATTTATGTACACAGACACATATACAACGTGTAACGTTAAATGCGCTAAAACCTGATACAGCCCAATTAGAACAATGACCAAAACTTTTTAGCTAACTGCTAGTATTAAGAAAAACGTGTTGACCCAAGCATTGCTTTATGCATTTAAAATTAAGTCTTATTGCTTTGAAATAAAATTCAATTTTCTTTGGCTCAATCAGTGGTAGGAATGGCAAAAAACATGATTTTTTGAAAAAAATACCTATGTTAAAAGTTACTGAAATCGATTCACTAGTCAATTAGGAACAAACTACGAGTACTTTTAGGTTTTGCGTAGATTCTGTTACACCTTGTAAATAAACAGACAAGAAAAAAAGAACAGAAAAATAGATACAGAGGTGATGCTTATTTCTAAAGAAACCCCTTCCAGCATACCTACGATATATTAATAGTGACATCATATTTGGAATTTGCTTCTAATTTAAATAATATATTTGGCGATAACAAAGCCCTGAGATATGAGGAAAACTCATATTCCTCCTAATTGGCATAAAGACTTAACAGATTTATGATTTTTTTACCATCGAAAGATGATGAAATAATTTAGGTTCACACGGTTACACACCAAGCTATACTTTTCCAGTTTACGCTGATCTCCCACTGTACGGAAATCCTATTCAATGCGAGATCAGCTTATACTGGAAATGTATAGCTTGATGTGTAGCCGTGTGTATACAAAGTATGGCGCCTGTCTGGGTTCGAACTTACAACCTACAAATCGTAAGCCGCGGCCATTATTACTGGGCCACCACTGCATAAGAAGAATAATCTATTAAAATCAGTCAGTCTTTTTGGACATAGCTTTGTAAAAACAACTTTAAGTCATACGTGTAAAGTTGAATTTGTTGAATTTTTTGAGTTATGTGTGTTACTTTTGTTCGAGACTGCATCTTGGGTTTTTTGTTTATCAATGACTAGCTTTTGCCAGCGGCATCGCCCGCGCGGAACTTTCATCGCCTATTTAACTCCCTTAGGAGTATAATTTCGAAAAATCCTTCCTTATTCCTTGTCTACACTATAAAGGAAACCTCTGTGCAAAAAATTTCAGCTTTCTAGGTCTAAGGGTTTGGGCTGGGCGTTGATGAGTCAGTCAGGACTTCTCTTTTTATTTATATAGATTAAAATGATAAATTCGTTTTGAATTGTAGGTGCTTCGTCATGCCTGGGGAACATTTAATGTGAACCAGCAACCCAAGAAAGTAGGAATAGGTACAATAACAACACCATAAACAATGCTGAATTAGTCAAGCCCATAAAATCGCTACCACTCCCAAACCCGCACGCCTCGTGGCCACCACGCATTGTCCACACACATGTCACCTCAATCGTATAGCACTTACCCTGTCGCTTTTTTAATATCACTCCCACAAAAACTGCCCACTTTTGGGCAAAAACAATTTGTGGTCAGACCTTAGTCACGCTGTTTTTTGTTATATTGTATGGTAAGTTTCGATTGCAGTTTTTTATTCAGAAATGTACCTTTGTATTGAGGTACAGACGAATATTTATTGCTACAAAGTATATTGATAGGTAACTAAGGTATGGGAGATAAAAAGAGGACTTGATTGAGTGCTAAGCGACCGTCTTGGTGATTGACATTAGATTACTGATTAATTCGTGTGGGATCGTCGACATGATTTAAAACTAGACTAGCTTTTGCTAGCAGCTTCGCCCGCGTGAAAGCCGAAAATTATCCCACGGGAACGTACCACTGGAAATGAAAGTATCCTATGTATTAATGCAAATTATAAACTATCTGTTCGCCAAATTTCATCCAAATCCAGTCAGTGGTTTTTGCGTGATTGAGTAACAAACATGTAAACATACAAACTTTCAACTTCATTTTTTTACAATTATAACATTTGTAGGATAGTCGGATCTGACAGTGAAATACGCGTCCAAATCGGTCCAGCTGTTTCGGAGATTAGCCGGAACAGACAGCCTTTTTTTTTTTTTTTTTTTAATAAGTACCTTTTACTTATACTTATTTAAGTACTACGTATATAGTAAAAAGCTGTTATTTGACAATTTGGTTTATTTGTAATGTACCTAATAATGTAATTACAAACAGACATTTCGATTATAATTATTTGTATGTATGTATGGATTACAACATGTCCAATACAATCAAGCAGACATCGACAGGGTACTATCACCTACTTACAGGGGGCGGTAATGAAATAAAAAATAGGCCCCTTTTCCCCCAAGGGTGTCCCCAGTTCCCCCGGTACCTGAGCACGTGGGTCGCATAGTAACACCTGTATTATGAGCCCTTAACCTGACAGTTGGTACAGAAAGCTGACGGTGACTACCGGTTTTTGAAAGAGGTTTTAAAATATTTAGGGGTTGTTTTTATTTTATTTAAAGGGAAATAAATGTACCAAAACACCTCAGATTATAAAAAAAGATAGACCGCGCGGAACACCAAGAGTGAAGCCGAAAAACCAAATAGAGACTGATTCAAAACTCGAGTTAGTACCCCAAGTAACAAAAGCTTCTATAACCAAGGCGTTTTGTCACCAAACAGTGATATAGAAGACCTATAATGTGACTGCTTGAACTATAAAAGTTTTAAACAGAGCGTTTTGGTTCTATAAGATTAAAGAGCATTTAAGTTCTATAATTTAGCTCTTAAAACGCTTACAAGACCATACAAAAGAATCTTTAAAGTGTTGCACTGTAATAGATATGAAAAAAGCGATTATGGTACTATTTAGTACTATAGACGATCTTACTGACACTTTTATGTAACTATTTTGCACTAATAATGCGTCAAAATAACTTTTACAGTACTGGTATTGTAGCAGTATCGAAAACACAATTACAGCATCAATCTGCACTATAAAAGTAACTTGTACAACCATTAGGTAACCTTTTAGCTTCTTAAAAACTCCTTCAACATCGCTATGGGGCTAGTTCTGTAAAAATTATGAAAACTCTTCTGTAGTACTCAATTGTACCATAGCGACTCCTGGCGCAGTTTTTAAATAACTTAAATCCTAAATAGTTATAAATGTGTTTAAATGGCTGCTGTTTTCTGCCATGATAGCACATTAGCAGCACGGCTGGAGCCAATGTGTATTATAGCAGCCATAGTCGAGACAATTCCTTATTTTGTTAATTTAAATTTAATTAAAACACGAAAATTATGAGGGCGCATTGTCAAATTTGAAATCAGCGTAATGATTTTATCGATGCAATAATTTTCGCAAGTGTAAGTTATGGCAGAGTTACGGTTCATGAATGTTTTGTAGTATGTCCATTTTATTAGGTACATGTTACGTTAAGCAACAATGGCAAATGACATAAAGCATAACTTACCGATATATTTTTTATTGGGGAACACTCACGACGAGACGATCACAACACGAATAAAATGGTGAACAAGTGTGATAAAAAGATCACTGGAATCGTTTACGGTGCAAAATAGCATAAACATGTTTTGGTTACTTTTATAGTGCAAATTTGTGACATAAACTTTGCAGACAGCACTATTTTAGTACTAAAAAGCGTTTCTCGACACTTTTACTTTTCAATTAAAGAGCTGATTTATCACCATGAGAGCCTTTATAAAATGTTTATAGAATAAATCAGTGATAAAACTAGGGCCTTTTTGGGGTTTTGTAAACGTTTACAACACCACTATAGTACTAATCATGAACACTAATTAGCACGTTCCAAAACGTTCTCAGGACTTTTATAGTACCAAATTTTGTTACTTGGGACGCCACGAAGCGTCGCATTGTATGTTATATAACTTGCATAGGTACAATGCGACGCTTTAGTATTTGGTTTTAGGCCTCACTCTTGGTGTTCCGCGTCGTCTATCTGCCTTTGTTTCATAATCTGAGCGAAACACGTTTATTCGTTTACTTACCTAATAAAAATTGATGGTATATTAAGTATTTGCCAGCTAGTCAGTGAAACTTTGAATGCAACTTCATAACCCAAGATGTTTACCAATTAAAAACCGATTTCGTAATGAAATCTTATCCGAGTTAAGAATTTTCTTAAAGCTTTTTGTTTGAAATTAAATTCGTGATAAAGTCGATTGTAGGTAAATGTTACTACACATTTCCAATATAAGCTGATCTCGTATTGTATAGGATTTCCGTACAATGCGAGTTCAGTGTAAACTGGAAATGTATAGCTTGATGTGTAGCCGTGCGTACTAAGCATGTATTTTGTTTTTTTTGTAATGTGGGTATGGGTACTAAGTATAAACGGAGCCTAGATTTGCGCCCGGTTGATGGCTGTGGACTTAAAATGAAAATTTAATAACAATTATTGATGGTTCAATAATTATCTCAAGTAACGTACATTATTTCCTAACAGCATTTTGTTTGAGATAAAATCGATTGCACTATTTTGTAAAAAATAAAAAACATATGTAGCTAACTCGCCCCTTTTACATGTAAAAATTCTATTCTTTTATAATTAGGAAAACGCAACTTTTCTAAGCTCAAACCTACCATGCCATCACCAAAAATCCATTCTTTCCACCCAAAAATATGTTGAAACATTTTCCAAAGCCGTCGGACCACGTCCCCGTCCCGTCACGTAGCCGGATCGATGCCGGGACGTGCCGGACGCCGGCGGACGGTTTATGTCCCTTTAAGTATCGCGTAGACCCCATAAAGTTGCATAAGTGCACAATACAGCAGCATACAGCTTGTTTATACCAACTATACTTAGTTTATGGCGAATTAATGGGTTTCTGAATATGTTTATGGGCTAGTTACAAAGTTTATCTAGTTAAATATTCCAGAGAACGTACCCAAAAATCGTTATTTTTTTGTAAAAATACGTTGACTCGGACTCACATCCTGTTTCCTCAAGCTTAGTGATCAAAGAAATGGCACGGTCTACTTATGGTCGCAGGTTCGAGTCCCACTCGTGTTAGTTATTTCAAAGTATTTGTAAGTAATATTTTTAGCAAACTAGCTTAATGTGTCTGTAGACTGGTTTTGTAATTGATAAAATACGAATCGAATAACCGGTTTTCTAATGTACCTACACGTACCGTTTTGTGACCTTTGACTACATAGGTAGGTAAAGACAAAAACACTAATCAAACTATAGTCAAACTAAGTACCTACCTATGTAATTATAAATAAATACAAATAATATTTACCTTTTGAAAGTTACAACTGATCTTTTTAATAAACTGGTAGCCTTATTCAAAGAACATTAAATATTTATAACAATGAACTCTCAAATTCAATAGATACATTCGAAATCGCACCCTATTTTAGGTCAGACGTCAATGCTTTCGTCTTTTGTCATTGTGAATGGTACGTACAGGTCCTGGCTCAAAGGGATTATTTATTTCGTTTGGTTCACATATGTCGTGGTGGCCCGTTTCTTATCTGATCCGCATCTTACGCCCCGAGGTGCGAGTTCAAACCCAGCAAGTACCAATGTGACTTTTTCAAAGTTATACGTACTTTCTAAGATAGTCTTTACTCTTAGATACCACTGACTGACGGTGAAGGGAAACATCGTGAGGAAACCCTGGACTTCGGTCTGATATCACCAACCCGCACTGAGCCAGCGTGGTGATCATGCTCAATCCTTCTCCGCGTGAGAAGTGGCCTTAACCCGATACCCGGGACGTTACAGGCATAAACCCCCTTTTGTTGATATTTTTTTGCCTCGGGCCGTGGGGTTCGAGTGCTCATGGTCTCTTCAAAGAAATCTCGAAACGGCTGGTTGACATTTTCCGTGACCGAAGGGCTGGTTTCTACCTTGGCCAGCAGCTAAGCATTGCCATACAACGTGGTAATGCTGCCAGTCTCTTGGGAACATTACCAGTTGACAGCGATGCGAATGATTTTTTTGTGAATAGGTTTAGTTAGCGATATATATATTTTTTCTTGTACATATCTACCATTACTTTAAGACTGTTCGTTCCAATAATAAGATAACTTTTAAAATCTAATATTTTTTTTATTTTTTTTAATGTTTTAGTTTTGCTTTACAGCAAAACTTCTAAATTACATTTACCTCAGGTTGGATTACTTCTTATGAACATATCTATCTGTCAGATGGTGTCATTCGAATTCTCTTCAATTTTCGATTTATTTGAGAAATAGGCCAATATTTTATCTGGGTCACTAAATTTTGACAAAAAACCAATGAGAAATTATAATTTTAAAATAACGTTCTATGAACTAATCATTTGACAAACATCTAATTTCGCGAACGTTAGTTTCTACGAACCTACTCATTTGACAAAATACAGATTTGGCAATTTTTTTTTACTTTGCATAATATGCCAAATGTTAAAATATCATTCCATTATTATTAATTTGACCAAGTACTTCGTTTGTCAAATATGCAATTTTACAAAATGACGGTAGATAAATTGTTACTTCATAAAATTTATTGAAGCACCCACCTATTGCCGTAATTATTTATTAATTACAAGTACTACCTAATTTCAAACAAATACTGATACAATTTTCTTGATAGTCAATTTAAAAAAATACAAGCTGCCCTTACCAAGTAAAATAGGTTGAATTCGGCTCTGGGACTTGGCAACTGATTAGTTTTTTGTCAATTATCAGGAAATCATTTTACCCACTATAAATAGTATTATAATTAGAATATCATTTTTTATGTTTTGAAATTTAGAACGTAATTTATCATGCTTCTAAATATACCCATTTTATATTAAAACAAGATATTAAACCCAGTTTCCGTACAAACGGGCATCGTCTCAAAGTTTTTCATAGCTAATCACGCTGCCTCCCGCGCCTACATTCGAGTCACGTAGTCGCTACGTGGCGCCATCTATACATCCCTATGTTGAGTTTACACGAAAATAATATGTTTTTGGGTATTTCTGAGTTTTCCGTTGTGATGAATTTTGTTTTTTTTTTCTGTGGAAAAAGTACGTAGGGATTTAAGTGTTGTTATATTAAATTAGATATGACTGGCGAAGCAAGCAGTGAGTATGAAAGTCATCATAAAGGAAGCAGGGTCAAAATGTGTGCCAAATAGATATTGACCCTTTTCCATTAGTATCTTGTTCGGGTCCAGTGTTGCCAAAATCTGAAAGATATATCGGTTACTTTCCAGAGGACGTTGACAAGATTGCTGAATTTTGATCAGCTTTTATAGAGTTGTATATTATAAATAAGTACATTTTTCCAGCGCTTTCGACCGCGTGGAGATCAGAAATTATACCACAGCAAAGTACCATCGAGATAGAAAGTATCCTGTATGTTAATCCAGCACCCTAATTGGGTAACACACGATTAATCACAATCGGTTTCATTTTGACAGTTCAACAACATTCATTGCGTTATTTGCGTTGCTGAGCAGATACATTTTTCGAACATATGAAGCAATGGTTTAGCAATCTGTTTCAAAACGAAACAGATTATCATTAATCGTGAGTTACGCAATAAGGGTGCAGATGTGGCAAATTTCATAAACATTAGTTCCGTAATTTTTTCATGATTTAGTAACCACCCAAACATCCAAACTTTCGCATTTAAATATTAGCAGGATATGATAGTAGGATATTTTTTTTTATGCGGAAATCGAACCCGCGACTGGCCGCGACCCGTAACCCGCAGTTACCAATTGCGTCAACCATACCCACCTTCCTTTCCATCAACACCATGCTAACATTAATATTCCACCACATCACAATATTAAGATCAGCTACTACGAAAATTTCCCTTCTTCCGTTCAATATGTACTGCGTACAGTGATCAACGCAAGTTGTGCAGTATTCCGGTCACGTAGGGCTACGTGCGCGGCTCGTACTGAATTACCGACTGTACCTATAGCGTTCTATACGTAGACGTAGCGAGATTTGGGAGGAAACGCTGATATTATTTTGGTAGTAGATTGGAATAATATTAAGTGGGTAATGAATTTATGGATGCTGTTTGTTGGGAGACCGTTTTTGTCTTGTATCAAGAGGAACTTTATGTATGAGAATAGTTCACTCCGTGTTAAAGTTCTTGGTCTAGCTGTTGAAGACCCGTGGAAGCTATTTATGTACCTACGTACGTAGCATTGTCAGCCTATAAAGTTCCCACTGCTGGGACACAGGCCTCCTCTCTGTGAGAGGGAGAGGGTCGTAATCCACCACACAAGTGCAGTGGGGGTTGACGAATGTCACACGTCCACAAATTTTTGGTTCTAAATCATGCCGGTTTCCTCACGATGTCCTTCACCCTTTTAAGAAATTAAAAACACAAAGTGCTCGCTTGGGTTCGAACCCACAACTTACCAACTCGTTAATTGGACCGATACCAGTGGGCCACCACTACGCTTTTTGGTACCTAGGTATATTAATGTTAGAATGAAAGTAAGTGTTCTTTATTTATAAGTCCGTAAGTTAAAGCCGACTTCACTTCGGCTTCTCTCTTAGAAAAATTTACACCTCGCCACTGCTAGGTTTTTATCTAAATATAATAAGAATGAGGAATCTTATTATCATAGATCCTACTGAGCCTAATTTTCACTAAGCATTAAACAGTCCGTCTTTGCTATCTACTAAGAAATTTTAATAAATAAAACGTACCTACCCAAACTGAATACCTACTACAATTTCTCCACCATTCCTGCTTAGACCCCAAACATTCATAACTACCTACATTAACACTTATATTAAGTCATAATTATCGCGAGGAACTTCAGTAAATCATGATCACGTCAAGGGGAAGCTCATGGCATTCTTGTAGCACCATAAAAATATCTTCACGACTCAATGAGGGACTTAACCCTGCGCTATATACCGCTATGGGTTTATGGTAATTTCTTATATTAAGGATGGTCTGCGCGTATTAAATAGCGGCGCTTTTTCAGTCGAGGTTCATTGAACTTTTTAGCTTGAACTGGAGATTTGGCACATCACCCTGGCACGACATAAGCTGAGGGCATAAGATACTTTCTATCCCGATTTTTCCATGGGATCGAGACTTATGCGGGTGAAACTGCAGGTCACAGCTAGTGTTAAATAAACAAACGGATAACTCTTTAAGCAAGTAATTTGTTTAAAACAGCTGTTTCTTGTTAGTAGATTGTATCGTAAGTATGAATAAGTTCATTAGTAAGTTTATAAACAATGGATAAATCATATTGTGTACTGTAATTAAAAAACCATTGTACTCAATTCGCTAACATTGTAAAATTAGAAGATTTCAGTACAAGGGGATGTAGCTCAGTGGTAGAGCGTTCGCTTTGCATGTGAAAGGCCCCGGGTTCGATCCCCGGCATCTCCAATTTTAATTTATTGCAATAGGATAAGTATAATTAGCCTGAAAAAGAAAATAAAAATGGAGAAATGGAAAATAACAAAACGTCATGCCTTATTTCCCGAAACAGTTTAAGCAGATGACCAAAAGATTACACCTACCTAATATGGAATACTCACATATACGTTAGAAAATAAACCTACATCGACCACAAATATGAATTAAATTAGGTTACCTACCCTCGTTTTTATATTTTCAGGGTTTCAGTTACAGATATGATTTCTTTTTATTTATAACTAGCAGCGCCCCGCGGTTTCACCCGCGTAGTTCCCGTTCCCGTCGGAATACGGGGATGGAATATAGCCTATGTCACCCGGGGATAGTGTAGCTTCCCAACAGTGAACGAATTTTTAAAATCAGTTCTTGGTTTCAATCAGTTAATGGTTAAGCTACGCTTGCCGCGGTTGGTCCGTCGATGGGTGACCATCTTAACATACCAAGACTCCTCCGTGCCTCGGAAAGCACGTTAAGCTGTTGGTCCGGGCTGTCATTCGTAACTAGATCTTAGACAGTCGTTATGGGTCGGCAGAAGCCCGAAAGTTTGACCACCAGTCTTACCAAGGGGTATCGTATCACCCAGTAACTGGGTTGTGGAGGTCAAATAGGCAGTCACTCCATGTAATCTTGTTACGACTGGAAGCCGACCCATTTATACTTAGGAAAAGGCTAGACAGACTTTGACCTATTATACAGGGTGTTTGGCAGAACGATGAACATACGAAAATGGTGGATAGGTGGGGTCATCTGCTACTTACTCAGCCCTAATTTATATGGCCCTGGCCCCCTTGGATATTTTTTTTTCTTCTAGTTTCACCACTTTCTTACCTTGAAAGTGTATTTTTTATTAAAAATGGGTAAAACAGGCAATTTTTAATCTTTAATGCTGGCAGATTCTTATAAAATTATTGCTTTATTTAGATGTTAGCTAGAAAAAAAGTTATGAGTCCTCAAACTTACAGAAAGATGTAAAAAATACTTAAATCTTAATTTCAACTTGCATTTTTTTTTTACATCCAGGCGGTCAGGGCTAAATAAATTAGAGCTGAGTAAGTAGCAGATGACCCCACTATACTATCCACCATTTTCATATGTTCAACGTTCTGCCAAACAGCCTGTATTATTCGCGAAATGTGAATGTAAATGTACTGCACGTACACCTCCGCCTGCCACTTCAAAAAATACAGGCTTGATGTTTTGTTTATTATAAAACTACGCAGAATACCTACCCACGTCTATTTAATTATATTACAGATAGCAATAGGTAATATTTCTAATATTTCCAACACGGGGATGTAGCTCAGTGGTAGAGCGTTCGCTTTGCATGTGAAAGGCCCCGGGTTCGATCCCCGGCATCTCCAAAACTACTTTTATGGTTAACGAAAATAGTTTATTGAAGCTACTACCCATTAAAAAGTACATATAGCACAAAACATATTTTTTTTAATATTAGGTATTCATTTTTAAAAGAAAGTTATCTTTAAAAAAATCGAATCCCTCAACCACGTGCCGAGAAGTTCTTACAATAAAAAAAGCAAAGAACACTCTGTTCCACGATTAACATAAAACAAATCTTGTAAGGAAATAAAAAGCTAATCAAATGCTATAAACAGTTTGACAGTAAAACAAAGATGGCTGTTCATTTGCGGATAGATTGACAATGTCGGTGCGTGGCCGTAAAGTGTAGAATTAGTGCCGGGAGCACCCCGAATTAGCCGTAAAAACTTTTTTACAATCGACACTAGGGGTCTTGTGTAGTGATGGGAAGTATCATTATCGATACTCACCTGAGGCTCAAACCTAATAAAACAACTAAATAAACAGAGTTATTGCTACGAATAATACCTACAGCAAAGCACTCAAAATTACACCTCGCTCTGCGTTTACACGCTCACACACACATATACACACATTGACAACCAAACTACTTACACCTCACCGATTACTTAAAGCTAGTTCGTCATTATAGCATGACGTTGAAATAATTACATGCCCATTGACGAATTGTGTGGTGAAAGGGTGCAAAAACCATTCAACAAAAATTTAAAAGCAAGATGGAATCACATTTCATCCCTACGTAGGTAAGTAGGTACAACTAAGTGCACAAATGTTTGCGGAACCGGACTCACCTCACTGTTGACAGCGCTATGTCTTGATTTTTTTATTTTTTCTGAGACCTGAGGCACATGGCTACATTGCCTGAAACACAGTAATAATAACAATGTCCATAGGAGTGGTTCTATTGTTTTACCACTGGTTGTGCAAATAACGCTCAAAACATACCTTCCTACTATCTTTTAAGTTATTTTTGTAGGAGCTATCAAACGAAATAGGTACAGCCCACGCTAGGCACTATTTTTTTTACCACAAACCTCTCTGGAATTTTGTTACCTAAGTAGGTACTTACTTGCATTCTTACGCAACATATTCATCGACATCGAGCATTCCACATCCCTCCGAAGCAATAACTCTTGGCCGCACCTAATTTGCATTTCTTTATTGGATCGTGGCGGAATTGAGAAAAATTCTCTCGCGCTCTGTTTTAATTACAAATTGTATATTATTTACATTTAATTTAGGTAGGCTGTACTGCCCCTCCACAATTGCCACTTTGGAAAATTCCTTCAAAATGGTAGCCTTACCTAATCGTCGACCCTTGAAATAGGTAGGTAGGTACTGGATCACTTTTTTATAGTAGGTAGACTATAAAGTGAAAACTGTAATTTATAATAAAATAAAGAATAAACACGAACCCGGACCTATTTGACCCCGTACCAAATTAATTCACCAGATTTTTAGGTTTTACTAAGAGTGCCCAAGTCTGCTATTTTTATAAATTCGGCATTCCAACACGATTCCATTGTCATTTTGCTAAAACTTGGTAATCTGCTAAATTCATAATGGTCGATCAGTGGTCGGTCAATGGTCTCGTAACAGAATTGTGTTATAATGGCATTGTCCTATTGCCATTATTGTAAAACCCGTTAGTAGAAATGATTTTCGAAAAAATACTACTAAATTTGAACATTTATTCACGCCGGATTTCATTTATATGTATATATTTTTACATATTATTTAAGGAACTGTCAAAATTTTAGCAGATTACCCCTTAGCTCAGTCATTCATATGTACGAGATTACCAATAAATGCCATTTCTGTCAATGGAGTGTCAGTGGCTGGCCACTGGAAAGTCATAATGACGCCATTATATTAGTAGATTACCAAGCTTGTCAAAATCAACAATAATGAAATCAATGATCTTCTGAATCTTGACACTATTGTAATAGCAGAGTTGAGGCCCTGAGCAAATGTTTCCCTCTACTCCTTCCATCTTGGCCACAGACTATGATGTATTTAGCATACTTAAGGACAGATTGACTTGGTTTTTGACTAACATCACGAAGTCCAAACTCAGGGGTGCCAACGTGCAATGGAGTGCAGTAGGATACTAGGCGTTATATTTAACGGATCGTGTTCGAAGCACAATACTCCAAAACAAAGATAGCTGACGAGGCTCAAAGAGCTGCCCAACTTAAATGGAACTGGGCAGGAGACCATCAGGTAGAGGTGTACCTATTATAATTACACCCACATTTAAACACAATCCTACTCCACAAAAGGTGCTCTTACACGGGTAATGTTTTGAGCTATTATTGCTCGGCAGCACTAATGGATCAATCTGGATCAATTAAGTCGAGCAATCTGGAACAACAACAATAAATTGCGGATATGTTTCGAGAATATTGCTCCTGTTTGGTTCATATATTTTATGAGTTGCCGAATATATAAACGGTTTGGAAATGTACAGGTACCTAGTCAATTTTCTTTCTATCTCGTTTGTACATATAACTACGTCTCGTTTTTGCGAGAAGACCGGCTGGCGGCGGAGGCGGTGGGGGGAGTATTGCCTAGTTTTTAAGTTGCTCCATATTGCATGACATTGTGTGACCGTACGAGTATATCTGGCAACGGGTTGCTACATGTTGCCATCGCCCTAAATTGCTGGATGTAGTCGTGGTGACGTCATAGTTGACGATAATTGACCAGGATGGAGCAATTTTAGTTGCTCGTGTAAGCGCACCTTAAGGTAGCTCGCGAAATTCAAATTTACTTACGGTTTTTTTTGGAATTTTTGCAAATTGCAGGCCAGTGTCAAGATTATTGATTGAAATATGATTCGCGACCGCAAAAATATGGTTTTACAGAACTGTAATCATTAAAATCATCAATACCTACAAATCTCTTAGTTCATTTAATCTCATTGCATGACTATTTCATGAAATAGTTCCGTGGTTCAATTAACATTTGTAACCATTTCCGTTTCGCTTACTTCCACATTTACAGCACATAGGTTGGCAATCCGCTGATTACCCGATAGATCAGCTACAGCGCGCTATACATCCCGCTAACTGCGCCATGCTTCGCGAAGGTACATTAAGGTGAATGTTTTATACTAACACCGCCACTAGATATAAAGTCTTACTGCGACGATCTATCGCTGTCAATCCAGTGAGAGATTGAGGCCATTTTGAAGAAAAAGGGCAGTTTTTAAATTACCTACCTGTATTATTTACTTTCAGAGGGGCTTGTGGCAAGTACAGCCGAACAGATTGATAGATCAGCTAGGTTACCACGGTTGGTCCCTGGATGGGACCATCATTACATGCTAAGACCCCGGAAGACGGCCTTACGATGAGTTTTTATCTCGTGACATGTGACGTCAACTTTGTTTATACGGCACCGGTACAAATACTTAGTTTGGCGCCGTTTTAGAAGTATTTTTGCACAGAGGCACCGCACTCTGGTAATATCACTTTATATCCATTAAAAATCTTGT
Source organism: Polymixis flavicincta (assembly GCA_949987655.1). Taxonomy (NCBI): domain Eukaryota; kingdom Metazoa; phylum Arthropoda; class Insecta; order Lepidoptera; family Noctuidae; genus Polymixis; species Polymixis flavicincta. The sequence continues at coordinate 15,794,403 of OX465193.1, read as the reverse complement.
TAAAAACTCGACATTCACTTAGGTATTTATTTGCTAACTAGTTTAGTTTACACAAAGTTGACGTCACGTGATAAAAAGTCATCGTAAGAAGCGTTTTGGCGGTAAATTCAAAACAACTAAAAATAAATTTGGTTTAAATCGTTTTCAACACATTTGCTCAAAAACTGCATTTACGATGCCTGTATACATGGTTCGAAAGTTAAAAATTACGCACTAATACAACGGAACGTGCGGTAAAATAGGTACTCTCACCTAAGTACCTATTTTACCGCATACCTCGTTGTATGGCACCGTGCGTATTCTTTACGGTTTTTTTTTAATTTCCATAAAATATTATAAGAATTTCGTCCAAGGAGTTTCACATTACGAGAATAAATAAGCTGACTGATCGAACCTCCTTGGAAACGATTTTGCTCAATACGTTTGTCTCACTTTAATAATAAAGAGTAAATGAGATGAAAGATGTAGTTCTAATTTTCCCCACGGGCATGTGGCGCCATTTGTAAATTCGCGCCATTTTCAAATTAGAAACGTCAAAGATTGTTGCGAGTTTCCGACTGATATTTATAAACAAACTTTTATTATGAGTTCAAGCGAGGAAACTGATATTAATATGGAATCTACTCCACCTGATATTTTGAATGAGGCGCAAATTGCAGGAAACGGTCTCTAGCCGCCAAAATTGGAGAGCGCTATTTAATGATGTATAGGTTTGTTTAATTACATATTGTACTGTTTTCTCGCAAATGTGTTGAAAAACATTGTATGACACACGTGCAGAAATTGGTTTTTACAAACTCGTGACTATGGTAAGCCCTCGACTTCGTCTCGGGCTTACATTTGTCAACTCGTTTGTAAAAACCAACTTACCGCACTAGTATCATAAATAACTATTTTAATTAAGAAAATGGATAGAAATCAATTTATTTTTATTTTTCTGTTAACTATCTCGTTCCCATCTTCAAATTAGAATAGTTTTTTAAAAATTGGAAAATACCCTATTAATCATATCGGTTTAATTTTGACAGTTCAACAATATTCATTGCGTTATTTACGTTGTTGAGCAGACACATTTTTCGAACAAATAAAGCAATGGTAAAACAATCTGTTTCAAAACGAAACAGATTATGATTAATCGCGAGTTACGCAATTAGGGCGCTGATGATGATGTGTGTGTACTTGGGCTGACTATGAGTTTTTTTAAAGACTGCAGTAAACCAATGTTTTATGCAGAACGTGCGTGTAGTGTGTTGTTTATATTTTAAAATCAGTTTTTAGTCCGATTCGAAATGGTGTATGGAAAGTTCCTAGGTTTCAATGGGCTTTATATTTTTATGGTAAGGTCTCGGTGAGATCTTCAGGAACGTGGTTGATTTGATTTTGTTAAGAATTTCTTTTTACGAATAGGCAATTTAAAAAAAAGTTTTGTTTTCTATTCTAGAATAACTTCTACATGGATGCCCAAGTGACAACTTTGAGTCCACGAAACCCGATTCAATTGGTCCACAGCAGCTTGCTGCAATTATCTATTATTTCTACTCTGCAAATCAAACTCAACTCAATTCGCATTACGAAGTCCCCTTACCTACACTTTACAAAAACATTCTCGACAGTTGCAACAAATACATTCACGAAACAGAAAATATGTCAAACTAAAATCCCAGCCACTGGAACATTTTTCAAAGCAACAATATTTATGGGCTTCCAATTGAATTTCACACTTGATTTGATTTCGGAGCCGCTTGAAAAATCCTTTACGGTTTCCAACCGAACGAAACGCATCTGTCAAATAATAGCGGGAAAACAGACCACGGTATTGCCAGCTTAAACGAAGGGTCGCCATGTGTCAAATAGAAAATAGTTATTTATGGCCGCCATTCACAAATTGCATTTCGAGGCCGAATTGATATATTGGAATGTTTTATATGTAAATGTGGTTCTAAGACGAATGGCTTGGCCCAGAAACGGATATCGCATGATTTAGATTGTTACTGTAATGCAGGTTTCCTAACATTGCAAACTGGACGATAACGCGCGCGGTATAGTGATTATTGGCTGAATTTCTAAAGGAGCTTACTGTAGGTGCGGTAATTAAACTTGAATTCGATTTGCATTCATTACAATTTAATATTAATTAATGATCACTGCCTGCTATTTACACAACTACCTAAACAGATTTCCAGTGTACGACAACCGCCCTACAAAACACAGGTAGTAATCCCAACTGCCTGTCAATAAAATCTTTCTACTTCTTTTTTACCAGAATTTCCTTGCTCTAAATCCAAATAGCAGAATATCTAACAATAAAAAAAAACAATTAGAACAACATTTAAATTTGCATAAAGCCGCGGTCACGTTTGCGGCCGATAGTTTTGTTTCTGTAAATCATTATGTCAACCGAGGTCAAGCTCGTGGGGGCAGGCACACGAGCCAATCCGTTATTCACGATAAATGACAAGATGAATTTATGTATCAATAGGAACCTAGATTAGTTGTGGAAATATCCTCGTCGGAGGTCCTGTGAAGTATGTAGGAACTGGGAATGTTTGTCGGGTTTGTTTGTGCGCAATAACAGCGTTACAACACTTACAAGCTAGCTTGTTTTACTTACTAAGTACTAAAATCAGTAGGCAAAAAAGTTGCATTTTCAATTAGCATAAGTTTGTAATAAATTGCTCTTAGGTTAAATTAGGATAATGCCCGAAACCCAATAAAAACTCTTTGAACTCCTGTTGATCAATCAAAACAAAAAAATAAAATAATAAAAAAAAACGCCACGCGGCGTATTTGTACGCCACTAAGGCCAAACATGACTGATCTCAACTATTGTAATTTAATAACTTGCATGCTCTGTATGTGTACCTACTCATGTTTCCACAAATAAAGAATCTTGAATCTTGAAAACATTTCGTCAGAATAAGTTACGTTAGTTATGGTACCTACTAATAGTTAATATTATCGAGAGGCAGAGGGACTTTTGTGCTTGTCTATAATTTGAGGGTCGTTGTGGATAATCTTTGGAACCACAGCTCCTATTTGACAAAAACATTGGCCACCTTTGAAAGGAACCATAGAAAGAAACAATATTCCAGATAATCTTTAATAGTACATTATGGTACAAGTGTGTAACGTTGGTGATTATCGCTGAGGCGCCATTGAGACCCGAGCCGCTAGGCGAGGGTCTTAAGAGAGCCGAGGACGATAATCATCAATACACACGTGTATCATACGACGTTTTTCAACACACTTGCGAAGAAAATAATACTACAAAATCATCATCATCATCATCGTCATCGTCATCGTCATCGTCATCGTCATCATCATCGTCATCGTCATCGTCATCGTCATCGTAATCGTCATCGTCATCGTCGTCATCGTCATGTCATCGTCATCGTCAACGTCATCATCATCGTCGTCATCGTCATCGTCATCGTCATCGTCAACGTCATCGTCGTCATCGTCATGTCATCGTCATCGTCATCGTCATTGTCGTCATCGTCATCGTCATGTCATCGTCAACGTCATCGTCATCATCGCCGTCATCGTCGTCATCGTCATGTCATCGTCATCGTCGTCATCGTCATCGTCAACGTCATCGTCATCATCATCGTCGTCATCGTCATGTCATCGTCATCGTCATCGTCATCGTCATCGTCGTCATCGTCATGTCATCGTCATCGTCAACATCATCATCATCGGTGTTTTTAAGAACAAAGCAACTCAACCAATTAAAAAACAACCTATAACTCACTAAGAACAAAGCAACTCAACCAATTCTATAACTCACCAGTGAATAATGTAGTGAAAAAGTCACAGTTTTATAATAGGTGTCATTATGTGCCTAATTGCAGTGAAATTAGAGCCATTTATGAGCAAGTTTGTTGAAAATTAATTACACTGCTGGGCAGCAAAGGCGTCCCCCAAATCCTTCCAGGTATTATTTTCTAGAACCACTTCGATATGTAAATTTGAATACATAAAAATAAGTATATTATTATATGTAATCAGTCTAATGGAATACTATCTTGAATTATCTATTGATAGTTTTGTTTTTGTAGCATTTTTTGAAAAAAATCTCGCAATAGTGAAGATTATCATCAAAGAATAATGTGGGCCGATCCCAGCGGCACTGCAATGCCGGGCCGACCCGCGACAGGAGTAGAGCGAGCCCCGAACATCCCGTCAGCTTACAAAAATCAGTTTAATATACTGGTCCCTCAGTGAGGGAACTTTCAGATATTAAGCTGAAAAGAACAGATACTACACTTTGATCTTAGCCAAAAGGCCGAGAAGCGATACCGTCAAACTGAAAATTCTGGGGGTGATTCATTCGCGAAGAATCTTAACACCGCGATTCAGAAACGTGACGTCAGCGCACAGCGCAATCTATCGAAAAATACAAGAACTATGTATCAAGTAGGTCACCCTTGCAGTCGCACTCTGCTCGTAGGTACTGTTTTGTCAATGTGCGTAGTAAAATGGAACGTGTACGTTACCCCAGCAAGAAAGTGTCTCCTAGAGTTGTATGAGTAGAACGCATAATGTGTGCCTTATCTGCTGTAAGTGCCCCCACATAAAAAAATGTGTAGGGGGCACACACGGATAACCAGCCGTTGTTTACATATTTTTGTTTTTTGTTAATATTAACTTAATGCGAAACATTCCAAGCTGAATATTTTCACCATAATATATATGTTTGACTAAAGGCACAAGATTTTGGTTCACACCTACACATCTGGGATTGAGCCGGTTCCTTGTATTTTGCCGTCAAAGTTAAGACACCATCGTTTTGACTTTTAGCAAGATTACTCAAAAACGCATGCATGAACAGTTTTGAAACTTTGTATGGTTATTAATAGCGTCAAGAAGGACCGAATACAGTTTTCAGCGAACTTGTGCCTTGTCTCATTTAGGCGCTACGATGCTTTTTCGGGTTTTCATAAAACCGCGATAACTGGAAAACTATAAATATTTTCTTAAATCTAATTGGGGCACTAAGGGGCACACATCAAGAGCTACTCGTGTATGTTTATTCTACAGGGGCACATGCAATGGTTTTAGAGATATACGATTCATCAAAACGTTACTCCAGCAGGAAATGCAATATCTCGAAACCCTGAAGGGGCACAGATTTTATTTTTGGGGGCACATTTTGGCACACTAAGCTCTCTGACCATGCACAATTTTTCTCTCTCCGATCATTCGTTTAGAATTTTCCTGCTAGAAAAACGTTACCCCAGCAAGAATCGTTTTTTCCGTTTTTCTCCAAAACGACAGGGGGCACATATTTTTTATGTGGGGGCACATTTACAGTAGATAAGGCACACATTATACGTTCTCCTCATATAACTATAGGAGACACTTTCTTGCTGGGGTAACGTAAACGTTCCATTTTACTACGCACATTGACAAAACAGTACGGTACACAAATGGAACCCACAGTAAAATCTAATGTAATAATTGTTAGTATTTTATCGAACGCTTCGGAGCTTCGGAAAATAATCTCTATCCTATTTAAGAAATGAAGCAGAACACTAGTTAATCGTACCTACTAGAAATTGACTTAGTAAACCACCATAAAAATGTGAGTTTTGATGTCTCGCTATCACGCAAAACCGATGAAACAGATTTGTATGAAATTTGGCACACAGGTAAACCATGACTCCATGCCCATGTGCATTAAATTGGAAGTGAGCTGTCAATCCCTACATTCCCAGCGTCAGGTAGGGTGACAGTTCACTTCACGGTGGAGCTTTTATAGAATAGACCGGCTGGGTTAGGAGTTTAGGACATAGGATACCTGCTTTTTAACCGACTTCAAAAAAGGAGGAGGTTATATGTTCAACGGCATGTTTTTTTTTTTATGTATGTTAACCGATTTCTCCCCCCATTTGTGGACCGATTCTCAAAATTCTTTTATTTTTTATTTGAAAGAGTACACTCCTGAGGTGGTCCCATTGGCACACAGTCAGGATCTGATGATGGAATCCCAGGGAAATAGAGGGCAACCCTCAAATGTTACAGGTATTAACAATGTTTATCTGTTTATCATCTATTTTCTAAAGCTTTTGAGACATTTGCGTATGGTCATCATCCTCTCATGACGCTGAGCTGATGAAGGAAGGTACAACTCTTTAACGGTTAGGAGTTAGGTGGAGGTTCGGGCATAACTCCGTCAAATATAGACCGATTTGCAAAATTCTTTTTTTGTTCGAAGGGGTTTTATTCCGAAATGGTCTCATTTAAATTTCATATACTTAGATCTGATGATGCGTTTCGGAGACAGACAACGGAACTCTTCAAAAAAATGATAGCAAATCAACCGCGATCGCTGCTATCGCATAAATATGCATTGTTTTGGCCTCAAGGTTAGTGAAATTTCGAATTTGTGGTGGGGTAGACTAGGTACTATAACTAAAAAGTGAAAAATAAAAACTTAAAAAAAAACTACAGAAAACACTGCAAAGTGAATAATAATTTTAATTTTGGAAGGCGGTGAGACAAGAAATTAATAAAATACATGGTATCTAAAGTCACCGCCTTCCGAAATTAAAGTTATTTTTCACTTTGCAGTGTTTTTCCGGAAGTCGGTTGTTTTTTTTTTTTTAGATTTTTTATTTTATTTTATCCTAGTAAATACCTTCTACGTACCCGTGGGATAATTTAGAGGATAATTTACTGTCGGTTATCAAATAAAATATCAGCTGTTTCATAGAGAGAACAGCATTAAAAAAAATTACAATTAGACCTAAATAGGTATAGATTCAAAAGTTAGTAGGAGTACTTAGAATTTAAAAGCGACAGTAAATTTTTAGTCGAAAAATGTTAGTAGGAGTACCTACTTAGAATTTAAAAGCGACAGTAAATTTTTAGTCGAAAATATCGGAGAATAAGTATAATAATCTCGTTTTTTTTTTGTTTTACAAAACAAGGACGCTGGCCATAGGCCATAGCCTACTCTAAACATTTTCGCCACCCAGAGACGATTAATAAAATGTCGCGATATTTTTTCCAATAAACGGATAGGTATAAACATTATGAAGCATCAATGAAAACGGAAACTAAAATGAATGTAGCTGCTGTTATAAGTTTATAACACAAAATATGAGCCTGGTCATGTGCACGTACAAACTTGGGCAGGATAAAACACGATATATTTCCATAACGTTGGATCACGAGATCACGTGCCGCTTCCGCGGTATTCCTGTCCGCAGAATTTGTTTGTGGCTGTGTTGCCAGGTAACAAATTAACTACTATTTTGGTAGCTTTTGCCGCCTTTTTTGGTTTCTTGCAATATTGTACTCAAATGTCATCTTAACTTTAATGGACAGAATTTAACAGCTGAATCAAACAAGCATTCAAATCACACTCAAACAGCCACAGACGCCGCCATCTCACTATCTTGTCCCAGGTCCCATAAATGTAAATGTGAACCAAAACACCGTGCGGCTATTGCAATGCCTGTGGCATACCATATATCTAAGCAACAATTTACAACAAAAAAGGTGCACCCTCTAAACAGTAATTATCAGTGACTTGCATCGTGTAACTCGGGCTTTACTGTCGAACTCTTTGATGTTGTCCTTCGTATCAGTGATTTCGATGTCTATGTAGGTATAATCCATTGCTAATATCAGAGTAGGTAGAATTGAGGGTTGGCAAGTTCATCCATGTGCATTGTGTCCGTTATTATTTATCGATGCAGAAACCTGTAATTAATACAGTGAAACCTGGTTAAGTGGGACCTGGATAAGTGAGAAACCTCTATTATTGAGAACTACAATGAGGTCCCGGCACTTTTTCATCGAATTACCTCTGTTAATGGGACTTTTCGAACTTGGTTAAATGAGATTTGATTTCTAGGATTTTTTCGATGTTTACCTCTATAATTGGGACTCTGGAGCTCAATTCCCTTTATAAGTGAGACAATTTATCAGGTTGGGACAGGTTACGACACGATTGTTTATAAACATTTGAATTTCTTTCACAAAATTTCCACCTTTATAAATGGAATAACGGTACATTTCGACCTCTATAAGCGGGCCCTCTGTAAATGAGACAACTAAATTTTAAACCTGTCTAATTGGAAAACTGGAAAAATGAAAACCTCTTTAAATTGTACAAAATCCTTGGTCCCTTGAGATCCCAATTAACCAGGTTTCACTGTATAACATTTGCATTAATCAGCATTAAAGACTAAGTATCACGTTATCAACGATAATTTAAGTAAACGTACTGACATTTTTAACATAAGTAGTAGGCACCTAGTGCGAAACTTAGGTAAAAAGTATCAAATACCTACAGGCAACATTCTACATCAGTTTGTTAGGTTACGCAGGCGCGTGAACTCGACGCTTGTCCGTGTAGTTAAACAGCTGTTCGACCTTGAGTTAACAAACACAATCCAAACAAACCATACATGATGGACTTCAGCGACAAAGTGATTCTAATTACTGGTGCAAGTTCCGGTCTCGGGGCAGCAACAGCCATCTATTTGTCCAAACTATCGGCCAAACTCGCCCTTGTAGGCCGAAAAGACCCAAACCTCAAGAGAATAGCCTTATACTGTGAGAAAACGAAAGGTATAAAACCTCTTGCCATTACCGCTGACGTCACAGAAGACCTTGATGCTGAAAGAATAATTAACGAGACAATAGAACACTATGGAAGACTGGACGTTTTAGTGAACAATGCCGGCGTAATTGGGATGGGCGGAATAAAAAACTCGTCGATGGAAACGTACGACAAAGTTATGAACACTAACATGAGATCTGTGTACCATTTGACGATGCTGGCTGCTCCACACCTGATTCAAAGCAAAGGTTGTATTGTGAACGTTTCTTGTATTGCTGGTACTAAGCCCAGTACGGTGGCTATAACGTACAACATCTCGAAGGCCGCATTGGATCATTTTACTAAATGCGTTGCGTTGGAGTTAGCTCCTGATGGCGTAAGAGTAAATTCTGTTAACCCTGGATTTGTTAAAACGAATTTGTTGAAAAATATCGGGTTGACCGAAGACCAGTTGGCTATGTTCGTCGCTAACGTAGTCGGTAACATGCCTTTGAAAAAGGCCGTAGAAGCAGACGAAGTGGCTGCATTGATAGCATTTTTGGCCAGTGATAAAGCAAAAAGTATTACTGGCTCAACCTACGTTATAGATGGAGGTATTACGTTAAAATAAGCGAAATCAGAAGGTCTCAACAAATATTTAAAACAAAACTGAATTTATATGATGTAAGATATAATCGCACCTATTTATTTTTCCTGTCCGGAAAACGTTACCCTATCAATTTCAATCACGTTTCTTGTTTGCTATTTTTCAAAGTCTTGATTTATGTTTGTGTAACGAATGCCATTGTTGTTAAGGTATTTATAAACCGTATTATGTAGGTACTTATATTGTGCAATTGTGTTAAAGAAAATAATGTGAAAACTAATTTAATTATTGTGCTCGATTTTCTGAATGATAGGTAGTCTATGTCTGGCCATTCCCATACTTTACAAAACTTTAATCTAAGTGTTATCTGCATTGAAATCTCTGATAATGTTATTTTTATTATTTTTATGTGTTACCTAGTCAATGCTTTTCCGTATATTTTTGTATCTAAGGTAAAATACATTGTTGTTATATTTTTACTATACAAAAACGAATAGTATTTAAGAAATTATAAAGGAAATTATATACCTACCTATGAATACCCAACAATTATATTTATTTACCTTCGGCTTCAACATCCTTCGAACAAGAAAAAACAAATTCTGTAAATCACTATACATAAAAATGAATCCTTATTTTCCTTGGTCACGGCATCACACGTGAACAGCTGGACCAATTTTGCTGATTCCTTTTTGAGTTGTGTTTGATATTGCCAGGAGAAGGTTCTTTTAAAATAAAAAATTAAGAAATTTGCGAGTAACATTAGAAAATTTAAGAATTCTTAACGACCATATTTACTTTTTTAATATTACCATTGCGAATTCAATATTCATCGTAAAGACAGGAAGTCTGTCGAGTTAGCTAGTTTAAAATAAATAAAACCGTTTTTACTGTTTATGGGAATATCTACATCTGCAATCAGAAATACTTTTTGTTCGACACATGTAATATTCAATAGAATGTAAACCAGAATGATTTTGTCGTCAATCCGATCAGTGGGTAAGATTAAGTGGCCTGACCAAAATGGCACGTGCCATTACCTCCTAGTTGAAACCCAGGCTCTTAGGAGAGATTTTAGATAGAAGCCCTGCCGCGATGGTGCAAAAACACGCATTAATAAACCACTACCACTGACTCCATTCTTCTTCTCTTCGAGTCGACTTATGTTCGTGAATTGAACTAGTAAAATTTATCGATGATCCATGAAGAGAATCTGCCAACTAATAAACTCTCCGTCTTCTGTGAAAAGTTTAGGATTGCACAAAAAAACCGTAGCCCTCAATGTTTAATACACAAAGAGTTGGAACCTTATTAACATCTACGTATAGCCAACCTTAATAAAATTGTAAATGTTTTTGTATTCTAGACGAAACACTCACTTTCATCATGTTCGGAATTGGAAAGTGCATAAAGAATGAGAACCATTAGTAGAACAGTTATAAAACTACCAGCCACAACCAGTTTCTGTATTCTGAAAACACCAAACATGGCTCATTGTTTTTCCTATTCGACAGTGCCTATCTTTATTGTACGAGCCGTCGAAGCTAATTCTACAAGCATATCGTATAAATGTGTTTTGTAATTCAATTCCTTACGTAAGTCGACAGGGATGTCGGAATTTACGACACAAGTCATTTGTTAGTAAATGGTTATGTCATCTGCAAGTCTGATTATAATTTTCCTTATAACATCTCCTCACTTAAGATTCCAAGGAATAGTTGCTTTTTTTAAATACATTTTACATACCTGTCACATGTTTCGTAATGGCACTGGTATTACAAAAACTTAAGGCGTATTTCAAGACAAGACTACATGGTTTTTGCAATATATAAATATGTATTTTTACGGTTGTTGCCATCCACAATAAGTAGTAATAGATTTAATGCCATATTATATTGCAGAAAAACAAACTTAGATCAATGACAACCACATAAGGAGAATTCGTCAAGATTCATAACGAGAAATCTTATGACGAACTTTGTGTAATATGTGTACATATGTTGTAGTATTGTGTAACTGATAACGAGGAACTTTGTGTCCTATGTATTATTCTCAAGTTAGTGATATATCTATGTCTTTATTGAGAATAAAGTTTCTTTAAACCTCAACCTACATCTCATTTTCGATCTTGTAAAATCGGATACGCTCCCGAGTATGGAAAAGAAGACAATAACAAAGGCTGTAATTATAACTAAATATAAACCTAAATGTTTGCATTACGGATCTCTATAAAATTTTAGCTAAGACCGAAATTCGAGCAACACCTATGGCAAATAAATTGATTTGTATGATAAAACAAATTACAAAGTCGTAGTAAAGAAATAATTAATTTCACTAAATAATAAAGAAATCTGGCGCTGGCTTTTATAATAGTGATTTCTATCCTGATAGGGTTAGAAAGAATTTTATTCAATCAAACGCCCCCCCCCATCCGAACTCATGACTTGTAAAGCAATTGTTTAGAAGGCAGGTGTGTCGAATTTTAACATAGGAAAGTATACAACTATTACATCATTTACTACACAACCATAAAATATGTATACACAAGTGTTTATATTTCCGCGACGTTACTTCAAAGATTGTACTGTATTTGGAAGTGATAAGTACACGGGGATGTAGCTCAGTGGTAGAGCGTTCGCTTTGCATGTGAAAGGCCCCGGGTTCGATCCCCGGCATCTCCAAAGCCACTTTTTGCCAGTTTTTAAGTATCTTATAGTCATAGTACATTTGGCAGTTTTGTACTGTAGGTAGACAAATAATTGGGTTCGCTTTTCAGTCATCGTTGAATCAAGTTGTACTTTATTTTTTCTTAAATCAAATTATTTAAATATTAATCAGCCGAAACTGCTGTGTTTAACGTATTTATAACATTATTTGTTGTCCTTCAAAGCTTTTATTTTGTTAGGTCTGTATCATTATCATTGTCTCCTGAATCTATTTGGGGTCGGCGCAACATGTCTGATGTGCCATATTACTTAGTTTTAGAACCATTTGAATCAAAAACAAGAATACCAAATAAAAAAAACGATGTCACATTCTGTTGTATTTGTCCGAGTAGTACAATAAAGTAAACAATTTAATACAGATAAAAAATGACTTCTCGTCCGTATAAAATTATAAAAAATCCTGCAGTCGTAAATTAGGGATTTCGCAATCAAATAATGTGACGTGTCAACCGATTTATTGTTACACTGAAAATAATTTAATAAGTAATACAATAAAATTGTATCCGTAATTCATTAGAACAACTAATTTTAGAATTCGAAAAAATACACTGTTAAATTATGTTTCATAATTCTTTTCTTATACAGGAATGGAATCTTCATCGATACTACTCGCAAATCGATTACATTTAAGATTATATACATCGAATTTTTTCGTTTATTTACTTGAACACGACTCGAAGACATTACGAGCTTATACGCGCTAATCTAGCAAACTCTAGGTATACAATGAACACATTGTAATCTGGGAATTACCAACAATATTTATTTAAATCTCCTTTTTACGGTTTTTTCGTTAAGCTTAAGGGAAACGTTCCTGATGATCGACTATATACACTCAGGTTAAACTGTTTAAAAGCTGACCAAGCTTTTGGCAATTTAATATTATTCGAATTTACATTTCATTTTTAGAATCCATATTTTTTTAAGTTTAAGTTTACCTGGGCGCACACAGCTTTAGACTGATAGAACGTACATATTAATTTATTAAAACAAAATTAAAATATTAACTAACTCTAGGATTTCTATCAGTCTCGGAATACTGACTAAAATATAGTTTCTGAATGCTTTGGTTATCATGTGAAACCCCAATATTTAGAATTACGTCTGGCGGCAGGAATAAATGTTATTCAGTATATTTACCGCCCTTTGCATGAAACATTACAATTTGTACTGAATAAGCATATCAGAAAACTTATTTCAGTCATCCTAAAACAAATAGGTAGATAAGGCTACATTTCCTTATAAATACTTTTAATTTTCTCCGCCTTGATTTTATTACCCACTATTGTAGATACTCCAATTGGGCCCGTCCTGCGCAGGCTTCAATATTCTTAAAACTACAATTACGTAAATATTAGCCAACTATCATTGCCTACACTTCACGGGCTAGTAATTTTGAACACTAATACCGATATCACTCCTGTCCAAAGATTTACATTAAGTTTTGCTATATTTTTTCAGATTTATTAACTTTCTTTTTTTACATCAGGTATATTATCTTAAAAAGTGAAAAGGTCATCAGTAGGAATGTGATTTAAGTAATATTGAGTCAAGAATGCGACGGCAAAGAGTGGAGAACTAACACATATCATACGACAACTCTGAATAGACCGCCCCGGCTGCCTGGCGAGCGCCTCGTGACGACCGCGACACGTTCATCGAACATAAATATATCTTCACTACGACAAACGGTCGAGCACCAACACCATCTACACATCGAGTTGTCGAAACACATCGGATACACTCTAAAACGGCAACTATTACGACGAGAATCTTTTCACGGCTAGGAAAGCGTTCACTGGAGTCCATCGACAGTCTCGCTCGAGGTCGAGCACGATCAGCACAGGTCTGCGGCGGGCGCGGCGCAGCAGTTCTCGTTGAGGTCCGTGGCCTTGCGGCGGGGGCTAGGCGCGCGGCTCGAGTGGGCCGAGAGGGCCGAGCGGGCCGAGCGGGCCGAGCGGGCCGCGCGCGGCCGGCAGCGGGCCGCAGCCCCCGCGGGCCAGGCTGGCGCCCGAGCCGGCGCCCGAGCCTGCGCCCGAGCCTGCGTGCTCCAGCGACGTGACGGACGGCAGCGAGGCCCGCTCCGACGGCGCGGGTGAGGGCGCGTCCACATCATTCTGCAACGATCCAACGCGCTCAGCTGTGGCGCCGGCTACAACACCACGGGCGGGGGGGGGAACGGGGTGGGAGGGATGGGCACCGTTACTCACTCGCTTACCGTGACGCGTCGCAGACGTCGGTCCACTGTCTTTGGCTGACGTCACATCATCATAGACCACACAGCCGTAGCCAGTCTATTCTATAAAATTCTCACCGTGAAAGCTTAGATGAAGTGAGCTGTCATTCCACCTGATGAAGATTCATTAGAAAACCAGCATCGGAATTGATGCTAAAATTAACCCTTTTGGCGCAACAGTAAGGCGTGCACGATTATTGTTGAAACATGTTATTCGGTTTTGTATTTTTTGTATTTTGTGTTCCACTGTTTCCAAATAAACGGTATTCTTTATATTTCTTTCGTTCTCATGCTAGGGATTGACAGCTTACTTCACTTAAATTTTCACAGTGAAATCTTTACAGAATAGCACCGCAGAAGTAATCAAACAGAGTTTTATGGATTTTTAAAATGGATATTGGACAGGGCCTATTAATATCATATTCTTAAAAGGATATCAATCGTTATGATCACTTCATTTGCTTACTTCTCCGTGGTCATTACTTGAGACAGTCGACCGACATCTGAGAAGCATCACGCGGTCACTAAAATACTGTGCTGCTGATGGTACTGATGAACTAAATGATACTATAGAAACAAAAAGTCGTGTCAACAAATATATTTGGAATAAACTGCTTTACATTGTGGAATAGAATTACTTCTAATTCTTATGGTACTTGATCATTTTAGTAGCGAAAGCTGTAATGTGATATTTTTTTCAGAAATATTTGTCAAATTGATTCTATATCAGATCGACTATAGATCTGGTTGCATGAATATTGAAGCAGCATTTTAAGCCCTTGATTAATGACGTTAGATGATTGACAATATTCTAAATCCATAAAAGATCTTAATGATTTTTGCATACATCTTTGTTCAATGCACCCTATTCCATTTTTTCTTTACTTAATCGTACTTGAAAAATTCGAGACAATAATTCATATTTTTGTAATGTCTACATAGTGAAGATGGATGTAAAATTCGACACAGAAAATATGGATTTAAAATACGTATTTAAATGGAAAGAGACAGCACATTTAGCGAGCGATTGGTGCATACAAGTGATTCCCACCGTAGACAAATGACAAAGCGTGCTAAGATATAGAGGATTTAAGCCAAAGAGTCCTTTAACTAATAGCAGTTTTAGAACGTCATGACTTTTTTATAGATGATATTCAAAAATCATACGAACGAGAAGATATTTTGCAATATAACACGACTTTGTATCTAACCCAATGATTGACTAGACTAAAATATAGGTCTAAAAGTCGGTTTCTGAAAGATACATCTGACATGACAACTGCTGTAATTGGCTGACGCAACAGCCAATCGAATCGAATAAAAAAAAAACTTTTTTGGTTTTTGAAACTTGATTTTGACCGTTATCAATAATAAAATGGATGGTCTATTCCTTCAGAAGCCGGTTGTTTGTCTTACAAACTAATAATGATCGTGTTACCTTGTTAATCAAGAATTTGTGTGTGTTAAAGAAAGCTTGAAGCATAATATGAATACAGAGAAGTAGGTCAGCCATGCAAGTGTATGAGTTAGGATAGCATATAGCGAGAAAAATAAATAATAAATATATAAAACTAAATACAAAAATGTATAAATAACACTTATTTGCCTAAATTACCTAATTAAAATTAGATGGGTTTACGTCTAAAACAATGACTTTAAATATTTGCCAACATTATTTCTAGCGATGTTTTGTGGTGTATCAACTATGATCGGGATGAAGAAGTAAATAAATATTGTAAACCTGTCTATGTGAAAAATAACATCATTTTATGGAAAACTAAACACAATAAATACCGATGAAAAATAACTAAGGACAGGATCCATACTTGTAAGATTGGTAATCACTACATCTCTAAAATTACATGATTTTTACAATGATAATAACTCGATAGCTCATAGCTCAATAATCTTACTGTGAATACTTTAAATACGGGGCTATACAATAATACTTCTACATAACAATAACATACTAAGTACATAATAATTCAAATGTACATACATATAAACTCACAAATACCTGTGGTTCGAAGACGAAACCTAGATGATAAAATTATTGTCAACATGTTGTGTTTTAACTATTTGTATCACGAAACAGCACGCCATCGAATATAAAAACTACCTACTTAATATTATTATTTTAACAATACAACATTTATACCTATTTGTATAAATATAAGGGTCCAAAAATATTAACTTTCCCAGTATAAAAGTAAGTTTTATATAAAATCTATAATAAACATCGGCTTCATGCGATTTTCTTCATATTTACATTAGATTCACGTAAAGGTATTACTTTCCTTACAATTCTACTCTAGAGTAAATACCTTGGATTAAACATATACATAATAGCTATATCCATTATTCCCTCACAATACAAAAATCTAGCACTAATTCCATTGCACATTACATACAGGTAGCACATATAAAACCTTCTAGCTCTTCAACTTTTTTTATAAACCGCTATTGTTTCATCTATATTGTCTATAGCATCCTGGAAGTTCGAACACTATGACCAAAGAGGTTTGTACACTATTTTAGGACAGTCGGTCGTAGCCACACTATTTTGTACTTTGTTCTCTCTTTTTTTCTACGCACTTACTGTGAGCGACGTTCTTACAACCCAAGTATGCTCTCCTGAGCGCACTTGTCACTTTGCCCTGACAATCAGTCACAATCCGACAGTTTAATAAATGACAACACCGGTATGACAAAAATAAATGCTTGAGAATAACTTCCTTTGAACTAAAATATAAAATGCAATAAGTTTTTTTTTTTCTTATGAAGAGATAAATTGGACAATACATAAGTCAGAAAGAAAAATCAGCCACTCAAATATGTAGTAAGTTGAGAATAAAATCGGAAGTCTGATCAGCAGAAGAATTTCAAATTACAGAAATGAGTAAGAAAATTACAGAAGCTCAAGAGTATATTGTAAAATGTTATGAGAATTTTTAAGGTGTTTTTATAGTTATGAGAAAAATCTTAAAATGATTACCAATTAGATTGAAAATGATTATTCTTAGTGACTAGATAGAAGAAAATTCATGCTTAACATAAAATATTCTCACCACGCTTATCCCAGGCTTTGCCTGCAATTATAACACGCGTTGACTAACTTCCTATTATACCTATTCACATTATGGCAGTGGATATCCGACTTATATTTAACTTATAATTAATATAAGGATTCAATATTAAAGTATATTAAAATGATATAAGATAAATAAGTATGCTTAAATAAAAATATGGAAGACAAACAAAACAAATACATATATATATATATATATATATAAGTACACATAACGTAATGTCCATGTAGTTGTAAATCATTTTAGAATTGTGGGAAAAATGAGTGTGATGTTCACATTTATAGTTCTATATCATTTATAAAAAAAAATCTTACATAAATTATTGTTGCAATGTAATTTTACCTTTGTACTTTATGTCATTAAATTTAATGTTTTAAAAAGTTATTATAAACGCGCTAAACAAATTAAAAAATCGTTCTATTTCCGTCAATCGTTTGAAGATGACAAAGACAGAATGGTGTTCTAAATATGTTTAGAGTCCGTTCACACATATTTTACCTCTTACTTTGCGTCACTGTCATTTTCAATCTCATCTTTGTTTTCGTCACAATATGGTCACTTTTGGGTTGCTGCCACTAACAAGTCTGTCTATATCACAATGATCTTTATTCTCGTTACAATAAGGTTGCTGTTGGGTTGCTGCTGTCAGAGGCAAAATAATTATGGACGGACTTATAGCTATAAGTGTATTAGGTATTTGCAGTACAAGTGGGTTAAGATTCTCAATTCAAACATAACATATGAGCACCACAATCACCAGAACGTAAGGAGCGTGAGTATGAGCGATGTGAAAGCGAGTATGTAGTGTAGGATGCGCCTGACTGTGACACGGCGGGTAGTTACCTTGAGTGGCACCGGGGGCACTTCTAGATGGTAGCCTATGTCGCACAGGCCGCGTAGCAGGTCCAAACCTGGAAAGTACACAGAGACAAGTTAAACCCCGTCTCAGATATAAAAAAACCGTAAATATTTATTCGGCAACAGTTCGTGAAACACAAAAAGCTGAAAAGCAAAAAATATTAAGTCTAACTAAAGCTCCTAAATAAATGTAAAAATGACTAATTTTGAGTTGCTACCAAAAAAACAATCAACGTTGCAGATATGCATATAATTCTGGTGTTCTGTGAGGGAAAGTATGCAGGTCCACTGTTCCATGTTAGTTTTTAATTTAAATGTCTTAACATAGTTATTTGTCACGTTATAAATATTGTTTCTACGTTAATTAATGTAATTGGTGTTCTCCGTTTTAATTAACTATAAATATATAATAATAATAAATAATCAATCAAGCTGCCATTCTTTTACTTGGCGCCTTTATTTTACTTGTAGCTCCTCCTTTATTTTCGTAAGTTAAAAATACAAATGATAAAAAGTGAAATGATGTTTAAAGTGCATCACGGCTGCGCCAATACGGTTAGTTCGCAAATAGTAGCATGAATTTCAGACAAATACTGTCTGACGTTGGGTTTGTAATAAATCCGTAGTGACAAATGAAGGATAAGTTAAAAACTGTTTCAACTTAATACACACACATAGTCGAACTAAAAACAATACACTATCTATATTATAAATATTCTAACCACGCCGGAAAAGAACCGTCGTGTACTTTGTTTCAAAGAAAAGTAAAAGTGTGGCCAATATACTAACCACGCCGGAAAAGAACCGTCGTGTACTTTGTTTCAAAGAAAAGTAAAAGTGTGGCCAAATGCAGCAGACTTAGCACGACGCTTTCTATTACTACTCTACTGTAGAATAGAAACTGCTTGCCTCCATTTTTCAGTGAAAAACTGTCAACTTTATATACGGAAACGTCATTTTTTGTCTACTCTTCCCGACGATAAAACGCATGTCTACGGTTTTCGTGCTAAGCCTGCAGTCGTTTTCCATTGGTATTATTTCTGTAAGTAGGTTTGTAGGTACAAACACTTTTACACGTCAATCATATTTTTGAAAATAGATGAGGTCGGCGTTCCCTATATGACTACTCTGAGAAGAAAGGCCGAAACAAACTCAGAAGGTCACATAAAGTCCAGACATAATCTTGGTCAGATAATGTAAAGACCATGTAGATTGGTGTCTCAAATGGTCTTTTGAGGAAAGAACCACACGGATTGAGTGGACCCGTCCAGTCAGTGCACACATTTGTCACTTGATTGAGAGACAGAGGATTGACTGGTAACACTGTCCGAGTGACATGTCATAATTTTGTTCCGTATTTTAAAATAGTTTTATTTAATTTTTAAGTGTAATTATGGTGTAATATTGTAACGTAATGAAAAATATCTAAATAAATATTGAGGATTATTGTTTTCCTGCAAAAATACGAAGTAAACACAGTGTTTGGTAACTCACCGTTACCGGTAACCTATAACCTACAAGCAGCTGATTAATAGCTGCGGATTTAAAGGGGGAGTATTGTTTATTTTTATTATTTAATTAGCACACAATCGTAACTTAGGCTCATTAACATATTCATTGAAACTTAGTATCACAAATTTTGGTTAAATTGGCACCCTGCATTGGGTGTTAGTCACTTTCTTTACATAGATCAACAAAACTTAATGTCGTGAATTATCAAAATACTGCAATTATAATGGTGTTATATTGTAGATAACAACAGTAACGTTGACAATTGTTTTCATTTTTAATTGCAATCTTTAGGAAATAAGTACATGATTTTTTTTTTTTTTTTTTCCATGTATCCTACCCACATAAGAAAAAGTAACATTATAAAACGATAGAATTAATTAAACTTTGTCCTTAATCGTATAATATCAGTTGCATTTCAATTAGATTCACCACCTTACCTCATTTACCTAAAAACAACACTAACTTCTCTCATTTTTCCTTTCATTTCTAGCTTACCCTTTTGTTTAGCTGTCTAAATAGTTCTCACCGTTTCTTTCATTCTACTTTCAGTACTTATTCCTGAAACCATGCCTGTGATGACCCGTAAGGCTGCGGCTCAAGAGTTGGAGCTTAAATTAAGAACGACCCTTCGAGATCTTAAGGCTTCAAACAGTAAATGTGATCAGCTGCTACAGGAAATAGATGATAGTGAGAAGGAAGTCGAGAAGATCGTTTTCAAAAATACAAGCTTGAAACAGGAGCTAGTAGACCTACATCAAAAATATCTGGATGTTGTTGATGAACGGGACAATCTGCGATTGGTCACAGATGGTTTCAATAACTGCAGTAACTTGTATGAGGAGGCTTTGTGTAAGGTTAGGGATCTAGAAGAAGAATTAATTCATGCAAATGTTCGAATTAATAAGTTAAAGCAGCAAAAAGAATGTACTCAGGCTAAGGAAACCAATAACTTATATCATGAACTATTTAAAACTAATTGTAACCCTCATTCCTTAGTAACAATAGACCTAACTGAAGATTCTATATTGAAAATAAATAATAGTAGCTATAAAGTAGGTCAAAATAAAATTAAAAAATATGCAAAACTAAATAAAATCATAAATAGATGCAATAAATTCAAGAAACAGCAAAAACACAGTTCCAATAATATTAAACTAAGGAAAGAACGTGGTTTTCTAGTAAATAAATTGAAAAACTTTGAAATTAAATTAGAAAATAGTAAAAACATATATCAATTTGACACTCAAAGATTACATTCTGAAATTGAGGTACTTGAAGAGGCAATACATTCACTTTATATTAAATATGTGAGCTCTCAAAAACAAATAAATGAACACATCCTTGCTGCAAATGAGTTAGTGAAAATGTGTAAGGATGACCCAGCTAGAGTGGACCCAAAGACTCTGGGCTCTACTCTGTGTCCTTGTCAAATGGAATCCAACCTTGAGACCCTCCAACCTGAGGCAACGGAGGACCCGTCCCGGTCTGGGGGGGCTCGAGACTGTTTTACCATTCAAGAGACACCACAGGTGGTACAAGGTTCGTCTCTAGTAGCACAGACAGAGACTTGTGGCCTCGCCTGTTCTAGTAAAGTTTGTTATTGTTCTGTTATGTTTTCAGATAGTTTAGGGAGAGGGTTAGGTAAATTATTGAGTAACAACCTGAGTCAATCTGCTGTTAATTATTGTATGCCAGGAAAATCCTACAAAGAGATAATGTCATCAGTAATTGGGAATAAATATAATCCAAAGGCAATTATTTCTGTATTAGTGGGTAATAGTACTAATGTAAAACAAGATGACATCACTGATAGTGTCACTGAAATCATGAAGACTAAGTGCCAGAAAATAATATTATGTGCTTTTCCATACTTTCAGCACTTGTCAAGTAGGCAAAATCATAATATACATATCGCACACCTAGATCTATACTGAGACAACTCAAAAAAGGTCATTTTTCAGGAGACGAAAAAAACGTATATTTGCATTTTTTGTTAGGGAAGCTATACAATTTAATTTGATTCTGGGTAATAAATAGCTTGTAAAATGTCACAGTATACAAGCTGGGGCTGAAATTCAATAGGTCAATTTACTATCAATTCATTACATGTTGATCCCTCAAAACAAAGTCAAATCAAAATAGTAACTAAATATTTACGTACCATTTCAAACAAAACTGGAACAAGTAAAAATATCCTTAAGTAATGTGGCAGAACAATTCACCATCACCGTAACGACTCTAATTAACTCACGTATACGTGTCATCAAAACTGTAACAATTTGAAATGTCCGCGTTTTCGTTCTTGTTAATAGATGCACTCCTTATGGCAAGTGAAGATCAACTCAAAATAGACTTGTTTAGGTGGGAGCAGATGGCAGACGTTGATTCAACAAAAGAAAGTTAAGGCTACTTAGCGATTAATTTTATGAGCTTTTATTGAACCTGTCACGTTGAATAGTTGCGTATGAGCACCGAGCATTCGAATACAGGCATAACTCAAAATTGTCGATTTTTGAGTTGTCTCAGTATAGATGTAGGTGTGCCACGGAGTTAATACAAAGAGGAGCCGGCCTAAGCAACTGTGCACTGTGATTCTCAACCAGGTCCTGACGTCATCACGTGGGCGTGGCCTTAGTCAGTGTATTGTTGGCCTTTGTCCTGTCAAGTTCCGTGCACAACTTTGAACACGTTCCCATTTTATAGCATATTCGTGCTAGAAGAAAAAAAATAGTGAAATGTTGTGTTTTATCTTGTAAAAACTACTCAGATAGACGTTCTGATGCTACGGATGGCATCACATTTCATTTCTAAGTAATTTTATGAGTAATTTATCAAAATAGTTCTCGAAAAATCTCTAAGCGTCAGTCTTTTTAATACATAATTCTACCCGACACTAGATGGCGACACTTTGTGTAATGGGAAATAAAAATATTTAGGTACATAGCTCAGTGTTAACATATTTTAATAATAATATGTATTGAGATTTGTTCAACATTCATTCTTAAATACCCTTTAGTCGCCAAAATTATATTTTTGTAGTTCTTATACCATTTTGTAAGCAGGCCGCCATTTATGTTGTCAACTATGAATAACAAAAAGACAGGGCCGTAATTAGAATCTAATTAGTGTAACAAATGTCCTAATCTGTTTTTGAACACCATCAAATAGTACCCGCCGTGTTATTACTTAATAACGCTGTTTAAACTAATCAACTGAACAACTTTGTACTTTACTATTTTCGTAACCAAAGTATTTTTTATTGAAATATTATCTTACATTCAGGAACAGCAAACCAACGATAAGTAGAATAATAAGTCATTTAAAAAAAATATAAACAATTATCATACAAAATATCAGCGCATTTGTTTACACAGCAAGCTGACGTCATACCCTCAGATCAATATGGCGTCCACTGCGTTCAGCGTTTTCGTCAAATCACGCGCGAAAAATGAAAATGAAAATGCATTTTTATCGCACTAATCGATTCAATAAAAACGTTGTGTTTTTTTTTTGGTAGTTTACTATCACTTTAGAATCTAAATAAAAGAAACTTTTCAAAAATGTGTCTAATACCCTATTCTGAGTACGACCCTGTAGCATTGCACTTAGTGACATCTAGTGTGAGATAGTTACGTAACTTCAAAGTAAAATAAACAGAACGAGCGAGTAGTTTTGCTATTGACCGATAGATGGAATAAAGAAGTGGGCGGGATCACCGAGTTAAAGGGCGGGATCTAACACCCCCCTCACCCCGCAAATTGTCACGCATTGTTTCTTAGGGAAATCTGATTACAACAGCTCCTCTTTGTATTAACTCCGTGAGGTGTGCGATATGCTAAATAACCATATGCATTTATTAGCTAATTGCTATAGTGACAAACTTATATTTTTTGACACCAACACTTTTGTTGAGAGATTAAAATCGACTAGGGATACTGCGTATCTGCCTATTAGTTTTAGACGTCAAATAGCACGGCTATTAGCTTTTAATATAAACTCAGACATAAGTAGTATGTCGAAGTCTACTGTAATTAGTACCACAAAAATTAGTATTGATACTAATGTTAAGGTGGTTAGTGATAATAATTTAAACTAGTCAGTAAGACAACAGAAGGTACCAGTAATAATGTTTTTAAGCTCACCATCAACAAGGTATCTTCTAGCATTCAATTACCTAAATGTAAAAAAGGGGCTAAGCAGAATTCCTTGACATTGTTTCATCAAAATATTCAAGGGTTTTCTTCAAAACAATTAGAAATTGAATTATTTTTAGAAAAAACAATGTTTGATATTATTTGTATAACTGAACACTGGTTGAAAGATTATGAAATGTTAATTAATTATGAGAACTATAGTGTGGGCAGTTGCTTTAACCGACATTCCATGCTTCGTGGAGGTTCGCTTATCTTAATTAAAAATTGTCTAAAATCGAAGACTCGTACAGACATAGTTAAACTATCAGTGGAACATAGCATTGAACTGTCGTGTGTTGAGCTAGATAAGCTTTGTATAGTGTGCGTTTACAGGCCTCCTAATTACCAAAACTACTCTATATTTGAGTCAGTAATGGAAGATGTTTTGGCAAAACTTGCAACTGGTAATAAGTCAGTAATTATTTGTGGGGACTTTAATATTAATATTTTGGAAAATAATTCAAATAGTAGCAGATTGTTAAGCCTCTTTAAATCATTCAATCTTTCAAATGTGTTTTTGGAACCAACGCGAATAACTACGGCTACTGCTACATGTATTGATAATGTTTTTTGTGACTGCGACTATTTACATAAAGCCATTGTAAATTATCTCCCTTCTGATCACAGCAGTCAAACCGTTACTTTTGAGTCCAACACACCAATTCAAAAAGTACAGAGACAAACTAGACCAATAACATCGGGTAATTTAAATAAGTTTAATAGCGCTTTAATTAGCAAGTTAAGTGTTCAGGGACTAAATGTGAATAATGGTAATATTTTGTACAAAGAATTATTTTCATCAGTACAAACAGAGTTCAATAATTATTTTAGGCAAAAATCTAAAACTTTTTGCCCTAAATTTTTATTTAGTGACTGGGCAACTAAAGGCATCAGGAAAAGTAGAGAGAGATTATTTGAACTGTATGGCCTTAAGCCGTATATTAACACAGAATCTTTTACTAAGTATGTTGCCACTTACTCTAAAACTTTTAAAAATATCTGCAAAGTAGCTAAAGCTTCATTCATTAGCCACAAGGTCAAATCAGCAGATAATAAAATTAAGGCAGTTTGGAAAATTATAAACAATGAAACGAACAGAAGCAAAAGGCTTAATACCGATTACACACTGGACACTTCCCGCGGTCTCATTAGCGATAACATCGATGTTGCTCAGGAATTTGCAACTTTCTTTACCAATATTCCTATTAAAACTACAGAAACTTTAAATTCTTCGCCCGCACTTGCTATTGATTTATTAAGAGCGAATGTTTCAAACTGTCCTGTGGAATTTAAATTTAAACATATAAACCCTGTGGTCGTTGTAAAGACATATAAGCAACTTAAGATCAAAATTACGGAAGATCTGTGGGGCATGTCTACTAAAGTATGTCAATCCATTATTGAGACAGTTGCACCCTATTTGGCGTTAATATTTAATTTGTGTGTAGATCAAGGGGTGTTCCCAGATTTAATGAAGTACAGTAAAGTTATTCCACTCTTCAAATCTGGCGACAGCAAAGATATGAATAATTATAGACCCGTATCGGTTTTGCCAGTTTTCAGCAAGGTGTTTGAAAAAGTTATGTTAAATCAAATGCTCAATCATTTTAATCGTAATAACATCCTACACGATCAACAGTATGGTTTCACAAGAGGACGTTGCACAACTGACGCCGGTGTCACCTTATTAAAACACATCTTTACAGCATGGGAAGAGGCGCAAGATGCAATAGGTATCTTTTGCGACCTATCCAAGGCGTTTGATTGCGTGAATCACGAAACACTTCTCTTGAAACTTGAGCATTACGGACTGGGTGAACTTGCGCTTAGCTTGGTAAAATCGTACTTGAATGATAGACTGCAGCAAGTTCAAATAAACGGTGTGAATTCCTTGGGCTTAAAAGTCAAAATGGGAGTACCGCAAGGTTCAATATTGGGTCCGTTCCTCTTTTTAGTATATATAAATGATTTACCTCATTTACTAAAAAACCAACCACAAATGGTGTTATTTGCTGATGACACATCACTGATTTTTAAAGTTAAGAGACACGCACAGGAGCTTGACGAGGTAAATAGCGCTATAGTTAAGGTCCATAATTGGTTTACTGTAAATAATTTGGTATTAAATGGAAAGAAAACTAAATGCATAAGATTCACGTTGCCGAATGTCAGAAGTAGTGAATGTCACGTTGTATTGAATAAGGAGATAATAGAATTCGTCGAACAAACGGTTTTCCTGGGGATCACGCTTGACTCAAAGCTACAGTGGGGTCCTCACTTAACATCACTTGCAGGGCGGCTAAGTTCTGCCGCTTACGCTGTTTGGAAGATCCGCCAATTAACAGACGTGGATACCGCGCGACTTGTTTATTTTAGTTACTTTCATAGCATCATGTCTTACGGTATTTTGCTATGGGGACGGGCTGCGGATGTTGAGTCGATCTTTATTCTGCAAAAGAGGGCTGTCAGAGCCATTTACAACCTCCGCAGACGCGAATCTCTAAGGGAACTGTTCAAAACAATTAACATCATGACGGTACCTTCTCAATATATTTATGAGAACATTATGTATGTTCGGAAAAATCTACATCTTTTTAGTAAGATAAGTGACAGGCATAATTTTAACACTAGAAATAGGAACAAATTAGATCAACCACGTTTCAGATTGTCTAAAGTACATACTTCTTTTATGGGGTACTGTGTAAAATGTTATAATAAACTACCAGTCGATATTCTTGAACTAAGTGAAAATAAATTTAAGTCATGCATTAAACGCACACTATGTAGACAAGCATATTATAAGTTAGATGATTATATCTTAGATAAAAATGCCTGGCTTAATGCTGGTCCTGCTCCACAGCCACCTGGGCTTACTAATTAACATTTTAATATTTGGAAGAGATGCTTCCCCTTTTTTTTATGTTTTCTGACATTACGAACACTTCTGTTCCTATTATTATTATTTTTCTGACATTGCGAACATTTCTGTTCCTATTTTTATTAATTTTGTGACATTACGATTTTGTTTTTGATTTTACTGAACCAAGTATTATTTATTAAAATTTCAATAGATACTTATTATATATTTTTCTTTCTTTTTGGAAGTCAAATTTTATGAATTTCTCAAATAGGATTGAAACTATAGTTTTGTATAATTTAGAAGCATTTTGTCAAATTTTTGTAAATGTGAGTACCATGCATCCTTATAATATGTTGTTTTAATGTACGTCGACTTGAAAAAACGTGGTAGTTGAGAGTATGTCATGCTCACTTAAATGTCTCACTGATGGTGGCGTGTGTGTTGGATCATTCGGTTCCCTAGAAAATGGTTGAGCTGGATGGTGCTGATCCATGCGTCAAGTTCGTGAACGGGCGCCGTCGGATGAGACTGGTCATCTCTTATCTGCCATGGCTTATTTTGAATCTTATTTTTTTTTATATTTATTTTATTAAATTTTTTTACATTGTTCCCACATATAGAAGCACCAAGAATAATGTTCCCACACACACACATTTTGTAATACCCACGATTTAAAAGAGTGTCCTTGGAGTTTCTTGCCCGTTCTTCTCCAGAGAGATCTACGTTTTTGGAATGGGCACCTAGCTTCAACTTCGATTTTTGTTTGACAATTCAAAAGTGCCTGTGAAAGGTCTAATTGAAATAAATGCTTTGAGTTTGAGTTTGAGTTTGACTAATCGTGCCGCTCAACTCAGAACTTTAAGAGCTCAACGATTCGACGAACAATACCAAAGAAAAGACATCGTAGTCGTACAAGGGATGTGTCAAGTCAAAATAATAATGTCATTATTTGTGTTACAGCCTAATTTTCAGCTAATTCTCCTGCCAGAAAATAAATCCCTATAACCATAATAATATTATAAATATCTACCCTGTTACGCTTTCATGCCTAAGCCGCTGAACCGATCATCGTGAAATTTGGCACAGATATAGCCTGGGATATGGAGAAGGACATAGGCTATTTTTTATGCGATAACCGACATCTACGTGGGCGGAGCCGCGAGCAAAAGCTAGTAATATTATAAATGCGAAAGTAACTCTGTCTGTATGTTTGTTACGCTTTAAAGCCTAAACCGCTGAACCGATCGTCATGAAATTTGGCAGAGATATAGTCTGGGATATGGAAAAGGACATAGGCTACTTTTTTACGCGATAACCGACATCCACGCGGCCGGAGCCTGGGGGCAAAAGTTAGTATCATATAAATTCTCACCCGGCTCTCTATTCCGTCCATATCTTGCCTCCCAGGCGTCGAACAGTCGGTTGTAGTACCGCGGGCCGGCGAGGAAGCCGAGATACTTGTGTGTTTCGTAAGTTGGGAATATTCGCTCCATGTCGCCTGACTGAGTCAACTCGTCCTCAGATTGTGTGAGGTGGCGGACGTCGTCTGGAGTTAGAGTTGATAGGATGTCGCGGAGATACTGTGAAGAGTAAACTTGTATTATTCAAATGGTCAAGCATTAAACCATTTTTTTTTATCAATCGAATCTGCTGAAAGTGAATCCTATTTTGTTTTTTTTTTTTTTTTGATGCTGGCAAATCATCAAATAACTTCTCACGCTCTGGGTGAAGTGGAACGGCGTGTCAGACTTTTATTGACTTAAACCCACCCCTCATTTGCCTGTGTGCCAGGGGCGGCGGTATCTCTTTCGAACAACCCGCACCCCTGGCAGGCATCGGCCCTTGCGGACCCCACCAGTTGGTGCTGACATCTCTTTGAGGCGCGCGTGGAAAACAACGCGCCGTCGACTTGGGCTTGTTCCTTACCGGACAGCGAGCTGCCCATTACTCGCCGTCCACGAGGTCGCGCCTTCGGTTGCCGGGAATCAGCCTGGGATTCCCGACGCCCCGGGCGTAAGTGAAACCTATTAGTCTAGTTATTTTTTTCTTATTTATTTATTTACAACTCCCTCGTTGGTCTTGTCGCAAGCGTTACCGCTGAGCATGAGGTCCTGGATTTGATTCCCAGGTCAGTCAAAGTATTATTACATGGGACTTAAACATAGCTGGCGAATCGTGGGTATACCATAGGCATACCTCTGCCCGTCCCTTCGGGGAAACAAGGCGTAATGGTGTGTATTGATATCCCATACCCCAACACTCCCTGCATTTCACCATTGTCTGTTTGTACGAAGAG
Source organism: Polymixis flavicincta (assembly GCA_949987655.1). Lineage (NCBI taxonomy): Eukaryota > Metazoa > Arthropoda > Insecta > Lepidoptera > Noctuidae > Polymixis > Polymixis flavicincta. Next base: position 15,765,472 of record OX465193.1, on the reverse strand, counting down.
CTCCTGCGCTTATACACACATTCACGACGTGTTTGTACTCTTGGTTACTACTAGTAAAGCGTCCGTCGCTTCGTGAGATGAAATACTATAACAATCATGAAAGTTACCATGGTATTGGGTATAAAAGCGGTGTTAAATCAATAAAGCTTACAGAAACTTGAAATAAACAGCTTCAAAATACTTCCCTTGTCGGTTTATACTGAACAAAATTACGACTTATAAATAAAATTAGCTTACCATATCCCGATCGTCCATATTCGTATAAATTATGTGTTTATCTCTTTCTTCTTTTGACAGGTACACTGTATATAACCGGCTGTCGTATGGCAACCCAGCCTGGAATAACAAAATGTCAACATAAAATATGGTTGATCACGTACAGACGCCAGCACATCAAGCTACCCCAATCTGTCAAATTTTCCCAATTGAACATGAACCTTAAGCTTATGAAATAAAGATGAAAATCTATCAAAGAAATTTGACAGATTCGGGTAGTTTGATGTGCTGGCGTCTGTACTTTAGGATAAATAAAACTACATTATTCGTGGACACGCGACGCCACAAAATGTCTACAAAAATAACTACTTATTTTTATTATATTCATTGAGTAACATGCTACTTATACAATAATCCTACTAATATTATAAATGTGAATGTTTGCATGTTTAGACGTTTGTTACTCAATCACGCAAAAATGGCAGAACGGATTTGGATTAAATTTGGCACACAGACATAGGATATTTTTTATCCAGGTAATATATTACCGTGGGATAAAAACCGCCCTCCACGCGGGCGAAACGGCGTATGATTTTAATGATTATAATTCTTTATAGCCGTATTTATTTTGAAATTCGCGAGTTTCGATCATCCAACTTAAGCCCTCAAAAATGTGGCAGTACACTGTATATTATTTGAGACGTGTTCTATCAAAATTTAAAACAGCATAGTGTCTTGTCGAGAGCAAGGTAGCATCGCATCGCATAACAGAAGATCCTAGAACGCATAACATAATATGTCATCGCATATTCATTTTTGTAACTGCTAATATTGTAATAGGATAAGGAATATTTTTAGCTGAGGTTAACAATACAAATTAAAGTATTTCAATTAATTTAATCAATCTATTTTTATCCTAATTAACTCACTTTTTGGAAATCTTGTAACTAATATTTGTAAACCAATAAATGGCGAAACACGTAGACCTTTTCGTAATCTATGTACATCCTATGTACCGCGTTTCTGACAAATTAATTACTTTGACTTATCAACTGAATTGTTTTCACAACGCTACTATAATATAATGTCAGTAAAATCACCAGTTTCCTAGGACTCTGCTTGGGGGTCGTGTCGATATCAGTATGGCCTGGAACCTGGAACTGTGAGCTCTGATGAATACTAGCGGTCGTACATCATACTATCTACATTACTTTGGCTAACTATACAATGAACATATGCCGAAATGGGAGAATCTAGGGTCCACGCTTGGCTTGTATCTTCATAAGTAAATTGCCGATTCGTCCTGGACATAGCAGCACTATAAAGATCTGTAGTATCGTCACAGCCGATTTTCTTCTTCGTAACATGCTGATGGCAAATAATGTTATTCCTAATCAACAGCTAATTGCCACTGTATTCTAGGTATGTTTTTAACGCACATCGACGCCTCAAGGCGTGGGTTTTTCACCGCAATTTATATACCCGCTTGTATGACCTCTTCATCAGACAGTACCAAGTGGTGGCGAAGCTTACGTTCAGAGTAGCTGAATAATGTATGGTGTACGCTACAGTTGAACTAAACCATGTTTATTTTAGTACATAGCCAGGTAGATCAACTAATTTAGAACTTCACGCCTCTCCACTAAAATGTATTTACAAATATGTGAAATGTGTATACAACAAGCAGTAGGGTTTTTTTGAGGTTTGGAAATCATCAAATAACTGCTCCCACTCTGGGTGGAGCAGGAGGGCGTGTCAGACTTTTACTGACTAAAACCTACCCGTGTTCCCTCAGTTGCCTGTGTGCCAGGGGCCACGGTATCTCTTTCGAACAACCCGCACACCTGGCAGAGTGGAGGGGCATGAAGTTTCAAATTAATTGATCTCTACATGTATTTTAGTTTTTTGTTTTAAATTCCGGTTGCACACAGCGACTTGAAAGTGCAAAGAGTTTGTACAAAATTTGCGCAAACAACATATTTGACGTCATCCCACACAACAGTCAACAGTCTGCAGTCTATCGTTGGCCATCTTAATGCGGGCACTTCCCTCGACGTATTTGTCAAAATAAGCGCGTCACTTGAGTAATGCAAAATATACCTTATTTTTATTGTTGTTCTGTATTTACGATATAACGTGAGAACTTGGGCAAATACGTGTAGTGTAGTGCCTTGTTATGCTTGATTCTTTCAATAGGGTATTTTCCAATTTTTCAAAAACTATTCTAATTTGAAGATTGGAACGAGATATTTAACAGAAAAATAAAAATAAATTGATTTATTTCCATTTTCTCTATTACAAACCATTTAAACCAAATGTATTTTTCGTAGTTTTGAATTTACCGCCAAAACGCTCCTTACGATGACTTTTATATCACGTGACGTCAACTTTGTGTAAACTAAAGTAGTTAGTAAGTAATTAAGTGAATGTCGAGTTCATAATTAACAAGATTTTAAATGGATAGAAAGTGATATTACGTGTGTGCCTCTGTGCACAAATACTTCTAAAACGGCGCCAAACTCAGTATTTGTACCGCTGCCGTTTACACAAAGTTGACGTCACATGTCACGTGATAAAAGTCATCGTATGGAGCGTTTTGGCGGTAAATTGGAAACAACGAAAAATAAATTAGATTTTAATTGTTTTTAATTGAGAAAATGGGTATTAATAAATTTATTATTATTTTTCTGTTAAATATATCGGCCCAATCTTCAAATTAAAATAGTTATTATCAAATCGTAAAATACCCTATTGCGTAAAAATACAATAGGGTATTTTCTGATTTGATAAAAACTATATTTGATAAAAATTAATTTGGTTTAAATCGTTTTTAATTGAGAAAATGGATATAAATCAATATTTCGTCCCAATCTTCAAATTAGAATAGTTTTTAATAAATTGGAAAATACCCTATTCGTCGGAGTGTTAAGCCGGGTGCTAAATTGAGCTTGTTTACAGCTGGACCACTTAAATAAAAACACAGAATATAAAATCACCAGTTTCTGTGGTTTCTCTTTGGACAGCATTTCTAGGTTGGTCTTCACAGGCACCTGGAATTGCGCCAGGTTCAGTACCGTGGTGACCAGCGGACCCTTCACGTGGATATCCAGGGGAGATGCGCTGTGCAGGCTCGGGGATATGTTCACCTGGAAATGTACGTAATATCTTGTATAAGGATCAGTGTTGGCTGAAAATTGTTTTCTGAGGCTAGCAATGGTATATGACATGGCTAATGGTAAGTGACAAATTATATACCAACAAGGTTATTTGATGAACATATGAGTTTTATTTAGCTAACTATTGTATCAATTGGTAACTATGCTTGCATCTTGACACAAATGTCTCATACAGACGCAATTCAGTCACATGAAAAATTACACAGAATGGCTCGCATGTATAGATGCAAAATGGATTTAAAACGTTTTGTACCATTTAGTTTTAAACAGTATTTTTGAATAAAACGATTTAAAATCACGCTTCGCATTTTAATAATGCTTTCAAACTTGTAGAAACCGATTTAAAAAACAACACGGTTTTTAAACCACGAATTTTGTTTCGAAATATATTTATCCTATACCCGCGTGTCACCGAAATATCTTGTTTTGTCACAGTAATTTCTAACATCACAAAACCTTTACCTCTAACAACCAAGGCTTGAGATCTTCATCCAACAACACGTCGATACCGAACAGCTCATAACAGTTGTATCTTGATGTAATGTTAGCCTTGGTCAGAGAACTGATGCTCGCTTCGCCTGATATGATGGTCTTTATTACGAGGTCCTTCATAGCATCCCATAGCGCGTCTGTATCGACGAGTTTCTCGGATTTCAGGTATTGTAGTAGGGTTTGGAGTGTCCTGAAAAATTATAATGTAAAGTTGGTTGGTGATTGTGGATACTGCTACTGCTAATACTGTCGATTGCTAACTAATCAAATTTGAGGAGTATCGGTCATTCAATGGCACATTGAGGTTTCTCGAGGCTTAATGTCTGACTCCGGTAACGAAGATACGGCCCTGTCCGAAAGTAGTTCGAAACTTCGAAGTGAATTTGCTGGGACACAGGCCGCATCTCTGTGGCAGGGAGTGAGCCATAGTTGTTAGACGCCACATGTCTTCGACTTTTTGATTCTTTGACATGCCGGTTTCCTCTCGATGTTTTCGTTCACCAAAGCGCCTGGCTGCGTTCGAACCTACGATTACTTACAAATCGTAAGCCGCGGCCACCAGTGCTCTCGTCAGTTCAGACTGGGGTATGCCTAAAAGAGGCTCAACCTATCATTGTCAATGATTACATAATAGAATAAACAGGGCACTTTTATACTTTTGAAGTCTTCAAAGCTGTAAACTTAATAGGGTATTTTCCAATTTTTCAAAAACTATTCTAATTTGAAGATTGGAACGAGATATTTAACAGAAAAATAAATTGATTTCTATCCATTTTCTCAATTAAAAACGATTTAAACCAAAAAATTTTTTTCGTTGTTTTGAATTTACCGCCAAAACGCTTCTTACGATGACTTTTTATCACGTGAGGTCAACTTTGTGTAAACTAAAGTAGTTGGTAAGTAAATAAGTGAATGTCGAGTTTATAATTAACAAGATTTTTAATGGATATAAAGTGATATTACTGGTGTGCGGTGCCTCTGTGCACAAATACTTCTAAAACGGCGCCAAACTAAGTATTTGTACCGGTGCCCCATAAACAAAGTTAAAGTCACATGTCACGTGATAAAAAGTCATCGTAAGGAGCGTTTTGGCGGTAAATTCAAAACAACGAAAAATAAATTAGATTTTAATCGTTTTTAATTGAGAAAATGTGTATTAATAAATAAATTTTATTTTTCTGTTAAATATATCGTCCCAATCTTCAAATTAAAATAGTTTTTTAATGAAATCGGAAAATACCCTATTCTGGAGTTTGTGATAGTTAATCTAAAAAGTGATATAAAATTAAGACTAGCCCTTTTCCAGCTTACCATTTATGTCCCTCGCAGGCTGCGAAGTCTTCATTTGGTGTGTAGTTCTTAGATAGTCTATTGATAGAGTAGTTCGTCAGGTGCATATACCTATCGTTCAGAAATGCTAGCTCTTCGTTGTACTTTACTGTAATCAAAGAAATTAGTGTAATGAGAACGGTGTGAACAGTGTGTTCCTGTAATCGAATCCGTAATAGGAAATCTTCTGGTTGTAAGGTTCTGCCTTAGCATAATCGCTTATTTTTGTACTAATTTGAGCCCAATATGTAGCCAGGTTAATTACGGCATCAATGTCATTCTTTACGTCATACGTTATGCTAATGAACGGGCACTTCGGACAACTCAGCAAGTAGAGCATAGTTTGATCAGAAGCTTCGCACTCGCACTGGTGTGGGATGGGTCAGTAATCCCTCAATTCGACAAATTGTGTCTGCAGTGGCCTACTTGGGTACGCAATCGTTTAAGAGCTTTCCATAATTATAGGCCACTGCATATATGTTAGACAAATGCCTATGCTAGATGCATTGTAGCGGCAGTACAAATAAAATGCTTCGCAACAATATAAAGAAACGCAAAAAGAGAAGTGGCGCCATCTACAATGCCACAGGCGAACTAAATTAAGAATTCCTACATCGCGGAGTCAGAGTTTACCACGACACTCGAACATAAACAAAATCCCAACATCAACTGTCGGGCAGTTGCCCACCAGACACAATACACAACATGAGTGAACTTTACACCCTGTTCCTCATACCCCTATAGCATCATAATCAGCCTATAATGTTCTCACTGCTGGGACACAGGCCTCTTATCATCGAGGGTGATTTAGCTGTAATCTACCATGCGGGCCCAGTGCAGGTTGGTAGATGTTACTTTTTGGTTCTAGGACATGCCGGTTTCTTCACGGTTTTCGTTCACCGTTTTCAGAGCAGTGGCGATGAAATTATTTACACAATTTATTTTACCTTAATACATGTAGATGCTATGTAAAGTTGATAGTTATCAGAATTACCTGAAGCAAATCTCGCCAACCCATCCTTATAAAGATATATCCGGAGCGGGTGCACTGACGTCACCAGCACGTACAATCTGAGATCAAACTTATTGCCATTGATGAGGTAAGGCTTGGACACGTATCGCTGGACCACTACGGGTCGCTTCTTTGGAATCTGGGTCCATTTGGAGACCACCTTGATGCCTGTGCCGCGGGCTGATGCTGGCTGGAATTGAGAAAAGGTATAATAAATTAGTTCATCATCTACCTGCCTTTTCTCAGCTATGTTTGAGTCGGCTTCCTGTCTAACCGGATGCAGCTGAATACCAGTTTTTGACATGGGGCGACCGCCTGTCTGACCTCCACAACCCAGTTACTGGGTAATAGGATACCCTTTGGTAAGGCTTACGGGCTTCTGACGGATCTCTAACGACTTTCGTCACCACAGTCGGTAATAATTAATATTAAAAGATAGAGCATTAAAAAATTCAATAAAAGATGGTATCGATGCGCAAACTATAACCATGAATTCAGAACACGATTCAAAAAGACAAGAAATAATACTACGTTAGGTGGAGGGGGCCCCCGCCCCGCCGCATTTTTTGACAGTATACATCAATTTTATGTGGCTATTTTAGTGATTGTCGTGGAAATCGTGTCACTTTGTTTAAATAGGTTCATTTTATGTGTGTTGATTATTTTACATATTGTGAATGAGAGAACGTTGTAGGCCTTACAGACTGTAGATTTGCACTATCCTCCCATACCTATTGTCACTGTAATTTGAAAACATTGTTAAAGCCAATGTTTTTTAAAAGAGTAACCGTGGAGTTTCTTGCCGGCTCTTCTCCATAGGAAGCGACAAATTGGAACCGTGCACCTAGCTTCTGACGTTTCATAAGTGCCCATGCAGGTTTATATGAAATAAAAATATTTTGATTTGATTTGAAGGTAGTATTTTTTCTTCGGTAATAAAAAAAACCGATGTTGCATAGAAAAGTGCAATACTTATACTGTCGTTCTTCAGTAATAAAAAAAGGTCTGATGTTACATAGATTACAAAGTGCAATACGTCAAAATGGATGTAATATAAACAACCGACGAACAATTTAAATGCATGGATTCAATTCAAAGATTTCAGTTTTTATAATGTTTTTAAACACCATGAAATAGTAGCCGCCATGTTATTACGTCATACCACTGTTTTAACTAAGGAACTGAACAACTTTGTACTTTTATTATTTTCGTAACAAAAGTAGTTTTTATTGAAATAATATCTTACATTCAGGAACAGCAAACCAATGAAACGTAGAATAATAAATCATTTTTAAATTACATTTAAACAATTATCATACAAAATATAAACGCATTTTTTCACGCAGAAAAGTGACGTCATACCCGCAGAGCAATATGGCGGCCACTGCATCCACGCTAGTGAAATTACACGCGAAATATGAAAATTTTACAATTTAAATGCATTTTTATGGCACTAATCGATTCAATAACAAATTTGTATTTTTTAGTGGTTTATTAGCATTTTAGAATCTAAATAAGACTCTTTTCTAAAATTAGTGTAATACCCTATTGATGGTTTCAATTTGCGCGTCGCTGCCACCCTAAATTAAAAGCCAGACTATCTACCTAGTAAAAACCCTCATCATATTTGATCAAGTTCTACATATTAAAAATAATCAATATGCTATCGGTAACCGCGGTAACTAGGTAGCACCACAAAAATGCATGTACACACAAACAACAATGATCTTGTCCTTGATAATCAAGGGTACGTCATTTAAATCTATGTATATTTATGCACCCCAATTTTATGTGGTCTAGACACATGTAAATAAAAACGCGACATTGACTTTCGAATATCGTCGTAAATCTGTCGTAAATATCGGCATTATAGTATGTATAGAATTTTAGATGCAATGTCAATGTCGATTTCAACTTTATTTGGATGCTCGTTGTATAAATCTTTAAAAATAAAAATAAAAGTCCTGACTGACTGACTCATCAACGCCCAGCCCAAACCCTTGGACCTAGAAAGCTGAAAATTTTCACAGAGGTTCCGAGGGTACGAGGGTCATTCAATAAATACTTAGCCTACAAAAAGTAAACGAAAATTTTGGAAAAGTGGCAATTTATTTTTCAACATAGTCTCCTTTTAGTTCGATACACTAAGACCAGCGATGCTCCAACTTTTTTAACCCGTCCGAAAAATAGTTTTTGTCAAACTCTGCAAAATAGGCCTCCGTGGCGGCGATGACCTCCTCATTCGATCCATATCTATTCCCGGCGAGTGATTTTTTCAGATTAGGAAACAGAAAGAAATCACAAGGGGCCAAATCTGGAGAATACGGTGGATGGGGCAGCAATTCGTAGCGTAATTCGACCAATTTGGCCATGGCAACGGCAGACGTGTGAACCGGTGCGTTGTCGTGGTGAAACAGCACTTTTTTCTTCGCCAGATGGGGTCGTTTTTTCTATAAAGCTATTTCGAAATTCAACCCCTAAGGGAGTTAAATCAGGGAGTTAAATCGGGGATGAAAGTTCCGCGCGGGCGAAGCCGCTGGCAAAAGCTAGTAAATAATAAAGTAATTATTTTGAAACATATATTACAAATGGAGTTATTTTGTCATATTCATCACGTTCAGGCCGAGTTGGTGCAATTTTTATGGCCCCTCTTCATAACTGGCGATGATCGTTAATCGCATGACCGTCTGTAAACATGTGATTGGCGACCGTAAAGTCGCCAATCTTGCTCAATAGTTGTGAGCAACTAGCCGAAGTTCTCTTTAATGCGTGCCCGAAAAACCAACAATTTACGGATCGCCGTGATCACATGGCGAGCATAGACGATGATCACCGACTACAGACGAGTAAATCCTTCACACAATCGTACTCGCGGGTAATCGTATAAGATTACCGATTAGGAACAGGCGTCATTTTAGTATCAATAGGCCAGTCTCAACAAATTAAAATGAAAGGAAAATGGAGCAGAAAATCATGTCATCATGCCAGCTAAGTTCACTTGAACATATCAAGAGGTAATAAAATAGGCTATTAGGAATAAGCACATTTAAGCGGAAACGCAAAACTAAACTCTAATCTTTTTGTATAAGGTGTAAATTAGTGCAACGAAGTTTCCGCCTTTTCAATCGTTACGTCCGCCATTAGTACTAGGAGTTTAGTAAGTCAAGATACATACCGGTTTAATAATCCATCTTTCATTATTAGATGCATACTTTTCCCAGTCGTGTTTCAGCAGTTTCATATCATGGGGCAACACATAAGTTTTCGGCATGATACCAAACTCACTGATACCGTATTTGGAGACAAGTTTCTGTAGGTTCCTCCACAATCGGTCTTTTCTACCGATCTGAAATGTTCCCGGGAAATGGTTCATTTTCTGTCCGTCTTTTATAGCTCTGAACATTATTGATTTCATGTGTTTGCCCCATATGCCAATCCATTCTATTGTTTCTGTAAAGAGATAGGACAGAACTGGTTTAGAAATTTAGGCGGATCTTCCGCCATATTGAATTGTAGTCACATGATGAGGAAACTATCTAATGGCTTTTATTAAAATGCGGTAAATTTAAGTCATTACAGGGTCAAGTCATCGACAATTAGAAGTGTAGTTATTTAGAGTATGAGTTGTTGAAATGAGAGTCTGCGGAGCTTTACTTGCTAATTAAAATTTTAGTTTGTACTTTAAAACATGTTTCATAATTAACGCAAGACCTCATATAACCCAATTAGATCATCGAGTTAAAAGCATAATACAAAGACCAAAACTTTTTTTTAAAGCTACCAGAAGAAAAATGTGTTGACCCTATCATTAGTTTTTGTATTTAAAATTGAATCGTATTGCCTTGAGATAGGATTGAATTTACTTTGGCTCAGTCGGCGGTATGTATGGCAAAATACATAATCTAGGAAAAAACACCCATATGAAAAGTTACTACATACATATTAGAAATCGATTTAGTAGTAATTTAGGACAAACTACTTTCAGATCTTGCGATTAAGTATTCTGTTACACCTTGTTTATAAGAACAAATTGCTATTCAAACGTGTAAGCTATTATGACCGTAACTGCACTACACTATATTTATCAACAAATTAATAGTAGGTAGATCCATAGTTACATTAAAACTTCATTTAAACAATTCCAAGTGTGCGCTCTGTAGAAAAAAAAAAAAACAAAATCATCCTACTTATCTACAAAATAAATTCAAGACCATACCTTCCTGTGGACATTCTGCAGTATCACAATCACTCTTCACCAACCGAAAGCCAGAATTAGTCAATGTCTTCTTGACAACTATAGGCGTTATCGTGGTCAGTTTCCATTTGAGGTGTTTTTGTATGGGCATGGGTATTTTAAGGCAGGGGCTCTCCTCGTGGCCTATGAACTTGAGGTAGGGAGGCACGCGAGGGAACAGCGAGGGGCGGAGGCAGTTTGTCACTGACTCGGGGAGGTGCAGCGGCGATTCTGGAAATTGAGAAGGTTTAGTTTGAGTTTTAGATGCGACCAACAAGCAATACATAAATACTTAGCTTATAATGTTCCCACTGCTGGGACCAAGGCCGTCTTAAACTATGCTGGGGCCCTTAAGCACACAAGAATTTAGGGCCGTTTCGGAAAGGAAAGATAGCGAATTATTAATTAGTGTAACCCGAAAAACAAAAATTTGGCGTTGGTAAAATGTTTTGAGAATAAATGTGAGAAAAATTGTCAGTCCTTCGGGGCCCCCTGGGCACGGGCCCCGTGTGCCCTTATGGTAAAGACGGTATTGGCTGGGACACAGGCCTCCTCTCCGTGAGAGGGAGTGGGCAGTAATCCACCACGCGGGCCCAATGCGGGTTGGTAGATGTCACATGTCTTCGAATTTTTGGTTCTAGGACATGCCGGTTTTCTCAAGATGTTTTCCTTCACCGTTTGAGAGCAGTGGTAATGATTTACACAAAGTAATGCGCCTGGCTGGGTTCGAACGCACGACCTACAATCGCAAGTCGCGGCCGTGACCACTTGGGCCACCACTGCTCTAACAAGCAATACACAATGAATTAAAATACTACGTTAACCTCTTTAGCCTGTAAACTATTACATAATTATGTAAAAAAAACAGTACATTACATACAATTATAAACTGATCAAAATACTAGTTAGAATAAGAATGGTGACAATACAGATGGGTTTATCTAAATTTGAAATGGAAAGCCTAATCATTAATGAGGTCGAAGAAACAGCTTAATTAATCGCAACCTTCACAGTATTACAATTAAAACATGTGCTGTACAATTGAATAAATGTATCTTCCTATGAATGACTAGCAGCGCTCCGCGGTTTCACCCGCGTTCCCGTGGGAATACGGGGAAAAAATATAGCCTATATCACCCGGGGATAGTGTATTCGTTTCGGAGCCTATTCAACGTCAGACGGCACTGTTGGCGCTGTGGTTAAGCGATTGACTGCTGCGCTGCGTGTCGCGGGTTCGATACCCGCACGGAACAAATATTTGTATGAACTACAAGGAGTTGTTCCGGGTCTGGCTGTATGTGTATGTAAGTTTTTAAATATTTGTAAACGCACCCACAATACAGGAGAAATCCCTAGTGTGAGGCAACGTTACAAAGAAAAAGAAAAAAAACATGTTTCCTCTTTATTAGGAAAGATATGATATAGATAAGACTAAGGTCGTATGCCAAACTTGCAAGCAATTCCAAATTTAATAGTAGAACGAGGGAAAGCCTAAGTAGGTGTCATCCAAATGTGCTTACGGTGTTAAAGTGACAAAAAATAAGTGGACAAACAAAGGAGTGACGAAAAACTGAACTAGTGCCAAACATTTAAATAAAATAAAATATCCGCATACTACGCATATTGTTTACAACTTTACATCTACGCGACATCAAAACTACAACGACATAATAACACGAAAAATACAAATAAAAACGAAAAAGACACATTACCAAAAGTTTTTCAAAGTTCCATTCAATTAAAGTTACTTAACCAAATTGAACTTATTCAGTTATGTGACTTTAATTGAAGTTATTACGAAATAGCGTGTCTTTCCATACAAAATTTATCGCCTTGGTAACACTACGTAAAATCTGAACAAGTGGGGTTGCTTGCCTCTGCGTGTTGGTAAATATTTGAACGGGTTTGTCGTGTGCAAAGTTGTCAGAAGCATTTGGTCCTTGCTCATTTTGTCTGCGAACAACGTTAGAATGTATTGATGGATGAATCAAATTGTGTTTGAATTGTAATGACAGCATTTGTACTACAAATAGAAACAATGTTTCTGAATTGACGTTCGTGTTTTGTTTTTGATTTGTTGATGTTGAACATGTTAAAATGTTCTGAAATGTTTATTTTTCATTATTTTAATGCTGGTATACATTTAGGTTGGTATGCATTTAATTAGGTCGTGCATGGACCGATATCCTTTGATATGCCCATATCATTATTTAGTACTGGCAGCTTATGTCGATATAAGATGGTGTGCTCTTTGAAATGTTGTGTTTGGGAGTTCGTCCACCAGATTATTTGCTAAGCGGTTAGGACGCATTTGCATGCGCTTTTTGTAGCTTTTGATGGAGTCTTTTACTTCATTCTTAACTGTTTTAATTCTCCTATATCACTTTCGAACATTAAATATGAACTATCGTACTCTATGAGCCGCACGCCGCCGTTTTATGTAGGAGGGCGATGCGCTGCGTTCCAATGCGGCTATAACGTCCATCATCATCTGCTTAGCGTTTTCCTAACTATGTTGGGGGTCGACATCCAGTCTTACCGGATGCAGCTAAATACCAGTACTTTATACGTTATGCTTAAATCGTGCACAAGTAGTTTCGTCAATGCAGTTTTCGCGGAATGAAGACTTAAGTGCGTGCTATGAACCAGTAACATACAGTGTTCTCTTACATCTAGTGCGTCGATAATACTCTAGAATATTGTTGAATTTATTCATGGAATAAATGTGATGTTCCTAGGTTCTTTTGCTGGTGCATAACTACCCAATGAACTTTTGTCTGTGACCCAGTTACTTGGGAATCGTTATTTATTCATAGTATAATCTTCAACTTAGTTAGTTGTCGCATTACACGTTGATTCGTTAACATTAATTTGAATTTTATGACGTTGATAGGTTTATATTTATAGTAATTTGCTTACGCTCCCATCTTTAAAGTAAGTTCGTAATGTTCGTCCATTTCAAAGTAGGTACATATCCGGACATTTTCCCGAAGCTCGTTAATTCAAGTGTTACTCGCGCTCTCAGAAAAGTTGCGTATCTTTTTTAAACGATGATAAAAATGGACGAGGTTCTCAAGCCAAAGCTTTTTTTATGTCGATCAAGCATAACTTTTACCGAGTCGTCCGATTTAGTTTTTTTTTTTTTTTGTGAGTGCACGTAAGGGCAAAAATTCGAAGTTAGTCCCATTTAAAATTGAAAAACATAAAAAAAAACGGGTAAACAAAAACAAAATCCGAAGAAAACAAAGTTAGTGTAAAGGTTAGTTTTTAGCGTTTAAGGTTATTTTTTCGTCGGTTAATGTTTTTGTTTAAAAGTTTTTTTTTTTTTTTACTTGATAGAGCAGCTCACATTTGCCAAGTAAGTACCTACTCTTGAAACGCCCGACGAATCCAGTAAAACCCGGATGGAAGCAAACTTTTACCGTAGTGAAATGCAACAACCATCTAAAGTGCTGCAAGAATCTTTTGGCACCTAAATTACATTTTCAGAAGGGCATTGTTGGTAAATATTGTTGTAAAATTGTCACAGAAAGTGTGTTAACAAACCAATATGAGGCCGTTAGTCGACGGTCATGGACGTAAAAATATCGCGACGGGATTTTAACGCTCTCTGGCTTTTCTACTCTCGTTGTTTAACCGAGCATTGAGTGCATAGCGCAGAAATTGTGTAGCTCGCTGTCCGGTAAGAACCAAGCCCAGGTCGACGGCGTTGTATTCCACGCGCGCCTCAAAGAGATGTCAGCACCAAGTGGTGGGGTCCGCAAGGGTCGACGCCTGCCAGTGGTGCGGGTTGTTCGAAAGAGATACCGTGGCCCCTGGCACGCAGGCAACTGAAGGAACACGGGTGGGTTTTAAACAGTTAAAGTCTGACACGCCTTCTCGCTCCAAGCAGAGCGGGGGAAGTTATTTGATAATAGCCCAACCTCAAAAAAAAAACGTGTTAACAAACCAATATGACGCCATAAGTCGACGATCACGCACGTAAAAAAATCGCTGGATTTTCGACTCTCGTGGTTCCGAGCATTGAGCATCCAACAGAGTGTCTGTATAGCGCTTCGAAAAAACAATTGTTCGATTTTCAACTCTCAGCCCTAAGCAATGCATTGAAGATCCAATGCGCGAAAAATTCCCCCCGCGATATTATGCTGCGATATAATGTCGACTCAGGTCACGCGCCTAAAGAATGTTGTTGTGTTGTACTATGGAAGAAATCCATATCTATACGGTTTAAAAACAAAATTCCGTGAACACGATGACCAGATTTCTATTGGTGAGATTTCTATAGCGGCCGAGCGCTACAAGCAAAAATTTTCCTTAAGGTGTATAGATATGGACGTCCCTGAAAGTACATGCATCTTTCATTTAAAAAAAACTATTCGATAACTTACCCTTGGTAGCTGCTTTTTTAGGTGTGACGACAGTCCCGTTCAGTTTGGTGGACAATTTGGTGACCAGCACGAGATTCTCCTCCTCTTTCTTCACGGGGGAAGGAAGAGCTGGCTTCTCCAGTTTCTCCATCTCCGCTAAAGCAGCATCTGTTTCCATTTGCCAGTAGTCTAGAGCGTCTGGTGAGGGAGATCTGCTGTTCGCACTGTGGGTAAATTAAAAACAACTATAAGGGGTTAAATTAGAATAACTGGAATTACTCAGACATGGTGGGGCATCATCATCTTCCTAGCGTTTTCCCAACTATTTTGGGGTTAGGTTCCAGTCTTACCGGATGCAGCTGAATACCAGCATTTTTGGAGCGACTGCCTATTTGACATTCACAACCCAGTTACTGGGTAACACGATACCCCTTGGTAAGACTGGCTGTCAGACTTTCGGGCTTCAGACTACCCGTAACGACTGTCAAAGATCCGTGAATCATAGCCGTGAGCAACGGCTTAAGAATCCTACGACCGAAGCTCGCAACTAGGAGTCGCGCGGAGACAATATTTCGTCCGAATATTGCTATCGTTGCGCTAGTGTTAGTACCTGTCGAGGATACATACCTACAGTGAGCAGTACGATCACACACACATTGACAATGGCTTGACGCGATAGCGCTACTAGCTACTGACCATTTATGATGAATTTGGATGTGTTCCGTAATACCAAAAATGATGAATGAAAACTTATTGTATTTTAATATTTTTTTCGACATTTTACAACTTGATAATATGAGCTATGCTTCTGAGACAACAATATTACTGAAATTGTTGGTTATAATACCAAAAAAACAGTGAGAAAACATGTCATTTACGCTGTAAAAATGTGCGAAATGCAATTGGCTTAAACTTCATTTGAGGTAAGTATTTTGGAAAAAAAACCCCCTACGAGCCTAGATAAATACTGTCTGAATCCGAATATCACCATAATATGGTGGAAATATGCTCAAGTTGCAAATGATTTAGGTATTACGTATGTATGGACAGTTCATTGTACGTAGGCCTCTTAACGTGCTTTCCTAAGCACGGAGGCGTCTCGGTATGTAAAGATGGCCTTAGTTACCCATCCACGGACCAACCCCGGCAAGTGAAGCTTATCTTGATAGATCGACCCTTTCTGCTGTTATTAATAAGCCACAAGCCTGATATTAAAAAAAAAAACAATTTGCAGTAATTAGCTGTGATTACGAGGTTAACGGCCGCCGGTTGTGTAGTTAGTTGAAATAATGAGTTACGAATGATACGTAACTCATTATTTCAACGAATTTCGTTTATCATCATTTATGGATAGAGGTATTAATGAAGTCTAGAAGTTTTGCCAGTTATTTTAATTTGACAACTATTCGCTCGGAAAGCTGCCACGCTTTAAATGGAATTGGGCTGGACACATCTGCCGCACGTCAGACGACCAATGGGCCAAACATACGACCAGTGGGACCCGCTTAATGGCAAACGACATCGCCGCAGGCCCAGACGGAGATGGCAGGATGAAATGAACTCCTTTAATAAAGATTGGTCCTTGGCACCTCTAGACATAGACCGGTGGAAAGAGAGAGTAGGGTAGTTACCCAGAAATAAAAGTAAGTTATATGTGAGCACCATTTATCTTTCATAAAATTTATTTATCTGTAGTTACTTCAATATCATTCTTTTTGCCTATTTTGGTATGGTAATTTTATTCTGGGTGCATCGTTTTCACACATAATTATATAATAAATGTATATTAAATATTGTACAGAAACCAGCACATCAAGTTTACCCCAATCTGTCAAATTTCTTTGATAATTTTTCAACTTTATTGCAAAGGAATAAGGTTTATGTTCAATTGGGAAAATTTGACAGTTTGGGATAGCTTGACCTGCTGGCGACTGTACATAAAACATTTTAAAAGAGTAACGGTGGAGTTTCTTTCCCATTCTTCTCCATACGAAACTACATTTTGGAAGGGGCGACTAGAATCAATTCTATTTTAATGTAAATGTTGACGTTCAAAAGTGCCTTTTAAGTGCCTATTTGAAATAAAAGTTAAAAAAATAAATGGGTCATTAATGGCTAATAAAAAACAACTATACGCTGCCAAACAGCACAATATTTCTGACTTCATCATCACAATACAATACAAGGAAATAATGTAAGTTTTTTGTTCCAATCTTCGATAGATTTTCACAACACCGTAAAATGGCTAGTCGTTAAGGTATTAGCGAACGAATAGGCTTTGAAAAGGAAAATATCCTGAAAGTAGGCTATTAACCCGATGGAAGGATGGCGCAGTCCGCATTGCGGGGAACTGGGTGAAATACGGTACAAAATGGCGCGAAAGGACTTGTTACATAAAAGTTATAAGCGATTTATATCGTCTTAAACTCACACCGAAGCTTGTAAATTCCGTCGTAATTTATTACAAACTCGACCGTGAATTTTCTTACCTTACCGATGGATTATCAAAACAAACTTTCATACAAATCTTGTCCTGGCAATTACGAACACAAAAAGAAATCTACCAAATCAGTCAAGGCTTTCTCAAGTGGTGATCATGCGGCAATAGGGTATTTTCCAATTTAATAAAAACTATTTTAATTTGAAGATTGGGACGATATATTTGACATAAAAATAAAATTATTTATATCTATTTTCTCAATGAAAAAAATTATTAAAATCAAATTTATTTTTCGTTGTTTTGAATTTACCGCCTAAACGCTACTTACGATGACTTTTTTGACGGTGACGTCAGCTTTGTGTAAACGGCACCGGTACAAATACTTATTTTGGCGCAGTTTTAGAAGTATTTGTGCACAGGGCACCGCACACCTTTATCACTTTCTATCCATTAAAAATCTTGGTAAATTATAAAGTCGACATTCACTTGTTTACTTACTACGTTAGTTTACACAAAGTTGACGTCACGTGATAAAAAGTCACAATAGGGAGCGTTTTAGCGGTAAATTGAAAACAACGAAAACTAAATTTGGTTTAAATCGTTTTTAATTGATAAAATGAATATTAATCAATTTATTTTCATTTTTCTGTTACATATTTCGTAACAATCTTCAAAATAGAATATTTTTTAATAAATTGGAAAATACCCTTGATTTTTATGTAGATATTTTCAATTTTTCCCGTGAATTTTTTATTAAAATTAAAAACAATAACGAATTTATGGTGTTTGTTTTTATAATTTTATCTAGCTGACGTCCAAACGACTTGGCGTACCTCTAAAACACGTCGGTATCTTTTCCATAACATTCATTGAAATATAAATAATTTAGTGAACCAAACGTGTTTCTTTTTTACTATTATAATGTAAAATTGTGAATACAAGTGTTCGCAATTCTGAATCTCAGCAACAACTAATTTTAATTCAAGGATATCGAACACGGAAACGGGTCATGCTGGTAAAACAATCTCTTGTGAATAAAATTGCAACAAATTGCCGGTGACATTTTGTATTTTTGTACAGGCAGCGAGCAGTAGGATAAAACAGCACGTTTTACACAACCTACACATTTTCTTCTTGCAGCCTACTAATTTTGTCGCATTATTTTTTTGGCCTAATTCTAAAATTCTCTCGACTTTTTCATTTCCAATTTCGTCAATTAGCTATGAAATGTCTACGATTATTTTTCGAACCTATTTTAACTGACCAACTGCGCACATTCCCCATTCTAGATAAGAACAAAAAAAAAATCAGGGCTAATAATAAAATTCGAGGATTAAGTAGGGTATTATGAACTTCTTTAGACTTTTTCGATTCAAGTTCGACAATTAGCAACGAAATGACACCGATTATTTTCAGATCTACTTTAACAGACTGACTGGCGACATTCCGTGCAGGTACTAGAAATAATGTTTTTATAAAATCTTTTAGATGTCGAATCCAGCACCGTTTGTGAAGTTTCGCCCATTTATTTTAAAAAGCCCTGTTTACCTGCACATAATTTTGTATCATCCATACGAATATGAAAATATAGATAGTTCAATCCATGAAGACGCGCCCCACTCTTTGACACTTGTAATGAGAGCGGTCAAAAACAAAGGAAATGGGCAGAGAGAGGCGCGTCATCGTGGATTGAACTACCTGTATGTTAGTATGTTGTGTATCTTATGTCTTAACTGTTGAACTGATTGGGAAGAAATATGGCGCTCGGATAGACCATGTCCTGATCTAGGACATACTTTTATTACGGTAGGACGTTCCAGAGCGACAAATTCCGACAGGCACGTGGGTGAAGCCGCGGTCTATAGCTAAGTATCGTAATAAGATTACTCACTCTTCAGTATCCAAGTCAAGTGCGATGCAGTCATTCTTGCTTCCAGACTTCATTCTGGCGCTGCTTGGCTTCTTAATTTTCTTCTTAGGTTTGGCTTTCTTTGCAACTGGTCTGATGGTCCCCGAACTCACTGGGAGCGCCGGACTCACCGCTGGGCAGGTCGGCGTTGGCGTGTCTTGGCGTGGCTATACGGAAATAGAAAATAGTTTACATATTTTTTTAAGGTGTTACAGTGTTGATGGGTTATTTGAGTAGACTGGTCCAGTTTTGGATAACGTTTCTGGAACTTTAACAAGGGATTCTAGACAAATTATATACATTTCGTATAGACTTACTCGTACAGTCGCATTAAATTAGTATTGACAATTACAGACCCTAAACTATTGAAAAAACATTGGTTGAATTTTAAAGTTATCGTAAAATATAGGAAACTTCGTAAGTTTTAATCATTCGTGTCCAACTTTGTAAACGAAATTATTCCGATGCAAATCTCGTTATAACTTTCATTACAACTATACATTGAAAAACTTCAAATAGTTTCGTATGAATATGAGCCACATGGCTACATGTTTTGAACATAACAAACAATTAACAACTTCTAAGCATCCCAGACGCCTGTTTTTTCATTATTTTGCGTAGCGAATGAACCGTCAGTATTCTGTTAATGCAATTCGGCAATACTATTGAATATTCTAAAAGGAAGAATACGGAAGCGTGTTAAATATTTAAGTTTTGCAGCTGGCGTGTGAATCTGGCCTTAGAACGCCGGCTAAAGAATAACAAAGCAGCACAAAGGGTCAAGGATGGTAGAAATACTCTAGATTTAGAACATATGTAGGCAGCCTGTGTAAGTGGATTTAAGAATAGCTAAGTCTTCTCACTATTATGTTGGCTTAGAGTTTCTAAAGCCTTATACAGCTAACGTGATGAAACAGGTCAGAAAAAAATAATCTGGATGAGGAATATGCGGGAATAATTTTCCTTCAGATGTAATGTAAATAGTGCGAGAAAAAAATAATCTGGATGAGGAATGCGCGGGAATCATCTTCTTTCAGATGTAATGGAAATAGTGCGAGAAAAATATTTTCTGGATGAGGAATGCGCGGGAATAATCTTCTTTCAGATGTAATGGAAATAGTGCGAGAAAAAAATTCTGGATGAGGAATGAGCGGGAATAATCTTCTTTCAGATGTAATGGAAATAGAGCGAGAAAAAAAAATCTGGATGAGGAATGCGCGGGAATAATCGTCTTTCAGAGATTTTGAAATAGATTCTTTTAAGTAAACACAACATAACGCCTGTATTCCGAGGTAAGCAGAGGTGTGTATTGACATAAACATCACGCTCCAAAAGGAGCGAAGACTTAGGCAGAGGTGCACCTGTTATATGCTACACCCACAGTTCGTTAGTATGTTTAAGTACCATATAAAAGGGGGGTGAAAATATTGTATTAATTGCGCACCAACTAAAGAACTAAGGTACAAGATAAGTAGCAAGAAATACAAGCTTTTTTCAGTTATAGATTAGAATCTTCACTTCGTTAATGGTATTTGTTATTAGAGTGTTTTAGAAACAACACAGGAAAATTGCATGGAAACGACCTAAGTTATAGAGGTTTAATGCGTAAAGTTTTGATTAACAAATTGACTTCAACATACCACGTTTTCGTATATCGTGAAGTGCGTTATACAAAACGCAGAGAAATGTATGTTATTTGTACACTGCATCTCAGATTTATGAAAGGATGTTATGGTAAAGTTATTAAGTAAATATCAGCAATATAAATAAGGATAATCAAGTCATAGAAATAGGTCGACAGAAATAAATAGAGGAATTCAGAGGTTTACCGGCACCGACACTTTCCAGTACTTTCGCAAATCGTTTTGGCAAGCATCACTGGTATCTCAACAAACCCACACTTATTGTAATTTCTTCTTCGTTCGAGCGAACGGATCGCTTTCAAATATAACTGCACAAAACATGTCAAGGCTGTCAATACAAAGGTTAACTGTCTAACTGAAACACCTGAAACTGTTACATATCCGAAACCGATATTTTATTTTACACTTTCTGTTATAATTATCGACTAATTGACTAATTAATATGTGCAAATTGACAGGAGGTGGAAGCGGCACGGTAGTAACAGTGATAATGCATCGTATTGACATTTTGTACATTTTGGCATGATGCCAGTTCGTGTGAACCGATGCCACAATAAAATCTAAAGTGTACAGAATTAAACAGACAATAAAACAGGGCTAGTCGAGATGTAACCAGTAATCATTAAACGTGTCACAGCAACGCGGCTTCGCGACAACATTTTAGCCAGTGTTAAACATTTTAAAATTGCTTTTAAACAATCACTTTTTATAATTTTGACACGTCCTTATTTAATTCTAGTATTCATCGAATCACTTACTATATTTACGTTAAAGTTTTTAACAGTTCTGACATAAAGACTTGTGATCAACATTTTTCTTCGAGCGCACGCCAAGTTCTGCTGAAAATCGCGCCAAAAACAACAGACAAGCGGGCGCCACCGTCAAGTCTTCAGGATCAATAACTAATTGAAAACTTTTTAATATTAGTTTCATAATTCGTGAATGAAAAACTTTCAGTGTTCGTGTTGTTCAGTAGCAGTTTGATGACAAAAATATTGATTTTATTTCACTATGTTTTCGCGGCAATGCACTACTAAATTATTACTCAAGCCACACTATACAATAAAACCGATACAGTAAACAGTATTTTCAAAGAAATAGTTAAGCAATATTTCAAAACTCACATTTTGCGAAAACTTCTTCCAAACTTTTTCAAGAAAACCCATGCCTAACCTCCAAGATATACGCGCGTCTTCAACGGAACCACGTCACTGACTAGCCAAGGCGATCCCGTCATAACTTCATTGCATGACACACTAAAGCCTGGCCACCTCTTGCATAACCTACACCACTAACCACGTCACATTAATAAAAAGAAAAACTTCTTTTAAAAATATCTTTTGTAAAAGAATTCCACTATTTCCGCGAAGACTGAAATGTAAACAATCGTTGCTTAGTCGAGTGATGTGAGTTGGCTGGTCGTAAACTTTTTTTATAGTCGCCACCTTATTATTAAGAAATTTGATTTTATTGTGTTTTACATGATTGAAATGATATAGGGGACAGTTATGGTTTTTGGCAGTTTATTGATGGTGTCTACAGTTTGGTTTATTTTACAAGGATTTTGTGTGTTTTTTTTATGATACTGTTAAATTTGACTTTGTGACACGCTTCTTAAAAGCTCAGTTTTTAAAGATCCAAAATGCAAATTATTTTCACAAAAGCTTTCAAAATCTCTCGATTAAATTCACATATGATCACCTCGGGTACGACCAGACATTAACAGAAACGTCATATTCGCAAAATCAACCGAGAAAAACGCTGGTTTGACACATTTCCAAGACAAATTCAGATTTAACACAGGATTTAAAGCACGTGGTCCAGTTAGAGCAAACTCCTATAATATACCACGGAGGAATTTGAACATGAGTCATGAACAGTGAAATAAACAATCTCACGAGACGTGAATAATCTCTTCAGACAAATTATGAATAGATTTTGAATAGTGATGACGGATAAACGACGGAAACAATGTGTCTATTACGTTCAAAATGGACTAGTGACGTATAGAACACGGTAAACGGAATAGGTATATGGTTCAATTAAATTAACACGTGCGTAAATAACAACTAATACCGAATTAATTCATACAAATAACAAACTTATATTCCACCTATCCAAAAGACTGGGGGCAATACCGGGTTGTATGGTAATGGTTAGCCCAGTAGCGTGCACAGTTTTTAGACAGGGTAGGCAGAAAATAAAAAAAAACCTAAAAAAAAAACAAGATAACCGATTTCTGTAGGTCTACCTACACAGCATGCAATGTGAGGCAATTAAATGAATCACATGGTTTTGTATTGAATTTACGATTGACTTTACCTTTAGTTTGTACCTATTAATTGCAAATCTATGTATGTACAGTCGCCAGCAGGTCAAGCTATCCCAAACTGTCAAATTTGAACATAAACCTTATTCCTTTGTAATAAAGTTGAAAAACTATCAAATAAATTTGACAGATTGGGGTAGCTTGATGTGCTGGCCTCTGTACAACTTACTTTTCACGATCACTTCCTTTTTTTTTCACCAATAGATACTTTTGAAAATGCATCATTTTTTCATTTCTCTATACACACACCACCTGAACAACTTGCAGTGAGAATATTATCTATTTATCAACGTTAAAATCTTAAATACACGCTATCATAGCTCACAACCAAAACAAACAATCGCATCGGAATGAAAGCCAGGCCTTGGGTCACCCTTCCGATGACCCAAGGGCTGGTTGAAATCTCAAAACGGCTGGTTGACAGGAAGTGTCAACCAGCCGTTTCGAGATTTCACAGAGACCATGACTACCATGAGCACTCGGACGCCAAGGTCCGAGGTTTTCAAACCCAAACGGCTCGAAATGACCGGGATATTATGCCTTAAACTTAAAGCAAGTAGGACACAATGAGGCAAGGTGGAGCGACAATCTAAGTAATCTAACCAGCCACCCGACTGGTTACAGCTGGATAAGTGATGAAAGTAGCCGGCAATCGGGATAAATGGCGTGAGTTTAGACAGGCCAAAGTCCAGCAGTGGACTGTTAAAGGATGATTGATGATACTCAAGTGAACTGTGTAATTCAGGCGTGACTAATCAACACTAGATTATATTACATGATTCAAGGTAAATATATGCTCATTAACGATTTCAGCGCTTTCATGCTTGTATTAAATCGTGTTTGTGACTAAAATACCATAACGACATCATGCGATAATCGCACGCAGTTAATTTTCAAGAATATTACGAAAACGATGTCTGTATTTACTTTCGGATGCTGCTAACAAGTTTAGTATATGATAAATTATTTAATTTCTGTCAGTAGGTATGTGAAAAGACTTTTACAAGTCAATCATGATTATTTTAAAATCTAGATGCAATCGGCTTTTTCTATCAACTACTCTGAGAATAAAGGCCGAAGCAAACTCGGAGGTCAGTGTCTTCTAAAGTCCAGATTTACTAGGGGTGTTCAATAAAAAGTGATAATGAGTATGAAGCAGTTTTATATTATTTATTGTTATTTTATTTTTCGACATTATCACCGTGTCGTTTTTCTAATCCTAAGATTTCCCTTCTTGATAAAATCTTCATTTTGATCGCCTAAAAGATCATGTATGGCGGCAATCGCTTCCTCATCATTGCCATACCTTGTTTGTGACCTCTCAGTTTTTATTTTAACCGCGGGAAGAGGTAGTAATCACTAGGTGTAAGGTCAGGTGAGTATGGAGGATGTTCCATCAATTCAAATTCAGCATCTTGGATAGCAGTCATCGCAACTCGGGATTTGTGTGCGGGAGCGTTATCTTGGTGAAACAACACAACTTTAGCAAGTTCGCCGCGGCGATTTTCGCGTAGTTCCTGACGCAGCTTTTTTTTTGTTCTGCATATAAGGGCCCCGTAATAGTGGCTCAATGATTGAGATATTCAATCATTATCACTCCTTGACTGTTCCAGAAAAGAGAGCCCATAATCTTACCGGCGGATAGAATTGCCTTTAACTTCTTAGGCGTTGGAGATGACGGCCTCTTCCCAGTCATGGACTGTTGTTTCGTTTCAGGATCATAATGGTGGAGCCATGTTTCATTCATAGTTACGAAGCGAGCCAAAAATCGGTCAGGATCTTGTTGTAACAATTCCAAATTGATTTGAGAAATCCGCAGTCTCGTTTGTTTGTGCTCGTCTGTAAGCATTCTAGGCACCCAGCGCACTGATACTTTTTTTATGCCCAAATGTTCATGTATATGTACTATGGATACTTCCTATCGAAATCTTTAATTCTTCAGCTACAAAACGAACAGTAACACGACGATCTGCCAAAACAATTTTTTCTACTTTTTTTTATTTGTTCGGTACGGTAACTGCCGTCGTAGGGCGTCCCGAGCGCGGGTAGTCTTTAGTTAAAGTTCTTCCCTCTTAAACTCGGCACACCAACGCGCAACCGTAGAATACGGACGAGTATTAATGTTCCTTTCAAGTCTAGATTTACTTGCTCAGTAGTAAATATTTTCAGGCAGAGATATTTTATTACGGCGCGAATTTCAATTTTATCCATTTTGCATACCACGCTCCGACACGACGAAAACAAAATGACTTCTATGTTACAAGCTTTTTTAAAATAAGAAAAGAAAATCAATATTTTATTTTTTTATTTTATCAAATATCTGGGCTTAACCTGCCAGTACTACTTTTTATTGAACACCCCTCGTAACTTTGGTCAGATCATATGAAGACCACGTAAATTGGTGTCTGAAATGGTCTTTTCAAGAAAGAATCAAACTGATTGAGTGGACCCCGTTCCAGTAAAAGTGCAATACCTACGCGGTCAAAATGTATGGAAGAGCTGATGATGTTTTTTTGTATAACCGACGACAAATTTCTACTACTAGAATGATATACTGAATTCATGGTTACAGTTTGCGTACTGGTTAAAATGTATCCTGTATGAAACCTTATTGAATCAAAGCTATGATATTCTAAGGTATTTTATCAGCCTGTTTGCTTTTGGCTACTGCCTTTCATGATTTCGCGAGACCGATCACTCGGCGATCGATCTTGCGCGACGCCCGCGCTACCTACATAGCACACGTTTCGTATGCCAAATGCATATGACTGCTGCGCTCACGCATCGCTAACGCCGACGCTCGCAGTATCACATGACGGCGCCGGCACCGCTGATTCCGGTGATTCCGCTGAATGTAACAGCAACAACTCTGGCCATTTTATGATGATTGATATGATACGTCATGTTGACGTATTTTAGTGATGTCAATGTAGTACCGCGCTGCGTAGCAGGATATGCTCGGAGTTTCTTTGAAGCATAATCAGAAATGACACTGTCCTAATAAGAATTCTAGACGCAGGCAAAAAGACTGCAAGGCTTAAATGGCACTGGGCGGGTCACGCCAGCCGTATGCACAGTGACCGCTGAGCAATAGTCGCCACACGGTGGGTGCCTGTGGATGGACGGCGCTGCCTAGGCCCGAGACGAGGTGGTGTGACGACCTTGACGCGAATTCCAAGGGTTGGATCGAAGTGGTCCCGAAATAGGATGGCTGGAGTTATTTGGGGGAGGCCTTTGCTCAACTAAAAAAACTTGAACTAAAAAAAATATCCGGAAAACAACTGGAGTTAGGTACCGACATTAGCCTGTCGAATCCTGGAGTGGTGACCGCGTATCGGCAAGCGTGGGCCAGCTAGATGGACCGACGATCATAAGAAAGTGGCTGGGACAGATTGGATGCGGGAGGCGGAGAACGTGTTGTGGCGCAACCTGGGAGAGACCTTTGTCCAGCAGTGGACTGAGTTGATTGAACGAATGTAATATAATTTACCTTTGTACAGTCGCCAGCACATCAAGCTATCCCTGTCAAATTTTCCCAATTGAACATGAACCTTATGCTTATGGAATAAAGTTGAAAATCTATCAAAGAAATTTGGCAGGTTGGGGGAGCTTGATGTGCTGGCCTCTGTACATCGAAAATTGTTTATTCGATCATTCGTTCTTTTAAATGGCTGATAACATCGATCTACACTCGGCTACACATCAAGCTATACATTTCCAGTTTACGCTTATCTTGCAGTGTACGGAAATCCTCTACAATGCGAGATCAGCTTATGCTGGAAATTTATAGCTTGATGTTAGGCGTGTCTGCCTCTAGCCTTTTTCCAACTTTGTTGTGATCAGCTAACAGTATAACTGACTGGATGCAGCTGAATGCATTTTTTTAACATGGAGCAATTTGGTTGCATCTCATGTCTAATTTTTTTTTACTTCGATCGACCTGATTATGACCAATACTCAATACTCTTTGGTAATACTGGTAGTCAGACTCAGTACACTACGTGTTTTTTTTCTTTGCATGTGTGCATATCAATCATCACAAAACAAACATCGGCAAATTAGTACAAAACCAAATCTTCCACTCACCACATCCATATCAGGCTCAACGTGAACAGTTTCATTGATAGCTGTGGTCCTCAATAGATGCATATCATGTCCGCAATGGTCCTTCATCACAGTCAGTTCCTTCCGAGGACGGATTGGTTTGGCTCCAGCACTGGAGGAGCACCTGGTGGGACTAATGGTAGGTGTGTTGCCAAGGTTTGCGATGGCCGAACCGTAGGAGTAACCAAAGCCAGCGTTATCTTTGGCGCGCTTCGTATTCGTCGATTGGAAGGATAGGCGGCTAAAAAAAGAAGAATGTTGATTTAGTTATGGTTAAGTAAAGCAAGGCGTGATCCGAGGTCAAGAGCAAGCCCATACATACAGCAATAAAAATATCCTAACCTTTTTTTATATTAAAGTAACATTATTTTCGTTTTATGACACAATCTGTGGAGTAAATGTGATCGATTAACTCATCTACTAATTGCTCATTGGCTAATGTATCTTTAAATATCTTGGTGTATACCTCGACAGAAGTCTTACATGGAAAAAACACATTTTCACAAAATGGAAGCAACTTAGACTGACACTAAAAAAGTTCTACTGGATAATAGGACAAAAGTCTCAATTGCTTCTGGCGAATAAAACCCTCTTATACAAAGCTATAATCAAGCCTATATGGACCTATGGCATCCAGCTATGGGGAACAGCATCACACTCTAATATAGAGATCATTCAGCGATTCCAGAACAAGCTTCTAAGAACAATTACAAACGCCCCATGGTTTGTACCAAATGAAGCACTACATCATGATCTGAAAATTCCGACAGTCAAAGAAGAAATAAAAAGCTATATCAGGTCATACAAGGAAAGAATAACTCGCCACCCAAATAACCTGGCAAACCACCTAATGGATAAAGAAGGAATACGCAGGCTAAAACACAAAATCCCACAGGATTTCATTGGACAAACTTAGCTACATGCTATATTAAAACTAGGATGTGTCATAGGATGCATACCAAGCAAGACATCTAACACGTCATAAAAATTACTGAATGTCCTAATAGATAGTGACTGATTGTAAGAAAAGGGAGACAGAAAAAAAAAATTACTTAACATATTACTCTTAACAGTGATTAATCAACCCTAAATGAAATTTGTAAAATGGGCTTGAGCAAGGTACCTATAATAGAATACATGATTTCGAAGTAGGCAGCTAAACTAAAATAGGTTTAATAACATTATAGCTCTATTAATGGAAAATTTTAAAATTCCACGATAAACCATATGACTTTCAACCTACTCTCCATATTAATAGAGCTCAAGTTAGCGCGTTATATCGCATGCGTCAATTTTATTTTAGCGTCACGCGCGTCATTGCTAAATGCTAAACATTCGTCATTCTGTGGCTACAAAAAATGAGTATGATACTACCTTTCTTGATTTCACCATACAACACAATATAAAAATTGTTCCTTTAAATATCTAAATTAATTAGCTTTTATTTGTGGCCAGCAACATGATATGACATCACAAACTCATTTAGCAAATAACTGTAAAAAAAAAACTTCCCATTTTCAGTAAAACTTAATTTCATAATAATTTTATTGTAGAATGATATTAATAATGTGAAGACTACCTTGTTTTTAAATCCACTGAGCCGATACAATGAGCGGACACCTACCATAATCCTATTAACATACTGACCCACGTTTAAACTAATAATAGCCTTTTGCCCTGAGTGGGTGTAGGTGTAACTTTCTTAAAATATATCACCTTTGCCTACACATAAAAACATAATCTAATTACAGTACCCAAAAGGTCAAATTCTTATAATCATCAGTCTTACCCTTATCCCCCACACATCTCTTTACAATGTCATGTCAGTAGTCACCCCCCTTTCTAACCAATCATCATTTACACAGTCCATCCTTTGTATCTATGGTCTCCCCCTACTCTTATAGGTCAAATTCTCATAATATTTGTAAGAATAGCTTCTGCAAATTTCATTTTGAAGCATTTACTTCCTAGATACTTAGATAAATATCTGCTCTCCTCTACATAGATAAGAAATGCTTACAATAGTTTGACCTTTCTTATTAAGGACAAAACATTTTGACATTAGATACTCGAATATATTTTTAGCAGATTATATATATCCATAATTTCACCTTAACATCCCTTAAAAAGAATTATTTTATTTGAATTTAGCTAATCTATTATGCGACATGAAACCAACTGGATTAATCACAAAAAAATAATTTTGGAATTAATATAACTGTATCCCTGATAAGATAAATACATAGTGACAAGCATATAAATACTCTATGATACAATAAAAAACGAATTAATAGTTTGAGCATGTGTATAACCTAAAAGAGCAATTGAGGCTGCCAAATTAATAGACACACTTCCTAATAGTACAATTCCAGATAATAGAATTTATCATTCAAAACAAGGACTGTAACAAATCATATTACCTACCTATATTCCAGTTCCACAATCAAAGAGCCTAACACATTAATCACAAAATAAATAGCATTCCAACATGCAAAATACCTCTAATATTATGAAAGACAAATCAATTTATTCAATTTGTATTGTCAAGTATTCCATTACATGCAAAAATCAAGTTATTGAATTGCTGTTTTGATAGCTAATTACATAGTTCCCACAGACACAATAATGATAACAGATAAGACTAACAACTTACTTATCATATCCTGGTATCGGAGCACCTATATTAAAACTGCAGTACAAGTTGTCAGATTCACTGGCAGCTCGCTGTCTTCTGCGACCTTCTAAGTTAGCTTTCGAGTCCTGTTTGTTCTTAGGTTTTTTGAGTATACTGTGAAGTGGTGAACTTGGTAAAGGGTTATTGAGTATTGATTTCAAAGGCTGTTTTGTTGCCTGCACCTCCATCATTTCCTGGTCAACTTTTTCTAGTAGTTCCTCAACTTTTGGCAATCGGTCATCTACTTTAGTATTGGAGAGTGTTGTAACAAGTAAAGGTCTGCATGGGTTTTTTGGGTATAATTTTGATCTTCCTGGCTGGTAACTGGGGATAAACAAAGTAATTTGTTGTCATGTTACCATTACACAAGTCTTTGAAATGTTTTGAATTTGCATTATGTCATTAGGTCTGGAAATAACACCTAAATGGAGAAATTAATGAGATGTAAATAGCATGCATACCCTTGGTTCACCAAACTATTGTTGACATTAGATTAGATAACGAGCAGTGTCCAAGCACTACAAGCGTATAGGTTATGTTTATGGAGCTCACCCATGGTACCTGTCCTGCTCATGGGCCATGACGTAGTCGCCGTTCTCGGCGGCCGGCAGCGAGCACTCGTGACGAAACCTCGCGGCCGTGTAGTGCGGCTCGCTGTTGTTCAGCGTGAAATGGCTCTTGTTGGGCAGGGCTCGGTGATAGCGACAGTAACTGTCCACGGAGCGGTTCGTTTCGCGACTCACATCCTCGTACGGCGAACGGTCCACGCCTTCGCTGCGGCAGCGGCGCCGCAGTATTCGCGCTGGCTCCCGACCAGACCAATCCAGCACCGACCCCAAAGGATCACACACGTCGAACCCGGCTTCGTAGCTTGGGCACGCTCGCCTACTATCCATATCCGACCCGTCTAATCGCGACGCATCGTCGAATGTCCACATGGATTGCGCACCAGGAATTTCACTATTACACTGCTAATTTTACTGGGAACCACTGAAACATGAACTTTTTATCGGCGTCGACGAGGCCAGGGGGCGACAGGTGACAGATCGCCATTCGACAACCGCGATACAACGTGCCAGGACTCCCGCCAAAATTGAAAGAAAATGATATTCTTTTTATAAATAAATTAACAAACCTTCAAGAAAAGATACTCCTACACGAATTACGCTTTGACACAATCACACACTATGCACCGTTATTTTAATAATGCCCATAGTAATGGCGATCGTGGTACACAGTACACTCAAATACTCTAGTGTTTTTTCAGTTGTTGTTTACTTATTCGTTAAACAACAAAAACCTAGGTCCAGTCGGGGGTAACTATAGTGCTTTACTGTGGTTTATCTTAATGCGAAACGAAGTTACATTGTACAATATCGATCTCTAGAAAGAGATATTGAAAATATATTTTTTTAAACACTAGATAATTTATTTTTTTCTCTACACATAAATATAGCTTGACTAGTAAATATCGTTGCTTGTGGATTTCCGCCGTCACTTTCCAGTCAAACGCTTATTGTATGTGTGTGAAAGAGAAAACCCATTAGTTCAGTGTACTGCCGCAAGTGTGTTTGAATTTGTTTGGTTGGTAATTTTGAATTTCATTGAAGATTTTGGTGGATTGAGCGCATGGTTACAACATTTATTTGACAATGAACCTAATAACGGTCTCAAAATCATAACTAAAAGCTATAAAAAAGTCTCAAATATTAAAATAGTTATATTCTAAAAAGCTTTTTTCGTATATCACCATTTTCTTCAAAAAGAAGATTTCAATAGTATTCAGACCTTGAATGCGAGCAGTTTACAAACAATGGATCATAGACTCACGTTCGCGTTGTCATTCGCGGACACCGAAACGGGTGGTATAAGTGATAGCTCATCGAGAATAAGATCCCGATACTCGACACAGAACAAGAAAAATAGAAACATTCGTAGCCATTAATAATAAAATTATGAAGATGATGATGGCTAACATTTTTCGAGACGATCTATGTAACAAATTCTCGCTGATTTTATGGAATGTTGGTCACCCTACTGCTTTGATCAACAAACGGTAGGTGTTGATGATTTTAACATTTTTAACGGTTAATTCTGTAAGCAAAAACGTAAGAAAATTTGAATTTCGCGCTATGACCGATTGATTACAGTGGGGCTGGGGCAGAGATAGAGAAACAAGACAGGCTTGTACAGTGTGTCAACTGTATCATGACTAGGTTGCTCACTTCTTGATGAACTAATACTGTCTTGTTGAAACCTGAACTGGCTTATTTTTATTGATCACCTGTTTTGAACGCGTGCGGACGAAAATTAAATAAGTAATGTTTGTAGAAAAATATTATACACTTTATGCCACAACAGAGACATAAATGACTTGGCGCGGGGTCAACTTTTCATTTGTGTTTAAACTTAACCTCTGTGAAGATCGGACCTGAGGACACAGGAGCATACGGTGGAGGTCTGCCCGACTGAGGTCGAGCTGTGCCGTGTCCCTGTAGAGGCGATCGGGGGCGGCGATCCCTCGCGTTCGGCCCTGGTCCAGTCCAGGCCATGATACGGAACGACGCCCTCACGACCATAGGGTCGCTAGCGGGTCGAAGGGTATAGAGCCTCCGCAGGAGACGCCCTGGGCGTCGGGAATCTCAGGCTGATTCCCGGCCACCGTAGGCGCGGGCTTGCGGACGGCGAGTAATGGGTAGCTCGCTGTCTGATAAGGACCAAACCCGGGTCGACGGCGCGTTGTATTCCACGCGCGCCTCATAGAGATGTCAGCACCAACTGGTGGGAACTGTAAGGGCCGATGCCTGCCAAGGGTGCGGGACTGCGGGTTGTTCGAAAGAGATACCGTGGCCCCTGGCACACAGGCAACTGAGGGAACACGGGTGGGTTTTAGTCAGTAAAATTCTGACACTCCTGCTCCTCCTGCTGCACCCAGAACGGGAGAAGTTATTTGATGATTTCCCAACCCCAAAAAAAACCTCTGCACATTGACATATTTATTACTGGGTAATATAGTTTAAATCAATGCCTCCGCATGTATTTTGATTTGTTACTAAAGTAAAAATAAATCCCGTAGCAAAAAAAAAAAACTATAACGACGTAAAACCAGCCAAACGTAAAGTACAGACGCCAGCACATCAAGCTGTCCCCAAACTGTCAAATTTTCCCAATTGAATATGAACCTTCATCATTTCAGCAGAAAGACGTCCACTGCTGGACATAGGCCTCCCCCAAAAGGGGGTTCTGCCCTAATCGCCACGCTTGGCAGGCGTGTTGGCCATCGCAGTATGGTAGTAAAATGCATAGAGAACGCTGCTGCCCATCCTCTAGTAAGTCCCATAGTCGCCTTCTACGAACTTCTTTTACTAGAAATGGGATGAACATGAACCTTGTTATTTGCAATAGGTAGGGTTGAAAAACAATCAAAGAAATTTGACAGATTGGGGTAGCTTGATGTGTTGGCGTCTGTACAAAGAAGTTTATAGAACGTGCTTTCACGTTACGTTTTAAGAATTGGCAGTATAAATTCTGAATACAAAATGTTTACGTCTGCGCTAGTTTCACGGAATTCCGAATCTGAATTCCTAATCAGAATCTTAATTAGCTCCCTAATTTTATTGTGTAACAGACTATCAAGCACAATCTAAATGATTTTGTAGGATATGGGCCAGATAGTTTGCCGCCAGTATTTGTAAAGAAGTGTGCTACTAAGAATAGCTTATCTTTGCCGCTTAAAATAATATTGAACCATCCCATTGCAACATCACTGACTCCGACTGAATGGAAAATGGCCGTTGTACAGTCGCCAGCAGGTCAAGCTATCCCAAACTGTCACATTTTCCCAATTGAACATAAACCTTATTCCTTTGTAATAAGGTTGAAAAACTATCAAAGAAATTTGACAGATTGTAGAAGCTTGATGTGCTGGCCTCTGTATCTAGCACCTATTTTTAAAAAAGGAGATTCGAATGACGTGCCGAAATACCGTCCCATTTCACTTCTTTCAGTTTGCGCTAAACTTTTCGAATACCTGTTGTGTCCTATACTTACATCACACGTCTATCCTCAGCTGGTACCCCAACAACATGGTTTCTGTGTTCGTAAATCAACGATAATTTGGTCCACTACGTTAATGAAGTAAGTAGATTGATGGACTCTCGCGCCCAAGTTGACTCGATTTATACTGATTTCAGCAGTGCGTTCGACAAGGTGGACCATAATATCCTCGTGAACAAGCTTGAAGGTTTCGGCATATTTGGTTAGTTACTCCTTTGGTTTATAAATCATATCTCACAGAAAGAAAACAAAGAGTGGTTGTAAAAGGGTATGATTCACCAGATTCTTTTTCTTCATCGGGCGTCTCCCAAGGCTCACACCTAGGCCCAATCCTCTTTCTAATATTAATTCATCAATGACTAGTTCTATCAATAAAACACAGAATCTGCCTTATTTTCGCGGATAATTTCAAGATCTATAAAGAGATAAAGTAATCCGTTGACGTCCATTTACTCCAGGCTGACTTCGACGCAGTTCACGATTGGTGCGTACAAAACCGCATATCACTCAACGTCAAAAAGTGCTATCACTTATCATTTACCAGAAAACGCAAAATTTTACCTACGTCGTATTCAATGAATGGGGCAACACTACAAACAGTGGACACGATTCGTGACCTGGGAGTCCTCTTCGACTCGAAGCTCACATTTGTTAGTCGCATTGACATTATCACTGTGTGAAGTGTACTGGTCTATGCATCTCCAGTTTGGAACCCTACTTACCGCGTTCACGTTGACATGATTGAACGTAGCCAAAGAAGCTTCACCAGGTACCTTCGTTTTAGAAGCCCTAGCTGCCCACGGGATTCTTCTTACATTCAAAGGCTCAGTCATTTTAAAATGTGTTCACTTGAACACCGAAGAGACGTGACGTGACGGACCAAATCCTTCTATTTAAAATTGTAAGCGGTTTTCTAAATGTTGCCGATCTTCTGACGCAATTAAGTATAGCTGTACCCTGACAGAAAGCTATTAGATCTACTCGTGAAACTGTTACCTTTGCCACCACTGCAAGTCGTACTAACCTTGGTAGCACCGCACCCATGAACCGTTATTGTATTAACTTCCATCCCTTTGTTTGTCAGAATATTTTTTGTTTATTTTTAACTTTTAAGTAATCGAACTAACGATATCTTGTAAGTTCTTTAGATTACTCTGCTAGTGCTGAGCACTTCTGTAACTAACAATTCACAGTTCTTATAAGTGTTTGTAATTTTTTTTTGTGTTTGTCTTAGTGAATAAGTCGTTGAAGTGCCTTAACAATAAATAAATAAATATAGCATTAACCTTCTTAAAGTTCGGTTAAGTTCGAGAAAATTTTCTGCTCAACATCGTAAATAACACAATGAATGTTGTTGAACTGTCAAAATGAAAGCTTTATTTTTAATAATTTTAATTCAGAATACATTTTACATTTCTTAGATTGTTAGTAAATGCCTAATACTTAAAACTATGTAAGTAAGATTATTAATTATTGTAAAAAATGATCTATTTAATTTAACATTAAGTATAAAAAATTAGTTATTTAACATTATAGAGGGCACCTCCTGAGCAGTGAACGTTATTCTAATGCCTCACAACCGGGCAATCAAAACTTTCCAATATGGTATTCAGAAGGCTGTTGGTGCTGCGTCGCACCCGGCGCATCAGGGATGCCACTCTCTTATCCACTATCGCCGTAAAGTAATCCGTGTTGGCCTTAGCAAACATGCCTCATGCACTGCAAATGCGAGGCAACACCAACAGCATCCTGAAACCATTACTGTATAAAACCCGTAGGGCATCGAAAGATCTAGGAGGCTGCAGGTATAAAATAACTGGCATTATGCTTTAAAAATAGCAATTCTGACCTCTCTTGAGCACCGTACAAACCTGCGCGCCAGCATATTGGATGTCACCGCCAATGCCCTACGTTCTCGCTCGATATCAAAATCATCTGAGAGGTCCTTGGTGACCCAGTGCCCCAGGTACTTGAATTTGGTGATCCTACATATAGGCATTCTTCCAAGTCTTCACTTACTCTATCCGCCTTGAAAATAAGTAGTTCACTCTTCTTACTGTTATACCTGAGGCCATGTGACCCCGCGACCCACTCACAGATCCCAATGAGGACGTTAAGGACTCTGACAGATGGGTTCAACAGGACCATGTCGTTGGCATAACTAATATTGTTCATATACTCACCAACCACTGAACAGTCGACGCCAGCCCCGCTGAGCTCACCTATCAGCCCATTCACATACAGAACAGGTTAAAGATCCGTGGTGAAGTAAGGCCTCTCACTCCATAGTCCAACCTATACTCTGATGAACATGAGCCCGCCCACTAAACGTTATTGGTTTGTTTGCCGTACCAATATCTCAATATCTACTTCATTTTATAAATGCGTAAGTATGTGTCTGTCTGTGACACGCCTAAACCGCTGAACCGATCGTCATAAAATTTGGCAGAGATATAGCCTGGGATATGGAAAAGGACATGGGCTACTTTGGTAGACGTTGACCTGTGCTGCCACCTATCCTATACATATATGCCGGCTTTCCGCTTTTAACCAGATTTTGACGAAATACGTAAATGTTCAGAGATGGGAAAAAATCTCTACTACTCTGTCATGAGGATATAGTTTAATGTTATGGTAAGGCTCTAATCAAGAAAACATAGTGAGCTTTACATTATTTACTATAATTGTGTTCTGCATGAACTTTATCAAGCAGCCGTATGGCGGAATCTTCATTTATACATCCTGATTTTAACCGATACTCTTCTAATTTCTTCACATGAGAACAGTATTTGCACCATTCATCGTTTGAGATGGAGTTCAAAGAAATTCCCATAGTTTCTGACATTGCGTTGGATGGCTTCACAATGTTCACCTCTGCTACTTTCCTTTGTACTTTCCGGGGTAAAACACCGATATCAACATTATCCAATAAAAGTTTGTCTTTCTTTATTTTCCTTTTCTTCCCTGGTATAACAATTTTACTGGATGATGATTCAGCCAATCTTCTTTCACTTGCGATTCTTGTTACAGTACGTAAAGAAACACCTGAAGATTAAATAAATATGTGTATTTGAAAATAAGCACTACCTATATAAATTAACTTTTAAACCCGATTGTACAGAAGCCAGCACCAGGCTACTCCCCAAACTGTCAAATTTTACCAATTTAACATGAACCTTATTCTTATGTCATAAAGTTGAAAATTTATCAAAGAAATTTGACAGATTGGGGTAGCTTGATGTGCTGGCGTCTGTACTAAACTGTACAACAAGTATGGAGCGTGTAAGGATCGTAGCAGGTGGCGTTCTGCAGTTTCTGCCTACCCCATGGTGTGAGTTTATGTAGGTATATTCTAGACTGACATTACGATGGGTCTAAGTTGGGAACGGCCTAAGTTTAGGCAAAAACTAACTACTTAAATCAAAAACTCCCACCCCTAAGACGACCCACTGACCAAAAGTCATTTATTCAAACTAGGCTGAGAGTCAGCTCTTTTTGAACGTCAAAATTACCCCCAAAAACGACTTCACCACTTCCTAGTGCTTTAGCTGGGAAGAAGAAGTGGCGCAACAAACTCCATAGCAGCTATACTTGTAAAGTGGTCGTT
Source organism: Polymixis flavicincta (assembly GCA_949987655.1). Taxonomy (NCBI): domain Eukaryota; kingdom Metazoa; phylum Arthropoda; class Insecta; order Lepidoptera; family Noctuidae; genus Polymixis; species Polymixis flavicincta. The sequence goes on along the minus strand of OX465193.1, from coordinate 15,727,884 downwards.
TAGGATTTCTAACATCAGTGGGACTTTAGGATCTGCAAGGATGGTAATACCTATTACTCTATGGGTAATACTCACCTGTAGCAGCGGCAACTCGCTCATTTACCCTTTCGAATGGAATTATTGGGTCGCTATGCTCCCTCTCCTTTATAAAAAACTCCTTTACTTTTAGGACTACCTCTCTAACACCACTTTTTATCATTTTCGGCATGTTTTTTGAAATACCTAACAAGCAAAACAACACGAAATACGTAGATGTCAAAAAATTGACACTTCACAATCACAAGCTATGGGGGCGATATTTCTTACGGATATTTCCGATTTTGGCCACGCGCCAAAAGAAAAAGAACCTTCCAGCGCTTAAGTGGCCAGTGGCTTAAGCAGTGATAAGCGCCCTTTACAGTAAACTATGTACAGACGACAGCACATTAAGTTACCCCAATTTGTCAAATTTCTTTGATAGATTTTCACTTTGATGTACAGTCGCCAGCAGGTCAAGCTATCCCAAACTGTCAAATTTTCCCATTTGGTCAAGTTTTTTGCAATTTGCAGCCGTCTAGATGGAGATCATAAATGAGGCCAAGTAATAAATAATTCCATAAAAAAATATTTCATGAAAAGTAGGCTGCCAAGACTTAAATAGGTAACCCTTGCACTGTTCAAGGTTATCAGAGGGGCAATTCTGCTAATTTTAAGAACGTTCACAGTCTGATCTCAGTGTCAATCTGTCAAAAATTCCTCGAGTTTCCATACATTTCTGACACATTTTTGAAATTCGATTGTCGCTGAGATGACACTGCGAACGTTTTTAATTACGAGAATTGGCCTTCAGATCTAATATAGATCAAAGCTCCCAACTCTACAAACCTTACATCTTGGTCAAACTGTATAGCTTGGCCTTTCCGCGGCACAGAATCTCTTATGGGGCTTCACCATCATCATCATAAGCTCCACCACTTGTGGTTCCCGTATCCAGTGGATTCCTGCGGCCTATACAAAATCATTGGTTCACCTTGTGGGAGTCATTCCAACTCTACGTCTTCCGGTACACGGCCGCCACTCCAAAACTCTTTGGCCCCGTCAGCAATATGTTCTGCGAGCTATGTGCCCTGCCCACTGCCGCATAAGTTCGACAATTCTTCGGGCTACGTCGGTATCATTGGTTCTCCTGCGTATCTCTTCATTTTTGATTCAATCACGTAGCGAGACTCCCAGCATAACCCTCTCCATAATTGCTCTTTGGGTGACTTTTGGACTTTTAATAAAATTGTGAGCGACAACGTTTTAGTGCCACTTATGTCATCATTGGCAACATGCACTGGTCAGACTTTCATCTGTAGGCACTACGGTATTTGGGACGAGAAGATATCGCGTAGCTTCCCGAACGCTGCCCAGCTGAGTCTGATTTGACGATTGACCTCTTTCTCGAAGTTGCACCTATCTAACTGGACAGTTTGTCCTAGGTAAACAAACTCATCCATAATTTCGAGTGTAGTCTCCGATTTTATGAGAGTGTCCACTCTCATGAAGATAGGAGACGCTACATGGGCATTTGACATGACATTTGTCGAGACCCATTCTTTCGTAAGCTCCACTGAGATCAGCGAGCATTTTACCGAGGTCCTCAAAGTCTCAAGCATGTTAACTATATCATTGGCAAACCGAAGGTGAGTGCTACTCATCATTAATGTTTATTACAACCCCTTTTCAGTCCAGTACCTTAAAGATATCCTCTAGTGCAGCGGTGAATAGTTTCGGAGAGACAACGTCTCCCTATCTCACATACAGGTACATTATGTATAGGTTTCGAAGTCCGGTCCTGGAGTCGGACTGGCATAGTGACAATTTCGTACAGATACTTTAGCACCTCGATGTACCGATATAGTCTCCACTAATGCTAAGAGAGGCAGGTTATACTTTTCAGCCTTCTGTATAACCTGCCGCAGCATGTGTGTGTGGTCTACGGTGCTAAAGCCTTTATGGAATCCGGCTTCTTCGGAGGCTGGAGGTATTAAAACCTGCGCGCGGCAGCACTGCATAATGACTAACAATATCAAGAGGATAAAGATGTTCTTGATTTTGTAAAAAAGTGTTCTACATGTCACAAGACTAAGGGACTACTCACACTTATTCAGCTCTTGTCCATAGAAAACAACGATTTTGTATGAGATTCGTACGCGTCCGTTTAGCCGCTGAAAGCTGAACGGACTATATAACATCTAATTACCTTTAAACGAGCAATTCTTAATAATCTGAATTATATAATCTGAATCTCGGAAACGGCTCCAACGATTTTCATGAAATTTGGTATGCAGGGAGTTTCGGGGGCGATACATCTATCTAGCCAAGTTTAATTTTTCGAAAACGTCAAACATAACAAAAAAAAAACCGAACAACGCTCGGTCATCCAGATATTCGTTGTTTTATACGGACAAGAGCTGAATAAGTGCGAGTAGTCTCAGTCTTCTGACATGTAGAACACTTTTTTTTTGTAAGGGATGGATACAGTCGAAAAACCAGCAGCCTAATTGCGTAACGTATTAACTTTCTGATGACGATTCCGAAACTAAGCAAACTCCCTTCGTAATCGTGTTCTATAATCCGAATTGCGAAACTAAATTGAATCAAAATCTGTAGAATTGTATAGGGATGTTAATAAAATCTTGCCCAATCTATTACGTTTGCGCGTTTTGTTTCATAACATATGAACTATTCGCTTCCGAATAATATTACTATAAATTAATATTGTTTTAATTACAACTGGTGGTCTACTATTGCTTCAAATGAAAATATACAACGATTCCCTAAAAAACGTAAAACCAATTTATAAAACACTTTCTACCAAAAACTGCCATAATTGAAAAAAGCAACGAAACGTTACAATGTTCACGTTTTATTTATCTGTAGTCGATGAAAAAATCGTAGAAAAGCAGTGTTGTCAACTTATTGGGATAACTCCTAAAACTGGGGGTTTGGACACCCCAACTAGCAGATTAAATTTTGCTTTAGCGGCTGTTCGTTTTGTTTTGATTAGTCTAATTTAGTTTGTGGAAATCTGTTATTATAATAACACGATGATGGCATGTTTTTTTACTGTTTGCATGAAACCTGTGATAGTAATTTTCCCATTATATCTTTATAATACCGAAATCATTTTGGATTCAAACGCTAATATGAAAAGACTCTTCAGCATGACGAATATAGTGAAGTCACACAGAGGCTGTGCCCGTGTCGAGATCGAAAACAGTGTCATTTCGACCAAATAAATCCCATGGAAACATGCTTCCAAAATATAAAGTCAAGCCATTATTGTGTATCTAACAATCATCCATACATCTCCACTTACTTTTTCAGTAACTATTTTGTGATCCCTACTCAATATTATAAATGCGAAAGTAACTCTTTCTGTCACGCTTTCACGCCTAAACCGCTGAACTGATCGTCATGAAATTCGGCAGAGATATATTCTGGAATATGGAGAAGGACATAGGCTACTTTTATACGCGATAACCGACATCCACGCTGGTGGAGCCGCGAGCAAAAGCTAGTAATCTATAAAGTACGTGACGATGATTTGAAAAACTATGACTGATTGTGACATAATAAGTTTTACTTTCAATTTCAAATCTTCAAATGGACCTCAAAAAGGACGACAGAACGTCGCAAATCAGCAATAGGAATTTAAATAAAATTAAAAATTGCGATTAAGTGGAGTCGGGAAAAGTTGGCAACACTGTAACAAATAAAAAACTATGAAGTGTTTTTGTTTGTCTTGAATTTTGTTTTAAATTCGTTGTTTTATGTTTTTCAATAAACTAAATTATATTTACTATTCGCATACAAAGACATGGGCCTATGATAAACAGTATCGGATTATTTTTGTGGTTTCTGCACAGAACACGTAATTGGCAAATGGCAAGGAATAGGGTTCTGTCTTCGTTTTGTACTGGCTGCACTACGTCATAAGCTGTGTTTCTCAATAGCGAAAAGGACGAACCAGTTACCCATAATTCAGTATCAGCTGTAGTGCTGTAAGTAAGCCAATATAAACAGGAATTTCGTGTGTCTAGTGATTGTAACTTTCTTAGGTTAACTATTTATTTTGGGTAATAATGATTGTCTGTCAACCTCACATTCTAACTACTGAGATGTTGTTATTTGATATTTTGGTCAGTGGGTCGTCTTAGGGGTTGTATGTATGTAATTCTATCAGCATCTACATAAGCAGCAGATACTAAATTACAAACTATAATAACCAATTACAACCAACAACATAACGTTAATTATTATAACATTTTCGCAGACGATGCTAGAGCTACTAACTTCAATCTAATATTGACCTATGAGGGTTTTACCTCAAAGAATTTGGTGGCAATGCAGGACATTGAAAACCAAGCTTTTGTATTTATCATTGAAGGTGAGCTTTTTAACACAGTTAAGTATCAAGCAGCAACTCATAATTATGAATGAATTTTTCTTTGGGCGAACTTTATACTTAAATGTAATCACATCATAAATTTCATATGTCCCTATTTTTTACAGTTCTAGTTTCGTGCCATGTTAAATAAAGAAATAGCCATAGGTTGATGACGGCCTACTAAATATTGCCTAGTTTGGCCCATAATTAAGTACTTTAATTGAGCAGAAAATAATTTGATTTTGTTTTAAAATTGCAGGAGTCCCCGGAACACTTCCCCTGCATAGACATGAAAGCAGCATGAATGATGTTGGCTGTTGCCATTTGTTTCGGCTACTTCTGACATCACTGTTACTGCTACTGCAACTACTTCAGTTATCAAGCTGCTCAAGTGCAAAAGTAGAAACTGAAGATTGTTATGAACATAGGTACTAATTTTACCTATTTAAGAAAACTGCTGACTAGTTTTGCTCAACAGCAATATACTTAATATTATGTACTTGTGTTAATTGATATTGGTGTAAACTTTAATACTTACAAAGTGTTTTAATTATGAACTCTAAAAAATCATTAAAGTGATACTATTTAGAAAATAGCAGTGTTTATCTGAATTGTCATTTATTTGGTACATAAAGGTAAATTAAAAACAAATAAAATAATGGTTAACATAACTGCTTTATTTATATCATTTCACCCTTCTGACTACAGCATTTGTTCACATTTGACATGAATTTGTTGGCTATAAGGCAAAAAGAAATTCAAACAAGTATATTGTATAGATTAGTGGAATTTGGCAAATTTGGGCTACTGTTTTCCTGTGGAAGTCATTTATAATTTAATACAGCTTGGTAATGTTGCTGAGAGAAAGTTTACATTTTTCCTGTTTATATAGTTGAGCCACCTGAAAGATAAAAAAATAATTTAAGTACATCCTCATTATTTTCCATCATCCATTACTCATCCAGTCTTTAATAGGCCTCTCCCTTAAACGCTTCAATGCACAATCTACTGATGTACTTTACAAAACTACAATATTCTGCTATTAGATAAACAGTAATTAGATGCCTACAATTCTATTGATGGATAGAACATAGATACTTGACTAAAAAGTATAAATTATCTTTATTTAGGTACCTCATAGGCAAGTCATTTTTTTAATAATAAATAAAAAAATTGATGGACGTATTATTTAACTATATACATTGTGTATTAATATCAAGCAAAACCAATTCAATGAGAAATATTTTTTGTAGGCCTCCACATAATAAACATAACAAATAAATAGGTATTATGGTTTTTCAATATTTAGAAAACAATGTTCAATACTACCATAGTCTGATGCATGTAGAGTACAATGCTTATTTTGTGGATTTCCACCGAATGTAAAGAATAATATTGTATGATTGAAAATCTTCACACACATTGCATAGTAATTTTACAATGCAATGTGTGTGATAAACTTGACAGGCACAGGCCTCTCTGTGAGAGGGAGTGTACTGTAATCCACAGACAGAATAATTGAATTAGATATTTTTACTAACTTATTATTCACAATAATTAGTTGAAAAATATTTAAGGTACCTAGTAGGCCATCATCATCATTTCAGCCGAAAGACGTCAACTGCTGGACATGGGCCTCCCCCAATTTGGGGGGTTTGCTATAATCGCCACACTTGGCAAGCGGGTTGGCAATCGCAGTATGGTGGTAAAATGCATGGAGAACACTGCTACCCATTCTTAGTAAGTCCCTGAGTCGCCTCCTACGACACTGACGGGAAAGTACCTACCTACCTACTTTGCTTAAAGTAATTATGCATTGCCTTATCTATATTTTGTATTGACAACAAACAATATGTGTAGATACAATATTTAGGCATATTCAATAGGTTCTTTTATAGGAAATAATATTGATATTACCTTGAACAGACAATGATGTGGAAATAAGTCTGTATTTACGGTGTGTGTAGCTAGTTCATAGAAGTCTTTAGATAGGTACCTAATACATTGACATTAACTGCTTCTTCAATGTGTGCTTCTTTTGTTCTTCCTGTTTAAATTGATCGCTTTTTAGGTTTTCTAATTACAATTCGTAAATGCTCGACTGGCTTGCTAAGTTGGTGACATTATGATAAGTTTACGATACGAGGTACCTACGAATTTGTATTTCGTTAAAACGCCACCAAATTATCTCGTTTCTGAAATATCATCTAGGTAGGTTCTCTTAGTAGGAATCTTTATTTTAGGTTGTAAGCACACGTAACAGAAGAAAACGATTGCAATTATCTCTGTATAATCACCTCGTTGCTTCGCTATTCAAAATACCACAATACTGATATAACATTGGGGTTTTACACAAAATCACATTCACAGTTTATCAGGAAGACTACCACTTTTATTTTTTCGTTATAATTTAAGAGATTTAATGATTAAATCCCATTAAAATGTAAGAAGAAAAATGATTGCGGCGAGTACGTTGCCTTCGGCTTGCGAAACAGACTACTCGTTGGTTTCAAACAAACTGATAGCTGTCAAACTAGTTACGCAATTCGCTTTAGTTAGAAAAATAGACCGTATACCCAATTTTTCCCGACATATCATTCACTCTAATAGAATAGTAATCGCTTTCACAGATATTGGAGTTTCGCAATTCGAAATTCGTAAACTTAAGCAAATTGCGATAGAAACGAAGCAAATTAATCTGAATCGTTTGTCAATAATGCATTACGCAATTAGGTAGCAGGTCTTCATGGTTTTGTTTATTGAATTGTGTTGTTTACTTCAATGTAAGTGTCCAAAATGATAAAAAAAAATGTGATTCTAACAATATCCGAAACTGGACACGAAGTTAGAGCAAAGTAATTAAATTATAATGATGAGTAAATGTTTTGTAATGAAATAAATAATTTTTAACCATTAGTTACATTTTAATCTAGTAAGAGTAACACTGTTTGGAAACTTGAAAAAATCTATCAGTAAAACCAAATGGTAGGATAACTAATAAATAAATCAGCCTGAGTCATATTCAGCAGCATAATTTTAGAATGGGCTTCAAAATAATGCTCTTATTTTAAACGGAAAATAATAAAACAATGCACCCGTTATAATTATTTATTACTTATCACAATATAAGCTATACTTTACACAAAACAATTAAATGTATTCGTACTAGCTTATCGTACCCAATGTAATTTTGTACAAATATTTTAGTGTTATATTATGTATTTAATTTTCATTTATAGTTCGTTTTGGTCAAGTATTAATGATAACATAAAACGACAATTTGTGTACACGAATATTATATTTGCACATAATAGCTAGTCCAATGGTCTTCATTTTAAGATATTGTACGGAAAATAATGAGTAAAGAAGAAGTCAACGGCTCAAAATAAATTATAAATAAAATATATTCATTATAACATATTTTGCCTAGTAAGGAATGAGGAATATTAAAATAAAACTCTTAACGCATTTATAAAAGCCGCAAGAGAATCCAAGGGCAAAAGGTAGTCTTAAAGGTCTCCATATTTAAAAACTTTCTCATATACAAAGGACACATGTATTAATTACCAAGTGTACCTGTATAATGTTTATATACGTATTATTACATAAAGTAATCACGTGCAATCATTATTCGGAGATAGATACTATCCCCTCTAAGCTACGCAGGTGAGTCTACAACATCCTCAAATAATAGCATTCACTCTAACATACGAAATAAACACGAACTAAGATGGCCATGGGTCGTCGAAATCTGTAAAAAGAAAAAATACGGGATTAGTAAGTTTCGAGATTACGAAACGTAATAAAATCTTGGCATGTAAATGAAATACGCAACAATGTTCTACAGCCCGACAGAACTGAACCTGGATGATGGCGCTGTTTGTGAACGAAGAAGGCATAAACCTGTGAAATCCAGTACATTTTATGCAAGTTATATAATTAGCCAAGTTAATTTAGATCACGAGATACATGTCGGACTGTACGTATAAACGAGGCCGTCGTTAGTGCTTGCGTTCAAAAGCAAGTGAAATCGAGAGTTCAAGTACTGGATACCGGTCGTTGTAGACAAGGCGCACACAGTTCGCGACGGGTATTTCAAGTTTTATAGTTTTTTTTTTTTTTTGGTTGGGAAATCTTCAAATAACTTCTCCCGCTCTGGGTGGAGCAGGAGGGCGTGTCAGACTTCTACTGACTAAAACCCACCCGTGTTCCTTCAGTAGCCCGTATGCCAGGGGCTGTGGTTTCTCTTTTTCGCAAGCCCATGCCTACGGTGGCCGGAAATCGGCCTGGGATTCCCGACGCCCAGGGCGTCTCCGTATCCTGCGGCGGCTGGGGTCGCGAGGGCGCATATGCTGCCTCTCCCTCACGTGCGCCGCCTCCCTCTTCGCGAGCATCACTGCTTCGCTGAAGGAGGTGACGGCTCCCCATGCCCTCTCGCTCCGTACCATGGCCTGGACCAGGGCCGGACGCGAGAGATCGCCTCCACGAAGACACGGCGGTGCTCCGCCCAAGCAGGACAGACCGCCACCGTGTGCTCCACCGTGTCCTCAGGGCGATCTTCGCAGTGGAAACACCCGGGCGTTTCCTCCCGCCCTATCCAAAACAGGAACCTCCCGAAACAACCGTGTCCGGTGAGGACCTGCGTCAGGCGGAAGGTGAGGACGCAATGCCGCCTCTCAAACCACTCCTCAAAGAGGGGACTTACCGCCGCAATCGTGGCGTGCCCAAAGTTTTATAGTTCAGGTCATCGTCTTGTCGTGTTCTTTTGGCGCGTCGCCAGAATTGGAACTAAAACCGCCATCTCTCTTTGCGCTCTTTCTGTGGTACGCAGTACAGGGAGACGTCGAGCGGTGTGTTACCGCGACACCGTACTCACACGCTCAAAACTTGCGCGGGTAGTCGCGCGGCGGCGGCGCGTAGCGGTCGGGGTAGGGCGCGCCGGGCGGCGGCGGCTGGTACTGCGGCGCGTAGCGCGCCTCAGTACGCAGTACAGGGAGACGTCGAGCGGTGTGTTACCGCGACACCGTACTCACACGCTCAGTACTTGCGCGGGTAGTCGCGCGGCGGCGGCGCGTAGCGGTCGGGGTAGGGCGCGCCGGGCGGCGGCGGCTGGTACTGCGGCGCGTAGCGCGCCTCAGTACGCAGTACAGAGAGACGTCGAGCGGTGTGTTACCGCGACACCGTACTCACACGCTCAGTACTTGCGCGGGTAGTCGCGCGGCGGCGGCGCGTAGCGGTCGGGGTAGGGCGCGCCGGGCGGCGGCGGCTGGTACTGCGGCGCGTAGCGCGCCTCAGTACGCAGTACAGAGAGACGTCGAGCGGTGTGTTACCGCGACACCGTACTCACACGCTCAGTACTTGCGCGGGTAGTCGCGCGGCGGCGGCGCGTAGCGGTCGGGGTAGGGCGCGCCGGGCGGCGGCGGCTGGTACTGCGGCGCGTAGCGCGCCTCAGTACGCATACAGAGAGACGTCGAGCGGTGTGTTACCGCGACACCGTACTCACACGCTCAGTACTTGCGCGGGTAGTCGCGCGGCGGCGGCGCGTAGCGGTCGGGGTAGGGCGCGCCGGGCGGCGGCGGCTGGTACTGCGGCGCGTAGCGCGCCTCAGTACGCAGTACAGAGAGACGTCGAGCGGTGTGTTACCGCGACACCGTACTCACACGCTCAGTACTTGCGCGGGTAGTCGCGCGGCGGCGGCGCGTAGCGGTCGGGGTAGGGCGCGCCGGGCGGCGGCGGCTGGTACTGCGGCGCGTAGCGCGCCTCAGTACGCAGTACAGAGAGACGTCGAGCGGTGTGTTACCGCGACACCGTACTCACACGCTCAGTACTTGCGCGGGTAGTCGCGCGGCGGCGGCGCGTAGCGGTCGGGGTAGGGCGCGCCGGGCGGCGGCGGCTGGTACTGCGGCGCGTAGCGCGCCTCAGTACGCAGTACAGAGAGACGTCGAGCGGTGTGTTACCGCGACACCGTACTCACACGCTCAGTACTTGCGCGGGTAGTCGCGCGGCGGCGCACGAAAGGGTATTTGAACCAAAAAGTTGGCCAAAAGTCTTTTTTTTAAACCAAGTGTTTACTCTATGCGACAATTCCCCGAACTAGCCAAGGGTTCGGGGTAGCTACCTGCGCGCTTGTTTCCTTTTCGCGGAACAATAGAACCGAAAACTATTCATTCGCAAATGGACGGTCGCACACGCTGTACGTAACTTTGTCGAAACTATAAAATACAATTTTAATATTCTTAAAATATAAGTTAATTGGTGTAATTTAACAAACTTTTTGAAGATGGATCCTGATGATAAAGATATTTACATAGTTTAGCACTATATAAAATAGTCTAATATAAGACCCTTGTAAATATTTTTGTGTTTGAAGTAGGTAATCAATTAAAATTGAATTTATATTGAATTTTTTTTGTAATCACGAGTTATTTAGTTATACTTCCCAGCTTTGCCCAGCAATGAGACGTATTAGATATTATAGCCTAATGTATTAGCTTTAATAATCGGTAATAATTTCTTACCCAAAGAGACCACCTCAAATTTTATCAGTGTTTTATAAGTTTTGTAGGTTATTGTAGTACCTACTGATTTTTTTAGCTTTATGCTTGGTATCCCATCCCTCCGACAATGCACAAAGTCCTCATTCATGGGGCTGCTGTTATATCTTCGGCAATTTTGCCAATAGGACAGCTGTCCGAAGAAGCCGCGGAAGCCCGCAACAAGCATTTTCGCCAGTACAGGCTTGGGTTTTCAAGAAAATTTTCCCGGGAAGCTTGTAACCGGGATATTGTTAACAGGTTATTGTTGCGCTCAGATCCATTTTTGACGGCCATGAAACCTATATCAAGGAAAAAAACCAAACCATTTTTAAAAGAAACCGTTGGAATGTTACTTCCGCCTGAAATCTCGGATCTAGGTATCTGTGTCCAGCGCAAGTATCGAGAGTACCTACTGATATGTAGTGACTCATTATTGTGAATATTTATTGTATAAGCTGTATTATTTCAGTAAATAAAAAAATAAAAAACTTAAAATATGATTTTATTTTTCTGTCCTGAAAAAAGTCAAAATAACTTTTCATGTCATTTACACTCGAGAGCAGTACACTAAAGAGCAACTGTAGCATTAAATAATTTTGGCCAACTTTTTGGGTTAAATACCCCTCCGTGCGGCGGCGCGTAGCGGTCGGGGTAGGGCGCGCCGGGCGGCGGCGGCTGGTACTGCGGCGCGTAGCGCGCCTCAGTACGCAGTACAGAGAGACGTCGAGCGGTGTGTTACCGCGACACCGTACTCACACGCTCAGTACTTGCGCGGGTAGTCGCGCGGCGGCGGCGCGTAGCGGTCGGGGTAGGGCGCGCCGGGCGGCGGCGGCTGGTACTGCGGCGCGTAGCGCGCCTCAGTACGCAGTACAGAGAGACGTCGAGCGGTGTGTTACCGCGACACCGTACTCACACGCTCAGTACTTGCGCGGGTAGTCGCGCGGCGGCGGCGCGTAGCGGTCGGGGTAGGGCGCGCCGGGCGGCGGCGGCTGGTACTGCGGCGCGTAGCGCGCCTCAGTACGCAGTACAGAGAGACGTCGAGCGGTGTGTTACCGCGACACCGTACTCACACGCTCAGTACTTGCGCGGGTAGTCGCGCGGCGGCGGCGCGTAGCGGTCGGGGTAGGGCGCGCCGGGCGGCGGCGGCTGGTACTGCGGCGCGTAGCGCGCCTCAGTACGCAGTACAGAGAGACGTCGAGCGGTGTGTTACCGCGACACCGTACTCACACGCTCAGTACTTGCGCGGGTAGTCGCACGGCGGCGGCGCGTAGCGGTCGGGGTAGGGCGCGCCGGGCGGCGGCGGCTGGTACTGCGGCGCGTAGCGCGCCTCAGTACGCAGTACAGAGAGACGTCGAGCGGTGTGTTACCGCGACACCGTACTCACACGCTCAGTACTTGCGCGGGTAGTCGCGCGGCGGCGGCGCGTAGCGGTCGGGGTAGGGCGCGCCGGGCGGCGGCGGCTGGTACTGCGGCGCGTAGCGCGCCTCAGTACGCAGTACAGAGAGACGTCGAGCGGTGTGTTACCGCGACACCGTACTCACACGCTCAGTACTTGCGCGGGTAGTCGCGCGGCGGCGGCGCGTAGCGGTCGGGGTAGGGCGCGCCGGGCGGCGGCGGCTGGTACTGCGGCGCGTAGCGCGCCTCAGTACGCAGTACAGAGAGACGTCGAGCGGTGTGTTACCGCGACACCGTACTCACACGCTCAGTACTTGCGCGGGTAGTCGCGCGGCGGCGGCGCGTAGCGGTCGGGGTAGGGCGCGCCGGGCGGCGGCGGCTGGTACTGCGGCGCGTAGCGCGCCTCAGTACGCAGTACAGAGAGACGTCGAGCGGTGTGTTACCGCGACACCGTACTCACACGCTCAGTACTTGCGCGGGTAGTCGCGCGGCGGCGGCGCGTAGCGGTCGGGGTAGGGCGCGCCGGGCGGCGGCGGCTGGTACTGCGGCGCGTAGCGCGCCTCAGTACGCAGTACAGAGAGACGTCGAGCGGTGTGTTACCGCGACACCGTACTCACACGCTCAGTACTTGCGCGGGTAGTCGCGCGGCGGCGGCGCGTAGCGGTCGGGGTAGGGCGCGCCGGGCGGCGGCGGCTGGTACTGCGGCGCGTAGCGCGCCTCAGTACGCAGTACAGAGAGACGTCGAGCGGTGTGTTACCGCGACACCGTACTCACACGCTCAGTACTTGCGCGGGTAGTCGCGCGGCGGCGGCGCGTAGCGGTCGGGGTAGGGCGCGCCGGGCGGCGGCGGCTGGTACTGCGGCGCGTAGCGCGCCTCAGTACGCAGTACAGAGAGACGTCGAGCGGTGTGTTACCGCGACACCGTACTCACACGCTCAGTACTTGCGCGGGTAGTCGCGCGGCGGCGGCGCGTAGCGGTCGGGGTAGGGCGCGCCGGGCGGCGGCGGCTGGTACTGCGGCGCGTAGCGCGCCTCAGTACGCAGTACAGAGAGACGTCGAGCGGTGTGTTACCGCGACACCGTACTCACACGCTCAGTACTTGCGCGGGTAGTCGCGCGGCGGCGGCGCGTAGCGGTCGGGGTAGGGCGCGCCGGGCGGCGGCGGCTGGTACTGCGGCGCGTAGCGCGCCTCAGTACGCAGTACAGAGAGACGTCGAGCGGTGTGTTACCGCGACACCGTACTCACACGCTCAGTACTTGCGCGGGTAGTCGCGCGGCGGCGGCGCGTAGCGGTCGGGGTAGGGCGCGCCGGGCGGCGGCGGCTGGTACTGCGGCGCGTAGCGCGCCTCAGTACGCAGTACAGAGAGACGTCGAGCGGTGTGTTACCGCGACACCGTACTCACACGCTCAGTACTTGCGCGGGTAGTCGCGCGGCGGCGGCGCGTAGCGGTCGGGGTAGGGCGCGCCGGGCGGCGGCGGCTGGTACTGCGGCGCGTAGCGCGCCTCAGTACGCAGTACAGAGAGACGTCGAGCGGTGTGTTACCGCGACACCGTACTCACACGCTCAGTACTTGCGCGGGTAGTCGCGCGGCGGCGGCGCGTAGCGGTCGGGGTAGGGCGCGCCGGGCGGCGGCGGCTGGTACTGCGGCGCGTAGCGCGCCTCAGTACGCAGTACAGAGAGACGTCGAGCGGTGTGTTACCGCGACACCGTACTCACACGCTCAGTACTTGCGCGGGTAGTCGCGCGGCGGCGGCGCGTAGCGGTCGGGGTAGGGCGCGCCGGGCGGCGGCGGCTGGTACTGCGGCGCGTAGCGCGCCTCAGTACGCAGTACAGAGAGACGTCGAGCGGTGTGTTACCGCGACACCGTACTCACACGCTCAGTACTTGCGCGGGTAGTCGCGCGGCGGCGGCGCGTAGCGGTCGGGGTAGGGCGCGCCGGGCGGCGGCGGCTGGTACTGCGGCGCGTAGCGCGCCTCAGTACGCAGTACAGAGAGACGTCGAGCGGTGTGTTACCGCGACACCGTACTCACACGCTCAGTACTTGCGCGGGTAGTCGCGCGGCGGCGGCGCGTAGCGGTCGGGGTAGGGCGCGCCGGGCGGCGGCGGCTGGTACTGCGGCGCGTAGCGCGCCTCAGTACGCAGTACAGAGAGACGTCGAGCGGTGTGTTACCGCGACACCGTACTCACACGCTCAGTACTTGCGCGGGTAGTCGCGCGGCGGCGGCGCGTAGCGGTCGGGGTAGGGCGCGCCGGGCGGCGGCGGCTGGTACTGCGGCGCGTAGCGCGCCTCAGTACGCAGTACAGAGAGACGTCGAGCGGTGTGTTACCGCGACACCGTACTCACACGCTCAGTACTTGCGCGGGTAGTCGCGCGGCGGCGGCGCGTAGCGGTCGGGGTAGGGCGCGCCGGGCGGCGGCGGCTGGTACTGCGGCGCGTAGCGCGCCTCAGTACGCAGTACAGAGAGACGTCGAGCGGTGTGTTACCGCGACACCGTACTCACACGCTCAGTACTTGCGCGGGTAGTCGCGCGGCGGCGGCGCGTAGCGGTCGGGGTAGGGCGCGCCGGGCGGCGGCGGCTGGTACTGCGGCGCGTAGCGCGCCTCAGTACGCAGTACAGAGAGACGTCGAGCGGTGTGTTACCGCGACACCGTACTCACACGCTCAGTACTTGCGCGGGTAGTCGCGCGGCGGCGGCGCGTAGCGGTCGGGGTAGGGCGCGCCGGGCGGCGGCGGCTGGTACTGCGGCGCGTAGCGCGCCTCAGTACGCAGTACAGAGAGACGTCGAGCGGTGTGTTACCGCGACACCGTACTCACACGCTCAGTACTTGCGCGGGTAGTCGCGCGGCGGCGGCGCGTAGCGGTCGGGGTAGGGCGCGCCGGGCGGCGGCGGCTGGTACTGCGGCGCGTAGCGCGCCTCAGTACGCAGTACAGAGAGACGTCGAGCGGTGTGTTACCGCGACACCGTACTCACACGCTCAGTACTTGCGCGGGTAGTCGCGCGGCGGCGGCGCGTAGCGGTCGGGGTAGGGCGCGCCGGGCGGCGGCGGCTGGTACTGCGGCGCGTAGCGCGCCTCAGTACGCAGTACAGAGAGACGTCGAGCGGTGTGTTACCGCGACACCGTACTCACACGCTCAGTACTTGCGCGGGTAGTCGCGCGGCGGCGGCGCGTAGCGGTCGGGGTAGGGCGCGCCGGGCGGCGGCGGCTGGTACTGCGGCGCGTAGCGCGCCTCAGTACGCAGTACAGAGAGACGTCGAGCGGTGTGTTACCGCGACACCGTACTCACACGCTCAGTACTTGCGCGGGTAGTCGCGCGGCGGCGGCGCGTAGCGGTCGGGGTAGGGCGCGCCGGGCGGCGGCGGCTGGTACTGCGGCGCGTAGCGCGCCTCAGTACGCAGTACAGAGAGACGTCGAGCGGTGTGTTACCGCGACACCGTACTCACACGCTCAGTACTTGCGCGGGTAGTCGCGCGGCGGCGGCGCGTAGCGGTCGGGGTAGGGCGCGCCGGGCGGCGGCGGCTGGTACTGCGGCGCGTAGCGCGCCTCAGTACGCAGTACAGAGAGACGTCGAGCGGTGTGTTACCGCGACACCGTACTCACACGCTCAGTACTTGCGCGGGTAGTCGCGCGGCGGCGGCGCGTAGCGGTCGGGGTAGGGCGCGCCGGGCGGCGGCGGCTGGTACTGTGGCGCGTAGCGCGCCTCAGTACGCAGTACAGAGAGACGTCGAGCGGTGTGTTACCGCGACACCGTACTCACACGCTCAGTACTTGCGCGGGTAGTCGCGCGGCGGCGGCGCGTAGCGGTCGGGGTAGGGCGCGCCGGGCGGCGGCGGCTGGTACTGCGGCGCGTAGCGCGCCTCAGTACGCAGTACAGAGAGACGTCGAGCGGTGTGTTACCGCGACACCGTACTCACACGCTCAGTACTTGCGCGGGTAGTCGCGCGGCGGCGGCGCGTAGCGGTCGGGGTAGGGCGCGCCGGGCGGCGGCGGCTGGTACTGCGGCGCGTAGCGCGCCTCAGTACGCAGTACAGAGAGACGTCGAGCGGTGTGTTACCGCGACACCGTACTCACACGCTCAGTACTTGCGCGGGTAGTCGCGCGGCGGCGGCGCGTAGCGGTCGGGGTAGGGCGCGCCGGGCGGCGGCGGCTGGTACTGCGGCGCGTAGCGCGCCTCAGTACGCAGTACAGAGAGACGTCGAGCGGTGTGTTACCGCGACACCGTACTCACACGCTCAGTACTTGCGCGGGTAGTCGCGCGGCGGCGGCGCGTAGCGGTCGGGGTAGGGCGCGCCGGGCGGCGGCGGCTGGTACTGCGGCGCGTAGCGCGCCTCAGTACGCAGTACAGAGAGACGTCGAGCGGTGTGTTACCGCGACACCGTACTCACACGCTCAGTACTTGCGCGGGTAGTCGCGCGGCGGCGGCGCGTAGCGGTCGGGGTAGGGCGCGCCGGGCGGCGGCGGCTGGTACTGCGGCGCGTAGCGCGCCTCAGTACGCAGTACAGAGAGACGTCGAGCGGTGTGTTACCGCGACACCGTACTCACACGCTCAGTACTTGCGCGGGTAGTCGCGCGGCGGCGGCGCGTAGCGGTCGGGGTAGGGCGC
Source organism: Polymixis flavicincta (assembly GCA_949987655.1). Lineage (NCBI taxonomy): Eukaryota > Metazoa > Arthropoda > Insecta > Lepidoptera > Noctuidae > Polymixis > Polymixis flavicincta. The sequence continues at coordinate 15,710,936 of OX465193.1, read as the reverse complement.
GCCGGGCGGCGGCGGCTGGTACTGCGGCGCGTAGCGCGCCTCAGTACGCAGTACAGAGAGACGTCGAGCGGTGTGTTACCGCGACACCGTACTCACACGCTCAGTACTTGCGCGGGTAGTCGCGCGGCGGCGGCGCGTAGCGGTCGGGGTAGGGCGCGCCGGGCGGCGGCGGCTGGTACTGCGGCGCGTAGCGCGCCTCAGTACGCAGTACAGAGAGACGTCGAGCGGTGTGTTACCGCGACACCGTACTCACACGCTCAGTACTTGCGCGGGTAGTCGCGCGGCGGCGGCGCGTAGCGGTCGGGGTAGGGCGCGCCGGGCGGCGGCGGCTGGTACTGCGGCGCGTAGCGCGCCTCAGTACGCAGTACAGAGAGACGTCGAGCGGTGTGTTACCGCGACACCGTACTCACACGCTCAGTACTTGCGCGGGTAGTCGCGCGGCGGCGGCGCGTAGCGGTCGGGGTAGGGCGCGCCGGGCGGCGGCGGCTGGTACTGCGGCGCGTAGCGCGCCTCGTAGCTGCTGTAGCGTGCCTCGCTGCTGGCCCACGCCTCGCCTCCTCCGCCGGTACTGTTGCTTCCTAGAAGTAAAACCTTTTATGTAGTGTTTATTTAAGGATTCATTAAATGACTTGCCTCAAAAACATGGGCTTGGCAAGTAAAAACTGCTTTTAAATCATTTTGACATCATGCTGTATTTTGTCAGCTATAAAAAAAAAATAGTTATGTTACAAAGGACATACCGGATGTCATTTTTTACCAATTTGAAAGATAGGAATATAATAGGTGAATGGAGTAAACACATATGGCACTAAATTAAAGTTGGATGCAATAACTGGAATGAGCTGTCCAATATGACATGTTTTGCTGATCATTATAGCTGGCCACATTTTGCATCAAAATTTACCATGCAGGTGTAGCGTAAATAGTGGTCCATCATTAAGGATTTGATATACCAGAAAAACTATAACGTATTACAATTTTAACCATTTTTTAACCGACGAAAAAACGGAGGAGGTTTCTTAATTCGACGCGTATGTATATTTTTTTTTTTTGTAATGTTTTTTTTATTTTTATTGGAAAGGGTATAACTAAGTTCGGAAGTCGGTGACTTTGGATATGTACATACATATCCAAAGTCACCGACTTCCGAACTTAGTTATTGGGGTTGGACAAAGCAAGTTTATTATTTTTTACTTTTCAGTTTTTCGGCGGTTTAATTTTTTATTAAAAAGTTTTTTTTACGCAAGCATTCCGAAAATATTGTTTTTTTTTGTTTTTTATTTACAAAATAAAACCTTTTGTGACCAATGAAAAAAATATGGTTATTATTGAAACTACAACCGAGTAGTTTCAACAAAAACCAATATATTCTACAAAAAAAAAAAAAAAAAACAATTTTTGGAATACTTGGGTAAAAATTGTAATATGTTATAATCACGGAGTTACGAGGTGCATTCAATAAGTACCTTGCCTCATCGCCAGAGGGCGCTGTAGTTTCAAAAGAGTTTTATCACAGTGTAGCACATTCTTTTTAAATTCTTTTTTCAAATTTTCATTCCAATCCCTTCATTTGTTTTAATTTGACAACTTATGGAAGCGAACGTGTCGATCGGTTTTACAAAAATGGAAAAAGAGCAATATCGTTCGGTGATTCGATTCCTATTTTTGGAAGGGAAAACGCGCATCGAAATCAAAGAGCGCTTGGATGTTGTGTACAGTGACTCTTCTCCATCGATGGCCACCGTCAAGAATTGATTCAACGAGTTTGCACGTGGCCGTACGTCGGGTTTTGATGAACCACGTCCAGATGCACCGAAAACAGCTGCTACGGAGGAAAACATTAAAAAAATCCATGATCTCGTATCGTCTCGGCAGATCGCCGATTGAAGGTTCGGGAGCTAGCTGAGACTGTAGGCATTTCAGAAGGAACAGTGCATCATATTCTTCACGAGGAACTCGGCATGAGAAAGCTGTCGGCGCGATGGGTGCCGCGTTTACTCACACCAGAAAACAAGCGCAACCGTGAGACCACATCGGAGACGTGTTTGGCGCTGTTTAAGCGGAATCCAGCGGAGTTTTTGCGTCGTTTTGTGACCGTCGATGAAACCTGGATCCACTGGTGCATACCAGAGACCAAGGAGCAATCAAAACAATGGATCCAGACCGGGGAACGTGCTCCAAAGAAGGCGAAAACTGTAAAATCGGCCGGAAAAGTTATGCCCACCGTTTTCTGGGATTCACAAGGTGTGATCTACATCGATTACCTCGAGAAGGGTATAACAATTACAGGGCTTTACTATGCCGATTTATTGGGCCGATTCGACGCCGAATTAAAGAAAAAACGACCCCATCTGGCGAAGAAAAAAGTGCTGTTTCACCACGACAACGCACCGGTTCACACGTCTGCCGTTGCCATGGCCAAATTGGTCGAATTACGCTACGAATTGCTGCCCCATCCACCGTATTCTCCAGATTAGGCCCCTTGTGACTTCTTTCTGTTTCGTAATCTGAAAAAATCACTCGCCGGGATGACCTCCTCATTCGATCCATATCTATTGATATGGATCGAATGAGGAGGTCATCGCCGCCACGGAGGCCTATTTTGCAGAGTTTGACAAAAACTATTTTTCGGACGGGTTAAAAAAGTTGGAGCATCGCTAGGCTAAGTGTATCGAACTAAAAGGCGACTATGTTGAAAAATAAATTGCCACTTTTCCAAAATTTTCGTTTACTTTTTGTAGGCTAAGTATTTATTGAATGACCCTCGTAATACAAAGAGGAGCCGGCCTAAGCAACTGTGCACTGTGATTCTCAACCAGGTCCTGACGTCATCACGTGGGCGTGGCCTTAGTCAGTGTATTGTTGGCGTTTGTCCTGTCAAGTTCTGTGCACAACTTTGAACACGTTCCCATTTTATAGCATATTCCCGCTAGAAGAAAAATAAATAATGAAATGTTGTGTTTTAACTAGTGATGTACCGACTAGTCGGCCATATTTGTAGTCGGCGATTAGTCGGCTAAAACCGCCGACTAGTCGGCTAAAACCGCCGACTAGTCGGCCCATTTTTTACGCGTATGCTTAAAAATTTAAAATACGCTGATTGTAATGAAATTGAAATCTTTACTGTTATTATTGTCATTATAGAATCAGTTTCACAGTTTACTTTCAGTGCAATCTAGAATAGGATAGGAAGAAACGCCGGCTCGCACTTAAACAATAACATAATAAATGCAAAGCAAATAAAAACGTCCTGAAAATTCCGCCCGGGCCTTGTTTAACAAACGTTACAAATTGTAATTGTTTCTTACAATTTACAATTCTTCAAGTTTCTGTTTAATAAATAATACAATTTACAAATTCACCATGGTGGAAAACTGACAAAATTCTAAAATTGTACCCACCTACAATTTTACATATTTCTGTTTAATAAACATTTTCTAAGATACTGGTGACAATTTACATATTTGCAAGGAAATCTGTTTTATTGAACGCATAATTGTATCTAAATACAATTTTACGTATTTTGTAAATTGTAGAAAAATTCTGACAGGTGGACTCGCCTTGTGTCAGAATTTTACGTGTACATTAATATAATATGTGAAACATTAAAAAATGGTTCTAACAAATAGAAGTGGAAGTAGTGATAATGACAGTAGTGATGATGACTGTATGAGTGAGCGGCAACGGCGAGTTTTCCATAAAAGGATAAAGTTTACTTTTGAAGTGACCATAGAAATATTAAAAGGAGGAGAAGTGGGAAAGGGGCGTGTCTGTGTCCGCGCGGTATGATCAGCATGATCATTCCTAAAGCAAATGGCCGTCTCCGCGAACTAGTGTGCTTTCGACCGTTGTCGTGATAAATCATAAGAATGCCGTGTTGTTCAGTGGTTTCTTGTAAAAACCAAAGCCAAAACAAAAACTTTGTGAATCATGGAATCACTTACCATAAATAAGTACAAGTATTTTTCTATATTTGTCTTTAAAATCATGAAAAACAAGAAATCGAAAAACATTTCTTGCATTTACCATGTTATTTTTGTTTTCAAATATCACAGCGACTGTATTATTTTTGTACTAAATACATTGCTCCTAAACCACTACCTAAATATTTTGTCGCTAAGTGACTGGACAAGCAATGTAAAAATCACAAAACGATAAAGTATCTATGCGGACGCATTCCGTAGTACGGCCGCTGGTTCTTGCGTCGAGCTAGTGATGTGTTCGTGCAGATCCACTAACGTAGGCTATCGATAATGTCGATTCGCGAATAAATTTATTGCTAGATCGATGTGAATTAATGTTTTTTTACTTAATTTGATTATTTTACAGCGTAGTAGAGAAATGCGTTAACAACATTCGTAAAGTTAACAAAATTTTAGATAATGTCGGTGGAGTGTTATTGGGTTTGAATTATCGTATAATAAGTCTTATCCTCGTGCTATTTCCTTACTTTTTTATGGTTTTGGCATTTTACTTACGTTAAAGTCTTCAAACGCTTCGTATGCGTTATTGTTATCGGCATTGTTCAGATAATATATTAGTGACGTATTACGGTTATCGTTTTCATTTTATCTTATTTTCTGGACCCCAAAAAAAATTGAAGTAGTAAAATAATAAATAGAAGTATCGACAACTTTCCGATTTAGTCAATCACTAGCGTATATGTAAAATAAATTGCTTTTGCACAGCACAACGGTGGTAACCGTTGTTTGTGTGAGTGAGTTGTACTTAAATGCACGCTGCGTTTGAAGGGATAAGGTCTATATTGGTTTTACTAAATTGCATGTGTAGATGTGGCGCGGTAGTGGGGAGCAAGTGGAGACACCTGGTTCCGATACATTTTCTACTACTTGGCATATCTTCTTCTTTCTTATATCTATGGAAGTGACAGATTTTACGTTCAACGAAAGATATCGTGTCTGCAAAACTACCGTCGAATATTAACAGTCTTTATTAGAGATGCCCAAAGATTTCAACTTTTCTGCGAGGTCTTTCCACTTTTTAATTTTTATATCATGAGTTAGTTTTTCACTAAACCGACCGAATAATTTATCTTTACTCTCATATATTAGAGACAGAATCGTGATTTTGTTATTTTGCTCCATGAACTGCGTTATGGATCAAACAAATGGAAAAAAGTACGTACTCTGTAAACAAAATACTAAATATTTTAAAATTCTAAGATTTTGAAATGTACCCTCGTACCTTCGAATATTCAACAAAAACTTACATTTTATGGAATGTGTAACACAATTTCAATTTGTAGATACAATTTGGTTATCGAAATCTACAGGCGTTTTCTACAAGCGTAAACGTTTATTAACCGGTAACGGCCGGGGCGGGCCGCGGCGCGGCCCGCCCTAGTAACTTCCGTAAAGCCCCAGCCGGGCCGCGCCGCGGCCCGCCCCGACTACCTGCGGTTTTTCTCTAATCATTTAAAATTAGTAAGTTATTAGACGTCTGTAAAAAAAAAAAATTGTGGCCAGATAAATATTCTCCTCAACTTACTAATTCTATACCAAAAATATTGTCTGGAAACATAAAAATAAAAAGCTGAAAGTGCCGCCATTACTGACCAGGGGGTATCAACTATCTATTGGCAAATGTAGACAAGGTACCCGGGGCAGAAATATGACATTGCCAACATTAAAAATATTGTGAAAGACCCAAAAAATTAGGTCTTTCATAATACTTTATTTTTAAGTTGTAACACAGGTGCATTGTGTTTGTCTCGTTTTTTTTTCTTTCTAAATAGTAGTTTTTAGACTGCAAATTTCCCAGTGAAATATAAATATTAATTAGATAGTAAAAAAGCGAATGACTGTTTGTAGTAATGCAAATTTTTTGTTAGTCTAAATTAGGTAATTTCATAGTAATATTATCCTAAATATATAAAAACCGAAAATATACTTAGTAGTTTTTTTGATCATTCACAGTGGCAACTCAATGTCATGAGATGTCTTTGAAACTGTTTTTGTTATGGTTGTATTACATTCTTAGTAAAGTAAAATCCAATCTACCATGTATCTTCAGGACTCGTTATATATATAATAAACCCACTTTATTACTGTACGCATCGTAAATAACTAAATAACTTTGTGACTATTTCCAATGATCTGTGTATTGTGAAGTGCTGTGTACACCTGTGACGAATTCACCATTACGTACTCAATGCAAATGTAATTTTATTATGTTAATGTTTCTAGTGAATAAGTCGTTAGTGTACCTTGTATTTATGTAAATAAACAAAACCTACAGTTAATTTTATGTTTGAGTACATTTTGAAAATTGGTTTTTGTCTAACCTTATTGTTTGATATAAGTAAATGTAGTTTAAAACAAACTTCTAGTTTAGTCTGAGGCTACTGCAAACAGATTGTAATTAAAGTATTTGAATGTAATAACATGAACACGGTAATAACAAATTGTAATGAAACTTTTGAAATAAATAAGAAACTACATAACTATTTACACACTATAGTTTTATTTTGTAAAATTCACTCTGTAGGTTTTTGGTAGGTACATTCTCTTGTAAGAAACTCAAATATGAGTTTTCTTACAAGGGAATGGACCTACCAAAAACCATGTTCAGTTCAATAGCCTGGGGATGTTAGCAATCGTTTAAATTTACCGCCATACGAGTTCTTTTTCCTTGGGGCGAATATAGATGGCGCTCAAAACCTAGGTCTACTAAATATTGTATGGAGTTGGCATTCTTCTCCGTTAGGAGTATATGGTTCTGTGTTACTGACACTTCAACACGTCAACGTTGTGATACGTGCTCCGTCTAATAAAATCATATTTAGTGAGTTTTTGGGTGATATGCAACGGTAAGTGGATGAATATTCATTTATTATTAGTTATTACATCGTTTTAGATAATATTTGCACTAAATAACATCATAAATACTTCATTTTTGGCCAAAGAAATTTTACGTAAAAATCGTTGGGCTCATGGCGTCATTACTTTGATGAATTTTGACTGTTTTACAATGAATCGAGTGTATCTGTATGAATTGAGTTGCTCTAAATCTAATAATAACAATAGTTTTGATCATTCGATGTGTATTTCATACTATATTTTTTACATTTCAATGATTTCGGACTGTGACGCTCGGACCTTTGACAGTTATAGAGACAATAAACGAAGTTCGAAAAAAAAGTTGTCTTTAATATGAATGAAATCTCTTTGTTTGATAGGCCAAGATCCTCATCGCCAGTTCCGGGGTCCACTGCTGCTGCTGGTTCAGGCTCGCCGCGCGTCCTTATGCCGTAAGTATTAAAACTTATATTCATTACTCTTATACCTTTTCTTCGTAATTTACTCGTAGGTATTTATTTTGACTATTTTAATTTTAGATGTGATGTCGTCATCAGGGCCCCAGTGGGTGACGACATCACGATGGAGCAGGACCACTTCTCTCCTGCTGACAAGTACCAGCTGTTCCAGCAAGAGGAAGTGGTCAAGGACGTGGCAGCAGCCGCAGCAGCAGCGTCGGCCACGACTCGGCGACGCGCGTCGTGGCGATGCAGCGCGGTGCGGTGGTGCAGTGTGGTGCGGCAGTATTGCTCAGTGTGGCCAAACTAGGGGGCGGAACGCCTAGTGGTGACCCCCAATGGGTAAGAGGTGAGAGATCGGGAGAAGTCCATGTTGATGATGACGACGTGCCTGAGGATTTTCGGGAGAAGATCATGTATATTGTCGGAATGAGAGAAGCTAGGGTAGCGTTTTTGTAAGTTACGCATTGTATCATGAGTCCACATTATTTTTGTTGGCAGTTTTTTTTATGTAAGCAACACCTCTGTTCTTTATATTGTTATCAATATTTATAAAATAATGTGAATGAACTTGTATTACTTTTGAAATAAGCTGCAGCTTTGTACTTTGTTTTTGTAGCCTATTTCCATAAATTTCTCTGTGTGTATAATCCTCTTGCTGTTCTGCTGGCAGTTATTTTTTTATTTATAAAACTGAATGTGAGATTGCGGGATGTAAAATTTTGTGAATCTGAATGTGTAAAAGATGAACTTTTTTTATAATTTTAGGCATAAGCAGCACTGTATTTCACCCTTCTATTTTTATCACCGTTTGTAAATGTTTTGCGTTAGCAATACGCAGGATCTTTGTACTTCACCTTCTATTTTGATACATGGGAATGTGTAATTGTGAGATATAAGACTTATAAATGTGAATGTGTAATAAATGAAAATGTTATTACTTTAAGAAATAAGCAACACTTTTGTACTTCAACTTTTTATCAAGTTTTGTAAATATGAATGTAAAACAAATTAACATTTATTTGAAATAAGCAGCTTATATTTAGTACAGTGTTCATTCTGCTGCCACAATTTTTCCAAATATGTTGAAGCATAAGCTTAAAATAAGTACCTATATTCTGTGTACCTACTTATGAGGAGACTATCAATCAATGTGGGTGTAGTAAACAACTGCTTACGCCTTGAGGGATACAAGCTTGATGTTATGTGTAACAGGTTAGGATGTTATGTACCTACAAATAAAATAACTGATTACAAGAATAATGTTTATAATTTTTCTTCCCTATGTGACATACACAGCACACAAACATTTATAGTAAAATACATTTTTTAATAAATCAAAATCATGTAACTTGAATTTTGTTATTATTTCCTACAATGAACTTCTATTCCTAAACCGAACTTATCGATATTTTCGTAGAGTGGGTGAGTCACGTCCGTACGATTTTCTCGAACTCTACATTTTTATAGGTAATTTCAGAGCTTGATATCTTTGTTTTTTTTCATGACAATGAGTAAGTTTTTACACTAATTATAAAGTCTAGTTCATTCTTATGCGGCTTAGACTAAGACTAATTATTCAAATTTTGAAACCTATAGTACCATGTAAAATTAGCTAATTACAAAAAAAAACATGTCCAATTAGTTATCTCTTCCAGAAAATCTTATTACAATTATACTGGCATATTTTTACAATATAAAGGTAGACATCGGTAGATAAAGGTTTATATAGTATTCTAGTACCATTTTTTTTATTTGAAACACTCAAAATAACTCGGATGAGCGTTTACAAAGTCATGCGTTGTAAACAAGATCTCATAAAAATGGCTCCGCGTAGTCTGAAGTTTGAGTTTCAATAATATGAAGATGTTAGGTTCAACTTTCAAAAAAACACTCCTGTTAGCATTGATTTAAATTTTAAATAGTAAAGATACGGCCGCCCGAACATTTGACGGACGCGGTCGCCCTACAAATAACACTAACGCCATCTATTAGAACTACGATGTCAATCGGCGTGTCTGCTCCTAGGCGTAACCTTGTAAAAGCGGGTGTGGTACTTTTCGAGGTACAACGAAATAAAATAAAAACCTTATATTTTTCAAAATTTATATTTGTTGCAGTTTGTTTGTGTTATTAAGTTTTCATTGGCCTTCGAATAAAACAATTTAAATAAAAAAAACTTGTTTTTTTGGTAATCTGGACATATTTTCCATTTTGGATTCGTAGTGTTTTCTGACGTTGGACATCTAAATTTGCTTTTAATAAACAATAAAAATCAATTTTGTACAAAATTGAATCTTATAGTAATATTATTACATCTTTTCATTTCATCGGCTACAACGAGCGCCGCTGCAAAGTTATGTCGCGCTTTTACGCGGCTTCGCGTCGTCTTTGCCAAAGGTTGAGACAAATAAGAAAGAAAAATGTTTTAAATAATGTTAGAAGTCGATTTAATGACATATTTTTAACTTACCGGGGATATGAAATGTTATCATTTTTTTTATGTGCTTTTTGTCGTAGTTCACGCAACCCTTCACGGCAAAACTTGACATTTTTGCTTGCAAAAATTTACGACCGCTCCGAAGACAGCCGATCGCGTTCTAGTTCACTTCGCTATAGGGAAGACCATTTTGGGACCAAGTTCGAGGCGTCATTGTAACGTGCGGTCCGCCCAGTCCTTATATATATGTCAATGCCTGTTAGATTACTTGTCTATTCAAAAAGAAACAAGCAAAGTTTCTTGCAAACCAACACTGTAATTTTATCAGAAATCATCCTATTACGGCAACAAACACACTTTCGACCCCTTGTCCGTTTTCAACATTGGTTTATAAAAAACGATGTTAAAATTTGAGTACGCTAAACAATTTATATAATGGCCTGGTGATTCAAGAACCCAACACTGTTTATTTTTTTTAGCTAGAAGCAATAGAAACTTGAGTGGACCTTTTTTTGTGAGCGAGGTCGTAAATTCGTAATCGTAAACATGTCAGCTGTCACTGTCAGAAATCGGCGCCGGGCTTGACGGAAGTTTGACGTTTTACGATAGTTGGACGCCACAGGTTAAACAACATTTGTTAAGGTAATATTTGCAATGATATCCAATGATCGGCCTGGCCGACTAGTCGGCCGATTAGTCGGCCATTTTACATCCGACTAGTCGGCTAGTCGGCCCATCTCTAGTTTTAACTTGTAAAAACTACTCAGATAGACGTTCTGATGCAACGGATGGCATCACATTTCATTTCTAAGTAATTTCTCGTACCTTCGAATATTCAACAAAAACTTACATTTTATGGAATGTGTAACACAATTTCAATTTGTAGATACAATTTGGTTATCGAAATCTACAGGCGTTTTCTACAAGCGTAAACGTTTATTAAACAACATTTGTTAAGGTAATATTTGCAATGATATCCAATGATCGGCCTGGCCGACTAGTCGGCCGATTAGTCGGCCATTTTACATCCGACTAGTCGGCTAGTCGGCCCATCTCTAGTTTTAACTTGTAAAAACTACTCAGATAGACGTTCTGATGCAACGGATGGCATCACATTTCATTTCTAAGTAATTTTATGAGTAATTTATCAAAATAGTTCTAGAAAAATCTCTAAGCGTCAGTCTTTTTAATATATAATTCTACCCGACACTAGATGGCGACACTTTGTGTCATGGGAAATAAAAATATTTAGGTACGTAGAGCTCAGTGTTAACATATTTTAATAATAATATGTATTGAGATTTGTTCAACATTCATTCTTAAATACCCTTTAGTCGCCAAAATTATATTTTTGTAGTTCTTATACCATTTTGTAAGCAGGCCACCATTTATGTTGTCAACTATGAACAACAAACGGAAACATAACAAAAAGACAGGGCCGTAATTAGAATCTAATTAGTGTAACAAATGTCCCGCGGCTGTCTCATATATGGAATTACTCAAAAAAATACAATCTCCTACAAATTAAATATTCTATCTACAAAAATGTATTTAAAGTACTTTCCCTCCGTGAGACAACTAAGTATGGTAGTTGTTATTTACTTAATTAAAAGATCTTAAAGCCTACCTAATTTATTTAGTTTTTTAAATGATGTATGTTCAGATTTCTTTCCGAAGATAATCTAAGACAGCAATGGATTACAAAAATTTATATCACTATTTCAATACAAATATGAATGGTTCGTAAAATTTATAAAAATACCGGAGTACTCCCGGTACGACAATAGGGTATTTTACTCTATACAGGGTAAGTTTTTATCCAGTGCGCAAACTGTAACCATGAATTCAGCATATCATTATAGACCCCCTACAGCAGCAATTTTTCGCCCGTTATAAAAAAAAATCTGCTGTTTCATAGAAAAGTTCAATACCTACGCGGTCAAAATGTATGGAACTGCTAAATTTTTTTTTATAACCGGCGAAAGATTTCTGGGGTCCCCCTGTCTAGAATGATATGCTGAATTCATGGTTACAGTTTGCGCACTGGATAAAAACTTTTCCTGTATGAGAAAAAATCTATAAATATATTATTAGATAGCTTAGGCAAAAAGCAGTCCGAAAATGTTCGTTTTAGTTCATCATCATTTCAGCCGAAATACGTCCACTGCTGGCTGGACTTAGGCCTCCCCCAGGCTCCTCCACTTCGACCGATCTTGTGCTTGCCACATCCAGCGGATACCCACGGCCTGCACAAGGTCGTCGGTCCACCTTGTGGGAGGCCTTCCCAACTCTACGGCTTCCCGTACGCGGTCGCCACTCGGTTTTAATTCATGAAATAACAAAATAAATTTTAAAATTCAATTCAAAGATTTCAGTTTTTTTAATCTGTTCTTGAACACCATAAAATAGTACCCGCCGTGTTATTACTTAATAATGCTGTTTAAACTAATCAACTGAACAAGTTAGTACTTTTACTATTTTTGTAACCAAAGTATTTTTTTTATCTATTTTTGAACACCATAAATAGTACCCACCATGTTATTACTTAATAACGCTTAAACTAATCAACTGAACAACTTTGTACTTTTACTATTTTCGTAACCAAAGTATTTTTTATTGAAATATTATCTTACATTCAGGAACAGCAAACCAACGATAATTAGAATAATAACTCATTTTTTAAATTTATAAACAATTATCATACAAAATATCAGCGCATTTGTTTACACAGCAAGCTGACGTCATACCCTCAGATCAATATGGCGTCCACTGCGTTCAGCGTTTTTGTCAAATCACGCGCGAAAAATGAAAATTATGCATTTTTATCGCACTAATCGATTCAATAAAAACGTTGTCTTTTTTTTGGTGGTTTATTACCATTTTAGAATCTAAATAAAAGACACTTTTCAAAAATGTGTCTAATACCCTATTCTGAGTACGACCCTGTTGCATCCTGCACTTAGTGCCATCTAGTGTGAGATAGTTACGTAACTTCAAAGTAAAATAAACAGAACGAGCGAGTAGTTTTGCTATTGACCGGTAGATGGATTAAAGAAGTGGGCGGGATCACCGAGTTACAGGGCGGGATCTAACACCCCCCTCACTCTGCAAATTGTCACGCATTGTTTCTTAGGGAAATCTGATTACAACAGCTCCTCTTTGTATTAACTCCGTGGTTATAATAGTAAATCTGGTATATCGAATCCTTAACGGTGGAATACTATTTACGCCACACCCCGTTTATTTGCTGAGTGAAGCTGACCGAAACATTATTATGTAGCTGACGATTAAAGATTACCCCCCCGAGTGGGTTCCTGCATTGTCGTTGCAGGGGGGCTCAGTAACCGTGGATTCCAGCTACGGTGAAGCCTCTTCCCTTCCGTGGCCTGGACGGGGCCGCCACCGTTTGATGGCGGACGCGGTGGGCCCGCAGGGGAAGAGGAGTGTCGGTATAGCGTCAGCCGCTCTCCCTATCCTCTGCGGCCGAAAAGTGGTAGACGGGACGGCGCGTTGTGTTCCACACGCGCGCCGTCAAAGATGTCAGCAACCACAGGTGGGGTCCGCCAGGGCTTTGTTCGAAAGAGATACCACAGCCCCTGGCATACGGGCTACTGAGGGAACACGGGTCGGTTTTAGTTAGTAAAAGTCTGACACGCCCTCCTGCTCTACTCAGCAGAAGTCATTTGATAATTTCCCACCCAAAAAAAAAAAAAAAACTATTAAAGATTACCTTTAGAAGGCGCTGCGGCATCAGGGTAGCGACTGGACGCATTCCAGCTGCGCGGCTCGGGCTTGCCGGGCGGAGACGGCCGGTACGAGCGGTTGTCGCGGGACTCGTACGAGCGGCTGGGTCCAAGATTATGTTGCGTTAGCATATTTTTTTGCCTATAAAGTATCTTCCGTGTTACGTAGGTCTTTCCATAATGTTGGATGTTGGTAACTACTCTTGGCGTATTTATTTGTCTAAATACGCCAAGAGTCTAAGTCCCGTATTACAGAACGTCACTTACTTAAAACTAGTTTCAACCAATCAAATGGCTTGAATCTAGTTTTAAGTAATGCTTGAGTATTGAGTGACGTTCTGTAATACGGGCCTAAATGTATTGACAGTGTAACAAGAAAACTCATTTGTGTCTACACCAAGAAATTTTAATGGTTGTTTTCCCGCAGCGAAATGGTTTTGTCTTGGTAATACAATCGTTTTTAAACAAATAAAATATTTGAAACAAAAAATGGCACATTCACCATTGTGAAAAATCACCACATGCGAGTTTATTTTGCTTTAAATATTTATGCAGCGCTGTTCCCTTTGTCGGCGGCGCGTGCGATTCGAGTAGTACCTACAAGTTACCTCTAGGGTTATTATTGATTCTCACGTTTTCGAGTTGATGATTTTTTATTTTAAAACAAAAACATTTTTATTTTTTTACTTTAAGCTTCAAAAGTATTCTTTATGGCAAGTTGTTCTGTCGCGGGAAAACAACCATTAAAAGTTTTCGGTGTATTAAAAAAAAACTTATATTTTCAGACTCAATAATCTGAATCTGCCAATAGCTTATTAGTTCTACGAGATAGTTTAAATCTAACGTTAGAAAACATACCTGGGCTCTTTGGGCCTGGTGCCCGGCGGCATAGGTTGTCGCGAGTCTTCGCTGGCGCCACCATTGCTGGAATACTTCATGTTTCCAGCTGGAAATATTATAATGTGTCTTTATGATGATGAAGGTTTCACCGCATGGTGATACAGAGATAAACGATTTAAAAAAAAATGAAGGATTTCCAATGGGGTTTCTAATGAATCAAATCTATCTACCTACCTAGCTTTATCCCAACGACGATGTAAGTATGGATACGACTTTGTAAGACTGGTTGTCAAGTTTTTCAGGGTTCTGACGTCTCTTAACAACTATCAAAGATCCACAAAAGACAGCTGGGACCAACGGCTTAACCGGGCTTTCCGAAACACGGATTATATTATCTAAGTATTACTTACATGATACATGTCGCGGGTACTCTCGTTTGTAGTCACGGTCGCGGTCTCGTTTGTCAGTGCCTCGCTCGTAGCTAGCTGTCATCTCGAAGCGAGGAGGTGGTGGCGCCTCGAACTGGCTGCGACTTGACGACTGTCGGGAACAGTTCATTATGTGACGGAGGAATACTGGCAACTATTATTTAAACAGCAACTTGAATTTTGGGCCAAAGATGTTTTAAAACTTTTTGGCCCAAAATTCGATTTGCTTCAACTTCTTAGTAATGAGCTTAAAACAGATGGCTACAGATAGTTAGTTATTCGGCCATTTGTATTTAACCAGTTCAACAATGTAATTTTATATTGGCACACATTATATTGGTGTTCTGGCAATTGGCAAGCCATAATTTTAAACCGTCTTCAATAAATGGATGTGATTATGCATTCGGCGAGTGTCTTTTTGTCTTTTCATGTATGTACAGAGGCCAGCATATCAAGCTACCCCAATCTGTCAAATTTCTTTGATATCTTTTCAACTTTATTACAAAGGAATAAGGTTTATGTTCAATTGGGAAAATTTGACAGTTTGAGATAGCTTGACCTGCTGGCGACTGTACACCGATTTACGTGATTCTTTTTCGTACGTGAGTGAAAAGTAACTTTGATTTTGAAAGCCGTGACAGGAAAATATATAAAAGGCCACGTACAATGGGCGGCGGCGGGGCCCGCTTGTGCCTCGCGTCGCGCTCGTAGGCCGGCTCGGGCGGCGGGCTGGCCGCCTTGCGGTAGGCGCCGCCCTCGTAGCCGCGCTTGCGGCGCTCCTCCTCCAGTCTGCGGGCATGTGCACACTTAATGTTACGGGGCCTTTATTTTGCATTTTGCAGGTCTATGTGAGATTTTTTGTATGATTGATGAATGACTAGCAGCGCTCCGCGGTTTCACCCGCGTAGTTCCCGTTCCCGTGGGAATACAGGAATAAAATATAGTCTGTCACATGGGGATAGTGTAGCTTCCGAACAGTGAAATAATTTTTCAAATCGGTTAGTAGTTTCGGAGCCTATTCAATGCAAACAAACAAACCAACAATCAAATCTTTCATCTTTATTGATAGTATCGAAATAGATAAAAGGGTAAAAAAGAATCCCTGGAAATTATCTCTGTAAGAACATACCTTAGTTGAGCGCGTTTCAGTTCCAGTCTCTCCAGCTCCAGTTTCTCTCGCTCAATTCTGTGACGTTCACGTTCCAAACGCAGTAGCTCGTTCTTTTCGCGCTCAATCTTCTCTCTGCGAGAAAAATACGATTTGAATGCATACATAATTATTTCTTCCATATTTATTATTTGAATACGTAGTACCTATTTATAAGTGATTTAGTGGTAGCTTGTGCACCTGCAAGGTCCTAGGGTTTTCGCATTCCTTTTTGTTGCCCCATAGCGTTTTTTAGTTTTCATCAGGTATTTCTCAGTACCGTCTGGATTTGCGGCCGGCCCTCAATTACATTTACATGGGACTTGAACATTTTGAATTACATTTACATGGGACTTGAACATTTTGCTAGTTATGTTGAATAGGGTATTTTCCAATTTATTAAAAACTATTCTAATTTGAATATTGGGACGAAATATGTAACAGAAAAATAAAAGTAAATTGATTTATACCCATTTTCTAAATTAAAAACGATTTAAACCAAATTTACTTTTCGTTGTTTTGAATTTACCGCCAAAACGCTACTTACTATGCCTTTTTATCACGTGACGTCAACTTTGTGTAAACGAAAGTAGTAAGTAAACAAGCGAGTGTCGTGTTTATAATTAACAAGATTTTTTATGGATAGAAAGTGAAATCACTGGTGTGCGGTGCCTCTGTGCACAAATACTTCTAAAATTGCGCCAAACTAAGTATTTGTACTGGTGCTGTTTACACAAAGCGGACGTCACGATAAAAAATTGCGTGATAAAAATTCATCGTAAGTAGCGTTTTGGTGGTAAATTCAAAACAACGAAAAATAAATTTGATTTTAATCGTTTTTAATGGAGAAAATGGATATAAATAGATTTATTTTTATTTTTCTGTTAAATATATCGTCGCAATCTTCAAATTAAAATAGTTTATATCAAATTGGAAAATACCCTATTGTGTTAGAGGTGTACTTCTGTCTACTCCTTCAAGGAATGCCATGTTAAATAGCTCTTACAACAAGACACGTGCCGCACGTACCTCTCAGCACGTAGCTTCTCCCTCTCCAGCGCCAGGCGATGCTTCTCCTGCCGCTGACGCCTCTCGCGCTCGCGCAGCGCTTCCTCGGCCGCGCGCCGCCTGCGCTCCTCCTCCCTGGCAGCGCGAGACCGTTCCCGCGCGCGCGCGACGTCACGCTCTTTCTGTATCATAAAACACGTTACAAGGTCAATCTTCATCTATATCTATACAAATAAAATTGAAGTCAATTTTCGCGTTTGTCTCTGTGACAGTTTCGGGTTACCACCATCAGTTAAATAAAGAAATATTCATGTTTTGCTGATAACCATACGAAGCAGGGGCGTAGTAGGGGCGGGGCGGGTTTTAATAAGGCGCGACTAGAAAATCAAAACTGAAAGACATTTATTTAAAATAAGAAAATCAGCACTTTTCGAACGTCAAAATTACATAAGATAAGACAGTCCCCCTAAACGTTCGCTCTCAGCCACTACTTTAGCTGGGAGGAAAAGTGGCGACACAAATTCCCCAGCAGGACAGGCCACAAGCTGTCTATAATAGACAGCTTGTAATTAACATTACGAAACACAAAGAATTAAATAAAATTATTAGTAACTAGCACCGACCCGCGGTTTCACCCGCGTAGTTCCCGTTCCCGTGGAATACGGAGATAAAATATAGCCTATGTCACCCGGGGATAGTGTAGTTTCCCAATAATGAAAACATTTTTCAAATCGGTTCAGTAGTTTCGGAGCCTATTCAATGCAAACAAACAATCAAATCTTTCCTCTTTATAATATTAGTATAGATAAGTCATCCAGCACACGCCATCCAACGAAAACAACACTCAAACAAAAAATAAAAACGTTAACAGAACTATATACACATTTACATAAAACGATAATAATTATATAATCTGTAATTCAAAGTCACAACTGATAAACTAGCACCATGGGAGGAAGTAAACTAAATAAACACTTATTAAAATATTATAACAACTACAAAACCATGGACAGTCACCGCAAGCAGCACCTATTTACGAGCTTAACGTAAATAGACCATTACTGGTGGAAGGCGACAATCGGACGTCCGACACTACCGCAAGCAGTGACATCTAAGGGAACGAACTTGTTTCCGATTGCTCAGACAAGAATAATTTGAGTAATTATCGAGGTACCTAGCTAACCACATATTGCAATTCGACTCATTAAAAACATTGTAATGAGTAGATCATGTCAATTATAAATGAAAACAAATTGACGTCTACCCTTGAACCTAGAAAGCTGAAATTTTGCACAGAGGTTCCCTTTATAATGTAGACAAGGAATAAGGAAAGATTTTTCGAAATTCAACCCCTAAGGGAGTTAAATAGGGGATGAAAGTTCTGAGCGGGCGAAGCCGCTGGCAAAAGTTAATAATATATACATTTGAACAAATTAACCAAATATATGAACTCATAATCTGTCAGTAGGTACGCTAATTCTGGAGCAAGAACATAAACATTGTCTTGAGTCAATACCAGTGACTAACTATTTGTTTTAGTAGTTGTTGATAGAATGACAAAGGTTGGATTTTACTTTAGCTTTAAACGAATTAAAAGGCATATTTAGCAAAGAAGAGGGTATCTTGTTAAGGCCTGTTAAAGCCCAACGTAAGAGTTACGAAGCCGACTAGACTTAGATCGAATGACGACGACCAGAAGATTGTGACCGCCTCAAAGTATGTGAGAATTTCTATAAAACACTGACTTACTGCAGATTTTTTCAAATACCATCATTTTGTATGGCATGGTGTAATGATACTACACTATAATAACGTGTTTGCTTTCACACTTGGTGTACAACATTCAATGTAAAGAAATAAGGACATGCTAGCACTAACTACAATTTACAAGCATCCCATTCAATCCCAGTTCATGCTTACCCAAATCTTAGAAAAGGACAGAACCTCGCGGGGCGATCGCTTTCGTTCACGACTCCTGGTGCTCCGTTTGGCGCGATCCTGGAATCACATTGCGATGATTCAGAATAGAAAAGTGAAAAACACTAGAAAATTTGGCCAATTAAAGCCCCATTTAGACTGCAAGTTTGCCTGTGGCATACCATAACATTGAAGAAATAAGTGAGCGGCACTATCTAAACGAGGCAAACAATACGGTTTACAAATCTTGAGAAGACGTTCAATCAAATTGAATGAAATATTTGGCAGCGTCAACACAGGCACTACTTGAATTAATTGCACGACGTCGTTTAACCGTGTTTAGACAAGACAAAACTTGCATGCAATTATTGCCTTGCCTTGGTGTAAACAGAAGTTTCATGCATGTTTTTTCTTACAATTATTGAATGGCATGACAGGCGGCATAGGCTTAGTAACAATTTCCAGTTAATCTTTGACCATAGAATCCTAAAAAATACCTCTAATCTAATTAGCTAGCTTGTATTATCCTATTGTAGGGCATAGTTCTGAGTTTACTGTGTAGCTCAGACAGTAAAATTACTGTCAAATGTGTGCACTGACTGGACTGGTCCACTCAAATCTGTGTGGTTCTTTCCTCAAAAGTCCATTTCAAGCCATCTACATTGTCTTAACATGATCTGACCAAGTTTATATTTGCACTTTAAAAGAGACTAAGGCCCGTATTACAGAACCTCATTCAAGATTCAAGTATTACTTAAAACTAGTTTCTACCAATCAAATGCTTGAGTATTGAGTGACGTTCTGTAACACGGACCTTAGACTCTTTGAGTTTGTTTCGCTATTTCTTGATTTTTCTGAGATTTCCAGTGATTCCAATATCCTATTCAAAGAGTAATCAATTCACACAATTCTGTTTTTTGTCAGACTAATAGTAAGCATAAAATACCTTATCAGAGCGTAGAGACTTTTCGCGCGTGCGTGAAGTAGACCTAGTACTTTCTGCTCCAGATACTTCACCATCCTTCTTCGGTTTAGCTTCCGCGGTCTTTTCAGAGCCTTCTTTGGTCTCCTTAAAAGCAGAACAGACCCATAATAAGTACGCTAGTTACGACTATCCGTTGAGTGGTTTATGCAGTTGGACTTGGACAATGCAAGTGGTACTCTTGGGCACAGCTTGTATTGATTAGATTTATAATATCTGGATGACTGAGGTTTGCTCGGTTTTCCTTTTTCTAAAAATGAGACCTACCTAGATCGATTTATCGCCCTCGAAACCCCCTGCATACTAATTTCATAACCATCGTTGGGGCCGTTTCTGGGATTCAGATTATATATACCTATACAAGAATTGCTTTTTTAAAGGTTATTAGATATGGGTATAAAGTATTAATAATGTCTGTGAGAATCTAAGTGGATGGACTGTGTGAAAAATTATCTATGGGTGACTATTGAGAAGCCAAATAAAAGAGAAGTATGGAAGCAGAAGATGACGTCAAACTAATTGGCATAAAGGCAAGAGAATGTTGAGTAGGTTACTCTCTCTGCATCCCGGGCTGGTACCCAATCCAAGTGGCCAGTTCTACAGTATTTTACCGTATTTTCTTTTTTGTTAAAATTAAAATATGAATTTGTTAATAATAATTACCTCAGTCTCTTTAGTTTCTTCCTTGCGTTCTTTACTAGAGCGACGCTCGGAGCGCGCGGATGGCTGACGGCGGGACGACGATTCCGACTCTGATTTAGCTTTCTCCACGGAAATCATACGTCCATGCAATTCTAAGGGAAATAAAATCGAAAATATTTTTTTAAGAAAATACTGTGGCATCAGACATTTCAACTGAATGTATTGTGATGTAATTACCAGTCCTATGTAAGTTCTTAATACAGTTCTCAGCATCTTGAGCACTAGCCATTGTGACATATCCGTAACAACGAGAACCGGGTGTTCTAGCGTTGGTCACCACCTTGGCTCCAATTACCTGTAAATTAATTAATAATTACGTGTTTTGTAAGTAACTCATCAAGAACAAAGTCCCAAACACAGTAAAGCTGCATTCTTGCTGATTGCATCATATGAAGTGGATCAAAAATGTTGTTATAAATTAAAAAGTAAGACATTGATAGGTATACCTTTCCATGTTTGCTGCACAATTGCTTCAGGTCCTTAGCGCGAGTGTCTCCAGACAGGCCACTGACCCATAAGTTCCTTGCACCACCTTCCTTACCGTCATCTTTCTTCTCTTTCTTGTCACCATCACCTTCTTTCTCTTTATCATCTAAAATAGGATAATGCACTATTAATTTCACTGCTTTGTCATAGAAATGTACTGTAAAGATATATTAATTTAGTAATAATAAATACCTTTTGTGTCCTTGTCATGTTTTTCATCCTCATTGCTGAAAAAATTATCACAGCATTATTTAAAAATAAAAGAATACAACTATAGATAACAATACATAAAGATCAGAATTTGAACGTTTTACTACTAGCACAAGTTCCATTAATTGAAAGTTGCAGTTTGGTGACAGTAATCATTTTGGAATTCCCGTAGTGACACTCATCACCTACAAAGTTTTGCACCATTACTCCACTGCATTGGGTCAGGAAGTTGAGAGCAGGTCCGGAAAGTTGCACGAGTCGCCTTATACCCGTTGCACGCCGCTCCGCAGCCGCTGAAGCCACCACCTTTAGAAGATGGTCCTCCACCAGCGATCACGTGTAGTACACAGCAGCTGGTGCCGACGACTGCAGACGACGACATCATCGAGTTTTGTAGGCAGGCAGCTGTCGTCAGATCCGTAGAGCAGCCAGGACTCCAAAACGTTTGGTGCAAAACTTTGTAGTGATAACGAAAAGAAAGTATTGGATGTCGGAATAATCGGAGTAGTTATAGATGCGCGTGGGCGGCGACACGGCGGTCGTTCGACGTTCACCAACCTAGTGGCGGGGACTTCGGAGGTTACTTGTTGGTCGTCGGCTGGCTCGTCGTCGCCGTTCGCTGCAGAGTCGGCCGGCGCTGACTTGTCGCTCGACGGGTCGCCCGCGTCTTCCTCCTCCTCGTCCTCCTCTTCTGCCGCCTCATCTACGTCAGTCGCATTTATCAGCTGAGCCAGCGCAGGTCGCTCGCCGATACTCGGGAGCGGCCCACCCTGCCTCTCCTTAATCTTGACATGGAGTGTTGAGTGATTCTTGATGTTTTTCACACTTGTTTGTTGATTACACAAAAATCCTGACCTGAAAACTTGATTGGACATTAGCACCACCATCTGGATATGGAGCAGCATAGCAGCTATGAGCCACTATGTCCATAGTAAAGCATACATAACTGTAGGACACTGGAGTGCTGCTGTGACTGGAGATGCCCTGTCACTTAAATTACACAAAACACCACATCAACGTAATGAGAGCCACCTCAGTCTCTGTTCATTTCAGTGGTAATCCTCCCAAATGATAAATAATGTCATCTGTTCTCTCTCTGTTAGTTTTTGGTTGTATTCTGCATTGCAGCTGTTTCTAGCACGTTGCTTGCCTGCACCTTACTATACATTTTCTTCTGCTGTATTTAACTCTCCACTCTTGTATGCCGCAACTATTTCAACTTGTTACTTTATGACAAATATTGCAACATAAGTACCTCATTGTAATTAATTTATTCACATACTGAAGATTTTGTACTTTCTCAAGCACATTATTTTACTTCATCTGATTAGGATTAAAATTGACTAATTAAATGTATTAACTTTCCACTACAAAATAAAATTCACGGATCATTACTTTCATCATTAGAGATGTATGTACAGAAAAATAAAACTTAAATACATTCTAAGCTTACCTTTTTTGTCTGCTTTAGTGTTGTTGTCAGCCTGAAAGAGATCAAAATAAAGGTTAGTATAAACATAAATGTATCTTTAATGGATTATGTTGATTTTACTGAAGTCAAATATTTGGCATTATTCCAGTTTGATACTATTAATAATTACTGAAACCAGACTTAACATATTCTGGGTGATAAAGCAGTGTTTGGAGAAATGATAGAAATACTGTGATTATTAAAAAAATAAAAATACTTATTACAACATAAGTATATTTCAATAACATAAATGTACTACATACATAAATATGTGGATATAATTATAAATAACAAGTGGTTTTTACTTTGTATGTTCTAGTCTATCTCCATCATAAACCCGTTGGATATTTTGGAGGTAACTGGTGGCAGTTTAACTGTTACACTGAAGAAATAGAAACGTACCTCTTCATTGAGAAGCTCATCGTCACCAAGATCCAAGTTGATGCTATCCTCTGCATCAGTGTTGTTTTCTATTTTGTGTTCGTCATCAGATTTGGTATCCTTGTCAAGACACGGTTTTTTAGGCTGTGTTGCCTCAGGTTCCTCTTTTAACTCCCTTTTTCTGCTCAATTTCTCAGTTTCCTCAACCTCCATGTTAGATTCAGACTTCCTGGGGCTAACTTTGTTTTGTTTTTTTTCAGTCTGGTCAGTTTCTTCTTCTTCTTCTCCAGCGTCATCTTGTACGATCATGTCCTCCATAGTTGGAGTCTCTTCCGACTCTTGTTCGACAACGTTCGTGCTCTCTGACCGCCTGGTCCTTTTTGCAGGAGTTTTTGACTCTACAGTAGCAGACTCAAACTTGAAAGTAGCTGGATCATGCCCCTCTTCTTCCAAATGCTAGAAAGACATAATCAATTACGTATTGAATACAATGCTGATGAGTGACCTGCCTATTCTAATTATTACACGTCACTTAATTACCTTGGATAAACGCTGTATGAGCACACCGCGAACGCCGCTTTTATCTAGGT
Source organism: Polymixis flavicincta (assembly GCA_949987655.1). NCBI lineage: Eukaryota > Metazoa > Arthropoda > Insecta > Lepidoptera > Noctuidae > Polymixis > Polymixis flavicincta. The sequence continues at coordinate 15,687,315 of OX465193.1, read as the reverse complement.
TGCGCTTTTCTAACTCTGCGCGTAAGTCTATAACTCTAAGGTCGTTCAGTAAACGCTTCTTTTCCGACATCGCCTGATGTTATTTTAGGAATGTGTTTCTAATAATAACTCACTTTGCCTTGTATATTTTCAGTAATCTCGATCTATACGAAACATATATTCCCACACCCGAATGACGAAAAGAATAAGATGGCGGCCTCTGGAACTAGGGAAACGAAAAAAGTATCGATACTTTGTGGTATCGAGTACATTTCCTTTCAATACCGATACTTTTGCATTCGATACTTTTACTCAATGAGTGCTTTTTGACGAATAAGAAATTAAGTTTTAAATGGGTGATCTAAGTGTTATAATGGCACATCGCTATTTAGTTTAGTCTATTCTATTCTATTTTTTATTATGGCAAGCAAAGCCGATGTCGACTATTCTGCCAATGTCTAAAGTGAATTGGAAAAGCACGTGTGCACAAAAAAAAAAAAAAAAAAAAACTATGGATAATAATCTTCGATGATACAGTTGGGCTTAATGTTGATCTTGTGTGGTTAGTACTGGACTGAAACAAACAAAAAATAAATACATACTAAAATATAATTGTTAGAACATTAAAAATACATAGTATACCACATAAACACAGATTCAGGGAGTAAATCATAATTTTATATTATTGTGACGGATGAAAATCATCAGCGCCACAAGCAGTTCAGGAGAGGAATGAGTTAAAAGAGAGGGGAAATTTATCGGAAGAGGGATCTTAAATTTGGTGAGACGGTTATACAAATCTAGAGGTGGGACGTTATTGGAACATTCGAAAAATATGTGGTCAAGGGTGCCTTCCGCCAATCCGCATTCGCAGAGCGAGGAATCGCGGACACGGATTTTGTGTAAAAACACAGGAGTGCAACAAAAACCTAAGCGAATTCTACATATAACAGATATGACAGTTTTGGATACTTTTTTATAACCGGAGAACCATGGTTTTGGTTTAACGGTCGGTTGTACGGCATAGAAAAAACTGCCTTTCTTCTTGCTAGAAGCATTCCATTGCTCCTGCCAGGAACACTGCAGATTCCTTTTTGGAATGGACAAAAGATCGTAACCCTGATGAGTGTTGTATGTGAGATCTGACGATAAAGATGAACAGGCATCTTTAGCCAAAGCGTCAACACATTCGTTACCCTTAATGCCACAATGACTAGGTATCCAAACCAGCTGAACATCCTTTTGATTACTAGCGCTGGACTTTAAAGAGTTTTTAATTTTTAAAATAAGGGAGCTGTGTAATTTACTCTTAAACGGATTCTGGGCTAAGGCTTGCAAGCTGCTAAGGGAGTCTGTAAAAATAACGGCTTTCTGAATATTAGGGTGTGACTCAATAAAAAGACAAGCTTCCAGTATAGCTACACATTCACCAGTGAATACAGAAGACTCCTTGGGGCATTTAAATTGTAGGATTATTTTGGAGCTTTGGTAATAGACCGCAGCGCCAGTGTAATTAAGATCGGTTAGTTTTGAGGCATCCGTAAAAAATAATTGAAAACCATTCCATCGCTCGCTCACCACCGCGTTGAAAGCCAAATTCGCTGATGGAGATTTTTTGGATATACCAATATCAAATAAAATTTTTGGGATAAAATTTAAAAGTTCATATGGGAAATTAAAAAGGGGTAATCTAGGATACTGGACAATAGGGCATACTAAATTTAGAAATAGTCGAAAGGATTTTAGGATTAAGGGGATTTCTTTATTTTTCCAGTAATTTGAGCTTCTGCATATGGAATCTAATTTGTTCAATCTTCCTATAAGCGGGTGGGAGGATCTACCTATTAATCTAGACACAAAACGGGAGGCCAGATATTGCCGTCTAAGGGCCAGCGGAGGTTCAGCACATTCGACTTGCAACGCGTTAACGGGAGAGGACTTCATGCAACCTGAGATGATCCGAAGGCATTTGGACTGAACTCGATCCAGCCCAGTCAAAGCACCTTTGTTGCAAGGAATTAGAAGATATGTTCCATAGTCCAAAACACTGCGAACTAAAGCATTATAGACTAATTTCATGGTGTAAGGGTGGGCACCCCACCAAACACCCGCAAGAACTTTTAAAATTGAGATGATTCTTTCACATTTTTGGATAAGGAAATTTATGTGATGTTTGCCGGTAAGTTTTGTATCTAAAATAACGCCCAAAAATTTTACTTTACTAACTATAGGGATATTATGGCCTGAAATACTAACTGAAATATGAGGAACGAGTCTTTTGCGAGAGAAAATCACTGTCGAACTTTTCGGTGCAGATAACGACAGCCCATGGCTTAAAAGCCATTGATTCAAAGACTCCAGAGAGAGGCACAACGATGACGCAGCGTCGTCTATGCAAGAATCTGTCACATACAGAACAATGTCATCGGCGTATTGTAACATCTGACAATTATTATTTAAGCAGGATCCAATATCAGCCGTATAAAGATTGTAGAGTATGGGACTGAGAACATAGCCTTGAGGGAGTCCCTTCCATGTCTGTCTTCTATCGAACTCCTCACCCTGGACTCTGAGAACCAATGATCGTGACAACAGGAGCTCACATATGCACTGTATCATCTTAGCCGGGAGACTCAGCTGTTGCAGTTTTTGCCTGAGTACGGGAAGAAGAACATTGTCATATGCAGAGGAGATGTCGAGGAAAGTGGCAACAACGGATTCATTTCGAGAAAAGGCTAAGCGGACATCCGTAACTAATATACCAATACTGTCCATTGTACTAAGCCCTTTCCTGAAACCGAATTGATGATTCGGCAGTAAGTCTCTCGATTCGACTAACCACTCGAGGCGGTTTTTAATGAGGTGTTCCAGTAATTTAGCTAGGACTGAAGAAAGCGCGATTGGCCTAAGGCCATTCGGATCATCAGCATGTTTGCCTGGTTTCAATAGAGGAATAATAATTTGCAACTTCCACTGATCTGGAACCCAACCATGACTATAGCAGTAATTTAAAATATTTAAAAAGAAGATCTTAGCCTTTTCGCCAGAATGGGTTAAGAAAGAGTATGGCACACCATCAATACCAGGAGCTGAGTCCCGAACGTGTTTCAGAACCACATTTAATTCCTCCAATGTGAAAAGTGCATCGAAAGGATCCTCTGTCACATTACGTAGAGGTGCATTTTCACATTCAGATGAGAATGGAACATATGATGGTGCTATCTTGTCAAAAAAAAGTTCAGCAGTTTCCCTAGTTATTGGTGAAGAGATTGATGGAGAACACCCACGTCTAAATCTATTGATATTTTTCCAGACAGCTGAAACTGGAGTCGAGGGAGATAAGGAAGTGCAAAACTTAATCCAACCTGTACGTTTCTTCTTACGAAGAAAACGCTTAGACCTAGCGTTAATCTGTAAATATGCCAATAGATTTTCGGTGCTCATATCCACATTATAACACACCTCCGCCTCATTCCTATCCCTGATTGCCGAAGTGCATTCTGGATCCCACCACGGTGGTGAAGGTATTTTATCTTGGGCACTATTTTTCAATGGGAAGCAGGAGTCTGCACTGGAGGTGATGGCTGAAACATATTCCTCATAACATCTCTTGGCATGGCAGTGACCAGAAGGATTTAATGAACTTGAATTTAAATTTGGAAGAACATCAATTTTATCCTCCAATAATGAAGTAAATTTTGCCCAATCTGGTTTGGACAGGTTATACTTCAAAAGTGGAGGAGAAGTTTTCTCTAAATACGTCTTATTAAGCAAAGATATGACGATGGGGTAGTGGTCACTACCATGCGACAAGGTTGTACATTCCCAAAGGGTCGAAGCTGCTAGTTCAACTGAACAAAATGTTAGGTCAACACAGCTCTTTTGTTGACCGGGAAGAGATCTGCGTGTTGGGCAACCATTATTTAAAATGCAGAGATCCAGATCGTCCAATAAATCAACCAAAGCTACGCCAAAGGTATCACAGCGTTCAGACCCCCATCTGTAATGGTGGCAGTTAAAATCGCCCATGACCAGTATCGGACCATGAACATTAGAAAATATATCTCTTAAAATTATTAAAGAATCATGGTGAGGATGAGCGATATAAATGGAAAATACTGTGATACCCTCGGCCTTGCCTGCGGCAATACTCATATCACCTGTAAGTGAAGGCAAAGTATAGGGCAAAAGAGGAACCCGATTGTTGACCAAGAGGGCCGACCCTCCATAGCCATCTGATCTGTCGCATCTTAGGATGTTAAAATGTGGCATACGGAAGCTAAGACTTGGAGTAAGCCAAGTCTCAGCTATAGAACAAGCCAACGGCTTGTATTTATTTAAAAGAAATATGAGGTCGTGCTTTTTATGCCACACGCTCCTCACATTCCACTGAAGAAATACTTGGCGAACCGCCATTTCTAATTTCTGAGAGAAGAGTTATAAGTTGATCGGCAACGTTGGACGGTGATAGAGAATTAGAAGTAGAAGAAGAAATTATGATAGGTAATAGTTTTATTAATAGTTCAATAATAGAAGAAGTGCTATTGATGGAAGAGACATTGTTATTTAGAGCGCAGCCATTAGACTGTGAAAGTTGGGGGGAACTAATTATCTGCTGGTGAGCAGCTATGTCATAAGACGGGGAAAGAGGAGCATGGGATTTAGGCTTTAGGAAAACTGTCTTGCGATAAGACTGAGAAGTTGGAGTTTTTGCTATGTTGGCATAGTTGCGAGAAGCTGTTGGAACTAATTTGCTAGCCTCAATATAAGGAACGGATTTCTCTGCCATTACTGTCTTGATGGCTTTCTGTCTACCATGCTCAGGGCATGACCTGCTGTTAGCAAAGTGATTACCCGAACATAGAATACAGAAGGCCTCGCCCTCAGAAATGTTGCAACCATCACCTGGGTGATCGTGGCCACATTTGCTGCAGCGTGGTTTAGATCTACATACAGTAGCCACATGTCCAAATCGGCAACACTTTCGACATTGAATGGTGGGAAATATGTACTGTTCTACAGGAAGGGATGTGTAACAGCAGAAGATTCTTTTAGGTAAAACTTGTCCATCAAATGTGATCACACAAGTTTCAGTTGGTTTCCACTCATTAATCCCGTCTCTCTGAACTTTCCTATTAAGTCGACGCACTTTAATGATTTGCCCACAACCTGAGGGCACAGACAAATAAGTTATAGCCTCTTCTTCTGAGATATCAGAGGGAACACCCGTGACTACTCCTAACCTTGTGATGTTAAATGAAGGGATAGAGGCAATATAGCTGTATTTGGATAACAGAGTGTTAGCCAAGAATGAGTTGGCATCCTGAGGGGAAGCAAACTCCACAGATACTCGGTTTCTACCGACCCTGTTAACACCACCACGAACTATGTTCGCAATGTTGTTGTTAATTAAAAACTTTCCAAAATTAACTGGATGTAAGGTGGTGCCTGAGTTAGGTTCGGACTCTATACGGGAGACGTGAACGATGTAAGGACCCTTATCCATTGCCGAGTATTTGTCACGACCAACTTGGCTTTTCTTTTGTTTACTTGGCGGGGAAGGTGTCAAGATGTCTTCGTTACCGGGGCGTTTACGGGAAGGTTGGTTGAATTGGGATGGTGATAAATCCATACCTGTAACACTACAAACAACATCCGCAAATTGCGAGAGTGGGTTCGGGGACAGAGGTAACGTAGGACCTGAAATGTCAGGAGGATCAGGATCGGGAGGCTTATTTTTGTCCATCTTGGGTAAAACGGTTTTCAAATACGACAATCACAATACAAACCTGTTTACAAACACAAGGACAACACACTTAGAAACTAACAAGTCACAGAAATATCAACAATCACTATAAAAACAACAACAAATTCAAAACACACGTGCTAACCAAGAACACTGTGGCGAGAGCATTTAGTTTAGTCGCAGACGTATTCCCGCGCTATTAACTGTCAACGTCAAAAATAAAAATTATCGCCTATGGTGTGTTAAATTGCAAAAACTACAATGATTGTAAACTGTTCTTGGGCTAATAAAGTTATCGAAATTATAACACTTATCGTTCTAATTGTCGCCGTAAATACCCGATCCAACACTAAGAAATTACCCACTTAACTTGCGACCTTACGGCTCATGTTTATGGTTTTAAGCTAGTTCATAGTTCACGCATTCTGAACCTTCTAAAATATAGGTTACAGTTATTATATTCTAAAATATGTGCACTATGTTTTGCCAATACTTGGCGTACAAAATTAACACAAACAGTTATAAAATTAGAAGGAAGGCATGCCATTAATACATTACAATAAAATAAAAAACAATTTAAAATGTGTCAGATAGGTAAATAGGTCATTACAATTTTAGATAGTTATACACATTCATAATTAATCAATAAATAAATAAAAATCATTTAAGTTTAATTAGCAAGTCGGAATCATCATACCTCTGTTTATCAGTAGTAAACTCAATGATGGAGTAGTAACATCTATCCAGAAGAAATTTAAACAAGGACCTTTTAAAGGATCCCGGACACTCTTTATTTCTAATAACTGCTGGTATACTATTATATATTTTTAGGGCCATACCTAGGACACTTTTGCCGAAAAATGCGGTTTTCTGAGAGATAACATTAATGGTATTCTGATAACGGCGAGAGCGCAGTTTCCCAAATAAATGCAGGTTACAGCGAACAAACACTCCCATTTCATAAATGTACATAGATGGTAGAGTGAGTAAACTAAGTTCCTTAAATAATGGTTTACAACTATCAATCGATTGTAAGTTGGTAAACGATCGCAAGCATTTCTTCTGAGCTTTAAAGGCAATGTCCCTGTCAGTGGAGTTTCCCCAGAAAATGATTCCGTACCTAATGCTAGAAGCCACATAAGCATTATAAGCTATTTGTACACACGGCTACACATCAAGCTATACATTTCCAGTTTACGCTGATCTCGCTCTGTACCGAAATCCTATATAATGCGAGATCAGTTTATACTGGAAATGTATAGGTTGATGTGTAGCCGTGCGTACTGTAATGCGATTAACCGTTTTTGATAGTTTGTACAGAGCATATGCAAATTGAGCTTAAGCTAAGCTTCTTTGACAAAGCGTCGATATGATTTTTCCAAGTCAGATGACTATCTATGTAAAGGCCCAGAAATTTTGTAATGTCACTTACAGCGATTACTACGTTACCATATCTTATATTCAGTTTTGGTTTATTTGTTCTTTGATTAAATGTCATTATTTTAGTTTTGTTAAGATTTATTTTTAGATTGTTCTTAACTAACCAATTTATTATGTTTTTAAGATCGTCATTTATGTCATTTTCAAGAATATTAATGTCATTACTAGAGAATAAAATAGTACTGTCATCAGCAAATAAGACCATCTGATGATTACTGACCTTAGGCATGTCGTTTATGTAAATGTTAAATAATGGAGGGCCAAGAATGCTACCTTGGGGAACACCATAAGTGGTTTTCCTAGGACGTGACATGTATGTTCTTTCAACTTTCGAGCTCGCACATAGCCTAGGTAATAGGTAATAGGTAATACGGGCTGTTGTCCGCAACTCCACGTCAAAGCGCGTATTTTGCGTACGGGTGGGAGAATCTGTCATTCGATCCACCCCAGCTCCTCGAGAAAGGCCAGCAACGCCTTGGTGTTGCTGACAATCTCACGTAGGGTACCTGGGTTACCGAAGTATTTAGCCCTGTAATTGGCGACCACCGGGCAGTTTAGGAGCACGTGCGCTGCTGTCTCGTCGTCCTCCATGCAGGCCCTGCACAGCGGACTGTCTGTTACTCCTAAGACAAAGAGATGTTTGTTAAATGACCCATGGCCAGTTACAGCTGCTGTAACTGCACGCAGCTGTGATTTAGTTAGACGGAGAACCTGTTTTGTGAGGCGGGCATCGATCGCAGGAAGTGCTTCCTTAGCCTGCCTGCACTCACCTAGATCCAGCCATATCTTGTGATGTTGGTCCCTGGTTCGTTTCCTTACCAGAGTGCGTAGATACCCGAAGGGGAGAGGCGCGATGGGTTCTGGTCCCACTGGTGCCATACTCGACCCCCTTCTGGCAAGTTCATCGGCTGCATCGTTACCTAGCGAACCGCTGTGTCCTTTGATCCATTGAATGGTAATGTTATTGAGGCTACCTACCTGGTTTAGGCGCTGGTGGCACTCGTATATCAGCCCAGAGTCAACCGTGTGACTGTTCAGCGCTTGCAGAACAGCCATGCTGTCTGAGAGTATGCGGATTGAGTGGTCTGTAACTTCCCTGGCCGTGATAGCAGACGCGGCAAGGGAGATGCCCATGCATTCGGCCTGGAACACTGTGTTATGGACCCCCAATGGTGTGGCTATGTGTATGTTGAGGTCCTCCGAGAAAACTCCAGCACCTGTGCCACTACCTGTTTTTGATCCATCCGTGAAGATCCGTAGCTCTGCGGGGCGCAAGCCCTCGCATCGTCGATCCTCATGAAGTTGGATTTTGTATTTTTTGTCAAAGACAAATTGTTTGGGCACCCGGTCATTTATTGCCTTTGTAATGGGAAACTCACTGTTGAGTCCCTTAAGCAGCGCGGTGTGTTGAGTGTCTCTCTTACTCCAGAGATGTGTTGCCTTCAGACGCACTGCCGCCATCGTTGCTTCCTGCTGTATGAACAGGTGGAGCGGCGGTAGCCCCAACATGGCTTCGATAGCTGCAGTTGGAGTGGTCCTCATGCAGCCCGTGGTAGCCATGCAGGCTAGTCTTTGCATGCGCTGTAGTTTGTTGGTGGCTGTAACTAGCTTGGTGCGGGGCCACCAGACCACGGCCCCGTAGGTGATCATGGGGCGGATTACTGCGGTGTACAGCCATAGTATAATTTTGGGGGATAGGCCCCACTTCTTACCTATCATTTTCCTGCACTGCCAGAAGGTGATGCAGGCCCTGTTTAGCTTGGTGTCTAAATGACTGCTCCAGTTTAGCTTACTGTCCAAAGTAACCCCGAGATACTTAACTTCATTGGTCAGCTGAAGTTCCGTGTTGAACAGTTTCGGTAGGCGGAAGGGGCCTAATGCTCGTTTATGAGTGAACATGACTAGTTCAGTTTTGGTGGGGTTAACTGATAGCTCAAACTCTCTACACCATCTCTCTACGATACGTAGTGCTTGTTGTGTGAGGTTGCAAATCGTTCCCGTCACCTTCCCCGAAACAAGAATTGCGAGATCGTCTGCATAACCTATTGTAAAATAATGGTTGGCGTTGAGTTTGGTGATAAGATCATTAATCACCAGATTCCATAGGAGGGGGGACAGTACTCCTCCTTGGGGGCAGCCTCTGGCTATCATGGCCAGCTGCTGCTCGTCCTCCAAGCGAACCACTCGTTTGCTAAGCATGTTAGTGATCCAGTCCGTTAGTACCTGATCTACCCCATGTCTGGAGAGGGCGCTGCCGATGCTTGAGAAATTGGTTTTGTCGAAGGCTCCTTCGATGTCTATGAAGGTGCCCAGGCAGGTACCTTTTTGGTGTATTGCTTCTTCTATCTGACTAACCACTTGATGAAGAGCAGATTCGGTCGACTTACCTGAGCTGTACGCGTGTTGGTTACCGTGTAGCGGTATGGTTTTGAGGGCGCCGTCTCTCAGCTCCCTATCACATAGCCTTTCCAGTGTTTTCAGAAGAAAAGAGGTCAGGCTGATAGGTCGGTGGGATTTGGCGTTAGTGTAGTCACCTTTACCTGGCTTTGGGATGAATATAACTTTCACTTCTCTCCAGCCCTTGGGAACGTACCTAAAGGCCAGGCACGCTCTCATTATAGGCACTAGTCTAAATGCGATAGAGGCTTCCCCCCATTGTAATAAGGCGGGGAACACTCCATCGGGACCAGCTGCCTTGAAAGGATGGAAGCTGCGGATGGCCCATTGGAGTTTCTCCAGCGTAATCACCCTGCATGTGTAGCGCCAGTCATTCTCAGATGGTGTTTGGATTACATCCTGCCAGTCGATTACCTGCTCGAAGACGCATCCAGGGAAGTGAGTTTCAATTAGGACGCGTCTAGCTTCTTCAGGTGACGATGTGAGTGTGTTATCAGGTTTGCGGAGGGTAGTGGGCCCCGAAGTCTTCTGTTGCGACAGTACCTTCCTTACCCTGTTGGCTTGCTGGCAGGATTCAATGTTACCACAGAATTTGCGCCAACCCGCGGTACTCCTAAATCTGATGCATTTTTTGTAGCTGGATTTGGCTGCATAGTAGCTATCCCAGTCCTCGTCCGCACAAGTGTTCATGGCTCTATTTAAAGCCTTCCTTACCTTACCGCGCTTGCGCTCCAAGTCAGCGCCCCACCAGGGTTGTTTGCCCGGTGTGCTACGCGGGGTGGTCTCTGGGCAAGCGGTGAGGTAGCTGTCTAACATTAGTTTAGTGATTTGACTGACTTGTTCCTCAATCTGTGTCGTGTCCGCAAATGACGCTGGACCGCTTGGTGTCGCAAGCTTAGCTTCTAGGCTGCGTGTGTAGATGCCGCGATCCGTATTACGCGGATTGCGACGTGGTGTTGCAGGCGGAGTGCAGACCTGGATGTCAAAGCGAATCCACCTATGATCAGAGCAGGAGGCTTCCTTGGAGACCTGCCAGCCAGTGATGATTACCGCCGCGCCCTCTGTTGCCAGGGTGAGATCGATGATCGTGCGGCTACGCCTGTTTACGAAGGTAGGTTCAGCGCCGGTGTTTAGTAGGGATAGGTTAGTTGAGAATAAATAATCAACTAACGCCTTACCCCTTTCGTTTTGGGTGTCCATGCCCCATAGTTGGTGATGAGCATTGGCGTCGGCCCCGATGACTACCTCAAACCCGGAGCTCTCGCAATGATTGACGAGACGGGCAAGGTCGTGGGGGGGCGGCGCCTCCGCCTCAGGCATGTAGGCCGAGGCGAAGACGATCGCCATCTCTACGTCGTCGGCACGTCGTATTACTAGCTTTGCTGCAGAGACATCTCTGCAACAGAATTCAGTTAAGAGCTGTGTTTTAAGGTTACCTGTAACATAGATGCACGACCTGGGTTGGTCGTGATCAGTGGTAACCAGGAGCTTACCTCCAAGATTGGATAGTCCTTGTATGCGACCGGCCCTAATCCACGGCTCCTGGATCAGAGCAATGGCCGTGTGTTGTACCTCCAGCCACTTCCGGAGCTGAGCCGTCGCGGTCTGACTGTGGTGGAGGTTGGCTTGGAGGATTTTAAAGTCGGACAAAAGGCTCGCCATTGCTGGTCGTCCCCTCATCCCCCTCTCCCAGTCTGAGCCCGGCAAGCAGGTCGCCCTCGTCGAAGCCTCCCTCTCCCTGGCATGAAGCCGGGGACAGGATCATGTCCTCCAGCTCCTCATCCAAAGAAGAGGCGGCCCCCACGGTGGCGGCAGCAGGAGCGGCCGACTCTGCTACAGCAGGTTCGGCAGCGTTGTGATTTGAGTGCGATAAGAGAGATAAGATTTTAATAGGTTTAATGCAGTTCCTCTAATCCCATAACGCTCTAATTTGTTTAGCAATATACCATGATGTACATGGTCGAATGCTTTAGACATATCCACAAACAAAGCCGCCACTGGAGTTTCATTACATCGATCATTAATCTAAATAATTCCTTCCGTTCACATTTAAGTTTCTAACCGTTCCTTCATTCATTTACTTCATTGATTTCGTTTCGCACTTTGTTTTTCTGCCTTATTAATGCGGATGATCATTATTTTGCTCGACTATTATTTGATTTATAGTCTAATCTAAAAGTACTCACTATTATTTTGTGCTGTGTAACTGTGTTATGTATCGATATTTGAGTCATTAAAAGAATGCCGCCTACTAAAAGTGAACTTTGGCAGTATTTTGTCAAGAACAACAACGAAGTGAAATGTAAGATTTGCTTCAAAACCATAAAAACGTCAGGAAATTGTATTAATGTGTACCGATACCATTTGTTATTTCATGTCCTTTTCTACTGAGGTTAAACTGACTTTATTTACTGACTAATATTGACCTATGCCCAATGTGCATTAGGCCCTGAGAAAAGTACTCGATACTTTTGAAGTATCGATACTTTTGTTTCGATACTTTTAAGAGTACGATCCTTTTTTTTTTCGATAGAACCGATGAGTACAGCATCGATACTTTCCATTCGATACCGTGTCCCTATCTGGAACAGGACCATAGATGAAGAAAAAAGACAAAATCCCAACTGCGCAAAAAGTGAGCTGTTTTTCGGACGACCCGTGATTTAAGACATTTTAAAAAGATGGAAGCAAGAAAACCTTATTTTAAGGCGTTGAGTGTTAAAATGTTAAAATTAATACTCTATGCAACATCACGCAGTCGGAGAGGCATATAACAATATAGCCCTTAATTGCTTCCGACTTTTTAAATTTCGTTTTATTTTACACTTCTTAGTAAAAATAATTATTTTCAAGTTAATAAGGTCGCTAGAGTGCCACAAAGGAACAAACATACAAAGGCTGATAAACACATTACCCTCCGCAGTCGGTTAGTAATAAGAATTGATACCAATTAAAATAAGGATGGCAACACAAATGGCATGAGTAGCGAGATTTTTTCTCTTTTAATTTTATCATGCGATCGGTCTTCCAGAATATGAGCAGATGAGATGGCTCCGCTGCGCCTCCTTCCGACCTCACCGCTGAGGTCATCGCGCCCCGCGAAGACCGAGTTAACGATGAGACCCACAACCCTTGCTCGTTGAAGCGCCAGCCCGCACCGCAGCTGAGCCAGTAGAGTTAAATTCCCCGATTGTTAATAATAATTAAAATATTTTGATCCAGCCTGTCCCCACTTGCAGCCCCCCCCCCCCAACACCGAGCCGAGGCCCGTGGCCGTACCCTACAGGGGGTGCCCTCAGCGTGCAGTTGTAGGTTTTATGCCATGGCTGGAGGCTTTTAGTTTCACTAAAAATGCCTTCACAGGAAAGTCCGGTTAAGAAGTTACGGCCTCTCAAGGTCAACTTCGAGATGCCATTCGCAAAAAAAAAACTGCTGCGCCGCGCGCCGTGTGTGACGCCAGTCCCATTGGAGTTTGCCCTATCTTTTCAAGTCACTTTTCGGACTGACTCTGGTCGGTGGATGCTTTCTGGAATAGTAAGCTACCCCGCAAGCTTATTCGGATGCAGTTGGCATTTGCAATTGTCAGCATGTGTACTTATCTCCTCGTTGACCATCGGATTTGAGTTAGCAACATTTCTGTTAGCGTTCACGCCTAACGCTACGCCAAAAGCAGATAACGTCATTCCCATACATTTTGGCGTAGCGTTAGGCGTGAAAGCTAACAGAAATGTATTTTGTCTCTAGCTCCTGGATCAACTAGTGCCGCCAACTCCAACACAGTAGCGACAAAAAATTAGTCGGGAAGCTGGTGCAGGATTTTTTGCAGGCAACACCCATTTTCCGATCACGATCACATGACATATTTATTTTTTCGTCACTCTCTGTCACTGTCAGTTCGGTTTGGACTAATAGAAATAATAAAATAGTTTGTTTTGAGAATTAAACTTAGTGAATTTACGAATTTAAAAGCACGTGTCCATTTATTTCAAGGCTCACCATCTTATTGCTGACTGTACGGTTAAAATCAACAGAGGTAGAAAAACATCGTCAGTCATGACCGGACAGAACGAAGGTAAGCAAAGTTGTAATTTAATCCATAGAATACCTAACGACCCTTTCATTTGCCAAAACTAATAATGAACTCTGTTCTTTTGAACACAGGTGTTCCGTCTGAAGCTGTAGCATGTCAATTGCTCGACAAGATTATTGTCAAGCAATTACATTTGATGGAGGAGAAGATGCGTTGCGAATTAAACATAGAGTCCAGTATCAAGAATGGAAGTTTCCATTTAGCTAAGTCTCGTTATATCATGGGTCAGAGCTCAGTGAGTACATCTCGCCTCCCTACTGAGAGCAGCTCGAATTTCTCGGCATCTATAATATGCGATACTACTGAGGAAGATGGAGTTAAACAAATGAAAGTAATTGAAAATGATGCAGAGGATACAGTCAACCCTCTTCGCTGGTTTGGTGTCCTAGTTCCACAGAATATGCATAAAGCTCAAAGTATATTTCAAAATAGTATTAACTTTGTTATTGAATGTGTGAATGTTCAAGTACAGCTACAAAGTAATTTAAAACTTATGGATGTGTTGAAGCAATACATTAATTCAGACAAGATAGCAGCTGCCTGAAGTAATTTGGGCGTCAGAATGCAAGAATTAGATGTGTGGTGTTGATGTGATTTTATTTGTGATAATAATTTAAGTTTCTGCAAATTTTGTTGACATCGGGAAATAAAACAAATCATGTTTCAATTGTCATTTATTTATTTTCATTTGTGAAATGAACGATAGGTGTCATGTTGTGGCTTAATCATACTGCAATAAGCATTATTTTATTGGTTTAATCACAACAGTAATGAAATGCTTTTGTTGAGTAAAAGGTAGAATTTACTTCATATGTTGTTCTCAGATTTTATAACGAATAGCACTTTCATTTTACACAGATAAACAGGTAATATTTATTTATTGATAACATTATTTAGATAACTTGATTGGTGTCACATACTTGTTATAATATTTATTCAATCAAATAATCATAATTGCTCTTTTCAATATCAAATACTAGTTGTTGTTTTATGACAGTTTTTTTTTTCTAATAGCATTTTTATTATTATACAAAGAATTGTCTCTAGAATATTTAACTACATTATATACATATTGTTTTCTTTGAGGTACATAAAAACAACAGAAATGGAATGTTCACCTGGAGTTAGTAGTTAACTTATTATCCCAGCACATACATAATTCCTGTAACACATGATCTTTATACAATTCACTTGAGATACTTCAATGCATAACAATTACTTACATACTGCTACAAAACTGGGTGCATGCTTCTTGGTATTCAATTTAATTTGAGATCTTTACATTTAACATTCAGATATTTTTAAATACATTTAAAGTTGATTACTTTTAAAACTAGCCATGTTAGGAAATTGTGGAGTAAGCAAAATGGATTCTGTGAAACAACATAGATTCACTTAATTTAGGGCAAAGGAACTCATTTCACCAAGTACAATTTATCGGCAACTATTTCCTCAAATATGTAAAGTAAAACATATTTAAAACCATTTAAGATTCTTCAGTCTCTGTTAACAGCCTGTAAAATTTTAAGTCTCCATTACCATGATCTCTTAAAAATGTTCTGCAATATTTCATTTCATGAGATACAAGTATAATTCATTTGCAGCAGGTTTTTCTTATCTAAGATTGATTTACATTCTACTAATAAAATAACATTCTAAAATAACACAACACAACAATATTAATGTACAAAACATTCAACTATTAGCAAATATAATTTGAGAACAAGAAATACATTATTTTACTTATTATAAAAAGATTAGACTCAATATATAACGTTGCTCCTTACAGAAGTGCAAAAATCAATGATTAAGTAGTATAAAAGCTTTTGCAAAGTCTTTGTTACTTTGTGCAAATTGTGCGCAAGAATTTATGAAAATTTAGTTTTGGTTGTGCTTTCACAATGGCATCATGACTAGACTTCCTTCAAGTTGACTGTGTCAGTAGATATTTTGTTAAACAATGTAATGACTGTGTTGTATGTATAGTTAGGTATTTATACCACAATTCCACCAACACAAAAATATTTAATAGATACAAAAAAGGTACCGAATCAAGTCTAGCCCAAATACTCTGTACATTATAACTCCATCATATACCAAACAACATCTAAGATGTCAAGATATTTATTTTAATCTGCTCACCGCAAATGATTGTCTGATTGCAATTAGTACCTACCTATTACTTATGTTATGTAAATGTTGGTCTTGATTATTAATATTTCAAAAATGAAATATAAAGTAGGTATCTAATTATGTAAGTCAAAAATATTTACAAAATTCAAATAATTTACAAAATTAGTTAAAGGTAAAACAGCAAAGATATAAAACAAACATGTCTTAAACCTAATAAAATTCGTTATTAAAGTCAATAAAAATATTTTAACAGTTGGTAAATAAATTAAAACTACATTGGAATGTTTCTGCTTCTAACAACACATGATTTCTATGATTATTATTTTAATCGGTCTAATTAAATGCAAAAGCGAATCTACTAAGTCAGAAGAGAGAAAATCAGGTCTCGTTCACATTGATTTCTTCTCAGATCGCCGGACCCACGTCGGGCGCCAATAACATCGAATTATAATCTAATGCGCGGTTTCTACGCCTCACTAGTTACAAAAATATTGTGGGGAAAACTCGAACACCGGTAATCGTATTAACTGAACCACTACCACCATCGTGTACGGTGTACGCTATGCTATATGGACGCGATTACTTTTGATTCGACTGGTAACACGATACAAATATTGACTAAAATGCGTAGCGCCGGGGCTCAGCGACTCTGTAAACACTAGTCGGACCTCGTGGACGAGGCGGGCTCGAAGCGATAAACCTATAAGTAGTGTCGTGTCACGGGGGCGTATCGCTAGCCGTTGTCGCGCGTGTCCCGAACCTCCGTACGCCACTCAGACCGCGTGCACGCGCCGTCGCGCCACCACGCCTGCACGTCGCTGTAGTGCGCGCTGCGCTGGCGCCGCTCGTTCGCGTGCACCATGGCGCACACGCGGCAGAAGAAGTACGTGTTTATGAACTCGCCGGTACCCTGAGAAATTAAATTAGCCTAGTTTTAGTTATATGAACATTAAAAGTGACGAGCCCCATGTTGGGCGTCATAAAAATACTTACGCATCGAGATTTGATTTTAGTGACGTCGACGTACGATGGTAGGTAAATTGCGGATGTTATGTGATAGCCAGCGCAGCCTTAGGATACCCTAGTAGGAGTCCAAAGCATTAATGACGCCCAACTTGAGACTCCTTAAAGGTGTATTTGTTTATCATCGTAGCCACTAATATATTAAACAAAAATTGGTAATAAGTTCACTTCCATCTAGCTGGTAGTGAATGAGGATGCATTCTAGTTACTAAGTAAGTGCTAATTCTCACCTTCCACTTGAAGTAAGAATTATATAAATTGTCGTCTTCGTCGATGCGCCGCAGATACGAGGCGAGTTCCTCCGGACTAGCGAACTCCTCGACGTGGATGTACGAGTTAAGTGGCGCCACGGCTGCGTACTCAGACGCACGGGCTCCCATCACTATTGGCAGTACGTTGTGTCTGTAATACGTCAGGTAAATAGAGTTATAAATAATGGAAACTAACTTTCAAAATATGGCATTAGATAGGTATCCTGTATCTGAATACCTAGGCCATACGATGCTTCCAAGAAGAAGACTATTCGCCGGATTTCACAACAAAGTTTGCGACTAAGGGCGAATGCAGCCAATGAAACTGAACGCGTTCAGTTATGCTATTACGTAGGTCTACGACGAGCTCGACGTCAAAGCAGCCTTGAGTTCGATTCAACACCACACCGATCTAATGGTAGGTATTCACTCACGAAGTTAGGGTCATCCACGAACTCTTCTAGGCTGTAACCTCCCGTCGCTGTTTCAAAAGAATTAGGCCTTGCAACAAATTTCTTTAAATCAAAACCGTTCAATTGAATAAGAGTTTTATGGGGTTAAAATACTTATTTTAGTTGAGCAGTTCTAACTCACGGCCGTCGCAGCCTTGAGCGTTAGGGACTACTCACACTTATTCAGCTCTGTTCAGCTTTTGTCCATAGAAAACAACAATTTTGTGTAGAGTCCGTTCAGCTTTCCGCGGCTGAACGGATGCGTACGCATCTCATACAAAATTGTTGTTTTCTGTGGACAAAAGCTGAACAGAGCTGGATAAGTGTGAGTAGTCCCTTAGTGTACCTACCTACTCGTAGCTTACCTACTGAATACCACACTGTTGTTTCGTTGCTGCGGCAGCGCCGCAAGGCTCTATCCATAGGTAAGTAGGATATAATTGGAAATGCCGCAAATAAATAAACCACGTGTAAGAGCGGTCTGTGTCAAAATAGATGGAATATTGATACTGACAGCTCTTGACCGCGGTTTACAAGTGCTGATCGTGTTCAGCTTAGTTGGTGAATGCCGCACTAAATTTTGTTTCTTACAGTTAAAACTTAAAATTAAAAAGACAATGTATCACCCTTACTGTAGCCCATTGACAAAGAATTTCTCAGTGACGTAATCACGGCAGTTGGAGTTTTCAAAGGCAAGGTAGAATTTGTAGTCTTTGTCGAGCATCTCAAGGCAGTTGGGGTCGTTGCGGGGGCAATGGTGCGCGCCGCAAGCTCCGTAGATGTCCACCTGGATGTACTTGCTGAGCCGCCGCGCGTACTGTAGTCGACGGTTGCGAGCGTGGCAGTTCGATACGAACCACGCCACCTGACAAATCAAAATTCCAAATCTCATCACATCTCACTCTTTTCTCATCTCGCTTTCTCTTATCTCATTAAACTATAAGTGACCTCCTAAGTACAGACGCCAGCACATCAAGCTACCTCAAAGTGTCAAATTTTCCTAATTGAACTTCAACCTTAAACTTACGCAATAAAGTTGTAAATATATCAAATAAATTTGACAGATTGGGATAGCTTGATGTGCTGGCGTCTGTACGTCTACACTTTATGGAATGGAATAAATAATCGAGTATCGTGGTGTAACTTGAGGGACGTAGGAGAACGACTAGTATTGACTGATTTTCGAGGAAGACAAACAATTTGTTTCAGGACACGCTGGACGGTGTTTCTTTTGCTGCAATACACAACACATCCTAAAAAGTACTTTTTACAGACGCCAGCACATCAAGCTACCCCAATCTGTCAAATTTCTTTGATAGATTTTCAACTTTATAACATAAGCCTAAGGTTGATGTTCAATTGAGAAAATTTACAGTTTGGGGTAGCTTGATGTGCTGGCGTCTGTACACTAATAAGTAGAAAGACTGCTTCTAAGCAAGTGTGCATCGTCATCGTTGACGTCGACCTTTCTTATGGGAGCCTTTATTCTATTATAGGTACCTACACATGTGTAACTTCTGTTAGATTACAATGTTCTCCATACCTAACCTTGGAGACAATAAGGCTACACTGTTTACCATTAACAAGGTAGGTAGAAGGTACCTTTTTAGTTTTATTAGCAGCAAAGTTCCTGTCGAGATCTTTTTCGGTGAGGAGGGGATCATAGTAGACCCAGTGTTCGTAGGGCGCCACGATGTCGGAGTCGCGTCGGTAGGTGGACGTCCAGTTGAACACGTCCACTGACGCCGGCCGCAGTGACGCCGTGTGGTACGGACACTCCAGGTAGTACAGGATCCAGATCTGGAACATGAAGGAAAGATAAATAGTAGGTAGGTACCATCAAGGTATTTAAAGTGAATTCGTCGCTAAAGGACTGGCACTCAATGTTTTTGCGCGATAGCACAGTATCCGGATACCTGTCCTCATAATACCTACAGGTAGCTTATTAATCGGGCATTTATCCAATTTTGGTGCTAAATGAACTTACAAAATGTTCATCATCATCATCATCGTCAGCCTATAATGTTCCCACTGCTGGGACACAGGCCTCCTCTCGGTGAGAGGGATTAGGCCGTAATCCACCACGCGGGCTCAGTGCGGGTTGGTAGATGTCACATGTCTTCGAATTTTTGGTTCTAGGACATGCCGGTTTCCCATCTGTTTCTTCACCGTTTTGAGAGCAGTGATGATGAAATAATTTACACAAAGTAAAGCGCCTGTCTGGGTTCGAACTCACGACCTACAACTCGTAAGTCGCAGCCGTTACCACTTGGTCACCACTGCTCTCACAAAATGTCTCATCATCTTCATTTCTGCCAAAAGACGTCCACTGCTGGACGTCTTTCGGCTGAAATGCTTCCCCAAGCTCCGCCACTTGGATCGGTTCTGTGCTACCCGCATCCAGCGGACTCCTGCGGTCCTCACAAGGTCATCGGCCCATCTTGTGGGAGGCCTACCAATTTTAAGTCTTCCGGTATGCGGTCGCCACTCCAGAACCTTTCGGCTCCATCGGCCATCTGTTCTGCGAGAAATGTGCAGAATGTGGTGAATATGGTAAATATTATTTTCTACACGTCGAAAAGTACTTACTGAACTTGTTTTGACAGAAAGAATGCAATAATACATCGATGCATGTTTATAAACGCTTCTTCAAACCAACACTTCCATGGCTGTTGTGCTAAAGAAGTTTTTGGGTAGACACATTGTAGATACGAACTAAGTTAATATGCTTCTTTAATCGAAGCCAAGTACCGAATGCTAACTCCACTCATAATCTTACCTGTTTAGGAGAACGTTTAACATTGAAGGGAGTGTGATGATCTTTGTAGAGTATAGCGTCAGCCGTGGCGGCATCTCTTGCGTCTGCGGTCAGCGTGCAGCGGTCCACCGGACACCTGTTTCGGAGGAACTCCGTCCGGCCTGCAGCAACGCCCCACGCGCCGTAACCATTAGCGAGTAGGATCTTCTTAATGGGCACATCTTCGTCTTTTGGTAGCGTATACATTAACTGGTTGACGACTCTGCAAAGTCAAAAGTCATCATAATTCTTTTGCCCTAATCCTAATTTATTTGGGGTCGGCCCAAACCTTTTATTCTTCCATACTTCTCTGTTAGTCGTCATCTTAGTAGTCACCCGCTATCTAGCCAACCCATCTTCCACATAGCCCATTCATCGTTTCTTTGATTTTGCCTAGCTTTCTTGATTCAAATTCCAAAATCTCACGACCATTTCCTTATCTTCCGGATATCATACCATGGCAACTGATTTTCACACAGTTTTTCAGTCACCGGTGCCTCCTTCAGACTTCCTCTAGTCCTGTTACCATCGAGTCAGTACATAATTCCGAATCTATAAACTTTAGCCAAATAACCGACGAAAACTTCAGCGCAGGGGGTGTTTTTGTCGGTTATTTGGCTAAAGTTTGTGCGTCGAAGTCCCTACTACGACATGGTAACTAGCAGTGAGTATACAGATACTCATATACTCATTTCTTAGGTATAAAAATAATCACACATACTGGTAAATGGTTACGTTTTGTTGAAGTTTACCCACCTCATCAAACTCTCATCAAAGCTTTCGCCGGTATAACATAGAGACACAATCTTGATTTCGACTTTGACACATTGAGAAGGAAAGCTCACCTGTCGTCTCCTGGTGAATCTTCTGGAAACAGTTTCGCATCTGGGTCGTGCTGCCAGGGCCGTTGCTCTCCTCCTCTCAGGAACCATGGAAGGTGAGCGGACTCATCCTCGTGAGCCACTGCATAGTCCGTGTCCGTGATCGCGTTCTGAAGTTACATTAAGGCTACTCAGTTGGTTGACATACCTATGTCCATTAAGAGCTACAGACGAATATGCAGCGGTAGGTATGCATATATTGTTGCCATGGATTCAGTAGGTCTGTATGGATTACTAACCCGCCCGCGTTGAATTTTTTGTGCGTTATTTAAAAAAGAATGCTGTTCCATACATTTTGACCGCATAGGTATAAGGTACCTACACTTTTTTATGGAACAGCAATTTATTGAGTCTAGAACCATATTGTGATGAATGATGCGCAAACTGTGACCACGAGGTCGTAGTCTCTGTCACCCTGTATATTTTAGCTGGAGAAGATACGATTCAACTTCAGATCTACACAAAGTCAACCAAACCATGTATTTTTATTATTTACTAGTATCTTGTTTGACGTTTACTGAAAATGAAACCTAACTAGATCGATTTATCGCCCCCGCAACCCCCTGCTTACTAAATTTCATGAAAATCGTTGGAGCCTTTTCCGAGATTAAGATTAAACATAGGTACATATATAGAAGATTTAAAGGAAGGTTTTAAGATAATTGATTAGCAAGAGCGTTTACAAGCTCCATAATTTGCTTAATTAACAGCAAGTAAGTACCTACCTAGGTCATTTATCACAAACATCCTACATTTAATATCTACAGGTACCTATTTGTCATAGATAAAAGAAAGAATTGTTATATTTCTATGGTATTTCTACAACATTTTTTCTACACCAATCAAAGAAGAAGAGTCAAAGTAAGGTTGGCAATCAGGCATCGGACTGGAAGCCAACCTCAAATGCAGATACGGAAAGTAAGTAGTGGATGCAAAAAAAAATGTGTTTGTGAAGCAGTGTGTGGTCGTCTTCTGCGAGAACTGAGAATGATTTCGGGTTATGAGAAGCAAAGGAAATATAGCACCGAACCGATATTATCTTATACTGTTATTTATTTACATTTTAATGATATTATGATCAATAACATGCCACAATGACCAAGAAAATGACCAAAAAAAAAAAATCTTTAGGGATGGCCACCTTGGCGTCGGTTTTATTCAAGCGTGAGGAAGAACAACAATTGGAATGGCGTGCAACAGTGTAGACGAGTAGAACAACATTCAGCATTGAATGGATACGCATTGAAGACGTGGAATTATGGTTTTGGTGGCGGCGGTTTTCACAGCCTTAAGTAGGTTCCTCCCTACCTCCATGCGATCAAAAGTGTCAAGCACAATACAGGCTTGCGCCGGTTCTTAGTTAGACAAGGAAAGCGGGGTGAGGCCCTTGTCCAGCGCGAGTCCGCTACCATAACTCGATGTATTCCCGTCAGCTTCTAGGAAATATTCCCTGAGAATGCATATCTCGCGATTGTGGATGGTCTTAGCGTTTAAAAAGTCTCGACCACCACATTTTCGCGGAATATACAGTCTCATTAACGATGACTGTGGGTGATGCATTCGATAAGCAGTCAGCAGCGTGCGGCCCCTACATCCAGGGCGTCTTCGGTTTGTGTCCATTTTAGTATGCCGAAAGATACATCAAAACCGCATGACCCAACCGTTGACGGGCACCTCGTTTCCACCTCATAGAATATTATTAGGTAAATACTTTTTTCAGGCCGAAGCGCTCCTTCAACGATTGTTTCATGTCAGAAACATTGATTTGATGCCCAACATTTTCGACATACCCAAATACTTACCTACCTATAGGTTTCGGATACGGAGAGGGCTTGTCCGAGAGTCGGGTTTCCCACGCATGTAAGAACGTCATAGTCGGAAAATACGTGATCGTTCTATTATTAAAAAATGTTACCTCTACGTGGAGGTCTAAGCGCTGCGGTGCCGGAGGGGTGCTCCTTGGCGCAGGGGCGAGGGTCGGCGGACGCGGCAGCAGCAGCAGCGCCAGCGCCGTGAGCGCAAGCGGTAGCAGAAGCGCGGCCCGACGCAGCGCCCGCATCGCGCGCGCCGCCCGCACCCACATGCTGGCTGGTGGGCTCGGCGGTTATCCCACCAGCATCGGAGTAAACGCGTCTGCCGCCGCCTGCATCCCTGCCCCCCGCACTATCGTGTTCTGCTTAGTTTTGACATCTGGAAAGAAGAGATTAATCAATAATTTTGATTTAAGAGAGTGCCCATTGAGTTTGTGGCCTGTTTTTCTCCAATAGCTTTCGCTCATTTTGGAAGGGCTTAATTTATGTAGGTATTATTTTTGACTGAACGACTTCCAGACAATTCAAAAGTGCCTGTTTAATTGAAATAAATGCATTGAATTTTTAAGGAAAACGAAAATTATGGATTATCGTAAGTAGCATCTTCCCAGTTCGGGTAAAGTTTTGTTGGTGGTGTGGTCATAAGGTTCATAACCCATTTATTGGTCTTGGTATAACCTTTTATAACAAGCTTCCCTCTTCTGTGCTAGATTTGAATTTTAATGCGTTTAAAGCTAAAGTAAAATCCAACCTTTGCGCAAAGGCATACTATTCTATCAACGACGATAAGAATAGTTGGTCGCTGTGATTAACTCAAGACAATGTTTGTGTTCTTTCACCAGAGTTTCCTTGCCTACTGACAGGTCATATCTTTATTAACATAATTGTTTGTTTTTTATTAGACTATATAAATTCATTTGAATTTACTTAGTGTTGACATAATCTACTCATTGTTTTTTATTTTTAATAATGAGTTAAATTGCAAGATGTACCTAGCTAGCTAGCGACCCCGATGATGGATCTATTATATCTAGAACTAATTTCAATTTTGATATTCCGTAACCTACCATTGTATAAAATCAAGTTCTTCTAACATAACAGACAGCTGTGCTGCTGGGGAGTTTGTTGCGCCACTTCTTCTTCCCAGCTAAAGCACTAGGAAGTGTCGAAGGGTGGGCGTTTTTGGGGGACTGTCTTTTGTAATTTTTGACGTTCAAAAAGTGCTGACATCAGCCTAGTTTGAATAAATGACTTTTGATTTTGATTTTAATTTTGTTGGATTTTGACATCGAACATTTTTTAGCAGTAGGTAGCGAGTGGCGGCGATTGGTGCCTATCTTTTTCATTACTCCGTAGTGCCTATGAACCTGGGACCCCTTAGTAGATGCCAATAGCGAAGTGCGACTGGCGAGATAAGTGTAGTTTCTACCTATCTACAATAAACTAGATTAGCGAAATGGTACTGGGCAGAAACCACTAATATAAATATATATAGTCTCTGTTGAGATTGGTCTCCTTGTCTTTAATTTGGTCGGGGGAGGATGTTGTAGGTGTAGGTACATCAGGTACATAATTGAAATAATTGAAAACCTGAAAAGGGGTCATTGAAATCATCATTGTACCTATCCTAGTTTTAATATTTATGATCGACCCTAAAATCGTGAATGGTAAAAGTAAATAATGCGTATGTTTGAAGTGATTCCAAGACTGAACAAAGTTTGTTTATTGGGAATATTGTATAGCTCTAAGGTGAATCTAGTCGACATTTTTTTCATGCAAACTTCGGGAGTGTATTACTCCACTATTCGACAATATACCTACATCAAAAATTAAACATGCTGTAGTTTTGTCTCATTATTAATATTGTCTGTGCGCAAACAGAATACTTAAACAAAAAGCCATTAAAAGTTATGAGCCGACAAAGATTAGGTAGTTTTTCTTGCTAATTTAACCTAACTTTGGGCGTGTTAGTAATAAAAGAAGTGTTAAATCTCAAAACCAAGTTAATACTGACAAAGCTCAAATATCGAAAAGTTCAATAGACTTTATTGGTCATTGATTTATGTAGTGGTTTTTTTCATAAAACTCGATTTTCCGAAGGAGTTTTCTTAATTTTTTACGCGCCTGTTTTACTCGTCTGACTGCTCATCACCGATACTATCACTGTCGGACAGAATGCCTGGTGAGATAGCGTGCTTTTTAGCCAGGCCCACTGGCACACCAGTGAGTTCGAGCCCGCAAGTAGTGTCCCCATAATGCCGAATAGTAGCATATTGTTGAGCCGCACGATTGATGTTTGCTTACCACTAGCGCCATCTCTTATCGAATAGCGGAATTAATGGTCAATATCTTTCCAGAAAGTTCGATGCTAGAACTTTCTGGAACTATCGACATGTGTTCGGTCAGGGCCGATATGTACTCGAACATTCTAGATGCTTCTACGGTAGAAGGTTCTGGAACTATCCGAGGGCCCTATATAAGCGGGAACGGAGCGCGTCTCGGGGTAGTTCATTGGAAGCGATACATGCGAGAACATCTAAAGCGATCTTCAAGTGCGACTTAAGAGTGATTAATTGTGCAATTGTGTTGTGTTATTAGTGTGTTTAATTAAAGTGTTATTTTTGGTAATTCATATCGGCAGGTTTTAATTGTCACGAACCCCTAGCTCGTAACAATTGGTGTCAGAAGCAAGGATTAAAATCATGCCGATTTTACCTAAAGACGACACGGAGGGTATCCGTGCCCGGAGTCAACGCCAGCAGGAGACGGACCAGAGGCGATTTGGTGGAGCAATGCCACAGACCTCGGAGGGCCAGCTACCAACCACAGAGGCCGGCCCGTCCACAGCTGCTCCAGCATCACCAGCACCAGATTTTGCTGCTCTGATGATGATGTTGCAGGAGCAGGCCCGCCGACAGGAGGAACAGGCCCGCCGATTGGAAGAACAGCTCAAACGGGATAAAGAGGAGCAGGCCCGCCGACAGGAGGAACAGGCTCGCCGACAGGAGGAACAGGCTCGCCGTTTGGAAGAACAGCTCAAACGGGATAAAGAAGAGCAGGCCCGCCGACAGGAGGAGCAGGCTCGCCGACAGGAGGAGCAGGCTCGCCGACAGGAGGAGCAGGCTCGCCGACAGGAGGAGCAGGCCCGTCAATTGGAAGAACAGCTCAAACGGGATAAGGAGGAGCAGGTGCACCGCCAGGAAGAGCAGATGCTCCTCATAAAGGACCTTCACGCAACCTTCGGGAAAGACATGAAGGAGGTGAAGGAGAAGGTTGCCCAGCATGACAACCGCTTGTCAGAAGCTGAAACTCAGATCAGCAAGTTTAGTGACGTCATTGCTGATGTGAAGCAAGAGTTGGGTAACCTCAAACTTGGGGATGGAATCGCAGCTCCCGTAGCGACAACACCTTCACTACGTGGATTCAAAGTGCCGCCGTACGATGGAACTTCTTCCTGGTCGGCCTACAAAATTCAGTTTTCGGCTGTCATGAAGGCGAACGGGTGGAATAAAAGTCAGGCTATGACTGCCCTCACCCTAGGCCTGCGCGACCAGGCTTTAAATGTGCTGGAAACTCTCGGTAAGGAAGTGACTTACGAGCAGCTCCTCGAGGCATTGGAGGCAAAATATGGCGACGCTCACCTGGAACACGTGTTTCGTGCGCAGCTCAAGGATCGTGTGCAACGCAGTAACGAAATCCTGCAGCAGTGGGCCCTTGAAGTGGAGAAGCTGGTTCGAAAAGCGTACCAGTCCGTACCTGCGCTTATTGATGGGAACCTGGTGCAGGCATTCATCGACGGCATCCGGGACCTTGAAGTTAGAGCTGCTGTGAGACTCGGTCACCACGGGACGCTTAAGGACGCCTTGGCCCATGCACTGGAGGTGGAAGCTGTGCGGCAGGATCATCGTTCCCATCGCGTCAGGGAGGTTGTAGCAGCTACAGTTCGCGATCGTAAAGGATACAGCCCTAGGTGCTACGGCTGTGGGGAAAGGGGCCACCTTCGATCCAGTTGCCCTAAGCGA
Source organism: Polymixis flavicincta (assembly GCA_949987655.1). Taxonomy (NCBI): domain Eukaryota; kingdom Metazoa; phylum Arthropoda; class Insecta; order Lepidoptera; family Noctuidae; genus Polymixis; species Polymixis flavicincta. Next base: position 15,660,293 of record OX465193.1, on the reverse strand, counting down.
ACTGCAGAAAGGGAAGATGGCCGGTCTCCAGAGGGTAACGCGGCTAACAGCACTACCCAGCAGCAGCAGGGAAACGAGTAATAGCCAGGACTGCGGGGCGGGTGCTGGCTGATGTTCAAAGAGCCCCAAGGATTTCGATCACACAAACCCATGACGGGAACACCTTAATCATCAAGGGCGAGGTCAACGGAATGCCTTGTAAGCTGACCATAGACACGGGAGCCTCTCGTACGGTCGTCAGTTCCAAAATTATGAGTCGGCTCCTTGGGGACTCCGCATACAACCGGGAACGCATTAATTTGGTGACAGCCACCGGTCAGCGCATACCCGTCCGTGGAGAGAAGGAGATGGAGTTGAAGCTAGGCAACAGGACCTACCTGCATAATGTCATCGTGGCTGATATAATGGACGATTGCATCCTGGGTCTTGACTTTATGAGGAAGAATTTTTGCGAGATTGACGTCAAGCAAGGAGTTATGAAATGTGGACGAGAGGAACTTTTTATGGAAGGGGCGTTATCAGGGAATGTGTACAGCCTTAAGGAAATTGTTCTTCCTCCGAGATCAGAAACGATTGTGCCGGTTAGTCTTCCTCGGAATCCTGGACAAACTCATCGTTGTGTACTCGTGGAAAGGGTAGACAATGACCTTCCATGGAAAGTGGCACGAACTTTGGTCAGAGCCACCGACATCTCAGGGATACGTGTGCTGAATCTTTGTGATCAACAACAGACTATTGATAAAGGCACACTGATTGGTACTTGCGAGGAAGTGGATTGGCTGCGTCAATGCAAACATCTATCGACTAGGACCCCCAGCAAGGATGCACAAACGAGAGTGACCACACTTTTAGAAGAGTGTCGCAGCGCTCTGTCTCATAATGAAATGGCCAAGGCGAAAAAGATGTTACTGAAGTACGCCGAAGTTTTCTCCCTAAACGATAGTGACATTGGAAAGACTGGCTTAGTTCAACACAAAATAAATACAGGAGAAGAGTTGCCTATCCGTCAGCGGCCAAGGAGATTGCTGGTAGCGCGTGAAAAGGAAGTAGAAACCATGATTGAGGGAATGGTGAAGGATGGTGTTATTGAACCTTCATCTAGTCCATGGTGTTCACCGGTAGTGCTGGTAAGGAAGAAGGACGGCAGCATGCGGTTTTGTGTTGACTATCGTCGTCTGAATGACGTTACGAAGAAGGACAGCTACCCTTTGCCAAGAATTGATGACACTTTGGACATGCTTACTGGAGTAAAGTGGTTTAGCACGCTGGACCTGAAAAGTGGCTACTGGCAAGTTGAAATTGACCCCAAGGACAAGGAGAAAACAGCATTCTCGACAGGAAAGGGTCTGTGGCAATTTAAAGTTATGCCGTTTGGATTGTGCAACGCTCCGGCAACGTTTGAAAGGTTGATGGAACTTGTACTAACTAAGTTGATTGGCGATGCCTGTCTGGTCTACTTGGATGACATCATCATCGTAGGCCGTACGTTTGAAGAACATCTTCAAAACCTGGAACGCGTGCTCATGAAGATCCAGAGTGCCAACCTCAAGTTGAGTCCGAAGAAATTTTCACTATTCAAACGGCAAGTTAGCTTTTTGGGATATGTAGTGTCGGAAGAAGGAATCCGCACGGATCCAGAAAAAATCGCCGCTGTCAAGGATTGGCCAGTTCCAAAAGACAAGACGCAGGTCAGAGCGTTTTTGGGGTTGTGCTCTTACTATCGGCGATTTGTTAAGAACTTTGCAGATATAGCCAAACCCCTGCATAAGCTAACCGAGGAGAAGCGACATTTCTGCTGGGATGAAAGTTGTGATATCGCATTCCAGGAGTTAAAGGACCGACTATGCAAAACACCTATTTTGGGGTACCCTGATGCAGGCAAGGAATTTATAGTTGACACAGACGCAAGTGACATAGGACTTGGTGGTGTGTTGTCTCAACGGAATGGTGATCAAGAGGTTGTGATAGCGTACTTCAGCAAGTCGTTGTCAAAGCCGGAGAGGAACTATTGTGTCACGAGACGGGAATTGCTTGCTGTGGTAAAGTCATTGCAGCATTTTAGCAAATATCTTCTGGGGCGGAAATTCCATTTACGTACCGACCATGCTGCACTGAAATGGCTATTGCAGTTCAAAAATCCAGAAGGACAAGTTGCGAGATGGATTGAGCTACTACAGGAATACGACTTTGTGGTGGAACATCGCAGCGGGAAATCTCATGGCAACGCAGATGCATTGTCAAGAAGACCTTGTCCTGAAGACTGCAAGCATTGTACTAGGCAAGAGAGTAAGGAAATGGTACCTGTGAGGATGCTCAGGACAGACCTCAGCAGCGAGTGGAGGGAAAGCCTACAACGTGCACAGCAGGAAGATTCGGACATCAAGCCGATTCTGGAGTGGATGAAGGCCAGAGCTCCTAAGCCCAGGTGGAGCGACGTCTCAGCAATGAGTTCCATCACAAAGAGCTATTGGGCCCAATGGGACAGCTTGGTGATTCAGGATGGAGTCCTGTGCCGTAAATGGGAAAATGCTCGGGGAAACAGCTGTCATTTGCAAATGGTAGTCCCTAAATCTCAAGTACCGGATGTTCTGCAGCTGTACCATAATGGTTGTTCAGGAGGTCATCTGGGAGTAAAACGGACTCTACTGAAGATACGAGAACGGTTTTACTGGGTCCACTGTCGGGACGATGTCGAGGACTGGTGTCGCAAATGTACAAGTTGTGCAGCTGTAAAGGGACCTCAGACGCGTAGCAGAGGTGCATTAAAATTGTACAATGTTGGTGCACCATGGGAGAGGATAGCCCTTGACGTTGCGGGGCCATTTCCAGAAAGTGAAAGTGGTAACAAGTATTTCATGGTTGTGATGGATTACTTCACTAAGTGGCCGGAAGTCTTCGCCATTCCAAATCAAGAAGCTTCGACAGTTGCAGATAAATTAGTTCATGAAGTCTTCTGTCGTTTTGGAGTACCTTTGGAGATTCACAGCGATCAAGGAAGGAATTTTGAGTCCCAAATATTCCAGGAAACTTGTCGAGTTATGGGTACTCATAAAACAAGAACAACTTCTTACCACCCACAATCGGATGGAATGGTGGAACGATTCAATCAGACATTAGAGAGGTACCTAGCAAAAGTTGTGGAAAATCGGCAACGAGATTGGGACAAGCACATACAACCGTTTTTGTTGTCATATCGAAGCGCTGTTCACGAAAGCACATCGGTGACACCAGCTTTCGCAAACTTTGGAAGGGAATTACGGCTACCTGCAGACCTGATCACCGGAATACCACCTGATGCCCCACGCAGTATAACCGATTATGCGAATGACTTGCGGAACAAGATGAATGACATTTATGAGCACGTCAGACAATCAGGCCAGCAAATGTCTGAAAAGATGAAAACCCGTTATGACCGCAAAATGAACAATAAGGGTTTTGACGAAGGTTCACTAGTGTGGTTGCACAATCCAGTCCGCAGCAAAGGGAAATCTCCTAAGCTTCAAGCTAACTGGGACGGACCGTACCGGATTGTGACAAAGATCAATGACGTTACCTACCGGATACAGAAAGGTGCAAGACGTACTCCTAAGATAGTCCACGTGGATCGACTGGCGCGTTATTATGGGGCCGATAATGCTCGGGACGAGCATTTCTTAGGTGGGGGCAGTGTTGAGCCGCACGATTGATGTTTGCTTACCACTAGCGCCATCTCTTATCGAATAGCGGAATTAATGGTCAATATCTTTCCAGAAAGTTCGATGCTAGAACTTTCTGGAACTATCGACATGTGTTCGGTCAGGGCCGATATGTACTCGAACATTCTAGATGCTTCTACGGTAGAAGGTTCTGGAACTATCCGAGGGCCCTATATAAGCGGGAACGGAGCGCGTCTCGGGGTAGTTCATTGGAAGCGATACATGCGAGAACATCTAAAGCGATCTTCAAGTGCGACTTAAGAGTGATTAATTGTGCAATTGTGTTGTGTTATTAGTGTGTTTAATTAAAGTGTTATTTTTGGTAATTCATATCGGCAGTTTTTAATTGTCACGAACCCCTAGCTCGTAACAATATCATACATACGTACACAATGATACTACATTCTACCTATAGGTTTAGGCAACACACATTAACATGATCTACAGTAGCACTTACCATACTATGGAGTGGTTCTTGGGTTGATAATACTTATTGAAGGAATGCTTGAATGAATAAGACAAATAACTAATTAATCGATTTTATCTGAAGACTGTTTTCATTTCGCTTGTTATCGACTTGAATAAACATATATTTAGAATCACTAAACGCTAAGAATTTTATGCTTCTTGTACAATAAATCATTTCTTCCTTAAAACCACATGTAAAAGTAAAGATTTTTAATCCAGCTAGCTGTCTTTAATCTAACATTTCAAGATTGATTTGTTGAAAATTCACATTAGGATTTTCTGTAAATATCACTTTCATTTATAATTAAGTACGCTAATGTAAAAAAAAACGATAATAATAAAGATGATCAACAAGTCATGGTAATATTACAAAAAGTTAAGTCAAAATGTCATGTCAGAATTTTTATGTTTTAAATTACTTAAAAAAAAGTGTTGTACGTGGAGTTTCTCTCTGGAATATACTCTCTAAATCTTAGAGCATTTATCCTTTAAGCTCTAAGCTCTAAATAAAAGACCACAGACATGAGACTAGGCCGTTCGACTAATGTGTTTGTAGCTTAGAGCATTAAACCTATTTAGTGTACATGTACTTTAGCTATTTTCATATTCATAGCGTAGGTAACACAGACTACAATATAGTATGGTAGGTAATGTCGTACGGTATTCTGTTGTAGGGAAATGCCGTCGACGCCGACGACACTACGTATCTTGACTATGCAGAAAAGGGCTGTTCGACAAAATTATAAATATGTTCTCAGAGGACCTTAATATAATGATGACTGTGTCTTATTAGTAAATTAATTTTATATTTAAAATATATTTTATATGCCCATAAAAAATTTGTTCTTATCCAAGTTTGTCAGTTAGGAAACAGCGAACTCATGTAGTTTTATAAACATTATTTCATTTTGCTCGCAGAACAGATGGCCGATGGGGCCGAAAAGTTCTGGAGTGGCGACCGCGTACCGGAAGACGTAAAGTTGGAAGGCCTCCCACAAGGTGGACTGATGACCTTGTGAGGGCCGCAGGAATCCGCTGGATGCGGGAAGCACAGAACCGGTCGAAGTGGCGGAGCTTGGGGGAGGCTTATGTCCAGCAGTGGACGTCTTTCGGCTGAAATGATGATTATGATGATGAAAAGTGTTTTTTTAACCAATTTACAGAAGTCATTTAACAATGTAAAACACACGCTACACATCAAGCTTTACATTTCCACTTTACGCTGATGTAACACTCGGAAACCCTCAGCCTTTTGGCCTCATAAGTACAGGACTTTCGGTCTTCTCAATTTTGTTTTATTAAGTGTAATGTGTTTAAGTAGTTTAGTTTGTGATATTCCAGTGCGGGTCCTAATAAACATTTTTTCTTTTTTTCTTCCTTTCCTATTGCATATCATAGGTACTATCAATCAGAGTCATTTTCAAGGATATTGCTAATCTTAACTTCACATGTTCAAAAAAAAAATCTATGCAACAAGGAAAAACTAAACAAATGTGGTTGAATTGTCAGTGCCATTCCTACTGGTGGTATCAAATCAAATCAAAAGTCATTTATTCAAACTAGGCTGAGAGTCAGCACTTTTCGAACGTCAAAATTACATAAGACAGTCCCCCAAAAACGCCCACCCTTCGACACTTCCTAGTGCTTTAGCTGGGAAGAAGAAGTGGCGCAACAAACTCCCTAGCAGCACAGCTGTCTGATAAGTTGGAAGAACTTGATTCTATACAGTAATAGGTAAGTAATTAAATTTCATAAAAAAATGGAAATTTCAATATTAAAAATAAAAAAATGGTTTATACAGTCAAATAAAATAAACAATGCTATGGAGTAACTCATATAACCTGTCAGTAGGTAAGCTAATTCTGGTGAAAGAACACAAACGTTGTCTTGAGTTAATCACAGCGACCAACAATAGGGTATTTTCCAATTTTTCAAAAACTATTCTAATTTGAAGATTGGAACGAGATATTCAACAGAAAAATAAAAATAAATTGATTTCTATCCATTTTCTCAATTAAAAAAGATTTAAACCAAATTTATTTTTAGTTGTTTTGAATTTACCGCCAAAACGCTTCTTACGATGACTTTTTATTACGTGACGTCAACTTTGTGTAAACTAAAGTACTTGGTAAGTAAATAAGTGAATGTCGCGTTTATAATTAACAAGATTTTTAATGGATATAAAGTGATTTTACTGGTGTACGGTGCCTCTGTGCAAAAATACTTCTAAAACGGCGCCAAACTAAGTATTTGTACCGGTGCCGTATAAACAAAGTTGACGTCACATGTCACGTGATAAAAAGTCATCGTAAGGAGCGTTTTGGCGGTAAATTCAAAACAACGAAAAATTAATTCGATTTTAATCGTTTTTAAGTGAGAAAATGTGTATTAATAAATTTATTTTTATTTTTCTGATAAATATATCGTCCCAATCTTCAAATTAAAATAGTTTTTATGAAATCGGAAAATACCCTATTCTTACACAGTACACACGGCTACACATCAAGCTACCTATACGTTTCCAGTTTACGCTGATCTCGCACTGTACGGAAATCCTATACAATACGAGATCAGCTTATATTGGATATGTATAGCCATGTGTACATGTAGTTCGATTGTAGTGCCATTCCTACATGTAGTTCAAATCTATCGTCATTAGTAATGTTACTGTTAAAATTAACTTTTACGGAAACTAAAATGTAGCTCTTGGTATAACCCACCCTTGGTATATTACGCAATGATCCCTGAACAATTGAACATAGGTATGTTCTGAGTACATTTTCTTATTGTTAATCTACAAGTATAGATCGCGGCACGTACTTACCTAAGTTAAAACAAAATCTGACATTTTGGTTCAACTTACGTGCCGCAATCTGTCAGTACGTGTATGTAGCTTCGTAGGCTTCATAGCTATAACTGCTACGAAAATGTAGAGCGCGTAGCGGATTAATGGAATGGGTATGGGTACGTATATAACTGTAGTATTCGTTTAGGTTGATATTCCCGACCGTTCTCCCCGATATTTAATAAGAATGAAAATGTTTTGATCCAGCCTGTCCCCCTATCAGTGACTCAGGGCGTCAATACCCGAGGCCCATACTCCACAGGGAGCACCACCTCAGCGTGCAGTCGCTTAGTAATTTAACTAGTTTTACGTCCCTGGCTGGAGGCTTTAAGTTTTCTTAAGGCAGCCACAGGGCAGTCACGGCCTCTCAAGGTCAACTGCTAGATGCCGCTCACAAAAAAGAAAAAAAATTCGAATTTGCAAAATTCTTTTTTTGATCGGTAGGGCTTTATTCCGAAATGTGGGACCATTTAAATTTCATATAGATCTGCACCCTAATTGCGTAACTCACGATTCATCATAATCTGTATCGTTTTGAAACGGATTGTTAAACCATTGCTTCATATGTTCGAAAAATGTGTCTGTTCGACAACATAAATAACGCAATGAATATTGTTTAACTGTGAAGACGAAACCAATTATGATCAATCGTAAGTTACGCAATTAGGGTGCATATGATGGGTTTCGGCGATAGACAAAGGAACTCTTAAAACAATGACAGCAAATCGACCGCGATTGCTGCTATCGCAAAAATCTGCATTGTTTTGATTTGATTGAGTTTGAGAATTGGTGTTTGGTAGGTACCTACTATAACTAAAAAGTTAAAAATACATAGGTATCCAAAGACACCGAATACCGAAATTATAGTTATTTTTCACTTTGTAGTGTTTTTCGGAAGTCGCTTTGTTTTTTTTTGAAACCGAAAACCTTAAGCTTATTTGCACGGACGTTTAAATATCACGGAAGGATTTAATCGCACAGTGGATTTACAACTGTCGGTGTTAAGAATCCAAAAAAAGCGCGTCGAAAAAACACACTGTTCGATTTTCTATATAGTATAATAGTGTTGGGGTAGTGAACGAATTTGCGTAAAGACCGAATGATAAAAATGGTTTAATTTTTAATTAAACCATTTTTAAACTCAACCCAATAGAATTACTTTGGGCACAGCTAAAGGGGCATGTCGCATAAAATAATAAATATTCTAAGATGAAAGGAGTAAAAAAAGAAAAAAAGAAAATGAGTGGATGAAAGAGTATTTTAAGAAGGGGTTAGTAATTTGACCCCTTCTTCATGGAGTGATTGCGAATCTCACGTATTAAAAGTAGAAGATGATATGTGTCGTATGGTATGGACCTCGTATGGACCATGTTATTGATAATATCACAGATACCTTTATAATAAAAATTTGCTTGCAAGTACATTATTTCAAGTTCATTCAATTTCTTTTATTCTTACACCACCTCACTATCTTTTTTTTTGTCAAAATTTACTCTTCAACTGTCAAGTTACTGAGTACCTACAATTAAAAGTCAAACTATAGTTTCGTACATACATTTTAGTACAGACGCCAGGACATCAAGCTACCCCAATCTGTCAAACTTTGATACATTTTCAACTTTATTCCATAAGTGTAAGGTTCATGTTCAATTGGGAAAATTTGACTGTTTGGGGTAGCATGATGTGCTGGCGTCTGTACTTTTATAGATTGATTGATTTTTATACTTAGATGCGAACGTGGTATTTAAGCATTACATTTTTGTGTGCAGATAACGGTAGGATCTAATAGAATCTTACATCAGTAGTTACCTGGTAACTATATCTCCTTACATAATATTTATTCCTTCTACGATAAACTAGTTACCTTACTACGTTTAACATATTTCCGAAACCCGCACCCTAATTGCGTAACTCACGATTCATCATAATCTGTATCGTTTTGAAACGGATTGTTAAACCATTGCTTCAAATGTTCGAAAAATGTGTCTGTTCGACAACATAAATAACGCAATGAATATTGTTTAACTGTGAAGACGAAACCAATTCTGTTCAATCGTGAGTTACGCAATTAGGGTGCTGGTTTGTTGTACTTGACTCTATATATTATAACACTGCGGTTACTTGAACGATGCTAATTTGGTACCGTTCTAACACATTGCGCCAGCGATGACAACGGTGCGCGTAGGTAATGGCAACCGCACGTCATGTTGACAATATTAGTTGTTAATAAGACTTTGACAGCACGTTTACTACAAACAGTTAGGCTGTTTCGTAAGTTTATGATGTACTTGACAGTACATGTTAAAAAGTAACGTTTTATATGGAAAAACACAACGGCTGTCGACCTTTCATCATGTTGTAAATATTTACTGATTTGTATGCAAAATAATAACTGTTACCTATCCTATGTACCTAGGTGTAATTTGATTAGACCATTTATCTTGAACAGTTACCAGTACACTCATTATCACTGAAATGCAATCTACGTACATGTACACTTATGTTAATAATGTTGTACCTATAGATTTGAGTTGAATCGATAATACTGCATAAAACGCCCCCATACATAGATATGACCTAGTAGATGTAAGTATGTTCGGGCATAACTCCGTCATGTATAGAAGGATTTGCATTTTTTTTCAAAAGGGGTATATTCCGAAACGTTCCCATTCAAATTTCATATAGATCTGACGATGCGTTTCGGAGACAGACAAAGGAACTCTTCAAAAAATGACGGCAAATCAACCGCGATTGCTGCTATCGCATAAATATGCATTGTTTTGAGTCGAATTGTGTGACAATTGGTGTACTAACTAAAAAGTAATAAATAACTTTAATTTCGGAAGGCGGTGATTGTAGTGTTTTTCCGGAAGTCAGTTGTTTTTTTTTAAATCGATTTCCAGTGTGACCAGATGTAGCCTACTACCAGTATTGTACAATACTGGTAGTAGAAGTACTTATAGCAATATTACCTGTTCATATTATCTGCATCATCTATTAGAAGTGTTCTGACATCTAGTAGTAGTAGTAGTAGTATTTGCAAAATAAAATCCTATTCTATTCTATTCTACCAAGGTAAAAAATACGGTCAGGAACGAAGATCCTTAGTTTTTTTTCCAACCCGAATGTCAAGTTGTTTACTCTGTCTTTCTAGGTCCAAGGGTTTGCGCTGGGCGTTGATAAGTCAGTCGGTCAGGTTTTTTTTTTTGGATGGCATCTCGCAGTTGACCTTGAGAGGCCGTGACTGCTCAACCGGGCTTTCCTGTGAAGGTTTTTAGTGATACTAAAAGCCTCCAGCCAGGGCATAAACCTCCTTAACCTAAAGCGACTGCACGCTGAGGGCACCCCCTGTGGGGTACGAACCTCGGCTCAGGGCGTCACTTGGCAGCTAGTGGGGACAGGCTGGATCAAAGTATTTTCTTGATTATTATTCGGGGAATTTAAAGCTGCTGGGTCAGCTGCGGCGCGGGCTGGCGCATCAACGAGTAAGGGACGGTCGGGAGTCAGTCAGGACTTTTATTTTTATTTATATACATAGATGAGGAAAGGATGCGTCTCCCTGGTGCACCGCGTGCGAGCCAGCCCCAACCTTATTGCGCTGTGTGGCGGGCAGACTTGATTGTTTGTATATCAACTCGGTGTTACGCGTGTGGCAGTGATTCACATGGATTCATGGTTTTAGGTTAAGTGATTAGAATAGGAAAACTGACATAGTGGTAAGGAATATTGTTACTAACACAAATGAGTCATGTTACTTGATAAATAATATTTATTTATGATACAAGTGCGGTAGGTAAGTTGGTTTTTACAAACGAGTAGGTAGACGAATGTAATCCCGAGACGAAGTTGAGGGCTTACCATAGTCACGAGTTTATGGGCACGCCACGATTGCGGCGGTAAGTCCCCTCTTTGAAGAGTGGTTTAAGAGGCGGCATGGCGTCCGCTCGTATTTTGTTTATACTTTGACGTTTCTAATATGAAAATGGCGCGAATTTGCTAATGTCGCCACATTAAAATTAATGAAAGGTGAAAATTAGAACTACATCTTTCGTCTCATTTACTCTTTAGTATTAAAGTGAGACAAACGTATTGAGCAAAAGCGCTTCCAAGGAGGTTCGACCAGTCAGCTTATTTCGAGCCATTACCGCCGATTTAGCGAAACCGACAAAAACCAAATTACAAATTATACTACTGAACGGATTTGGATGAAACTTTCCAGTAATGTAGCTTAGACATCAGAATAACACACAGGCGATAATTTACTTACCACACGGGCGAAGCCGCGGGCGGAAGCTAGTAGTTTTTAATGTCGCAAAACGCAGCTTAGGTAAAAATGTCGCTTACGATAAGTCGGCGGTAATGGCTCGATTTATTCTCGTAATGTGAAACTCCTTAGTGGAATTTATTTATTTTATACTTTATGCACACACATGTACAGAGGCGGACTTAAAGCCATACGCATTTGGAATTCTTATAAAATTTTATGTAAATTAAAAAATCCGTAAAGAATACGCATGCTATACAACGGGGTATGCGGTAAAATAGGTACATAAGTGAGAGTAACTAGTTAGCTATTTTACCGCACGTTCCATTGTATGGTGCGTAATTTTTAACTTTCGAACATTGTGTAAAGAAAAAATGCATTTACGAAGCCTGTAGGCTTCGTAAATGCATTTTTTGAGCAAATGTGTTGAAAAAAATCTTCAAGTTTCAGAACACCACACACTACACACAACATATTAACCAAAAGTTACACATCTAGACGTAATAAGACAACAATGTCACGAGGAGAACTTGGATGCAAGAGCGAGCCAAGCGAGCTCTGGACTTAGGGGGGGCACCCCGACTCGGCCCAGGCAGCACACAAGTCAGATAACTGGCCAACAATTTAACCTTATGCAGGGTTAAGCTTTATTATATATTTATAAGAGCTGTGTGTGTAACGAAGTTCTGTATTAAAGTTTTTTTTTGCTATAATAATACTATTAGCTGAGTTAGTTTACTAATTTGCGGATTTTATTTCTTAAAACTGAATAATTATCATAAAAAGACTTGTTACTCAAGAGTTTGTGTAACTTTTTGTATAACATGGGTATAAAATTCTATTATCAAGCATGATACTGGATAAGTTATATTCTGTTCTCTTTTAGTTGTATTACACACCACATCTTGATATTTATTCAGCTGCTTTATAAAATAGGCGTTATTTCGGTAATGAAGCATATAGTAACTTAACAGAAATTACGATAGCTGTTATAACTACTTTATGTCGCTTTAAATACGAAATTACCGTCATGTGCAGCTAACTGTGGTTAAAGCAATAGTAACAGATTCTTATGCGCTTTATTTTGTAGTGGTTGTGTGAATATGCCTCCATATAATAAAAATGTTAAAAAACACTCCAATTCATGGAAAAATAGAAAAGAACGGGAGACATACGAAGTGCTTGCGAGAGTATGAAAAGATAAAAAACTCTATTTGTGCAAATAATACACCTATGCTGTGGGTTTTTATTACTACATGACTGAATCCTAATTGTTTGATTTACAGTACGAATATGTGTGATTATAGAACATTAATCGAAAAATGATTAGTGCAGACCGCTTTAACCAGACCACAACTTAATAAGTGGACACAATCAGATCTGTTATGCAGACATAAGACGATAAGCCGCTGTGCAATCAGATTTTATTCAGAATGAGCGTCGCCATATCGAATAGAATAACATAACCTATTCTAATGATGTGGAGTTTTATACTCAAATACTCAAGTTTAATAACGAAATCGGTATAATATTCTTATAAAAGTATCAAAAGGTTATTTTTGAACCCTTAAACTGCATAAAACATAAAAAAACATTTCACACGTAAAACACACCAATAGACGAAATGTTGTTTATTTCTCTAAAACCCGGCTTATCAGGTGGAGCGTGAAAATTTTACACGAAATGTATATATAAATACACGGTAAAGTTGCATGCGCACCAACAATTGCATAAATAAGGGTAAAATTTACTTATGATAGGTAATATAATTTGGCCATATATATTTCAATGTCGCAGTCACGCTGTTCGGATTTGTCAATTTCAATTTAATTTGGTAAAACTTCTTGATAAAATATACTGAAATAAGCTAAACGCTGTGTATTATTTGAATATCTGAGCTTTGAAGGACTTAACCATAGTTAATTCATTCATCATCTGGCTAACAGAGCTGTAATACTTGTTTTAAAGAACAAAATGCTTTTATGCAAAATATAGGTACTCAGCTTGTCGTACAATTATTCAAAACTTATTCATCTGTTATGTTGCTATTACACAGCTATTAGCATTATAATTTTGTGCCCAAATTGCTTGAATAACGTCTGAGTAAGCGCCAAATCAGCTAATTATGGTAGTCTTATTCAACGATTAGTTTCTAAGACTGCTCTTAAACAAAACTTAGAAGGTTTGTGCTGGCTGGGGACAGGTTAGGTTAGGTTAGAAGAGGTTACGGCGTGGCACACGCTGGCAGAGTGTGCCGCTTGGACGGAGCCACGCCGTGCCCTCATCTCAGGAGTAGGCAGTGACCTGTCGCTGCCGGCCGTTGTCGACTCGATGGTCGACAGCGAGGAGTCCTGGGACGCGGTGGTGTCCTTCTGCGAAACAGTCATCTCGCAGAAGGAGGCTGCGGAGAGGGAGCGGGAGATTGCTTCAGCTAACCCGATCCGCAGCAGACGCACCGGGCGTCGGCGGAGGGCGGACAACGCCCTCTTCCAGCCCCCCTAAATGGGTCCAGGGCGACGGACTGGGGAATCCGTCGCCCCCTACTTCTTAGGACCCGAGATGGCGGCGCGTAGTGTTCCACGCGCGCCTCTCTTTGATGTGGGGGGGAGTTTAACACCTCACTCCCCCCCTATCGCGAGGTGGCCCGCATAGGCGGGCCGGCACTAGTCGGGGATCGCGGAAGACTCAATAGTTCCCGTGATCCCCGGTGTACGTGAGAGACGGAACACCGGGGTGGTTTTAGTCAGTAAGAGTCTGACAGACCCCTCCGCCCTCCCCGGGGCGGAGGACATCCATGAGGATTTCCCCCCGTCATCAAAAAAAGGTTAGAAGAGGTTGGCAGGGTCTAGTGAGCGAGCGAAGCGAACGAACAAAGACCCCGTTATCCGCTTTGTGGTTATTTTTTTTAAACCACGCAGGAGTAGGAGCAGAAGTAGCTACTTTACTTAACTCCGTAGATTATTCTAGTAAGTAAAAAAAATACTTGACCTTCGAGTTTTGGGTTTTTCACCTTGACCTGGAATATGTCACAGATCTCATTATTGCTTGAAAACACATTTAGACTCACCACGTGATCTTCCTCGCCCAAAATTCCACCAGTTCAGACATTTCGACTTATTTATTTTTTTGCTCTTATGGTTTTGCTGCGGAACGGATCGCGATACGGGGATTATTGGACAAGCGATACATGCGAAAACATCGAAAGCGATCTTCAAGTGCGACTTAGAGTGACCTGCACCCTAATTGCGTAACTCACGATTGATCATAATTGGTTTCGTCTTCACAGTTAAACAATATTCATTGCGTTATTTATGTTGTCGAACAGACACATTTTTCGAACATATGAAGCAATGGTTTAACAATCCGTTTCAAAACGATACAGATTATGATGAATCGTGAGTTACGCAATTAGGGTGCAGTTACGCAATTGAGTTTTGTAATTAGTGTGTTTGAGTTGTTATAAGGTTGTTTAATTAAAGTGTCATTTTTGGTAATTTATATTAGCAGTTTTCAATTGTTACGAACTCCAAGCTCGTAATAGAACTTATTTCCTAAATACGAATGCATTACCTCCTCTTTGTTCGGGTGGGTAAAAAAAAACATTAACTTTCATTTCGTTCGTCTGCGTACCTACGTAGGTACCTACGGAGGAAAAGTGATACGTGATATTATTTCCGAAACGACTGTACAATTTTAATTAACTAGGAAAAAACTAGGAAATATAGTTTCACTTTTGTTACAAGATAATTTTCCTATTAGTTCGTGTTACCTACTGGGTTTACTGAACTATGGATTATTTTATTTCCCCATTTCGATAAGAAGTAAAGAGCGATATCCGATTAAAAGTCCTTTGGCATGAAATGAAATATATTTCATGTGGTGGAAAAGGTGTAACACTATAAGACCTAACCTCAACAATCTTGAATAGACAGTATTTTAGGTTTTAACGAGGGACAAAAAGTCATTAAGTCGAAAAATCGTGTTTTGAGATAATGAGAGTTAAAGTTTTTTAAATAAAAATCGTTATAACTTTGGCTTGCCTTTACATAGCTTTATGTTTTTATCGCAGCCGCCATCTTGGATTCTCATGTTGACTCACTATTGGCTTCAGCACCCTCGAAAACCATAAAACTATCTCAGTCTCTCTTCCTTTTTCTATAATCTGTAAATTAATACGTGAAGCAAAAACTTTGTACCCCTTTTTACAAAAATTTCGCGAAAGGTGGAATATTACATTTGGCACAGTTACATTTTATATGGAACAGGAGCGCACAAAGCAATTTTTGTTTTTTCTTTAAGGTCGAATTTCGCCTTCTGGGCAGCCACTTGAATATATTTAAAAGTCATATGGAAGGGCCAATACGCTTTTTCGTTACGTGACGATTAGTCTACTATTTGTCTCGCAATGTGCGTTTTAGAACTTTTTTCCTAAATCCTAATGAATAACTTCTTCTTTGTTCGGGTGGGTAAAAAAACATTGACCTTCATTTCGTTCATCTGCGTACCTACGCAAGGAGGAAAAGTGATACGTGATATTATTTCCGAAACGACTGTACAATTTTAATTAACTAGGAAAAATAGCTTCACTTTTGTTACAAGATTATTTTCCTGTTACTGGGTTTACTGATCTAAAAACTATGGATTATTCTGTTTCCCCATTTCGATAAGAAGTAAGAGGTTTGTAAAAAGAGCGATATATACGTCCTTTGGCACGAAATGAAATATATTTCATGTGGTGAAAAAGGTGTCACACTCACACTATAAGACCTAACCTCCATAATCTACAGGGTAAGTTTTTATCCAGTGCGCAAACTGTAACCATGAATTCAGCATATCATTTTAAAACCCCTACCGCATAAATTTTTCGCCGGTTATAGATAAAAACTTACCCTGTATATACAGTATAGAATCTAATATAAAGTATTTTAGGTAAACGAGGGACATAGGTACCTACTTTATTACACCCCCTGGTGTGGTACTGAAAATATACAACGTTTAATATAGATGGACACTAGAAATCAACTGTTCAAATTTTATTCAGTTAAGCAAACATAAATGTGTAGAGCGTCTGGTTTTATTTTCGCAGACATTTTTCGTCGGTTATACAAAAAAAATCAGCAGTTTTACACATTTTGACCGCGTAGGCATTGCAGTTTTCTATGAAACAGCTGATTTTTTTTGTATAATCGACGAAAAATGTCTGCCCTAGAGGTTCTAGAATGATGTGTTGAATTCATGGTTACAGTTTGCGCACTGGATAAAAACTTTCCCTTTATAATACAGATATTAAAGATACAGGATGACAAGGGAAATATTTAACACATGAAACGACTGCCTCTTACAGCGGTCTCCAAAGAAGTTCCCCATAGTCTCTATGATACACTGGCGGGAACGCTGCTCTAGTTTATGTTCCCATTCTGATTTTTAACCCTATCTTATGGATGTTTATGTCCGACACGGGATTCTGCAGCGCAAGCACCTCGTCTGCTGATGGCCACCAGGACACTCCGCTGATGTCACTCTTTTCTTTGTAGAGAGAGCGCGGCAATCGCCAACATATTATTATACATAATGTGAATAAGTAGGTAGATGACGTGTGGAGAAATTGCTTCCACTACATAGGTACTACAATTCCCGTTAACTGGTCATACAATGATAGCGATAAATAAAACAAAACCCTCACATTGTTTTGACGAAACATGGGCAATTCATTGTGTGGGCATTTTTGAACGGGGCAAAAACAGCTGGCCACTGGGTCACTTGATACAATAAAATTCAATGACCGACACAGTTATCATTATAATTATGTAGTAAAGTATTTAACGAGTAGCTTTAAAAATGATTTTTGCTTTATTGCTGGGTTCGATTCCCAAAGGGGCAAAGTGTTATTGGATTTTTTATTAGGAATTTCTTATTAGTCCGAAGTCTGAATTGGTGCCCGGTTGATGGAAATAGGCTCGCCCCTATAACTCCACGTTCGCATGGACGTCTGTCTTCAAAGCACTGATTAGCGCCAAGAGTTGGAAATCGAACAATGAATGTGAATTTTCGACGCGCTGGTATGCACTTTATTGGATTCTCAACGCTTGGTTCAACACCGAGAGTTCAAAATTCAGCGCACAAAAAAAAATCCCGTCGAGATATTTTTACGGTCGTGCGAATGTGGTCGTACAGGGGGCTAAAAATCCAATTCGCAAAAAAGTCTCGTCGAGATATTTTAACGTCCGTCCGTGACAACGTGGACTTATGCATTGTGGCAGTACCTACAGTGGCCCTGGTGTGAGTTTCTTTTAACCATGTCAACTTAACGCATTGACCGCGTTCGGTGCTCCGATTGGCTCTTCACCAATCTAGGGCCAATCGGAGCGCCGAACGCGGTCGATGCGTATAGTCAAGTTGGATCAAAGAAACTCATATTACGTATGGCAGTTACAGTATTTGCGATCGTATAAACATTCGTGTTTTATGTAAGCTTTGTTTTTTATGGTCATTTCAAGTGTTATCAGCTCGTATATTACCGTAGTTTCGAGATATCTTTTATAGCCTTTACCTTAATTCTCGAATACCTTTTTTACCCATTCGCGTTGCGCTGATAAAATGGAACTGTGTTAGTAGAATTTTCGTCTATAATCTCAACGGTTTTCATATGGTTAAGTTAATGGATGTTTGATAAGGAACCTTATTGGTGATGTTCTTCAGAACTGTCTTCTGAATGTCAGGTGCGTAGGTAGGTACTTCTCGCAGCCGACGTGCGTGTATTTTTCTTTATTAATAAGAACTAAAGTTCTTAGTCATTTTTTACAATCTAGCCTAAAATACAAATAAGCAATCTCTAACTTAATATCTTACGTGGTAGATTATGTTATAACTAAGAATACTGTCATTTTGCAGTTTTACACAATAGGGTATTTTCCAATTTATTAAAAACTATTCTAATTTGAAGATTGGGACGAAATATGTAACAGAAAAATAAAAGTAAATTCATTTATATCCATTTTCTCAATTAAAAACGATTTAAACCAAATTTATTTTTCGTTGTTTTGAATTTACCGCCAAAACGCTCCTTACAATGACTTTTTATCACGTGACGTCAATTTTGTGTAAACTAAAGTAGTTAGTAAGTAAATAAGTGAATGTCGAGTTCATAATTAACAAGATTTTTAATGGATAGAAAGTGATATTACTGGTGTGCGGTGCCTCTGTGCACAAATACTTCTAAAACGGCGCCAAACTAAGTATTTGTACCGCTGCCGTTTACAGAAAGTTGACGTCACATGTCACGTGATAAAAAGTCATCGTAAGGAGCGTTTTGGCGGTAAATTCAAAACAACGAAAAATAAATTAGATTTTAATCGTTTTTAATTGAGAAAATGTGTATTAATATTTTTTTTTTCTGTTAAATATATCGGCCCAATCTTCAAATTAAAATAGTTTTTATCAAATCGGAAACTACCCTATTCCGTGCGTGTATGTTTTATATTCCATATAAAGGAAATCAAATTCAATCAAAATATTTTATTTCACATAAATCTGCATGGGCACTTATGAAACGTCAGAAGCTAGGTGCACGGTTCCAATTTTTCGCTTCCTATGAAGAAGAGCCGGCAAGAAACTCCACGGTTACTCTTTTAAAAATAATTGGCTTTAACAATGTTTTCAAATTACAGTTATAATAGGTATGGGAGAACAGTGCAAGCCTGTCGAAAAGTACCTATACCTATGCATAATATAACATAAGCAATTTCAGAAAGAGACTGTCGGACAGGTAAGATTGACAGAAAAAGACGCTCTACAATTACAAAACCAAACTTACACGTCACAAAATCATTTGTTCCGTAGATTTTGACCGCGTAGGTATTGATTGCACTTTTCTATGAAACAGCAGTCTAGAATGGTATGCTGAATTTATGGTTACAGTTTGCGCACTGGTTAAAAACTTATCCTGTATAATAAATATTATTTCTAAGAATTACATGCCTGAACTAGGTAATCCTATATTTCAGACAAAAACTGCTAAAATAGTAATTGTGAAGGACAAGTCACGATAAGCGGGTTAACACAATTGTGCATATTTTATGCAAATGGTTTGTCGTCTGGCTTTCACCCAGTTTATCATTTAGCAGCACACGCCTCGTGACATTATCTGTGTATCGCAGTCATTCACTTTGTTTGGCCAGTGCTCGGAACATACAATACCTACCACGCGTACCAAACCATGTCTGCTGCATACATAGCATAAACAGCCTTAATGTTCGCACTGCTGAGACACAGGTCTCCTCTTTGCGTCAGAAAGTAGGGTGTAATACTAATACGCCACGCAGGCCCAGTGCGAGTTGGTAGATGTACCTATATCTTCGAGTTTTTGCTTCTAAGACATACTGGTTTCCCCCCCGAGTGGGTTCCCGCATTGTCGTTGCGGGGGGGCTCAGTAACCGTGGATTCCGGCCACGGTGAAGCCAAGAGGAACCCAAAGGTGGGGCCGCTCGTCAGGGCTTTTGCCTCAAAGCCGACGACGTAGCGGCCAAAAAGTAGGTTGCGGTGAGGTGCGCCGCAACTGAGGTGGGCCGCGATGTCGAATGGGAGGCATCGCGGCTGAGGGTTACGGGCTGCGGTAGAGGAGGAGTGCCGGTGCTTCTGAGCAGCGCTCTTCCCTTCCGTGGCCTGGACGGGGCCGCCACCGTTTGATGGCGGACGCGGTGGGGCCGCAGGGGAAGAGGAGTGTCGGTATAGCGTCAGCCGCTCTCCCTATCCTCTGCGGCCGAAAAGTGGTAGACGGGACGGCGCGTTGTGTTCCACACGCGCGCCGTCAAAGATGTCAGCGACCACTGGTGGGGTCCGCAAGGGCCGATGCCTGCCAGGGGTGCGGTTTTGTTCGAAAGAGATACCACAGCCCCTGGCATACGGGCTACTGAGGGAACACGGGTGGGTTTTAGTCAGTAAAAGTCTGACACGCCCTCCTGCTCTACTCAGCAGGAGAAGTCATTTGATGAATACCCACAAAAAAAAAAAAAAGACATACTGGTTTCCTCACGATGTTTTCCTTCACCGTTTTGAAAGCAGTGGTTAGGAAATAATTTACAGAAAGTAAAGCGCCTGTCTGGGTTTGAACCTACGACCTAACTCGTAAGTCGCAGCCGTTACCACTGTGCCACCACGGCTCTATCTGCTTACATTTCACCACATATTTATAAGACAAAGTCCCCAAAATAATTGCTTATCCGTCAATTAATTAAACTAAGGTTTTTTGAACCACATACCCAAATTAGGTACCTGTTTATGAAAACCCAGATACGTTTATTGTAATACAGGGTAAGTTTTTATCCAGTGCGCAAATTGTAACCATGAATTCAGCATAACATTCTAGAACCGGCGTGTTTATCCGGCGAAAAAATTCTGCGCTAGGGGGTCTAGAATGATATGCTAAATTCATGGTTACATTTTCCGCACTGGATAAAAACTTTTCCTGTATACAATTAGGTGTGTCATACCGTCATCGTATACGGTGGAGGTCTGCCCGGCTTGGGCGGAGCACCGCCGTGTCCTCATGGAGGCGATCGGCGGCAGCGATCTCTCGCGTCCGGCCCTGGGGGCCTACTCTCTAAGCACGAAATCCATAATCTCGGTCGAAGTTACGGGCATTTCCTACTCCGTATTACTGACGGACTAATGATTAGCTTGGGACCCAAACTAAGAATTTAATACTACACGATTTGACAGCTGTCCCTACTCCCTATATGGTTTTACCTGTCCAAAAAAGTTAATTAATTAGCCTTAGAAGTCACTTTGATTTTTCGAAGTATTTTCGGACGGACCCGTATTTTGCTGTCGGAGTTAGAGAGTAGCCCCCTGGTCCATGCCATGGTACGGAGCGAGATTGCATGGGTAGCCGTCACCTCCTTCAGCGCAGCAGTAATTCTTGTGAAGAGGGAGGCGGCGCGCAAAAAAATAAAAAATAAATCATCGTGTAAATTCGCTTCACACACGGACTAAGTTATGAAAATATCCGTATACCTACGTAAAATATCCGTATACCTACGTAAAATATCTGCATACCTACGTAAAATATCCGTATACCTACGTAACATATCTGCATACCTACGTAAAATATCCGTATACCTACGTAAAATATAGTAGGCGTGATTTAACGTTTGTATACGCCGTATACCAACGTAAAATCACGCCTTCCTAGTTCACCTAGTTTAAGGTGGGTGCCACTCAAATTTAAAGGAATGATAAAGAAAAAGAGAAGTGATAAATTTGGAATAGAAATCACTCTCGTTTTGCAGTCAAATTCATTGATTACCTAAACTGTAATACGAGAGGTCTAGGTAGGTCAAACAATTAAGAAAGGTCAATCGATCAATCTATCTCCAAGAGTCGGTAGCAGCAGGAGCAGGAAATGAATTATGGAACTGAATTGAAATAGACTAAATTTGACATATCTTTTTTCTTTTCTTGCATGCACAATTAGCTACTCCACTAAAATTATTATTAAGTTTATTGTAATTTTATAATTGTAATTTAATGCTAAGTTCTTATTTAATTTATCATTTTATTTAATTCTAATCATTTGTATGGCAATATTGGCAAAACATAGCGCACTGATCTCCGTATGTAATTACCTATGTTTGACAAATAAATTATTCTATTCTATTCTATTCTATAATATTTAAGTAATATTGTACCTAAGCAGGAAAAGTGAATTTCTATGTAAGGGGTAATCTTCAAAACTAACTCATCATTCGCCTAGCCTTGTCCCAACTATGTTGGGGTCGGCTTCCAGTCTAACCGGGTGCAGCTGAATACCAGTTTTTTACACGGAGCGACTGCCTATCTGACCTCCACAACCCAGTTACTGGGTAATACGATACCCATTGGTAAGACTGGTTGTCAGACCTTTTCGGGTTCTGACTGTACGTAACGACTGTCAAAGATCCACAAATGACAGCCGGGACCAACGACTTAACGTGCTTTCCGAGGCACGGAGAGGTATTGGTATGTAAAGATGGTCACCCATTCACGGACCAACCGCGGCAAGCGTAGCTTAACCTGATCGATGGACCCATGCAGCTATTAATACTTAGCCACAAGCCCCTCAAAACTAACTACTGATCCGATTAGTTTTTTTTTAATTAATAGGAAGCAACAGCATTGCTGAGTGTCATAAAAGGTATATTTCACCTTGGTAAAATCAGCCTGTAGTTTTCCCACAGCTGGGACACAGCAGGCCTCCACTCTGTGAGAGGAAGTGGGCCATAATCCACCACACAGGTCCAGTGTGGATTGGCGGATGTCATTTACCTTCGAGTTTTTGCTTCTAAGACATACTGGTTTCCTCACGTTGTTTTCCGTCACCGTTTTGAGAGCCGTGGTGATGAAATAATTTACACAAACTTAATTCCCAGGAGTATAACACGTAACAGGAGCAGTGGTGGGCCCAGTAGTAACGGGCGCGACGATACCACTGAGACACCCTACCAGGGGTGCGGGTTGTTCGAAAGAGATACCGTGGCCCCTGCCACACAGGCAACTGAAAGAACACGGGTGCTCCCTACTGCTCCACCCAGAGCGGGAGAAGTTATTTGATGACTTCCAACCATAAAAAAGACACCGGGACACCATTGCTCTTTACTTATAGAACAAGAAATCTTACGCGGATAAAGTCGCGGCCAGCTGTGCCGCCATGAAATGAGCCATAGAAATACAATTCTTATAATAGATATGTCTATGGCAGATGTGCGGATATACGCGAAGATGCAGCTCTTCATCGATATTTTACTCACGTCGCAATCAATCTGTTCATTGAACGCTGCTTATTGTTTGATGTTATCAGTTGAGATTGTAAATATTTTGTAAGTCAATGTTTGAGTAATAAACTCGTAAGAGTTATTTACATTCGAATGATTCTGTTAGGTACTTTTTGTTTCATGGACAACCATCATCTGCCTGTGCCTCTTCTCCTCAAGTATGTTGGAGTATGGGGCAGCGTCCTGTGGCTTACCTATTTCTAAATGCAAATTCAAGATGGTCCCTGCGAAAATATCCTTTTTATTTTCATCATACGTGAGAATTCTTCTTTCCTGATGGGGGTCCCCCTGACCGCACACGTTTTGAATACAAATTATTCTGTTTACAATTATTTTATAATAAGAAGTAGAGTATATAATACATAATAAAAAAAAAAAAACAAGTTTTAATTATCCAGTCGTTATGTGCGTCGCGTCGTCCGGTTAGAACGATAAAGAGTCGCCGCCCGGAAAAGGACACGAATATTATTAAAAATATTGTAACTACGTTATTCGCTCCTGGCATTTTTAAAAGAGCGCGGCGTTCCGTGGAGCAAGACGACACGACTGGAGTGTCGTGGATGCGCGCGTGTGTCGTTTCGAACATTTTGTTCGTAGTATTTTTTCTTTTTTTTTGTGAATGGCATCTCGCAGTTGACCTTGAGAGGCCGTGCCTGCTTAACCAGACTTTCCTATGAAGGCGTTTTTAGTTAGACTAAAAGCCTCCAGCCAGGGCATAAACCTACTTACACCTAAAGCGATTGCACGCTGAGGGCACTCCCTGTGGGGTACGAACACCTCGGCTAAGGGCGTCACTGGCGGGGGGGGGGGGGGGACAGCTAGTGGGGACAGGCTGGATCAAAATATTTTCATGATTATTAGCATTCGGGGAATTGAATTCTACTGGCTCAGCTGCGGCGCGGGCTGGCACATCAACGAGCAAGGTACGGTCGGGGGTCTCATCGTTACTCAGGGGTCTTCGAGGGGCGCGAGGTCCTCGGCGGCGAGGTCGGAAGGAGAGTCGTTTATGTTTGTGTGCTGTACTGCACCCTAATTGCGTAACTCACGATTGATCATAATTGGTTTCGTCTTCACAGTTAAACAATATTCATTGCGTTATTTATGTTGTCGAACAGACACATTTTTCGAACATATGAAGCAATGGTTTAACAATCCGTTTCAAAACGATACAGATTATGATGAATCGTGAGTTACGCAAATAAGGGGCTGGTGGCCCTATTCTTTTCTTGGAGAACAGTAATGGGGTCATCTGGGTCGGAATTGTTCGTAGTTTCTTTACTGACCTTATTTATATTGTGACAGTAACGAGCACGGCCAGGGCAGACAATAGTTATTAACTAGAATATGTTGGTTACATTCTAATGCGTTTTTCACGTCCGCACGTCCGGTGCAAAATGCCGCATAATAATATTTAAATTCCACACACAGCATTTTGTACGGCAATTTAGATTTGTCGATTTAACAAGCAATTACTGCAGTGATTGTGGCGTTCGTTTATGTTTTGTAGTAGGTATGTATGTCGCAATAGGCAAGTGTGAAGTCATTATAGTTTGCTTGATCAAATGGTGTTTATCGAGTGAAACTGTCATGATTACAGTTTAATAGCTATTGTGTCTCTGTGGCCCAGATTAGTCCCAATGCGATAGAAACACCTGCTCGTCAATCGTGTTGGCGACCCATCCAGGCAATTTTTTTTTTTTTTTTTGTAGTGTTGGAAGTAGGGTTCATGATTTCTCGAGCTTATCAGTTTCTTGGGTCTCGAGGCTAATTTCTCGGGTCTTCTCGGGTTGTCGAGAAATTTACATTTACCTACGTATGTTTTTGCATATCTTTTCGGTTCAAATAATGAAAAAATTCGTCACAAAATAAAAATAAAATGGTATCATAAAAAATATCTTATTTGAAGTCAATAAATTAAGTGGTTTTCCTGTCATAAAAGTATCAAAATAATAACAAATCTTTATGGATAGTTTTCAGCAAAATTAGGTTCTGTCAAAAACAAAAAAAAAAAATTACATTAAAACGTTAATACTTCGCTGACCTAAAATTACAACACCATTTTTGGCAGGTCAATTAGGAAAAAAAAAAACAACTTAATACTTTGCAAGATCAATAAAACAACATCTGAAAATACATACAAAACAATTAGGTCTGCTTACTCTGTCTGATAAAATATGGCTTTAGAAAAACTAAAGCATTTATAGCTTTTTTTCTAAATATTGTACTATATAGTCACATTAAGGTGAAACAAGTCCACATTTTTTCCATCAAAACTTCGGGAGGGTTTTACTCCACTGTTTGACAGTGTACATCAAAACTTAAACATGGTATGGTTTTTTATCATCATCATCATTTCAGCCGAAAGACGTCCGCTGCTGGACATAGGCCTCCCCCTGAATGGGGGGTTTTGCCATAATAGCCACGCATGGCACTGGGTTGGCGATCGCAGTATGGTGGTAAAATGCATAGAGAACGCTGCTGCCCATTCTCTAGTAAGTCCGTTAGTCGCCTTCTACGACACCCACTTGAAGAAATGGGATGGTGCTATTCTTTTACGCCCGGCGACACATACGGTATGGTTTTGTCTCATTATTAATATTGTCGGTCGTAGACGTGTTTAAGTAAAAAAAAGAAGTGTAAAATCTCCAAAACTTAAGTTTATGCACTTAATTTTTTTTTATACTTAATTACTAGGAAAGGTTGCACCAGGTAGCAAAATACCACTTTTATGTGTAATTATTTCTTAACAACTGCTCTCAAAACGGCGAAGGAAAACATGGTGAGGAAACCGGCACGTCTTAGAACCAAAAATTCGAAGACATGTGACATCTGCCAACCCGCTCTGTGCCCACGGGGTAGGTTACGGCTCACTCTCGTAGGTCAGGCGCCTGCACTGCCTGCCGCGTGGTAGATAGATAGAGATACTAGTCGCAGCAGTGGGAATGTTATAATGATCTCCTCAACATTATAATGATCCTCTCTAATTGCATAGCCTTTAAGCTGATTAAGCTAAAGCAAAAACAAAGCTCATTTACTAATTAACCATAAAGATAATCCGTGGAACAATACCTACCCAAAATCCACTCACTACATTATCTAGGTCTTGTTTATTTACTGCATTATGTAGATTCTTGAGCGGTTTATGAACAGAATTACAGTCAGATTATCTCAATTCCAGATGGCACTGATAAGATAGATAATAGGTCTTTACCTATGAAATTGCCGTTTTGTATGAAAAAATTGAAACGAATTTTTTTCATGAATTTTTTATTTGTATTAATCGAAGTAATCACCCATGCAATCAATGCATCTTTGCCATCGCAGTGGCAGTTTATTGATGCCCTTCTTAAAGAAATCAGCTGGACGTGAGGCAACAAATTCTTCAAAGGCATTTTGTACTGCCTCTCGGGTATTAAATTTTTTTCCCGCCAAGAAGTTATCCAAATTCTGGAAAAAGTAGTAGTCTGTAGGCGCAAGGTCTGGTGAGTAGGGCGGATGACGGAGAGCTTCCAACCCCAGTTCTTGCAACTTGGAGACCGTCTGCTGTGCAGTATGAGGTCGCGCGTTGTCGTGCAGGAGCAGCGGAGACGAGCGATTGACCAATGCTGGTTGGAGATGCGCCAGCTTCTCCATCATTGTGTTCAGTTCTTCACAGTACACATCTGCAGTAATGCTCACCCCGTTTGGTAAGAAGCTGTGATGAATCACACCGGCGCTAGACCACCAAACAGTGACCATCACTTTTCTAGGGGTAAGTTTTCGTTTAGGGCATTGTTTAGGTGCTGAACCAGGATCCAACCAACTTGCTGAGCGCTTACGGTTATCAAACAGAATCCATTTTTCATCGCAGGTAACAATGCGGTTCAAAATTCCTTCATTTGTGTGTCTGTTGAGCAGTGCAAGGCACGTCTCGACGCGTACTTCGCGCTGGCGATCATTGAGTTCGTGGGGCACCCATTTGTCAAGCTTTGTTACCTTGCCAATTTGACGCAAATGGACCAATATTGTTTTGACGCTAACGTCGAAAGCTGCTGCTAATTCAGCCGTAGATTGTGTATCATCAGCTTCCACAATCGCCTTTAATTCGTCATTGTCGACCAAAGTCTTCGGACGACCGCGAGGTTCATTTTTCAGGTCGAAATTTCCAGAACGGAAGCGAGCAAACCAATAACAGGTGGTGCGTTGGTTTGTAGTGTTAGCTCCGTAAACGTCGTTGATGTTGCGTGCCGCTTGTGCCGCGTTGCTGCCACGACGGTACTCATATTCCATAATTACTCGAATTTTTAACGTATCCATGATGACGAAAAAGATTGAAATGCGATGAAAATGTAACACTAATCAATAAAGAAATGACTACTTTTAGAAAAAAAAATCCATGTTTTTAAAATAAAATTAATTTGAAATTAGAATTCTTAGCCAAACAAAAATTATTTTGATTTGAAATGGCCAGTACTGCAGAACGGCAATTTCATAGGTAAAGACCTAATATTAATTTGATCTCTCTGAAAATAAAGACAGACATGTAACAACCACTTCATATACCTACGTAAAATGATATTATATGTACATATAATACCATCGTATGTAGATACAGTGATATTATATGTACATTTATACAGGGTGTAACAGAAACCCTATTGCTATCCTTAAGCACTAACGATAACAGCTGGTATAAAATGTATATAGTTTCAGCTCAAAATAAAATACCTACTCTTAGGATTGATAACAAATTTTCGGTTACATTATGTTTCTTAAATTCAAATCATCACAAACGTGTCACCGCACTACGTAGGTAAATAACTTTCCACGTTACTTGCCAATATCACGATAAATCTCTTCCGAGTGATGTGTTTATTTAAATTTGAAAAGTTTGGTTTCTGGGATCAATGTATTAAAAATTCTCATAACATGTCAGGAGAACTGTTTCAGTAAGTTACAAAGATGAAAACGAAATTCAATAATGTGTTTCAATGAAAAAAATGACATCGAAGATTATGGCTTGTATACACGCCAAAGACCTTCAGCATTTGGGCGCACTAAATTTGTGGGCGAGTGCGGGGTGATGTTGCGTCTTCAGTTCTTCAGTCAGTCTTTAATCGGTCGCATTTTCAATTTATTATAACAAAAATAATGCATTTTTGTAAAAAGTAACAAAATCAAATCATTTTCCTTTGTATTGCAAAGCAGTAGAAATTTTTTGTAACTCATAGTTGGAGGTGATTTGGTGTTTTCTTTTTTATTATTTGATACCCATAGAAAAGTTATGCCTAAACCAAATGACGTATCATATTATGTAGATTACTAACTATTTTTTTCAAATGTAATTTCTTTGTAAATGCCGACGAAAAGTGGTTTCATCTGCATGCTGTTTTCAACAATTTTTTGAGAGGGCAGCCTTAACTTAAATCGGTCCTCGAACCGATCACGATTTCTATTCTATAACAGTGTTAGCCCATGTTTATAAAATCAATGTTAACAGCCATCAGCGGGGTAATTGCTGAACACACTAACAGTAGGAGTGGTCTTAAATTTGACAGTTAGACAACTTTCATTGCGTTATTCAAGCTATTGAGCAGATACATTTTTCGAATTTATAAAGCAAAGGATGAGGCAACGTCCCTTAAAATGATTGAGATTGAGATTGATAGGGTGTTACGCAATCCAATGTCTTCACTCAGGTAGGAACACTCCCCCCCGAGTGGGTTCCCGCATTGTCGTTGCGGGGGGGCTCAGTAACCGTGGATTCCGGCCACGGTGAAGCCAAGAGGAACCCAAAGGTGGGGCCGCTCGTCAGGGTTTTTGCCTCAAAGCCGACGACGTAGCGGCCAAAAAGTAGGTTGCGGTGAGGTGCACCGCAACTGAGGTGGGCCGCGATGTCGAATGGGAGGCATCGCGGCTGAGGGTTACTGAGAGGAGGAGTGCCGGTGCTTCTGAGCAGCGCTCTTCCCTTCCGTGGCCTGGACGGGGCCGTCACCGTTTGATGGCGGACGCGGTGGGGCCGCAGGGGAAGAGGAGTGTCGGTATAGCGTCGGCCGCTCGCCCTGTCCCCTGCGGCCGAAAAGTGGTAGACGGGACGGCGCGTTGTGTTCCACACGCGCGCCGTCAATGATGTCAGCTACCACCGGTGGGGTCCGCAAGGGCCGATGCCTGCCAGGGGTGCGGGTTTGTTCGAAAGAGATACCACGGCCCCTGGCATACGGGCTACTGAGGGAACACGGGTGGGTTTTAGTCAGTAAAAGTCTGACACGCCCTCCTGCTCTACTCAGCAGGAGAAGTCATTTGATGATTGCCCACCCAAAAAAAAAAGAAGGTAGGAACACTTCTAATCTAAATTATCTTTTTTAACCCGAAACAACACTGGCATCTGACCTCATCCCAATAATGCACCGTTCCTTACTGTTGGTCTCCTACTATCTACCTACAATAAAGCTTATCTATTTAATTTATCTACATATACAATAGGAAAATCGAATCCTAAAACAGTATATGCAAGTCATTACAAAAAACCAAAATCATTGTAACAATTTGGCTTGATGTAACCGCTATGCGGCTGCACTGCAGTGGCATTGACACCGCAAAAGTAGGCCTATAGGTCGAAGTCAGGCAAAAAGATCGTGGTCTAGGTTGTCTATGTCTTTTTAGTATCGATACACCGGTAGTGGTGGGAAACTGGGGCAATTCCGTGTGAGCCGTGCACGCTTCCCATTGTCTCTGGTGCGTCGCTTGCAAATGATTCGTCTGCACTGTGAGGACGCTATTTCCGTCTCAAGTCCATAAACAATACGGTTTATCTAAATTGTAAGATAATGTTTATTCGGTTTACAATTAAGACAACGGAGAAGTATTTTTCTTAAGCCCATTCAATTAAAGTTGTAATGAGTTTTGTGGTTTATTAATCTACTTACTTTAATTTTAAAGAACCGAGTATTCCGATTATAAAAGCGTTTGGAACAATAAAATTAACATTCCGAAGGTGACATCAAAATTATAGACTTATCTGTTTCTTTGGTAAACGTTACCACACATATATTTGAATAGCAGATGGTATCTAATATAAAGTCGCCATCGATGTCTATCTCATAGATTGATTTCTACTATTGATGTTTGTGCACCGATTTTCCTATTGTATAAATTATGTCATTACCACTTTATTCAAAACGGTGAAGGAAAACATCGTGAGGAAACCGGCATTTTAGAAACAAAAATGCAAAGACATGTGACATCCACCAACCCGCAGTCTCACGTGGTGGTCTGGTGGATTACGGCCCACTCCCTCTCATAGAGAAGAGGCCTGAGTCCCAGCAGTGGGAACATTATACAATATAGCTCGGTAGAAAAGATTTTCTCAGTCTACGTAGAAGTCTATCTCTGCTCTTAATAATTAGTAATACTAACGTAATCTTCCAAGACAATCGCCTGCCATGTGCGTATGCGCCATTCGTCTTAACACAATAGTATTCTTGTCCGATTGGAAGTTTGTATGTAAACGTGTCATCTGTTTTTTAAAACATCCCTGCATCATGAATTCGTTCAGAAATGGCTGCGAAGATGTCGTACTTTTATAGGATAAGTTTTTAACCAGTGCGCAAACTGTAAGCATGAATTCAGTATATCATTCAAGACCCCTAGCGCAGATTTTTTTTGTAATATACAAGATAAGTTTTTATTCAGTGCGCAAATTTTAACCATGAATTCAGCATATCATTCTAGACCCCCTACCGCAGAAATTTTTGGCCGGTTGTCCAAAAAAAAATCAGCTGTTCCATACATTTTGACAGCGTAGATATTGCACTTTTCTATGAAACAGCTGTTTTTTTTTTGTCTACCCGGCGATAAATTTCTGCGCTAGGGGTTCTAGAATGCTATGCTGAATTCATGGTTAAAATTTGCGCACTGGATAAAAACTTAACCCGTAGACAAAAAAAAATCTGCTGTTCCATCCATTTTGACCGCGTAGGTATTGCACTTTTCTTTAAAACAGCATTTTTTTTTGTATAACCGACGAAAAATTTCTGCGCTGGGGGTCTAGAATGATATGCTGAACTTATTCGGTATAAGTGTCTACATATCTTTAAATGCGACAGCACTTGAGTCAGAAAGAAATCTTTTAAATAATTTATTTGGCTACCTCGTTGAGTTCAGTCTCAACGTCAGAGTTAAGTCAACGTATACCGCCGTTTATATATGCGGAAGGCGGAGGATAGAGTGTCGTGGCGCAGCCTGGGAGAGGCCTATGTCCAGCAGTAGACTGCGATAGGCTGAGTTGATTGATTGATTGATACCGACGTAAAAAATCGCGATGCGAATTTTTTTCCCCCTGGATCTTTAACCTATTGAGAGATGAAATCGAGCAGTGTTTTTTCGACGTGCTGAAATAAACTCTGTTGCTCGGTTCAACAACGAGAGTGGAAAATCCCACCGTGATATTTTTACGTTCGGTAATCATGTGTTTATGGAAAAGCCGACGATAAGGTAAGGTTACAAAGGTTACAAGTTCATGTCCGTTACACATTCTATTTTTACACCAATAACATCTCGTACTTTATTTTATTTCAATGTTTATTCGCAAAGACAACATTATGTATGAAGATACTTACGAGTAGGCACAGTCAATAATTCATTCTGTTAATGATTGTTTATGCAAGGTTGGAACGTAGCGCCTGTCATGGGGTTGACTGACCAATTAGGGGTAACCAAGGAGCTTATTTACAAGGTTATTGGAAAAACACCAATAACCTCTTAAGAGGTCATTGTACTCATCATTATGAACAACTTTTACAAAAAGAAATCAGCTGTTCCTTACATTTTATGAATTGTAAGGAACAGCTGATTTTTCTTTCACGATTTCAGGTTTGGTCCTACATATAATAAAAGTTTTTCAGAATGATGAGTACAATGACCTCTTATGAGGTTGTTGGTGTTTCTCCAATAACCCTGTATATTTATATATGTATGTCAATCAATCTGCCTTGTTGGGGTCGGCTTTCAGTCTAACCAGAAGAAACTGAATACCAGTATTTAACATGGACCGATTGCCTATCTGGCGTCTTCAAAACCCTGTTGAAGAAGATAAAAGAGAGAAGGATTTATGTGAGCTAGCTCAACGTTTAACGTTTTGAAAACGATTGACTCGGTCCATCCACTAAACTTATCTATCGATTTGTCCAGGCTAATTATGTATTTCATACGCTGCAGTTTATGTATTAATTAATAAAAAAAACATTTACACATAAACTCATTTACAGTTATATTCACGACTTGTTTCCATGAGCGTTGGCAGAATCTATAGAAATCCTTCTACGATCCTTACAAACACCATTCTTGTATTTAACAAAAAAAAAAAAAAATTATAGTCCATAGAGGTCTATCAAAATGAGACTGAGTTATTTATATAAATCCTGCTCGTGTTCGTATTAATTGTTTTCTTTAACACTCGTGATGTTTGAAAATAAGTCGTCGGATATGTTTTGATTAACTCGCTGAATAGATGATAATACACCTTTCTCTCCATTGTGGCACGACTTACCTGCCATTCATAAATTACTATTGTTCACATAGTACCTACTTACTGTTTAATAAATGGTTATTAGGTAATTTTTGATTGCAGCATCAGTGACAACGTGGCGACACTGCAGAAGAGTATCATAGACACGAAAAGAAGAATTCTTGTCGTTCAGCAGGCAGGTAGGTACAATAGGGTATTTTCAAAATTATTAAAAACTATTTTAATTTGAAGATTGAGACGAAATATGTAATAGAAAAATAAAAATAAATTTATTTAAATCCATCTTCTCAATTAAAAACTATTTAAATCAAATTTATCTTTCGATGTTTTGAATTTACTGCCTAAAACGCTCCTTACGATAACTTTTTTATCGCGTGAACACCCGTGACGCCAACTTTGTGTAAACTACAAAGTAGGTAATTGTAAACAACTTTAAACAAGTGAATATCTAGTTTATAATTAATATTATGGTATAACTGGTGTGCGGTGCCTCTGTGCAGAAATACTTCTAAAACTAAACCACAACAAGTATCTATCTATACCGGTGCTGTTTACACAAAGCTGACGTCACGTGTCATCACGTGATAAAAAGTCACCGAAGGAGTGTTTTGGCGGTAAATTTAAAACATCGAAAGATAAATTCGATTTTAATCGTTTTTAATTAAGAAAATGGAAATAAATAAATTTATTTTTCTGTTAAATATTTCGTCTCAATCTTCAAATTAAAATAGTTTTTAATGAATTGGAAAATCATTCCTTTTACCCATGGGGGATAGGTAATAATAGGTATAAACTACAGAACTCCACCTGCCACTATCCTTACATAGTCCCTTTGCTTCGTTTATACGTTCATATATCCCCTGGACAGCATATCGGACAAACGTCTCCATACTGCGAGAAGTCAAAATCTCCTCACGGCTGTCATCCGAGTGCCTGCGCAGAGTCTTGGAATACTTCGGTCACATTGCGAGGAAAGACGGTGGCAACCTGGAAAAGCTAATAGTGACCGGCAAGGTGGATAGAAAAAGACCTCGTGGACGCAGCCCAATATGATGGTCTGACCAGATCCGATCCGCCCCTGACTCCACAGTCCACAGCGCCCTACACATAGACAGAGACAGATGAAGAAAGATCATCCGAGAGAAGGTGAAGGCCACGACCCTCAGCATTGAGAAATACGACGCAAGGAGGAGGACGTTCGTTCTTTTGAGGAGATTATTCTTTTGTTACATAAGCACACCCAAAGTTGGGTTAAATTAGCAAGAAAAACGAATCTTTATTGGCTCATAACTTTTTAATGGTGTTTTATTTTAGTATTCTGTTTCTGTTTCCGTACAGACAATATGAATAATGAGTCAAAACCATACCATGTTTAATTTTTGATATACATTGTCAAACAGTGGAGTAATACACCCCCGGTTTGTAAGGAAAAAATGTCGAATAGAGTTGTATGTCGTAGGTTCGAACCCAGACAGGCGCTTTACTTTGTGTAAATTATTCCATCACCACTGCTCTCAAGACGGTGAAGGAAAACATCGTGAGGAAACCGGCATGCTCTAGAACACAACATTTGAAGACATGTGTCATCTACCAACCTGCACTGGGCAACTGCAGAGAGGACAGGGCTTTTTTTTTCTCTTGGATACCGGTATATTTTTCGAAAAGGTTTCGTCTTTAATACCTAAGAAACGATTTGTTTCGGATACGTTCGAACAGAACGATAAATAAAACGTTATTTAAGAAGAACAAAATTTATTTTGTTTTCTATAAATAAAACGTTTTTAACCGTTTAATTTTTTTTGGGTTGGTCGGTCTTCGATACGCGACTACGAATGTTACGAATTTCATTCAAAAAGTAGCCGTGCGGCTTAGTTATCTTTTCGCTATAGTAAGCTATTAGTAAAGTACTATAATATCTCTGACTGCGTGTGGTACCGGGCGGCGTAAAAAAATAGCACCATCACATTCCATGGTTGTCGTAGGATGTGACTCAGGATCCGAGATTGGCCAGCAGCGTTCTCTATGCATTGACAAGCCCTAAAGCAAAATGGCTCCTAGTACCCGGCGGCCCGCCTACCCTTGGCTATGGTACCAAGTAGTCAAGACTACGGTTAGGAAAGAGGTGCTAAGAATCTTCGGAAGAGAGCTGGCTACCATAACAATCGATAACTGTATCGGTCCGGAGTGTACTTTTATAAAATGTTGCCAACATTTCGGACCGACGCGCTCCGAGATGACTGAACTCGGGGAAGAATTGAGTGGGTTACGATGGGGTTATGTGAAGTCCAAAGAACCTGGAGAAGGAGGACTCGATAATCCTCATATCCTGTAACTTCCTATATTTCCGGGAGGACTATCAGTAGTCCCAAGGCGGTGTCGGGCTGTCCATAAGTCCCTTGTGAGCAACGTGGTGAAGAACGAGAGTGTGTCAACCACATGTTTGATCTTATACTCAGAACATCCGGAAGATATTCGTTGAAGGTCATACAGGTCTACGAGGTCAGGGGACCTCGTCACACCCGAATCATGAGGTAGAGATAATGTATGAGTGTATATCCAAAATCATGCTATAAAACTCATTTCACCGTTGTCATAGGGGACTTCAACGCGAAACTGGGCAAAGTGGGGCAATTTGGATTTGTACGTCGGAACCACCGGGGTCACTTACTGGACAATTTTATATATTTTGGTCAAGGAAGGCCTCTGTATGATGAACTGCTCCTTCAGAAAGCGTGAACACAGAAAGTGGACCTGGCAGAGCCTTGGTGGTGCAAATCAAAACGAGATTGACTTTATACATATACATTTGAAAATATTCAATGATATCGCTGTGATTAACGCGGTGAAAATCGGAAGCGATCACCGCATGGTAAGAGGCACATTGAACATCAATATCAAGCTGGAAAGATCTCGTATGATGAAGTCTGGCACCGTCCAGCACCGACCCAAACCCGAAACCCCGAGAGCTTTTAGCTCAAACTTCAGAATCGTTTCGTGTGCCTAGGGAGATCACTGGACGATTTTAACGCCCGCGCTTACGGTGGCCAGGAAACGGCTTGGGTAGTTCGCGAACGATTGAACTACTTACTTAACTACTTCATACCACAAAATAAACTTATCATTCAATCAGTAGTCATTCAATGTGTCTCTACTTCACTTAGTTCAGTATTCAGTCTTTCTTTTCGCTCACACAAACCGTTCGTATCAGCACAGATAATATAAGTATCAGTGAAAAAAAAAGAAACATACTACTTACCTAATAAAAATAGTTTTGCTTAAATTCAGATTTCTCATTTTCTAGGTTGATAGTCCTAAGCCTGTATAAAGTATGAAGGAAAATCAACATACGTATAAAACTGAACTAGTTAAGCGTATCATTTGTCGTAACTTGTCAATCACTGTCGTCATCATTCTGATTTGACTCGTTCTGATTTGCTGAACCATAATGAGTGAGTGGACTACTTCGTTATACGAAAACATTTAAGTACCTACTTCATTCATTTCTTTTTGTGATGAGTGACCTATGAGCCAGTGAAATTCTCTGAGTTTTAAGTTTGCTTGATCCCTTTTGGTTTTTATGTGTCCACGCCAGGTAAGTCGATGTGCCTACCTAGGTATTTGGCAGTACTTTTCTGTGGCAGAACGTCTACACCGAGTTTCAGTGTGGGCAGTCCTCTTAAAAAAAAAAACATTTCTTTTTACGGACACATTTTGCGCATCTCTACTTGGGATTCCCGACGCCTATGGCGTCTCCTGCCAGTGACTAGGGCCGTGAGGGCGCATATACTGCATCTCCGTCACTTGCGCCGCCTCCCTCTTCGCGAGAATTACTGCTTCGCAGAAGGAAGTGACGGCTAGTCATGCACTCTCGCTCCGAACCATGGGGTCTTTTCTGAGTGAGAGTAATTGTTCATCATCGGCCTAGCCTTTTCCCTACTATGTTGGTGTCGGCTTCCAGTCTAACCGGATGCAGCTGAACACCAATATTTTACATGGAGCGACTGCCTTTCTGATCTCGTCAAACCAGTTACCGGGTAACAAGATCCTGGCAAGATTGGCTGTCAGACTTTGGGGCTTCTGACTACCCGTAACGACTGTCAAAGACCAACGAAT
This sequence comes from Polymixis flavicincta, assembly GCA_949987655.1. Lineage (NCBI taxonomy): Eukaryota > Metazoa > Arthropoda > Insecta > Lepidoptera > Noctuidae > Polymixis > Polymixis flavicincta. The sequence continues at coordinate 15,623,596 of OX465193.1, read as the reverse complement.
GACAGTTGAGACCAACTGCATAACGTGCTTTCCGAGGCACGGAAGGGTTTCGGTTTGTAATAGATGGTCACCCATCTACGAAACAACCTTGGCAAGCGTTGCTTAACCAAAGGAAACCGTGCGAGTGTAATTATAAAGCCTCGAGACCCTCAATGAGAGTAATATGTTTTGTGATACAAATAACAGAAACAGTCGACATGTTCTGCAAAACTTCGGAAACTCGCTGTAACAATGTAGGTGAAGCGAGCTGTCAATGGTGTGAATTCCCAGCACCAGCATAGCAATCCGAAACCATTCGGCACGCTTCCGTACCGAATCGAACATGAAACAATTTTATCTTAGGAGTCCTTTGCTCTCGCTCTCACAAATCCAATACCGAAATCGGCCTGGGATTCCCGACGCCTGGGGCGTCTCCGTATCCTGCGGCGGCTAGGGTCGCGAGGGCGCATAGACTGCCTCTCCCTCACGTGCGCCGCCTCCCTCTTGGCGAGCATCACTGCTGTGCTGAAGGAGGTAACGGCTACCCATGCCCTCTCGCTTCGTACCATGGCCTGAACCAGGGCCGGACGCGAGAGATCGCCGCCGCCAATCGCCTCCACGAGGACACGGCGGTGCTCCACCCAAGCTGGGCAGACCGCCACCGTGTGCTCCACCGCGTCCTCAGGGCGATCTTCGCAGTGGAAACACCCGGGCGTTTCCTCCCGCCCTATCCGAAACAGGAACCTCCCGAAACAGCCGTGTCCGGTGAGGACCTGCGTCAGGGGGAAGGTGAGGACGCCATGCCGCCTCTCAAACCACTCCTCAAAGAGGGGACTTTCCGCCGCAATCATGGCGTGCCCAACCTATCTTTGTATTTAGTTACAATAGAGGTAAGTAATTGATTCCAGTGCAAGTGCGTTACAAAAACTTTACAGCGACACAGAAGGCTCCCACAGACCTTTTCTATGAAAACTTCATGGAAATTATTGATCTAGAGGCGCGTCGCGCCGTCCAGCATCAGCCTTTATTCAATTAGTACTTGTAGATCGTTATCAATAGGTGATTGATCCAGTTTTGTTGCTAAAGAGTTTAGACATTATATTGTCGAGTATATAGGTACGAGTGTTATGACTAGATCGAGCTTCGAGTATCTACGAGTATGTGATTGTGAATTCAGATAAGATTTAATTTAGGTAATTACTCAGAGACATATTAAAAAATGAAAAGAAAAGTCCTGACTGACTGACTCATCAACGCCCAGCCCAAACCCTTGGACCTAGAAGGCTGACATTTTTCACAGAGGTTCCCTTTATTATGTAGACAAGGAATTTATTCCTATTAAACCCCTATTTAACTCCCTTGTTTGCATTGAATAGGCTCCGAAACTACTGAACCAATTTGAAAAATTATCTCACTGTTGGGAAGCTACGCTATCCCCGAGTGACATAGGCTATTTTATCCCCGTATTCCTACGGGAGCGGGAACAACGCGAGTGAAACCGCGGAGCGCTGGTAGTATTTAATAATTATGTATATATCTAGCTGGGTTCCTGTTCCTAGTGGAGTCCCGCAGGGTTCCTTGCTCGGTCCATTGCTTTTTATAATCTACATTAACGACATCGACTCTTGCTTGACAAACAAACAAACTCCGTCCGTGATCTGGGGGTTCATAACGATTCCAAGCTCAGTTTTTAAATACACGGCGATGCAATAGTCGCTAAGGCCTCAAAATCACTGGGTTTATAATGCGGTTATCCAAGTGCTTCACTCAAGCCAAAACTTTAAAAATTCTATACTGTACTTTTTTTAGAAGCCACTTGGAATACGTGTCGGAAATATGGAACCCATGTTGCTACAAATATATTAAACGCATTGAGAGCAACCAAAAAAGATTCATAAGGTACTTATGTTATTATCAAAAAATACCGTATCATTCGGAAAACTATAATACCACAACCAATGTAAAAAGTTTCACACAATACCTTTATTCAACCGCCGCGAGATTTCTGAGTGTGTGTTTTTATTGAAAATCTTTAACAATACTATAAAATGTTCCGAAATCTTGTTAACATTTTATTTCAACGTTCCCATGAAGTGTAAGCGATACAATCCACCTTTGCGCGTGCCATTTGCTTCTACTAATTATAGGCCGAATTCGTACATTGTGCGCGGAGAAATTTGCAAGCAGAAATTTAAACAAGCATTGTAAACAGTACGATATAGATATGTTCCTAACCAGTGTGTCGTCACCGTCAGCCAGGAGGTGCCGTGACTTTTTCATGTAGTTCATATTGGTATGTTATGATGGTTCATAAGAAGTGCGAGCTGTAATTATGCTGTAGTATGTATTAACCTAGTGTGAATGTCCTTTTCACTTTTTATTAATCTGTATTTCATAAGTGGAGACCTGTACCTAATTGGCTCTTCCGTCTATTATACTGTCTTTGATCTGTTTGCTTTAGTTGTAAGTCTCTCATGTCATTTATATAAATAAACTAGCTGACCTGACAGACGTTGTCCTGTCCGTCCAATAGTCATTCATACAGAATCCCTACCCTACCTACCCTACCTACCTACCCTACCTACCCTACCTACCATACCTACCCTACCTACGCTATAAACCTGACGGAGCCCGAGACCTTTCCAACGAATGCAAAACCGTGGAAATCGGTTCGTGCGTTCTGGAGTTATAGCGTCAGGAAGGAAAACCCGACTTATTTTTATATAGTAGATAATTTATATACCTACCTTCTCATACTTGATATAATTCGCCTAGAAAACTAGACAACTCTAAGTTGTGAAAATTATTAATGTAAATAGCGGGATTGACATTGATTTTAAGTAGAGAAAATTAAATACAATTACGTACCTAACTTATTTATTTATAATCCTTTATTTTTATACATCCGGGCGTCCTGGACCTGTCTCTAGTTTTTTTGGGTTATTACGTACCTATATTTTGAAATGGAACGTAGCAGCTCGGGTGCAAAAACTTTATTTGAATTTGATTTTTCGCTTTTTAGGTAGTGGTACTTACCCACCATAAAGAGTATAAGTACCTACTTGCCATGTAACATTACTTGACATTATACATCAATTTTAATATCGACTATTTTTTAGTGATTGTCATGGAAATCATGTCACTTGGTTTAAATAGGTTCATTTTATTTATGTAGATTATTTTGCATTTTGTGAATGAGAGAACGTTGTAGGCCTTACAGACTAGATTTGTAGACGATTTTCTATTCTGTATTTTCACTCCTCTAAGTCCCTGGTACTTAGTTTATTGACAGGCCTGCTCCGTCCTCCCATTTCTATTACCTATCACTGTAATTTAAAAACATTGTTAAAGCCAATTATTTTAAAAAGAGTAACTGTGGAGTTTCTTGCCGGCTCTTCTCCATTATGAAGCGACAATTTGGAACCGTGCACCTAGCTTCTGACATTTCATAAGTGCCCATGCAGGTTTATGTGAAATAAAATATTTTGATTTGATTTGAGTACCCATCAATATCAAATATCAAAAGTCATTTATTCGAGTTAGGCTGAGAATCAGCACTTTTCGAACGTCAAAATACATAAGACAGTCCCCCAAAAACGCCCACCCTTCGACACTTCCTAGTGCTTTAGCTGGGAAGAAGAAGTGGCGCAACAAACTCCCCAGCAGTACAGCTGTCTGTTTAGTTGGATGGACTTGATTCTATACATACATAGGCAAAGTAATAAACAATATAGCCTAATACCAAAATAAAAGCCTCCTAGTATAGAATGCTGGATTATTGTTAGATCATGTCAATAACTAAAGACATAATAGATAGAAAATAAAACTAAAATATACTTGGTCAATAAAATTGAAAAAAATATTTTTGAATAATTATATGAACCCATATAACCTGTCACTAGGTACGTTCATTCTGGAGAAAGAACATGAGTTAATCACAGCGATAACATGTTAGCGAATATGAATTGTGATGCCACTGTGAGAATACCAATCTTTAAAAAAGTCCCTCAAGGAAACTCTGCCACCTAGCTGGTAAATTGCACGAACAGCACGTTTTTGAAGGACAAAACTATTTTAAATATCAACGGCTTTGCAACAGCAGAATACCGTACGACATAACGCTGTGAAAATAACTAAAATATACTAATCGAGCTGTATCGACGTCAGTGTATTGTCTTACTTTTATGACGGCGGGCGTAGGCGGCTGAACTGAGCCTCCCCGCTAGGTAGGGTTGATATGTGTGATCCCCACTGAAGTTTGGCATCTACTGTTATGCCCAGAAAAACTGCCGAGTCTCCAGTTTCAAGCACCTCTTTATCTAAGACGATGTTGGGACCTTGATTTCTAACATTCGGTAAGGCGAACTTTAGACATTTCGCTTTTTTGGCATTGAGAAAAAAAAAATTGCCGTAAACCTATCCGTTACCATTAAGAGTGCACTGTTTACGTCGTCAAAGTCTTGTCTATTCCTATCTGCTTTAAAAATAAGAGAAGTATCATCTGCAAACAATAGGTACAACCGTGTAATAACAACAATCATTATTTTAACAGATGGTACGCATTCCTCAAAATGTTTAACAGTGTGAGTTGGTGGTTATTTAAGACTTAGATAGCGCAACAGAATGGTAGATACCTACGTTTTCAAATCGATATTGAAGTAGCAAAATTTTCCGGTTTTCGGTTTCGGTTTGTAAATAGCGTTTAGAGGATTCCTTCAATATAGGCTTCCCGTATGTGTCGCCGGGCGTAAAAGAATAGCACCATCCCATTTCTTCCAGTGGGTGTCGTAGAAGGCGACTAAGGGACTTACTAGAGAATGGGCAGCAGCGTTCTCTATGCATTTTACCACCATACTGCGATCGCCAACCCGCCTGAAATGATGATGATGATGATGAGGCTTACAAAGCAAGTTAATTCGAAATAAGAAAAACATTTGACACTATTGGTTTCCTTGGTGGACGCCCAGCACAGCATCTAATGGACGCTAGTGATGGCGCCAAACACAAACTCAATTTTGCGGTTAAGTTACTTAAAATTATATTGCGAAATATTGGATACTATCTTTCTACTATAAACTACCATTATGTGGCGGATTTTGGCGTTCCTCCTAAACGCACCATATAATATAACGCTTCGGTAGCGTGTCGAATGGTTATGAGTAGGTTTGTTGATGCGCATGAAATCTTATTGAAAACAGTAGCAAAAGTCCAGCAGCCCATTTGATTTAGTTAACTCACGGAAGTTGGCAAATACTAGGTACCTACTTACGTTTTCACATCATTAGGTACATGTTAGTTTTTATAGAGATATTGCCGTACCTAGTAGGAATATTTTACGCAATATTACCTACCCTACTTATATTTTTAAAATATTTGTAGCCTTTTTTTCGAAGTTCTACACTAAAATTATTTTAGGCTTTAATTTCAGCGCAAAATGACATCTTTCATGCGCATGTAGGCTTGTCCAAATTTTTTAGGTGTGGTGACAAGGCCGAATGTTTGCTTTGTAAATAACCGTTAGGAACTACTTAGAGGAAATTATCGGTACCTACCTAATAGGGGCACCTACATAAGTTATTATAAACAACAAGCCTTAGGCTCAATTCCTACCTAATTGGTAGGTATTGAGCCTTCGAAGGCTAGAAATGACTGTAGGTAGAGTGTGTGACGCTTGAAACCTGAAAACGAACTACAATGGATGTTTAGTTTACCTATAGCTGCCAGAGACATCACTTAAAAACTCACGGCAAGTTTTGTGTTTGCCGCTTCAAATAAATCTGCCCACAAAGTTTTTTTTTCTTTTTTCGCAAAAGAAATTGTAGGCAATGAAAACCAAACCTACTGGACGAGCTTGACGCGTACATGCAGAATTGGTCCACATTAGCTCGAGAGAGAGGAGTGGAAAGAAGAAAGGGACGCCTTAGCCCTACAGTGGGACCACATAGGTTGAAAATCAAATAAACAAATTAAAATGAAAACCTAGCTAACATTACTACCTAGGTACCTACCTATACACCTATAACTGACAACGAAATGTAATCGTTGTTTACATGTTTGCAACTCACTATAATAATAGGTACTAAAAACAACTTTTTTTCAAAAAATAAACAACCACGGACTTCCAAAAAAACACTAGAAAGTGAAAAATAACTTTAATTTCGGAAGTCGGTGACTTTTGATTTGTATTTTATTAATTTCTGGTCACCGCCTTCCGAAATTAAAGTTATTTTTCACTTTCTAGTGTTTTTTTGGAAGTCGTTTTTTTTTTTAGTTTTTATTTTTAACTTTTTAGTTATGGTACCTATCCCACACCAATCCGAAATTTCATCATCCTTGGGGTCAAAACAATGAATATTTATGCGATAGTAGCAATCGCGGTTAATTTGCTGTGTTTTTCCGAAGAGTTCCGTTGTCTGTCTCCGAAACGCATCATCAGATCTATATGAAATTTAAATGCTTCCATTTCGGAATAAACCCCTTTCTAAAAAAGAATTTTGCAAATCGGTCTACATATGACGGAGTTATGCCCGAACCTCCACCTAACTCCTAACCGTTAAAGAGTTGTACCTTCCTTCATCAGCTCAGCGTCATGAGATGATGATGACCATACGCAATTGTCTCAATAGCTTTAGAAAACATATGAAAAAAATTGTTTATACCTACAAATTTTGGGGGTTGCCCTCGATTTCCCTGGGATTCCATCATCAGATCCTGATTTGGTGCCAGTGGGACCACCTCAGGAGTATACTCTCTCAAATAAAAAAGGAATTTTGAGAATCGGTCCACAAATGAGGGAGAAATCGGAGAACATACATTTAAAAAAAAAGTACGTTCGGTGGAACTTATAACCTCCTCCTTTTTTTGAAGTCGGTTAATAAATTAAAAATAAGTAATTAGACAACTAAGAATGTTTTATTTTATATTTTTAAATGGTTTTTAATTTTTGTTATAAAATTTAAAAAATATAATTCAAATGTTTGTTTACTGCCATAAAGGAAATGAATACCTACCTTGCTAACAAGAATAATAAAAACAGTAAGTATAAGAAAAAGATAAACTCACAGCGGGTTAATAATTTAATAAATTACGTTTATTATTCCGTTGTGAGATTATGTAATAAGTAATTAATTACCCATTATAATGGCCTATAGGCCTTTATTATATTTATAGGTACATTTTGCACTTTTATCTACACTTTCCTTCTGCAGCTTGACAATTCTAAAAGAGATTGCCCATTTTTCTATGGACCGCCATTGCGCATCAAATATTTTTGTATGATAGCATAAATTGTATATAAAAAAAGGCTGATGTCGTACTTTCAAAGAAAATAAAAATTATCCATGTATTTTGTGTATGTTAGATTAAATGTTTGCAAACGCACCCACGATACAAGAGAAATTCCTAGTGTGGGGCAACGTTTTTTTATTAAAAAAAAAACACATTTTTATTAGCTTGGTATGTATGTATCTACATATGTAACGGAATCTTTGAATGTGATTTTCACCCTCTTCAAAACGTCGGATTGATTTGAAACTTTGCACACTTATCAAGGACTAATGACAACAGAATAATTTCATCAGTTCCATAATGTTGGACAAAAATAAAAATACTGAACACGCTTTTGTAGTTAGACGAGCGAAAATGTAGAACATTAATAATAGTTTAAAAACTAAAAAAAACCCCTTAAAAAACTAAATTAAACGCGTGGAAAATAATTTCAAAAATGCATGGCGTGATTCATTATAAAAATAACTCAAAAAGTACCGCACGCTTTTTTGAAATTACTTTTGGCTTTTTGGTTTGGTTTTTAAAGGGCGTGTTTTAGTTATTTATTTATTAAATATTATTTATTTTGTCTGTATACTGCGTGTGTGTGAATCAGGTACCTACTATTTTACTAAACTGTAATTTGTTCTTATCATGTTAATAGAAAAGCATTTCTAGCTAAGTGTATTTAATTTGTGAATATGTGAGTATAAATGATATAGACATGAGCTGCGAAAGCTAAGTATTATTAAATTATAAATGAAAACTAAGTATTCAAAGATGGACCAATATTTACGGGAAACTGTCAAATTCTATAAAAAAACCTTTCCTAGCATTTTCAATTTTAATTACTTACCTACGTATTTGGAAATATTTCGATTCTGCGTGCACTTAGGTACTTAATAATATTATCATCATATCTATTTCCGAATTTAATCAGGTAAGTTTGTTTCGCGAAAAATCTTTGTTGCGAAAATATTAACTTACGTAACCTAGCTTAGCCACCCCGGCTAAGTTTACCTATTGATAGTTAAGTTACTGTTATAAACCGTATCTTATCGCAATAAATAATACTTACTGATCAATTAATAGATATGACTATTATGAAAGAACTGTTACTTATTAAGTATGTAAATATTTGAAGAACTAAACGAAACATGGAAATAAATCATTTAATTAAATTTTCACCGTGAAAAGCAGTCTTAACATGTCCAAATCGAATGATTTATTTAGTCGCGGGAACTCCGTTTATATTTATTAAAGATAACGTAAGTATAGTATCGAATAAATAAACAGAATCCGCAAAATAAATATACATAGATACATTAATAAAACATTGCACTTACATGAAAAACTGTGTGTTCTGCAGTTCACTGATAGAGTGATAACGTGGTACACTAATCAATTGCTTTCATCAAAGCATTGATTTCTTTAAATCCAGTGATGTATTGGTGAGCGTTTGCACTAAAACTATGGCACAATTTTCAGAGCGAGTTAACAGGGTGGTTGTAAGGTTGACGCGTCGATATTTTGTTCAGGAGCGAGTGGCGCGCGCGGTACGGCTTCTAGCGGGTTATTGGCATTCGCGGGCCGGAGCTGCGTGCGCAGGCCGCGTCACGCCGCTTGCCGCATATCCACTCCGCATTGACAGGCAAACACGCTGCCGGGTGCACACACCCACCGATCCAGGTGGACGTCAATTCACGGTTTCACTGACGACACGACGCACCTACTTTCAAGGTGAATGTATACGCGTTGTGTATACAACCTGAGTGAAAGAATGATTGATCTACGTAATACCCACTTATAACTACTACTGAAAATGTCTGCATTTTATAAACTATGCAGTCTGTTACACAAGTCAGGATAATACAAAGAATGTTTCATTAAATCACAGAATTATTGACTGAAAATATTATGTTCTGTACAGTAGGCACGCTATCACCGTTGTGAATTGATTCGATTTGGCTACTGTGGCATAAAAATGTGCGAACATTACATTGAATTATTTACAAATATCGACCGGCTCTTTTTTCTCTTCCAAGACAGTGGTTCATGAAATAGTGCGGGTTACAGAAATAGAATGGCTTGCAGTTCGATCGATCGCTCACACGATCACCTCTATTTAGCTCTAGCCTCTACATTGTTTATGACTTAGGCTAGTTTCGGACGTTTATTTACTTTACTTAACCAAATGGGCCTTATTAGAAGGCATAAAGTCAACCAAAGGGCAATAGAGAGCGCTATGCTTTGGAGTTTCCCTACGTGATCGAATCAGGAATGAAGAGAGGTACGTAGGAGAACCAAGACAACCGACATAGTTTGAAGAATTGCCAAACTTAAGTGGCGGTGGGCAGGGCTCATTGCTCGCAGAAAAGATGGCCGATGGGGCCGAAAGGTTTTGGAGTGGCGACCACGTACCGGAAGATACAGGATTGGAAGGAAGGTCTCCCACAAGGTGGACCGATGACCTTGTGAGCAACGCTGGAATCCGCTGGATGCGGGAAGCATAGAACCGGTCGATGTGGCGGAGCTTGGTGGAGGCAGTTTAAGCAGATGACATATACAAATTCGCAGGTACATAGACGCGCAAACTGTAACCATGAAATCAGAACATGATTCTAACGTAGAAATTTTTCTTTGGATAGGTATCTAAAAAAAATCTGCTGTTTCATAGAACAGTGTAATACCTACGCGGTCAAAATGTAAACAGCTTTATTTTTAACAAGCAGCGCTCCGCGGTTTCACCCGCGTAGTTCCCGTTCACGTGGGAATACGGGAATAAAATATAGCCTATGTCACCCGGGAATAGTGTAGCTTCCCAACAGTGAAATAATTTTTCAAATCGCTTCAGTAGTTTCGGAGCCTATTCAATGCAAACAAACAATCAAATCTTTCCTCTTTATTAATAGTATAGATTATATTATTATAGTATAGATAGATGACCGGTGTAAAATGTCTTATACACAACTTCTTCAGTTACCATGTCCGGTCTTGATCTTCTTGATTCTTGATGAGTAATCCACCACGCGGGCCAGTGCGGGTTGATAGATGTCACATGTCTTCGAATTTTTGGTTCTAGGACACGCCGGTAAATAAAGCGCCTGACTGGATTCAAACCTACAACTCGTGAGTCGCGGCCGTTACCACTAGGCCACCCGTAGAAATCTATACTTCTATACTAAAGCTAATAATACTTCTTTCTATACAAATTATAAACCTGAAGAGTTTGTTTGCTTAAACGCGCTAATCCCAGGAACTTCTGGTCCCATTTGAAAAATTATTTCAGTGTTAGATAGCCCATTTATCGAGGAAGGCTAAAGGCTGTATAATATCACGCTAGGAAAAAAGGAAAAAAGTCACGAATACGAAGTACTCGCACGGGAAGGCGATTCGAATCAACGGGGTGGGTCGAGGGAACAAAAAATTTTGCGCGAACGAAGTCGCGAGCAGAAGCTAGTATTTCATAAATTGTGAACACTGTTAGTATATAATCTATCTCGCGAGATTGTAAACTGTCGATAAATTGTGAACTGCGATATATTGCTTACCGACCGAATAGGTTAGGTTAGGTTAGAAGTTTAGAACGGCGAACAACCGCGCGAGAGCCGAGCGAGCGAAGCGAGCGGTTCCGCGGCAGCGGCCGGCAAGCTCTACTTCCAAGTTAGTGGCAGTTACTTGACTATTTAGTAATAGCGCAAGGTACTATCTGTCTTGATACCAGTTCACAATTTGACGGACAGATTATAAAGTATCGAGAAATAGTGCGTTAAATTGTAAATTGTTTTTGCAGTTCACAATTTATCGACAGTTTACAATCTCGCGAGATAGATTATAAACGGTGTTCACAATCTTACGGTGACATATACAAAAGTAGCCTATGTCCTTCTCCAAATCCCAGGCTATGTCTCTGCCACATTTCATGACGATCGGTTCAGCGGTATAGGCGTAGGCGTGAAAGCGTAACAGACAGACTGAGTTACTTTCGTATTTCTAATATTAGTGGGTATTAATTAGTTTCGTGTTATTCAGGTAATAAAAATAAACGAATCTTACTGACACCGTAACACTACACTAACAGCACATTATAGCTATAATCGCATTTGGCACGTGCTACTGACGCATTTTGCGAAGGTCTTAATTAAAAATAAAAATAAAAACAAACTACAGTGCATTAGGTACACTACGTTCGTATACTACCATATTTCTAACTAATCGGATTGAGAGAGTTAGAGAAACTAGCTATTGCCAGCGGCTTTGTCCGCGAAATAGCATTGCATGGCCCATGGGATAAAACATTTCATACAAACTTTCACACCTTTTTTCACCCCGTTACGGGGGGAGTTTCCTAAAATCCTTTCTTAGCTGATGTGTACTACCCATAATCTACCTCTGTGGCAAATTTCATCTTCGTTGATCCAGGAGTTTTAGAGATTTCCTGATTAATCAGAGACTAAATGAATGTATGAATGAGTGACCTTTCGCTTTTATATATAACTAGCTTGCCCGCGTGGATGTCGGTTATCGCGTAAAAACCTATGTTCTTCTCCATATCCCAGGCTATTTTTTGCCAAATTTCATGACGATCGGTTCAGCGGTTTAGGCGTGAAAGCGTAACAGACGGACAGAGTTACTTTCGTATAGGGGATCATTTTAAATTACAAGTCAATAAATGTCGGTAGTCGTGACTGCGCTAATCCTGGGGTCGATTACTGGACGACGCGTGAAGTAATATTTGTTTGTAAACCTGATTAAGGCGCAGACAGCCGACTTTTAAGGACTTTTTATTGAAGATCACGTCTAAACGGCTTGTCTTATGTGTTTGAAAAAATTATATGTGAAACTAGACAATTTTCTTCGTCATTTGATATGTGAATATTTTAAATAATATTTTTATAACATAATGTAATTAATTGGTAAAGTAATGTCTATCGCGGACATAAAAACGATAATCACGCAAAAACTATCGGGTGTATTTCCATGGAACTTTCACCATCTAAAAGACAATTTAATCACCCAAAATTTAGTATACGGTTTTTCTTTGAATTGTGTTTGATAAATCAACATGGGTTGTTTTTCGAAAAACTTGATGCGTGTTGAGGCGGGGTCTCTTTCGAGCGACGGGCGGCATCGGCAGTGCATCGCTGTAGGTAGCTGTCATCTAACATCGCCTTAAAAAAAATACTATGTCACAAATGTCTCGTAATTTACAGACGAATGTGGTACTGGCTAGCAGTTCCAATATCACCAACTTTGTCGACATTCAATTGGACGTAAAAAAAGCGCGATGGGATTTTTTGAATCACTGGATTTTGAGCTATCTGTGTTAAACCGAGTACCTATTGTTAATTCAACAGAATGCATTTCAGCTCGTCAAAAATCGAACAGTGTGTTTTACTGTTCGATTTTCAACTCTCGGTCCTAAGCAGTTGCGTCGAAAATCCAGTACGCGAAAAAATCCCGTTGCTATTCTATTACTATGAATACTGTTCGGTGAGAAGTATTGGAACATGTGTTCGGTGTATTCCGCATTCATCAAAATATCTTGGCGATTGCTTAAGATGGCGGTAGACTAATGTCGTAATATGTATTAGCTGCATTTATTTTTAACAGAATTCAAGGGGCCGCTCAACTACGTTATGTCACTCATTCCGTCTCCGACTGCGTTTTATTGGAATTTATTATTAATCTGCCTTGCTGGTCTATAGTGGTCGCGAGCGCTACTCTTGACCGCGATTTCCTGGGTTCGATTCCCAGGTCAAGCAAAGTGTTAATGGATTTATCTATATGGAATTACTCAGTAGCAGCCCGGAGTCCGGATTTGTACCCAGTTGATGGCAATAGGCTCGCCCCTTATTACTTAAACATAACTGGCGAAATGTGGATTTACTATAGGCCTACCTCTGCCCAATCCTTTGGGGAAACAAGGCGTTGTGTTATGTTGTATAAATCTAATAGTAAGTTCTTTTGAGTTTACACACTATATTTTTCTACTCCGAGGTAAATCGTATAAAATATAGGTAGATTTCGCGGTCATAAACTTCGGTACGAACATAATTTGAAGGCGGTCATCGGTACCTGATATTGAATCAGGTGATTTCTGAGTAAAGCGCTTATTACACTTGACTGAATTTAGGCTTCTAAATTCAGTCGTTACTGAATTTAGTCAAGTGTAATCGCAATTAGCAAGTTAGCATCCTAAATTCAGAAGCAAGGATGGTTTCTAACTGACTAAATCATTTAGAAGCCTAATTAGAAACGCATTTAGGAAGGTGTAATCGCATTTAGTACTGACTTTACTCTTCAGTCGCTACGTAACTGTCCGTGCGTGAGGAGTTGAGGACGTACACTTTTGTTTTGTATTACTGATGCAAAACTGAGGAAAAAATGCTAAAAATTTGTGTTTTTATTTTGATAAAAATTTTGAGCTTTTCAGAACAAAAATCATGCGCCTTAAATTTTTTCGAAAATTCAATCGAGTGGGATAAAAAAAGGCTTGGTGGATTAAATTGATACTCTGTCGGGTTTTTTTTTGGGTAGATTAATCTGTAAAAGGCGTACTTAACATTAGTGGTATCCTCATTATTTTTGATTGGGCACCTGATTTTTCAAAAAATTAGATAGGTACGAAAAGCCTTTTTTTGTTGCCTTTTCAAATTCATGTAATGAGTAATTAAAAATTTTGTATTGAAAAATCAATTGCTAATCATGGTAGATTTATTCAAATTTTTGACCTCAAATTTCCTGTGCGATCATTGGCTGCCGAGAAAAATATAATTGTTTTGTCAGTAATTTTCGAACGATTACTCGATTTGTTTTGACGAGAAACAATTTGACCATTTTTCTTCAAGATACAGCCTATTGAAATCGACCAAAAAATTGTTTTTTTTTTCTTTCCTTAATTTTTGTGAGAATTATATTTTAATTGAGTCAACGGCCAGGGCTACGCAAAGGCCAATTTTTTGGTGTCTTGACAATTTGGAGCCACTCTCTGGTACGTACACGGCACGTCCAACTCCGTCGCGCTTTAACTGGTAACTGATTCAGTAACTGAATTTAGGACAGTGTGATCAGAAGCTTCTAATTTGCTTTTAAGTTGCTTCTGAATTTAGATGCCTAAATTCAGCCAAGTGTAATAAGCGCTTAAGAAATAACAGCCGCACGGGTCGATCGATAACTTGCCGGGGTTGGGTCCGTGGATGGGTGACCACCTTTACATACCAAGACCCCTCTGTGCCTCGGAAAACACGTTAAGCCGTTGGTCCCGGCTGTCATTCGTGGATATTTGACAGTCGATTCGGGTCGTCAGAAGCCCGAAACTCTGACAACCAGTCTTACCAAGGGGTATCGTGTTACCCAGTAACTGGGTTGTGGAGGTCAGATATGCAGAGTCGCTCCATGTAAAATACTGGTATTCAGCTGCATCCGGTTAGACTGGAAAGCGAACTTCTTCGGTGCCTTACGCTCCACCATAGTTGAGAAAAGGCTAGGCAGATGATCGAAGTAGGTAGGTATAATCAAATGCGTACACATGTTATTTCAAAACGCACCTTAATTTTAATTACCTATCAACAAAGAGAATTATGTAGTCATTGCTTATTCACGGTAGTTGCAAATCGTAAACATGCTCTGAACGAGGCTGTAGGTAATTTAAGAAGCATGAAAGTAATGTATAGTCGCCCTCGTAATAGATTTATCACTTTTGACAAAAATGTCTACTAAATGAGTGTATTCTGAAACGACGTTAAATGTGTCAGATTCAGTTTGCGCGTCGCAGGAGCCAGACTGTGAAGCTTATAGCCACCAACGTCTCGTCGCCTTTAAATCTTTTTATTATTAGGTGCTATTTGCGTTTATTTTTGCTCGTTCCTCCAAGTCACGTGCAGCAAGCTGATATTTTGCTGAGCCATCCCATAAGTGGCTGCAATACTCCATACAGGAACGGACACTTAAGCTTTTTACACGACTCGATCGATCGTGCTTTGGACACGATGGTCGTAATGGATTTGAGCCTGATGCCAATTCAGGCTCAAATCCATCGTTTCGTTTGTTCGATCGTTTGAGATCAAACGTCTACTACATACTCAAAAGCTCTAGGCGGTCGAAAACAGGTACAGATGCACCTTGGAAAATAGGAGATAGCGGAAACGACGCATACGACGTGCAAGTGACATTGTACCTTAGGGTGGTAAAGGAATTCCGAGGTTGACTCTACCAACCTACGTATAGGTACTACACACCGCTTGTTTTCTTATCGCTTCAATTGGTTGATAAAAACTGTTTTCAATAAACTTTTACATTGAAAGTTATCCTTATCAAGCCTTGAAATACTTACAGCAGGCGATAAAACCTACTCACGGTCAACGGTGTCCTTTCCACCCACTCTATTTGCTAGGTTATTTATAGCTTTAATATATTAGGTATGCACAAGTGTTCATTATTATGTGTATAGGCTACCTGACACTATGAATTCAGCACATGATTCTAGCGCAGCACCCGCAAGCGCTGAAATTGTCCGACAGTTTTAAAAAAAAATCTGCTTTTTCATAGAAAAATGAAATACCTACGCGGTCCCGTACGCAAAATACGCGATATGACGCGGACACCAGCCCGAATTACGTAACTAAGTGAAAATGTATGAAATAGTAGATTTAAGAAAAATTATCAACGAGTTATTTCAACATCGGGCAAGAATCTATTGAATCCATGGTATTTATCAGGTCTCGCGTCGATGTCCCCGCTACATTGTATAGAAGATCTTCTGCCTGCCCTAGTCCCATGTTACTTGAGGTCTTTGGTCTCTTCCATGGACCCCTGTAAGATCAGGTAGGACAACTCATCAGATGTCTCCAAATCATTCATCACCACCCTTCACAGAATCCTCAAAGAAGCATGGAAGTAAAATAAATATTGTGGAAATGCGTTCCTTGCGAAGCATGTGTGGTGTGACTTTGAACGATAGGTACCTATACTGAAGGATGTTATGATAAGGCGGTGCGGTATAAAAGACGATACATATACAGGGTAAGTTTTCATCCAGTGCGCAAATTGTAACCATGAATTTAGCATATCATTCTAGAATCCCTAGCGCAGAAATTTTTCGCCGGTTGTACAAAAAAAAAATCTACTCTTTCATAGAAAAGTGCAATACCTACGCGGTCAAAATGAATGGAACAGCTGATTTTTTTTTGTATCCGGCGAAAAATTTCTGCACTAGGGGTTCTAGAATGATATGCTGAATTCATGGTTACAATTTGCGCACTGGATAAAAACTTTTCCTGTAGTGACAAAAATTATAGATGGTTTGGTCATGTTGAGGGGATAAATGAAAGGTCCAGCACATCAAGCTACCCCAAATCGTCAATTTTTCTCAACTAAAAATGAACCTTATGCTTACGTTATAAAGATGAAATTTAAAAAAAAATGACTGATTGGGGTAGCTTGATGTGCTGGCGTCTTTACAATCTTTCCTTTTCTTTGAATTTTGTCTCCCATTAGAATTTTATATTAAGTACATGTAGCTTGCATAGCAGATGGAAGATGAGCAAAGCAGGTTACAAAATGGATAGACGATTTTCTATTCTGGATTCGTCTAAGTACCTGGTACTTATTTACAGGCCTGCACCCTAATTGCGTAACTCACGATTGATCATAATTGGTTTCGTCTTCACAGTTAAACAATATTCATTGCGTTATTTATGTTGTCGAAAAGACACATTTTTCGAACATATGAAGCAATGGTTTAACAATCCGTTTCAACACGATACAGATTATGATGAATCGTGAGTTACGCAATTAGGGTGCAGCACTGTCCTCCCATACATTTTTATCTGAAAACATTGTTAAAGCCAATCATTTTTAAAAGAGTAACCGTGGAGTTTCTTGCCGGCTCTTCTCCATAGGAAACAACATTTTGGAACCGTGCACCTAGCTTCTGACGTTTCATAAGTGCCCATGCAGGTTTATATGAAATAAAAATATTTTGATTTGATTTGATTGATTGATAGGTCCAGGGCCTAGAGACAACATATTTCTGTTAGAGTTCACGCCAAACGCTACGCCAAAATGTATGGGAATGACATTACTTGCGGAAAGGTTACGTCGTGTCCTTTACGCAGGTCACTTACGCCCAAAAGGTTGACAGAGAGAGACCCAGAGAAATAGGAAATTCTAATGGGAGACAAAATTCAAAGAAAAGGAAAAAGGTGAAATGTGTTTTGTCTAGGCCTGCAGAAAGTAAAAAAGCGAGAGCCAGACTCAAAGATCGTTGGCCTGATGTTAAACAAAAAGTATGCGGTTTAATCTGGATGGAGCAAGCAGAAAATAGAGACAAATAGACAGTTGGAGGAGGCCTATACCCAAGAAGGGCAATGACTAACACAGTAACTAAATGTATCGTAAAATAAATGGTATCATTCGTCGTTAGGCGGATCTCCCTCTGATCCAAAGCGCGTGGTGCGTTGTTGTGAGCAGCACAGGTTGTTAGATCCGCCTTATCGATCAGTCGAGTCACGCCTGAATTCTAATCGTTCATACTGGAGCATGGTGGCAATCGGCCCGTATACCTGTCGGCTACAATGATAATATTGATACGCCAATATTTTCAGTATTGCTTCTTGATTTTTTTTCAAGTAGTTTTACAATTTGTCGATGTACGAAAATACGCCACCACACCAATATGCATTTCACCTACAATCTGTATGAATTGGGTACCTCTCGATATGAAGGTTAGGTATAATTGGTTCATTATTTTATATTAAAGTCGCTTTCGTAGTTGTGTGACCGCGTTGTTCTAAACTGCGCAGCTGCTTTTGATGTGGAACTCATTCCGGAGAGTTTCATAAATATTCCCATTGAGGTGAGGGCAGTTACGCAGATACCACCCAAAAATCACCGATTTTTTTTTAAATGTCGGTTGCTAGGTTTTAATATTGCACAAGAGGGTTTAGCATTTATATTTACCAAAGCTTAGGATCCAGTGGCACTGTAGAAATAACTGCATTAATTGGCTCTGCGATGGATACGAATTGATGATAGACGTGTTGTAAACGACAATTAAACAAGATGTATTATTAATTAAGACCTTTATTACTGTCCCCAAAATGCAAGAAATACAAAAAGCTTATCTACCACAGTACCTAGACTTGAAATAAATAATTGTGACACTATTTCTGCCTCAACATTACAAGGTGCATTAAATGGCCGGCTAAGACATTAT
Source organism: Polymixis flavicincta (assembly GCA_949987655.1). Taxonomy (NCBI): domain Eukaryota; kingdom Metazoa; phylum Arthropoda; class Insecta; order Lepidoptera; family Noctuidae; genus Polymixis; species Polymixis flavicincta. Next base: position 15,605,133 of record OX465193.1, on the reverse strand, counting down.
TTGCAAATTATGTACATACCATTCAATATATTGGTAATTTATATTTAAATATGCCTTAAGCCTAAGCACTACTGAATACTTCATAAATGTTTGCTCCTAGAAGTTTTAGTTTGTCATTTAGAGTGAGTTGTTGTGTCAATAAATCTGGAATGTTTGTATTACCCTTGCACATGTTCTTTGTGATGAGATCATTTATAACAGGCAACAGTTTGACAAAGTGTATCTCTACCTTATTAACATCTACAAAAGTGTCAGGATCCGCTCCTAGTTTTAAAGCTCCATTTGTAATAACATGATCAACATTTAATTCCAAATGATTCTTGGTAATTGGCGCTGATTTTGTTACAAATAAGTTAGCAACTTCGTCAGTTACAGAAGAGAAGCTACGACTAACAGATGACATAGCTATAGACCTGACTTCATCACTTTCTAAAATATCCATTGTCTCCTTTACAATAGTGTCTAACTTTGCTCCGCTGACCTCTGCATGGCCTATTAAGTAGTGCACCATTTTTTTCACAGGGTCACCCTCTGTGGTGTCTGTGCACAAAGCAGTTTGTATAGACCAGAATATTTGCTCCACCTCTTGCAGTGTCATCTTCTTCTTCAAAGATACAGGTTCAACAACCTTCTTTACAACTGTCTCTATCTGTGTCGCCAAGTCTTCAACACCTCCATCTACAAAATGGTGACATAAAGACAAATACTTCGCCTGTAAGTCTCCATCTACCAGGGAATCTTCTTCATGGACTGAATCTCTATACAGATAACCACCAATAATGTTGAGTTGCACTCGTAGTATCACCTGCAATATACTTAGTGCATACACAAGGACACATATTCTTGTGAATATCATCATTTTCAACTGTTCCCATAATGCTAGTTTGTTGTCTGGATTCTCTTGCAGTTTTTTTACTATTTCTTCTGTGTTTAAAACACTTAAAATGCTTTCAGTCACAATTTTTGAAAGTGATAGTATGGTTTGATTACATGTGCGTTCTGTGCTCTCAAAGTGTTGTTTTTTACGAGTCATCTCGAAGAACCTTTTTGCTTCTTTTTCCTGCCATTCTCGTAATTTTCTTTGAGCATAGCTTGTCAATAGGTAAAGGCCGCCAAAAACAGCACCAGTCACAATAAACTTCCTCCTGTGACGGCGCAAGAAGTCCTTAATGCCATCCAACATGTTGCTTACTCAACTGTATACTTAATTTATTGGAAAATAAGAGGAGCGTCGGACCGGTATTTAGTTGTGTTCATAAGACGCTTGGTGATGAATGTTGTAGCATCAATGAACCTTTCCACACAGTTCATGATGCACACCTCAGTTTTGGAGTCCAAGCGGCCAGTCGGACTATCCATGCAGGTGTCCCAGCATGTGTCTGTCAGTCCGTGAACGAGAACCTGCAAAGTAGAATACAATACAATAAAAAACGCGATTATTTAAACAGAGTTTATTATGCACATATGTAATTATGTGGCTTTTGTCACCTTTACATACTAATACTTACACAAGATACATTCTATGAAAAAATTCGATTTTTATCAATAGTTGCTACCATTCTAAGCTCAAGATTTACAGTCAAGGAGATAATAATATTATAGGCCCAGAAAATCCAATGCTTTCTTTTAACTTCTCACGCAATTATTAATTAATAAAACACATATTAATTAGGTAAAACTGAATGATGTTCGGTCAAAGGTCGATGACGAACTGTGTGAATTGGATAGCTGTGATAGTAGCTACAAGCCTGGCATTGAGGCCATCTTCTCATTACCCTTGGCATTTGGCAACCAGTCCCTTGCTATTAATACAACGATAAATAATATAACATTCACCTGGAAACGTTGCTTCTGCGTTTCGGCGAGGATGAAATTTTCTAACTGTGGATCCTTATCCGATTGTGTTTCAACCATAATCAGTGGTTAGGACAGTGAAATAGTGGCACTTTTACATAAACAGAAGCTATTTTGTTTACTATTTTGTTATATGAAGCTTACTTAAAAAAATAAGGTAACAATCCAGGATTACGGTATCCAATGGTATCTGAGAACAGAGAAAAAAATAATTTGCCTATTTTTACGGAGAAACGTGAACAATAGTTTAGTATTGCCAAGCTAAGCTGTTTTTTTTTCAATTTCATTCATTTAGTCAATGACTGAATTACCTTACCTGTTCACTGGAATTATTGAATGATTGTGTTTAGGCTGTCTGTGGTTTTCCTGTGTTTTTTTTTAAATCTGCGCCTGCCCGACTTTGAAAAATAATAATTAGCAAATTGAATGTAAAATGTTTACTTTTTCGGCAATCAATCACATTATTATCAAATCTTTATTCATATAATTGGGGTCGCTTGTATCACACTTTTTTGCGTTTAGCTTTAAGCGTATTTATAAAATCATTCTGTTGCTGTCGAGCTTTAAAAGACTGAAAAGCAAATTAAATGCTCTAAGTTAGAAGAACTAGAAATGACAGAGACAGAAGACTGTTTATATATGTTTAAGTTTTACTTGTGATTTGTTGTGAATGTAGGAATAGGAATAGTGTTTTTCTTAAACTAAACGTTCTCAAACCTGATTTCCAATCATTGCTGTGGTCACCAATGATTGGAAATCAGGTTTGAGAACGTTTCACCAATTTGAGTGTGGTACATACCAACCGGTGGTATCGGTAGTACTTACTAAATCCATGATTGACATGATTGCAGTGTTGCCAACTCCAAAAGTTCAAATTATCGAGTTCCCACGTCGAAATTATCGTATTATGGGCAAAGTTATCGTACAAAAAAAAAAAAAATACGAAAAGAAAAACCTACATCACACAATAATGACTAGTCAAAAGAGGAGAATATACCAAGTTTCACCACTAGTAGCGCTAGCAGTACAAACCGCCAAACTTTACAAACGACTAAGGAGTATATCACAGCTCACAAGAGTCTTTGTTTAATTTTTACAAAATGTGTTCACGTGTGCTCACAAAATATAAAGCTAGCTAGAAAAAAATATAAAGTTACTAGCTTTTGCCAGCGGCTTCGTCCGCGTGGAGGTCGAAAATGATTCCACAGGAACGTACTTCTGGGATAAAAGTATCCTATGTGTTAATTCAGGTAATAAACTATTTGTGTGCATGTTCATTAAAATCCATTCAGCTGTTTTTGCATGAATGAATAACAAACCTCCAAACATCGAAATATCCAAACATCTGAACATCCAAACTTTCACATTTATAACAAGGATCTGAGAAAACCATAACAATACCTACAGTATTTAATGCTGAGTCACGGTCGGATGAAAACAAGTGTTAGTTTATTTTGAACCAGCTTCCGCCCGCAGCTTTGCCCGCGTGGAAGTCGGAAATTATCCCGCGGGAACGTACTATCGGGATAAAAAGTATCCCGTGTGTTCATAGATGTTATAATCTATCTGTGTGCCAAATTTCATCCAAATCCGTTCACCCGTTTTTGCGATTGAGTAACAAAGATCCAATCATCTTCACAAACTTTCACATTTACATTACGGCCTACCCTTTTTTACCCCTTTAGGGGTAGATTTTCGAAAAACCCTGTAACGCGTTATTCTTTATTCTTGGTTTTAGGTATAAATACTGGGTTTCGAGTTAATCGGACAGCGCGTTAAAATTCTTCCATACAAACTTTGACACCCCCAATCCCCCTTCAGGGGGTAGTTTATAAAAACAATAAATGACCAACCTTATAATTTACTTAGATAAGTATTTATGCCAAGTTTCAAGTTTATTTAACTCAGGAATAAGATTTTTGATACAAATAAAATCCCCCTTTTCACCCCCTTAAAGGTCGAATTTGCAAAATCCCCTTCTTAGTGCTCCCCCACATTATAAAAGGAAGCCGTGTGCAAAATTTCACGTTGCTAGTCCTAGTAGTTTCGGCTGTGCGTTGATTGGTCAGTCAGTCAGTTTCTCCTTTTACATATACAGGGTGTTTGGCAGAACGTTGAACATACGAAAATGGTAGATAGGTGGGGTCATCTACTACTTACTCAGCCCTAATTTATTTGGGCCTGGCCCCCTGGATATTTAAATTATTTTTTTTGCTTTCTTCTAGTTTCACCACTTTCTTAACTTTAAAGTGTATTTTTTATTAAAAATGTGTAAAACAGGCAATTGTTTTACACATTTTTAATAAAAAATATTAAAAAATACACTTTAAAGTTAAGAAAGTGGTGAAACTAGAAGAAAGCAAAAAAAAAAAATTTAAATATCCAGGGGGCCAGGCCCAAATAAATTAGGGCTGAGTAAGTAGTAGATGACCCCACCTATCTACCATTTTCGTATGTTCAACGTTCTGCCAAACACCCTGTATAGATTGAAATAAATGTTATGGAAAGAGAGAGAGAAACATTTACATATTGATGTTGACATACTAGACAGTTAAAGTTGACCATTTGCGTTTTAATTTGTGTGACAAATTTTTTTGGTTCATGAAACTATTTATTTTTTCAAAGCTCAAAATTATCGTACATTTGACAATCACTATCGTACATCGTACCATTGGCCAAATTATAGTACGCCCCCATAATTATCGTACGGGTTGGCAACACTGCATGATTGTCATGGTGACAGTCGCGTGTCATTAGGTATAGAGTTGGGATAGGTACGTAAAACGTTTAAAGTGAGCATTTTGTCGAATGATTCAGTACGCAAAAAAAAACATTTAAGATTTGTAACCACATATTATTAGTGTCATGAATTTCTGAATTCTGCATTTGCGTCGAAAACCAAATCACATAGAAACCAACAGGGTTTACAACTGCTCATCCAAGGGATGGCGGCACTGTTGTAATGTTCGTCCTGTGATAATTTGTGTTTCTGTTGTTAATTTTGATCAAAAATTAAAATCGGTAAAATGTGTGTAGAATGACGCAGTAAAATCTGAGCTAGTAGAAATGGATCTACCATTGGTGAGAGACCAAATTTAGAGAAAATTAAATACTTATTCTTAAAAAAGTCGTTCACAAAAAAATATGAATAATGACAGTCTCCTATCAAATTCTTGGACTGACTAAAATGAGCATATGGCAGTTTTTATCGTCATTGATTGGTTCTTTGGTAGAACCACAGACATTGGGTAGAATTCGTTTTCTCGTATGTACAACACTCTTCAGAAAAATTATCGATATAGTCGACAATATTTATTAAATGTCAGATCCTCTCTACGAGTATATGTGTTCTGTGCTCTCTACCTCTAGATGAGTAGTAGAAATTTTGTGTTGATTTTGATCGTGGATTTAAAAATTCGGCTCAATTTTTTTGCCGGAGCAACAGAAAATTATTAAGTGTTACTGAAAATGTCTCAAATTAACCATTGGAAGATGTTAACAAACTGTGATTTGAGTGGACACACTCTAGTTATACCAAGTGTGGCGGTTGGAAATGTTGGACAACTAGCTTGTGATTTAGTAATTTCTTCTTTAAAAATGAGAAAGATTGGATTGATTTATAGCCCAGCACTTATTCCCATAGTAGGATACGATCCGTACAAAATTGGTTCAACCGATTTATCTGGTTGCTGTGAACTTTATCAATGTGCTGAAAGAAAAATTATAATTCTTCTTCTAAGAGCACCACTAGTATACAAGTATGGACAGAAATTCCTTACAGAAGTGGTGGATAAGTTCAAGAATGAGAATATCAAGGATATCATAATTTTAACAAGCAGCTTTGCGCATGAGAGGAAACATATTATGACATCTCCATTCCGATATGTGGTCAACGAGTTATGTCCTTACACAAGTAAATTGAGAACCTTAGATTGGGTAGAACATGAGTCCAAAGGTGAGACGGTTAAAATACTTGGAGGAGGCTTTGCATCTCTACTGTATGGAATCATAGAGGAGAAGTCTGTACCATGCTTAGTTCTATACAAGTTTGCGTCAGAAGGAGATAACATACCGGATGCCTATGAAATGGTGCAGTATTTAAATACTGTCGTCCCACTGTTCAACAATTCTGACATTTATTCACAACTAGTCCATCCAGTGTCTTGGAACCTTATGTTTGGGGGACCACCACCGAGAGACATTTATTAATTTTATAACAAATATGTATTTTATACAAATAATTAAAGATTATCGGTCTTATTCATAAACGCCTTGTAACTTTTAATCAATTGCTAACTAACTGATTAGCAAAATTCTTATTTATAAACGCTATTTAGCGCTATAAGGTCGCTAAGCAAATGATTTGTAGCTGTCATATTTAAACACCACCGGTGCCCTGTTTAACTTGCTAAGAGGCAACATGGCGGATTTTATTTTAATCAGCTGATCGATTCAAAATGATTTTTAGTGTACATCAAGGTTATTTTGTTCATAAATATGGAATTATCATTAGTAAATGTGGATTTCGACAATATTTTACGGGATTTCAGAACGACACCGAAGAATTAAATAGTTTTGAAACGCCGCGGGCGCCTATTGTTAGTAAACGGAGGAAGACCTACAAGACTCGTTCAAATCCGCTACGAAAAAAACATATTCCTCATTCTAAGTACACGTGATGATAGGATTTATAGGGTAGTTCAATCAGTAGGAGGTTCAGTCAGTTCGTGAGGAAGCTCATCGGAGATAGTGATTATTCATTGTTATCCCATGTACCCCTCGTTTTATGACGCAGAGAGTACTTTATACGATACTGATGACGCCTTCTAGGGCCCAGAACTAAAGAAATGCCACATTATGGCAGTCATGCACAATAAAACAAGATACTTTTTATAAAAACCAATTTATTTCGATACGCAATAAAGTCATATTTGTGTTATAATTTCATTATTTTTGATTTCCAATTCTTCTTTGTCCAAAGACGGGTGCACTTATTTTCGCATGCCACTCTCATTCCTCATCTTTTTCACTTAGCATGGTGACCCCCGTTGCCATCTTTGCAAGGTTGAATAGTAATGGTGCTAACTGCTAAGTAGTGACTTTCATAAAAGCAGTCAAAATTGTAACTGTAAACAAGAATAATAATTGTTATTTAAAGACACTGAAACCCCAATGCAAAAGCAATAGGAAGTTATATAGAATAGGCACAAGTACAGTCGCCAGCACATCAAGTTACCCCACTTTGACCTTGAACGCTTTATAAGCAGCAACAGTGAGAATCGTGTGAAAGAGATATATAGCTTTTTGTCCGTTCTTACTCGTAATGTTTCGTGCTGCAGTGCGTACGTGAGAGTGTGTGCGTATGCGCGTCGTGGTGTAGAATAACATACTTTGCGATAAGAAATAGCGTAGCAGGTTGAATACTTGAATAGCGTGGTAGCAAAAAGAAGCGGCCCGTGCACGGCGCATTGCCTAAAACTAAACTATTTAAGACAGCTTGGATATAATCGTTTTTTATATTTTATTTCTTCATTTTTACTTAAATAATAGTTGGAAATACCTGTAAGTATTAAGTAGGTGTTACTTACTCATATATTTAAACAGGTAGGTAGGTAGCGAAATTTCATGCTCTCGGAGAATAATGTTAAGTAGACAGGTAGGTAATCTGATGTGAAAAAAAACACTTTTTTTATTATTTCACGGCAGTTTTTAATTACTTTTCCGAGTTTTGTTACCTACTTACTGGTGGGTTGGCGGTCACCTGTTTTCGTGCGTTCCTTGCTCTTCTATTCTAAGTATTTTTACGAAGTTCAATGCAAAAACCCATGACACAATCGGCTTGAAATTTCGAAAACAATATAGATTGATGATTACCCACCACAAACGTGGACGAAGTTTTAATTCACAATACCTACAAAACGCCTCTTGTCAGTCCGCCTTGTTTGCGATTAACGTTTGACACGATCTTATTCCCAAAGTAATAAGGTTGAACTTAGTAATGGAATTACCTATACCTACCGAAGTTTGCTTTTACATGAAAGTTCAAACTTATTGCGCAAGAAATAAGATATGATTTCTAGGGAAATAAAATTCGAATCTATTTATTATCGTTACTTCATTACATTCAAAATATTTTATAAGTAAGAATATGAGTGTCTTTGTTTGTTACGCATCATCATGAAGGACGTGGGTTCCCATACGAGGTTCATTATGCAGCTACACCCGAATTCTCATAAGAATACCTATTCCTGTGAGGACTCTTATTTTTTCCGAGTTTTGTTACCTACCTACTGGTGGGCTGGCGATCACCTGTTTTTGTGCGTTCCTTGCTCTTCTATTCTAAGTATTTTTACGAAGTTCAATGCAAAAACCCATGACACAATCGGCTTGAAATTTCGAAAACAATATAGATTGATGATTACCCACCACAAACGTGGACGAAGTTTTAATTCACAATACCTACAAAACGCCTCTTGTCAGTCCACCTTGTTTGAGATTAACGTTTGACACGATCTTATTCCCAAAGTATTAAGGTTGAATTTAGTAACGGAATTACCTATACCTACCGAAGTTCGCTTTTACATGAAAGTTCAAACTTATTGCGCAAGAAATAAGATACGATTTCTAGGGAAATAAAATTCGAATGTATAATTATTATGGTTACTTCATTACATTCAAAATATTTTGTTATTTGGTCAATGAGAATATGAGTTCCTTTGTTTGTTACGCATCATCATGAAGGACATGGGTTCCCATACGAGATTCATTTGCGGCTACACCCAAACTGTCATAAAAATACCTATTCCTATGAGAACTCGGATGAAGCCGCATAAAATACAAAAGAGAGTGTTTATTTGTTACCTACGCTTTCAGTTTTTACGCAGTGCCGTAGTTAGCCCTTATGGGGCTAGCTATAACGCCCCATATAAAAATATCTTGGTGGGGTCTTTTGCAAAAAGGACGGTGACGTTTTTTTAAGTAAATAAATATACCGTCGGCGTCGGGGTCCCGTATAATAGATTCAGTGGTAGCTAGAGCCCCTATATTCAGTGGTAGATAAGCCCCCCTACTTCTGGCGCCTGAACTACAGAACCGATCGTCATGGAATTTTGCATACCTCAGCCTTTAAGGTTCCCACTGCTGGGACACAGGCCTCCTCTCGGTAAGAGGGAACCTACCTATCAGAAAAGGACAAAGGATACGTTCTTACGGGAACGTATGTGAAACCGCGAGAAAATTATAAAAATAAAATGCGGAATAAAAATCGTAACCTTTTTATTTTTAAACATTAATATAATTGAAAACTTAAAAACAAAACCTACACCTACTCTAAATTAAAATAAACTTACAACAAAATTTATAAACCAAACCATACAAATAGACAATAGATTAAAAACAAGTTGTTAATATATTTTTTACAAGTTTATATTTTTTTTTGATTTTTGTAACAGATTAATTATACAGTCTACCAATGACTACCAAGCAATTTTAAATGCTGCCGCGAAACAAATGTAAAATTTCCATCCATTCAATTGTCAATTTTTTATTGTCCATTTGAAATAAGATTAGATATTTAAACTAACCTGTTTTACAATCGGTTCAACCGATTGTGACTTCTATTCCATAGGAATAAGGATGGCGTTAAAGCAAAAAAGTGGTTACAATACCGTTTACTGCAGATACCATTTATCATGCTTACAACGTAATAGTGGTCAAAATCAGTTGAACGGACTGTAAAAAAAGGTTTAATTAACTGTCTAATGTTATTTCAAACGGAGGATATATTATATAGTATAATTTGACTGGGCTGGTGCCCGGGAACATTCCCAGTTAGTAAGAGAGAAAACTAACACATAAGTTAAAGATTTTTTTCTTTTTTTAAGTTTTTAAATTAGGTTTCTTATCGCATGTTTCATGATAAAATAATAAAAGATAGAAATTAAACGCATATCTTTTACACCCACAATGTGTTACTGAGAATTTTCGACAGTTTATTGATGTAGTTGGAGAGTTAAACTGATAACAAAAAACTATCCTTATAACTGTGCAGGTGTGATACTAATTTTGAGAAATGTTATTTACTTATCCTTTGTGCATCATTTATGGCCCAACTAACCGGTCGGCGTAACAAAAAAAGCAAACATAATAGGCAACTCCAGAAATATAAACTTCTATTGTTTAGCCTGCCGCTCATTAGTAATAAAGGTAGCGCGGTCAGTTTCAAAAAACTTGGAAAAGGGTCGGTGTATGTTTTCTGATTAAGTATAGGATGCAAAATTGAACGACAAGTTAGTAAATGAGCACTTATTACATGTCACTTCTACTTACTTGCTAAATCTTACCAGTAACTTAGTATGTTACTATATTTTTATTTTTATTATAATTCTATGTGGTTTCACCGACACGTTCCCATTCCCAGCAATTGGGAATATTACTGGGCACTGGAAAGATTCTTTTGGGAACATTTTCGGGAACGGCACATTACTACTCACACTATTCCTTCTCTTACAGACTTACACTCTACATACACATGTATTTTATTTGCTATACTAAAATTATAAAAAGGAAAGATTTGATTGTTTGTTTGTTTGCATTGAATAGGCTCCAAAACTACTGAACCGATTTGAAAAATTATTTCACTGTTGGGAAGCTACACTATCCCCGGGTGACATAGGCTATATCCCCGTATTCTTACGGGAAAGGGAACTACGCGGGTGAAACCGCGGAGCGCTGCTAGTTTTAAATAAATATGCATCTGAATACTTATGCAATCCTAATACTTTAAAAGTCGCTTCCATACTAAACACCTGAACTAGAAAGCTTTATAAATTCCCGGTGTTCCTGGAATCCCGGGATATTTTTTACAAAAATAATAATTTAAGAAGCCACTTCCATACTTTCATAACGAAACATGAACTTTAGGTAAATTAAATATGCATCCGATAATCCGATTTCTAATTATCACACAACATCAACGAACGACATGACTGGCGTCTTTCCCAAATCGAGCAATGGAAGAAAGAATCAGTGTTTGAGAAACAATGCTTAGAAACCTTAATTCTTTTATTTTGATAAATAAAATAATTACAAAATGAAAATACTACTTATGGATTGTAAAACCGTGCTACTATTTATTGTGAAAGTTTGTGGGAATGGATAGATATTGTTTGTTACTTTTTCACGCTAACGGAAAAACCGATTTCAGTGAAACTTGGCACTTACATTGACCACGAGCTGTATGAACACACAGGATTGGTTCCTACGGAAACCCGGGTGAATAAAGTGCATTATTTACTAGTGCCCTAGAATCGGAGTTCGTCATCTAAAGCTAAGGCTACGACCCTATACACCGTGCACTCAGTGTGTGCTTCCTAATGCGCCTAGGTCATTACAATCTTGGCAAGACGGCGGCATTTCTTTCCAACGTTCTTCAGGCGCCTTCTGACGGTGTCTATTGAAATCTAAAACAAATAAATATTGTCAATTTCAATACATACTTACATAAAATTCTTTATTATGAAAAATGGTACGGGACGGGCCAACTTGACTAAATGAGTATGTGACGGTTAAAATTATTATTCTTCAAAATATAAACATAGACAGATAAATAATCTGTCGTATTGCGTACTTCCACCTTTGTTGGGGCGCGTTGTAGACAACTAAACATTTATCTAATAGTAATAATTTTTACTGAGTCTGGTCCGCCGGCACGCGTAAAACCGGTTTGAGTGCGCGCCGAGCGCCCTTACAACATGTCTATTAGGTAGTAGGTATTACCTATTTTAATCAATGTTGTTTTTCACTTCTCAGGAAAACCATGTAGGTATAAGTAAATAATGAATAAGTTAATGTGATAAGTGTGATTACAAGCTAAGCTATGCATGGACTCACGCTGTACGCTCGTGTGGTCAAAAAATGATCGGAACCGACCATAGTCGCATCGTCCGCCGTCTTGGTTCTCGCCTAGAGTTGGCGGTGGTGGGCTTCTAGGGTTCCGCTTTCTTGCCACCGCCGCCGCCGCCCGAAGCCAGAACCAAGTAAAAAGTTTTGTTTTTTCTGGAACGAAACAAATAGCTATAGTTTATTGGCACATTTTTACTTAATTTATTACTACAGGCAAACATGTATTAAAACATAAATATAATTTCCTACAAAATATAATCTGCCTAGCATTTTCCAAACTATGTTAGAGTCGGCTTCCAGTCTAACCGAATGCATTTGAATATCAGTATTTCACATGGAGCGACTGCCTATCTGACTTCTACAACCCAGTTACTGAGTAATACAATACCCTTGATATGACTGGTTGTCAGACATTCGGGCTTCCACCGATCTTTAACGAATGTCAAAGATCCACAAATAACAGCCAGGACCAACGGCTTAACGTGCTTTCCGAGGTACGGAAGTGTCTTGGTATAAGAAGATGGTCACCCATCCATGGACCAACCGCTCAAGCGTAGCTTAACCTGATCGATCGACCCGTGTGGCTGTTATTACCTAGCCACAAGCCCCTACAGTAAAAGGTAGCTAACTTATAATCATTAAATTATTTATTTACACACAAACATCGCTTCCTTTACTAAACATTTACAATCCGATTTCGTGGTAACTAGATTCTAACTAAACTTGGGCTCGCGAACACGCTTGACCCAGCAATGTTTCAACGGACTAAAAGAAAGTGCGTAATTGCGTAGGTAAGTATTTAATCCTATCACTGGCTACTTACTGGATTAACTTTTGTTAAGAATACCTATTTCATGAGTTAATCATAATGGAATCAAAAACAATAGTTCATTGTGAATTTAAGCTTTCACGGGGGGGGGAGTGCTGCAGCTAGCAGCTACACTCTACTTGGAACAGCGCTCACCATTAATAACTAACATTATCAGAAACTCTTAAAAAAGAACACAAAGACGATACCTACTTAATTAACCCTTCTGTTAACTTATTTCGAATATTCTATAGAAAAACACATGACACATTTTTTTTATTTGCCTTTGTTTATTTTAATTAAAAATAAAATATTACTCACCGTTATGTCCGTCAGCCGACAAATCTCTGTCACCCATCCACTCAATCGAAGCGCTATGATACACTCTCTTTCAACTTGCGTCAACTGAGGCGCCAGTCGCCATATTAATATTATTTAATAGTTTTAAAGTTACTAATTTCACGCACAGGACGACTACAGGACGACTTCACGAAATTTTATTGACTGACGTAAAGAATAAACGAACGATGTGATGAGTGAAACTCGGGAGCGGTGACGTACGCGCAGGGGGGCGTGGGTGTGGCTTATTCCTAGTAAAACATGATAAATGGCTCGAAAATATTAGTATGTGCAGCAATTGGGCAATTTTAGAAACGTTTAAACTTCCACCAATCACGTCTATGATACTTTCTTTCTAACACTGCATGGCGCGTCGTAGTTATAGTTATGTATAGGGTTTAGCTTGACGTGCTGGCGACTGTACCTACATATGTTTCTCAAAGAGAATATCCATGTTAACAAGTTTAAAGAACATGTAAATACATAGCTGTATCGGCTACTGTGATATCATTCATTTGGTCACTTTACAATAGAAAGTAAATAGGTACAAATTCAGTGATACATTACTGTTGTATATCCTACCTACATACTTCCTAGTTTATAAGTTTATGTTTATTGGGTTTTGAGTCTACCCTCCATCACATTGTTGTTCCTACCTTACTCATATGATTTATCCACTTGTATTCCGAGGCTACTTAGCTCAATACACAAATTACAATATTTGGTGTTTTATTGAATACATAATAGTGGCGACGAGTAGAAAACATGACAATGGAGTGTAAATCTGTGAAATTTCATGAGTTCAGTGTGAAATGTGATAATTGGGACAATTACATCGACAGACTTAAGTATTGTTTTGAGGCGAATGGCGTCGTCTCAGATTCGGCAAAAAGGGCAAATTTCTATACAGTGTGCGGCGTACAAGTGTTTGAGACTCTTCTGGCGTTGATTACACCTAAAAAATCAGGTGAAGTAACATTCAGTGAAATTGAAGCGATCCTAACCAAACATTATAGCCCAAAACCTAATGAGATTTCTGTGTCGTACAAATTTTATAAGCGCGATCAACTACACAGTGAATCCGCCGCGGAATACATAGCGCAACTCAGAAAAATCTGTGCCGGTTGTAACTTTACAGATATGGAAAGGATGCTTCGTGACAGATTGGTATGCGGTATGAACAATCACAATTTGCAGTACGAACTACTAAAGAAAGATAATTTACGATACCATGACGTAGTGGATGCTATGCTATCGTCCGAAAGTGCGAGCAGGGACTCTCGTATGATGCAGAGCGCCTCCGTCATCGGCGGCGCCGCCGTCAGCTACGACGCGACGGCAGTGGACGCCGCGGCGACGTCGCCGTCGTCTGGTGAACCTATGGACGTCAACGCCGTGCAATCCAAAGCAAATGTTCGACTGTGTTATCGATGTGGAGACCGGCACGCGGGCGAATGTCGCTTCGTTAACGCCGTGTGCCACTTTTGTAAGAAGAAAGGTCACATCGAGAGAATATGCACCGCTAAAAAGAAAAGTCGTTCTGAAAAAAATCACTTAGCCGAAAACGTGACTGACGAGCACCTTAATGGCATATATAACATGGAGAACACGAGGAGCTCTCGCGTTCCGGCATACGAGGTGAAACTACTACTGGACGGCGCGCAGGTAGCGATGGAGGTGGACTCCGGCGCCGCTTTCTCCTTGGTGAACCAGCAGACGTGGGCGCGCGTGCGTTCGCGCAGTGGTTTGCGCGCTGTACCTAACCGCCTGTGCACATGGAACAGCTCACCGGTTGCAGTGATGGGACAAGCTCAAGTGCAAGTACAATATAAAGACATTAAGTGTGTTTTGAATGTCATTGTAGCTAAGGGCTCAGGACCGAATCTGTTGGGACGTAACTGGTTCGAGGCACTAGGTATTACTTTAAATGTTAATATGATATCTGAACTTGACATGTCTGCGAACGATAAGATTGTAAGTAAGCACAGCGAGGTTTTCAGGGACGGACTCGGTACTTACAGGGGGAACCCTGTTGATATACATTTGAAACCAGGTGCAACTCCTAGGTTTTTGAAGGCACGTCCCGTACCCTATGCTATTAAAACCAAAGTTGAAAAAGAGATAGATCGTTTAGTGGGGGAAGGGGTACTTCGCGCTGTGTCTTTTTCAGAATGGGCAACTCCTGTTGTTCCCATTCCCAAACGAAACGGGGACATTCGTCTTTGCGGTGACTACCGTAGTACGGTTAATCAGGCTACCGAGTCTGATACCTACCCTATGCCGACTGCAAGTGAAGTGTTTGCTACGATTGCTGGTGGCAAATTTTATACGACACTCGACCTTGACCGTGCATATACACAGGTGGTCGTCACAGACGCCACAGCACAGATGTTAACCTTAAACACATGCAAAGGTTTGTTTTCAGTACACAGATTGGCTTTTGGTGTCAAAGCCTGCCCGGGCATTTTCCAGCGCTTGATGACGGCGTTGCTGGCAGGCGTTCCCGGCGTCGCGGTACTGATCGATGACGTCATCGTCAGTGGCCGGACGATGTCGGAGATGACGCAGCGCCTCGAAACAGTATTGGAGCGCATCGGAAAGGCAGGTTTGCGGCTCAATCGAAACAAATGTAAGTTTGCCAAAGAACGTGTAGAGTTTCTAGGTTTTGTCATAGACGCTGAGGGTATTCATCCTGCACCAAGCAAAGTTGAATCTATTGTCAATACTCCCGAACCAAAGAACGTTCCACAGCTACAAGCGTTTTTAGGATTATACAATTTTTATGAGAGGTTCGTGCCTCACAAAGCCACCATGCTCGAGCCCCTACATAGGTTGCTCGACAAAACACAATCTTGGCAATGGACAGACAGGGAGCAAAGGAGCTTTGACACGGCTAAAAGGTTGCTGTCATCTGATTTGACGCTCATTCATTACGATTTAAATAAGCCGTTGGTACTCACCTGCGACAGTTCAGAATACGGCGTCGGCGCTGTATTATCCCACGTTATGGAAGACGGACAGGAGCGCCCCGTAGCTATGAGTTCCAGAACTTTACATACTCACGAGCGCCGTTACTCACAATTAGATAAAGAGGCCACTGCGATTTCATTTGGAGTTAGCAAGTTTCATAACTATATAATGGGAAGATCCTTCACTATAGTTACGGACCATAAACCGTTATTGGGCATATTCGATCCTAAGCGACCTATGCCCACGGTCTTGTCGCCTCGCCTAACGCGGATCGCAATTTTGTTAACGTCACATAATTACGAAATTGTGTACAAACCTGGACAACAGATTGGTCACGCTGATGGATTAAGCCGCTGGCCACAGCCGGTTCCCGACCAACCTGAACAGCAGTTATGTGACGTGTTGCTGATGGCAGAGACACCAACCGACTTTCCCGTGGATGCCGACCAAATAGCATTAGCAACGAAGCGAGATAGGCTATTATCTCGTGTCAGTCATCATCTACTAAGCGGTTGGCCAGCTAGAGTTACTGATGATGAACTGCGTCCATACTGGTTACATCGTTCGGAGCTATCTATGCATGAAGATTGTATCTTGCTGGGTTGTCGAGTGGTGGTACCGTCAGCATTGCGTGAAACGATACTACGTGCTTTACATAAAACACATAACGGCATCGTCCAAACGAAATCACTGGCCAGGAGTTATGTTTGGTGGCCAAAACTGAACGAAAATATTGAGGCATTAGTAGGCGGCTGCGATAAATGTCTTGAAAATCGTCACATGCCTCCGAAAACTAAATCTGAGTGGATCACGCCTACAAAGCCGTGGTCTCGAATAAATGTGGACTTTGCGGGTCCTTTCCAGGGTAAATATATTTTAATTATTGTAGACGCATACTCCAGGTGGCCTGAAGTGATCTTGGTTAACAATATGACAGCGGGAACGGTCATCAGACACCTCAGAAATGCATTTGCTATGCATGGTTTGTGTGAGACATTGGTTTCCGACAACGGAACGTCCTTTGTGTCAGCTGAAGTTAAGCAATTTTTGGACGCGAATAAAATAAAACATATTAAGACAGCGCCTTATCATCCTGCAACAAACGGTTTGGCCGAACGAATGGTGCAGACTGTTAAAGACAAGTTGCGCAAAATGGATGACATCTCTTGGGATGTTAAGATTCCTCGAATGCTACTAGGATTGCGGGTAACTCCTTGCACAATAACTAACAAGAGCCCCTCTGAACTCTTGATGAATAGGCGCCTACGTACCCTATTAGATGTTATACATCCGGATAATCGTGTTCAAAATAAAACTGATCAACAGATTACCAATAATGCTCATAATGTAACTCGAGAAACAAATGTGGGCCAAAGTGTGATGTATAGGAATTATAGTTGTGGACCTCGTTGGTTGCCTGGTACGGTGGTTAGAAAGCAAGGGCCATCTAATTATCAAGTTTCAACTGGTGATGGTAATGTTGTCAACCGACACATCGACCAACTGGTTAAAAAGAAAGTCACAGTCGATCCAGACCGAGAAGGAGAGAGGGAAGAAGTGAATAATGAAAAGGCTGGTTTGGAAATTATAAATGAAGATGTGGAAATGGGTACATGCTCGAGTGAGGAAATAATTGAAATACCGAGTTCGGACCAATGGGCGGAGATGTTAGGTATACCCAGTGATTATGAGTCTGGCTATTCTGGGGGTAAGATTAAAAGTAAAGTTTTATCTCATTCAAAAGGCCCTTATGAAAAGCCTGATTCTATGTATATCGAATAGACATAATGTTAATGTTAGATATTTAAATAAATACAAAATGGTTGGCTTTAAGTATAAGTTAAAGTTTAAATATATTTTGTATACTTGGGGGAAAGGTATGTTGTATATCCTACCTACATACTTCCTAGTTTATAAGTTTATGTTTATTGGGTTTTGAGTCTACCCTCCATCACATTGTTGTTCCTACCTTACTCATATGATTTATCCACTTGTATTCCGAGGCTACTTAGCTCAATACACAAATTACAATATTTGGTGTTTTATTGAATACATAATAATTACCTTTTCCTGTTAACTCCATTCTTGGGAGCATATTATTATCATTGCTCATCTTTTTCACGTAGCATCATCTCCATCGTTGCCATCTCAAGATTGAATAGTATTGGTGCTACGTGCTAGTAGCTTTCATAGCAGCAGTCAAAATTGTAACTGTAAACAAGTATAATTTTATTGTTATTAAAATACACTGAAACCCTGCAAAAGCACTAGGAATTTTCATAGAATATACATACATATATACGCATATGTTTTTAAAAGATAATATCCATGTAAATAAACGTAAAGAACTTGTAAATACATAGTTAGTATCAGCTAATACGATAGCATTAAATTGGGTCACTTTGCAATAGAAACTAGATAAAAATTCAGACGATACATTACCTTTTCCTGTTTACTCCAATCATGGGAGCGTATTATTTTCATTGCTGATTTGCTTCCATCGTAAACACAATAAAATAAACACAATAAATTATTTTATTCAAATACAAATAAATCAATGAAATTTTTGACATAAGTCTGTCGAAGTCACGACAGATACAAAAATCATGCATTTGACAACTTGATTCTTAAAATCCTGTTTTTTAGGCGACTATTTTGATTATAATCTGTGCTGAACGCATAATTTCACCTCTATTTCGTTTCGCTACTAATCACCTGCAAACTAGTGTTTATAAATAAAGAAAAGTTAATCAATGATTAGGAGGTAACCAATTGATAAGCTAAACAGTGGCTAGTGAGTGATTAGCGAGTTTTTTATAACTAAGGCTGATGTTCAAAAACATTGTTCTGGTTTATGTTAATCTTTTATTGTATGCCTATTGAAAAATAATGTAAACAAATTGTATCATCCTATTGAAATGAATAAGAAGATCAAATGTAACATGCTGCTATGTAGAGTGGCAGGCTTAGCATGACCAATTCTATCTCTACTCTACCAAGAATAGACAAAGTTCTTTTCGTTTCTATGGTGGTCATGCTATGCGTGTTGGGCCTGGAAACCAATGACTAAAGAATAAGAGAGGACGTGCCCTATTGATCTATATAAATTATACATTATGGAAATATCATACGATTATATACAGAAATAAAAAAAATATAAATGTTTCTTTCTAACTTATGCGATTCTGCAAGTGTAAAAAGAGAAAACCGTATTTTGTCAATTTTCTAAAATTGCAATACTGAAGTATGACGTCACGGAAGCTCAGCCCATCGGCCGGTTCGCCATTTTAGTTTCTGGTTTTGAGTACTTCTGAGAGTGTACATGAAGTGTCATTTGACGTTATCGTGCAACTAAATATTAAGATTTTTTCCAGTTTGAGAATATTTTGAGTGCTGTAAATTTGACTGAGGCTGTCTGTGATAGAGGAAACCATGCCTAAGTGTTGTGTGAGGGGCTGTGGCTCGAAATATAGTAAAAAAGCGCCTCTGATATCCTTGCACAAGTAAGTCCTAAGAATTCATAAATTATTAAGTTTCCTTTATATATTTATACCAATTTCTAGTCTCAATTCATGTTTATTACTGTTCGGTCATAGATTATTGCCTATTCATAGTCTTTCGAACGATATATTTCCTTATTTTGGGTTTGTTTACTAAGTATTTTTTATTGACAAATTTAGTGTTGTGATTGTGTAATTTGCGCAACGAATCGATTTTGCATCGTTTCTATCAAATTTCGTTTGAATATTTAGCATGAAAGAATATACACATTTATGTTAGTTTGCGTGTTTTGTTTGTGTTTTTAGGTTACCAAAAAATGATAAACTCAAAAGAAAGTGGCTTGAATCATTGGGTCAAGAGAATATCGACTCCAGCCAGGAAAAAGTATTTGTCTGTTCACTACATTTTGAAGAGTCTTGTATTAATAGAAGTCTTGATATAGTGAGACTTCACGACAATGCAATACCAACAAGGCTCCCTAAGGTAAATTATCACATTTTCATTGTAAGCCTACATTTACCCATATTGATGTCAAATCCAAACAGCAACATCATTTTGTGTGTTATAAAGCTTTATTATACTTTTAGGATTATCTGAAACAAGGACGAGTTGCTTTGTCTGCGACAACAAGCAATGTAATATGCAAGACAACACCATCAACCACTACCGGCAAAGATGATGTAGAAGATATTTCTATGACTGTTCCTGAACCAATTCAACCAGGGACGTCAACAATGGTAAATACTCATTCTTTCATTCAGAAACTTTTATTTTACTCAAACATGAGCCTTTAATTTTAACCGACTTTAAAAAGAAGGAGGTTCTCAATTTGTATGTATACTATATCGACTGTTGAAAGGAAAATATTACAAAACTAAATTTTGCTTCACTCACTTATATGAGGGAAACTTAAGATTAAATAAACAAAATAATAATTAAGCCAATAAAAGAGTTTTTCAGTATCATAAATAATTATCTACTTACCTAATGCCAATTTTTTGTGAGTTTTTACTATTGTCTCCTCATCAGTAATAATTGTCATTATTTAATGGAAGCTTGTTCAAAACATAATCCTGCATCCTTTTTTATTTTCTATTAATATTAAAGTTTTTATTTAAGGTGAAACAAGAACAATTTAAAAAGACGACACCATCAACCACTGCCGGCAAAGATGATGTAGAAGATATTTCTATGACCGTTCCTGAACCAATTCAACCAGGGACGTCAACAATGGTAAATACTCATTCTTTCATTGAAAAACTTTTATTTTACTCAAATATGAGCCTTTAATTTTAACCAACTTCAAAAAAGAGGCTCTCTATTTGTCTGTATATTATATCAACGATGGAAAGGATAATATGACCAAGCGACATTTTGGCCGATATTGAGTTATACACACTTAACATTGGTTAAAATTAAGATTAAATAATCAAAATCAATATTTAAGCCTATTAAAGAGCTTGTCAGAGTCATATTAACTAATACCTATTTTCGAACCGACGAAAAAACGGAGGAGGTTACTCAATTCGACGCGTATATTTTTTTTTTTTTTTTTTTTTATGTATGACCACGCATAACTTTTTCCAGAGTAGTCCGATTTTGATAATTCTTTTTTTATTGGAAAGGGTATACCTCGAAGTTGGTCCCATATAAATTTTGAAGAAAAATTCTAACCCTAAGGGTAAGAAAACAGGGGGTGATTGATTGTTTACTCACAGATTTTAATACTGAGTCGTGTATTAAATCAAAAATTAAGCATGTAGTAATTAGTAGATTATAGCCACAAAAAATTATAAAATAAAAACTTTTTAATAAAAAAATTAAACCGCCGAAAAACCGAAAAATAAAAATAGTAAACTAGCTTTGTCCAACCCCAATAAATAAGTTCGGAAGGCGGTGACTTTGGATATGTATTTGATTATATGTCACCGCCTTCCGAACTTATTTATTGGGGTTGGACAAAGCTAGTTTACTATTTTTATTTTTCGGTTTTTCGGCGGTTTAATTTTTTTATTAAAAAGTTTTTTCGCTAATCTGATCTCTAACCTATTACCTATTTTTTTATTTCTTTCAGCCTAATCCAGACATTAAAGTGATACAGAAGTTGAAGAATAAATGTGCCCTGCAACAAAAAAAAATCAAACGCTTAAGTGCTAAATGCAGAAGACAAGCAAAGAAGCTTGTTGATTTTAGAAACATTTTGCAAGACCTGAAAAGCAGGAATTTTATAAATAATGAAGGTAGTATTATGTTAGAGGAATGCGCTGGCCCGAAAGATTTTCTTAAAAGGCAACTAGCTAAGTCTAAGGGTTTACCCTTACAAAGAAAGTATTCTGAAGAAATCCGCAAATTTGCGTTAACTTTGCATTTTCTCTCACCAGCAGCATACAATTTCATTAGAAATAGTTACAACACGTGCCTACCACATACACGAACACTGAGCAAGTGGTACCAAAAATTGGATGCAGAACCGGGATTCACCAAAGAGGCTTTCGATACTTTAAAATTAAAAGCTCAAATGAGTGATAGA
This sequence comes from Polymixis flavicincta, assembly GCA_949987655.1. Taxonomy (NCBI): domain Eukaryota; kingdom Metazoa; phylum Arthropoda; class Insecta; order Lepidoptera; family Noctuidae; genus Polymixis; species Polymixis flavicincta. The sequence continues at coordinate 15,583,228 of OX465193.1, read as the reverse complement.
AAAGTACTTTGCACTTTAGTTTTGGATGAAATGTCAATTAGAAAATCCTTGACATGGAATCCAAGAAAGCAAAAATATTATGGAAGAGTGGATATGGGAGTTGATTTTGACAGTGACAGTCTAGATGAAGCGAGCCAATGTTTAGTTTTCTTGTTGACCTGCATTAATGGTTCATGGAAGCTCCCAGTGGGCTATTTTTTCATAACATCTTTGACAGGTGAACAAAAATGTAACCTGGTTCAAATATGTCTACAAATGACTGAGGAGGCTGGAGTTAACGTTGTAGCTCTAACGTGCGATGGACCGGCTACAAATTTCAGTATGTTGGAGTCATTAGGTTGCAAAAATATAGCTCAGAATCCAGAAATCACGAAATTTAAATATAGAGAAAGCACTGTAAATGTATTCATAGATCCGTGTCATGCAGTAAAGTTAGTTCGAAATGCATTTGGCGAACTGAGAGTCTTTTTTGATGCACAAAATAGAAAAATAGATTTTAAATTTATTGAAAGTCTTCACCAACTCCAAGAAGATCAAAATTTACATTTGGCTACAAAACTTACAAAAGCGCACGTCCAGTTTTTTAAACAAAAAATGAAAGTTCGGCTTGCGACACAATTGCTCAGCAACTCCGTTGCGGATGCTTTGCAATTCTGCGAGCAAAAGCTAAAACTTCCACAGTTTCAAGGTTGCAGCGGCACGATAAATTTTATTAGATTGTTAAATGATTTATTTGACATATTAAATAGCCATTCCATGCGTCCACCAGGCTGGAAAAAGGCAATATGTGCAGCAAATATTGGCTTAACTTCTGCATTTTTATCAAGTGTTGAAGATTATTTAAAATTATTGCGCTTACCTTCTCGACAGCTCTTAATCAATTCAAGGCGAAAAACAGGTTTTATTGGGCTCATAATTAACATTAAAAGTGCACTGGATCTATATAATAGGCTAGTTAACGAAAGTAAATTATTACTTTATTTACCCATGTATAAAATAAGCCAAGACCATATCGAGCTTTTTTTTTCATCCATTAGAGCCAGAGGGGGATTCAATAATAACCCGAATGCGGTACAATTTATGGCAGCATATAAAAGATTATTAGTACGGGCAGAAATCCGTGAGCATGGCATAGGTAATTGCATCCCATTGGAACAAATTAATATTTTAACATACTCTAGCAAAGTTAATCCCACACAAACTATTAATAATTTAACTGCTCAAGGTCTTTACGTGACATTACCGGAAGATGACAGCGAGCTCTATGATGATTTTTTAGAATCAATAAATAATATGCCACTTAATGAATATACTGAAAGTGTTGTTGAATACATCGGTGGCTTTATAGCTCGAAAGCTAACGCGGTCACTTAACTGCCTGACCTGCGCTAACTTACTTACCAGTGAGTCAACTAATATGCCCATAAGTCTTATAGTAATGAAAACTTGGGGTGGGTTAATTTACCCTTCAAAGGATGTAATTGATTTATTAAAAAAAACCGAACAATTATTAAAACAAAAATTGAAAGTTGGAGTAAAATCGGAGAACTATTATTTGTATATTTACAAATTTTTGTTAGACCTTTTTGATACAAGAAATATTTTTGTATTTGATCCTGAGCACGACACAAACCACAAATCACTTTTAATTAAAAGTGTGATAAAATGTTATTTAGATTTAAGATATAGATATCACGGGAAAAAAATAACTGAAAGGATAACTTTAAGAAATTATTTAAATAAAACTGTTTTATTTAGAAACGAGTAATTACATTTTGGGAAGCCCTTTGGTATGGGACGCAACCTGTATCAGCCTGTATCCGCCGTAACATACCCTAGTTGACACCCTTGCATAATCCCACCTTTCTAGCACGGCAGACTTTATTGTATTTCACCTTATTGGTGTACATAATACTAATAATTACAAATTGATATTATTGTATCTATTGGAAATAAAACGGTTCTCCCAATAAATGCTTAGTATTTATTTCTGTTGTTTTATTTTGTCAATAATCGGTGCAGTTTTGAATTCAATAACACCCTACTTACTATCTACCTAAAATCAAAAACCTTATTTTAATGTATGTGATTTCGATTAATCGATTTGTAATCAATACGATGAACAAAAACATTGCAAAGAATGAGCAGAGGACAACACTAGGTAATGGGCGGAGCCTACGCCATTTTACTTTCCCCGCGCGCACGCGTTATCATCTTTTAGTTCATGTCCTCTCTTATTCTTTAGTCATTGCTGGAAACTGATACCAAAAGTGCAGGTTCTGTGGTACTTAGTGGTTCTTGCCATTTTGGTACCTGAGTAGCCACTCAACTTAACAGGTACCTACCGAATTCAGGTAGACGCCGCGTACCACTAATCTGTAATTTGTACTTTTGGAGTTATTTTTCTAACGCCTATTAAATTTTAACTAACAGTATAGATTATGAATACTAATAGCACAGGTACTGCGTCAGGTACCAGTATCACACCAAGCTACCAGTTCCCTAAAATACTGGTATTTCAAAGCCAACTATATATACCAAGCTATATTTATACTATGTATACAAAGCCAACTATATAGTCAACTGCACATTCGTGATAACTCACGATTAATCATAATCTGTTTCGTTTTGAAACAGTATGCTAAACCATTGCTTCATATGTTCGAAAAATATGTCTGCTCAACAACGTAGATAACGCAATGAATATTGTTGAACTGTCAAAATTAAACCGATTATGATTAATCGTGTACCTATTTACGCAATTAGGGTGCTAGTCTTGGATGAGAGGCTTTTATAAGGTCCTATTGCATATCTGGTCTGATCTAGTCTTAAAAAAAGACAAAGTTTATCTAAAGAAGTTTCTTAACCCAAAAGGTTCATAGTTATCCAACTAGATGGCGCCACAGGTTTCATATAAAAGAAAAATATACTTCTGCCTTCTATTAAAATTATATCTGCAAAATGATGAAATATTCTTCTCGCTCCCTATTAAATTAATGGCACCATAACTGGCGTGCTGCCGCGTATGGCGGCCTCTCTGCTGATGGGTGTCCAGTCCCACAGGCCATAATCGAAAATTCTGGGTACAGGTTGGTGGCTACTGAACGGATATACACACATCAAATGAGTCTAGGGATCAAGGTATTTTTTTTTAATGTTTAGGTATTTAGATTGATTCACTGAAATGTTTTCGTAAGTATGGGTAGGGAGTTTTTGGCGGGATCGCGTTGGAACATGCACATCGCACGAATTTTCATTTTCATGAAATTTCGTGAAATAGCGAATTCAACTATATACTTAATTTTGGTAGTGAATTATTCAATTTAGTTACGTGTGAGTGCACAAGTGTAGTGAAGGTGAAAATAAGTGACTAACGTGGACTTTTCGTGTTCCCCCAAAAAGTTGTTGTAAAGTTACTACCGCTTTACAATAACTTTAACTTGACTGACTATGACTTTTTTGTAACTTCGTGCCTGATATCGGGCCATTTACTTGATTGAAAAGTAAAATTACTTGACACTGGCTAAATGCAGAAACCGTGCGAAGCCAAAACCCAAAAAAAAAAACAAGTATGGGTAGATCGGCGAAGTAGTCTCTGTTTTTGTATGGATAAAGACATCGCGATTTTCGCGTTCGATCTGGATTTTTCACATAGATAATAATGTGGTAAAAAGAAAGATAAGATTATAAGCTTTTACATTATTGCGTAAAATAAACAATTAGGTAGTAATCTGTATTTCCGTCGTTAACGCGTTTTACACAATTGTGTCAATGTGAGTTCATGCAAATGAAGTTGCGGTATGGGGAGGGCCTTTCTTTGAAGCACATCCCATTCTTGCTCAATGGGATTCAAGTCTGGCGATTGAGCAGGTCATGGTAGGACCAGAGTAGATCGTTCATATTAGCTGCGTGCGGTAAGTGTGTTTGAAAACGGCTTGACAGAAGATTTTCATCTTTTTACTTATACCCAAACTATTCTCATTTCCAAATGACGAAATTCAAAAAAGTCATCATCATCATCAAATTTGCGTTTTCTCGGCAGTCGTGAGGACCTCTTCTGTCGGGTGACGTTCATGTAACGTCGCGGTGAGAGCCGTTTTGACGGAGCGAACCATTCGCTCCCAGGCTCCGCCTATAAATGGAGCTCCAGGCGGTATGTAGCGCCAGGAGATGGTCCTCTTGGCCGCTTCCTCTGCATTTACTGCGTCGATTTCCTGTCGTAGTTCCTTGTCGGCGGCCTTCAGGTTGGTGCTGTTATCCAACCATATTTCAGTCGGGCAGCCTCTTCTTGCGATCATTCTTCTCACTGCCATCACCGCTGAGTCGGCGCTAAGCGAGCCGGCGACTTCCAGATGCATGTCTCGCATTGTGAGACATGTGAAGATGGCCACATATCTCTTCTGTCGAGCTCGTCCGATGGTTATTGAGACAGGTCTGAAGTAGTCGACCCCAGTGAAGGTGAAGGGTCGCTTGTGATGAGCTAAGCGACACGCTGGCAGGTCTCCGGTTCTTGGATGCGGTGGTACTTGCGTCTTCATTCTACGGAATAGGCATTTTCGCAGTATTGTGCGTGAAATAGGGCGCAGTCTTATTACCCAATACTGTTGCCCGCACTCGTTGACGGTGGCTTCTACACCGGTGTGATTGGAGTTGTCGATGTACAGCCTGTACCCAGAGCTTGACCGTAGGATGACTACCGTCGATTACCAGCGGGTTTTTTAACTCTTTCTTCACGTCCTGGACCGCTCGAATACGGCTTTTGAGTCTCAGTGCGCCGTTTATTGACTGGACGCTGAGCTGGTGAAGGTGACTTTCTTTGTTGAGCGGCTTCCCATTGTTTAGACTATCTATTTCCTCCGCGAAGGTTTCTTCTTGAGAGGACCGCATCAGGAGTTCTTCAGCTGTCTTGAGTAGCTCGGCTGTGACTGGTTGCCGCTTCTTCTCTTCTTGTGATGACTTCTTTGTCATCGTAGGTGCCTATTTTTTCACTGTAGCCTTGTTCTTCTTCCACGTGGGAACTGCTTCTTTATTCTTCTTCGTTCCTCTGTAATTTACTCTCTGTTTGGTTGCTCTGCAGAGTTGAATAAACTGCAGAACACGTGCTGTTGAGTATCGGAGTCGGTCCCAGTTGGACAACGTAGCTGGATCAGGCAGACCCTCTGCAAGCTTCAGTCTTCTCTTGTCGCTCACGTGATGCATCTTCTCTTCATCAGAACATCAAAAGGTTCTTCTGGTGTTGTCCTTGCGGTCTCCGTCGGCCAGGAGTCTTCTGTTTGGTAGAAGAAGTCTGGCCCTTTGAACCATCGATGATGTCTGTCGAATGTTGATGGTACGTCTCGTGTGGCGTCGTCCGCCACGTTCAGCTTCGTCGGAATCCAGCGCCAGTCGTGGACCTTGTAACTCTCTTCTCTCTGGGTTCCTCTCGTGTTCTTCCACCACTGTCTCTGTGAGTCTGGTGCCCATGACGGCTGCCTGTAGCTCCAATCTTGGGAAACCCTTTCAATAAGCACACTTACGATCATTAGCCGGTCGCTGATGTGCTTCACCTCCAAGACGTCATGCTGTAACTCCCTGGACAGCACTACGGCAACCCTATTCTCCCCACCGGTCGTCCACGTTGCACGGTCCCTGGAGTTGTGGTGATGTTCTAGACCACCCGGACATCGCCGTAGGAGGAAGGAGCCCGGAGGCGGGCAAAGAAGAGGGTGGCCAGAGGTGGGCTACGCTGGATGGGTCGCGAATGTCATGCGTAGCAGTTCCCGCCGCCCACCCATCAGGGCGCAAGTAGGTGCACAAGCGGAGTTTTTAGTGGGTGCAAGCCCCTCATAACCACGTCGTCTACCCGGACGGCGTAGTATGCGCTAGGCATATTCTTCGCTGGCAAAAAAAAAATGAAAATTTTCCATAGACAGTGGGTTCGAAGTCATTATTCCTATGGGAAATGTCTCCTGCTTAACATTCTACAAGGGGCGCTTGTTTTAATTAATTTGATCCCGACCACGATTACCTACCGGGTGCTGGATATAAACTTATAAAAATTCAAGAACTAGTGGATTTTGTTAGACAGTATGCATTAATTCTCGACATCCGGTCTAAAAATTAAATATTGTGAGTAGGTAATGGGGTAGTTTGCCTTTTAATCATAGGCGGTTAAGTCCGTCATAACTCATAACCTGCATTTAATTTAGAATGCATAAGTGGGTAGAACATGATTATTAAGTACAAGTAGGTAGGTATTCCTACCTATTTATTAACTAAAGTATTTACGCCGTAGGTTGACTCAATCAACTCGACATAATGCATTGTAATTAATTAGGAATTATTATAAGAACTAGCGTCTGTCCACCGCAATGCATCACTCGCCCGCGCTTTACTTCGTTTTCGTTAAGCGTTACTTGACTTTTCTTCTTTTAGCTCGTCTCCTTAGTGTATAGCGTGATGTTAATTAGCCTATAACCTTTTTCAAGAATCCGGCTATCGAATGCAATAAGAATTGCTCAAATCCGGCTGGAGGTTTCAGAGAAAACCGCGTTCAAACAAACAAAATCTTCAGCTTTATTAGTAATAGGTACCGATATAGATTCTAACAAGTTATGGAACATCGACTATAGCCACCGCTTTTTGTATATCTGATCTATTCTATTTTCTATAAGTAGGTTGTATATTGATTTTAGGGGCTATTTAGTTATAATTGAATTGTGCTTTTATTATTTCTCTTATTTAAATTTCGTACTTCCTAATACCCTGCCAACTATAATGCACGAATGCGATGTTACTACTATAAAGATACGATAGCAAAATACGTCATACAAAATTAACAAGAAATTGGCCTCTAAATATTTTCAATGCTCTTCATTGCTATGTATTCTGATATTTATTTTGTTTGCACGAAATAAATGATTCATGTATCTATAAACGAAACTCACAACAGTGATAGTACCTATATCCACATTTTAAATACGAAAAAACTTTTTAACAAAAAATTTAACCACCGAAAAAACTGAAAATAAAAAAATTATAAACCTTTTTTGTTTAACCTTAATAACGAAGTTCGGCAGGCGGTGACATAAAATTAAAATACATATCGAAAGTCGCCGACTTCCGAACTTCGTTATTAAGGTTAAACAAAAAAGGTTTATAATTTTTTTATTTTCAGTTTTTTCGGCGGTTTAATATTTTGTTAAAAAGTTTTCATTTATAATTTTTTGTGGCTATGTAATCTACTAATTACTACATCCTTAATTTTTGATTACTTTTTGTAATACACAACTCAGCATTAAAAAAATTGTGAGTGAACAATCATCCCCTGTTTTCCTACCCTTAGGGTTGGTTTTTTTTTCGAAATTTATATGAAACCCACCTTAGGGGTATAATTACCCTTTCCAATAAAAAAAATATTATTATTAAAATCGGACTAAGTACTCTGAAAAAAGTTATGCGTGGTTATACATAAAAAATAATAATATATATAATATAAACGCGTCGAATTGAGAAACCTCGTCCGTTTTTTCGTCAGTTATTAATTATTAATCATTAATCTTAAACTGTTTGCTGACATATTCTCGTCATTAATTGACATTATACATCAATTTTATTTAGGTTCATTTTATTTATGTAGATTATTTTACATATTGTGAATGAGAGAACGTTGTAGGCCTTACTGACTGTAGATTTGTAGACGATTTTCTATTCTGTATTCGTCTAAGTACCTGGTACTTATTGATAGGCCTGCGCTGTCCTCCCATACATTTAATCTCTGTAATTTGAAAATATTGTTAAAGCCAATTATTTTTAAAAGAGTAACCGTGGAGTTTCTTGCCGGCTCTTCTCCATAGGAAACAACAATTTGGAACCGTGCACCTAGCTTCTGACGTTTCATAAGTGCCCATGCAGGTTTATATGAAATAAAAATATTTTGATTTTGATTTTGATTTGTTTCATGTCTGTTTAAACAACAGTTCAGGAAAGTACAATGTTTGCACCCAAAACTAAACAGCTTAACAAGAGCAATAAACCCATATTTGTAGGCTCCCCAACTTTATAACTGCTACACATATAATAATGAAAGTAATTGCAGTTGGATATCACATGGCCATTAAGGTTATGTTAGAACTTGGGTTGCTATGTTAGCGAATAATTGCTGGGAGGTGGGAGATTATATTACCTTCCACTGTACGTATGGACCATAGCAATTAAGGAGATTAGTCACATACATAGAACTACACACAAGTAGCAGCAATCGCGTTTGATTTGCTGTAATTTTTTGAAGAGTTCCGTTTTCTGTCTCCGAAACACATCACCAGATCTTTATGAAATTTAAATGAGACCATTTCGGAATAAACCTCTTCCAAACAAAGGAATTTTGCAAATCCGTCTATATATGACGGAGTTATGCCCGAACATACATATAAAAATATATAATATAAACATGTCGAATTGATAGTCTCCTTCTGTAGTCGGTTAAAAACCTGTCAAATCGACACATTTATTACTCAGATAAATTAGCTGATTTTCAATCGAGAAAATATTCTTTCAATAAACCCATTAAGGAGTTTATTAACTTGGCTAAGTAGCATTAGCCGCACGGGTCGATCGATCAGGTTAAGCTACGCTTGCCGCGGTTGGTCCGTGGATGGGTGACCATCTTTAGATACCAAGACCCCTCCGTGCCTCGGAAAGCACGTTAAGCCATTGGTCCCGGCTGTCATTTGTGGATCTTTGACAGTCGTTACGGGTCGTCAGAAGCCCGAAAGTCTGACAACCAGTCTTACCAAGGGGTATCGTATTACCCAGTAACTGGGTTGTGGAGGTCAGATAGGCAGTCGCTCCATGTAAAATACTGGTATTCAGCTGCATCCGGTTAGACTGGAATCCGACCCCAACGTGATTGGGAAAAGGTTACGCAGATGATATTGAAAAATCAGTTCTAAAACATGTTTTGAAGAGTCTGAAAATCCTGTTTTTATTTTCCGTTACAGTTACTGTAACAACCAACTAAATCAACTTATTTTGTTATCCACAAGTTCTAACCCGTTTTTAGAGCATATTGAGAGACAATAACTATAGTCATAAATCGAGCATATCTGTAGAGGGGCGTCCATTAATTACGTGAGGCAATTTTGGCGATTTTTCGACCCCCATCCCCGCTTTGGTGAGATGTCGTGAGATTTGGCTCGACCCTCACCCTGTTGAAAAATTGGCGACAATTATTTTTTATACTAATGTTTCTCACGTGGCAACACTATATTGTATGTCACCTCTCCTCTACATAATAAAGGCTTGCTACGTCCATCCGAAAAACAGTGTAATTTATTTAAACCAAAACTCCTATAATTTCATCACACCCCCTCCTCATAATCTCACGTGAGATATTTCAAATACGTGCTATTAGTGTAAAAACGTTAATCTGTGCCTATTTGCGTTGGATTTATGCGTTGCATTTGGCTGGCTTCGCTGGCCGGTGGCGGTTTAACCATCGAGGAGCTACTGTGCTACTTTGTGGCGTTCGCATAACCGCGATAAGTATTATTTTGTAGGATTTACCCATATTGGCAGAAAAACATGTTTTACATAATTTAACCTGGTTTTCTGGTATTGTTATATTGTTTCTTTGCGGTTTTTTTTAAATTACGTGATAGTTGCGTGGGTCTACGCAACACGTAATTGCGTAGACCCCTCTCCCCCACGTGAGATTGAGTGAGATTCAACTCGACCCCCTCCCCTCCCCCCTAAACGCCTCACGTAATTAATGGACAGCCCCTAGCTCTGTAGGCACCTTAAAAGTGCTCGCTTTGTAGATAAGATTCAAAACCTTCTGTGAATTCAGTATTGTTCTAACTCCTTGTTGTATCACCCGTAATAGTATCTTATTTAAATTATATTATTCGAATTCGTTTCTTAATAATAAAACGGCTCATTTAGCTTGGTCCTTAGAATATCGAGTCCTCAGTTTCCTGCAGAAGAGAGAGAAAAAAAACTGTAATTGAGAGAGCGTTAATAATCAAGACCATAATCCTTATAGTACCTATGTATCTGCGCCAATCCGCACTAGGCCCGCATGGTGGATTACGACGGCCCAGCAGTGGGAACATTAGATATACCTAGGCTGATTTAGGTATCTACGTGTACGTACCTACCTATTCTTCTTTCAAACTTTTGAAAACCATATTAAGGTACTCTTCATTTGCAAACCAAATGGTGTATTCAAACAAAACACTACCTACAATTTGAACAAATTATATTTATTCATAAACTTCAGATAGAAACTCCTCATAATTCCAGAACGATTTATATTAACGTTGGCACACAGGAATACAATTTAACTTTACGTCCGTTCCCGGCTTTAACAATGATTGCCGGTTGTCGGTATTTTCACCCACTTTGACATTAGGGCCAGCTAAACGACTTAATTGAAATAGAAGCATGGGCCTAGTCAACAGAGGCCCACGTTATTATGGTAAAATGGAAAAAAATAACGACATTTGCGTTCATTTGCGACGACTGTATTTTGAAATTGAAATCCTTCTGTGAATTACGTAACGTTTTATTATATTTTCGTTTCAGTAAAATATTCATTTCAGCTTCGATTATTTTTCATAGCCTTGCAACGTCTGTTATAACTAGAACTTCCATTATTTTGAATACAAATATATGTCGAAGTTGAGACAAGGAGGTTATTTTTAAAAAAAACGCAGAACCGCTGACCTTATGTTGGTCATCGGTTCTGCTATAGCTACAATGCATTTTACATTCGATCTACCAGGCAAACTCAAGGATTACAGAAAAATAAAAACAAGTAAAATACTTAATTTAATATTTTTTTTAATTAAACAGACATAGATTTTACTCACAATGTTTCTTGTTCAAAATCGGCAGCAAAAGTGAGCTCCGCGCTCAAGTTGCGCCTTTTATTAACTCGGTCGCCCCACCAGAGACAAACGTCAATCACACAGTGCTTTCCCGCCGAATAAACAGATAAAGAATTAAACGTTACATTTTAAAAAGTAAGTAAGTTTTAGGTACGACTATTTACAAAACAATGTTCCAAAATAACAAGTTATTTAAAAAAAACAGAATTCAATTTTAGAAGCGTTACTAGATTTAATTAGTCAGTTTAGTTAATGCCAAAATCATTACCAACCAAATCCGAACTTATTTATTATTAAACAAACATAAAACTTCTCTAGATATTGATAGGTACTATTATAAATCAAAATCAATTTAATAGGTGGCCTAATAATTTCCGCGGCGACACGGCCATACTGATGCGCGATGCGTGCTCTGCATCGTTCTTGGGATGTGTGCTCTGCATCGCTCTTGGTCTCTTCTGTAATAGAGAAATAAATATTGTGAGGCCAGGCACTTCCACAGTACACACAAGCCTAATTGTAAAGGTTACAGCGGGAATGTATTCGCCCTTATTTACTATTCACTCCACGTGACTACAGATCAAGTAAATATTATTTTTATTAAGATAACACGTGTTTACTGCTCATCTCACATGAAAAAAAGGTTAGCTATCCATAGTTGTTTTTAGCATTATTGGTCAGTTCACATGACGGTTGATTTAGCTATCATTCTTAACAATGTTTCTGCTCATTCCACATGACAACAGTAACAAAATTCCATTTATTTGTACAAGGAAAGGATAGGTGGATGAAAGATCGATGCTGTATAGAACAGAGGCTCTAAGGATGATGGGATAGGACGATGCTGTGCTCTGGGCGGTCTCGTACGCCGTGGTACACAGGGGACTTTTAATTCTTTTAGGATAGGGTTATTAGTGGCTTATTGGACGGCTCCACACGCCAATAGCATCTTTTTGTTTTTGTTAAAATAATTTAGTTGGCTTATTGGACGGCTCCACACGCCAATAGCATCTTTTTTTTTTGTTATTTTTGTGGTAGAACAAACAATCAAAATAAAATTAGGAATCAATATGGAAGACTCTAACCGCTGGTGTTTTTCATTGTTGTTCGTCTGCAGGCGGCAACGCGTCTGACGTGGTTAGTGGTTGCAAGGCTGCCCCGATGCTGGAAGGCCCGGCTTGCTGATCGTCTTGGGGCGACACGGCCATCTGGGTGGTCCCTCCAGGTACTGGGGCGCGCCGCAGTTGATCATGTGCGACCTTGCGAGGTCGCCCATGGTGCCCCACTACCTTCTTCACAAGGTAGCGGTCGTTGTCTAGAACCCTGTGAACTTCGTAAGGAGCGCTAAACTTAAGGTCAAGAGAAGTCTGGTTTCTGGGGTTGTTTTTTATCAAAACAAAATCGCCTCTTTGAAACCGGTGAATTTTAGCTCGTCCTTTGTCAAACCTTGCTTTATCCTTATTAGCCACCTGCGTCATTTTTTGTTGCACATGGCGTTCAAGGGCTTCAATGTTGATTGATGCATTGTCCAGGTTAACTAAGTTTAGTAACTCTGGTGGGACACAGTTTTGACGTCGAGTCAGTAGTGTGAGTGGAGCTATGCCTGTGGTTCTATGGACAGTGCAGTTGAGGGCAAGTTGAAGGCTTTCCAGCGCCGTGTGCCAGTTTGGAGTCTCATAATTTTTTATCATTATGAGACCATTCTTCAGTGTTGCCATCACCCGCTCTACTTGTCCGTTGGCTCTGCTAACGCCTGGTGCTATGGAGTGTATTTCTATATTAAACATATCACAGTAGTTTTTGTATTCTCCCAGAAACTCGCGACCGCCGTCAACGATTATTTGCCTTGGAGCTCCGAAAAGATGGATGACTTGTTTCAAAGCCGCCAAAGTGCTGTGTTGACTTTTGTCATTTGTGTAGCGCAGTAATACATATTTAGTGTAGGCGTCTACTGTTACCACGACGTACTCTTGCTCATTAGGGGTTCCCAATTTACCCGTGATGTCCATGTGTATTACTTCAAATGGAACTATTGGCTTGGCAATTGGATGCAATTGTACCTGCGTAGCTCCAGACGTTTGCTTTGAAGTTCTGCAAACAATACAGTTGTCGACAAAGTTTCGGACGGTGGTGCTCATTTTTTCAAAATAATAAGTTTCCCTTATTTTATGAAGGGTCTTCTCCCAGCCTGGGTGTTTCAGAGCGCTATGGAATGTATTGATTAGGCTCCACTGGAAAGACTTTGGTACTACAATAAGTTTTTGTAAGCCTAAGATAGCATCAAGCCTCTCAAATTTTAGGATGTTGTCTTCGAGGAGGTATCCGGGAACATCTTCACCATTATGCAGAGCATCTATGATGGAACGCAAATGGTTATCACGTCTTTGTTCAATATTTACCCACTCCAGATTATTGGTCAAGACGTTGACAGTCAAAGGATCCGGATTTCTGCTTAGGTAATCTGCATGCTGCATCCGCTCGCCCTTCCTGTATTCTATCTCGAATTCGAAATTTTGGAGATAGGCCCACCATCTATGAATGCGGGGTAGTAAGTCCTTTTTGTGCTTTGAAGCTTTGAGTGCATTGCAGTCGGTAATTACCTTAAACTGGCGTCCATAAAGAAAGTGCCGGAAATGCTTGATTGCTCGGACTACGGCCAGTGTCTCAAGCTCGTAGGAGTGATACCTACTTTCTATGTCCGTCGTACGCATACTGAAGTACGCTACCACATGCTGCCGTCCGTTAATAATCTGAACGAGTATTGCTCCAAAGCCAAGGCTACTAGCGTCGGTAAATAGTTCAATAGGTTCCCCTTCTTGAAATATTGTTAGGACTGGTGTAGAAGTTAGGTGATGAATAATTTTTTTTTGACGTGCCTCTTCATGAAAATGAGTCCAATCCGAAGGCGTTCGTCACTAATTGTTCCTATCACCGCTTCCACCGCATCATTATCGTCAAGTTTATCTTTAGTAACCCGTCTCCACAAAATCCAAGATCGGGATAGAAACTCAGCAATATCTTTGGTAGTATCATAATTGTGTTCCTTAAACCTTAGCACGTCCCTCGAATAGCGATTTTCGGGTTCAAAGGTAGTGATAATACTTTGACGCAGTTCGTCCCACGTGGACGTTGTAACGAGCCAGTTATCAGCCCACATCTTAGCCCGACCTTTTAGTAAGCTAGTCACTTTCATGCGGATATCATAATCACTGAGCTCATAATTAGTCTTAGCCGAAGAAATATGATTACACCATTCGCGGACCCCGACGTTGCCATCCGGGTCATATGAAGGCAAAAATACATCAGTAATTTTAACTTTATCACGTTGCTTCGACAGCCTTTCACTCATATTTTGCATCATCGTTATCATATGTAAGTAAAATTCAGGAGGTACGTTACCGCCATGTTGTTGTAGCGGCGCCACGTCGCCAGATGTTGTTGATTCACCATCGCCGGCGTTTGGTCCGGACACAGTGCACGTAGGTACGCTCGGTGCCGTTGATCCGTTCTGGTCTGGTGTATCCATCGTGTCACGCAGGATAACTTGTTCAATGTAGGCAAATGCAATCTGAAAAATAAAAATAAAACGGACAGAAAGAGTAGGTAAGTATCCCACTTCTTATGTCGAAGTTGAGACAAGGAGGTTATTTTTAAAAAAACGCAGAACCGCTGACCTTATGTTGGTCATCGGTTCTGCTATAGCTACAATGCATTTTACATTCGATCTACCAGGCAAACTCAAGGATTACAGAAAAATAAAAACAAGTAAAATACTTAATTTTATATTTTTTTTAATTAAACAGACATAGATTTTACTCACAATGTTTCTTGTTCAAAATCGGCAGCAAAAGTGAGCTCCGCGCTCAAGTTGCGCCTTTTATTAACTCGGTCGCCCCACCAGAGACAAACGTCAATCACACAGTGCTTTCCCGCCGAATAAACAGATAAAGAATTAAACGTTACATTTTAAAAAGTAAGTAAGTTTTAGGTACTACTATTTACAAAACAATGTTCCAAAATAACAAGTTATTTAAAAAAAAACAGAATTCAATTTTAGAAGCGTTACTAGATTTAATTAGTCAGTTTAGTTAATGCCAAAATCATTACCAACCAAATCCGAACTTATTTATTATTAAACAAACATAAAACTTCTCTAGATATTGATAGGTACTATTATAAATCAAAATCAATTTAATAGGTGGCCTAATAATTTCCGCGGCGACATATACAATATCTAATGTTTTTTTTTTCTGTGGGATACTAAAGGACAGACACACAAATTCCTACCTACATTTGAAGATAAAATCTCAGGGCTAAGCCCAAAAAGTGTCTGGAGACAAAAATGAAATAGAGGCTATTGTGTGAAGCAAACATTTTCTTCTTTCATGTTGAAACTTATCTCGAAGTACGCACTTTTTCAACGCACCGCAGTAGGCACAAACTTGGTGAGAGTGAACAATATAAATGTGTAAAAATAAAGGGCCTGAACTCTCAGAGGGCCACCCAGCGAGCGCTAAAGTGTTATAAATCGCCTGTTATCGCCTCCGAGCAATAACTACTTTATGGCGCTATAAAGACAACGCAACCTTATCTATCACAGAATATACCAAGAGATTTTCTTTAGAAGATTGAAAAGAGAAAGGTTCCACAAAAGAAACATTCAGCCATTTTGCCTATACTTAATCTCCTCATTAGGTTTTCGTAGCACAGTTTTGGTGCGTAAAGCGGTAGGTACTAATGGATAATGAGATGATTTAGACGAGGATTTATTAAAAGCCGTCGTTTTATAATATCGTAGGCAATCTAGACTTCGCTTTCAATTATTACGATATGATAGATTACTCCATTACGCTTAGGTCGGGGGGAATTCTCGTAATTTTAAGAACGTTCACAGTCTGATCTCAGTCTCAATTTGTCAACCTCCAGTTTCTATACATTTTTGACAAGTTTTTGACATTTGTTAGTCGCCGAGATGAGAGGGCAATTCTACTCATTTTAAGAGCGTTCACAGTCTGATCTCAGTATCAATCTGTCAAAAATACCTCGATTTTTCATACATTTTTGACATTTGCTTGTCGCTGAGATGACACTGCGACTAGATTTTGAACGGTTTTAATTACGAGAATTGGCCTTGAGACTGCGACTAGATTTGAAACGTTTTTAATCACGAGAAATTGGCCTCCTGATCTACGTAGCCAGCTGCAAAATAGCTACGACCAGACTACAGCGCTACGAAAATGAAGCTACGCCTGCCTCGAGTGGCTACGAGCTACGAGTATTATTATAAATGGTAGAGGTACGTACGTACCAACTGTATTAATAACTGTAGCGTGACAGTCCACGTTCTATTTACCTCGAACGGCGGCTTGTCGCTTTATCCCACCATAATCGAATTTTGCCCTTTCGAATTGGAAATTGTTTATGTATAACTATGGCTGTCGAATAAATAAAATGGGTCACGACGCGGTAGCGTGACGGGAACGTGTTCCAAATAAATATCCCAGTTGTGTATTTTGTTGATGAATGGCTATTGTAGTATTTAGTGGCGAATACAAACACTCGACTCGATAGTCAATAATACCGCTGTGCCATATATAAATTTAATATTTAGTAGCTGAAAATGAAATAAGCTTGAAATCGACGATACAACGTAGCAAAAACAAAAAAAAACAGGATAGGAAAGTAGTTGTCTGCTTTGAAGTAGATCGGTAAGTATAGGCATTTAGGCAGTGTCATTTCTAAATATCAAGTACAACATTTAACTCTCATAACATCAATTTAAAACCGGAAAATAAACATTTACACGACAATGTTTAGGTAATATCAAGGGAAAAACAAATAAATTCTATTTACCCGTTTATTAAATTCACAAAATTTCCGGTGGGGCGAAAATATTCACATTCCTAAAAGCTTTATTGCCAAAAAAAGGGTCGCTTGTTTACGCAGTCCCAGTAAACCGGGTAAAGTCTTCATTTTTAAAACAAAGGGTTCCGTCCGGCGGAACGTGCGCTCATCTCGCGGGACGAGCTCGTCGAATCAATTAAAAGTGCTCGTGTGACCCCGCAGACCCTTCAGTAGTCACTTATAGGAAGCGAGGCGTGCTTTACTTGTGGTTACCGAGTGTACAAATACGCTGTGAATGTGTTGTAGCGCAGGAGCTCTCGATACCGTCCGACTCGGACAGTCCGAGACAATGGCAACGTGTCAGAAGTGTGTGCGTGTGTGTTACCTATGTGTTGAAGCCACTCGTCTTCACGCATATATTCATAGCGTGTTTCTGCACTTGGTCCACAACTCAAGAATAGAATAGAATAAACTTATTTTCAAATTTACAATTTATACAGAGCGCGTCGCTTCGTGAGATAAAAATACTACCTATACCACTCTTTGACTAGGGATGTAAGATGGTGTAGGTATCATATCGATGTGGTCGCAATATTCTAGCCATTTAGTCAAAATTGATCGCGAACTCGAGGATACGATTTCAATCAAAACTTCCAGCAACCGATATTGCGATAGTTGCAACATGCACACATGGATACCTTAACTTATAACTTTTAACTTATAACCCCTGCTCCTAATCGTTATTATCGGAACGGAAACTTCGGTTTATTTTGACGGTTCAGCGGGCTTAGCATGACGCTTTGTATTTCTACGAAGAATAGACAGTGCTTTTTCAATACAAAGTGACATTTCGTTCCTACATTTTCGTTGTCGCACCGTAGATATCCTTCTACAATCTTTCATTTAGTATTTCGTTTCTAACGATATTTGTCTAGGTCCCTATAAACGTAGACTATTTCAAAAGAATATTTCTTCCTAAACTGTCAAAATCACACTGACAACAAAACTTTCTACTCGACGGCCACAAAGTATATACGATTATCTACAAAATCATGATTCGTTTAGGACGTATAACTGTGATAATGAATAGAAAAACATAGCTATCTTATCCTATTGTACATCATTTATTTAATAGTCATGTCTATTCTTCCGTCGACAAATCGGTGCTCGTGCTAAGCCTGCAGAAGTTAGTTACATCCCTAGAGTTATGTGAAGTCGTCATCAGCCTAGTCCAACTTAGTTGGGGTCGGTTTCCAGTCTAACCAGATGCAGCTGAATCCCAGTATGGTACACGAAGCGACTGCCTATCTGACCTCCACAACCCAGTAACTGGGTAATATGATATCCCGTGGTTAAACTGGTGGTCAGATTCTGGCTTCTGACGATCCATAACGACTGTCAAAGATCCACGAATGACAGGCGAGAGCAACGGCTTAACGTGCTTTCCAAGGCACGGAGGGGTCTTGGTATGTAAAGATCTTGGTGCAGCTACTTAGGGTCAATTTGACCAATGTAAGTTGCTGTCAACTGTCAGTGTCAATAGTCCACAACAATTATGACACTGAAAGCTCTTGAACGTGGTTTAAATGCGATCGCGTTCAATTTAATTGGTGACATGCCCTTTTAAGCCAAAAGCACTACCATAGAGTTATGTGACGTCAGGTGTTTATTCGACACTCCAGCGATATTTCCGCAGCTGGTTTACAACGCGATGACGCAATGAAAGCGAAGTGCACGTGATGTTGCATTTTTATCGGATGTGGACGCTAGTGAATGCGAGTGGGATATTCTGCGAAGCGAGTCGGATGATATCTCTGTGAATGTGAAACCAATGAAACGAAAATATTTTATTTTATTTTTTGTAGTCAGGCTTCTCCTTTTGTGAGCTGTTCAACTAACAAAAATACTTTCCAACGTTTCCGCTAAAAACAGTTTTCCACTTTTTCCTATCCGGTACCTAAAACTTAATCTGTTTTCCAACAAACGCTTTATTTTCCGTTGTTTGAACATTTTATGAAATTTATTAATCGGCTTTGCTTTTATAGTTTCATTTTCCAGGAATTACTGGTCATCATATTAGACAAGCTATCATTTGTTAAGTAGGTACATATAGGTTATATTTATTTAGGTACTTACTAGGTTTTGCCAGCGGTTTTTTCCGCGTGGAGGTCGAAAATTATCCCACAAGAACTGATTACCGGAATAAAAAGCATCCTATGGGTTAATCTAGGTTATTATCTATCTGTGTGCCAAACTTTATCTAAATTCGTACAGCCGTTGTTGCGTGATTGAGTAACAAACATCCAAACATCTAAATATTTAAACATGCAAACTTTCACATTTAAAATATTATAGTAGGATCTTCTTAGTCACTCTTGAAGCTCTCACCCAGAACAATACCTATGCTATATATACCTATGTTATAGATACCTATGCTATATAGAGGGTTATTGGAAAAACACCAACAACCCCTTAAGAGGTCATTTTGTACTCATCATTATGAACAACTTTTACTATGGGACCAAACTTGAAATCGCTAAAAAGTTTGGCCCCATAGTAAAAATTGTTCATAATGATGAGTACAATGACCTCTTAAGAGGTTGTTGGTGTTTTTCCAATAACCCTGTATACCTTTGCTATGCTTAGAACCCATTTAAATAGATCTAGAAGAGGAAAATAAAAGAAATACCTACATGCAGTTTATGATAAGAATTGTTCAGCACCCTAATTGCGTAACTCACGATTCATCATAATCTGTTTCATTTTGAAACGGATTGTTAAACCATTGCTTCTTATGTTCGAAAAATGTGTCTGCTCAGCAACGTAAATAACGCAATGAATATTGTTGAAATGTCAAAACGAAAGCGATTATGATTAATCGTGAGTTACGCAATTAGGGTGGGTTATGGGTAATTCTTATCATAAGCTACATGCTTAAAAACAGCAGACCTTTATGTAGATAACTATTTCATCTTAAGTTCAGATAACCAACGGATACTTCTTAAATTGCTCTTCAACCGCCATCGCTGGCAGCTTCTACATTCATCCAGTTACTGGAGCAATCACAGTTAATGGTTATCTTTAAGTGACCCTTTCGATTGATGGAAGATAACAACTCAATAGAACACACGACTAAAAGATAAGTAGGTATGTAGGTAGTCAGAACTTCAGTGATTGCGTAACTCACTAACTGATGGAATGTCTTTAATTTTGACAGTTCAATAATATTCATTGCGTTATTTACGTTGTTGAACAGACTGATGTTTCGAACATACGAAGCAATGGTTAAGCAATATCTTTCAAAATGATTCAGATTGTGACTAGGATAGTGTAGTAGTTTTTGCGTGAAAGAGTAACAAACATCCATACCTACAAAGTTTCGCGTTTTTAATATCAGTAAGGATGCGTGGTGCCTAGGTACGTTTAAAATTTCTAAGAGATCCCATTTTCATGTTATTATTAAATGCAATGCATTTTATATCGCACCTCTTTCAACAGAATGGGTCTATCTACGTACTACATTATATAGTATATTTTTAAATAAATTAAAGCAATTCTTAATTAAAAAAAGCTATTACAGTACATGAATATCTAACGTATAAGTTCAATAACAATATATAATTATGAAGAACAGATAATAAAAATATTACAATACTTAATAATTAAATTATAAAAATAATAATGAACTAATTTTAAGCGAGTAAACAATTAAGTATTATATGAAATAAATAAATTGAATAATAAATGAATAGATAGACTTATTAAGCACATATAATATTAATATTAATATAATAAGTAGGTAAATGTATAGTAACATTATTTATTTAATAGGATATAAAATAATTGAAACAAAATGAATAAAGCGCTCTTCCTCTCTCTAGTTATTAAGAAATTTCTGTGCCCGACAGGGTCCATAATTGTTTCATTTTTTTTCTTTACCACCTGTAAGTGTACATTATGGATTACAATAAACGATTTGATTTGGATTTGATATTCATAAAAATAAGCAACGCGGTGGCTTCTTATACTGCACTGGCAGATATTATTCTCACAAGTAAATAAAATCTTTCTTCATCTACCTAGCCTTTTCCCAACTATGTTGGGGTCGGCTTCCAGTCTAACCGGATGCAGCTGAATACCAGTATTGTACAAAGAGCGACTGCCTATCTGACCCTTGCAACCCAGTTACTGGGAAACGCGATACCCTTTGGTAAGACTTGTTGACAGAGCACGAAGCTTCTGACGACCCGTAACTATTGTCGAAGATCCACGAATGACAGCCGGGATCAACGGCTTAACGTGGTTTCCGAGGCACGGAGGGGTCTTGATATGTAAAGATAGTCACCCATCCACGGATCAACCGCGGCAAGTGTATCTTAACCTGATCGATAGACCCGTACGGCTGTGTTACTTAGCCACAAGCCCCAAGTAAATAAACTCCTTAATGGGTTTATTTAAAGAATATTTTCTCTCTTTCTGTTGTAGAGATGATGGATAAATTGGTCTCTTTCTACTGTAATTAGGTTGACAAGAAATAATGCCTCTCAATTGTTTGTCGTTTGGAAGTTTGATTAAGTGGTTGAAGTTCGAGTCTCTGATCGTTAAGTAGGCGGTTTCCACGGATATTTGTTAAGACAATAGCCTACTTTCAGTGAGCGTTGGTTGAGTTTGAATACGTACAAAAGAGATGGATTTACGATTATCATTTTATTACGGAATGTTTCACTTGATAGATTAGATTAGGTTGTATGTTCCAAGACAATTTGTACATTATTTTTAAAGTATATGCAAAACCTGAATATCGTTTGTTCAGAATAAGGAACATAATTATTAAAAAACAATAAAATACTAACTTAACTAATCCTAATCACAAATTAAAAAATAGCGTCAAAAAATCATCCTCATCGCTGTCGACTGGTAATGTTCCCAAGAGACTGGCAGCATTACCACGTTGTATGGCAATGCTTAGCCGCTGGCCAAGGTAGAAACCAGCCCTTGGGTCACGGGAAGTGTCAACCAGCCTTTTCGAGATTTCTTAGATTAGGTTAAGAATGTTGATTATGAGATAATGATTAAGTCAACAAAGGCTAAGGTGTCCTAGAAGAGTGATGGGCACCACATAACAGCAGCTGTGACGGCTGTTCGAAAATGATAGCAGAGGGGGTTTTTTTTTGAGGGTGCCCAGTCATTAAATAACTTCTCCCGCTCTGGGTGGAGCAGGGGCATGTCAGATTTTTACTGCCCAAAACCCACCCGTGTTCCTTCAGTTGCCTGTGTGCCAGGGGCCACGGTATCTCTTTCGAATAACCCGCACCCCTGGCAGGCATCGGCCCTTGCGGACCCCACCAGTTGGTGCTGACATCTCTTTGAGGCGCGCGTGGAACACAAGGCGCCGTCGACCCGAGCTTGGCCCTAACCGGACAGCGTGCTACCCCTTACTCGTCGTCCGCAAGCCCGCGCTTAGGGTGGCTGGGAATCAGCCTGGGATTCCCGACGCCCAGGGCGTCTCCTGCGGCGACTAGGGCCGTGAGGGTGCATATATTGCCTCTCCCTCACGTGCGCTGCCTCCCTCTTCGCGAGTATTAATAATTCGCAAAAGGAGGTGACAGCTACCCATGTACTCTCGCTCCGAACCATAGCCTGGATCAGAGCCGGATGCGAGAGATTGCCGCCACCGATCGTCTCCACAAGGAAACGGCGGTGCTCCACCCAAGCCGGGCAGACCTCCACCGTATGCTCCACCGAAACCTCAGGGCGATCTACGCAATGGAAACAGCGCCTTATCCGAAACAGGAACCTCCCGAAACAACCGTGTCCAGTGAGGACCTGCGTCAGGCGGAAGGTGAGGACGCCGTGGCGCGTCTCAACCCAATCCTCAAAGAGGGGACTTAGGTACTGCCGCAAACGTGGCGTGCCCAATAGCAGCGGGGTTTAACTTTACGGTGTCAAAAAAAAAAAAAAAACTCTCCTCTCCGGGAAAACACACCAATATACTCGTAGCATTTGCACAACATTTAGCGTTGTATCCCTGAAGGTCAGAAGTGAACCCAGAACACCCTCATTTCGCCAGTTAGGTTTAAGTCCCATGTAATAGGAGGGACCCTATTGCTATCATATAAGCAGCCTAAAATTTTCCCACTGCTGGGACACAGGCGTCCTCTTTATGAGTGGGGTTGGGTCATAATCCACCAGGTGGGCCCAGTGCGGGTTGGTAGATGTCACATGTCTTCGAATTTTTGTTTCTAAGACTCGCCGGTTTCCTTACGATGTGTTCCTTCACGGTATTGAGAGCAGTGGTGATGAAATAATTTACACAAACTAAAGCGCCTGTCTGGGTTCGAACCTACGACCTACAACTCGTAAGTCGCGACCGTTACTACTGGGTCACCCATAGAAATATAAAAGCAGTGTGTAGTTGTGGCGCAGTAGTGGGGAGCAAGTGGAGACACCGGGTTCCGATACATTGTCAACTATTGGGCAAATCTCCTTGTTTCTTATATCTATGGGGTCACCACTACTCTCTGTACAGCAATAAGACAAAGCAGCTACGTAATTAACATGTCACAACAAATAAGCAATTAAAACCACGACAGTACCTAATCTTTGCTCGTTTCCAACATATCATTAAACATTAAACAAATCACATGGCCATTATTTCAGCACGATACTTTGCGAAATTACTCCCCATTAATTAAACGCCGAATCGTTTTGTATGAAATGAAGCTGCAATAAACTTTAGCAGTTATTGATGTGTTGCCGATGACGAACACACGACTAGATGAGCGACATTAGAGTGGCCAGCACTGCTCGACGGCGTGCGAATTTACCACGCTCAACCGATTGATAAATTTGGGCAATTTATCGTGAAATTACTCGATATCGCTGCGCTAACTTTTACATCTCTCCTCCCACTCTACCCCCGTATATCGGCATAAACGCCTGACCCGCATCGCACCCGTTCATAAGTATCAAACTCAATTGTCACGTCAAATATTTCGGCTACATTTCGTACTGAAACGACGCGTCGCTGTATTCATCGTCATGAAATATAAATAAAACAACATAATTCATAAAATAAACATCCTTTGTACAATACGATAACAGTTAAAAGAGCGCAACCCTTAGTAAAAGTTATCATAATGTTTACTTTTATTACTCTCTTTATTACCCAGTTTTTTACGACGAAGCTTCAACAGTCGACTGAGTTTAAGATATTTTTTCGTTTAAATTGAGGACAGCTGTCTAAGAACAAAATATGTCGTATAAAATATTTTCCCCACCCTCTATTTAATGTATGTCTATACCTACTATATAAAACCTACAAGTCTACAGAAATATGCCAACAAAAGAGAAAAATCAAATATTTTTTATTCACGTTATGTATTTGACCGCGGCGCTCTGGCTCGCCTATTGGTTAGCGAAGATGCATTACTAATAGGTATCTACATACAGGGCACAACGAAATCCTGACATGGTACGGATTGAATTGGATCGCGCCTGGCTCCACCTACGATCATAACGTAGCCTTTTAAAATTGTTAACAGGAATTTTATTTCATACTAGCTGCGCCCCGCTGTTTTACTCGCATACGTCTCGATCCCGTGGGAATATTGGGTTCTCATCCAGGTCATGATCTACCAATGTGCCCAATTTCATCCAAATTCGTTCAGCCGTTTTAGCCTAAAAGCTAAAAAAGAAACGTACAAAAAATCATGTCTTTCCTCTTCATTATACAGGATTTAAGGTTAAACACCGTTGTCACTCATACCACCCATGGACAATACATGACCGAGTAAAAATTAAGTTAGAAAATACGGTTATTTGCGGTAAACATGACGCAAAAAAGAACAGGAATACAAAAATAAGAAAAGGTTGAGGGAAACATGCGTCACAGCCACGCAAAACGGCAATCGCTCAGCATTATGCTGCGGTCCTATGCAAGACAGAGCCCAGCGCTGGTTTTCAGCGACAGCCGGCTTTGACGTAATGACGTCGCTCGGTGCATCAAACAAATTATTAGGACACTGTACTGGTACAGCGAACTTATAGAAAAAATAATATTATTAAATGTAAATGTGATAGAACTAAACAGGAATGTAAAAAGTTCTATGTTAAAGGGTTTGGTTTCCGCAACTAGTCCTTTTTTTGATTTTGATAAAAGCAAAAACTTTGTACCCCTTTTTTAAGAAAATTACGCAGACGGTGGAGTATGAAATTTGGCATAGTTTAAGATTATATGGAGCAGAAGTTCAGATAGCTAATATTTATACATAATAATGCATTAGTTCAAACTTTAAATTCGTATGAATTATGGTCGAATTTCGACTACTGGCCGACAACTAGTTTTATCAAATTCATCCATTAAACACACAGAAATTTTATCTCTATCTCGAGATAATTAAGTGTGGATATATTCAGACGCAGTGAACTACAGCAGAATTGTTTTAGCGATATCAATCAGACAACACCGTTTAATCTCTTCGCTGAGTCAAAACATTTTTAAAATACTGCCAATAAAAATGGAAAAAACCGTTAAAAGTTATAGCTCTTCACAGTTTTATTGTGTGAGTGCGATATGGCTTTTGTTGAAGCAACAATGACAAAAAGTACTTTGAAAGAGAACAATGTAGGTAATTTGTATGGAAGTGATGTTATAGAGCTTATAGTTACGTTGGATTATTGGAGCAAGGTAATTAGAAGTCGGTTATGTAGATAGGTAGGTTTTGTGTAGTGACTAGATATAGCTCTGAACACAAAAATTG
The DNA here is from genome assembly GCA_949987655.1 of Polymixis flavicincta. Taxonomy (NCBI): domain Eukaryota; kingdom Metazoa; phylum Arthropoda; class Insecta; order Lepidoptera; family Noctuidae; genus Polymixis; species Polymixis flavicincta. The sequence continues at coordinate 15,557,755 of OX465193.1, read as the reverse complement.
GCACTGTAATGCTGTTTTATTTATTTATATACGCTTTATTGTACACCAGAAAAAGCATGACAAAAACAAACATTAAATACGAAAAAAACATACAATGGGCGGCCTTATCGCTTTCTGCGATCTCTTCCAGGCAACCTTGAATGGATATAGTTTCTTAGTAAATTAAATAGCTCACAACAATTGTCTCCCTTTGCTACTTAGCGTGAGCAGTAGTGGCCCAGTGCGAGCAGTGATTAGAATATGTAGATCACTTATCTGGGGAAACAAGTCTCGATCACAAAAATATCCAATGAAATAGGTTCATTTTATTTATATAGATTCTTTTACATATTGTGAATGAGAGAACGTTGAAGGCCTTACAGACTAGATTTGTAGACGATTTTCTATTCTGTATGTTCATTCCTCTAAGTACCTACCTGGTACTTATTGACAGGCCTGCACTGTCCTGCCATAGGTACCTATTATCACTGTAATTTGAAAACATTGTAAAAGCCAATTATTTTTAAAAGAGTAACCGTGGAGTTTCTTGCCGGCTCTTCTCCAAAGGAAGCGATCTATTGGAACCGTGTACGTTTTTTAAGTCCCCATGCAGGTTTATGTGTTTTTTTTTTTTTTGATTTGATTTGATTTGAAGGAGAAATTAAAATAATTAAGTATTAAAATAATTTGGATAACATTTTGGATACACAAAGAAAACCCCAGTAGTAATAGCTGCAACTTACAGACCCAGACAGGCGCTTTACTTTGTTACTTTTTAATATTTCATCACCAGTGCTCTCAAAACGGTGGAGGACAACCTCGCGGGAGGAAACCAGCATGTCCTAGAACTAAAAATTCAATTAAACTGATATTTACCAACCCGCACTGATCCTGTGTGATGGTTTCAGCCCCACTGCCTCTCATCGAGAGAAGGACTGTATCCCAGCAGTGGAGACATTATAGGCTGATTATGCTTCACACAATAAATACACGTTTACGTACGATAAACATCGATAGCCGTTTTTGTACCAAGACAGACCTAGAGTTATTTGATCTCAAATGATCGTCAATGAACTGCCGTGTCATGGCGGAACACACTGACAGGAATGTCTTTCATTTTGACAGCTCAACAATATTCATTGCGTTATTTATGTTGTTGAGCAGATTTTTTTCCGAACATTTGTAGCAATGGACTAGCAGTAGGTATACTCTGTCGTCGTAGAAGGCGACTAAGGGACTTACTAGAGAATGGGCAGCAGCGTTCTCTATGCATTTCACCACCATACTGGGATCGCCAACCCGCCTGCCAAGCGTGACGATTATGGCAAAACCCCCCCTTTTGGGGGAGGCCTATGTCCAGCAGTGGACGTCTTTCGACTGAAATGATGATGATGATGGGGGTATACTTCAAAATGCTTCAGATTATGATTGATATTGGGTTTGGCAATTAGGGTGCTGATACATTTACAGTACGTATCTATGAAAGTACACTCCGATGCAATGTGCACTGTCTGCCAAACTTAAACACATAAAGGAGTGACAATGAAGATTAATATTTAAATTATTCATTTGTTCTGCGGGATGTGGGGACCTTCGTGAATTTTGTGATTCCTGGGGCACTGTGGTTAAACGGTTAATATGAAGCTTGACTGCCGCGCGCGAAAATTACGAACATCTCAGGAAAGTGTGGCACAGGGTAAGAAAAACAGTAGGGCAACGTTATTTTTATTAAAAAAAAATCTGTTAAGGTAGGAAATGTTTAAGATAACTTTGTTATTTCTTGCCATCACCTATTGTGTTATTCATATTGAATCAAATATATGTTTTATATTTCAATGTTTTGTTACAAGTACATGCGTGAATGAGCACGCATATAAAACAGAAATAATAATACAATTACCTATTGTAAAGCGCAGCCACAAAATTAATATACCTTACATACCTCCCATTATACTAAAACCTCATTAAGGAGGGACTTATTAGTAATGGTACCCATAATGGGGTGAGAATTGCTAAAATGTGCCATAACGAGCCAGCATTGCGACCAACTCAGTTAATTTAATAATATGATTATGGTACTTTAGATATAATTATATCTTATTTTGGTAGCAATATATCTTGGCCCTTAAAAGGCCGGATACATTATTAGACGGGCCCTTCAGCAAGTTATTATAAGAAAACACAAAAGAAAATGGGGAGTGTGTACGACGAGATTTTATTACTCTTTCAAGTTTTATGAAAAAAAAAAATGTACATGTATTTTTATCGTTTACCGGAAGTACTTTCAGAAAATTGTGTTTTTCCGAAAAAGCTTTAGAATATAAATCATACAGAATAAGTGGAAGATGGATGACGTCAAGAAAATGAGCTACATCATTTTGGAAAAATGCTGCGTGTCCAGATGCTTGTCAGAATAAAATTGACAGAAGAGAATAGTGGCATTGTAGCAGCCCCGATGGTTCTGTGGCGGCATCTACAACGCCACATACGAACTACGCATCAAAGACCTGACATCACACAAATCCTGCATCGTGCAATCAGTGTTTATTCAGAATAAGTTTTTAATCAGTGCGCAAACTGTAACCATGAATTCAGCATATCATTCTAGATCCCCCAGCGCATTTTCCCTCGGTAATACAAAAAAATCAGTTGTTTCATAAAAAAGTGCAATACCTACGCGGTCAAATTGTTTGAACAGTTGTTTTTTTTTTTGTTTATGTGACGAAGACTTTCTGCGCTGGGGGGGTCTGCAATGATATGCTTAATTCGTGGTTACAGTTTACGCACTGGTTAAAAACTTATCCTGTATGTTTATTACTAGCAGCGCTCCGCGGTTTCACCCGCGTAGTTCGCGTTCCCGTGGGAATACAGGGATAAAATATGTCACCCGGGTATAGTGTAGCTTCCCAACAGTGAAAGACTTTTTCAAATCGGTTCAGTAGTTTCGGAGCCTCTTCAATAGAAACAAAAAATCTAATCTTTCTTCTTAATAATATTATTAGTATAGATTACTAGCTATTTCCCGCTGCTCCGCTAGTGTGGATGTCGGTTATCGCGTAAAAAGTAGCGTATATCCTTCTCCATATTCCAGGCTACATCTCTGCCAAATTTCATGACGATCGGTTCGGCAGTTTAGGCGTGAAAGTGTAACAGATAGACAAACAGACAGAGTTACTGTCGCATCTATAATATTAGCAGGGGTCTTATTAATACAATCATGCCTCTATAGTTCTTTATCATACTCCCGGTATGAACGAACTTTTTACAGAAAGCAAAATGTAGAAACATATATATTTTCTATACTGTGTATATTCTGTGTCGGTGTCAGTAATTGCGTTAGTTGGGGAGACAGTGGCGCCCGTGTGGTACGTCGCCTGATTAAACCGCTTGCGCCTGATTCCGACTCTATTACATTTTAAATACACCATTCATATGTACGGAATTGCATATTATTATTCGAAATACACGTGTATAAAGTACGTATACAAAGTGACTTGTAATTAGAAGTATTCCTTGCAGGACGTGTGAGCCATTTGCACCCCATAAAGCCTAGCCGAAAATTGATGCGATTCGAGAAAACCAGATTTGTATGCATTTCTGACAATTTCCCAGAATTTGTGACTAAATATCAGTTTTCTCTAAACTCTCAAATTAATTAGTCTACATTGCAAGTTCATTGGGTATCCTAATACTTTAACAAACCTTTTGATTTGATGCCCTAAATAAAAAAAAAATCGAACATCTAAACAGTTGTTTAAGTCTGTTTTTCAATACGAAACCAGACTTAAACAACTGTTTAGATGTTTGATAACTTTTTAAACATAAACCTTGAACTTCAACGTGTTGAAAAAAGAATATTATTAACAATTTCCAAAAATTATTTACCTGTACATGAACTTTATACCAATTATTTCAAAATGTTACAGCTTAAAAATTGTGGAGACATTTCGCTCTGCGCATACTATCTACGTTACTTGGCACTCTTTTCCGAGAAAAATTAGTATGAAGTTTGCAAACGAAGACTACTTATTAGCTTAATTCACTCTGTTATTGATGCCATTCGATTGCGCACACATGAAAAGCGATTATGAAGTTAGAAAAAGGAATTTTCATTTAATTAACTATCTAACGATTTACAAAAGTCGAAAAAATGTCAAGAGGTGCCGATGAAACAGTCGATAATGCTGGCAAAGGTCCATTTTAGTCACGAATTTTCCTCCAAACTTTATAGGGTGCTCAATTGTTACAAACGGGATATACTATCACGTCCTGAAAGGAAAACGTCTTATTACAAGTCTTCCTGTCATCATCATCATCATCATCATCACCATATCAGCCGAAAGACGTCCAATGCTGGACATAAGCCTCCCCCAAAAGGGGGGGATTTGCCATAATCGCCACGTTTGGCAGGCGGGTTGACGCTCGCAGTATGGTGGTAAAATGCATAGAGAACGCTGCTGCCCATTCTCTTGTAAGTCCCTTAATCGCCTTTTACACACCAACTGGATGAAATGGGATGGTGCTATTCTTTTACGCCCGGCACCACACGATACAGTCTTCCTGTATAGCTACCGATTTTTCGATTCATGCTGGCCTGTGATTTTAAATGAAAAGGAAAGAAGGCTTGCTGTTTTTGCTATAAAATGAAAAAGCGATGGGCGACACTCTTATCGATAGAATGTCATAAGGCTTCTGTAGTACTTATTGCAACAACCGAATATAAACAAAAGTTAAAAAAGCCTAACATATTGTATGCGTGTCAGTTTCAGTGTATCCATGGAACGTGGGATGTATGAAACTGGCAGTGAGTGTCGAACAAAACCGATCGAACACTCACGTGGTCGGATGACGTCAATTTCATACAGTTCAGTGACGTGCTTTGTGTTATTGAATGCAACATACCTACCTACAGGTACTCTATTTCGGGTCATGTTGCGCGTTATTTACGTTCTCGCTATGCGATGAAACGCTACTTTACAATTTAAATATTTTCTACATGCATACATAAACTCACGAGCAGTGCACTCAAGACCAGTGTTGGCTCAGTGATAACAGTCGCGACTTACGAATTCTAGGTCTCAGACAGGCGCTTTACTTTGTGCAAATTATTTCATCACAACTGCTCTCAAAACGGTGAAGGAAAACATCGTGAGGAAACCGGCATGTCCTAGAACCAGACAATCGAAGACGCTACCTGCTAGGATCCTTACGTACTCCTTTTGCTTCGTTTACTTTCATACATCTGGTCATACATGACCTTTCCGAAGAATAGCACAAATAAGGTCACTATATGTCGTCCTAGTGCGACCCCTCCCAGCATTTCCGCCCATTTCTAGCTTGTAAACCTTGTGTTGGATGCAATATAGTTACAGGCACTTAATTTCTCGATCGTGTTTTTTTTTGGGTGGGTAACCATCAAATAACTTCTCCCGCTCTGGGTGGAGCAGGAGGGCGTGTCAGACTTTTACTGACTAAATCCCACCCGTGTTCCCTCAGTAGCCCGTATGCCAGGGGCTGTGGTATCTCTTTCGAACAAACCCGCACCCCTGACAGGCATCGGCGCTTGCGGGCCCCTTCGGTTTGTGCTGACATCTCTTTGAGGCGCGCGTGGAACACAACGCGCCATCGACTTGGGCTTGGTCCTTCCCGGACAGCGACCTACCCATTACTCGCCGTCCGCAAGCTCATGCCTACGGTGGCCGGAAATCGGCCTGGGATTCCCGACGCCCAGGGCATCTCCGTATCCTGCTGCGGCTAGGGTAGCGAGGGCGCATAGACTCCCTCTCCCTCACCTGCGCCGCCTCCCTCTTCGCGAGCATCACTGCTTCGCTGAAGGAGGTGATGGCTACCCATGCCCTCTCGCTCCGTACCATGGCCTGGACCAGGTCCGCACGCGAGAGATCGCCGCCGGCGATCGCCTCCACGAGGACACGGCGGTGCTCCACCCAAGCAGGGCAGACCGCCACCGTGTGCTCCACCGTGTCCTCAGGGCGATCTTCGCAGTGGAAACACCCGGGCGTTTCCTCCCGCCCTATCCGAAACAGGAACCTCCCGAAACAACCGTGTCCGGTGAGGACCTGCGTCAGGCGGAAGGTGAGGACGCCATGCCGCCTCTCAAACCACTACTCAAAGAGGGGACTTACCGCAGCAATCGTGGCGAGCCCAATTTCAGGATCGTGTTGAGTATAATTTAAGTTCTCGTTAAACGATAAAACGCTGCTTTACAAAATCAATCAAAATCTAAATCAAAAGTAATTTATTCAAACAAGCCTGAGAGTCAGCTCTTTTTGAACGTCAAAGTTACATAAGACAGTCCCCCGAAAACGCCCGCCCGTCACCACTTCCTAGTGCTTTAGCTGAGAAGAATAAGTGGCGCAACAAACTCCCCTACAGTTGACGGCACGGTTGGCGCAGTGGTTAAGCGATTGACTGCTGTGCTGCGTGGCGCGGGTTCGATTCCCGCACGGAACAAATATTTGTATGAACTACAAGTAGTTGTTCCGGGTCTGGCTGTTTGTGTATACGAATTTAAATGTTTGTAAACGCACCCACAATACAGGAGAGTGGGGCAATGTTTTCTTTTTTAAAGATAAAAAAGAAAACATTTACTCTTTATCTTAATGTCGTGAAACTGATATAGATTGTTGTACGCTGGATACAGCTTATTTAACTTACCTCGTACTATCGCAGTGATGCGCCATTGTGTTCCCGGGAGACTAATTTGTAAATAGGCAGTATGTGTTCGTGATGTGTTTGCAGTTTCCAATTGTTTGTCGTTAAATCATCAGGCTCAATGTTTGATTGTTGTGTCAATTATGAGCGAAATAATGTGGATAGACGAATAATGCAGCATTAGTACAAGTGTCGGGTCGTGGATGGTGACCATTTATACATATCCAGATCTCTCCGTGACTGGGTAAGCTCATGCCGCTGGTTTCGGCTGTCATTCGAAGATATTTGACTGTCCTTACGGGTAGTCATACACCCAAAATTCTGACAACCAGTCTTACCAAGGGTATCGTGTTACCCAGTAACTGGGTTGTGGAGGTCAGATAGGCAGTCGCTCAATGTAAAATACTGATATTCAGCTGCATTCGGTTAGACTGGAAGCTGACCTCAACAAAGTTGGGAAAAGTCTAGGAAGATTGTTGATTGTTAGTATCTACAGGTGCCAGGTTTTGGAATTGCTATCAGATATTTACAAACTGGATCAAACGTCGGGTCCCCATGCCATAAACTAATTGGAACGCCTGATGCTTCGTCCACCATCAGAGAGAGTGTCTTGTCATTGACCATGATCATTCTTGAACAATATTGAAAGACCTATACAACGACAACCATGGGGTAGAAGGGACAAAAGAAACATCCCCACTTTATGTGTAGGTAGAAAAAGATATATTTTATTTTGTCACTTTGCCGACGTGACCAATACATTTACAGGAAAAAAAAATTACCAATGCGAAAACTGTAACCGTCAGCGCAGAAATCTTTTGGCTAAAAAAATTGGCTGTTCCATACATTATGACCGCGTAGGTATTGGACTTTTCTTTGAAACAGCTGATTTTTTTTTGTATAACCGACGAAAAAAATTTGCGCTGGGGGTCCTAGAATGATATGCTTAATTCATTGTACAGTTTGCGCACTGGTTAAAAATTTATCCTATATGTATTATTCATGCCAAATTACAGCTTTCTAGCCTAACCTTAGTAGGTTCTCTCGCTAAGCTGCAGGCAAACAGACAGACGGTTGGACGGACATGTCAAAACTATAAGCTTCCTTTTTTGACTACGAAACCCGAAAAAGTGGTGTTAAAAACTGAAAAAGAATAAAAAATCTTAACATTACTATTTATGCTAATAAGGTACGTAATCACAGCGTAAGCAATTAGCTAAACAGACCATAAGCTAATTACTGATTCAGGCATACAAGCCTAAACCAACGAGTTTCTACGGTAAACATAATAAATACGTCACGGGAACGAAACTGGAAATACTGAAGATCCACCGCAGGTTATTTTGGTTCGCATTATAAATACAAATTACGTGGGCTGTAGATTTTCATAATAACGTATAATAACGTTATTACCGCACGATATTTGATCGGTTCAACAAATTTATTCCTTCATACTAATTATATATAGATGTTATACTGACTGTCTACTAAAATGAAACTAAGGGGTGTTTTTTTTAGAGGTATACCTAGAACTTTAAATTGCAATAAAACAACGTTGGATTATTCGATTGATATGATTGTTTTTTTTATTCGAAAGTTAATATTGTGGCATTACATTTTAAATATGATTTCTGGCATATGACTGCCACGGCTGGCTCGGATGTAGTCCAATCTAGACGTCCAATTTTGGATCACTTTTTCCAATATTTGTGGCCGTAAGTAGTGTATAATTGGGGGTTCTGGATCCAGATCCAGAACTCCCCAATCATACACTATCTACGATACAATTTGCATTGCAGATATTGTCTTTCATTCTATGGCGCGACATCGAACTGGAACTGGCTGTGGAACAACATTTTATAAACAACCGTTGATTAATACAATGTGTATAGTAATCTGATTGCATCGACTCAGATGCGCGTTGATGTTTTGATTATTTTATTGTTAGCAGTTATGGTTCGAAGCGTGTCTGCTTATAACGATTGTTCATATTAAACGTTGCGTCGAGACAATTGTTGACAACATCTATTTTTAACACCTAATAGTATTATAAGTCATCAAGCGTATATCGCATTCAATCACATAGGCGTACAAGTATCAATCGATTCGAATCGAGCAGGTTGCAGGTTGGTGATGAATTAAATTACACGAAGTAAAATGTCTTACCGGGTTCGAACCCACGACCTGCAACTCATAAGTTGCAGCCGCTACCACTGAGCTACTACTGCTTTAACTTATGTAATTGACTTAATGTACCTATGCATGTAAGTAAGTTTTAAATGGGATAGATTGGAATGTTGACTTTTCAATATAAGAAACCACGTTTTTCACTATAATGTTTTACTTAATATATTATTGAAAGTATCATATAATTTTTCCTTTTCATTTTAAGATCCGGTGATAACCATTTCGGTGAGATGATTGAGTTATTACACATCTTGTACTGATGAATGCTCAGGATTACTGGAAATTATAATTTAATGTGTAGCTGTGTGTAAAAGTAACCGTATGGAGATATGGTAATTGATTATAATGTAAAAAATTGTAAAAAATCATAAAAACCAAATCGAAATCCGAAGAAATAGGTACTAATTTTTGTTCCGCGTGGGAATCGATCCCGCAAAAACACGTTTGAACCATTAGTTACAACATTAATTAAACCTACTATTTACATTGTGATGTATCGAATAGCCAATGTGCCAAACGTGTTCTCTAAGATGTGACAAAATATTGAACCTCTTTGTCCTATTGTTAATATGCAATTTATTAAGTTTTTGGAACTACAAACATAATATTACAATAACAAATTTCTAATTCCAGTGCAACCAAAAAATACAGATAAGACCTTTGTCTTTGCACGTCTTGTAGTTCCAGTTGTTCTAAAATCGATCTAATTCTACATTATTAAAGTTGATATTTCTTTCAGTAGAAATAACACGATTTACCAATTTATTGCAACGTATTCGTAGTACTTAGATGATATCGACATGTTTCGACTTGACTCTACCACCAAGCATGATGATGAAACATTGAATTATAAAATTATTAAGAAAATTAAACCTTAAAGACATGAATTCATGCATCATATATAAGTGAATCTGTTTTTTAGATCGTAGAGAGCCTTTGACTGCAATACAGTAAACGCAAGTTTTTTTTTGGTTGGTTTGATTCAATTGCAATGTCGGTAAGTAATAGTTATAACAAATTAAATGATTACTATTAATTTCAATATTTTTTAGTTATTATAATATAGGTATTGTATGTATTCATATTCAAAAACACCATTTTTTTTCTGTTTTCAGGACAGCGGGGATCTTTTTAATTTTGTCCCAAACCAGCAACCCAAAGAATCAACAACATCGCGACTCAATTTAAAGAGAAGAAATGTTACAACAGGTCCTTTACAGAAACGTGAACGACAGCAAAATTACTCGTATATCAAAACCAGGGCGCCAAATGTGTCTTCAAGGACATGTGCAATCAAAATTGAGATATACGAGAGTGATAATTTACCAGAAAAATCTTGCGAGTGCAGTGCAAATAAATGTGTACAATTTATAACTGAAAATGTTGTCACTAGTGATATATACATAGATTTAGAAAACATTATAAGTAAAATTCGTGAGAATTTATAATTATATTTTTTAAATAGGTAAACATGTATTTTTATGTTATGATATTCAAGATAATCAATAAGTTGGTACAAATGTTTGTTTTTTTTTTAATATATAATTAGCATAATAAAAGTAGGTTAACTTAAAAAATAAAAGAAAAAACAAAAACAACTAAAAAAAAAGAAAAAATGTAGTATAGACTTGCTTTAAATTGTTAGATTAACGCTTTTTTTTTTCATTATTTTTTATCAATCATAATTCTCAATTAATTGCAGTAATAAAAAAATGTTAAACCTAAATATATAGTGCATTTAGTGTTAGCCTTTAAGTCATTGTGTTGCACTTACAAATGTAAATCCTATGCTTCCTAATGAAATGAAAAACGATTAAACAGTTGTAGGCTAACCTTTTCATAAATAAATAAAGTATGCATAAACATAATAGTAGGTACAATTAAGAATCCTTGATGATTGTATCTCTTAGTCTTACAATAAATAGTACTTATTTTTAATATTCATTGTTGTTAGATTAGGTAAAGAATCTGTTATTCCTTAGAAGATTAATTACTCTTTTAATAAATATATTTAATTTACAAATTAAAATTCTGTGTGTTTCATTCCCCAACATTCAATATTCACGCAGCCTAATTCTGTAATATCTTAATACGAGTTCTAAAACAAAAAATCACTTAGAAATCTATTGCCATTTCTTTCTATTATCATTAAAATGAGCAGGATAACTATATCTAACACAGCCTTTACGACTTGAGAGTTTAAAGAATAAGGCAACATTTCTGTATACATGGCAAATAACTACCAGAGATCTCATTTTATTGGTTTCTTAGATGTTTGTATGTATTTCGCCAGAGCGAATTGACACCTCATTCCTTTTACGATTGTCGTCTCAGGTCGCCTCCAAAAATTCTAATAAGGATAAAGTGCTCTGAAAACACTTTCCTTACCTGGAGTATTCGGAAGCATTCATATTGCGATTTCAGTACGAGAAATGAATAAAATAAAATCTACTTTAAGTGCTCAGGTGATAGAGATGAAATTCGAATAACAAATATTGTTTTGTTTAAACTTTCGAAGTAATTTATTGTTAGAAACTAATATATGAATGCGGCTTTAGGATTTAGGTCTATAAAATAAGCATTTGAGATATCATTCCTTACATCTTACCATTGTTGTGTCGAAGTGCATTTCACTGAACAGTGAGTTTACATTTTGTTGTTTTCACAAGTGTTGCAGTTGAAACAAAGTATGTGAGTATTACATTTTACTTATTTTTTTCTTGGATACGATTGTAATATTTAATTGTTTTACGACTTAAATTATTTAATTAAGTTTAGATAATTATATTCGTTTAATAATTCAAAACTATTGTACTTGGATACCTGTGCTGTATTTGTAGTTTCATAGTTATATTTTTTAGAAACGTTTAATAACTCTTAATAATCGTTGCTCTATCATGCAATAAACAAGAATTGGGTTCGATTCCTAAGTCATTTAAAGTTTTTTTTCTGATTATCATCATCATCAGCCTATAATGTTCCCACTGTTGGGACACAGACCTCCTCTCGGTGAGAGGAAGTGGGCCGTAATTCACCACGCGGACCCAGTGCGGGTTAGTAAAGTGCCTGGCTGGGTTCGAACTCACGACCTACAACTCGTAAGTCGTGGCCGGTGCCACATGGCCACCACAGCTCAATGAGATTTCAAAACGTTCCCGTGAAAAGTAAAAGGACTAACAGTACACCTCTACCTAGACTAGTAAAAATATGGTTCTGTTGTTTCATGTTACTAGGAATGTAAATATTTTTTGTTATCACAAAAATATTTATTGCATTTTAATAATGTTTTCAGGGCTCAATCGATGAACAATCCTTTTTGGGTTGAAGAAGAGGATTTCGAGCCTTCAACGTCCCAAACAACGAAAGAAAAAACCGTCGGCAGCTCAAAAAAAAAAGCTGTGAAGAGAGACAAAAAAGTGTTTCAGAAGAAGAAGGTCGTGCTTTCTAAAAATCCTTTCGCTTCAGAATCAGAGTCTGACAGCGAGGGGCTGCCAGCTGTTACAACACCAGATCCAAAAAGAAAGCGGAATACCATTGTTCCAAACTCTGAGGTAAGATTTTTTTAAACATGTTAATTTCCATTCAATTAGAAAGCATTCACTATCCGTGTTTTACAGTGGGTGTTTTTCTCCATCAAAAACTATACTTATTTTTGCAGACATTCGAGTTTAAATAGACTTTTTTAATAGATTATCTTTAATAATTATGGTAGCGGCGCAATAAACAATGTGGAAGTCTCCAAATTTATCTATTTTTTATTACTTTTTTTAAATATTTGCACCACACTAGGAATTTCTTCCTGTATCGTGGATGCGTTTACAAACATAGAAACTCACAAACACCCAGACCTGCAACAATTACTTGCAGATCATACAAATATTTGTTCCGTGTGGGGATCGAACCTGCGACACGCTGCGCTGCTCTCGCGCTTTATTATTTTTAACTAAATCTAGTTATCTTATGTATTTCAGGATGAATCGTCTCGACCGCTGATCCGAGCTGCCAATCTGAAGAGCAGCTTCACTCAACGAGTGGCTGGTGGTCAAACTTTCCAATCAGACCTGGGCAGGGTTGGAAAGTATTATTTTGAATTAAGAGTTTATAATACAAACGAGGTGGAAAAACTTGTCCCAAACGAGCGTTGGAAACAATCTCTTGTAACATTGAAATTATCAACCGATAAAGATAATGTTGTGTGGAAGGCTTTAACACACCTAGTGAATACTGGAAAGGCTGAATTTACAGAAATTCAGCCTGTTCTATACAGTAAACCTTCTTAAATTAAATTTTGTTTAATTCAGTTTTTATAACTTATCTATACTCACTCTTTATGTACAAGTTTTTGTAATTTGTGAATAATTTGCATTATTAATATATGCACTTTTTTTCAGAGTTTCGATGTAAAATCGAAACTAAAAACTTGAGAAATAAGAAATTCTGAAATTAGCACTTTTTAAGAGTTTTCAATGTAAAATCGAAATAAGAAACAAGAAATAAGAAATTCTGAAATTAGTGCTTTTTCAGAGTTTTCGATGTAAAATCGAAATTAAACTTGAGAAATAAGACAATTTGAAATTAAAAACTGATTAATATTAAAACTTGAGAAATAAGAAATTCTGAAATTAGTACTTTTTCAGAGTTTTCAATGTAAAATCGAAATAAGAAACAAGAAATAAGAAATTCTGAAATTAGTGCTTTTTCAGAGTTTTCAATGTAAAATCGAAACAAGAAACAAGAAACAAGAAATTCTGAAATTGGTGCTTTTTCAGAGTTTTCGATGTAAAATCGAAATTAAACTTGAGAAATAAGAAATAAGACAATCTGAAATTAAAAACTGATTAATATTAAAACTTGTGAAATTTAAAAACCAGAAACTCTGAAATTGAAAACTGTTACATAAAAATTGAATTATACAAATTTAAGAGAAGTTTAATGAACATGTTTTTTTGTAAAGACTGTAATATTTATGTTTCAAAATTATCAGCCCATAGTAGAACAAATATTCATAAATCGAATCGGTTGCTCTCCTCCGAATTCGAAAATATTCAAATTATTGCTACTGCGTTTAAAAATAGAATTGTAACTTATAAAGTGAATGCGCTTAAATCTAATGCAGTAACAATAACTCCAGAAAAGTTTTTAAATCAAATTTCAAAATCTGTATGTGACATTATCAATCTTATGATTCAAAAACATAAAGCAATTAAAGTCAATTTTGAATTATTTGTGTCATATATTTTGCCAAAAAATTGTGAAAGCTCTTTGAAATCTTTCAACACCAAATACACGATAGCAGTTCTGAATACAGATATTTATAACATGTATTTTAAATGCTGTGAAAAATTAATATCTAAATGTTTAGAGTTTGAACTTGGTGAATCTGGTTGGACTGTTAATTGTATAAGCCATTTGGAAATAAACATAAACAAGTACAACCCTTTAAGAGCTGGAACATACTTAGAATTGCCTGCAGTTATAAAAAACACTAAGTCATGTTTGAACATATGCAACAATGACAATAATTGTTTTTTGTGGTGTATCATTGCACACATGTTTCCAAAAAGATTGAATGCTAACAGAATGCAATCGTACCCACACTATACGTTGCTTTTAAACATAAATGATATGTCTTTTCCACCAAGTTTCGATGATATTAAAATCTTTGAGAAAAATAATCCTTCTATAAGTGTGAATGTTTATGGTCTTGAAGCTAATAATCATGTAACAGGCCCTCTATATTTGACACGTGAACGAAAGCTTACACATGTCAATTTACTGTACATAACGAAAAATGATAAAGCCCACTTTTGTTTAATAAAAAACTTTAGTCGCCTTGTGCACAGACAATTAACCAAACATAAATCTAAAGTGTTTTTATGTGATGAATGTTTTTTGTATTATGACAATGAAGATAAATTATTAAATCACAATTGTAGTAGAATAAAAACAGTTTTGCCTGATGAACATAGCAAATTACAATTTTCAAACTTTGAGAGAACCCAAAGAATCCCAATTGTAATATACGGAGATTTTGAAAGTTTGCTTTGTAAATACTCAGACAAAAATAAATCGCTTTTTACTGAATCTGTACAATCACATCAAGCATCATCGTATGCTTATTATATTTGTTGCAAATCTAAACCTGAATTAAATGATTTCGTTAGTTATAGAGGTCCGAACTGTGCACAAACATTTGTTGAAACCATTACAAATGACCTAGAAAGGTTGTATAACATTTTACAAAATAAACAGCCAATGTTACCTCTTACTTCTGATGAGTTAAAATCATTTAAAACAGCTCAAGTATGTCACATATGTAAAACCAAGTTTTCGCAAAATGATAAAAAAGTTAAAGATCATGATCATTTCACAGGTAAATATAGAGGTACTGCACACAATGCTTGTAATTTAAATTTGAAACAATGTCATTACATCCCTATAATTTTTCACAATCTATCTGGATATGATTGTCATTTATTTATAAAAGAGCTATCGGATATAATTGGCAAAATAACTTTAATTCCTAAATCAAAAGAAAAGTATATATCGTTTACAAAATTCATACCAATTGATAATAAAAATATAGTTCAGTTGAAATTTATTGATTCGTTTAACTTTTTAAGTACTAGTTTAGATAGATTGGTAAAAACGTTACACTCGGATGATTTTCATCACATGCGCTTGTTTTTCAATCATGAT
The DNA here is from genome assembly GCA_949987655.1 of Polymixis flavicincta. NCBI lineage: Eukaryota > Metazoa > Arthropoda > Insecta > Lepidoptera > Noctuidae > Polymixis > Polymixis flavicincta. Next base: position 15,542,218 of record OX465193.1, on the reverse strand, counting down.
CGTTTATTTAATTTAGCGTGTAGAAAAGGTGTATATTGTTATGACTATGTAGACAAATGGGAAAAATATGATGAAACCAAACTGCCAGAACATTCAAATTTTTTCAGTAAACTAACGGGAGAAAATATTTCAACTGAAGATTATCAACATGCTTTAACCGTATGGCAAACTTTTAAAATAAAAAATTTGGGAGAGTATACAGATCTTTATTTAAAATGTGACGTACTGTTATTATGCGATATTTTCGAAAAGTTTCGAGAAATGAGTTTACTTTATTATAATTTAGACCCATGCTATTATGTTTCATCACCATCGTTAAGTTGGGATGCTATGCTATTGTATACTAAAGTAGAGCTTGATTTAATATCTGATGTAGAAATGTACCAAATGTTAGAAAACGGGATTCGAGGAGGTCTTGCCCAATGCTCATTAAGATATGCCAAAGCCAATAACAAATATCAACCATCGTATAATAAGGACAAGGCAAGCACATACCTTATTTATCTTGACTGTGTGAATTTATACGGCTTTGCAATGATGCAGAAACTTCCAATGCGTAACTTCCGATTCCTTAATGATGATGAAATAAATCATTTTAATATAAATGATGTTGACAAAAACGAAGGATACATTTTGGAGGTAGATTTATATTACCCCCCTAACATTCATAATGCTCATTCGGATCTGCCTTTTGCTGCCGAAAAATATTGTCCTATGCAAAGCAAGTGTAAAAAGTTAATTGCAAATTTATACAGCAAACATCGTTTTGTTATCCATTATATACATTTAAAAGAGTGTTTAAAAAACGGTTTAATATTGTTAAAAATATATAGAATATTATCATTTTATCAAGATAACTTTTTAAAACCATACATTTTATTAAATACTTCTCTCAGAAAAAAAGCTAAATCAGATTTTGAAAAAGATTTTTTTAAGAAACAAAACAATTCTATTTTTGGAAAAACAATTGAAAACAAGCGGAAACAAGTTGATGTTAGACTCGTGAAATTATGGAAAGATAAATTAAATACAACGAACAAATTGTTTGGCGCTGAAAGGTATATTAGCGCACCGCATTTTAAAGACTTGTCAATTTTATCCGAAAACTTAGTAGCTATACAATTAAATAAAACAAAAGTTATATTAGATCGTCCTATTTATATCGGATTTTCTATCCTTGAAATTTCTAAAACCCATTTATATAATTTTCATTATTCTGTAATTAAAAAAATGTATGGAAATAATGTAATTTTATGTTATACTGATACTGACAGTTTACTTTATTTTGTAAAAACTGATAATTTTTATGAGGATATGAAAAACAATATTCATTATTTTGACACAAGCAATTTTGAGGAAAACAATATATATGGGTTACCTAAAGCCAACATGAAAATGCCCGGCTATTTTAAAGACGAATTGGGTGGAGAGATTATTTCAGAATTTGTAGGTTTGCGAGCTAAATTGTATTGCGTGCGCACTGAAAATAAAACTATAAAGAAAGCAAAGGGCGTAACGAAGCCGATAACGAAAAAATTGGATATTGAAAAATATAAAAGGTCATTAATGTTTAATGATAACCTGCGAGATGATATGTTTGTTATAAGATCTAAAAATCATAAAGTTTATACACAAAAACTAAATAAACTCATACTTAATAGTGATGACGATAAAAGACAGAGAATTGAAGGTTGTTTCAACACTTTACCTTGGGGACATTATAGTTCAATACTTTAGTACTTGTAAGATATAAAAGCTATTTACAATTGAATTAATTGTAGGATTACCTACTCTCTTTGTTCTACTGAAATAAAAGCTAATTATAATTAAATTAATTCTGTAACAAGTATATAATCGAATAAAAAATGTAATAAATGAATGTAACTACTTATAATCAATAAATGTGAAATAAATATTTATTTGTTGTTTTTTTTTCCATTCCGAATGTTGCTCCCTCTTATAGTTACTGTGTATAGATTATGTTATGAATAACATTAGTATTTCTATATTTTTAATGTCTGTAAGCTTGACATAACTAAAAGCAGTGTTTATTAATGAGAGGTATCATCTATACCTACTATTTTATTAGGTGATTAAAACACAGTATATAGAATCAATTTCAATTTTATTGTTTTACATTTAATTAATCAATATATTATAAATTTAATTTAAGGACTGTATGTAGGTGAACTTAATTTTTTTACTATTTTACTGACAAGATATTCTGTTTCATTCATAATTTCATCGTAATTGTCCTTGACTAGATACTGAACATTCACACAAGCACAATCACTATCGCTGCGATCAATACGACTTTTAAAATGATTATCATTTAAATCACAAATAGATATTTTTATTAAATGGTGTGCTTTTCCTGGCTCCTTACGAATTACGTACGATGTAGAAGGCGTATTCAATAGTTTGGATAAGGTAATTTTAGAAGTTAATTTAGGCTTTTTATTTTTTCCTTTTATTGGTATTTCCTGAGTATCCTTGACTTTATCCTGCTGATTTTCCTGGAACTCGGTTTGTTCAATATTATTCCCAGTGACTTCTTGAGTAAAATAGAATGACTTAATAACATCATCCACAATGTCAATGTCACCCATTTTCTGAAATAAAAAATATATATAATTAATTTCCATTTTCTAAAATACTAAGTAAACATTATTTTATTATTAGATTTCACAAATTGATTAGTTACTTACAATCATAAATAGATAAATTAGCGATTAAAATAATAATCGTGAAAAATAAGGTCCTACTTCAATCAGCTACTGCAATGAAGTGTGGTGCTTATTTACTTTGAAACACCTAGAATATGTTCTCCTTTCAGTTATTAGTCACAAATTCATATATAAAGGATAGTAAATAATGAAAATAAATAATAGGCAAGATGAAGTTGATCAAACAACCCATAACTCTGAACGTGAATAATATCAATTTCACTGACTCTGTTCGTCAGATTAGACACAGTGCTCTATTGCCTAATACAATTCGCTGCATAATATGTGGACCTTCGAACTGCGGCAAGACAAATGTTATGATTAGTTTATTGTTTGATGAAAATGGTCTTAAATTTCAAAATCTTTATCTTTACTCGAAAACTACTTTCCAACCAAAATATCGTTTCTTAAGTGAAGTATTAAAAAGAGTGCCTCAGATTAACTTCAATGTGTTCAATAACAATGAAGAAGTCATATCTCCCTGCGAAGCTTTACCAAATTCTATATTTATATTTGATGATGTTGCGTGTGAAAAACAAATAAATATCCGTAATTATTTCTCTATGGGTAGACATAAACAAATTGATTGCTTTTACTTGTCGCAAACCTACTCAAAAATACCGAAACAGTTGTTACGTGACAACATCAATTTTCTTATAATATTTAAACAAGATGACGTAAACTTAAAGCATATCTATGAAGAACATGTCAACTCGGATCTACCATGGAATCAGTTCAAAGATATTTGTAAAACTGTTTGGAGTAATCCATATCAATTTCTTCTTATTAGCAAAGAGTCACCATTAAATAATGGAAGGTACAGACAGAATTTTGATATTTTTTTGAAATTTGACTGAAGGTATAAAAGTAAATAACACGCAAAAACTAAATTAGTATTATTTGTTCTTCAACTGTGTTCAACAGTTTTTAAAACATGGAGAAAAATATTAAAATAGAATTAATGAAGTCTGTAGACTCCATAAAGAATAAAATAAAGCAAATGAAGAACCAGGAACACACAATGAACTTGTCACTCGATAAAATACTAAAACCTGTTACAGACCCCCTTAAAACCCTAGTTGATTCGAATATATCTATGGAAAAAATAAAACATTTAGAAAATACAACACTCGCTAATTCTGAAGACATAGACTTTGATGAAATCAATACTAGCTCATCTACAAAGTTTGAAGACTGTTACGATCCAAAACTGAATTCTGCCAAAACACCTACAAAGTCTACTAAATTGGAATTACCAGTTGATTTAGAAATGTCATTAGAGGGTTGTGATATCCATGATATTTATGATGGCGTTAATATACCATTTGGAATAAGGAGTGTGAACAAAACTTTGTTGTTGGGAAATTCAGTAGTATCGTTTTCTAAAATTGATAGTTTAAATGACTGTAATACTATTTTAGTTAAAGTCGATGACAAAGCCTATAATTTAACCCCTGGCTTGAAAGAACTTTTACTTCGAAGAAAACCTGATTTAAAATTAATTTCGAGTAAAGATAAACTTGTCTATAAGGATATGCTGCATTCTACAAATGCTCATAAGAGAGATTTTAATCCTAATGGACAAATAAGAGGTGATAAAGGAATAAAATATCGTGAAATAATCAAACCACTATTTTCCGAATCGTCAAACGATGATAAACTCGCTTGCACTAAACTTGGGGGAAACTTACCAACACTAAAAAAATACAAAAACAATACTGATTTTGTATATTGGGATGACCCTAATGAATTAGTTGATAGATTAAAACTATTAGTTGCTTCAAGAGATGCTGGCAATACAAATCATGACAATGAAATTTTATCGATAGTTGAAGAATTAAAAGAAGCTGACATAATTAAAGAATAAATAGTTGTAATAATATACTTTTTATTCAGTGTTATAGATGGATTCCAAGACAAATGTACTGAATTCTGAACATGAGCAAAGCTGACGTGGTGAACGAAATTCATAAAAATGCGAGGGTGAACTTTCCGCGAAGACATGTTATTATGAAAGATATAGATGACCTGTGGCAAGCAGACTTAATTGATATGCAATCCACTTCAAAAGAAAATAAAAATTACAGATTTATTCTTGCCGTTATTGATACATTTTCGAAATATGCTTGGGCCTTTCCTCTAAAAAGTAAAACTAAAGATGATGTATGTAACTCATTCAAAGTGTTGTTGGCTACAGGACGTGTTTCCAAAAATCTCCAAACGGATAATGGAACAGAATTTTATAACAATAAATTTCAAAAGCTTATGAAGTCTAATCATATTAACCACTATTCAACCTTTTCAACAAAAAAGGCCTCAATAGTTGAACGGTTTATCAGAACATTGAAATCTAAACTGTATAAGGAATTTAGTTTAAAAGGCAACTATAATTGGGTGGATAGCACCCTTAATGATGTTATTTATAAATACAATCACACTTACCATCGAACAATTCATGAAATTCCTGCTAATGTGAATAACATTAATAAAAAACGTATTTTAGAAATGTATTTAAGGTTGGTAAAAAATGAAAGAATAAAAAGCAAGTATAAATTGGGTGATTATGTACGCATAAGTAAGTACAAAGGAACATTTGAAAAAGGATATACCCCCAATTGGTCGACGGAAATATTTAAAATTCGAAAAATACAAAATACAACTCCTATTACCTACTTAATTGAAGATACAATCAGAGGTCAACCTATTTTAGGGGCATTTTACTTACAAGAGCTCCAAAAGACAAAACATCCCAATGTATATCTAGTCGAGAAAGTTCTTAGAAAAAAAGGAAGCAGGGTTTTAGTAAAATGGTTGGGTTTGTCTTCTGCTGAAAACAGCTGGATCGATAAATCGAATGTATTATTATAAACAAAAATAATTAATAACACAAAAAAGTCATTGGTTAATCGTATAAGTAATATTTATTAAGAGATACATTTTCCAAAATACGATATATGCAGTTATTTATGTACAGATACATAAAAAAGAAAATATTCACAAGGCATCAAAAAATACGTCCGCATCGTTGTCAATGGGAAAAGTGCCCAAAAGGCTGGCAGCATTGCCACGTTGTATGGCAATGCTGATTCTTTGGCCGAAAAATAGGCCAGCCCTTTGGTCACGTGAAGAGTCGACCAACCGCTTGGAAATATCCCGGAAAACTAAGTGGGCACTCGGACCCCATGGCCCTAGAGTTTCAACCCCAAACGGCTCGAACATATAGGTTCCAATAAGATTGGAATATTTGCGCCGTTTGAGGTTTTCTGCACCTGCAGCAGCCGCCCCAGCACAACCCGCCGTACTAGAAAGATGGGATGGCGCAAGGGTGTCGACACATGTTGCATCCCACACCAAAGGCCGACCTAACTTCCAAGGCATTATGGTCATACCGTCTGGTCTCTTCCCATCGTCGCGTGCCAAGCCATTGGGTTCTAGAACAGCTGGCACCCCGGCGGTGACGAGAGCACGACGGATAATGTCATTGATGCTAGCGTGCCGTGCTATCCGGCCGGCGCTCCTACTGCAGGATAAGCCATGGTGTCCGAGGCAGTCGACATCTTCACCGCATTGACAGCGATGCAGAGCCACGCAAGGAGCGCCAAGACGCAGGCAAGTAGCGAGCCGGAAGGTCGAGTCACCCAGCATGGTGCCTATGTTGGGTGACGGTAGTGCCTGCAGCCAGAGGCCCGACTCCCACTCACCCACAGCCAGAAGGCGAGCACGCTCAGCAGCATTGGTGGACGTATTAATAAGATTATTCCGTACCAACCTGCAGAGCGGCTCATCCCACTGTCTCTGGGAAGATGGGTTCATCGTATAAGTATTTATAAAAGTGTTCAATCCAGATTCATTAGTCTTATGATGTGTATAAGAGAGAGTAGTCTTCTCAATTGGTTTATAAACAATTTACCATTTGAATTACACTTACCAGGATACAATTATTGTGGTCCTGGTACAAAATTAACTAAAAGGCTTACACGCGGCGACCAAGGTATTAATAAATTAGACGAATATTGCAAAGAACACGACATTGTCTATCTCAAATCATCAAACTTAGAGGATCGTCACAGAGCTGATTTAATTTTGATGAAAATGGCAAAAGAGCGAGCAGTTGCCTCGGATGCAAGTGTAAGCGAAAAAATCGCAGCACGCTTAGTAAGCAAGACAATGTCTGCAAAACTTAAAAGTGGTTCCGGCCTAAAAAATAAATTTAAAAAGATTTCTCAAAAACTTAAACCTGGAAAAGGGTTAAAAAATAAATTTAAAAATGTTATCACTAAAACGAAAAGACATATGAAAAAAGTGAAACCAAAATGCAAAAAAGCTGCAATAGAATTAGCTATGGCCGCATCCAGAGAATTAGCTGATGATTTATCTGTTAAACTTCCGCGTGTTATTCCTATACCAAAAACAGGTGGTGTATTACCTTTGATCCCTATTTTTGCTGGATTATCAGCGGTGGGAGCATTATCAGGCGGTGCAGCTGGTATTGCCAAAACCATAAATGAATTCAAGATGGCTAGAAAGTTGTTGGCTGAATCGAAGAGACACAATGAAAAAATGGAAGCTCTCTGCGTTGGGAAAGGACTACATCTTAAACAACATAAAAATGGGCTTGGAATTTTTGTATCGCATAAAAAAAACTAAGATATCGGCTACCCAAACGAGCCTTAACTAACTTTGACATTTTGAAGTATGGAAATAGTATTCCTTATTTTAGAGGAGTCTTTATGAGAGATGAGCTTCCTAAATTCCCTTTTAAAAAAGAATGTGGAGTTATTAATTTAGATAGTTCTAAAGATCCTGGGTCTCATTGGGTAGCCTATGCAAAATACAATGATTATATCGAGTATTTTGACAGTTACGGAAATCTTAAGCCTCCAAAAGAATTTATAAAATATGGAGGTACTAAAGTCCGCTATAATTATGATAATATACAACGCGATCATCCTTTCAATTGCGGACATCTGTGTTTAAATTTTTTAAGGAATTTTTGGTGTAGTCTAGGAATAAAATAAACAGGATCTTCTGAATGAGTCCAGTATGCAAGCATGTCTACCACGGTTACCATCTCTGGAAATAAATCTGAATTGGTGTCATACTTTCAACCACCACTACATTTCTCTGATCAATACGAGTGCGGTTTATTATACTTTTCAGTGTTAAATTCAAGACCGAATGTGTCCGTCAATAGCAGCAGTCTATCTGTAATCAGAATCGAATGTGATCTTGTACACAGTTCGTACTGCAACGGATTACCAACTCATTTTATTCATGAATTTGTATTTGATACTGCTCCGGGTCATCAGTACATAGAAATACCGCGAAACGTTATTTACTTTCCAGTGAACAAAAATATAATTTCATCTATATCTGTTAGGATTGTTGATCAGTTTGGTTATTGCGTTAACTTTGGTGCCGAATTTAATATTCAACTACGTCTTCATTTAAGAAAAACAAAATGATACTATATTATAAAAACACTCCTGTGAAAATGAAACATCTTATTCCTTCTACGATCACTAAGGTGCATAGACGTAAGAAAAAAGCTAAGAAAGTAACTGAAGCAAATAAAGAGAAAAAAGTTAAGAAATTGACTGAAGGAAATAAAGGTTTTCTTAGAGCCCTAGGTTTTAAATTATGAATATACTACAGATAACTGAATTACCGCACTTCGATAGTTCGATCGAAAGTTATGAAATCCATTCATATAATCCCTACAATAATAGCTTCAGAGAAAACGATGAAATCAGAATCCCCATACATCAGCAAGACATATATGTCCTACCATCAGCCAGTTCAATTTACATCGAAGGTGAAGCAAAGCTGTTCGGCAAAGATGGGAAACCGATCAAGAAAACTGTTGCGTTCACTAATAACCCTGTTATGTCTTTGTTTCAAGACATCAGGTACGAAATGAATGGTATTGAAATAGATCGTATAAAAAATTCTGGAATAACGTCAACAATAAAATCATACGTGTCAATGAATGAAGGAGAAAATAAAGTTGCAGCCTTATGGGGTTGGAATATGGATGGATTTAAAAGTGCCGGTCATTTTAGTGCTATCCTATATATACCTCTAAATAAGATTTTAGGGTTTGCGGAGGATTACAATAAAATTGTGATAAATTGTAAACATGAACTTATACTAAATAGAAGTAACTCTAACTTAAACAGCATCATATTAACTGATGACATTGCTAATTTTCAAATAGATGTGCAAAGAATACAATGGCGTATACCACACATAAAAGTGTCAGACCGGGAACGACTGGCTCTTCTAAAACATTTAGAAAGAGATAAACCTATTCAAATGGCGTTTAGAAATTGGGATTTATACGAGTATCCATTACTTCCTAAAACCACTAAGCATTCTTGGTCAGTTAAGACTGCATCTCAATTAGAGAAACCACGATATGTTATTTTTTGCTTACAAACTAATAGAAAAAATAGTAAAACCGAAGACAGTTCGTTGTTCGATCATTGTGGAGTAACAAATATAACACTATTTTTGAATTCACAGTATTATCCGTACGAACCTTTAGGCTTAAAATTTAGTGAAAACAATTATAATATATTATACGAGATGTATGTGAAATTTCGTCAGTCGTATTATAACTGTCCTGCGGACCCGTTACTTGATATAACCGATTTCAAGGAACCCGCGGTTTTGCCTGAGTGGTAAATTGATAAAAGTAACCTATGTCCTTCCCCAGGCTTTAGACTATTCATCACAAACAGCTCAGCAGATTAGCCGTGAAACATACATATATACACAGATAGATACACGGACAGACAGACAGAGTTACTTTCGCTTTTATAATGTCAGGTAGGGATTGGTATGCATATATTTATTATTGAAGAGGATTAGTTAAGATTTAGATAATAGCGGTTTTACTTGTCGTACGGTAGCAGCAAATAATAAAAACTGAAAGAATTTGATTAAAGTATATAAGTAAGTAATTATCGATATGTTTTGACGGTTGTACTTACTGCAATAAACTTCTGTAAACTATGTTAAATGATTTGTTTTGTTCAGCGAAAACATGAAGATTTTGTGACTTAGACACACGTGAGCAAGCTACGTAGAGCTGACCGTGGGAAAAACATGGCGTGCCCAAATGTATCCCTGCTACCTTTAAAGTTTGACCTTGTGATTTATTGATCGTCATCGAAAATGCAACCTTTAATGGGAACTGCAGACGTTTAAAATTAAAGGGTAAGTTATTGGGTATTATTGGGATGCGTGGTATAAGCACATTGTCTCCCTTAGCTTCTCCAGTTAAAATTGTGGCCTTCACAATATGCCTCCCTAGTTCAGTGACCCGCAATCTAGTACCGTTGCATAATCTCGGTGCGTCCAAGTTGCGCATTAACAAAACGGGTATACCTACCTTTAATTCAAGCTTATGGGATGGCACCCCGGATAGCTCCAAAGAGTTTAGAAACTCCACTGGGTAGCTCGTACAGTCATCGGATGACATGACTGTGTCAATGGAATTGTAAATCGTTGTATCGCTAGTTATTGCGTCCAATATTTTTTAATAATTTCAATAAGAGGTAATTTAAAGACTGAATGTGCCGTCCGTCCACCGCTTAGCAATGTTGCAGCGATTCCAGAGGAAGCCACAGCTAATGCAACATTATGGTCCCTGCGAATTTTTGCTAAAAGCAAATTAAGCAAAAAAGTTTTGCCGGTACCACCCGGGGCATCAAGGAAAAAAAGCCCACCTTCACCACTCTCAATTCGCCGTAATATTTTGAGATAAATCTCTTTTTGCTCGGGTAGCAGACGTGGCTCAGTTTCGCACACGTGAGCGTCTAATATGGTGGTATCGTAGCTTAGCTCTCTGATTAAATCATTTGACAGCTCTCCTCTACGCTGTGGTGTGGGCATACCAAAATCGGATAATTTCTTTCCGGAAATTGTAATTATTTTGTCCTCGATAAGTCCTAATGCCTCATTGAAACAAAGATCATCGTTGACTTGGTCAATTCTTTCAAGTCTGTGCAAGATATCCTCTGATAACGCAGTTTTGTACTTGTCCCATAGTTGCAGAGGATTGGATAAACCGCAAGTGCATAGCAATATGGCAAATAGCTCTCTAACTTGCGCTGGTGAGCGACACAGCACGGCCTCCTCTATGGTGGCGTCCCAGTGGTTGTCATCTTCCAACAACCCCATCTTCTCACACACCTGTCGAAACGTTGCACATTCTTGGCCATCAACTTTTTTTAAATCTAGGAAGTCGGTGGGACCCCTTATTACATTCAGCAGCATTCGCAAACAATAGCATTCAAAATTGCTAACGTGCACAGTGTAAATGCGGCCAAGAGCGTCCCCTGCCTTCACACCTGGCCAGCCGTCGACAGGTGTTCCTTGTAAGCGACGTTTCCATTCCTTTCGTGCCACATTCCATGTATAGTAGCGAGGTACGTCAACGTAAAGTAATGTTTTTGCAAACGCGTCATTTTGGCACAACAGGAAAAATGCAGTTAGTGTCGTTTTAGGTGGTGATGCTAATCTCTCTCTAAAATTACTTTCAGTGAAGTAAACCCTCTCACCATTGGGTAAATGAATCGCGAGGTGAGTGACTGTTGGGTGTCTCTCGTGCAGAGGTAGAGCCAAGATCCGCCACGTTGCTTCGTTGCTACTAACATATCGGCCAGCTCTAAATGTTTGCACCTCATCCCTCGGGTCAATGTTTACATTCCCTTGCTGGCGGATGTTAAAAATAGCCTGGTCACTACCTTTGTTAATATATTTACATATATATTTTATCGCCTGTACTGTATTACAAAACTCTACATTTATATGGGAATTAAAAATTTTAGACAGGAGGGGAGAATATGGGACCACCCAACTATTGTCCACCAATATTTCCTGTGTTCCTCCTCGGATTTTTAGAGTCGTCGTGCGTCCACCGTCCTCTGGTGCCCTGCGCCTGTACAGAGGATAGCCTTTGTCGTTTGTTTGAGTATCTTTTAAAAGCTTCCTCGGATATTTTTTTGTACATTTTCCTTCTTTCATGCACGGTGATGATGGATTTAGTGCATCACAGGGCCCGTGAATCATATTCTTTGTCACCGTATCATAGAGCTTTTGATCGGTTTCAGGGTTTGGTATCTCAGCGCGTATGACTTCGTCAATTTGGTTGGGACGCAATTTTTCCTTTAACCACAGCAGTAAGTGCACGTGAGGCAAACCTCGTTTTTGCCACTCGATCGAGTACATGAAGCACTGCATGTCACCAAATATTTTACCTTTTATAAGCAGAGCAACCAACTTCTGTACTTTTATTTTAAATACTCTGGCTGTTAAGTCATGCCTGTCGGTTGAATTTTGACCAGGCATAAGCTCTTTAGTGATTTCTGGCCAGGAGGGGTTACATGTCATTGTAATAAATAAGTCAGGCCTCCCGTAATTACACACGTATGCGAACGCATCCTGTGTGTATTCGTGAAGATATCTTGGGCTATTCACAAATGATGACGGGAGAATCACCATCTGACCCAAGTTATTTGGATCCAACTCCGCATCATTCCTTATCGCATCTTGTAAGTGAATGTAGTTATCTGCGCGGAGTTTTTTTTGATTTAAAGAAATAAACCTTAAGCGCTCACTCTCCATCTTCACATACATGTCTACCAAAAACTGATGAAGGAGGAGCCTACACCTAAGCAGTAAATTAAAATCACCGCGACGTATCATCAAGTGATAAGCATAAAAATCTTTGCAGGATACTTTTTTGTTTGGCATGGGGCGTTTGGTAACTGAATTAATCTGAGGAATGTTAATACTGTACCCTTCTTGTCCTTTCCAAAAAATAATTGGGTACTTGAGAGCGTCATAAAATCTGTGTGTGTCGGGAACCCTAGTGAGCATGCCATCGTGCGCCTGTACAATGATGTCCCGAGACGTAGTTTGTTCACTACTAACTATTACGGCAGCTATTTGATTTGTGGTCGGGACATTGAACCGTCTCTCATGTTGACCACGTGGTACACGGTCTGGGTGGATCACTACTTTAAAATTATTGTCATTTGCAATTCTGTCTCTAGCCGTTTTAAATTCATGCACCAAAATATTGTGATCGTGAAGTACTCGTTGTAATTTTTTAACAATGCTTCTTTCTACGTCTTGCACATACTCGGTACGCCTATTGACTTGTGCTTCTTCATCACCCATGAAATAAACTTGTAAAAATTGTGGTTGCATACTGGCCGCAGGAAGCAAAGAACCGATTCGATGGTATACTTGTCCTTGTACTGTGAAGGTCGGGCAAAATCCTGGCATTGAGACAATTTTATCCGCTCCAAAAGAAGTCATATGAAAACACGTATTGTATTTTCTTATATTTCTAAGGAAACGGCGAGACTCATCTGTTTCATTAGAGAAAAGTTCTCTCAAAGGTTCAACTGGCTCGTCTATAGAAGGAATGGCTACTTTTCCGCCCGAACAACACATACCTTCTGCTTCCTCTTTCCATTTCAGAGCTCCGCAAAATTTGCAATCTTTGCTCATCGCTTCTATTTTTATAAGCTTGTGACTTTCATAATCAAGAGTCTCGTCATACTCAAATGCAGCTTTATCAAACACCCCCCACGTGTTTCTTGAGAATGTTTGACGTCGCTGTGCTGCCCTTTCAGCAACAGCGAGTCTGCGAGATTCAGCCGCTTCAAAGGTTTCTGTGGCTCTTTGAGACGCCATATAAGCCGCTTGCTGCTGACGTCGAGCTTGTGTCTGTTCTGGTGTCTCTGCAGCTCGTTGAGAACTCAGATACTCAGCGTGTTGTTGATGCCGATCTTGGGACTGTTCTGGTGTCTCCGCAGCTCGTTGAGACACCAGATACTCAGCATGCTGTTGTCGTCGAGCTTGGGACTCTTCAGGATTCTCAGCAGCTCGTTGAGATGCCAGATACTCAGCGTGTTGTTGACGCCGATCTTGGGACTGTTCTGGTGTCTCCGCAGCTCGTTGAGATGCCAGATACTCAGCGTGTTGTTGACGCCGATCTTGGGACTGTTCTGGTGTCTCCGCAGCTCGTTGAGATGCCAGATACTCAGCTTGTTGTTGACGCCGATCTTGGGACTGTTCTGGTGTCTCCGCAGCTCGTTGAGATGCCAGATACTCAGCGTGTTGTTGACGCCGATCTTGGGACTGTTCTGGTGTCTCAGTAGCTCTGTGTGCTGCCTCACGCACCACCTGCTCAGACCTTCGCAACTCAGCTTGTTGAGAAGTCTCGTTATTTCTAGCTATTTTCATAGCTCGAGCTTTATTAGAGCTTTGGGAAATATTAGACTTACGCTTTCGCGGCATTATTGCAAGTACTATTTAAAAAAAAACACAAAAAGGTGGTAGGAAAAAAAAAACTGTCTTTTTACTACTTTCAACCTATACCTAAACCTAACCGTTATTCTCAAATTAAAAAACAAAAAAAAAAAAAATCTTTAACTAAATAACCAACCAAAAAAAAACAATTCTTATTAAAATAGAAACGAATCTTTATTATAAAAATACTACCTAAAAAATTATAAATCGCTTCCGAGTCGAATCCACTGTGAAAAAATCGCAGAATTTACACAACCGTCAATGACGTCTGCCCTCACGCGTCTGCCCGCGTTCGGGTCGCGCACTCGGCGATAGCGCGTCATTGCCTATCCCGCCCCTCCATCCTCGTTCTGCGCGCCCGCCGTCGACTCATCGCAGGTCATTCTTATCGTTCTAACTTTTAAAATATTAGTCCAAATTACTTAGTGTAAAAGACAAATTTTATCTACATTAAATACCGAAAGCGATGAAGGTATTTATTTTGATACGAATTAACTAAATACTCTAAAATATGCACCGTAAAAAAAGTATTCAATTTAAATGTATTTATAGCTCACTATTTTGGCTATAATGGCTTCCACATAAAAGGTAGATATATGCTGTCGCGGACTTTTATTTAGAACTCTTTAAGACAAACAACCCCACACTACATTCTTTTCATGTAACTCCAGCGGTTTAGGCAGCGCACGCAAAGATAGATCTCAGAGGGCAGGAATTTTTCCGACTTACTTGATACTTATCGTTATATTATGGCTAAATCACATAAAATCTTCATAAATTGTAGCCTATGTGTTATTCTGATATATAAGCCACATTACTGTAAAGTTTCATTAAAATCCGTTCGGTAGTTTTTGCGTGAAAGAGTAACAAACATCCATACATCCATCCATCCATCCTCACAAACTTTCGCATTTATAATATTAGTAGGACTTATCTGAATTGTGTCATCATCAGCCTATAACGTTCCCACTGCTGGGACACAGGCCTCCTCTCAGTGAGAGGGAGTGGGCCGTAATCCACCATGTGGGCCCAGTGCGGGTTGATAGATGCCACATGTCTTCGAATTTTTGGTTCTAGGACATGCCGGTTTCCTCACGATGTTTTCCTTCACCGTTTTGAGAGCAGTGGTGAAGATAATTTACACAAAGTAAAGCGCCTGGCTGGGTTTGAATTCACGATCTCCGCGACTCGTAAGTCGCGGCCGTTACCACTTGGCCACCACTGCTCTGAATTGTGTATCTTTGTCGAATCTGACCAATGTAAAATAATTTATGTATAATGTGGTGAGAAATAAAGTGATTGATTTTGTGTAATTTTCCACGCTTTAGAATTTTTTTGATCTCTACTACCTACGCGTGTATATTATTCACAATATTTATTTCATGCTAATGAGTATCGATATGTAAATCTGATGTTATAAGAGAATTTGAACCAATTTTGTGTTGCTACGCAGGGTTTTCTGACTCACAAGTATATAAGAATCTAGCTGCTGCCCGCGGCTTTGCCCGTGTGGATGTCAGGAATTATCCCACGGCACGTGCTACCGGGACAAAAGTTGGCCTTTGTTAAAAAAAATATTTTGAATTACAAACAGACACTTTTTCATAAAAATAATTACTTGTAATTGGCTACAGATTAAATTGCGAAACTAATAACTCAAAATATTTCTAAATGATGATCTAATGTTCATCATAACATGGTGCAATCATAACCAACAGTATTAGTTCGTTAGAATTTACAACAGGTTTTAAATCTAATGAACATAATGTAGCGAATATGTACCTAATTATATAATCAATCAATGTATGTCCCATCGTTAATGTAGAACTACTCGATAGGTTGATTAAACGGCTTATTCCCATGCGCTCCATAATCTTATTCCCGGCGTCTCCAAGTTAAAAAGCAATATAATAATATTAAATACAGGATAAGTTTTTATCCAGTGCGCAAACTGTAACCATGAATTCAGCATATAATATCATCCTAGAACCTCAGCGCAGAAATGTTTGTAGAACCGACGAAAAATTTCTGTGCTGGTCTACAATGCTATGCTGAATTCATGGTTAAAGTATGCGCACTTAATAAAAACTGTTCCTGTATAATCTTTCCCATGAGCTCCAAAATTTTTAAAGTACTAATTGCACAAAAAATATATATTTACAATAAAATTAATTTATGATTCAATAAACAAACAAAGTAATCCGACAATGTCGAACTTCCCGTTCCCAAGATGGACCTACAATAGCAAAATAGAATAGTCGACCTTGCACCCTTGCAATTTTTACATGTTCATACGGGCTACTGAGGGAACACGGGTGGGTTTTAGTCAGTAAAAGTCTGACACGCCCTCCTGCTCCACCCAGAGTGGGAGAAGTTATTTGACGATTACCCACTCAAAAAAAAAAACCCAATTCATAGAACTATTCAATCAAAAATGGGAAATATACACGAAAAAGAAGAAAAAGTTCATTTTGTCATACATTTTTCATGTCAGCTAGAAAATGCTCGCTCGAAGTACCAGGTTGTCATAACTCACGGGAAAAGTACTCAAAAGACTAGCAGCGTTGCCACGTTGTATGGTAATGCTGTTAGGTGTACTCTTACCGAGTTATGACAAACAGAGCGAGAGGGCATGGGGAGCCGTCACCTCCTTCAGCGAAGCAGTAATGCTCGCGAAGAGGGAGGCGGCGCACGTGAGGGAGAGGCAGCATATGCGCCCTCGCGACCCTAGCCGCCGCAGGATACGGAGACGCCCTGGGCGTCGGGAATCCCAGGCCGATTTCCGGCCACCGTAGGCATGAGCTTGCGGACGGCGAGTAATGGGTAGCTCGCTGTCCGGTAAGGACCAAGCCCAAGTCGACGGCGCGTTGTGTTCCACGCGCGCCTCAAAGAGATGTCAGCACAAAAATGATGGGGCCTGCAAGGGCCGATGCCTGTCAGGGGTGCGGGTTCGTTTGAAAGAAATTGTTTGGAGAACAATAGATTTGGAGCTCCTGGGAATAAGCCGATTAAACACGTGATTATGTACAGTCACGGACTTTAATTGATGAGCCACTTGCCACAGTTCCTATTTTAGCCGTGTAATACAAATCGGGTTTAGTCGGCTATACTCGTATATATTAGGTCTTTACCTATGAAATTGCCGTTCTGCAGTACTGGCCATTTCAAATCAAAATAATTTTTGTTTGGCTAAGAATTCTAATTTCAAATTAATTTTATTTTAAAAACATGGATTTTTTTTTCTAAAAGTAGTCATTTCTTTATTGATTAGTGTTACATTTTCATCGCATTTCAATCTTTTTCGTCATCATGGATACGTTAAAAATTCGAGTAATTATGGAATATGAGTACCGTCGTGGCAGCAACGCGGCACAAGCGGCACGCAACATCAACGACGTTTACGGAGCTAACACTACAAACCAACGCACCACCTGTTATTGGTTTGCTCGCTTCCGTTCTGGAAATTTCGACCTGAAAAATGAACCTCGCGGTCGTCCGAAGACTTTGGTCGACAATGACGAATTAAAGGCGATTGTGGAAGCTGATGATACACAATCTACGGCTGAATTAGCAGCAGCTTTCGACGTTAGCGTCAAAACAATATTGGTCCATTTGCGTCAAATTGGCAAGGTAAAAAAGCTTGACAAATGGGTGCCCCACGAACTCAATGATCGCCAGCGCGAAGTACGCGTCGAGACGTGCCTTGCACTGCTCAACAGACACACAAATGAAGGAATTTTGAACCGCATTGTTACCTGCGATGAAAAATGGATTCTGTTTGATAACCGTAAGCGCTCAGCAAGTTGGTTGGATCCTGGTTCAGCACCTAAACAATGCCCTAAACGAAAACTTACCCCTAGAAAAGTGATGGTCACTGTTTGGTGGTCTAGCGCCGGTGTGATTCATCACAGCTTCTTACCAAACGGGGTGAGCATTACTGCAGATGTGTACTGTGAAGAACTGAACACAATGATGGAGAAGCTGGCGCATCTCCAACCAGCATTGGTCAATCGCTCGTCTCCGCTGCTCCTGCACGACAACGCGCGACCTCATACTGCACAGCAGACGGTCTCCAAGTTGCAAGAACTGGGGTTGGAAGCTCTCCGTCATCCGCCCTACTCACCAGACCTTGCGCCTACAGACTACTACTTTTTCCAGAATTTGGATAACTTCTTGGCGGGAAAAAAATTTAATACCCGAGAGGCAGTACAAAATGTCTTTGAAGAATTTGTTGCCTCCCGTCCAGCTGATTTCTTTAAGAAGGGCATCAATAAACTGCCACTGCGATGGCAAAGATGCATTGATTGCATGGGTGATTACTTCGATTAATACAAATAAAAAATTCATGAAAAAAATTCGTTTAAATTTTTTCATACAAAACGGCAATTTCATAGGTAAAGACCTATTATTCCACAGTGACAACCCAAAGTCAACCAATTGCCGGGCTAGCAACCGTAACCTAGCGACAATTGTTTTAGCGTAGTGATAGTAACGTTAGCGTACGGAGAAATATTATGATTGGTCATTTCGACATCGGAAAAACTGATATCCACGATTTTATCCAAACGCGTAGCGCCCAAGATAACGTTCATGACAATCATGATAACTGTTGCACATAAACATAAATAACACCTAACTGCCGCCATCTTGGAACAATTGATCACGAATTTTATTTACTATTTCTGTTTTGTAGTTGACATTTCAACTGTCACTGGCTTTGGATAGATTTTCAGAAATAACGAGTATTTAGTGAGCTCTAATTCAAAGGAGGTCAGTATCAAATAGATTGATAAACGTATGCAACAGTGTATTGACGTAACATTCATTGACAAGTTATTAGTCAACCTTCAACCTCTATGAATAAGACTATCTCCGATTTCATCTTGTTTCTGTAATCTCGTGAGTGTATAAAACTGCAAAATTGGAAAGTTTAAAAGTGGCTCATCAATTAAAGTCCGGGACTGTACATACCTACATATTACACAAGGAGACCCATACTGAGCAGCAAGTGGAACAAAACTGCTAATGATGACGATGATGATGACATACAGGGTGGCAGGTACATTGCAACACACACCATGACACCACGGCTTGTGTTCATGATTTTGAACCTTGTTTTTCTTTAATACCATACGTAATATGTCATGTCATATCACGTGGGTAATTTAAAAAAAAGCGGACAAAGTGTACGTCAGACCAACTGGTCTGACGTACATTCTGTCCGCGTAACAGATTTTTTTATAACCGGTCATACATTTCTAAGCTAGAATATAATATAAGCTAGAATATAATCATGTGCTGTATCAATGGTTTCAGTTTGTGCGTCGATGTCCTTGCCACCCTGTTTAACAATGCCAAAGTATTTATCAATATCATACACGTGTGTGCACAATAAACACTTACCAAGTTCAGAATGAAGCCTTTTCATTGCATCAAGTTAGGCTGTCTGACGTAGACATTTACGTCGAAACATTGAGACAAAACTTAGTTTCAGACATAACGGGTTGACTCCCACATTTGGCGTATTTACCAAGATATATGATAGCAGTTTATATGCCCTGCGTACACGCCATCCATTATAATTTGTAGTGAGCACGTGAAGCAGTGACGGAGGCCCTGTATCTTGCGTTACTGCCCTAAATGATCCTTAGGCCTTTTAAAGTATCTCATTTAGGCATCCTCTGAGCTGTGTAATACTTTGTATTGCTACTATAAATTATTGGAGGGTGATCGCGAACCGTCGTCACGTATTGAATAAGCGTGATAGAGCAGTGGTGGCCCAGTGGTAACGGCCGCAACTTACGAGTTGTAGGTCATGCGTTCGAACCCAGCCAGGCGCATTACTTTGTGTAAATAATTTCATCACCACTGCTCTCAAACGGTGAAGGAAAACATCGTGAGGAAACCGGCATGTCCTAGAAGCAAAAATTCGAAGACATGTGACATCTACCAACCCGCACTGGGCCCACGTGGTGGATTACGGCCCACTCCCTCTCACTGAGAGGAGGCCTGTGTCCCAGCAGTGGGAACGTTATAGTCTGAGTACGTACGTACGTAAGATGCCTGTAGAAATAAGGCTTGTATGTATATTTACCAAAGAAATATTTGGCTTGATCTGATAGGAACAAGATGTACTGTTACATCTTTGTATGTCTCATGGTATAAAAAAAACACTCCGGTAGTGCCGATGGAGGTGAACCCTTGAACAATTACGTGAGTATTGTTTTGAATCGTCAATACAGGATTTCACAATATTCCTAATCATAATTTTGGTAATATCTTCTAATCGGGTTTTCCGATTTTCATAATTCCTATTTGAATATTAGTTCTGGACCTAAACCTGGACCTAAATCTTAAAGACTTAAATTATTGAAATACCTCTACTAAAAAACAGAGGTATCGGTAACGGTGTTGCGAGTCCAACTGTTTTTTTCCATCTCAAAAAATGTCCAACGCGCCTAAAAAACTTTTCACTTCAATAATATACTTCGCCAGGTATGCATTAAGAGCAGTGGTGGCCCAGTGTTAAAAGCTGCGACTTCCGATTTGTAGGTAGTGAGTTCATACCCAGACAAGCGCTGTACTTTATGTAAATTACTTAATCATCACTACTCTCAAAATGGTGAAGGAAAACATCGTGAGGAGATCGGCATGTCCTAGAGACCAAATCGAAAGACATGTGACATCTACCAACCCGCACTGGGCCCGCGTGGTGGATTACGGCCCACCGCCTCTCACAGCGAGGAGGCTTGTGTCCCAGCAGTGGGAAAGTTATAGACAGATTAAGTAGTTTTTTTTTTGGTGTGGGAAATCATCAAATAACTTCTCCCGCTCTGGGTGGAGCAGGAGGGCGTGTCAGACTTTTACTGACTAAAACCTACCCGAGTTCCCTCATTAGCCTGTGTACCAGGGGCCACGGTATATCTTTCGAACAACCCGCAACCCTGGCAGAGGCTGATGAAGATAGGTGGGTATAGCATTCTGAGACACAGTGGGCACGTGGTCGACACACGTCTACGTCATCACGCTGTGTTACCAGTAGTATGTGATAATAAATACTTAATTTTGCATGTCGTAATTATATTCCGCGTTCAACATTGGCAATCACCCAGTGCTGGGCACGCCACGATTGCGGCGGTAAGTCCCCTCTTTGAGGAGTGGTTTGAGAGGCGGCATGGCGTCCTCACCTTCCGCCTGACGCAGGTCCTCACCGGACACGGTTGTTTCGGGAGGTTCCTGTTTCGGATAGGGCGGGAGGAAACGCCCGGGTGTTTCCACTGCGAAGATCGCCCTTAGGACACGGTGGAGCACACGGTGGCGGTCTGCCCTGCTTGGGCGGAGCACCGCCGTGTCCTCGTGGAGGCGATCGGCGGCGGCGATCTCTCGCGTCCGGCCCTGGTCCAGGCCATGGTACGGAGCGAGAGGGCATGGGGAGCCGTCACCTCCTTCAGCGAAGCAGTGATGCTCGCGAAGAGGGAGGCGGCGCACGTGAGGGAGAGGCAGCATATGCGCCCTCGCGACCCCAGCCGCCGCAGGATACGGAGACGCCCTGGGCGTCGGGAATCCCAGGCCGATTTCCGGCCACCGTAGGCATGGGCTTGCGGACGGCGAGTAATGGGTAGCTCGCTGTCCGGTAAGGACCAAGCCCAAGTCGACGGCGCGTTGTGTTCCACGCGCGCCTCAAAGAGATGTCAGCACAAATAGTGATGGGACCCGCAAGGGTCGATGCCTGCCAGGGGTGCGGGTTTGTTCGAAAGAGACACCACAGCCCCTGGCTTAAGGGCTACTGAAGGAACACGGGTGGGTTTTAGTCAGTAAAAGTCTGACACGCCCTCCTGCTCCACCCAGAGCGGGAGAAGTTATTTGATGATTTCCCACCCAAAAAAAAAAAAAAAAAAAAAAACATTGGCAATCAACATGCACATACAGCAATCGCAATTTTGCATTTAACATTGTTGTAATAGCCAAAATACAGCGTCAGCCGGTATTCATAGCCTCAGACTAAACCGACTAGAGATAGTAAGTGAAATACAATCTATGCCCGTTATCGAATATGTGGAGAGCTGTAGAAGGCCGAGATGTACGAGGCTTACGTTCACCCATGTACCAATACACACAAGCTTTGTCGGGCCCATCATTGGAAATGGAGATTAACAGTTACTTGCGATCCTCCAAATACAATTAAGTGGAAACAAACGAGAAGCAAGTCCTATGTATTATGGATTAAACCACACGGAATTGGGTTGTTAGTTTGTTTTACGCTTAAGTTTGTTTTGTTACAAGTGATTTAGGTTTGTTCTAAGTACTCTTATTCAAATTTAAATAGTTAGTATCGTTTACAATTTTCTTCGAATATCGTCTGGCTTTAAGTGAATGATTAGTCTCATTATTATCTCAGGGGGACGTACCATTGGGATAAAAAGTATCCTATGTATTAAGTAAGGTTATAAATTATCTGGGTGCCAAATTTCATCCAAATCCGTTCAGCCGTTTTGCGTGATTCTCTATGCATTTTACCACCATACTGCGATCGCCAACCCGCCTGCGATCACCAACCCGCCTGCCAAGCGTGGCGATTATGGCAAAACCCCCCATTCTGGGGGAGGCCTATGTCCAGCAGTGGACGTCTTTCGGCTGAAATGATGATGATGAAGATTGAGTAACAAACATCTAAACATATCATTTGTAATTTTAGTAGGATTGATGTTCTAGCTAAGTGACTAATCAAAATATATACTACTAGCTTTTACCAGCGGCTTCGCTCGCGTGGAACTTTCATCCCCTATTTAACTCCCTTAGGGGTTGAATTTCGAAAAATCCTTCCTTATTTCTTGTCCACATTATAAAGGGAACCTCTGTGCAAAATTTCCGCTTTCTAGGTCCAAGGGTTTGGGCTGGGCGTTGATGAGTCAGTCAGTCAGGACTTTTCTTTTTATTTATGTAGATAAGTTAACTATACAACACTAAAACAAAAAAAAAGCAAATCGAAGCATATTCCCAATTAAAAACTACTCGCGTAATGAAGACAACAGTCAGAGTGAGGTGGTTATTTTGTTTGAAATTTATTTGTGTTGTAGTCTAGTGACATTGTCAAAGCTGCCTAGTTGTCTACCGGAGCCCTGCGGGTGCCTGCCGCTGCCTGTCCTTGCCTGCCGCTTGCCCGGTGTGACTGACACTCGTAATTATGCGCCCCTGACGCCGCCGGCTTCCCGACAAACTTTTAATTGAACCGATGAAACAGTTTTTGACTCTCTATTTTATGAAATTGTTAGCGGAAAACTTTTTACAATATTAATACTATGTATATTGTATATGATTGACTCTGTTACTAAGTACATAGGTGTGGGGAATTAAGTAGTGTTTAATTAAAAAGTTAAAAAGTTTTGCTCGTACTTTTATCAACAACGGATCTCTAGTCAATGAGTGTGTTTGATAACGTGTTTATAGAATGTTTTCTTAGTAAATGAGATAACTGACACTGACTTTGGCAAAGGAATCTGTGTCTCTAAAAACTTGTCTTATGAGAGATATAAAGCTTACTACTGCTTGCGGCTTCGCTCGAGTGGTTGTTGGAAATAATCAGATCAGCCGTTTCGGAGATTAGCCGGAACAAACAGAAAGATAGCATTTTAATACTCAACTGAACAACTGTTCCTGTGTGTGTTGTTGTTCCTCAACTATTCCTGTGTTTGTGTTGTTTTGCTATGTGATCAAATTTCATATGCATTTAGCAATATGCTGTAGTTTTGAGATTACAAGTGCAAAATAACTTTAATTTCGGAAGGCGGTGACAAATAATTAAAATACACATCCAAAGTCACCAACTTCCGAAATTAAAGTTATTTTGCACCTTGTAGTGTTTTTTTGGAAGTCGGTTGTTATTTTTTTGAAAAAGTTTTTATTTTTCACTTTTTAGTTACTCACCAATTCGAAATTTCATCATCCTTGGCGTCAAAACAATGCATATTTATGCGATAGCAACATTCGCGGTTGATTTGAAGAGTTCCGTTGTCTGTCTCCGAAACGCATCATCAGATCTATATGAAATTTCAATGGGACCATTTCGGAGTAAACCCCTTTCGAACAAAAAAAGAATTTTGCTAATCCGTTTATATACGACGGAGTTATGCCCGAACATACATAAAAAAAAAAAAAAATATAAACATGTTATGTTTAGATAAAAAAATACTAAGACTACTATTTAGGAGTGAAATTCAATTTCAAACGTTTTGTTCCGTCTCTACTTGATGGAAATAATTTCGAATAAGGTTTCAAATGTCTAATACCGTATTTAGGAGAAAAGTAAAAAAAAAAACTAAAATAAAATCAAAGCAACCTTTTTCGTGGAGATATGTAAATTGTTTGTTGTTTAGGCAGAAGCCACGCGAATCTGCTCACGGAATAAGTTATCCTTTCGCTAAATATGGCCTCCCCTATTGTTGAATTTCGCCTAAACGTTTAGGCTACGTTTTATTTAACTTTTGTCTAGGATATTTGTGGCAAGGTCTTTTGGTCATATTTGGTAAAATAAATTATACATGACATTGTTCGCCACCAAAATTGACTTAAATTTTCATACTAAGTATTTATTTTCAGAAATTGTCAAAGCAAAATAAAATTATTTGATAAAATTACCGAGCATCAATATGACATAAAAAGGAAACATTACGAAATCAATTTACTTAATAACGTTCTAAGAAAAACGTCTCGAATAAATTAATACTTTTGAAGCTTTTAACTAACATTAAGGTCGCCGCTCGCTCCTTCCATCTAAGGTTTGGATCCTTTCCAAATGACGTACTTTAAAAACATGGTAGTCAACGTCAAATATAATGTTTTCGTAAATTTCATACATATACATACAAAAAGTTATGCCTTCTTCTTCTTACGTATATAAGAAAAACTTAAAAATTAAAACTAAACAATGTTTTCACTGCGTAATTTTATGTGAGATTGTGTCTGTATGGAAGGATTGTGTATGTTTTGTGCATGGTGTATACGTGTGTGTGTGTGGTGTGTGTGCGTGTGTGTGACTTCGTCTACGTTGCGAACACACGCCAACACACGCCGGTTCTGAACATTACCAATAAGGTCATTAGAGGCCATCCATAAATTACGTCACACGTTGTAGGGGTGGGAGGGGGTCAACGAAATGTGACATTATGTGACAAGGGCCATCAAAAGCTTTGTGACGTTACATGTTAAAATCACCATTAAGTGTCCGAATTATTTGACTTTATGTTAATTTATTAAAGATTATTTTTGATTTAAAAAAATAATGGAAAAACTGCTGTATTCATTTAATTATGTAATACTTCTAAATACAAAATTGAAAAATATGTGACGTCACACAAGGGGGTAGGGGGTTTCGCAAGTGTGACCACATGTGACAAAGACGGGGTGGGGGTCAAAAAACCATAAAATTTGTGTGATGTAATTTATGGATGGCCCCTTATGTGCCTTCCTAGGGCATCTGCCGTATCTTCTCACCTCTGCCTTGTGAATCCTAATGGTTAGTAGCCTTTCATCCATTCTCCCAACCTTCTAAGCATACTCTTCTACACATATAGATAAATAAAATTGGAGTGTCTGTTTGTAATATTAAAATAACATATTTCATAACACGGTACATATACCAAAACAAAATATTTTTCATTTTTTGTCTGTCTGTCTGTCTGTTTCTTCCGGCTAATCTCTGAAACGCTTGGACCGATTTTTAGGCTACTTTTAGTTTAGAAATTTCATTTATTTTATTAATATCTAAATAAATAATGTAAAAATAACTATTCCAAGCGGACGGCAAGCGGAAGTCGCGGGCACAGCTAGTTTTAAAACAAAAATCGTCACTTGTTTGTTGGTAAGCTAACATGCGGGTCAGAGTCAGACATAACATAAGTACAGTATATTTACGACTGGGACCAAGTGTTCCCACTCCTGCACCAATCCAATTTGTACAAAACTGCTGTATAATCAAGTCGTTTAAATTCACATTCACCAAAAAATACAACCCTGTATTTCTATTCGTGTATTCTGTTACTGTTAACTGCGGTTGAATATTTTTGCATAATTATAGCTTTCTGACCAAAACACGTAACTATCGTTCACGTTTTTATTCCCCTGGGTTACAAGTTGAGTTAAAAGTCTGCACAAACACCGAATTTTTTATTGATATTAACGCCTGACTTTTTAAACCGCATTGAATATTCGCGTTTTTGTGCAGTCTTTGATTACTCCGTGCAGCATAAACTTTCCTATGTCAAGTTGATTTGCCGAACAATTTACTTCTATACAATTTTCACACAACATTG
This sequence comes from Polymixis flavicincta, assembly GCA_949987655.1. Taxonomy (NCBI): domain Eukaryota; kingdom Metazoa; phylum Arthropoda; class Insecta; order Lepidoptera; family Noctuidae; genus Polymixis; species Polymixis flavicincta. The sequence continues at coordinate 15,515,853 of OX465193.1, read as the reverse complement.
TTGAACGTTGAACCGAAACTAAAGTCTCAAGGGGCGAATATATTCAAAGTTGCCGACGAGCCGCTATTTTGTGTTGCAAAAAGATCTAATGGAATTTAAGCTTAGTTGATAACAGACCATTAACGCGTTGACACACGTCACGACATCGCCACTCTGAAAGAAGAGACGTCTATTAAATGAATTTCAAAACTGTCAGCGTGTTCTCGAATCCCGACTCCCGACGGTGTCGGCCGAGGTTTACTGCCAAAGAGCCGACGATATGACGTGTCACGTGAGCGTGAGCTTATTGTCATTTATCGGGTGCAATTCCATCTGAGAATGATTGAGTTTTAAACAGAAAATTCCAATTTCGTTTTACTGAAATTAATCTCTCGTTCAACGGATTTCATATAATCTTACAGTAAAATCGTGTATCATCTCATCACAGGCTATTGCGTTGCTGTGGAGCGATGTGTCGCCACACGGATAATCAAGGCCGGCTGCTAATGAACATCATTATCAGATATTTGTACCGATGAGTAATGCACGGAGTGGGGGTGGGAGGGGTCGGCTCGGGGGCCAGTCAGCCGAGGAAATTGCCAATTAATGTGTCCGCCGACTGCGCCCCGATACTCTCCCCCATCGCTATTTTAAGATGGGGACACAGCAAGTGTTGACTAGTGGAACTATTTATTCTTGTAGCGCTTACAAGTTTTCAGACAGGCAACGTATTGTGGAGATATAGCTAGGATGGAAAGAAATAACGAAGAACTAATTCTCGAAATGTTTAATTAAAGCAGCAAACATTATACATACATATAGCAGCACAGTGATCAACGAAAAAGCAAGCACCATTTTTTTTTTGTGTAGTTGTTTGTTACTCAATCACGCGAAAACGGCCGAACGGGTTCTGATGAAATTTGGCACATATACGTATATATAAGATATCTTAAGGTCCGACGTCCGTAAAATAACTAAATTGCGTTTCTGTAATAAAGATATTTTATTGTTAATAAAAAGTTGTTTTCATAAAGTAGGTAAGAACTTGCTGCTTTACAAAATATTAATTTACCTGTAATAAAGAAACAACATTCAAAGCTATTAAATTCACGAATATCGTCTCCTTTACATCCTTGTGGTATTTTCTATTTCATAGGTTTTTCTTAACCTCACAATCAGAATGACATGCACCACATTGTCATTGTCGCACGTCAGTTCTCACTCGGTCACTCAAATTAGAGAAATGATAGGTATATGTCATTTCCTTACATATATAGTTTACCTAGATTAACATATAGTATACTTTTCATTCCGAAAATTATACCACGGAAACGTAGTACGTTTACGTGGTATAATTTTCGGCCTGAATAATTTTCTCTAGGCCTATATGCGGGCGAAGCCACTGGCGGTAGTACGAGTATGTAACTAAAATCTTGATCAGTATTATTGACGGCATTTTTTCAACAGCAAAACCAATGGTGAAAACTATTCAAAGTGCAGGTTTAAAACTCCCCAAACAGTATCACTTACCAAAACCATTAGTCAGGTGCTTATTTTTATGACTTAACAAGTCGTCGGCACATTTTATGGTGGTAATTCCCTCGCAATGTAGTGTGTCCGTGGCTTAACCCCCAGATACCTTTCGTCGGGAGTCGAGATTTATTCGATTCTTTTTTCTTCTCTGAATACATTATTCTTATTTGTAAATAATTACTTCTTTCTCCGTTTCGTCCCTCTGGGAATAAGGTCGTGACTGCTTTACTTCATGTGATTATGTTACATGTGTTTTTAGGGCTGTGGATCAAATGATTGGATTTAATTTGAGCGTCAGGTGGCCGGTCCCTTATCTCAAAAATAGGAGAAGATCGTGACAAGTTAGTTCCTTTTACTGTGAAAGGTTTTGTTACGGGTAATGTCACTCACTATTTACTAAAACTTCGTGTAAAAGTTTGAAGACTATTTCGGTGTCCTGATGAATGCACTATCCTACTTCATGTTTATTGCATCATTTATTCGAAAACTGAATATATTAACATTGTAAACGTAGAATCAACACAGCGAAATTCACTAAATAATAATGCTCCATTTCTATTACCAGCTTTGCTAATAATAATAACAACCTAAAACAATATTTACGACTAAATCATTTAGACAACCAACAACGAACGAACAACAATAGAGATAAGTGATATAAATAGGGTATTACCAAACACAAGCAAATAGAAATATTATCTACACACAATAGCCAGGTAATCCGCCAGCCGACATTCGCTTTTAACATGATACTCTTGTTTTATTCTATTACGCACACACAGACAAGTCCCTGAGTAATTCTGAACAAAATACATGGCTGGTTATGTTAGAGAGTAATATTGAATATTCTATGGACAAACAGCAATAGTAGCGAGACTTGATATTGTGAACATTGGAGGGAATAATTCACGTGGCTCAGTGCAACCGCCCCGGGGGATGCGCGAATCTGCCGAGCGACGGGTTTCGCGCTACGGGCTACGGCAGTTGGCTACGAGCCGTAGTACCGGCGCTACGCAGCCGCTACGCGGTGCTACGAACTCGCGGTTGGGTAAACACGTGCGTGGACTCGTATTTATTTTTATCTGTGATGCATATTTTGGTGAAAAGTTTGAATTGTTTTTGATCTGTATAAAATATATATTATTTCTAAAATAACATTGACAGTCCTTCGTATTTGGTAGTTATTTTGTTTTGTATAAAGATCAGTAAATTAAAGATCTCAGATCCGGGTATTGCAGCTCAAAATCAATCTTAACTGACATAGTATTCTTTAATATACAAGTACTAACTGTATAATACTGGTAGGTAAGCGCTAACCATTAGTAAATAAATGATGAGGAATGTGCTGGCATCACGTTTCTCACAATTCATAAATATTTTCGTGTTTGCCTGAGTTAGAGCCTGATAAAAAATTGAAAGATTAATTTATAGCTATATTGAGCTAGATTTTATCAAACTGAGCTCATTTATGTTGATCGTTTATATTAATTGAAAGGAAAAGGCTGTTGGCATCAATGTTATACCTAGTTTAAATAAAGAAAATGTGGTAGTAATTTAGTGAATGCTCAGAATTTTATAAAGGATAACGTATTTTAAAGTTCTTTGACTGGTCCTGTTGCTTACCGTATAACTCAGAATTATACAAAAAACGCACGTTTTGAGACGTATTTCAATATTGAATATATGAAACTTAATCTGTGTTATAAATAGTTGAAACTACAGCTACAACCCACATTTTAAAGTTTTATTCTTACTAGATATTTTTCGCCAGAATACTCAACCAATTGGGAAGACAATTAAAGGATCAAATGTTAGTAAAAGACTAAACGTACAGTGAGAATCAGTGAATAATCTTCAGGAGACTAATTATAGAGTGGCAGAGACAATGTCTTCCTCAATGTGGTTCATGAGCATTGTCGCTCTTCTGGTGGTGGATGTCAGGACTGGCGCCCTGCAGGAAGGAGGTAAGCAGAATATGGAACAGGAACATATATAAATTTCACCAGTAATTGGTTTTTGAGGACCTTGATAAACGCTGAATAGTTAATTTGATAACGTCATAAAAAGCATTTTTGTCTTATAACTGAGTGCTCCCCTCCATGTCTCGGAAACCGTTGGATCTTTGAGTCGTTACGGGTCGTCAGAAGCCCCAAAAGTTGGACAACCAGTTTTACTATGGGGTAACGTTTCACCCAGTAACTGGGTCGTGGAGGTCAGACAGGCAGTCACTCCATGTAAAATACTGGTATTCAGCTGCATCGGGTTAGACTGGAAGCCGACCCCAACATAGTTGGGAAAAGGCTAGGAAGATAAGGTAGATGATGGGTACCAGATTTCTGATTATATCGATAAACGCTCAATAGATATCGTTTCATCATTTTCGATTCATTCGATAACGTTATAAAAATCATTTTTTTATCTCTTAACTGAGTGCTCAAAAACGGGATAAACCAATAGTACCATGGAATGGATAAATTTTAGTCAATAAACCTTAGAAACAGGGAGGAAATAAGCAACATTGTTGTCCGTCATATGGGTATTGATGCCTGTATTATTTTGCATTTCATGTTAAGTTGGAGCAGTGGTGGCTCACTTACGAGTGTGTAGGTCGTGAGTTCGAACCCAGGCAAGCACTCTGTGTATTTAATTCCATCACCACTGTTCTCAAAACGGTGAAAGAAAACATCGTGAGGAAACCGACATGTCCTACGATAATAAAAATCGAAGACGTAATAGTTAGTTGATTTAGCGTTCTCGATATCAGTTCTCGATTATAAAATAAGTTTAGGCATAACCTCTTGAATCGCTGGAGCAGGTGAAGTTTGTGCTTGCCCGATCATCATAGCAGCCAAAGTCTGGGCATGAAAAGCAAGCATGTTTAACATAAGATTTTCTCAATTCTAATATTATTAAGAGGTGAAATGTAGGGGGTAATCTCCAGACGCTCGACTGATTTTGATGAAAATTGTTATGGATATACTTTAAGCTCTGGGGAAGGACATGCTACTTTTTATCGAGGTACCACGCAGGCAAAGCTGCGGACGGAAGCTAGTAGATTATAAAAACTTATTAATGATCATGGTTACCAGCTATCAATTGCACTACCACGGTTTTGAGGTACCTACAGCTGCTAGATTAATCAATCCATTTTCAGCAATCATTCCAATATCAGGTTGAAGTGTTTGTAGTTCTGAAACGTTCCTATCTTGCAATGAGACGACTCAACGTTAGTTTGCGGATAAAATCTATTTCACTCTCATAGTTTCTGAAGTACTGAAACTTTCAGATTAATAATATTATAGTCGGATAGGATTATTCATACAAAAATGCCATAGACAAGAACAAAAAATGTTTCTCCTGAATTTACAATTTTCCGGGCAACTTTTCAAATTTTTCTTGCCTGAAAAACCATATTCAGACTATTACGAACCCTTTAAAAAGAAAATAGTCAAACTTGTACAGCAGTTCACAAATGATGCTCTTAACAACGAAGAGCATTTACTTTGTATATAAGATTAATATCTCATAGTTTCAATTGCAATTCTAGTGACTTTAGTGAGAGATTTAATCATAACCTCTCGAAGAAGATTACAATTTTAATTAGCTATCAAAGCCAACAATAGTCGAGTACTATCTTGCCGGTTTCCTGCAATACCAGTCACCTGCAATTCTCCGTTCATTCGATCCACTTTTCGTTTCAAACCAATTCAGTGCACATCCCGCGATAGGTATTCCGTCTTTATCCATAGTCGGGAGAAGTGAGGCCAATAATCCTCGTTCTCAGACGCGCTTCGGGTTTCCTTGTCCGGTCTATACATACTAACGAGCTTTCTATCACAATAGCTAAGCGAACTCTCTGACCTGACTGTTAACTATTAAACGAGGAGAAACTTTGCAATTATTTGTTGCTGTATAGATTTCAAGGTGTTACTGCATCGGGGAATGAATAAGTTGTTTAATTAAAATGTTGTTCGCAACGTTTGCATTTCATTATTTCTTTAATTAGAACTCAAATTCAAACAATCTCGGGCGGGAATTCTAGAAGGCAGTTCAGTAATGAATATCGATTTAATACTTTCAAATGTAATCTGGTTTTTAACTTAACATGCGCGAAAAATCAAGATATCTGGAATATTGGCCTTCATCCTACACATTCTAATATGATACATGTGAAAGTTTGTATATTTGTTACTCAATGACACAAAAACAGTCGAATGGATTTGGGTAAAATTTAATTTAACAACATAGGATAGTTTTTATCCCGGTAGTACGTTCCGGCGAAGCTGCTGTCAATAATAATAATAATAAACCATTTATTTTCAGGTTACAAAGACCTGTAGAAACCTTAACCTATACGGAAGAAAAAATATACTGTACGATAGCAAAACTGTATAATGAACTACCTGATGATGTAACCAATAGTGACAGCCTAATAGCCTTTTCCCAACTATGTTGGGGTCGGCTTCCAGTTTAACCGGATGCAGCTGAATATCAGTATTTTACATGGAGCGACTGCCTGTCTGACCTCCACAACCCAGTTACTGAGTAATACGATACCCCTTGGTCTGAAGACTGGTTGTCAGACTTTAGGGCTTCTGACGACCCGTAACGACTGTCAAAGATCCCCAAATGACAGCCGGGACCAACGGCTTAACGTGCTTTCCGAGGCACGGAGGGGTCTTGGTATGTAAAGATGGTCACCCATCCACGGACCAACCGCGGCAAGCGTAGCTTAACCCGATCGATCGATCCGCGCAGCTATTGTTACTTAGCCACAAGCCCCTCGTGACACCATATATACATTTAAAAAAGCCCCAGAAGAACACGTTAGAAAACAACATTAACAATACTGATTGTCACCTTGAACTCCTAACTTTATTTTTGTGAACATAGAGAATCGCACTTGCTTTTTACTTTTAATTATAATCTTACTTTTCTCAATATGTTAAGTGAACTGTAACGTTCTTTTTTTTTGAGAAATAAATGTCTTTAAACCGAACCTAAATATTCAACAAAATGTGTTAATAAATAAAACTTAAAATAATGCTAGGTATCACTTTTATGCACTAAGTCTTTGTGCGTTCCGAAGGCACTTGTCCGCGACAGCGGCGGAATACCACATCCTGTGGCCAAAAGCTCTCTTCCATCACCAGATTCAGGTAGGATGTTGGTATGCGCACCACAAACGCTTTAAAGTTGTTTTTTTTTTTCTTTTGTGAATGGCATCTCGCAGTTGACCTTGAGAGGCCGTGACTGCTCAACCGGACTTTCCTGTGAAGGTTTTTAGAACTCTAAAAGCCTCCAGCCAGGGCGTAAAACCTACTTAAACCTAAAACGACTGCGCACTGAGGGCACCCCCTGTGGGGTCCCCCCCCCCCGAGTGGGTTCCCGCATTGTCGTTGGGGGGGGGCTCAGTAACCGTGGATTCCGGCCACGGTGAAGCCAAGAGGAACCCAAAGGTGGGGCCGCTCGTCAGGGCTTCCTTCAAGCCATTGACGTAGCGGCCAAAAAGTAGGTTGCGGTGAGGTGCACCGCAACTGAGGTGGGCCGCGGTGTCGAATGGGAGGCATCGCGGCTGAGGGTTACGGGCTGCGGTAGAGGAGGAGTGCCGGTGCTTCTGAGCAGCGCTCTTCCCTTCCGTGGCTTGGACGGGGCCGCCACCGTTTGATGGCGGACGCGGTGGGGCCGCAGAGGAAGAGGAGTGTCGGTATAGCGTCAGCCGCTCTCCCTATCCCCTGCGGCCGAAAAGTGGTAGACAGGACGGCGCGTTGTGTTCCACACGCGCGCCATCAAAGATGTCAGCAACCACCGGTGGGGTCCGCAAGGGCCGATGCCTGCCAGGGGTGCGAGTTTGTGCGAAAGAGATACCACAGCCCCTGGCATACGGGCTACTGAGGGAACACGGGTGGGTTTTAGTCAGTAAAAGTCTGACACGCCCTCCTGCTCTACTCAGCAGGAGAAGTCATTTGACGATTTCCCACCCAAAAAAAAAAAAAAAAACCCCTTTGGGGTACGAACCTCGGCTCAGGGAGTGTACTAGTGGGGACAGGCTGGATCAAGATATTTTCATGATTATTAGACGGGGAATTTAAAGCTACTGGCTCAGCTGCGGCGCGGGCTGGCGCATCAACGAGCAAGGGACGGTCGGGGGTCTGATCGTTACTCGGGGGTCTTCGCGGGGCGCGAGGACCTCGGCGGCGAGGTCGGATGGACGGTCGTTTGTGTTTGTGTGCTGTACTGGTGGCCCTATTCTTTTCTTGGAGAACAGTGATGGGGTCGTCTGGGTCGGAAAGGACATGTCTCGGCCGGCGAATTCTACTGATTCTACTGGGGACATAACTAGCGGCCTTCACAATCAAGGGATTGCGATGTAACTCGGCTTTATCGAAGAAACGCTTCGAGTTGCGTTTCATAAATTGAGCAATAGTGGGCATTTTCAGATCGAGATGGAGGATCTCGTTCCGAACGCACCAAGGGGAGTCTGTGGCTTGGCGAAGGAAACGGTTTTGGAGGGTCTGCATCCTATGGATGTGTCGGGGGTGCGTGTGTGCAAAGACTGCACATGCATACGTCATGATGGGCCTTATGCACGCCGTGTAAATACGCAATTTGCACTTGAGTGACAATTTGCTACGTGCGTTCAGAACAGAGTGCAGCCTTCCGAGAGCGAAGGCGGCGCGTGAGCGCGCCTTCTTGATATGCTCAGAGAAGGAGAGGTGCTGATCTAGAATCACTCCAAGATATTTAGCTCGCTTTTCCCAAGGGATCGGCTTGCCGAATATGGAGATGGGCCGGGGGGTTAAAGTTGACGTTGCGATTAATTATATTTCTGTATTACTATGGTTTCGAGTAGCACTAACACTGTCCACGCCCTTTACGTATTTGTGCGAGGTATCACTAAGGTACCATTAAGGCGTCAACTAATAGAATGTTCAGAGCAAAGACTATTCAATAGAGTACGGACGCCAGTCGCTCTGTATACATACGGATGGTACAACTGAACCGCATTTGATTAAACTGGAAACCGGATTTGGATTTAACTGGTTTGTTGGTGTAGCGGTCGCATGGAGAATTGTTGAGCATGAGGTCCTGGGTTCGCTTCTCAGTTCGAGCAAAGCGTTATTCGGTTTTTCTGTCTGAAATTTATCAGCTGCAGTCTTGAGTCTGAATTTGTGCCCGGTTTATGTCAACAGGATCACTCCCTACTACTATGAAGAAAAAGTTAATAAAATAAATAAACAAAAAGCCTTACATTTTTATAAAAAACTAAAATAAATAACAATGAAACTTACTTTCTAAATAAACTAAATTTTCTTAAATTCTATTACGTTAAATTTATTTTAAACTTTCTGGGCAAGTAAGAATCCCTCATTTCATTGAAGGTGAAGGCCTCCTGCAGAGATTTCCATTCCTCCCTTTCATTTGCTATGTTCATCCATTGTTCGCCAGCTACTTGTACTATGTCGTCTGCCCATCGGGCAGTTGGTCGACCTCTTTTCCTAGCGCCTGGTGGCCCGTTCCAAAATGCTAGTCTATAAATCCATCGAGGCTTACTCCCTACTATTATGAAGAAAAACGATACTTATTACTTGCTTAACTGTTCTCTTCGACTGTCCAATAACCAATGATCCATACTGGAGGACATGTCATTATACCATTTAAAATATATTAAAACACATTTTTGTCCCCACCCAGAAATAACGGCTAGGTGACGTTTCTAAGTGTTGCCATCGTACAATTAAACATTAAATTACCTGAGTTGTCATAGTAAACATTCAATTTATATTGTTTATTTTTTAGTCATAAGCAAGTGGGCAAAAATGCAATGAGTATTGTAGTCTTGTAATCTTATTTTCCTTTTTGTTATTAAACTTAAGTTCAAAAAGTAGTTTTGTGTGTTATCACTTACTCATAAAATTGCTGGTTAGCCTGCATTTAGCGACTGTGTAAGTCCAAAGCTATCACCGCAATACACATATACTATACACGGAAGCTGTTGGTGTACCTTGATAAATAAATAAAAAACATATCTAAAAAGATCGTTACAATTCATGACAATAACTTAACAGTGCTGCCACAGTGGATATTGTAATTCGGTATTATGATAATACACTTTTCCAAACTAAATCAATGAAATTACGACACTCGGCCATCCGACAGCGTGGTAACTCCGAAGCACGCAATAATCACGCACACTACATTGGACTTAAACATAATTAGAGAGCAGTGGTGGCTCAGTTGTAATGACCGCGACTTACGAGTTGTATGTAGGTCGTAGGTTCGAAGCCAGGCAAGGGATTTCATTGCTTTAAATTATTTCATCAAAACTGCTCTCAAAACGGTGAAGGAAAACAGCTTGAGGAAACCGGCATGCCCTAGAACCAAAAATTCGAAGACATGTGACTTCTACCAAACAGCACAGGGTCCGCGTGGTGGATTACGGCCCACTCCCACACTCAAAGAGAGGCCTATGTCCCAGCAGTGGGAACATTATAGGCTGATTTTTCTAAACATAACCCATACCCACTACCCATCCCTTAGTGGAAACAAAGCGTGATGTCATGTTACGGATTTAGAATATAAAGGCAAAGGACAAAAACAGTAGCTTGATGGTTTGTGTTCAGAACTAACGATGCATCAAACTACGTGTCATGCCGGCGCGGCAGCGGTTTAGAAAACAAGTTTCCATAACGAACCCCGCTGTTTGTTTATTTCAAAAATTTCCATGTTGGTACCACACCGCATAGGGAAATTGTACCGAGTGAACGTTACCTGGTCTGCGGTACGGCAGGTGGGAGGAGGGGGGAACCAACCGACCAACCCACTTCAAAGGACGCACTTCGTTGAAAATTTTATTCAACTCGAGTTTGAATCAGAAGAGGAATTAAAACAAAATTTCGTTTTACAGCGTTTTACAAAGTTTCCCTTTCTTTTACTACCTGATTGGGACGTTTTATTTGAAATGTTGATCGTTAATCGATTAATTTTTCTCTTTGTACGGGAGCGAAGTTAATTTTGCAACTTCCGTGATGTAAACCCGAGAACTTATGCTTCAAAAGACCCGAACGAAAAGGTTTTATTATAAATTCTATTGATTGTCAATCTAATACTGTATTTATTGTAACCAGTACTGACGATCACGAGGATCTGAGTTTCAAGATTATTTTTAGGTTTGAATTATACGCGGTTTATGTTAACATGTTGGGAAAGAACATCAATAAAGCCAGTTTTCTACAGGATTTTAGCATAACGTATTTTATTAAGAAAAACCTTTTGATTTCATGAAAACATCTAATCTTATTTTCACCGCAGGTAAACGTTTATAGCCGAACACGTCGCAAAATAAATAAATAAGTTGTTTCAACACTGAATGGAAGACACGTCCAAAATTGCTTCCCTTTCGGATGTTACTCAAAATAACTGAACACATTGTAATAGGTGTTCCAATGTTACAATTTCCGGGAATCAAATGGGTTATTGAATAGGGTAAGTTCCAAGGCTCCAGTGTCTCTCTGCAGACGGTCGGATGTTTTATACCCTGTTTGAATAAGGGGCGAGCGGTAAATACTGTCCAATTTCAAAGATCTCGCAGACGACGCCGGGGGCAAAAACTATTCATGTGCGGATATAAAGATATACATATAGGATATATCGCATTGATTTACGTTCTTAGATCGTAGGTTAGGTGAAGATTTGTTCATAAAATTTTCTTTGTAGCCATGTGAGTATTTATGATAGTACGTTACGATTCGATTTCTCGGATAGCAACAAAAATAAAGTTTAGGTTTAGCGATTAATCTACATGTAATTTTGTGAATAGGTAGAAATCAATACTCCTTCATACAGATAATGTTAAATGCAACCTGTCATGTCCTGCCGCATGTCAGACGATCAATGGGGCAAACTTCCGACGCTGTGGGGTCCGCTTAGGTAATGGCAAAAGACATCGCGGCAGGACCAGAGAGATGCTCAGCCAGGCCCGAAGACGTCTTTTTTTTATTATTGCATGTTGCAAGTTAACCAAGAAGGTTGTCGGCTGCTTAGTGGCAGAATAAGGTCTCCTTTGATAAATTGCTCCTTGGGAGCTCTGGACATAGAGAGATGGAAAGAGAGTAGAGAGGTCTTTGCCCAGCAGTGGGCAATAGCAATAAATGATAAAATTAATGTAAAAACTACACGTACCCAAACCGGGTTCCTAAATGACGTGGTAATCATGGTTTACTATAATGCTCGTTCGCTTTGAAACATATAACCTGCACCCTAATTGCGTAACGCACGATCAATAATAATCTGAATCATTTTGAAAAAGATTGCTAATCCATTGCTTCATATGTTCGAAAAATGTGTCTGCTCAACAACTTAAATAACGCAATGAATATTGTTGAAAAAATTAGGGTGCGGATTTATGTAGGGACACTGCAGACTGCAGATAGATAAATTTACTGCAACATGGCTAATAGCTTTATAAACACTTCCCATTCAAACACTCTGAATCGGCTATTAATCGTATCGACATTATCCTATCGTAAAAACAGACATGCATATCTACAAAAATCAAAATCTTTTATTTGCTTAAATAAGGTACAGAAAGTTCTACTCGATCACTTATTATGCCATTAATGTCGGCGTGCTTTACATGCCAAAAAACTATTTCAAGAAATGAATTAATAAAATTAAATAATGCATACGATTAGTAAATTATAATTCAATTCAATTAAATTCAGATACAATTATTAAATCCGGACGCAATTATTATTAAATACCACAATTCACAACTTACATTAAATACACACAATTCACAACAATATACACAAATACAACAACAAAAAAATACACACAATTCACAACTTATAATCTAAAAACTCAAGTACACTATAAAAGCATTTATCACTAGGCATTTTTGAGTCTCACATTTTAAAAATGGAACACCCATGAAATCGATGATTTTTCTAGTAGAGTTCACACTTGATTTCTCCCTCTATAATGAGTGCAGTTCGACTGTCCAAACGGAACGGAAGAACAAAATAAAATGCCAACCGCTAAAGTACTATAAAGTTTTTGTTTTCTAAATTCCATTTTATAGCGGAATTTGTTCGAAATAAATATACTGGGAGCGAACGTTCAATACTTTTTCTCAGAATTGAGTGAACATTTTTTTCAAACTTTTGAACTACATATTTGTTAGCTACTTTTCATTAGTTTTTTTGGGTTTGTTCACACATGCACAAAAAACGCAGCTCAATTGGTTATTTATTTGTTGGATAGAGAATCGAACCCGCTACCCGTAACGCAGAAATCACTCAGCCATGCCAGGTGAGCTGTCTACATCATAACAGATCGCTATATACTTACTACAATGAATGACCTAGTTTTCCATCTACACTCGTCTTCATATTTTAAAACAGTTATCAGAAAATTTAATTCTCCTGTCTCCTTGTTTCAAGTTTCATATCCTTACCAGTTTATTCCTATAGAAGTTTCTTCCAGAGCTTCATTGAAGAAGTAGGTCACTTGTCCTTTACTAAGAACCGTGACTGTGAACAGTTTTTCGGGCTACGTACCGAAAGGGAGCTAACGGGACCCTATCACTGTGACTGCGCTGTACGGCCGCCACACAGGGCTGTATATTTTTTCACCGCAATTGGTAGACACTTGAAATTTTATGAGTGTGTTCTACTGTAATATATAATGTTTATTTATTCAAAAAACAAGACATTGTAGTACACGTTAAAAAAATACAGTCATACAAACCTGTGCTACTATGACCGCTACAACAACAAATAACGAAAAGGAAACGTGTTGGGTCTGGGAACACCCCCGTCAGGAACGAAGTTCCTTACGCGTTTTCTTCAACTCTGACTGTGACGCCGTTTACTATATCTTTAAAATATTGCAACTTTATTTTGGCTTAGGCACCCTCGATAACCATGAAAACGATCTCACTCTCTCCCTCCTTCTGTTTGTATCAATTATGTATAATAAAGTCGCATGGAAGGGCTTTATAACGCTTCTTCCTCAGTTTCTACTTAACTAGATAAAGAACTTCGTTCCAAAAAGTTAAAGTTGACCGTACAAGTCGTCGCAAATCCCTGGCTGATTCCCGGCCACCGTAGGCGTGGGCTTGCGGACGGCGAGTTATGGGTAGCTCGCTGTCCGGTAAGGACCAAGCCCAGGTCGACGGCGCGTTGTGTTCCACGCGCGCCTCAAAGAAATGTCAGCACAAACCGACGGGGCCCGCAAGGGCCGATGCCTGCCAGGGGTGCGGGCTGTTCGAAAGAGATACTGCTGCCCCTGGCACACAGGCTACTGAGGGAACACGGGTGGGTTTTAGTCAGTAAAAGTCTGACATGCCCTCCTGCTCCACCCAGAGCGGGAGAAGTTATTTGAAGATGTCCCACCTAAAAAAAGCCGTACAAGAAACGTTATGTAGTGATAAATATTGTACGTTAGTACGAAACCCTTTGTGTGCGAGTCCGATTCGCACTTGGCCGCCTTATACAACCAAACATTACCACCATTCTACGTATAACAAAAGAACGCAATACGAAGGCTCTTTTATTATAGCTCAACATGACATAAACATCCTTAAACGCAGTCTGACCACGCGGTCGTAAAGCGTTTAGTGTCAGCACGATGGGCCATTTAATGAAATAATAACTGAAGATGTAAATGTGGTGATAAAACGCTGATCGACGCCGCAGGGAGGCTGTAAAGCTCCGTTCAATCTTAGATCGCCTGGAGGCTGGAGCTGAGATCCTTTACAGTTACTGTCTTTATGGTCCATAATTTGATTTGGAGAAGGATCTTTATTTATAACTAGCCGTGCCCGCGACCTCGTTCGCGTCGAATTTAACAAATTTCTAAAATTAAAGTAGCCTAAGTAACTTCTTATTATATCAGCTATCTGCCAGTGAAAGTCCCGTCAAAATCAGCCCAGCCGTTTCAGAGATTAGCCGGAACAAACAAACAGACAGACAGACAAAAATTAAAAAAAATCATTTTGTTATATGTACCGTGTTTTGCATTTTAATATTACAAACAGACACTCAAATTTAATTTATCTGTAAGATAGACGATGTACAGATTTATATATTTCAACAAAAATTGTACAACGGATTACTCACGGTGGCCCAGTGGTAATAGCCGCGACTTACCGAGTTGTATGTCGTAGGTTCGAACCTAGTCAAACGCTTTACTTTGTGTAAGTTATTTCATTACCACTGCTCTCAAATCGGTGAAGGAAAACATCGTGAGGAAACCGGCCTGTCCTAGAATAAACAAATCAAAGACATGTGACATCTACCAACCCGCACTGGGCCCGCGTGGTGGATTATGGCCCAATCCCTCTCACAGAGAGGAGGCCTGTGTCCCAGCAGTGGGAACGTAATAAGATGATGATAGTCGACTACTTGGGAGTATATAACATGGGAGCATTTGTAGCCGAACTAGGACGAACTCAAAGATACTATGTAATATTGTCCCAATATTACATAGTATCCCGAAAGACATGCAAAAGATCCATTTATGAATGTCCTTACTACTGATATATATGTTCAATGATAGGCGAGGACGCTGGCACCCTAAACACAAGTTAAATCTTACATTGGGGGCCAGAGTTAATCGAAAACACTCTTTCCCTTAGTTGTAACGACGCGTAGTGTTTAAATAAGTATTTTTTGTACAACTGAAGGTAATAAAGAATCTTTTTTTTTTCTTATAAGATATGCCATCTTTCTCGAAATCATAACGGGGATAATTATCAAGGCAGATGAATTAGCCGTCCTAATTTATGCAATGCAACATAAAATGTAACATACCGTGGATCGGGGTTCATCATTCATCATCATCATTTCAGCCGAAAGACGTCCAATGCTGGACATAGGCCTCCCACAGTCATGGGGGGTTTTGCCATAATCGCCACGCTTGGTAGGCGGGTTGGCGATCGCAGTATGGTGGTAAAATGCATAGAGAACGCTGCTGCCCATTCTCTAGTAAGTCCCTTAGTCGCCTTCTACGACACCCACTGGAAGAAATGGGATGGTGCTATGCTTTTACGCCCGGAGACACATACGGGATCGGGGTTACTTTAATCAATATTGAACTTTTAAGGTTCATATCTCTAATGTGGTTATAAAAAAATGTCCAATAGTCGATTTTTTTTTATAACTGTCGATTCCTGTATTAATACGTGAATAAATATTACTTTATGATAAGAAAAAAATAAAACTGACTGATCAAAGTTATACGTACGATGTGTAGCGTTTCATTTTACGCAATTAGCGATTTTATATTAAATGGAAGTTTTAATCAAACTCATCCCGCGAACCAATGTAACCCCGATCCACCGGTACCACAAACTAAAAATGACCACAAAAATAGAAATACTCTAAAGTATTTTTATGCTGAAGAATAGAACGTTCCGCAAGTTTGTAATTTCATTCAAAATACATAGTTCTGTCTATCTTTTATGAATATGTGCGATACTCTGACGTACATATCCGAAGATGGATAGTTCTTGACTTGTAATTTCAACATAATTTTATCTACACGGGTTATCTGTGACCTACTCTTTCATCGCTAGAAGTCTAGGAGATTCGGCGACAGATTAATTGATTAGGTACACGTCAACCTGCATAATAATAAAGTCGTGAATCGTCAGACATTGCTCTCTAAATGTTTTTTTTTTTTTTGATAGAAACCATCACGAAATAAACGGTCGGTTTTCGTGGTCGATTTTTCGGTTTCACTTTGTAGTACTTACAAAGTAAACTACATTTTTTGCAGTGACTGTGAAACTTAATACCCTTGTAACAGCAGTCTGTCTACGATGGTGACTTTTTCCAACTATATTGGGGTCGGCTTCCAGTCAAACCGAATACCGCTGAGTACCAGTATTTTATATAAAGCGACAGCCGATCTGACTTCCACAACACCGTTACTGGGTAATACGATAACCCTCGGTAAGACTGGTTGTCAGACTTCCGTCCTTCTGACAACGTGTAACGACTGTCAAAGGTCCACGAATTATAGCCGGGACCAACGGTTTAACGATTCTTCTGAGGCAGGGCTGCCTTGGTACGTAAAGATGGTCTCCACCACGGATCGATCGATCCGTGCCGATGTTATTTCTAAGCCTTTCAAAATAAAAATTACTGAGAGTAACCCTGAAAATAAAAACACGTAACAGAACTTAAAGCCACGCAATATAATCCAAAGTTGAGATAAATTAAATTGTGGTGTCGAATATATTCGTGCATTACCTACTTTCACGTAATATAAAGCCAAAAGAATTCCCGAAATCTCGGCACATACTTTATAACGCCTTCCCACAGACGGGTCATGACCGACGCGTGTATTTACACCCCGACGCTCAACATACAGGGTGACATTTTAGTCAAAGGCCATGGTAAGGATCCTCCTACTTAATACGCGAAAAGACTGTGACCTTATTTTTTTTACTTTTGAAAATCGAACGTAGAAAGGGGTAAGTTGGCCGATGGATGACGTGAATAATAAGGAAAAAAGTAATTAAGTGCTTTTATTAGCTTCATCTGTATGTTTGTTTGTTTGTAAGCATTTTTGTAACCGTACCGTGTGGTGCCGGACGTAAAAGAATAGCACCATCCCATTTCTTCCCGGGGTGTCGTAAAAGGCGACTAAGGGACTTACTAGAGAATGGGCAGCAGCGTTGTCTATGCATTTTACCACCATACTGCGATCGCCAACTCGCCTGCCAAGCGTGGCGATTTTGGCAAAACCCCTTTTGGGGGAGGCCTATATCCAGCAGTGGAAACCGTTCAGTTGAAATGATGATGTTTGTAACCGACTCCTTTGGACTTGATTTTGACCCACTTCAAACGATCAGACTTTATTTAAACTTTCTAGACATATCGAGGTCCGATGACCATTCATTAATTTAAAAAAAAGAAAATCACGCTTTTGGAGTTAGTAGAACTAAAAAAAACATAATAGATAAAAATCTAAACAACACGCTTTAAAAACCAAACTAAAAAAAGCAGAAAATAATTAAAAAAAAGCGTGTGGCGCTTGATATTAATTGATTATAAAAAATACATCAAAAAGCAACCCACGCTTTTTTGAAATTATTTTCTGCTTTTTTTAGTTTGGTTTTTAAAGCGTGTTGTTTAGATTTTTTCATTTATTATTTTTTCAAACACTAAAACCAAAATATGAAACAAGATACCGTAGTCGTATGCCACTTTGCCTTAAAGCTTATAATCGCTTGTAGTTAGAATGTGTGGCTTTGCTATAGAAGGTAGTATACGACCCCGGAGGATAAGAGGATATTTTCTTGTTTTATACTTACTAACCGATTTCATAAAAAGAAGAGGTTCGCAATTGTTTTTTTTAAGGGTGTCCTCAGAACTCCGTCATCTATAAACCGATTTGAAAAATTAATCTTAGTAAAGTTGAAAAACAATTTCTTCCTAAAGTTTCTTAACCATACTCGAATGTCTAATGCCTGGTACAGATTGGTTAAATGCAAGATAAAATGTAACACAAATCAGCCTTCCTAATTGATGCAATGCAACATGACATGTAACACAACAAGTAAGATGCAATCGCTGCCCGCTGTTTAAGATTCCCATCGATTTAAAGAGCAACGAAACACCTGTTTGTGGTATGTTACATTTTATGTTGCATTGCATAAATTAGGACGGCTAATTTGTGCTAAATTTCATGTAACGTTACGTAAGGTAGTGTACCCTACAGTATAGAACATCTCATCTTTTACCACGTGACTGTACATGTGTTCATCCTGTAGGCACAGTACACATGTAGTTATGTTGTAGCAACTTGTGATCAAAGTTAGGAAGGGTTGTGCACACCGCAGTTCACAAACCCTCATAGTTTGTTGTTATGGCCGCGTGTGTCAAGCCGAACTTTCGACTTCGCCTGACTTATGATACGACTGCCTCTCAGCAATTACTTACAAGTAATATTATTTGAGTTTGCTACTGACTTCGGTTTTCTATACTGCGGTGCTAAAGGGCAGATTAGGAGACGTTATTGAACGTTATTAAAAGTATTAATATCGCGTTGGGAGGTTTTAAAATAGCCTCTTTGAGAGGCTATTTTAATGCCCTCTCACCTTCGATCAATAATTGATCGAAGCCTCTCACCGAGAGGCGCCCTGTGTCCCAGCAGTGGGAACTTTATAGACTAATTATGAAGACTAAAAATATTAATATCACGTTGGGATTTATTAAAATAGCCTTAACGAGTTGCCCTCACACACGTTGGATTATCAGGCTCACTAGGCAATCATGAGGAAGGATGAGAAATTCTGAAATTGTTCGCACTAATACGAGATAAACAAATAGGGCAAATATATGGTTTATATTCGCCGTATCACAAACAAACGGGTCTAACTAACCCAACACCTACGAACGCTTCTAACCTGTTTTGGACCTGCTTTGTTTATTATTGTGTATATCACCTGTGCTTACAAAACCTTCTCGTTTTTTTATTGTTCCTGGCCCGACTCCAAGTTCCCGACAAAGCCTAATCGAATTTGCTCGATATGTGCACTTCACCCCGTAGTAAGATATTTGCCGTTTGGAATTACATTTGCACTGGAGAAATACAGAACAGTTTTTACTTAGAATTTCTGCTGATGTTTGTGTATTCTGGCTAGAGTCCCGGTCAAATAGTTATTCCGTATTCGAGTACTTAGCGTAGTAAATGCTAATTACTTAGTTGAAAGCCGCCCAAGCCTAGTTTCACTTTATTTTCAGAGGTTAACATTTCTAAACTGTTTTAGTTTAAAAGCGTGATTAACTAAAGTGTCATCATTCTTAATGATGGTCATATCAAATTCATTGGTGAGTTTATTGAGCTTAGAGAGGAGTTTAGGCTATACTTAGTTATAAAGTGCTTATAGAATAAGTATAAATTTTCAGAACTAATTTTAAAGATGTTGTCGGCAAATTATACTCATTATTTAGAGCTCGGTTTCTCAGAAACCATTTCTGTGCCTTCAGACGCCCACAAATCTCTACTAGGCTTTATGTCTTCGTAAAGTCGAGCGAGTTAGATGACGGCAAACGATATAGCAAACCTGAAAGGCTGTTAAGCACCTACCTTTGACCGAACTCATTAACATTTGTACCGGCTCTGTTCAACTCACCATCTGTCAGCTGTCAGAGCCTCGTCACAGTATAAAAGGGTAAAACCAGTGTGTTTGACGTTTCTGGAATGTTGGGCACTCTGTGACATACATTACTAATGTCCTTTTATTTGCAGATATACGTCCGGGCCGGTGCCACGTATGCGGCAGCAACGGCACGGTGTGTGACGGCAACTGGCTGGCTGTGCCGTGCCCTGAAGACCGACCTCTTTGTGCCACAGTCGCTATTGGCCCTGGTGAGTTGACGTAGATACCTAAATATGATTCATAAGACAGCTTGTGAGGTTTACAAACTGTAACCGGAATATAGGGTAGGGACAAAACCAGTCATAGGAGTGAGTTCAATGTTACGAAAACAAACGCTGCATACGTTTTTAAACGAAAGAAAAACAGTTTGTTCCGCAGGCAATCGAACCATTGTTACCTACTTATTATTTTCCACAAATTCACACCGTATGTGTGTCCTATATCTACTTAAGTAATCAAAGAAAATAAATACCTGCCGGCAGTATTTGCAATCTGTAAATCCACATACGAACTAAATGTATAAAAAGGAAAACGACTCTAAAATGAAGCTTGCAGAGAATGCATGTAAAAGGAAATGAAAATAACCCCAGAGAGCGCCTAAAGGCGTAATTTCATTACACTCTAGTATGTTATTGCTCTGTCAAAGAAAAATTACTCTTTCAGCGAGGAATGGTAATGTTATTGTGAGTTGAATAAGCAGTGAGCGAAATTGGATGGAAATTATCATATTTCTTTATAGTCGACGCCCGACTTAGACCTATAATATTTTTAGATTGAAAGCGTTTAAGGCATTATCGGATGGAATATTAAAATGCTATTAATATTCTCTGCAGATTTCGTTTCATCGTTGGCGTGCGCGGCCGCCTCCCAATCACCGTGTTCGATCAGGAATCCCGCGAACAGCTCACTCGAAGTGACGTGTGTCTGTAACACACACCTCTGCAATGCACCGTTCTCGTCTGATTTACGGAATGAGCTTCTCAACTTAACATTCACACCCTCAAACAATAGCACAGACATGACTCAAATATTCTTCCAATCTACAAAATTTGCGAACGTCACGGACGAGAATTTTTACAAAGCGATAACGATTGAAGTTGCTGAAGCGACGACGATTGTGAGGAATTTGTCTCAGCCGACGACAATGATGACGGTTCCAGGGACCATAAACACGCAGTCTATATTGAGAGATTCGGAGAAGCCGAAGGCCGAGCCTTTGAAGCAGGAGCCGACGGCGCCGTCTGATGATGACGAGGACGAGGGTGAGGGCAGTGGGGCGTACGAGGAGCCGCGGGTACACAACCACGCCGTGTCGGCCCCGGCCGCACCCAGCTCGTTCCTCCCTGCCAACGAGAACAGAGCCACTAAGGGAGTGACAGTATTCTCATTGTACACAGTCTTACTCCTAACTACCTTCATCATATATCTAGTAGTCTAGACGCGAAGTCCGCGAAACACAAGTAACCTAGGTTTATCCAAAATTTTCTCAACTAAGTACAATAATATTAAGAGAGTAATTTATAAATTATAACCAGAGAATTTAACTGAAATTAGTGTTGACCTGTTGGGAACAAATAAGTACGGTTTTGTAATTTCACGTGTTTATTAATCAAAAAGGTGGTTTTTATGATTTATGAAGCGAACGTTTAGACATTTTAGTGAGTTACACTATTTAGGATTTAAGTGCGATTTAGAAGTTATGTTGTTCTGCCATTTATTGTCTTTTATAAATAATGAAAGCTCAAAAGTAAAACATCATTGAATTTATATTAAAATATGATAAAATATACGCAGACATTATTTTGGAAAATCGAACAATTAGCATTTTCGTATTCATCATAATATATTACGAACTGCGCTGTAATCGATTTAAGCGTGCTTACATCCGTTCCGAGTGAGCGAGTAAGGCACAAATCGGAATGTACCCATAGTCACTCGACTATTATAGAAGAACTTCAACTTATTATTTCTAGCCACCCATCCTCTCTATCCCCTTCGCCTTCATACTTTCAAATTGTGATACGTTAGAACCCTCGTGCCAAACATAATAATGTAAATACTAATGAGGTTATTTCATATAGAGTTTCGTGTTCAACAAATTAGGATCAAGTACGTTAACTTTTTGAACAATCACAGACATATTTCAGTAGAATAATTACTTAAATTGTATCGAATATTCACAATTCCCAACATAGACGTATAAACGTACAGTCAACAAAAGAGATATATAGCTAGCAAGCTAAACTACTCACCACTCTTTTAAGCCATGCTTTGTCATTAGTTTAATAATGTGTGCGAGTGTGTGTCTGAGTGTCTTAATATTTAAAAAAATATTACGCACACGCAATCTTTCACAGTATCTATACTTCTATAGTCTATACTATACTAATACTAATAATATATAAGGTGTTAAAAAATTAACTGCAAGAAGTTCGTCCACTTACTCGACATCGAAAAAAACGAACACATTAAAAAAAAAAATGAGCATTTTTATATTTTCACATATTATATAAAACAATTTATTAAAATATTTTTTGTGCACTGTACGCAGGGCTGCGCTTGCACCTTGGGCCGCCATTGTACCGATGTGATGGGAAAATTAGAATCAGCTGTTTACGAATTTGCGCCGTCACGTGTCGTGTCGCAGGGGTGGAC
The DNA here is from genome assembly GCA_949987655.1 of Polymixis flavicincta. Lineage (NCBI taxonomy): Eukaryota > Metazoa > Arthropoda > Insecta > Lepidoptera > Noctuidae > Polymixis > Polymixis flavicincta. The sequence goes on along the minus strand of OX465193.1, from coordinate 15,493,508 downwards.
GACTCACGAGTGCGCCGGGACGGCAGCGGTGTCCTAGGCCGCCGGCGCCGGCGCGCGTGCGTTGTACAGTGCGCATATTCAATAATTTTGATCGAAGTGAAAATATTGCATATCTCGGAAACGGGTTGTTATTTTGAAATCTTTTTTTCGCCAACATTTTTTATTTATAATTCTAAACAAGTCCTTACTTTTCTTGCAGTAAATTTTTTAACACCTTATATAAAGCTGAAGAGTTTTTTTTTTGAACGCGTTAATCTCAGGAACTACTGGTCCGATTTGAAAAAATATTTTAGTGTTAGATAGCCCATCTATCGAGGAAGGCTATAGGCTATATAACATCACGCTAGGGCCCTTAGGAGCTGAGCAAAAAGAAAAAGTCATGAATACGAAGTACTCGCACGGCCAGGCAATTCGATGCGACGCACAGTGGGTCGAAACTATGATTTTAGTGACTTAGGGATCAATTTTGTTTTTTTACTTTTTTCTTTATGCGGATGGATAGAGCTCATAACCCTCAATAATAATTGTCCTGATGTTTTTTTTCCTAAACTTTATACTTTGGGTAGAAAAATCAGTTTTGTTATTTTTTTGCATGGAGCGGATCAAATTAAGTCAAATTCCTGCTAAGTAGCGTGTGATCCCGCTTTAAAACTTTATTTTTCTTATACCTTGTCTAGTCTTATATAATTTGATGCTATGAACATCTGCATAAAGCTGACACTCTGCCAAATAAATGGACCGAAAAAAATGAAAAATACATTGAATAAAAAGCTTCTTTTAAGTTAAATTTGATATGGAATAGTATGTAAAGGCACGTAATAATACACATAATTACTTAACAACTAACAACAATACATTTAAAAGGTCCCTAATTAGCTTAAATTTACTAATTTATTACATTAAGTATTTAAAAATGTTGATCTATGAATTTCTATTTGTTTGTTTAATGACTTTAATTAGTTTATAAAGTTCAATTAAATACTGGATAGTAAGTAAAGAAACATACAAACAGATACGAATTAGTAAAGATAAAATAACTTACTACTAACACAAGTAAACTAAAAAACTAACTATATACAACACCATACTTTACTATTTCCTTTCAAATATGACATACAAACTAGTAAAAGAGAAACAAGAAACTTACAATCTACCAAAAATCTTATTCACTATCGCTATGTCTTTCTTGCAAATTATCTACATCAATAAAATCTATATCGGATTCTGTGGGAAAACTCAGCAGAAGCTCTTTAACTTTTGGAGAGAGAACCATTACATTTTGTTTCACCATTCGAGGTCTTAAACTTGTGATCTTTGGATCAGAAGACAAAAGAAGATTGTGTAAAATATCCTTATTTGTCGCCGTTCTACTTACCTTTCTAGAATGACTCTCTATATATTTCCGGAAATCTTTATTGCGAGCTTCCGCTGCCTCTTCCGACAGTTTACCTATAGGTATGGCACCAAAGTGCTTAATTATATCACTCCCATGTACCAACAATTTATGTATACTGGAAGGCATATAATACCAAGGATATAAGTTTACATACAATTCTGCAGTATCTCTAGAAAATTCGGAAAACTTAGAAAAGTCCACGCGCTCTCCAGATGCAATAGTCTGAAGAATCACGTAAAACCTTTCTATTAAATCTTTACTTATTCCTGTTATGCGAGCTGTTGTTTCTGCATCCCTGAAAAATCTTCTGGCAGTATTGCCATCATTGGTTGTGCCTACTCCTTGCTTGACTATATCGATAAGTAAACCGCATTCCTTCTTAAACGCTTGCTGTATAGCGCTCTTTCTGAGTGACATTTTTTCTTTATCATCGCCCCTGCAACTCCATTTTTTGAAGTCCAAACGATAAGCTGCAAACAAAAAGAAATGTCACTTAAAAATAATTTCACAGGAAACTACCATGAAAAAAAATATAAAGTTTTAAGATTATATTTACCGATATGAAGTAAGCACTCCATGCATCTTATCCAGGCATGTAAAGATGACATTCCATACTGGAACATTTCTTCATTGCTTTCTCTTTGAGCAAGTGACTCTAAATTGTTCATCTCTGACGGTTTTGCATTGCAAATATCACAGACAGCTGAAGATATGTCTGACAAATATGACGTTATTTTGCCGTCTATCATCGTCAAGTGCAATTGATGCTTAACTTCAACTTGATTGATTCTTGACGGCTGAAGTCTATCTCTTTCTTGTGTTATGCTAGCTTTTATAGTTGCCACTGTTGACTGCGTTTCTTTGGTAAATTTGAACATTATCGGACGGCAATAGAAAGTTGATGAAGGTCGGTCGTTTTCCCAAACAATTGTTCCATCACATTGTTGAAGCCTTATAGGAACTAGACTGGCCATGAAAATAGATGAATCATCAAACTCTGTTTCAGTCTTTTGTTTGTAATTACTTTGACCTGAGGCTCCATCAAAGCCCCATTTGCTTATAAGCAGTAACTCTGTTGCCGAGTCCAAATCAAAAGCAATCACATCTAAAAGCCTAGATACCGTCAAGTTGAGTAAAGCTTGCAGTTTAATAGCACCTCCTTCTTCAGTAATAATTATGTCTTCTTTCCCTGGATAACATTTTAACTTTGCTTCTTTAATTTTATAATAAGAAGGGTATAAATCAGACCCATTTTCACTTGCTACTTCTCTTAGGCTTATATACTGCCACTTACTTAATTTAAGTGAAACTAATAAAGACAGTGCCTTATCGGGTGAATAGGTACTACTTTTCGCTTTACTTGTACTTAAACACTCCTTAACTTTTTCTAGATCTTCGGGGTGATTTAGCAAATGGTTCATGATTTTTCCTACGTCCTCATTTCCAGTGTTTTTTAAACTAGCAATTGTAGTAGCTTTCAGTTCATCTGGGGATAACGAAAGCGATTGGTTAATTTGTTCAATGCGTCTTCGTTTTTGCCTGGAGCCCAATTCTTCGAAAGGTTTTCGAGGTGTAAATGTAGATGTCGAAGCTTCTGAAGTAGATGGTGGTAGATTTTCAACATCTTCAGTATTACAAATCTCGAGCCTTTCCTGTTCAGTGTTCACAGCTTCACGTATCATTCCTTCGGGCCAATTTATTGCATGTTCTAACCAATCACCATTTTTTCTTATAAACTGTGCTAACGTGCGATTACTTCGTTCCCATCTTGCACTTATATTTGAACAAAAGCGCGTACAGAATTTTTGGAGCTCAACACTGTTCTCTTCGGTCACGTTTATTTTATCTTGTAGAAATTGAAAAAGTTTTTTACTATCCGACAGCGACTTCAGCTGCTCTCTTAAAATCATAAATAAATCTAAATTGTTAACTAAACTCTCCATTATAATGAAAAAGGGACGATCACAATCACGACATGTTAGTAGTAGTACGAATAAACGAACACTAGGTAATATTTATTAAATATGGTCATTTATAGTATATAGTTCCAGTGACAAACAAACCTTTACAATTTTTTCTACTACCCTCATTAAATAATTATCCTCATTAACTTTACCGTAATGGCTAAAAGTGAAAAACATTGTTTTTTATAAAGTAAAAGGATAAGCTAATTAGTCATTAAACACACAAATAGAAATTCATAGATCAACATTTTTAAATACTTAATGTAATAAATTAGTAAATTTAAGCTAATTAGGGACCTTTTAAATGTATTGTTGTTAGTTGTTAAATAATTATGTGTATTATTACGTGCTTTTACATACTATTCCATATCAAATTTAACTTAAAAGAAGCTTTTTATTCAATGTATTTTTAATTTTTTTTCGGTCCATTTATTTGGCAGAGTGGCAGCTTTATGCAGATGTTCATAGCATCAAATTATATAAGACTAGACAAGGTATAAGAAAAATAAAGTTTTAAAGCGGGATCACACGCTACTTAGCAGGAATTTGACTTAATTTGATCCGCTCCATACAAAAAAATAACAAAACTGATTTTTCTACCCAAAGTATAAAGTTTAGGAAAAAAAACATCAGGACCATTATTATTGAGGGTTATGAGCTCTATCCATCCGCATAAAGAAAAAAGTAAAAATACAAAATTGATCCCTAAGTCACTAAAATCATAGTTTCGACCCACTGTGCGACGGCCCGGGGTGGGTCGAAGGAGCAAGAAATTTGACGCAGACGAAGTTGCGGGCAGAGACTAGTAATAAGATAATAATGCTGAAGTGTTTGTTTGAACGCGCTTATCTCTGGAACTAACAGTCACATTTGATAGCCCAATTTGGGATTAAGGCTACTTAACCTCATGCTAGGACCCTCAGGAGCTGATAAAAAAACCAAAAAAAGTCAGCAAGAACGCTAAGCGAAAATAATAATAATAGTGCGGACAGCCGCTGCATTGCGACAGGTTGGGTTAGGGGAGCAAGAAATTCAATAAATGTTTGCTTCGTAAGTACTTCAAAGATGTTAAACTCCTTGGCTAGTTAGAGTTACTTATCTGTTTTGTTGACTGTACATACTCAGGATTTGATTGTACATACTTAGATAGTAGTTTATGAACTCATATTACACAAGTTTTGCCATGTCTGGTACTCACGGGTCGATATGAACTTAATAAAATAAAATTTTATTAAGCTGCTGCAAGTTTTATATATGCATGTCGAAAATCGACCTGTGAGGATTTAGTTTTAAACCAATACTAAAATATAGGTTGACAGGGACATCGACGCGCAACCTGTTACCATAGATTCTAAACACTCCTTATAAAAAAAAAAATGATTAAAAAAAAAAACAATTTCAAACATTTGGACCGTGTAGGTAAATATTACACTTTTCTATGAAGCAGCTGATATTTCTTTTTTGATCGACGAAATTTTTCTACGCTCGGGGTCTAGAATCATGTGCTAAATTCATGGTTTGAGTTTGCGCGTCAATGTCCTTCCCACTGTAATAGATAAATTCCGATTATGGGTACTATTAGTGAATTTGACGATACGGTCAAGAATTATAATAGAGCAACAAGCATATTGACACGCTCATCTTAATCCATACCGATAGATATAGCGTCAATTAATATCACCATCGATTTATTGTTTAAAAAAATGTTGTTGTGATTTATTAAATTAATAAATAAATGAAAATAGTAACCTTTACTTTATTTTTCTTATTTCACGTCACCCATGAATCCCATGTTGAAATGGCTTATTCTCAGGAGCTCCAAATCTATTGTGCTTCAAACAATTTGTCCACATAAATTGATTTCAAAGAGTTCCAAAAACTTTAGCTCATGGTAACAATTTTATTTATTATTATTATATTGCTTTTTTTAATTTGGAGCCTCCGGGAATAAAAGGAGCTATTATGGTCAACACTCTCAACGAAAACATTTAATTTAAAAATTGTCAAGCGTTCACGAGTAGGTATGTCGTAAAAATTGTGGAGCGGCCATGCCTTTCTAAACTTGTGAACAAGCTTTTTCTGGCTCCAGCCAAGTAATATTGCTTTCAAATCCACACACGAAGTACAAGCAATCACAAATTCTCGAGAACTTTAAAAAGGATGCCTTGAAATTATTTCACTAACACGTAGGTCTGTCAGGAAAACATTACGTTTCACAAAAGATCACTGATGTATAAGAATTGAAAAGATCGTAATTAAGAACACACTTACTACGCAATCATTTGCAGTTGCTTTAAAAAGTTTTTATACTTAAGATTAGATACCACTACTTAGTATTAGATAAACTAAACGTGAAAGTTTGCCACTCCCACGGGGTAATTTTATAACACTTATCTATGTTGTATGATAGTAGGTTTGGTTTCCACACTTCCTTCAAATGGAACATTGTGCGTGAGCCATGGCGGCTATCGGTGGTAGTTGTTCCAGCCAGCCCACCTTCCTCCTTCCTCCAGAGGTTAGCTATATCTCCTAGTATGTTGAGAACGTACGAGTGAGATTTTGATGACCAACGGTTTCCTCAGCTTCCATGCAAGCCCTGCTGTCCGTTTGCATAACACACTAATAGGCTAATGGCTTTAATTTTGACAGTTCATCAACATTAATTGCGTTGTTTACGTTGTAGCGCTGATAAAGTTGGCTCCCGCTGTGGGTGGACCAGAAGGGCGTGTCAGACTTTTACTGACTAAAACCCACCCGTGTTCCCTCATTAGCCCGTATGCCAGGGGCTGCGGTAGTCTTTCGAATGAACCCGCACCCCTGGCAGGAGCAATGGATTAGCTTCAAAATGATTCTGATGAATAGTGTGTTATGCAATTAGAGTGAGCGAGAGGGCGTTATGTCTATAAAATAAAAGCGAAAAAGACGTTATTCGCTCCGTTTCGGTTTGGTTGACGCGACTCGACAACTCGTGGAACTATTCGCTTTTTTTGCATATACAGAGGCCAGCACATCAAGCTACCACAATCTGTCATATTTTTTTGATAGATTTTCAACTTAATAACAAACGTATAAGGTTCATTTATTTATTTTTGGTGTTGGGAAATCATTAAATAACTTCTCTGTGTGGACCGGGAGGGCGTGTCAGAATTTTACTGACTAAAACCCACGCGGGTTCCTTCAGTTACCTGTGTGCGAGGGGCCACGGTATCTCTTTCGAACAACCCGCTCCCCTGGCAGGCATCAGCCCAAGGTTCATGTTCAATTGGGAAAATTTGACAGTTTGGGATAACTTGATGTGCTGGCATTTGTACATAAAGCTTTTTCTGACCGGCTCAAACCGGGTGCGCGTCGATAAATGTGGTCACCCCCTAATACAGCACTGTAGACCGTTCACCTTAATTGGAACATGTCCAGATGTGAGCAACATGGCACAGCTGATGCAATTTATGTTTCTCCGACCGCTTATCGACATTGCTAATAAAATAAACGTTCAAAGGTGCAGTCGTTAACACCACTGCAGAATTACATGTTTGGGTTGAGTGGGTTCGATTCTCTGAAAATGATAGGATGAAATATTGGAAATTTTTAACAGTCCCGACATTAGGACTAAATAAAAGTCCTAATGAAAAAAAATTGTGTTATGTTCTTTCGCCTGAAAGATAGTACAAGTCGACGAATCATTAGGAATACTTACAAGTGTGATGTGATGACAGACGTAGTCTCACTGCTACGAGTAATCACAATTTCCTTCTCATGTCTTGTAATAATTACTGCCTTTCCAGTAATCTTAAGCTCTAAAAGAAAATACAAAGCTAATCAGATCCCTAGTCCAGTGGCCCAGTGGTAACGGCCGCGAATTCCGAGGTTCAAACCCGGGCGGACGGGCGCTTTACTTTGTGTAAATTACTTCATCACCACTGCTCTCAAAATGGTGAAGGAAGGAAACGCGAGGAAACCGGCATGTCCTAGAACCAAAAATTTGAAAACATGTGGCATATACCAACCCGCACTGCGCTCGCTTAGTGTATTATGGCCCACTACCACTCACAGAGAGGAGGCCTGTGTCCCAGCAGTGGGAACATTATAGGCTGACTTTGAATTTTATATATACAGACTATGATGATAATGAATCATAACTGGTGTTAAGAAACTGTAATAATCGAGACAACAGACTTTTGCGGATATTAAATATCGGAAAAGTGAAAAAAATAAGCCGGAAGGCTCCGCTGAAGCCTTAGCAATATTCTGAGTGATCACGCTCTTCGCAGAATAACAAATATGTAAAATGAAATGAAAACAAAACACACTCTCTATTATATCTACTCACACTCTGTTTCACGTTGGAGATTTTTCTATAAAACGCGGTTACGGTTTTGCGACGAATGTCAAAATACAGAAAAATAAAATGTAGAAGACACGTTTTTACCGATAATGATTACTCGTGTTTAGTTGCAAGTATAGCCACACAACTGTTGTGATTTCATTGATTATTGTTTGTTAAAAAGTTAATTATTTTAATACTTAATACAATATGCACCGTGGCAGCACTGTTAAGGTATTATCATGAGTTGCAACAGTATTTTAAGGTTATTATGACAACTCACGCAATTGAATTTGTTATTGTACTTTGGCAACTCTCAAAAAGAACGGCTAGAATGACGTTATTTTTGGGTGGGGACAAAAATGACATTTTTTAAGGTAAAATGAAATGCGGATCAGTATGGTTGGTCTGTCGAAGAGAGCAGTTTTCATTATACAAAGATTGACTCATCATCAGCCTATAATGTTCCCACTGCTGGGACACAGGCCTCCTCTCGGTGAGAGGGATTGGGCCGTAATCCACCACGCGGGCCCAGTGCGGGTTGGTAGATGTCACATGTCTTCGAATGTTTTGGTTCACCGTTTTGAGAGCAGTGGTGATGAAATAATTTACACAAAGTAAAGCGCCTGTCTGGGTTCGAACTCACGACCTACAACTCGTAAGTCGCGGCCGTAACCACTTGGCCACCACTGTGCACTGCTCTCAAAAATTATACAAAGATTGACTACCATGATTTTAAATCTCACTTTTGAACTTAATTATTTATCTATACTAAAATTATAAAGCTGAAGAGTTTTTTGTTTGTTTGGTTGAATGCGCTAATCTCAGGAACTACTGGTTTGAATTGAAATATTCTTTTAGTGTTGGATAGCACATTTATCGAGGAAGGCTATGCTATATAACATAACGCTAAGATCCTTAGCCACCGAGCAAAGAGAAAAAAGTCACGAATACGAATTCGAAGCGACGGGATGGGTCGGGGGAGCAAAAAATTTGGCGCGAACGAAGTCGCGAGCAGAAGCTAGTCAACTTATAATGCCACGCTTACACCCACAATTCAAGTTGTTTGTGATACTTGTTTTCGACGAGTCTTTTAAAGGACTTTTTGAAGACATGTCGTGAAGACAACTTGTATAATTAAGTAAGTACTTTGTAACGTAGTTCAGACATATATTACTATTATGTTCATATTTCTTGAACATTTTTGACAAGCATAAAAAAGTTTTGTCAATTCAGAGACAAATCTGATATTTCAAGTCTTTTGTATCTGCTTTTTTATTACAGGATTTTGACTTTACACCTATCAGATTAGTCTTTGCAATTTAAAAAAATGATCTTTAAAATAAATTTTTTATACCCGTCTTCAGGTGTATCATCATTTTAACCAAAAGACATCCACTGCTGGACAAAGGCATCTACTGTATGAATCGAAGGAGTTGTGGGTTTTTATTTTTTATTTTATTTTTATCATACACACTTGTTTTTCCAATTCATTTCAGACATTGGCAGAATAGTCGAGATCGGCTTTGCTTGCCATTTAATGAAAATAGTATATAATAATAATAAATATATTATTTCAGATCAAAATCCATATGTTGTTAGTTAAAGTCTTAACCTAATGTTAGTAAAATTCTATTTGCAAAATTGAAACGACTGACACCTACGTGTGCAGCCGTATCCTGTGAGCCAGCATGGGGCTGTCCCACCTATCACACAATACACTCAGGATGCTGTGGGAGCTAGCACGTATCCTACCGAGAATAGAAGCGCACCGTTTCCGCATAATGGCATGAAAACCATCAACTCTGGCTTCGGTGAACATCCCGGAAGCGCTACAAAAGCGTGGTAGACCCAAGAGCATCCTGAATACATTATTATATTGGACATGCAGGGCTTTGTATGCCTCAGCGTATACCTGACCCACAGACTGCATGTGTAAAAAGACTGGCAGTATGCTCTGAAAAGGGTTAATTATAATGTTTTATACCTTGGTTTAAACGCGGGGTTAGAGGCGCAATACAATTCACAAAGCTAACATCATCTTTATAAACTTCAATAAGTATAAAAGTATCCATTGAGGGAGCGATTGAATGAGAGTAGATGCACAAATAAGTAGGTACTGGTATTTCTCAAAAAGCGCAAAACCAACACTGCAGCCAGAAGTGTGTCAGTGTCCTATTAAGGTATGTGTCAAAGATGTCGGAATAGTCCTCCAGCACGTGCCGAAGGACACTCATAGCTTCGCCGCAGAGCCCTCGTGGGTGCACAGAATCATCTTTGTCAGATTGCCAGAACATCTTTCTGGACATATCTGTATCTATGTTTGTCACATACACGAACGCAAAAAATGCTACAGTATCCAATAAGGGGGTAATTTCATCTAATACTTACCTTTAAACGAGCGATTCTTGTATCCCTAAGTATATGTAATTTGAATCTCGGAAACAGCTCCAACGATTTCCATGAAATTTAGTCTGCAGGTTGTTTCGGGGGCGATAAATCGATCTAGCTAGGTTCCATTTTTAGAAAACATCAAACAAAAAAAACCTTCATTCAGGTATTAATACATTATCAAGTGAGAATGGCTTTTATTTTGACAGTTCAACAGCATTCATTGCGATTCAACAAATTTTTCGAACGTATGAAGCAAATGCATTAGCAATATCTTTAAAAATGATTCAGTTTATGATTGACTAGCTTTTGCCAGCGGCTACGCCCGCGCGGAACATTCATCCCCTATTTAACTCCCTTAGGGGTTGAATTTCGAAAAATCCTTCCTTATTCCTTGTCTACATTATAAAGGGAACCTCTGTGCAAAGTTTCAGCTTTCTAGGTTCAAGTCTGACTCCAAGTCCAAGTCCAAGTCTGACTGTCCAAGTGAGTCAGTCAGTCAGTCAGGACTTCTCTTTTTATTATAAAGATAGATAACGTGTTGCGCAATTAGGGTGCTGTTCTTAGATCATTGCTAGTTATTTCTAGTATGTAGGTAATTTACAGACGCCAGCAGGTCAACCTACCCCAAACTGTCAAATTTTCCCAATTGAACATGAACCTCATGCTTACGGTATAAAGTTGAAAATCTATCAAATAAATTTGACAGATTGGAGTAGCTTGATGTGCTGGCGTCTGTACTTAATTTCTTTGAAGCGGAAGCTTTGCAACTTCTTCAAACGGAATCGATTAAATCGACAGCCACAGTTTAAATACGGTTATTTACACGGTTATTTACGGTTATTTTGAGTCGAATTATGTGAAAGAATGAATTTCGTAAAAAATGCAGTTGATACTTTCTACTTTCAAGTAATCTGACATTTTAATGTTACTCAAGTACGTAGGTACTTAAAGGTTTTATTTTGTGCTCTTAGATTACCTGAGCTCTAAAGACTGTATCAAAGGTGTATTGAAGTGTGCCGATGAAGAATATCTATGGAAGTCACGTCAAAACCGCCTGACACCTCTTTCAACTTTAAACAAAGGCTCTCTATGCGGCGCCGAGGACACTCGATGTTCTGCCACTGTCACGTACAGAGTATAAGGACCAAACTGTAGCAACACTACGGTATTTGGGTTTTTAGGATTATGTATTACTAGCTGTTGCCCGCGTCTTAACCTGCGATCCAGAGGGATAATTGCGTTATTATGATCAGTAGGAATAGCTTTGGTTTTGATAGCCACAGCCAACCATAACATTCATGGCGTTGTTTACGTTGCTAAGCAGACAATCATTCGAACATATGTAAGAATGAATTAGCAATAATAAATTATTCAAATTCTTATTTATACTGTGTTACGCAATAAGGTTTTTTTTTTTGTGGATTGTAAATCATCAAATAACTTCTCCCGCTCTGGGTGGAGTTGGAGGACGTGTCAGATTTTTACTGACTAAAACCTATCCGTGTTCCTTCAGTTGCCTGTCTGCCAGGGGCCACGGTATCTGTTTCGAACAACCCGCACCCCTGGCAGGTATCGGCCCTTGCGGACCACACCAGTTGATGCTGACATGATGACATCCCTTTGAGGCGCCCGTGGAACACAACGCGCCGTCAACCCGGGCTTGGTCCTTACCGGACATCGAGCTACCCATTACTCGCGCCATTAAGCCCGCGTCTACGATGGCCTGGCTTATTCCCAAAGTGCTCCATTCTTTTGTTCTAAAAAGATAAGAATCTCATACATTCATTCCCAAATTACTCCACGGAAATATTATCATTAAAAATACTTATTATTTTGTTCCCATTCTGCTCCATAGGTATCTGGAATCATTCTCAAAGTGCTCCACCGATTATTCGTTATCAGTTCCCAAACTGCTCCATCTACATAATTACCTATAAAATACCTAACCCTACATATTTAATTACAGTCAGTCACAAAAATTTATCATTTTGTTATAACGTCAATCCATATTTAAAATTATAGGCTTTTTAAGATAATCCCTCGCAAACAATTTGTAGATTGTGAGATTTAAGTCTATTTTCGAATCACAGTATTTTTTGTGTGTCACTATCGGATAAGCTCGACACTTTTAAAATTCAACTTCGTTTGCACCCATTTTTGAAGTGTCTTAATTCGATTCTAAAGTGCTAATAACCCACTTCAAAACGTAACACTTTTATTTAATCGATTAGTGCCATAAAAATACATTTAAATTGTACATTTTCATATTTCGCGCGTAATTTGATGAAAACGCTGGACGCAGTGTACGCCATATTGGCATGTGGGTATGACGTCAGATTGCTGTGTGAATAAATGTGCTGATACTTTGTATGATAATTGTTTATAATTTTAAAGAATAGTTATTATTCTTCTTATCGTTGGTTTTCTGTTCCTGAATGTATATTTTTTCAATAAACAATAACATTGGTTACAAAAAATAAAATTACAAAGTGGGTCAGTTGATTAGTTTACACAGTGGTATGACGCATAACCTGGCGGTTACTATTTCACGGTGTTCAAAAATACATCAAATTAAATGAAATATTTGAATTGAATTCAAAAATTTATTGTGTGATTTCGCTAACTAAAACTAACATTTTCCGACTGCTTTTTGCCTGAGCAATCTCAATAATACACTTGTAGAATTTTTTTTTGTTTAGAGTAAAACACGTGTTAGGCTTATTTGCCAGGTACCATTTAAATTTTATTATTTGTTTTTCATGTTTTAGACTAAATCCAAAGCCCTACTTTGTTAATTTTGTCAGTTGATTTTTGAATATTTTTTATTGAATTAAAAAAATATATAAGACTCAAAATGGTTGTTGAATTATATTGTAAAGTGTTTTATTTATAAAAATATCCTTAAAAATATATTTCCGAAGCTTTTGAGCCTGACTGTACGTCAGCTACCCTTTTATAGTAATACGGTACATATTTAAATGAATTTTTTGATTAAAATGCGGTGGAGTACTTTGGGAACATTTTAATATTATCATGGAGCAGAATGAAACCTCATTAAAAATAATATTTTTTCATGGAGCACTTTGGGAACTCTTTATGGAGCACTTTGGGAATAAGCCGATGGCCTGGAATCAGAATGGGATTCCCGACGCCAAGGGCGGGTCCTGGGGTGACTAGGGCTGTAAAGGCGCATATACTGCCTCTCCCTCACTACTTAATTAGGGTGCTGGTAGAAAGATCCATCCAAATCCGATCACCAATAATTGCGTGACATCGTAACAAAAGAATATACTTCGCATTAATAATGTTAGTTAGGATTATTAAAGACCAAAAACTAGTATAAACTAACCTAAATGTTAAGTATTTTAGATAGGTTTATAATTATTTATGGTTTCACTTAGTTTATACATGTATCTGTAGATATTGGGTCTACGAGGACGTCAGTTGATTCTGAAACTACTTGGACTGGCACGTGTGAAAATTATGTCGTTATGTATTTGCATGAATTCCATATATTGATAATATTTAATATACAGGAAAAGTTTTTATCCAGTGCGCAAACTGTAACCATGAATTCAGCATATCATTCTAGACCCCATAGAGCAGAATTTTTTACCGATTAAACAAAAAAAAAAACAGCTGTTCCATACATTTTGACCGCGTAGGTATTGTACTTTTCTATGAGACAGATGTTTTTTTTTATAACCGGCGAAAAATGTCTGACATGGGGTCTAGAATGATATGCCGAATTCATGGTTACAGTTTGTGCACTGGATAAAAACTTATCCTGTATACATGCAAAAGTATATATTATGTGTGTTTGTCACCTTTTCACGCCTTAACGACCGGATTTCGATGATTGGCAAACAAGAAAACCATTATCTAAGTTAGAACAAGAATCAATTTTTATCCTGGTAAGTATAAAGTTTCCGTATATGAAATTGTAGTGTAAATAGAGTAAAACATGTACCTACAGTACGCAATACCTAATACAAAAGTTTCCTCAAAACTTTTACTTACCTAACTCAGAAATCCTTGACAATTGTTTTATTCGATAACATTGGGTCTGGTCTTACATTAATTCTTATTCTTTGAAGACAATTTTAATACTTTAGAAAATGTACAATACATTTTACAGTCTAATTTCAAAACACTGTGTAACAAATGAAGTCAAAAGATGACACAGCTCACGCTGCGCGTTGAAGTGTAGCATACAATGACATATTATGTGATATTATCTATTCGAAGACATCCCGACAGTCCTTAGAGTTAGGAACTCACTGAATATATTCAGTGAGCTGTTTCGCAATTAGGAAATTAACAATGAAACAAGGCAATATTTCTGGGACTGTATTTTTCATTTAAACGTGTCTCAATTATTCTATATTATACAATAATTGAGACACAAATTTTGCTCTAGATCCCTAAGCGTTGACAGTTACAAATGACTATTTTATCATCTACATATGTTGGGGTCGGCTTCCAGTCAAACTGGATGCAGCTAATCAGCTGCATCCAGTCATAATAGTACTGGTCATAGTCATCCATCTGAATAGTACTGGTAATCACCAATACTTTACATGGAGCGAATGCCTATCTGTCCTCCACAAACCAGTTAAGACTGGTTGTCTGCTTCAAGACTGTCAAAGATGAACAAATGACAGCCGGGACCAAAAGGTTAACGTGCTTTCCGAGGCACGAAACATAATATCACCTAGAAATAGTTAATTTTTAACTCACATGCATACTAATGAGAAGTTACCAATATTGTTTGTAATTTTATTTAGAAAATTTAGTCAACCATTATCTCTATAGTCAATGCTGTAGATACGAGTAAGTATAACGGAAAGCTCAAGCTCAAGAGTAAGAGTCAAAAAAAACAAATACTAAAGCCTCGCATTATAGACAATGCGACGCTTTAGTATTTTTTTTGACTCTTGGGTGTTACGCGCGATCTATCTGCCTTTGTTTTATAATCTAAACCAAAACAAAAACAAATACTAAAGCGTTTCATTGTATGTTACATTAAATGCGACGCTTTAGTATTTGGTTTTTTGGCCTCACTCTTGGTGTTCCGCGCGGTCTATCTGCCTTTGTTTTATAATCTGAGCTTTCCATATATACTTATCTACAGCAGTGACTATAGAGATAATGGTTGACTTAATTTTCTTATAAGTACGTGAACGTCTCGGTGTCTACCATGTTCCGGCAAAACAATCTGTAGCCTCTTTTGTCTTATCAGTTGCCTGTAGAGAGCAGTGGTAGCCCAGTGGTAACAACCCCATCTTACGGAGTCGTTGCTGGTCGTGGTTTCGAACTAATGCAAATAATTTCATCACCACTACTGTCAAAACGAGGAAATAAAACATCTTCAGGAAACCGGTATGTCATAGAACCAAACATTCGAAGACATGTGACATCTACCAACACGAAGTGGGCCCGCGTGGTAGATTACGGCCTGCTCCCTCCCTAAGGGAGGACCTGAGTCCTAGCAGTCAGCAGTGGGAACGTTATACGCTGATTATTAATTACCTATCTTTGCTTGGCTTTAGAATTATTAATATAGGCATACTTTATTGTACACCAAAGAAATAACACTACATAAAATTCGATAGGAGGCCTTATCGCTGTCTGCGATCTCCTCCAGGGCCCCAATTCTGTACGGTTATAACGATTCCCCGCGGAATTATACTAAGTTCAAACTGCATCAATTTCGTGTTTTGTAGAAACCAATGTAACGTTAAGGAATTGAAATGTCATATTCTGAATGTTCCATGACAATTTGTCGATATTATTAATACGATATTAGCAGAATTCGTGTGTGATTTAAGGAATTGACGTGGTTTCGAAGTAAGGAATCGTAAAGTGAAAATTCAGGTCCAGGCAACCTTATTAATTTGTATGGTGTGCCGTTATTATGAAAGATGTTAACTCCAAATCTACTGAACCTACTGGAAATATACTCTAGTAATGTTTTAATAAGTATGCATTTAAAACAGACAGCGTACTTGTACTGAGAATTAAAGACAATACGATGTTAAAAACAGTAAAAAGGTTTACAGCTCCGTGCGTTTTAATACAGACTTCTGAAATATTCAGGCGTATTCAAAAATGTGCTTCCTTTGTAGCAACGGATTGGATAAGTAGGTATCAGGTAGGCACAGGATAAGTGTTGGAACGTGTGTAAGAGAAGGGTTGTTTTATTTTTTAGTACCTACCTATTTATTCATTAGCGTTATGGTATGTTATAGGGTTTGTTTTCCGCACTTAGTCCTTTACGTAGACTATTATGCGTGGGCCATAGCGGCCGTCGATGGTTTCAACCAGCCCACTTCCCTCCAGAAGTGGATTTTCTGGTCTGTTAAGAACACCTGGGTGCCCCGAGGGTTTCTGTCCTAATCTGGTTAACACAAGCCCTGCGTCGATAGCTTTCCGTTATGCCTATTGTGTGGACGTGTTTGTTTAGCGATCATTCAGTAGATAGTGTTGTTTTATTGATTTTCAAAGGCTTCTTGAACACTCTAGTGTTGAATTTCCACGAATACGAAAGTTTTTTCTTAGTTATATATTTTTTTTAAACATGTTAGTAATATTATACTGGATAAGTTTTTATCCAGTGCGCAAATTCTAACCATGAATTCAGCATATCATTTTAGAACCCCTAGCGCAGAAATTTTTCGCCGGTTGTACCGGGTACCGGGTGCCGGTGCCGGGTGTAGAAAAGTGCAATACCTACGCGGTCAAAATGTATAGAACAGCTAATTTTTTTTTGTATAACCGGTGAAAAATTACTGCGGTAGGGGGTCTGGAATGATATCCTGAATTCATGGTTAAAATTTGCGCACTGGATAAAAACTTTTCTTGTAGGTTTCAAAAGCATTATCAAAGCTCTCAAATGAAACGCTGAAAGCATGAATTAGATTTATATGTAAGTCAAAGAACACTTCTTATTAGGTCTCATGTTATTTTTTTTCTGGCATACACTCCATACACGAAAAAGATTTCCGTAACAATGTGTTCAGAACAATAGCAACACCACCTCAAATTTGCAAATTATCAACATTATTAATGTGGGACGGTGAAGCTGGCAAATTATTTTTTATGCCAAAAATCCCTTTATAAGCACGAACAAAAGCCGCATTAGCTACAAATTAAATTCATGAAACCATAAAGTGTTCCGTTGTTCATAGCACAGAGCAGCGACCGTTTTGTTTCTTCAAAGGTATGAATTTGGCTTCACTAATATTGTTATACTTCTTTTTGTTAAGAGTAATTGTTAAAGATTTTTTCGTCAGGTTTTCTTTGAAAGAACTCGAACGAAACACGCAGTGCTTCAAAGAGAACTAATTTTAAACTCCATGATTAAAAACGATGTTCATTCAGTTTAAAGCCACTTGTTTGGATCGACGTGCTTGTCTCGAAATTGTAATTTAAAATAGCGCCCTTTTAGAGCTCGCTATAAAGAGACATTTGATACTTTCGAGGAAGAAAGGCTTTAAAAACGGGAGGAGCTGCGAGCAATTCGCTAACAAAAGACTCGAACGGCCCTCTTTTATTTTCTTTCTAATGATTTGGGTACAATATAATTTGCCATTCACGGATAGAGTACCTACCTACAGACGCGGGTTTTATCTTTGTAAGCTTATACCGTTAAATGAAATCCATACAGATTTAATATTCATCTCATCAGTTCAGCTGAAAGACGTCCATTTCTGAACATAGGCCTCCCCCAAATGAGGGGTTTTGCCATAATCGCCACACTTGGCAGGCGGGTTGCCGATCGCAAACGCTGCTGCCCATTCTTTAGTGAGTCCCTAAGTTCCCTTCTACGTCACCCACGGGAAGAAATGGGATGGTGCTATTCTTTTACGTCCGGCACCACACGGAACCTATAAATATTCATCTATTTCAAAGGAAATTGTAATACCTATCTGCCAGGGGTGCGGGTTTGTTCGACAGAGATACCGCAGCCCCTGGCATACAGGCTACTGAGGGAACACGGGTGGGTTTTAGTCAGTAAAAGTCTGACACGCCCTCCTGCTCCACCCAGAGCGGGAGAAGTTATTTGATGTTTCCCACCAAAAAAAAAAAAAAAAATTGTATTACCTATAAGTTGTAATCATAGTTGAGTTCCTCGTAGAGCTCCTAAACTTTCGAGTTGAGCTCGACGATTACTGACAAATGCGTGGAAAAACTCGACAGCACAGGTCCTATTAATCTTAGTGGTTCTTTCCTCAAAATATAATTTCAGACACCAATCTACATGGTCTTCAAATGGTCTGAACATGATTATGTCTGGACTTAAAAAGAGACTGTGACTTCTGAGTTTGAAACGGCCTTCTTTCTCAGAATAGTCTAATAAAAAAGAGAGGTTGTCAATTAGTTTGTAATTGTTGTTGTTTTTTATTTTTGTTATGTTTAACGTTCTCTTTTTAAATGTGTTTGTTGCTGTTGTGTTGTGTCTGTGTCGAATAAATGTTTTCCATTCTATTCTTTTGTATTTTTGCTACTTCTGAACTGCTTCATTTATAAAACGAATCGAAAATTCTTCTTTTAGTTGAAAGGGTGTTAATATCGGAAGTCCGTGGCAAATTGGCAATAAACGAGAACCAGAACGAAATTAAAGTTACTTTCCACTTTGTATATTTGGAAGTGGGTTGTTTATTTGTTTTTTTTTTATATAATTGACACACACATAATAACTTATGAATTCGGGAAAGTGCGAATTTATCAGAATTTATTTGTTAAATAGGTAAAAAAATACACAATTTATGTTTGATGAACAGAGCGCCAAAACATCACCGTCTTCATCTGCCTAGCCTTTTCCCAACTATGTTGGGGTCGGCTTCCAGTCTAACCGCATGCAGCCGTACACCAGTATTTTACATGGAGCGACTGCCTATCTGACCTGCACAACCCAGTTACTGGGCAATACGATAGTTTTTACTGACAAATCCTTACACTGGTTGTTACAGACTTTCGGGTTTTAACAACCCGTAACGACTTTCAAAGATCTATGAATGACAGCCATGACCAACAATAACAGCTCAACGTGCTTTCCGAGGCACGCAGGGGTCTTTGTATGTAAAGATGGTCACCCATCCACAGACCCACCAAGGCAAGCGTAGCTTAACCTGATCGATCGACCCATGCAGCTCTTGTTACTTAGCCACAACATACTAATCCGTAGTATATCCCTACTATGCCTAATGAATAATCCCAACTTAATATTATAAATGCTAAAGTAACTCTGTCTGTCTGGTACGCTTTCACGCCTAAACCGGTGAACCGATCGTCATGAAATTTGGTAGAGATATAGTCTGGGATATGGAGAAGGACTTTTAACGCGATAACCGTCATCCACGCTGACGGAGCCGCAGGCAAAAGCTAGTAGGTATTTATACATTTTGAAAAATATCAACATAAATACTTTTAAGACTCCATTTCAGTCTGCAATTAGGATACGCGTGAGAGGTGGAATTTGTAATTAAAATTACCGGTACACTTGTCGCCTAGAAATGAAAAGGCGAAATTTAAAGGTACATAAGTACTTATGGTACCGATCGCATGAGCCTTCGTAATCAAATCAGGTATTTACGTCGTAACGATGTACTTAGGGGACGAGGCTTCAAATAAACGTTTCAGGTAAATACTCTTAATTTGTACTTTAAAGAACAGTGACGCAATTGAATTGGTGATTGTAGTATTTTGTATTAGCTCGTATATTTTAAATTAGCTCGACTGCCTCGTTGGTCTAGTGGTTTCATGCGATTCTGCTGAGCATGAGGTCCTGGATTCGATTCCCAGGCCGGGCAAAGTGTAATTGAGGCTTTTCCATCAGACTTTTGAGAAGAAGCCTGGTTGATGGCAATAGGCTCGCTCCTTATGACATGGGACTTAAGAGCATTCATTCCACGCGGGCTGGCAACAACGCATTTATAGTAGTTTTTCGTGATTATTTCATTAAATACAAACAAAAGTACAATTTTTTTTCAGCCAAGCTCTAGATATTCTGTATTTATGATTATTTTTAACATTTACTCTTTAATAAAAATATTTAATCATACTAAATAATGCAAACAGAAAATAATTGACGGTATGTCGATTTTTGTAATTAAATAGCAAAATCACTGTAAAAAAAATAGCATACAAACAAGAAAATACCAATGATCTAGTGCATGGCTGAAAAACATGTTTACTTTTGTTTGTATTTAATGAAATAATCGCGAAAACTTGCTATAAATACGCCGTTGCCAACCCACGTGGGATAAATGCTCTTAAACATAACTGGCGAACTGGGGTGTTCCACAGAATTAATTTTTATACAGTGCGCAAACTGTAACCATGAATTCAGCGTTACATTCTAGACCCCTAGCGTAGACATTTTTCTTCGGTTATACAAAAAAAAATCAGCTGTCTCATAGAAAAGTACATACCTACGCGGTCAAAATGTATGGATTCCATATAGATCAGAAGGCCAATTCTCGTAATTAAAAACGTTCGCAGTGTCATCTCGGCGACAATCGAATTTCAAATTTTTTACATAAATGTATAGGAATTTTTGACAGATTGACACTGAGATCAGACTGTGAACGTTCTTAAAATTACCAGAATTGCCCCTCTGATGATGTGTTGCGGTGACAGAAAACGAAACTCTTCAAAAAGTTACAGCAAAACAACCGCGATTGCTGCTATTGCATAAATATGCATTGTTTTGACCCCAAGGATGATGAAATTTCGAATTGGTGTGAGGTAGATACTATACCTACATACAACCGACTTCCGGAAAAACTAAAGTTTAAAAAAAAGTTAGTTTTCGTGGAGACTTCCTTATGACTATATTTTTTTTCCCGGGATTCGGGAAAAATCTTCAGTAAGTTGAAAATAAACTTTATTTAAGTATGTGTAAAAGCTATTTTCACCGCTATTGCTAGCGGTCCTTGTACATAATATCAATAATGGAACAAAAAAAACACAAACATATAACAAAAAACATTATTTCTAACAGTAAATGAGTCTGTAACACTAATCATTAGTTAAGTGAAACAAAATTGTAAAAGGAAAAATAAAGCTATTTATTTATTTTTATTTTTTGTTTATTTACTTTAAAAGCTATTTTTAACTAAACTTGCAACTACTAAAAACATGAATTTCTGCGCAAGGGGTTCTAGAATGATATGCTGAATTCCTAGTTACAATTTGCGCACTGGATAAAAACTTTTCCTGTATAGTTTAAAGGAAAAACACACGAAGAAAAGGGTCCATCGATACGAGCCACAGAGCCAAAACAGACCAAAACTCTCGTTAGCCAATCTTAAAAGTTAAACACGCAGTTACCGAAAATCGATCAGTATTATTAAGTTAAAGGGGTTATCGAGTTACGTGTGATACATGTTCGTTAGTAATCGGATTCTGGAGGGCTGCATCAATAATTACAGCAGTCACCGCTGTTAGGCAGTGTGGAGAGCCTTTAAATTATCTTGTACAAATTTATTGACTAACTGACTTTATAAATTTGATAGTATACAGTTAGGCATGCGCTCCGCCATTTGTTTATTAACACATACATTCATGTATCCATTTAAGGGCGCAGGACAGCTTTTACCAGAAGTGGTCATCGTATTAGTGGTTCAGCAACTCGAATATGAGGATATTCAAGCTGCTGAACCAGATTATACCGGAATTTAGCAGTTCCAGAGCAGTGGTCAATCATTGGAAATAGCTGCGACTTACGTGTAAGTCTTATGTTCAAACCCAGACAGGTGCTATACCTTGTGTAAATTACTTCTTCACCACTACTCTCAAAACGGTGAAGGAAAAGATCGCTAGGAAACCGGCATGTCCTTGAACCAAAAATTCGATGACATGTGACATCTACCGACCCGCACTGGGCCCGTGTGGTGGATTATGGCACGCTCCCTCTCACAGAGAGGAGGCCTGTGTCCCAGCAGTGGGACTATTATAGGATGATTATGCTAGTAGCAGTTCGTTGTGGACGTAGTATAGCAGCCATTGGAGTAGCTAGGTATTTTATCTGTCCAGCGGCAGCCTTCCAGCAGGCTTAGCATGACGCTATTTCTACTCTCCTGAAGAGTAGAAATCGCTTGTCTACATTTCTCGATGAAAAACTGTCCACTGTCTATACGGAAACGTCATTTATGTCTACTCTTCCGACGACAAAACGTTTGTCTACGTTTCTAGTGCTAAGCCTGCAGATTAATTAACCACTCTCCAATCCCGCTAAAGATAATGCCAAGACTTAAATAATGCTTTGACTTTAAGTAAGTTTTCATCATTATCTCAAAATTTTCGTATCGCGGCCGTCGCACAGAGACTCCTATAGGTTTAGAAATTAAGTCACTGGTGCAGTCTGGGCAAGAATTCAATCGAACACCCAAGTCAAACATTTTGACCATGATGTAAGTTGGGCTTGGCATTTCTTTTAATTTTAGCGGTAATATTATGCTGACCTATTATCGTTGTTAAGATACTTCTTACTTCGGGAAAATACCTTTTTCTAGGGTGGGAAAAGAAGTTTCAAATACTTCGGTGGTTCCAGTAACTTCGTAACAAACTAGACAGCGCCACTTCCTGCCAGGGGTGCGGGTTGTTCGAAAGAGATACCGTAGCCCCTGGCGCACAGGCAAATGAAGGAACATGGGTGGGTTTTTGAACCGACGAAAAAACGGAGGAGGTTACTCAATTCGACGCGTATATTTTTTTTTTTTTTTTTATGTATGACCACCCATAACTTTTTCCAGAGTAGTCCGATTTTGATAATTCTTTTTTTATTGGAAAGGGTATACATTGAAGTTGGTCCCATATAAATTTTGAAGAAAAATTCTAACCCTAAGGGTAAGAAAACAGGGGATGATTGATTGTTTACTCACAGATTTTAATACTGAGTTGTGTATTAAATCAAAACTTAAGCATGTAGTAATTAGTAGATTTTAGCCACAAAAAATTATAAAATAAAAACTTTTTAATAAAAAAATTAAACCGCCGAAAAACCGAAAAGTAAAAAATAATAAACTAGCTTTGTCCAACCCCAATAACTAAGTTCGGAAGTCGGTGACTTTGGATATGTATTTAATTATATGTCACCGCCTTCCGAACTTAGTTATTGGGGTTGGACAAAGCTAGTTTATTATTTTTTACTTTTCGGTTTTTCGGCGGTTTAATTTTTTTATTAAAAAGTTTTTAGTCAGTAAAAGTCTGAAACGCCGTCCTACTCCACCCAGAGCGGGATTATTTGATGATTTTCCACCCTATAAAAAACAGTACCACTTGCTACGCCGTCATATTAATTTCATTTTCATTTTATGGCGAAGCAAAAAAGAGTGTTGTGATTTTGGCCGGTATGTATCTTTTTCCTCATAACTTCTAAACTTCTTATCATAATTTGACAAATGAGGTATTGTTGGAAGCGTCTTGATCGTTCCGTTTTAGCCGAATGTGGCGCCCTCTAGAGGACATAAAGTCAACTAAACAAAAGTTTTAGTGTATCAAACGAAAGGGCTTAATGAGCACATTTAAAATATATATATATATATACGACCTTAAAAAGGTGGCTGGGACAGACTGGATGCGGATGGCTGATGACAGTGTTGTGGCGCAGCCTGGGAGAGGTCTATATCCAGCCGTGGACTACGCTATGCTGAGTTGATATCTAGGGTGTAAGGGAAACGCTTCTGAAAACGAAGACAGGTGGTAGGGCTAATGATTCTCGATACAGCACCAAAAAAAAATCTTTCTTTTTTTACCAATTTTTACCAATTTTTTTTAGACATTTTTGTACACTATACTGTGAGAACAGTTAAATGAACCATTATTTGAGATTAAACACATTTAAAAACGACCCCAAGTCCAGGCAGTGACTTTAAGTTTAGGCATCCTTTGTAGAGCACCGTCAAAATAAAATAAGTAGAAACATTACAGAAGAGTCAAACGTTTTAAATTGATGCACAATAACCTATTTAAGGCGGTATCCGTTATCATTTAGGTTGTATATAACCTACGTTCTGGCTTCGGAAACGTGTTCCTTACACCTTGTATATAGCTAGCCAATTTTTTTAGAATAAAATACTTTTTATTCTAAAAAAAAGTTCCAAAATTAAAACCCTACGACTGAAAGATCACGCTCTACAAAGTTTGAAACCAAAATAATATTTAACAGTGGTCAGCAATCATGAGCTTTATGGCAAAATAGCATACGAGCAATAAATGAGTTTCAGATGAGAATATTTTCTTGATGTAGTTGTATTTTAGTTTTTGCACTTACTTTTGATACATATAATCATAAATCGTTCACCATTCAATATGAATGTCTACAATAAATGGTCATGAAGAAATATAACTTTCACCGCGCAACTAAATGGATTATCGCACAGAAGCAGCGGCACATCTGAATGCCTCAGCCTATTGTTTCACTCTATAATCTTAAGGATTAAATCTAAAGTCGCCTTTAAGAAAAGCGCAGTGTGATTCTCGAAGAAGAAAAAATGGTAGGGTTATTGAAGACACAATTCAATTTTTTAAATTATGCTTTTTATGATATAGTTTATTAATTTATTGCATTTTGTAATCGGTTTTTCTGAACTAACATTACAAAGCTAAAAGTTTTAATTCTTTGTATATTTGTTTGTGGCGTTTTCACGCTATGGCTAAACGGATTTGGATGAAATTTGGCACATGAGTAGACCATGACCGAGTGATCGATATTTATGTGGGTGAAACCGTGGGGTCCATCTAATGTAATACTGCCAGGGGTGTTCGAACGAGATACCGTGGCCCCTGGCACACAGGCAACTGAAGGAACACGGGTGGGTTTTTGTCAGCAAAAGTCTGACATGCCCTCCTGCTCCACCCAGAGCGGGAGAAGTTATTTTATGATTTCCCACACATTTTTTTTTTAATTTAACATTACCTACTCTTAGTATTTGCACGACCGAAACCATGCAATAACCTACTACCTAATCGTATACTCCAACAAATGACGAGATCTCCTCCTATACTCCTATATACCTAGTACTTTTTTCACTGTGTAGGTCACAAACTATTCTGAAAATAAGTATCTGGACAAACGAACCTTGAATTAAATAAGAATAAGATGAAAGAAAAGGAATAAAAGCTACAACATGTTACATATATACACTACAATATGTCTCTGATTCTTAGGTACAACCCAACAAACAAGTAGGCACTGAAATTCCAAAATCACAAAGGACCGGGCGAAAAGGCTAGTCAACCCGAGTTCGAGAGGATTCAAATACAATTGGCTGGTACTCGACACGACTTATTTGTGAGCGAGCAAATAGAAAAACCCTCGAAGTACAGTCTCCAAAAGACATAAGTTACCAGGGTCGTCGGATATGTGTAGTTGAAGCTGGAATGTCGGCGCCTGCGACTCTTTGCTCGTTACAGTGATGCTACAAACTGCCTCAGACAAATAATGAGCAGACGGTATTTTGTTTTATTTATGTAGTAATATCTATCTCTTTCATTGATTATTTATTTATTTCTAAATGTGACATCACATCTGGCCCTATCAGAATATTAGCGCTGCGACGCTTTTTTAAATGTCGCAGCATCATGCTGAGATAGGAGCCTTTTGGCCTCGTATCTAAAGGACTTTCTATAACTTTTTTACTTTCAATTAATTTAGTTTTTCACAGTTTTTTTTTTTATCATTGCGTGTTTAATTTAGTATGTGATCTTCCCGTCCGAGTCCCAATAAAACTATTTCTTTCAAGTTTAGTAAGAAACCGATGGATGCATTCGAATAAAATAAAATTACATAAATAGAAAACGAACAGTTCATTTATCAAATTAAATTCCATTCGAAAACTTCCATCGGTTTCTTACTAAAGTTTAACCATATCCGACGGCCCTAGTTACTTATCTCTTTCGTTGACTGTACATCACCAGCTCACACTTATGTTATTCCCTCGTTATTACTGAGTACTGTGCTCTAAGGACATTCATTTTATTACCTTTTGTCATGATTTACATGACTAAGCTTCTTTTGAGTAATACTCGTAGAATACAAAACATGTGCTCCAATTGTACACATGTCCTTTCCTACTAATATTTAAAATGCGAAAGTAACTCTGTCTGTCTGTCTGTCACGCTTTCGCACCTAAACCGCTGAACCGATCGTCATGAAATTTGGCAGAGATATATCTCTGCCAAATTTCATGACGATCGGTTCAGCGGTTATAGCCTGCGGTTATAGCGGCTATAGCCTGAGATATGGAAAAGGACATAGGCTACTTTTTTACGCGATAACCGACATTCACGCGGGTGGAGCCGCTGGCAAAAGCTAGTACTTTAATAAGAGAACTAAAATGAAAACTGTGTTCATTCATATGAAGACCAATAACCGATTGTTTCATGATAGAAAGAAAAATAGATTTATTTGATGATATAAATATACACCATCACGCCTTGTTTCCTCAAAGGGTTGGTCAGAGATGTACCTAAAGTACACTCACATTTCGCACGTTATATTAAAGTCCCATGTAAAAGAGACCTATTGCCATCAACCGCACACAAATACTGCTACTGAGAAATTCCAGACATAAAAGCCAATAACAATTTGCCCAACTTTGCTACCATATAATCAGCGAAAATTTTCCCACTGCTGGGACACAGGCCTCCTCTCTGTGAGTGGGAGTGAGCTGTAATCTACCACGCGGGCCCAGTGCGGGTTGGTAGATGTCAAAGGTCTTCGAATTTTTGGTTCTAGGACATCCCGGTTTCCTCACGATGTTTTCCTTCACCGTTTTGAGAGCAATGGTGATGAAATAATTTACACAAAGTACGGCGCCTTCCAGATTCGAACCTACAACTCGTAAGTCGCGTAATAGTAAAATGGAGACTAATCTAAATTTCGAACTAAGTACAGATGCAACTTCAATACTGGCTTTCCACAATACACATAAATACAGTAACAGATGCAAGTTACTTACTGGAATTCCACAATCCACATACATTCAGCCGTCAAGAAATTCTCGACATTTCACAATAAACCACTACGCTAGGATTACGCTCCGGTTAAATGGCACAGAAATGTGCCTCAATACACAGCGACACGCATAATACGTCCCGCGGTGCGAACCCGCCTTTATTCCCGACACGTGTGTACAAAGCACTTTGGCACATTATCAAGGAACGATGTTCCAAGGTACTAGTGTAAGCAGAGATCTGGCTGTCATCGGTAAATAGGAGACAATTCTGGGATTATAGCCACAATGGAACTGTAGCTCGTTAGACTAAGCACAGCGGTAATCAACTGACACAGTTATAATTAACTTTGTTTCTCGACACATTGCGGAATTACTGAGACATTGAACAATTACTGCGGTAGAAGTAGTTTAAATTGTTAGGATCTTCGTCTTCGCGGCATCTAATATACATTGAAAGTAGGTACCTAACTACTCATTATACAGTGTCAAATAAAATTACCTGACAATATATCACCTAAGTGTTGGATTATCAAATAAAAAAAAAACAAAATTAATGAAACAAACAAGAAGTATTTATTCATCATTCGATAGGGAAGGTCAATGTCCGTTATCGGTCAGCGAACTACGTCGGCCAGGCGCTTAGATCGTTCAGCTGTTGTTGTAATTTTTAGCGGGTCATCTTAGACATTTTAATACGAATTTCCAAAACCATAACATATCTGTCGTTTGGTGCCCTTTTTTTTTTTTTTGGGTGGGAAATCATCAAATGACTTCTCCTGCTGAGTAGAGCAGGAGGGCGTGTCAGACTTTTACTGACTAAAACCCACCCGTGTTCCCTCAGTAGCCCGTATGCCAGGGGCTGTGGTATCTCTTTCGAACAAACCCGCACCCCTGGCAGGCATCGGCCCTTGCGGACCCCACCAGTGGTTGCTGACATCTTTGACGGCGCGCGTGTGGAACACAACGTGTCGTCCCGTCTACCACTTTTCGGCCACAGGGGATAGGGAGAGCGGCTGATGCTATACCGACACTCCTCTTCCCCTGCGGCCCCACCGCTTCCGCCATCAAACGGTGGCGGCCTCGTCCAGGCCACGGAAGGGAATAAGAGCGCTGCTCAGAAGCACCGGCACTCCTCCTCTACCGCAGCCCGTAACCCTCAGCCGCGATGCCTCCCATTCGACATCGCGGCCCACCTCAGTTGCGGTGCACCTCACCGCAACCTACTTTTTGGCCGCTACGTCGTCGGCTTTGAGGCAAAAGCCCTGACGAGCGGCCCCACCTTTGGGTTCCTCTTGGCTTCACCGTGGCCGGAATCCACGGTTACTGAGCCCCCCCGCAACGACAATGCGGGAACCCACTCGGGGGGGTTGGTGCCCTTGATGCAGTAATTTTTTTTTTTTTTTTTGCAAAGATCGTTTTTTTTTACTTCAATGGTTTTCGATGTCGAGACCTAACATGTG
Source organism: Polymixis flavicincta (assembly GCA_949987655.1). Taxonomy (NCBI): domain Eukaryota; kingdom Metazoa; phylum Arthropoda; class Insecta; order Lepidoptera; family Noctuidae; genus Polymixis; species Polymixis flavicincta. Next base: position 15,465,006 of record OX465193.1, on the reverse strand, counting down.
GGTAAAAGTATTGCCAGCTAAGCTAACCTAACCCTGCATAACATCGTCAGTTCCGCAAAAACAAAACACGATCGGACCAAAGCAGTTATGACTAAGGTAAACATTTTACGCTCCGGTTATTACGTCAGCACAAAAATAATGGCGTCGAAGAATTAGCGGTAATAGAGTTTGTGGCTTTTAAGATAGATAGAGACAAATAGACCTGCGCCGACTCGGACAGTTTATTAATCACGTGAAAACAAAAGAATTTGTAGTTAGTTCCACGTTCGTTTTGTAAAGTCAGACAGCACACAGGAACACTGCTCTCAAAACGGTGAAGGAAAACATCGTGAAGAAATCGGCATTTCCTAGAACCAAAAATTCGCCAACCCGCACTATGGGCACGCGTGGTGGACTACGGTCCACGCTCTCTAACAGAGAGGAGGTCGGTGTCCCAGCAGTGGGAACATAATAGGCTGATGATGCTACACATCAAACACAACATCACGCCTTATACCTCCGAAGGGTTGGCCAGAGGTGTACCTTATACACCCACATTTCGCCAGTTATGTTTTATTCCAATGTCATACGGGGCGACCCAATTGCCATCAACCATTAAAACCAGACTTCCTGGTTACCTTGCAGATAGAAAAACGCGATAACAGTTTGCCTGACCTGGGAATCGGACCTCACGCTCAGTAGTTAGCAACCAATAGGCCGACGAGGCAGTTTTTAAAGTCGAGATCGAGTTATCAAGTTACGATCGTAGAGATTATGTAGGTGACTTGCGAAGTGGAACACCCTTACGGAAACTTGTTTCACCGCATCAGTGAACTCTTTATATCCGCTGTACGCACCGCCGCCGCCACTTTATAATATTTTCTCTTAAAATTCGCCGTTCACCCTTCTTTTATTTGAATTGGAGTATGATTAATATATTACACCATTTCGGATTCAGAAAAATGTGCAGCGAATGTCGGCAAAACAGTTGAATAAGAGAGTAGGAATAATCTTATATTTTTCCGTTGCTATACAGGAAAAGTTTTTATCCAGTGCGCAAATTGTAACCATGATTCAGCATATCATTCTGGATTCCCTAGCGCAGAAATTTTTGGCCAGTTATACTAAAAAAATCAGCTGTTTCATAGAAAAATGCAAAACCTACGCGGTCAAAATGAATGGAACAGCTGTTTTTTTTTTTGTAAATTCGGCGAAAAATTGTAGGAATATCAACTGTATTAGATGTTCCTATTTAAGGTATTTGTGGGAGATATGAGTGGAAACGCCGGGAGGGGATGCCCTTGGACATATAGTCACCTTATTGGTGATGTGCTTTAGAAAGGTCAGGTGCATAGTTCAGAGGCCAGCACATCAAGCTACCCTAATCTGTAAAATTTCTTTGATAGATTTTCAACTTTATCACATGAGTTTAAGGTTCATGTTCCATTGGAAAAAATTTACAGCTTGATGTGCTGGCGTCTGTACTCGCAACTGGTGTGCGCGAATGCCCAGGGCCTAGGCCTGCAGATGTATGAACTTAAACGAATCAAAATGAGTATGTATGGATCGTAGACATTTGCGTTCTGTGGTTTCTGCCCCATGGGAAATGGCATGAGTTTATATAAGTATGTTCCTAATCCTGTTGTAATCCAAGCTTAGCCAGAATATCAGGTCGGCAACCCGTACACCAAAAAAACAGCGAAAAACATCATCCTCTGCGAATATATTCACTATTCTAAAATCCGGTACGAACAGCAAAAAATATACAAGAGTTTGAGGTTTGGCCAACACTGTTTTTTTTTTTAATTTTTTTTTTCCATTTATTGAAACAGATTTTGTACCAACATAAGTTCACGAGTTCCGAATTGACCCGATTGATTTCGAACACGAATGGACCTGTTCTCTGCTTCTCTATATATAATATGAGAAGACGCCTTTGCCTTACAGTGGGAGGACAATAATAAGTTGTTATAAAAGTTGTTGAGAGCAGTGGTAGCCAAGTGGTAACGGCCGCGACTTACGAGTTGTAGGTCGTGAGTTCGAACCCAGCCGGGCGCATTACTTTGTGTAAATAATTTCATCACCACTGCTCTCAAACGGTGAAGGAAAACATCGTGAGAAAACCGGCATGTCCTAGAACCAAAAATTCGAAGACATGTGACATCTACCAACCCGCACTGGGCCCGCGTGGTAGATTACGGCCCACTCCCTCTCATGGAGAGGAGGCCTGTGTCCCAGCAGTGGGAACGTTATGGGCTAAGTATGTATGTATGTATGTATAAAAATATGGACGTGTTAAAATAACCTTCACTATATGGAGGTCACGAACTGAACAAAACATTATTTAATAAAATGATCAAGGCAAAAACTGTCATAACCGTTAGTTGTTGGGAGAAAACAAAGGAGTATTACATCAACACCAACAACAATACAATAAACCGCCAATCAGTTAGAAGTTAGAACTATTCCCACAAACCGAAAACAACGAAGAAAACTGTAGTAATTATGAAAAATATTTCACACTAACAAAATTATTAGTGGAAAATATTTTGCAGTCGTATTCGACAGTCGGGGGGCGGCAGGGAGGCAGGGTGTCGGGGTGTTTGCTCCCCGTCTGCTTGCAATAAAACCGTAACAAGCTGTAGACATATTTTGTGCCCCTGGCCGTCTGCGAATCGTTGGTTGGTACTGACTGATGTAATAATTTCACCGTAAACTGCTTTAAGATGAACGTCTGCGGACGATAGATTTAATGTACATGCTCTTTTATAGCTTCACTATATACGTAGACAGAATCCGTTTAGTGTACACCATGAAAATACAGATGTAGAAATGATAAATGATTTTATTTCTTTAAGTTTCTACAAACTTTATGGTGCGTCCACACATGCCGCCGGCTTTCAGGCTGTCTTGCCGCTGAATTTGCCACCGGCTTTACCGGCAGGCTGCAGCCGCGGTTTCGAAGCCGAAAGCCAACTGCCGCTGGCAACCAAAAGCCGCGCGTGCCGCAGGTAAAAGATGCGCGTGCTGGCGTTCAGGCCGCCGGGTTGGCCACCGGCCATGCCGCTCGGCATGTGTGGAACGGCCATTATACGTCAGCCGTATTTCAAAACTAGATGAGTTCGGCGTTTCCTATCTGACTACTCTGAGAAGAAACGCCGAAACACACTCAGAGGTCACAGTCTCTTTTAAAGTCCAGACATAATATTGATGACATATCATACGAAGACCATCTAGATTGGTGTCTGAAAATACTGCATGTAGTCTGTAAGTACAAATTTTATACACTACTACATTAATTGTTCACCAGTTCTTTGAACGTAATGAATTTTTCATCCAAATAGTTCTGCAAACATTTGTGACATATATCACTGTAGTTTTTCGATATATTCCAACTGCGGCTTATTGTCAGAATTGAGTTTTAAGCCAGTGTTTTGAAACAAAACTATACTGTACAGAGGCCAGCGCATCAAGCTACCCCAGTCTGTCAAATTTCTTTGATAGTTTTTCAACTTTATAACAAAGGAATAAGGTTTATGTTCAATTGGGAAAATTTGACAGTTTGGGATAGCTTGACCTGCTGGCGACTGTACCATGACAAACCGTTTTGCAATAACAATGAAAAATCGAGATTTATTCATGCAATCCTTTGCTTTTTATATTAGCTACTTGTTGGCGGAGTGATTATTTTCTCGTTAACTTTACATCTTCCATCTACGAATCTCTCGGGAATCTCATTTTAGTAACGGCTGTTGCCAAATCTTGCTTATATGAGCAAAAAGCTCCGCGAAATGCATCTTTTTTATTATTTTCGGATGTTTTTGCGACGTTCGGCGCTGGATTATTTAATACTGCAATATGAAAAGACCTTTACTCACTGTTATTAGCCTTCGCTCACACGTTTTCGGATTTGCATTGCTAGGGTTAGTTCGGATCATATTTTCCTATTCGGCATATCGAAACCTTGTATACCTACCTGTTTCAAATATAAGCAAAACAATTTACATGTTGTTTTGGATAGTAGTTCAAACCGAATACATTATTGGGTATTTGTAGTACAACCTACTATCCAAATAGGTTGATCAAATAGTTTTTCCTACTTTATACAGGGTGTGTCGTAAATAATAGATAACCCTGAAACTGTGGATTGGCCAGATTATCATCAATCATTTACCCCACTTATATCGTCATATACTCAGCCGCGATGCCTTCCATTCGACATCGCAGCCCACCTCAGTTGCGGTGCACCTCACCGCAACCTACCCTTTTTGGCCGCTACGTCGTCGGCTTTGAGGCAAAAGCCCTGACGAGCGGCCCCACCTTTGGGTTCCTCTTCGCTTCACCGTGGGTGGGAGACCACGGCTACTGAGCCCCCCCGCAACGACAATGCGGGAACCCACTCGGGGGGGATCCTCTAACATAGGTTAGTGGATTTCCGCACTTAGTCCTTCAGTTAGACCATTGTACGTGGGCCATTGCGGCCGTCGGTTATTCGAACCAGTCTACCTCCCACCAGAAGTTGATTGTGTCCTGGCCTGCTTAAAACATCTGCAAAGATCTGAATGGCCCGGTTTCTGTTGTAATCTGGGTGACGCCTGTGCGTTCAACGAGCACATGCACAACGGTTTCCTCAGCCTCCATGCAAGCCCTGCATTGAGGACGGTTCGTTATGTCTACTGTGTGTTTGTTTAGCGAGCAGTGTCCCGTGATGGGCCCCACCACAAGGCACAGGCCATTCTTGTCTAAGCGTAAATCTCAGCTTTTTCTTCTGCTTAGAAAATATCCCAAAAATATCAACTTATTGTATCACAAAATAAATAACTCTGCCTAGTTACAAAACAATCGTAAATAGGCGTCTACTTTAGTATTTATTTTGTGAGAATAAATTGCTTCCACTTTATTTTCACTTGATATTTGTTCTAAAAACAGAAACCTTAGGCCCGTTGTACCTACACACACGATTTGCTTGCCGTGGAAAACGACGGTTGATTCGCCGTTTGTAGGCACTGCCGACAGTGTTATATGGATCACTATGGGTGGCAGCTTGTTGACAGAAACGGCGGAACTACAGCACTGCACGGTCTGTAAAATTCTAACCTTTTGGCTCGTCTTTAAATTTTTTAAGATATTCTGTAGAATAATACGAATACATTGCAATACTGCTCATCTCTCATAGCAAATAGCGTGATAATTTATACTCTACGGCCTGACCAGACTAACAGGAAATTTGCAAAATTTGAATAAAATCTATCCGGTAGTTTTTGCGTGATGCTGGAACATACCTACATTCAGACAAACAGACAAAAATATATTTTGTGCAATAAAATCGTTCACGAAAAACGCAAAAAAATAACATAAAAATTATGTACAGTTTTGGCTTCGCTACGATTTTATTATACATATGTATAGGTACACGTCGTCTGGTGGTTTGCCGAAACATATACAAGCTTACACGATTATTCTACGTTACGGCAAGTGCGTCGTCCCGTAAAGAAACCGCGCCGTGTACAACGGGCCCTGTTTGAACGTTTGTTGGAAGTGATCGCTATAAAAGAATAATGTGTGTACTTAACCTGATTACTTCGTTACTGAAATTACAAACAACAAACACGAGAGGAGCACATTTTCACAAATAAATACCATTAGCAGTAGGTACCGAACTGTCGTTAACGTTTATTCTACTCGTTGTAATTGCTTGTTGGATGAGCAGACAGCACCAGAGCTTCAATTTATTTATTTTCACTTTATTGCAATACGGTGGTAAGTACATAATAAAACGTGTAACATCAACGTACGAGTAAGACCTCCCAATATACACCCCAATTAGAGAATTGAGTTAAAAACATAATACAATGACCAACAGTGTTATTATTAAAAAAAAATGTGTTCATCCTAGCACTTCTTGATGCATTTAAAATTGAGTTATATTATGGTATGGCAAAATACATATTTTTTGAAATAATAGGTACCCTTAAAAATTTATTAAGTAGCCAGTTAGGAACAAACTACGTTCAGATCGGTCTTCCTTTTATTCTGTTACACCTTGTATATTAAGGTATATTGTATTGTATATTTATACTATATTATATTTTTTTATTGTATATCATTGTATTGTATATTTATACTATCTCATATTAAGTAGATTACTAACTATTTTTTTCAAATGGAATTCCTTTGTAAATGCCGACGAAAAGTGGTTTCATCTGCATGCTGTTTTTTGATTTCAACCATTTTTTGAGAGGGCAGCCTTAATATCTGTTATACCACGAGACTTTTAATCTGGTATTTTTTTTTTGTGCTTGAGTTAAGTTTTGTTTGTATATTGGCATGGCTAACTGACATTTTACTAATTATTTAATCAATGTTATGTGTCTCGTAATCTTTATTACTTTGCCTATGTATAGAATCAAGTCTATCCGACTAAACAGACAGCTGTGCTGCTGGGGAGTTTGTTGCGCCACTTCTTCTTCCCAGCTAAAGCACTAGGAAGTGGTGAAGAGATGGGCGCTTTGGGGGACTATCTTATGTATTTTGACGTTCTAAAAGTGCTGATTCTCATCCTAATTTGAATAAATGAGTTTTGATGTTGATTTTTTTGATTTAAAGGGCAAACAATGTCGTGGCAGGATTTACCGGCTAGGTGGAACGACGATCTTCGCAGGGTGGCTGGTAGCAGCTGGACGAGAGTGGATCGAGCTGAATGGAGTGCAATTAGAGAGGCCTATGTCCAGCAGTGGACTGCTGTAGGCTTAAATTATGATGATTATTTACCAACCAGCTTCTAGGTCCAAAAAAAAGGCCAATAAAAAAATCTAAGTAATTTAAAAAGTTCAAAATTTAATCACACTCTCATCTCAGCGACACTCAATTCTCTCACAAATGTAGTTAGAGATATTTTTGACGGATACATTAACCGGAATTACTTCTCTGGTATATCAAGGTGGCAGGGACATTGCCGCACGAACTTTTACCATAAATTCATTAAATGATTTTGAAAACCCTGCGTCGACCCCAAATTTAACCCTGTGTACACGACACACCTCAACCTATCCCTTCAAGATACATACAGTATGTATGTTTCGTAATGGCGTATTGAACGAGCAGACAGGAGCAGAGCTTGTACCAATATATTCAGCTACTTAATTAGTTTCCTTAACTGTGCGCTGAATATCCGCAAATGTAACTAATATTACAGATATCAACTACTGACAGGTCAATTAAATTGATGTCTGACTTCTCTGTGTACTTGTGTACGCAATAATATCGGAAGCTGCTAAGTGTAGTTTAATTTAGGTAATTGAACAAGTAACAATATGTAGGATACATGATTGGAAGCGAAAATCACAATTCGCTCATTGGCAAGAAGGGTGACATAACTAAAAAATCACAATTCGCTCATTGGCTAGAAGAGTGACATAACTAAAAAATCACAATTCCCTCATTGGCTAGAAGAGTGACATAACTAAAAAATCACAATTCGCTCATTGGCAAGAGGGGTGACATAACTTAAAAATCTGCAATTTTTTGTTAAGTAAGTAAGTAAGTGGACACGGCAAATTTTACTATTTTTGCTGCTAAAATCGACATTACGCTAAGCCTAAAAATGACTGAGTTAGAGAGGTTTTTACTTTATTCACGCCGCACTCTTATCGCTGCTTTTAAACTTTTAAATCATCATAAAATTGATCAAAAATTGCTCTTCTTGAATTATAACAAAATTCTCGCAAATGAACGAATTGTTTTTAATTTATTTAGATACGTACGAATGGTTTCTATGAAGTTTAAACTATTGGTCGATAGTGGTCGAAATTCGACCATAATACATATATAGAAAAAAAAATACCTATCTGCACTCCTTGTCTACATAAAAGGGTACAAAGTTTTTGCTTCACGTATTAATATCCTACTATACTAGTTCCTGATCATCATCATCATCATTACAGCCGAAAAACGTCCACTGCTTAACATAGGCCCCCAAAAGGGGACTTTTGCCATAATTGCCACATTTGGCAGGCGGGTTGATCGCAGTATGGTGGTAAAATGCATTGAGAACGCTGCTGCCCATTCTCTAAGTCCCTTAGTCGCCTTCTACGACACCCACGGGAAGAAATTGGATGGTGCTATTCTTTTACGTCCGGCACCACACGAAACAAACTACTTCCTACTAATATTATAAATGTCATACGTTTCGATATTTAGATATTTGGATGTTTGTTACTCAATCACGCCACATCGGCACACAGATAGATTATACGAGTAATCTGGATTAACACATAGGGTACTTTTTATCCCGGGTGAACGTTCCCGTGGGATAACTTTTGACCTCCACACGGGCAAAGCCACTGGCAAAACCTAATATTTAAATAAAGAGAAGACAAATCGTCGCTCACATGACTAAAAGTCCTATCTCACTTTTTATCTGATTTGAGTTAGGACAACTACATTTTTGAATTCGTGACTCTTTACATTTTGCACTAACCGTCGTTTCTCTATGTTATTTGGATATTAAAATATAAACATTTTGTAAGTCAACGTATCTCATACTAACTCAAAAAAAAATATTACTAAAAAGCGTAACTCATTTAGATGGCTGCAGCGGCCAAAATAAAAATTCAATTGTAGCAGCTACCCTTCTTTACGTTATAAACAATTCCCTGTCTATTCAAGAAATTGTTTTAAGCATCTCAGTCCCATGCCATGGCCAAAATGAGGGTGACTCTGCTCATAGTGCCATTGACTACGCAATTAAAAAAAGTGGTGACATTTTCCTTCCTTCTCAGTTAATTCCCATTATAAAATTGGCACGAAGACGACAACCGTATATAGTAACAGCTCTAAGCTACTCGGACTTTTTAGATTTTAAGGCACTCTCACAAAATTTGCGGCTACTTTCTGTTCGAAAAGATGACACTGGTGAAATGGTAGATTGGAGACAAATGATGGAATTATCTTTTATGAAGGCTGATCCCAACAATTTTTTTTTCAAAACTGATCACACTGCTGTAAATTCTCGTTCATTGACCTTAAGAAAGCAAGTTTATGGAGAATTACACTCACAAATTTTACCACTCAATGTTACACAACCAAAGATTTCTCAAGAAAAGTACAACGATCTAATGGCTTTGACTGCGGGTGACACACCAGTCATAAGGTTACCCGAATTCGTTTCGTTTTATCGTTCACTGCATCATTAAGAACTATCTTAATGATGCAGTGAGAAAACAGGTGGTTTGCAGTTTGAATTATAGGTTAGTACCTATAATTCAAACTGCTAAACTGCTACTGTACTGCTACTGTTTTCTAAAAGTAATTTCAATTTACTGTTAAGATTTGATGAGGAGCTCGTGGCTAAATAATAACAGCCGCACAGGCCGATCTTCCGGGTTAAGCCGCGCTTGCCGAGGTTGGTCTGTGGATGGGTGACCATCTGACATAGCAAGTTTCCTCCGTGCCTCGGAAAGCACGTAAAGCCGTTGGTCCCGGCTGTCATTTGTAGATCTTTGACAGTCGTTACTGTTAGTCAGAAGCTCTAAAAGTTTGACAACCAGTCTTACCATGGGGTATGGTATTGCCCAGTTACTGGGTTGTGCAGGTCAGACAGGCAGTCCCTCCATGTAAAATACTGATATCCAGCTGAATCTGGTTTGACTGAAAGCCGACCCCAACATAGTTGGGAAAAAGGCTAGGATGATGATGATGTTAAGATTTGATAAAAAGGCTGATTTTAAAATGGATACTCAATTACTTGCTTCATGTGATCTCACAATATGACTGAATGAATAGGTTTATAAATTGTTGTTTAATTGTTTTTTATTCTGTTTGCTAATAATTTGATTATACTTTTATGTTATTTTTTTAAATATTTTTTAGACTTTTTTAATTGTGATTCTTAAAAAATAATATTAAGATTTTTTTAAACATGTTATGTTCCTCTTATGTTAAACTCTTTTCTTAATATAAATTTAAAAGCTTAATGTTTTGCTTATTTTATTTCCAAACTTAATCCAAACCGTACTGTCGTAAGTCGAAAAAAACTGTCCAGATTGATAAATAAAGTTTTCACAAAGTGTCCTATCTGTTTTGATAATTAAAAATAAATACTAATATTGAAAATAAATAAGTAGCTATATCGTAAAAATAATGTACTGTAAATACTCTATACGAATAAATATAATTAAATATTCAGAATTGCCGATAGATTATACTTTTATCATAGTTAGAAATGTCATAACTGCAAAACACTTTTCCTGAACAAATGACAATACGGAGATAGGACAGTTAGTCATGCGAGCGACGAAATGGGAGACACACTACTATTCCCCTTCCAGAATGAATTTAAGAATTTCTGTAACTCCTACAGTTTTTAATAGAAACAATTGAAAAGTTAGTTTAGGTACCTATTAAGTTTTTTTTAAAATCAATTAAGGTAATGAAAAGTACTTAATGAGAATAGCTAGAAGTGCCTTGTACCTGAAGACTGGTAGTGGAGTAAAGCTAGCACCAAAGCTTTAACTGTGCAGGTAAAGTTTTGAACTCGACTGATTAGTCTGGCTTCTTGTACCTACGTCTCGCGAATTGATAAAGGTATAACTTACATTCATTTTACATATTAAAATCATTAAAACCTGTTACTTAGTTCTGTGATGCACAGGATTTATTTTAGTTTAGTTTATTTAGGTTCTAAAATCTACACATACATAACGAATATTGTTGATTCTGACATAATTTGTCAGAGTGCAATGGGGGATAACTGACCCATCAAACACCCAGTGCGAGTGCGGTGCTTCTGATCAGACCATGTCCCACTTGCTGGAGTTCCCTAAGTACCCGTTCATCTGCTCCTTGGATGTTCTGAATAATGCCACTGATGCCGCAATAAACGTGGCCACCTACTGGGCTCAAACTATATGTAAAAACGTAAGTGTACGAGTACCATCGACACGAAAAGAAGAAGAACGGATATTAATTCAAAGATACTTGTTTAAATGAGTAATATGATTGGTACAGTAGCGACATCGTCTGGCTTATAAATGAATGACGTTTTTTAGAAAATGGTACAGAGTTAAATTTACAAATACCTGTGTTATGTCCAAAACCAGGTTGAAGGGGTGAGGGTTGTTCGAAAGAGATACAATGGCCCCTGGCACACAGGCAACTAAAGGAACACGGGTGGGTTTTACTCAGTAAAAGTGTGGCACACCCTCCAGCTCCACCCGGAGCGGGAAAAGTTATTTGATGATTTCCCATCCAACAAAAAAAGACCGTCATTTCTATGTAAATACTAATGTGTAATCGTGTATTTTTTTCAGTGGCTCTTATAGACTACACTAACTACACTTTTTAAAGCATTCTGCCAAACTCTCTACACCTACAATCTGTGGGTCAACTACACGCAGCAGGCCATCAACGCTCTCCGAATACAATATAATAACGCGTTCAGGGTGCTGGTGGGGCTCCCACGCTACTGTAGTGCGTCTGGGATGTTTGCGCACGCGCACACAGACGGCTTTCACACTGTGCTACGCTCATATTTCGCACGCGTGGGAGCTCCAACACCATCCTGAACGTGCTCAGCCACAAGCTGGACAGCCCCCTTCTGGGGTACTACGTTCAAGCACAAGTGCGTGTGCCCGGGGCCCCAGAAGGCGGCAAATACTTAAATTAAATTCTGATTTTAAATACTAACATAGTTTTAAGTCGTTCTACTAACAATATCTATGGGTCAAAATGTGCCTGAAATAAAAAGATTTTATTTAATTTATTTATTTTATAGACTAGATTATTGAATTTCACATTCTAACAAAATTAAATTCCATATTTTATTTTTAGAAAAGAGACTGGTATTGGACGCAAAGTCGCTTTGTCTCTTTCTAGACATTAGTTACATTTATGAGGCTAACGCTCAGTCCATTCTCTATGTTTATGATTTGTGTGAAGTGTGTCATAGTGTCACTTAATTTCTTAAAAAGTTTATTTTTGTATGACTGTAACTAATTCATAATCATAAGTGCATAATTATTTTCTGTTTCGAAAATAATTTGAGTAAGGACGACAGCAAATAAGTTATAAAACATATTACACATGATATCTAAGCCGGTGTTACTGAAGAGATATTGTTTCACAATTCAGGGAACTTTAAGACTATGTGAGCACCTCGGCTTAACAATCTTGAACGACCCAAATAGTTTCTCAACTTAACTACTTATGACTATAGACTGATACTAAAGTCAAGTTGTGTGTTGTAGGCCTTACAGTTACAGACTGTTGATTTATAGACGATTTTCTATTTTGATTTTCGTTTCTCTCTAAGTACCTGGTACTTATTGACAGGCCTGCACTGTCCTTCCATACCTATTATCACTGTAATTTGAAAACATTGTGCAAGCCAGTTATTTTTAAAAGAGTAACCGTGGAGTTTCTTACCGGCTCTTCTCCATAGGAAACGACAAATTGGAACCGTGCACCTAGCTTCTGACGTTTCATAAATGCCCATGCAAGTTTCTGTGAAATAAAATATTGATAAGTTCGGCGTCTATTATGTGTGAGTGCATCCTGGGTTCGATTCCCGGGTCGGGCAAAGTGTTATTGGGTTTTTATCTGAAATTTCCGGAAAGTAGGAGCCCGCCGGAGTCTGAATTTGTCTGCAATTGATGGCAATAGGCTCACCGCCTACTATATGGGACTTAAACGTAACTGGAAAATATGGGCATACTCTAGGTACGTCTCTACCTCACCCTTCGGGAATACAAGGCGAAATGTTGAAAATATATACCATCAACTGTGGCATCTTCACAATCCATGATCAACTTTACCAATGAGAACTGTATTAAAATATCTCTCGATTACTAAATTTTTTTTACAAATAGTAGATTATTAAACTTCTGTATCGCTTAGATATGAGGTAGCGGCAACAAATCAGTTATCGAGAGAAATTTACTACTCATTGGTAAAGTTACTATAGAAAATAAATGAACATATTTTCAGAATCCCTGTTCCTATTCCAAGTGTAAAGCACAGAAATAAAAGGAAGCCCTTGTATTTTTGTGCTTTACACACGCGAACAGAACACACGGTTTCGCACTAAAGGCAATGCACGAAATATATCAATTTTTCAAAATAGTACTGTAAAATGTTGCAGCGTGAGAAATGAGTTTTCCCACAAACCGCAGCACTGTGTTATGGCGCGAAAATAAAAAGGAAACGCACCCGATCCACAACAGTGGTGCGCAATACTACTAATATTATAAATGTGAAAGTTTGGATGTTTGCTACTCAATCACGGTAAAACGGCTGAACGGATTTGGATGAAATTTAGCATCCAGATAGTTTATAACCTGGATTAAAATATAGGATACTTTTATCCCGTTAGTAAAATCCCGTGGGATAATTTCCGACCTCCACGCGGGGGAACCCACCGGCAAAAGCTAGTCTATACTAATATTATAAAGAGAAAATATTTGATTGTTTGTTTGGTTGTTTGCATTGAATAGGCTCCGAAACTACTGAACCGATTTGAAAAAGTCTTTCACTGTTGGGAAGCTATGCTATCCCCGGGTGAAATAGGCTATATTTTATTGCCGTATTCCCACGGACACGGGAACTACGCGGGTGAAACCGCGGAGCGCTACTAGTATGTTATAAACTGATAACGCGCCACACATAACATTGTTGTGATAACGTAATATCATGTTGCCTACAAAACCCTGCCCAGGGGACACTTGTTTTCCCCGGAAGTTCTTTGTAACAACGTCGCTGCGATGTGGAGCAAAAAAAACTAGTTTAAATCCCGGAAAATATCGTATTCTGATGTCTGATCTAATCATGTATTAGGGCCGAAACTGCGTTAAGCGGACGCCCGCGCGGTTTCATACAAATGTGCCCCGCCGCGGTACCACGCGCGGGCGTCCGTCGCGGGTTAGGCTACTATAAGTCGCGGTAGCACGTTCCCGTGGGATAATTTCCGACATCCACGCGGATCCCGCGGGCAGCAGCTAGTCGTAAATAAAATGTCCCCGCGACTGACATCATTACGATCCTACCTCGCTTGTCCACGCACATAGACCCGCGACGGTTAACCGTCGCGGGCGCCCGCATAACGCAGTTTCGGCCCTTATGATTTTAAATGTTGACCGATTAATATCGGTTTGAAGTTTTATTAACCAACTTCAAAAAAAGGAGAAGGTTATATGTACCACTGTATGTATTTTTTTTTAATGTATGTTCCCCGATTTCTCCCTCATTTGTGGACCGATTCTCAAAATTATTTTTATTTGAAAGGGTATACTCCTGAGGTGGTCCCTTTGGCACCAAATCAGGATCTGATGATGGAATCCCAGGGAAATCGAGGGCAACCCTCAAAATTTGTAGGTATTAACAATTTTTTTCATATGTTTTCTAAAGCTATTGAGACATTTACGTATAATCATCATCATCTCATGACGCTGAGCTGATGAAGGAAGGTACAACTCTTTAACGGTTAAGAGTTAGGGTTTGGTTCGAATTCCGTCATATATAGACCGATTTGCAATTATTTTTTTAGGAAGTAGTTTATTCCGAAATGATCCCATTTAAATTTTATAGAGATCTGATAATGTGTTTCGGATACAGACAACGGAACTCTTCGATATAAAAGACAGCAAATTAACCGCGATTGCTGCTATCGCATAAATATGCATTGTTTTGACCCCAAGGATGATTAAATTTCGAATTGGTGTGGGGTAGGTACGGTACCTACAGGTACCTGAACTAAAAAGTGAAAAATAAAAACTTTTTCCAAAAAAAAAAACAGACTTGCATAAAAACACTAGAAAGTGAAATTAAAGTTATTTTTCACTGTCTAGTGTTTTTTTGGAAGTCGGTTGTCTTTTTTTTTTTTGGAAAAAAGTTTTTTCGCAATCATGTTTGTTTTTTTATTTGAAATTGGAATATGTGAAAAGCTGTTCCCATTTCTAAGTTCGTACGGTATTTATATAGGATTTGATTAATTTACATACCTTACTAACGCTGGAGTATAAACGGAGAATAAATTGAACTTTGGATCGCGTTCACCATCACAACCACCAACTTATGTAAATAAATTATCTTCACATTTGATTCAATTTCACAAAAGGTAACCTCAAAGTAGGTAAGTACCCCAAATAAAACTTTATACATACATTTCTGCCTCTTCAAACAAAACGGTCCTTTCTTCGCCAACTTATAATAAATCCTTCACCTTTTTGCTCCCACATGAACAATAAAAAGTGTGTGACGTAAGACAACATTGCACCATGTGCGGTCCCAGTTCAGGTCGGGTCAGACTCCACCGCATTGCAGCACCTGGCAACACACAATAATTACATTTTTAAATAGGGAATTGTTTTTATTGTGAGCGTTAGAGTTCTGGACGTTAGAGCTGCTACAATTTTATTGTGTTATTGTAACCATGGCAACCGATAAATTGGAACGCGTTGCAGTTTTTAAATTGTTGTTGTATTTGTAGTTGAATTTAAATTTGATATAAGTTTGAGCGAGTGGTAGTAATAAAGTTAGGATGGAATATTATTTCACTGTTGTATAGAAACGAAATGAGAATTTCTGAGACTAATAAAGTATATTTCCAAAGATGTAGGCCGAGGTTGGCCGTAGATTCAAGAAGTTGTGTGTTTACAGTTTTTTGTTAAATACAATCAAGCATATGCTTGTACATAACTTCGTCATACTGCGCTTTTGATGCTTACATGGAGTTGGCAGTATGTGGGTGAATTTTTCCGTTATTATTTTAAGTGAATAGGTAGGTATACACGGCGATATATGAAGCTATATATTTCCAGTATAAGCTGACTTTCACTAAACGAAAAGCCTTATACAATGCGAGGTCAGCTAAAACTAGAAATGTATAGCTTGATATGTCGTTACGAAGAATTTAGACTGGTTTGTTCGAAAACAAAGTACCTACTTTCAACAAGTCAATAGCTGTTGACTTGTTATTTTTAAAACTTATTTAAGTTCATACAAAAATTCAAAATCATGTTACTTATTTCACCTTACTCATATCACAATTAAACAAGCTCAGCTCGGAATCCATATTTCCTGAAATTGGATTCTTGGTAGATACAACATATCAATAGGTAGGTACTTGGTATTTCGATTAAACCAATACTATACTAACACGGAGAGGTTGAGTTCGTACAAATACACAACAAATACTACATGAAGGTAAACATTCAAACTTCACATTAATTTCTGGCCTGCACTCAATTACTTAACACATCAATCAGAATCTGAATCATTTTGAAAGATATTGCTAAACCATTGCTTCATATGTTCGAAACATCAGGCTGCTCAACAACGTAAATAACGCAATGAATATTGTTGAACTGTCAAAATTAAAGACATTGCTACTGTTAGTGTGTAACGCAATTATAACGCTGGTACTATACATTTTTTTAAAGAGGGTGGGAAATTATCAAATAACTTCTCCCACTCTGGGTGGAGCAGGAGGGCGTGTCAGACTTTTACTGATAAAACCCACTCGTGTTCCTTCAGTTGCCTGTGTGCCAGGGGCACGGTATCTCTTTCGAACAACCCGCACCTGGTTTTTATGGCCTATCTATATTATTGTCTGTTAGACGAACAACATGACCAGGCCACAGACTTTTCTTAATTTTTTAAATACTAGTTTTTATGCCCCTTTGACAGGTTCACAGCTTAGATTTGCTTTTGTTACTGTAAATCCACGTTTGGCAGGCCTAAATGAATTAAGGTTAAAAAGAAGTTATCATCATCTGCCTAGCGGGGTCGGCTTCCAGTCTAACCAGATGCAGCTGAATACCAGTATTTAACATGGATCGACTGCCTATCTGACCTCCACAACCCAGTTACTGGGTAACACGATACCCCTTGGTAAGACCGGTTGTCAGACTTTCGGGAAAAGAAGTGTCCATTACGTTTTTCTTCATATTATTGTTGTATTCTCTTGATCGTGATCATATTTTTCTTTCTTCTTCGTTTTTGTGTATGACACTTGTTTCCCTAGATAGATGTTATTATCTACATATTCTAACTCTTATCCCGTGCTTTGATCAGCCTTTTGTAACTGATTGTTATTATCTTGGTTTTCTTTGCTTTTAATTCTAGCCCACTTTAAAACTTTATTGAGCAAGTGTATAGACCGTATAAGGATTCAAGCACATTAACATTTCAGGGAAAATGGCGATTTCATCAGCTAATGTGGTTCAAATGGTTGTTGGCTTTTCAAGTTTACCTCTTCTATCAAGATTCTAGAACACCAATAAGTCATTTTGGTGACTGCGGTTATCCCTATCTAACACCTCTCTTTATTTCAATTTTCTCTCCTTTTTTCTTTCCTCTTTTAACCAGTTTTAATTTACTTGTACTTTTCCGATAGGTGTTGCTGATGATATTGACCCCATACGCTTTTAGAGCTTCCCAGTTGGATTTGTGACTGATGCAGTCAAATGCCTTGCTGTAGTCGACAACTGCGATATAGAGAGGCCTTTCAAGCTCTTTGCATTTTCCATTATTTCAACTATGTTAAGGATGTCCAAAATCCCGAACGAAAGCCACCTTTGGCCTTCATTGTGCATTATCCGTTATGCACTTGGCCGGTTTTTGGGTATGTTGTTCCAAGCCATTGAGATGGTTATTTTTTTCGGTATCAGTTTTAGGTTTTACATAGGAGCATTGCTGTAAATAGCTCTGCATACTTCTTTTTGGTGATGTCTTCCTTAATCTATTTAATTTTTATTTTATGTTCTGAGGAAGACCATGTCCACTTCTTGCTTCCTTTCTTCTTGAAAATGTATCCACGATTGATAGTTGGTCTTCATAATATGCATAGTATAATAGTTATTCGTTGTTCGCCATTGTCATGATGGGATTTTCTTGGTGTGGATTTACACAATGCAAAAATGGAAATTTTTGCATTGAAATCTTCTGTGACTATTACTGAATCATCTAGCAAAAAAATATGTAAATTGCTTCATCATTACAGCTGAAAGACGTCTACTGCTGGACATAGGCCTCCCCCAAAAGGGGTTTTTTCCATAATCGCCACGCTTGGTAAGCGGGTTGGCGATCGCAGTATGGTGGTAAAATGCATAGAGAACGCTGCTGCCCATTCTCTGGTAAGTCCCTTAGTCGCCTTCTACGATACCCAGGGGAAGAAATGGGATGGTGCTATTCTTTTACGTCCGGCGCCACACAAAACGATAAATTGCTTAGTAACAAATAAAACATTAAATGGTAACTGCCTGAATTTTCTTATTGTAATAAAATTACATCAAATCATTCTATTTCTAGAGATGACCTCGATTGAAGGGAATTACGAAGGTACCTAATTTTTATTTGCATGGGTACACGATAGGTGCTTAGGTTCAGGTTTTTCAATTACGAGTTTCGTAGTTCTTAAAAGAATATAGTTAAATTGTCAAGCGTGTCCATAAACGAATAAACACATGCTGCTGAGCAGGTACACATGTGATTGATGCAAGGTAGTATAAAACGTCTTATAACAGATTTTGCTTCTTGAATTGTAAAATAAAATATTATCCAAGATAATATGTTAAGAGATCTTAATGCGAACTGGTATAATCTGTAAATATCTTACCGTGAAAACTGAGGTGAAGTGAGCTGTCATTCGCTTCAACTAAGTTTCCATATTGAGATTTTAACAGAATAGAATAGATAGGCTGTAGTACTTAGCAACGTGGTGTAGCGACTCCATGATTTCCCGACACAAACCGGTGTTGACAGCATTTCACCGACGCAACAGCGAAGCGGTCGGGCGTCCGTTTAAACTGCAATTTCTAGCAACATCCCACTAAGTACCTACAAACTCAACTCGGCTTCGCGTCTCCTTTAACGGTTTGCCAATTTTCTGCTTGTTACATGAACTGATGAAAGTCGTTCGTCGACGACGATGAAGCAAGATGGACTATTTTATTATTTATTTATTTAGCAGACAACTAGGTCCAATGTAATTACAATACAATAAAAATACAATTCTAGATGTTAGTAACAATTTAACTTATTTGCTATGTTAGTAATTAAATTCTAATACCGACAGGGTGTTTTTAATAAGATGCCTCATTATGGGGCTTTCATCAGGCCCATCAGCAATACCTTTCAGAACCGGACGCTCGGTGTCACCACTGCGTCGACTGTCGGGAGGACACGGCGTGGCACACGCTGGCAGAGTGTGCCGCTTGGACGGAGCCACGCCGTGCCCTCATCTCAGGAGTAGGCAGTGACCTGTCGCTGCCGGCCGTTGTCGACTCGATGGTCGACAGCGAGGAGTCCTGGGACGCGGTGGTGTCCTTCTGCGATACAGTTATTTCGCAGAAGGAGGCTGCGGAGAGGGAGCGGGAGATCGCTTCTGCTAACCCGATCCGCAGCAGACGCACCGGGCGTCGGCGGAGGGCGGACAACGCCCTCTTCCAGCCCCCCTGAATGGGTCCAGGGGCGACGGACCGGGGAATCCGTCGCCCCCTACTTCTTAGGACCCGAGATGGCGGCGCGTAGTGTTCCACGCGCGCCTCTCTTTGATGTGGGGGGGAGTTTAACACCTCACTTCCCCCCTATCGCGAGGTGGCCCGCATAGGCGGGCCGGCACTAGCCAGGGATCGCGGAAGACTTACTAGTTCCCGTGATCCCCGGCGTAAGTGAGAGACGGAACACCGGGGTGGTTTTAGTCAGTAAGAGTCTGACAGACCCCTCCGCCCTCCCCGGGGCGGAGGACATCCATGAGGATTTCCCCCCGTTATCAAAAAAAAAAAAAAAAAAAAAAAAGGTTAAGCCTCCCTGCCTTACGCCACATTCCAACCTGTATGGTGAAGAGAACTTGCTCCCCCACCTTACAATGTTTGTTTGGTTGCCGTACCAGTATCTAGAGAGCAGTGGTGGCCAAGTGGTAATGACCGCGACATACGAGTTGTAGGTCGTGAGTTCGAACCCAGACAGGCGCTTTACTTTGTGTAAATTATTTCATCACCACTGCTCTCAAAACGGTGAAGGAAAACATCGTGAGGAAACCGGCATGTCCTAGAACCAAAAAATTCGAAGATATGTGACATCTACCAACCCGCACTGGGCCCGCGTGGTGGATTATGGCCCAATCCCTCTCACCGAGAGGAGGCCTGTGTCCCAGCAGTGGGAACATTATAGGCTGATGATGACCAGTATCTAAAAACGTTAAGCAATTCGCTCGGGACACCTGTGGCTTTTAACTTTTTCCAAAGAATGTCATAAGAGACCCGGTCGAACGCCTTGAAAAGATCCAGAAACGCCCCGTAAACTAGTGTACTCCTGCTAGTGTAGTACCTGACAGTGTGCTTAAGGCAAGCAATTGCACTTTCGGTGGATAAGCCGGGCCGAAAGCCGAACTGTGCGTCGTGTAACTATGTAAGTGCTCTGTAAATATAAAAAAACGTTTACCAAAAAAAAAACCGACTTCCGGAAAAACATTACAGAGTGAAAAAATAACTTTAATTTCGGAAGTCGGTGACTTTGGGTATTATGTATTTTATCAATATCTTATCACCGCCTTCCGAACGTATAACCGCCTCCTTATTGAAAGTCGGTTAAAAAGAATACGTATGAGCGGCTCTTTGCTAAATAATAAAAGTCACACGGATCGATCGAAGTCTAAGCTATGCTTGAGAAGGTTGATCAGGGGATGGATGACCATCCAATGCATACCACTATACCACTCCGTGACTCGGAGAGCATTTAACGTGCTCCCGTTGGTCACGGATGTCATATGAAGATCTTTGATAGTCGTTAAGCAAAACCCTCAAAGTCTGGTAACCAGTCTTACCAAGGGGTTGTGGAGGTTAGAGTTGAGGCTGTCCTTCACTCCATGTCATCATCTGCCTAGCCTTTTTCCCAACTCTGTTGGGGTCGGCTTCCAGTCTAACCGGATGCAGCTGGATACCAGTATTTTACATGGAGCGACTGCCTATCTGACCTCCACAACCCAGTTACTGGGTAATACGATACCCCTTGATAAGACTTGTTGTCAGACTTTCGGGCTTCTGACGACCCGTGACGACTGTCAAAGATCCACAAATGAAAGGCGGGACCAACGACTTAACGTGCTTTCCGAGGCACGGAGGGGTCTTGGTATGTAAAGATGGTTACCCATCCACGGACCAACCGCGGCAAGCGTAGCTTAACCTGGCCGATCGACCCGTGCAGCTATTTTTATTTAGCCACAAGCCCCTCCTCCACTCCTCCCTCCTTCACTCCATGTAATATACTAGAATTCAGCTGTATCCGATAAGACTGGACGTCGACCCCAAAACAGATGAGAAAAGGACAGGTAGATTACATATCTTTTGAATTTCTCAGTAGGTACTCTAAATCTTAAATACTTATAGTAAGACCTATAGTATCCTTACACAAATTACATTCAAGTCTCATCTATAATGCAGTAGAAGACTCGGATAGGTCTCTTATGGCGGGAGACTGGATTAAATTCAAATTTAAACTGCCATCGCATACGAGCAATTGAAGAAAAATGTCGCCCGGAAACCGTACGTTAATAATAAAAGATGAAACATGTAAAGTGCTCTGAGGAAGCACTACGTAGCGTCGTGTGCGACTTGAATTATTATACCCTGATGGAAATACTGACAGATATTCCATTATATGTGTACCTTGTTTTGAGTGCATTGTCCATACAATGAAATAATATACTTTCCCCCATCTTTTTGTGCAGGGTTGTGTAAAACGCCGTTCTTTTATCTAGAACCAGCTTCTCCTCACGGCTTCGCTCGCGTTAATTTAGAATTTGACAAACAATTCGAGTTGTACTCTGCTTGTAATTTATTTTAATCAATTTAATTCAGAACTCATTGCATTCCATAACTTGTTAGTAAAAAATACTTAAAACTATGTTAGTAAAATTAATAATTATTAAAAAAAATAACTGAGCTATTAAATTAAACAATATACAAAATTGAGCTACTTCACATTAAATAGGGCACCACCCGAGCCGTGAACTGAGTTCCAGTGCCTCACAACCGGGCAATCAACTCTTTCCAATATGGTATTCAGAAGGCCGTTGGTGCTGTATCGCACGCGGCGCATCAGGGAGGCCACTCTCTTACGAACAATCGCCCTAAAACAATCCGTATTGGCCTTAGCAAACATACCTGATGCACTGCAAAAGCGAGGCAACCCCAACAGCATCCTGAATCCATTATTGTAAAGGACCCGTAGGGCATCGAAAGATCTACGCGTATACCGAACCCACAGGCTGCAGGTATAAAATGACTGGCAGTAAGCCTTAAAAAGAGCAATTTTTACATCCCGTGAGCACCGTGCAAACCTGCGCGCCAGCATATTACATCTCACTGCCAACGCCCTACGTTCCCGCTCTATATCCAAATCATCTGAGAGGTCCTCGGTGACCCAGTGCCCCAAGTACTTGAATTTGGTGACCCTACTTATAGGCATTCCTCCAAGTGTGACCGGTGGAACGGTTTTCGGACACTTACTACCCGCCTTGAAAATAAGCAGTTCACTCTTCTTACTGTTATACCTAAGGCCATGTGACTCCGCGTACCTCTCACAGATTCCAATGAGAACGTTTAGAGCTCTAACAGATGGGCTCAGCAAGACCATGTCATCGGCATAACTAATGTTGTTCATACACACACCATCCACTGAACAGCCGACACCAGCCCCGCTGAGCTCACCTACCAGCCCATTCACGTACAGGTTGAAGAGCCGTGGTGAAGTCAGGCCCCCCTGTCTCACTCCACACTCCAACCTATACTCCGAAGAACAAAAGCCCGCCCACTTAACATTATTGGTTTGGTTGCCGTACCAATACCGCAATATATTTATAATCCTACTGGGTGTACTGGTTTCCCCCCGGAGCTTATCCCACAATACATTATAGGACACTAGGTCAAATGCCTTCGACAGGTCCAAGAAACAACCGTAAATAGGCGTTTTCCTTGTAACATAGTACTGGACAGTATGCTTGAGTCTCAGCACTGCAGTTTCAGTCGATTGCCCAGCCCTGAAACCAAACTGGGCCTCGTGCAGATCTATATGCTCACTCAGGTGTTTATCAAGCAAACCATCCAGCACTTTGGCGATCACCGTAGCCAATGAGATGGGTCTATAGTTGTTCCCGTCGGAAGCATCACCCGTCTTATTCTTAAGTATAGGTATCACAGTGGTCTTCATAAGCTCCTTGGGTAAATATGAATGGCCTAAACACAAGTTGAATAGCATTACCAGCACCCGAGGTAAATGAACACCTGCGAACTGTAAGTGCTCAATGCTAAGGTCGTCATGCCCTGGTGACTTGCCTCTAGTCATATTTTTAATAATATGGGCGACTTCTTTTGCCTTAAAACTGAACCGATCGCATTCTGCACCCTCACCATCGAGCACCTGCTGCCCACATCCTAGAGGAGACACTACACTGAAATGATCCCTAAATAATTCAGCTATAAGGCGTGGCTTACTTCACTGTATATATTACCAGTATATTGCACTTTGCATGGTAATATTCCCAAATTGCAATACACTTCCAGTGGAAAATGGTCCGACCAATACACATCATAACATACCCTAATGTCAGTCACACATTGCCAAGCTGCCTCTGTTGTCAGACAGTGATCAAGCCAACGCTTACAGTTATCATGACTTTCACTTATAAAGGTGTGTGTGTCCGGCAAAACGTCTAACTTCAACACATCCGCACAGAGCCAGCTTCGCTCCACACAAAAGTTGGCTAATTCCGTAAAGAATAACTCCTTTGGATGAGCGTTAAAGTCCCCGAGAATTATAGCGGATTCAATATCACAACTATCAATAACTGCATGTATTTCACTTAGCACTTCCGTGAACTCCAACAAGTTATCCCTACTGTCTGTTGGCATATACACTGAAAACACTAACGAACTTCTGTCACCAGCACATACCTTGACAGCTGTCAGCCTTACGCTATTACACGGTACCACCGTAACGGAAGAGAACACACCCTTCCGCCACATCACCGCCACCCCCCCGTACGGACGACCACGCAGTACGCCTGTCGAAGTATCAACCGCTGATTTACTGGTGTACTCAAAGTTTGTATCGATACTACCAATAAACGCAGTGTCGTGAGGCAAAAGCCAAGTCTCCTGCAGGGCAATTACGTGTGCAGTCTTACACAATTCCTTTATCCCCTCCACTGATCTCGTAACAGACTTGCAGTTGAAACTAACCATTTTAATAATTGAATGATTTATCTTGTCCATCATAAACTATAGGATTGTTGTATTAGCCTCATTTACAGCCTCGGACATGCTTATTTTAGCCGGGCTCTGCAGTTTTTGCTCTTTAAAATTAATGAACCGACGAAACGAAATACCTTCAGGCCACATTTGTTCATCAAGAAATATGTTTAACTTCTGCCTAGGAACAAAAACCTTAAAAGCCTTATAATCTCTTTGCCGCTTCATTTTAATCTCTGTCAAATGCACCAAAACGCTCGTTTTGTCTAAAATGTAGTCAGCGACGTCCGTAACTGATGAACCCTTATCCACGTTATTTACAAATAGCGGGATTTTAATGTCTGCAGCCTTAAATTTACCCGAGGAATCCTTCGCCTTCCCTTGAGTACCAATAAATCTATTTCTCAATCGCTTGCGCTGTACCAAGTTCCAATTTTCATCCGTATACGTTGTAAACTCGCCTCCGCTTCGTGTTACTTGCGAGTAAGTACAGTGCTTGCTATGATTCATCGGCACTGCCCTCTCCGCTACACGCTCTGCTGAGGCCACCGAGTGTGCACACGCTGGTGTTTCCAACATCGTCATCTGCGACGAAACCACGGTAGGGGCCTCCACGCGCTTGCACTCGCCTATTCCTTTCACTTTACTCGACGTCACATCTTGCACGACAAGGACGGATGGCTCCCGAGGCTTAGCGTGCGACAAGGACAGGTTTAAAGTCCCGTTGCTTGGACCTTGAGCTTTTTTCTCCGACACCATACAAACAGCTGTTTTAGTATTTAACCGCTCTGGTGTAATTATTAAGTTTTCTTGCGACAAATTCATAATGCCAATTGGGCCACTATTTGATTCAAAATTTTCAAACCGTAACAAGTTACACGTACCTCTTTTAATGTTTACATTAGCATCTTGTTGTTCTTGGTATCCATTCACCAGTGACGCTTGCTTCAAATTAAACAGTTCCAAACTCAATTTCTCGACTTGCTCCGCCGTTGCATACTCATCCCTTATCAATTTTATTTGATCCTTTAGTATTATGATGTCTTTAAGCAATCTCGTGACATCAATATGGTCGAAAGTGACCGGCGGTAACTTTCTAAGTTCTCGAGCAACAAAAATGGGAATACACTCCGCCGCAGTACACTTAATGAGGGATATGATATCCTCCAGGTCTCGTTGTACTTTTCCCTCCGCTTTCCCTTTTCTTTTCACTTTCTTTTCCTTCGTCTGTACTGACTGGTACAGCAAATCTTTAGCAACCACTATTTCGTCCGAAGAAAACGCTGTCGCGCACAAGCGAACGATGCTTTCCTCATTCATCACATCCACTTGGTTTTGTATAAACGCCAGCACTTCACTAATAACTATATTGCAACTACAACATTTTACTATATCCGTCGACATTTTACCACGAGCGCGCACGACATGCGCTCCGCTCGGTGACAAAGCGAGACTGATAATAATATAATTCAATCTCCACAATTTTTTAAGTTTAATTCAAATGGTTTATCGAAATTCAAATTTTCATCCGATTTTTTTTTTCCAATTTGCAGCTCAATTGATATTGATATTGGTCAAAAGTTGATTAAAATATGATTCGCGACAGTAACCATATGTTTCTAGAGAATTAAAATCATAAAAATCATCACAAAGTTCTTTTAATTCCATTAAAAATGACAGTTTCATGTAAAACATTCAAAGGTTATAATTGCAAAAAACGGAAGAAAATTTGAATTGCGGTTTGCCCTGGCGCTTCCATAACCAGTGTAGCAGTGCCCGTAATATGATGTTGAGATAAGTATGTATAGATTTATGAATAAATTAGGTAAATATGTCTGACTCGGTACATATCTCTATCGCTACTTAAAATAAAATACCAATGCGAGCCCAGTAAATTTTGAAATTCGTTTGAGATTCGTTTGTTACGAACCTGTGAGTAGGTACCTCCAGGCTTCAAGTGAATGTTTTATGTAAACACGTCACAATAAATAACACGACGCCAAGGCGTTGACGTTTATTTTTTGCAAACAACTTGAACGTTTTGCCGAAACTCATTTGCTAGGTCGTCGAAAACGAAAATATACAGGAGAAGAAAAAATTCGATTTCGAACACCGCATCATCCAATCAACAACTTAGCGGGTCTGTGTAAATACATTACCTTGTGATGTGTCGCATCCGCAGAAATCTGCCTCGGGGCCCTTCGGGGATCCTCGGGACCCTTCGATGCTCGCGGCTCCATACGCGCCCCTCTGATTGCCTTTTTTATTGCTTCGCTTTCATACCGTATTTCATCTTAACCTTTTTTCTTTTTATAATTAGAGTTTTGCTACGTTACTGGAATTTGATATTATTGGTAATGGCTCGTCTTTGTTTTTTTAGCTTTTGAAAACAAGGCCTTTCAAATCAATTGAGATTCTTCAATAAAGTACCCAGACAGGAAACCAGAGTTTTAATTAAAAAAATAACAATATGTTCATCGCTTTATTAATTGGATTTTCTCTGACTTCGTGACCAATTAGTTCCCAACAACTCCTATTCTAAGTAAAACTATATTTAGCAGACATTGCAATGCCTACAAAGCCTTAATCCTGAAATCCCCAGACAGGCCTCAGGACGTGCTTAATTTTAATATACATGGGTACCGACGCCATATTTCTTATTCTACCTTGAGGTCGTACACCTGTACAATTACCGGCGTAGCTAGTTACTTAGGTACCTACTTATCTTGAGTATCGCTTCGCAGGTACATGTAGTCACCTAAATCTAAAATAAATGGAGGCTCCAGTTCCATGAAATATTTAATTTAACTGTTCGATACGTATGATGTAGGCGCACTTACTTTCGCGCACAACAATCTTATATCTAGCCTAGGTAGTTTTTACGCTTTTCATTTTAGATTCTAAAAATGGTATCACAGTATTGTAATATTCATACCGGTCGATCGATCAGGTTAAGCTACGCTTGTCGCGGTTGGTCCGTAGATGGGTGACCATCTTTATGTACCAAGGTCCAGGATGTAGTACATCTTTAATAGTTGTAACGGGTCGTCAGAAGCCCAAAAATCTGTAAGCCAGTCTTACTGTGTGTCGTATTGTGGAGGTCAGCTAGGCGATGGTTCCATATAAAATACTGGTACTGAGCTGAATACGGTTATACTGGAAGCAGACCCCAACAAAGACTAGGTAAATGAGTATTGACAAGAATGCATTGCTACGTAATTTCAATTACTATCACTACTAGCTTTAGGTACAGACGCCAGCACATCAAGCTACTCCAAACCGTCAAATGTTCCCAATAAGGTATTTTCCAATTTATTAAAAACTATTCTAGTTTGAAGATTGGGACGAAATATGTAACAGAAAAATAAAAGTAATTTGATTTATATCAATTTTCTCAATTAAAAACGATTTAAACCATGATTTTTCGTTGTTTTGAATTTACCGCCAAAACGCTTCTTACGGTGAATTTTTATCACGTGACGCCAACTTTTAATGTAAAGTAGTTAGTAAGTAAACAAGTGAGTGTCGTGTTTATAATTAACAAGATTCTTTATGGATAGAAAGTGAAATCACTGGTGTGCGGTGCCTCTGTACACAAATACTTCTAAAACTGCGCCAAACTAAGTATTTTTACTGGTGCTATTTACACAAAGCTGACGTTACGATGTCACTTGATAAAAAGTCATCGTAGGTAGCGTTTTGGCGGTAAATTCAAAACAACGAAAAATAAATTGAATTTTAATCGTTTTTAATGGAGAAAATGGATATAAATCAATTTACTTTTATTTTTCTGTTACATATTTCGTCCCAATCTTCAAATTAGAATAGTTTTTAATAAATTGGAAAATACCCTATTGAACATGAACGTCCCGTGTGGTGTCCGGGCGTAAAAGAATAGCACCATCCCATTTCTTCCCATGGGTGTCGTAGGAGGCGACTAATGGACTTACTAGAGAATGGGCAGCAGCGTTCTCTATGCATTTTACCACCATACTGCGATCGCCAACCCGCCTGCCAAGCGTGGCGATTATGGTAAACACCCCCCCCCCCCCTTGGGGGAGGTCTATGTTCAGCAGTGGACGTCTTTGGGCTGAAATGATGATGATGATGAACATGAACTTTATGCTTAAATTATAAAGTTGAAAATCTATCAAAGAAATTTGATAGATTGGGGTAGCTTGATGTGCTAGCATCTGTACATCAGGTTTCTGAAAATTAACTACGTAGACATTTTACTGTTGAGCTCATTAAGACCAAAAGGTCTTAAGTATGTTACAGTGAGAACTATATCATTGTAACACACTAACTTAGCTTGTAAGTTACCTAAGTTGTACCTAACTTTAGTTAGTTAGATGATCATTGTTGTCTAAGCAAATAAATCAATTTATTTACGAGATTTTTGAGGAGAGGTACCTCCTCAAAATGTCTCGTAAATAAATATGTTGAATAACAACTAGGTTTCGCAACGTGTCATACGTTTCTAGTAGGTATCATCTACCTATTTTATCAAAATACTAGGTAAAAGAACGTAGCCTGAAGAAAAAACACGAAAATATTGAGCCTCAAACAATCTCTCCAAGGAATTTAAATATTTATCAATCCGACGTCCATTTGAACTTTTGCAGAATTTGTAGTGAACTCACAGCCACAGTTTTATAGACATCATCCGGGGAATATATTGTTTTAGGACCGCCATAAGAATTTTACAGTGCAATATTTTCTATGTCTAGAATATTGTACTAGGGCTGAATATGACATATTGAACGAATAAAATATTAACCACATTTCAAAAACACTACTTCGATATTCTTAAAAGTATACTGGGTAAGTAAACCTCCTTTGTGCTAAAAAACGAACATTCTTTTGCGGAGAACAACTGTGACCGAACGCAAGGTTCCCGACCACTTATGAAAACGAGAATCCAAGTGCGCCACTCGGCATTACGAATGATCTTTCTAGAAGCTAACGACAATTCGAATGACCGCATTCCTACTAGAAAACTTATGGCAAGGAAATTAAAATGAAGTTATAGAAACTTTTTGAATCCTTTATTCTTAAAGCGGCACCAAACGAAAGGACTGTATGTCGTAGCTCGGTATTCATTCAATTTCACTTTGTGATTCTATTAAATGGCTCTTATTATGTACATACGGAATAGTCTATTGTTTGCAAGCGCTGAATTGTAGTTTGCAAATGGCGTCCTGTTAAAGTTTCCAGGAAGACAATAATTACAGTTTGTTACACGAAGGTACATAGTTTGGTTTTTACAATACCGAGGCATGGTTGACTTACGAAAACATTTACATGTACATGTACCTAAGGTCTTTTCATATTGAATTATGCAAATGAGGATGTCAATACTCGAGTTCATTGGCGCCCAGTGTAGGACCCATGGCGCCCAACGTGGGACCCATGGCGCCCAACGTAGGATCTGTGGCGCCCAACTTGGGACGTATGTAGGTATGTATGTCACTACAGGCAATTTGTGAAGATTTAAATTTTAGTTTTAATTTTTATAAGCACCCAGAGTTCTAGACTAAAAAAAGAACTCGATGTATAACCTAACAGAAAATACTATTCAAGTACCAAAGATTACACATTAAAATAGAAAGGTACCTGCATAAAACAAGAAAACAAAAAGAAATAACCACTGACAAAAAACTAAAATGTTATAACATAAATAACTACATAATGTTCTTGTTATTTTTAAAGCCTGCATTACTTAGCAGCACAAAAAGAAAAACACGGAAGTGATAAACTTCAACTCGGCATCCTTTCATGGAAAAATCCGCCAGCTATTTTAACGTGAGTATAGTCGCCGGCAAAAGCTTGTAGAAGAAAGAAACAGGTGTGGAGCTAATGTTATTTTCACTACTACATACGTGATTACTCCAGAGCTTTCCCTAAAACGTACAAAAACAACAGACGAGCGTGTTGTGAAGCCGTACTATTTAACCACGTTACTCAGATTTTCGGTGGAAATTCGGCAACATTTTCTATCTCCAAAGCTGCTCTTACTAAACTGCAAAATTTTAAGGAATATTGGTCACATTACGATGTTTTGAAAACATCAAAATGACTACGTAAGTACCTAGGTATTGAAAGACACGAAACACAAAAACAAATTAGAGTTTTTTTTTACAAATGAAGTAGGTATTTATGGAGCTTTATATTTGTTTACTATAGTTAGATAATGTTGCCAAAACAATTACACTACCACTAGCAACAGCCCGGGCAATAAAAGCTTAAAAAATGGTCCCTATAAACACAGCTTTACTGGAGTTTTCGGAAATGTGCCAACCTTTTCAGACTCTAAAAGCATTCTTGGTGATCACGTGTTTAATTACGCTATCTATCAAACATTCAGTCTGCAGTCACACAATGGGCCGCTAACAAAGACAGATCGGGCAAATTTTCAATCTCATTAAGTTTTCATTTGATTGCTTTCGGACGGGCTCCGTGGTTCCAGTGGAAACGGATCTGTAACCGACTCTTGTTAGGGGAAACATTTGACTTTGATGTTTGCGACGTGAGTACCGGAAGACCTTCAATGGGAAACCTTGTAATGACTTAATTGGAAATTGAAAAAATCCCTGGAAATTGCTTGTGCTTAAATTTATTGGAATTTTGTTGTTGGCTTGTAATTAGTAACACCCACACGGTTCGATCGATCAAGTTAAGCTACGCTTGGCCGCGATCTTCCGTGGATGGGTGACCATCTTAAATACCAAGACCCCTCCGTGCCTCGGAAAGCACGTTAAGTCGTTGGTCCCGGCTATCATTCGTGGATGTTGACAGGCGTTAGGGGTCGCCAGAAGCCCAAATCTGACAGCCACTCTTACTGAAGGGTTACCTAGTAGGGTTATTACCTAGTATCTAGGTTGTGGAAGTCAGATAGGCAGTCTCTCGATGTTAAGTTAAGCTGCATCTGATTAGACTGTACGCTGACCTCAACATGTAAATAACGCAATGAATGTTGTTGATCTGTTAGAATGAAAGCTATTCTTACTGGTAGTGTGTTATACAATTACCGCTTTGTTTATGGATACCATCATCCTCCTACTAATATTATAAATGTGAAAGTTTGTATGTTTAGATATTTGATAGTCAATCACGCAAAAACGGTTGAACGGAAATGGATGGAATTTTCGACACAGATACCTGGAATAACACATAGGATCATTTTTATTTCGATAGTATATTCCCGTAGGATAATAATATCGACCACCACGCGGGCGAAGCTGCTGGCAAAAGCTAGTTGGTATTGATAAAGGATTTAAATAATATTACATTCCAACAAAACTTGTATCAGGAAAACCTATGAAAAATCAATATTGCGGATAAACGCGTTTTCCATTACATGACTAATACATTTTTATTTATCACCTTTTGGTAACAGTCTGATCCACAATAAAAAAAACCAGTAATTTGTACCATTAACAATCTTTGCCGAGAT
The DNA here is from genome assembly GCA_949987655.1 of Polymixis flavicincta. Classification (NCBI taxonomy): domain Eukaryota; kingdom Metazoa; phylum Arthropoda; class Insecta; order Lepidoptera; family Noctuidae; genus Polymixis; species Polymixis flavicincta. The sequence continues at coordinate 15,433,329 of OX465193.1, read as the reverse complement.
TAAATAAACTAAGTATTTTACAAAGCCATCAATCCTGTGTGAGAAGGGAATTTAATAAGCAAATGCGTGAACGAAACGTCATCTCATCACATCAATCAGAGGGCCGCGAGTGGCGCGAACCTGCTCCAAGCTTACTCTAGCGTGCAGCAGGATAATTGCGTTACTTTTAACACACTAACAGAAGAAATCGCTTTCATTTTAGGGATGGCGATACTTTCCGAAAAAGATCGATTCTTGAATAGATTGGAATCAAAATCTGAGGAATCGGTTCACAGTAAAATCGAGGACTAAACGATCGATTTTCTGGACCAAAGAAGGTAACTGAAGGCCCAAGAAATATGACTATATAGTGGATAACGCGTTATTGAAAAGAACGGAATCGGTGCGAGATTTAGGAGTACGCCTTGACTCGGACCTGGCATTTCGTAATCACACATTAAATGTTTGTTAAAAACCCTATAGGAACCTAGGTTTTGTCCTAAGAAGAGCAGAGCGTTTTGCAACTTCTTTGTACAATACATTGGTAAGAAATTCGCCTACTTTGGTACGGCCATGTATTGCGTCGTAAAGAAGACCATGTGTCCCGCAAAATCATCGCCATTGAAGAGGACCAGAGAGGCAGAGGACGCTCCCAAACTACCTGGTTTCGAACCATAACAGAGGACATGAAGACGTTAAGAATACGCCCGGAAACAGCTAGCACCGCCAAAAATAGCGAAATTGTATTAGGGGACCGACCCCGTATAGTGACATGGCAAGCAGATAAGAAGAAGACTTTGCCCAACCTGAGAGTCAAACCCAAGACGTCATGCTCAGCAGTAGCGCTTGCAACCACTAGACCAACGAGGCAGTATAATTAAATAAACCATCACATTAATTAAATAAATAATAACGCCATCAATATTGCAAGAGGACGATGTGTAAATAAATCACGCCGTTGAGTCCACCGGCCGAATGAAGTTAATTATGCGTAAAACCAATATGGACTGTCATCACACAGAATCACTTTAAAATCCGTTTATTTTTAATTTAATTACGGGTCGGTATTTTAATGAGTTTATTTTAAGCTTCATTCCACAGGTCTGGCGATGTGTAATTATTTCTAGGTATTACCAATTGTTTTTTTTTTTTCAAAGATGGAATTACCTAACACCGAGATTAACGATTTCCGTGTGGTGCCGGACGTAAAAGAATAGCACCATCCCATTTCTTCCCGTGGGTGACGTAGAAGGCGGCTAAGGGACTTACAGCGTTCTCTATGCACTTTACCACCATACTGCGATCGCCAACCCGCCTGCCAAGCGTGCGATTATGGCAGAACCCCCCTTTTTGGGGACGCTTATGTCCAAAAGTGGACGTCTTTCGGCTGAAATGATGAATGACATTTAGAAACTGTTTAGTAATAGGTAGGTATCTAATTAGTAGATACAACAATAACATTTCAGCAACTATTCTACTTTTCTTTTGTTATTCACAGCGTTAAAATAGTAACATTTTATTTGTTTATTTTTTTTTCTTTTTTTTTTCTTTTGTAAGTTGAAGCAAACATACTTTGCATTTATTACCAAACATGTTTTAGAGCAAATGTTAAACTGGTTAACCCTCAATATTGGTGCCCAAGATACAGGCTTGCCCAGTTTGGGGCCAATGTAAAATCTGTATAAATGTTTTTTGGCAATAAACTTTTATTTATTTTTATTATTTAAAAAATAAAGAAAAGTAAAAATCTTCTTAAGCTTTTCATTGGAATTTATTGTTTCTATCTCGCTAAGATGCTAAAGCCGTTAATTAATAAATCAAGCCATTCTTCGCATTATTTCCTCCATTATAGCTACAAAGAATTCATACGCCAGCACAAAAAAAAAAGAAATGTTATTTCTCGAAACTATGATAACTACATGAGTTTGCAAAAACGAGATAAGTTTTCTAATTTTCACGTTACTAAACATGAAAAAGGCAATAGGTACAGTACAGAGCAGTTGCCACGTACCTATGAATACGTGTGATCGTTGTAACAAGCTCAAGCCAAATATGATAGCGTAGGTACTTCACACTGCGACAATATTCTGATATAGTAATATGACCCGCCAAACATGACCTTTCCAAGTGCCCTTTCAATCGCAAGTTACGACATTAACATCCCAAATATTTCGACTCGCAAACTGATTGTCACTTCTCGCAGATATATTGTGAACATTTCCGAAGAGGTTACCCTTTTTTGTGATAGCTCTCCCTCATCAGACTCTTGACAGGCGAGGGATTCGAAACAATTCGGCCGCCAGAATTCGCTCATTACGATCAAGTGTGATAACGGGAGCAGACGTCGTGCCCTTTCGATTTATTGTACTTTAACAGATGAGCACGAACGAGCTTTTATGTATTTGTATGCTCGAGTGTAGGATTCATGTAATGATGTTAGATTTCCATAAGTAGGCAGTACGTTACTCGTACTCGTAAAGACGTAATATTAATGATCTGCACGGAGTTATATTGTTATGCATCACTTATGTCAAGGCTTTCAAAAATATGTCTCATCCGAGCTTGTTATATCGTATTTCTATAAGAAGAGGTATGTTTGAACGGGTTTATCTTTGGAACTACTATTTGGATTTGTAAAATTCTTTTTGCATTTGATAACATAATTTTTGAGGAAGGTTATAGGCGATTTAACATCACGCTGCGACCCTTAGGAGCTGAACAGAAGGGAAATCCGTCAGAAAGCGCGAGTGGGCGATGCGATGCGACGCGGTGGGCCGGAAGCCGCTGGAGTTTTATAAATGTGGCTAGTGTGGTAAAGTAGGGATCTACTTTAATATTATAAATGCGATAGTAACTCTGTCTGTCTGTTACGCTTTCACGCCTAAACCACTGAATCGATCGTCATGAAATTTAGCTGAGATAGGGAGAAAGACATAGGCGACGTTTTTACGCGATAACCGACATCCACGCGGGCAGAGCCGCGGCCAGTTAGGCTTGTTTTAATGTATTTTATATTCCGTATGTTGAGTATCTTACGACTTCCACGCAAACGAAGTCGCAGGCAGAAGCTAGTGTGGGTATAAACTTGTACATACATACACATATACCCAAACACATTCTTTCGTAGATAAACAGAATGGGACGGAGTGAGTTAGGTTAGGAAGACCCATAGAATATAATTATTCATGTCGTAATTCTGCTTATTATTTAAGCACACACGTCCTTACCCAATGACTAGGCGTTTCCAAAACAGAATTAATACTGGAAGTGTTTAAGAACGCAAATTATTTTTATTCAATTACTAGCTTTTTCCTGCAGCTCCGCCTGCGTAGATGTCAACTATCGCGTAAAAAAGTAGCCTATGTCCTTTTTCATATTCCAGGCTATATCTCTGCAAAATTTAATGATTATCGGTTCAGCGGTTTTGGCGTAAAAGCGTAACAGACAGACAGAGTTACTTTCGCATTCATAATATTAGTAGGGAAGCAGGGACAAAAAACATGCCATTTAACACGGCCGTCGTGAGACCAAAGAAAAACAGCAAGTGCCCAGGAAGTTATCACGCTAAAGTTGCGAAAGTTAAATGAGGGATAAGACTTTCCACGGATCTCGTAAGTACCCGGCGTGATAACAACTGTCATCTGTCACTATGCGGGATTACTTTTACAGGGGTAGGTATGTATCTAACAACTTTTTATACAAAAATCAAATTATTAAACATTTTATCTAAGTAGGTACACATATAACCTTTTTCTTTTTTTTTAATTTAGCCTACACTGTCCCACTGCTGAGCAAGGGTCTCCCCCACATCCTTCCAGGCATCCTTATCCAGGGCCTCTTCGATCCAGCCCTTGCAATTCGCGTCAAGATCGTCACGCCACCTTTTCTTGGGTCGGCCTCGGCGGCGCCGTCCATCCTCGGGCACCCACTGTGTGGCGACAATTCCCCAGCGGTCACTGTGCATGCAGCTGGTGTGACCCGCCCAGTCCCATTTTAGCCTGGCAGACTTTTTGCCTACGTCTAAGATTCCCGTTTTGGAGCGCAACGTGGTGTTTCGTATTCGGTCTTAATGCTGCGCTCCATTGCTCTTTGACAAACCCCAAGGCGGAACTTTTGCGACTCAGTGAGCGACCAGGTCTGAGCACCGTAGGTTAGGACGGGCAGGATACATATATTATACAGGATCAATTTTTAACCAGTGCGCAAACTGTAACCATGAATTCAGCATATCATTCTAGATCCCCTAGCGTAGAAATTTTTCGTCGGTTATACAAAAAAAAAACTGTTTCATAGAAAAGACAATACCTACGCGGTCAAAATGTATCTAGAATCATATGATGAATTCATGGTTTGTGCACTGGTAATGTTTTCATCCTGTAACAAAAAATCCCATACGATTTTTTATTTTGAAATTAATTTTGAGAGACTACCTCGTTGTTCTAGTGGTCGTAAGCGCTTTGTTTGAAATTAATTTTTAAAAGATAATATTTTGTTTTTATGTTTACTTACCTACTCATCTTATAGGATTTATTAACCAATTTCAAAAAAGAGAGGTTAAGTAACCTAAAAAGAAAAGAAAATAATCAAAATGTGCTTACACATCTGGCACATAATACATAGATTTCCCGGCGGTCGCCCCGTCTAAAACAGAACCTCGACGTAACACGTGTACCTTGCCACGAAATTCTGATACGTGTGAATTATCCATACAACAGCACAAAAAACTTAAAAAAAAAAAAACAACCTACTGCCGGAAAAACACTACATTACTATTTTATTACTTTTTAGTTATAGTGTCTTACCGCGACTTACGAGTTTTAGGTCGTTAGTTCGAACCCAGACAGGCGCTTTAACTTTGTGTAAATTATTTCGTCACCACTGCTCTCAAAACGGTGAAGGAAAACATCGTGAGGAAACCGGCATGTCCTAGAACCAAAAAATTCGAAGACATGTGACATCTACCAATCCGCACTGGGCCCGCGTGGTGGATTATGGCCCAATCCCTCTCACCGAGAGGAGGCCTGTGTCTCAGCAGTGGGAACATTATAAACTGATGATGATGGTCAAAACAATGCATATTTGTGCGATAGTAGCAATCGTGGTTGATTTACTATAATTTTTTTAAGAGTTCCGTTGTCTGTCTCCGAAACGCATCATCAGATCTATATGAAATTTAAATGGGACGATTTCGAAATAAATCCCTTTCGAACAAACTTTAACCATGAATTCAGCATATCATTCTAGAACCCCCAGCGCAGTTTTTCGTCGGTTTTACAAGAAAAATTCAGCTGTTTCATAGAAAATAAATTTAAAAAGGATATAATTAAAATTCTAAAGGAACGGCAGTAGGCTCCATAGGTTTTAGGTTTTACGCAATGTAGGTATAATTATTAATTTGCTAGGATTTTTGTAATTTTATTTATTTCATGTTTTTTTTGTGTTTGTTACATCTTTTATAGAACACTGTTTTTTTTTTCGGTTCATTTCTTTTTCATTAAGTTAGCCCTACTACAGTTAACCTTTGCTAACAACTTGTTTTTATTATATAATAGTAATCTGTGGAAAATGTTGTGGGTAGTATATGTTGAGGGGTAAATAAGAGCCTCAACTTTTCGTTATAATTTTATATTGAAACGGCACAATACTTTACATTTATAAAGATGGTGGACAGTAGACACGCTAGTGATCGCGACATTAAAGATCGTGTATGCGCGCACGCTGATTTTGGCCGAATGTCCGGTGGGCGCGCTCTTCCGCTGCCGGCAGCCGCGTCGCCCCCGCGCGCCCCTCTCGTTCCGGGCGCGTTCGTATTGAGCGCATTTAGGCGCGTTCATCCTCCGCGCCGTTGAAGTTTTTCAACTCTTCTTGATCAGCCACAGGTAGGGGGCACATTTTATTGACTGCCCGCTTGATGGTGCCGGTAGTAGTGTAGATCTCCGCTACTCTGCAAATCCCGTCGGTTCCGGGGTATAATTTGGTGACTCGACCCATACGCCAGTGGAGCGGCATCAAGTTGTCTTCTTTCAATATGACAAGGTCTCCGACATTGATTGGTGCGTCTCCCTTCCTCCATTTTGCTCGGTTCTGTAGCTCGGCCATGAACTCTCGTCGCCATCTCTCCCAGAACCGCTGTCGTATTTGTTCAATAAGCTGGTATCGGTTCGGTCTAGGAGTTTTCACAGGTAGTGAAGGTACTGACATCAGCGGACGCCCGATTAAGAAGTGCCCAGCTGTTAAAGGATTGGTATCAGTGGGTTCAGATGACAGGGGGGAAAGAGGTCTTGAGTTTAGGATTGCTTCTATTTGGGTAAAGAGTGTCGATAACTCCTCAAACGCGTGATGAACGCGCCTAAATGCGCTCAATACGAACGCGCCCGGAACGAGAGGGGCGCGCGGGGGCGACGCGGCTGCCGGCAGCGGAAGAGCGCGCCCACCGGACATTCGGCCAAAATCAGCGTGCGCGCATACACGATCTTTAATGTCGCGATCACTAGCGTGTCCACTGTCCACCATCTTTATAAATGTAAAGTATTGTGCCGTTTCAATATAAAATTATAACGAAAAGTTGAGGCTCTTATTTACCCCTCAACAGTATATTTATGTGGTTTAAGAACTTTATTATTCCTCATTAAGAATTAACAATAATTCCACTTACTGAGAAACTAAATTTACATAAAATGTTATGAGCGTACAATAACTACGTAAAAATTAAAATAGGAAGGTAGTGATAAAAAAAGTTCATATCAACTAATCACCAACCGAGTAAACACGGATCTAAAGTAAAAGTAGATGTACGACTAGATGGGGCATACATGGCAACGTACTAACTAATGTTTTTTTATTATAATTGTTTGCATGGACATGTTTCCTAAAGCCAGTTTATTTTTTATTTTTATTTTTTTCCGACTTCAAAAAGGAGTAGGTTATGAATTCGGTGTGTTAATAATTTTTTCTTTATTATAATAATTGTTATTGACACATAATATATGATTTAAGTTGTTTTTTAAAACTAGACATACTTTCCGCTTCTTTTATTTCCAGGGGTATTTTATTGTACATGTTTACACCTTCAAATTCTATATTTCTCTTCCCGTAATTTACTGTTCTGGGAGGACGTGTTACTAAGTAATTGGCGTTTCGTAGTTTGATTTTGTGTACTTGATGTTTTTTTGTGAAATTTAGTGTTGTATGAATGTCTTTGTGCAATATTTTGCGTATCAGTATACATGTGTAGTACATATATGTTTGGGAAATATTCATTATTTTTGTATGTTTATATATTTTCTGAGTTGATGTTCGAAATTTGAAGTTAAATAGTATTTTGATTAACCTATTTTGTGTTGTTTGTAATGTTTCTAGATTAGATTTAGCTGCGCTCCCCCAGATTTCAATCAGGTAGTCTATATGTGGTTTAACTAAAGAGTTGTAAATTATGTATCGAACTTTCCGTGGAAGGCATTTGTTTATATTATGAAGAACTCCCGTGAGTGATAAAAGTTTACATCTGATTTTCTCTATGTGAGGCTTCCAACTCAGGTAGTTATCTAAAATTAAACCATAATATTTCTCTTTCGTTTTTCTTTGGATTAATTGATTATTTATTTTAAGTTGTATATTATCGCTTACTTTTTTATTTTTGGGTGCGAACACGACATAATTCGTTTTTGTAGTATTAATGGTGAGTAGGTTAGATTGAAACCAGTCATTTAGTGAATTTAAATCTGTTTGGATACAAGGTATCATACCTTCGATTGAATGCCCAAAGTAGAAAAGAGTTGTATCATCAGCATAAAGCGAGATGTCTCCTTTGAGGCCAATCTGGGATATGTTATTAATATAAATAAGGAACAACAGTGGTCCCAGAATTGAACCTTGAGGTACACCGAAAGTGACAGAGAGTGAACCACTTTGATATTGACCTATTTTGACAATTTGCTTACGATTTTTCAGGTATGACTTAAAAATTTGTAGTGCTTTGCCCGTGATACCGATGTCGGACAGTTTTTGCAATAAGAGATCGGGACTAATAGTATCAAAAGCTTTTTTGAGGTCAATGAAAATACCTAAAGCTGTTTGCTTTTGATCGATTTTGGTTTTTATTTTAGTTATGAGGTCAATAGTTGCCGAGAGAGTATTTGAGTGAGGTCGAAATCCGTATTGTTTTTTATATAAAAGTTTTTTGATTTGAGAAATGTTTCCAAACGGTTATAAAGGATTTTCTCGAAAACTTTTGAAATGACGGGAAGAACAGATATAGGACGGTAGTTACAAGGATCACACTTACTTCCTGATTTGTAAATAGGAATAACTTTAGCAATTTTTAAGCCATCGGGGAAAATGCCTCGATCCAAGCAAAGATTTAAACATGCTGTAAGTTCATTAGCAATTAATTTTTTAACACATATTAAAGATTTAGTACTAATGCCATCAATGCCAGAACTAGTATTAGGATCTAAATTGTCAATTATCTTTATAACTTCATCCGTGGTTGCTGGTTTTAAACAATTTAGTTCTGTTGAGTCACATGTTGCAGGTTTGTGAGCTAGGTTTCCAGTTAAGTTATCAGTGATAAGATTTGCTAGTGATGACCCAACAGTTGAAAAGTAAGAGTTGAACCTTTCACATATTTCCTTTTGATCTGTAATAATATCATTGTCAGTCACGAGCTTTTCTGGTCCAGTCCTTTCTCTTATTTTATTTTTAGATAATTCGTTAATTAGTTTCCACATTTTCCGAGGTTTTGTCATATTGTCCTTAAAACATTTATAGTAGTATGTATTTTTCACCTCTTGTATGTTGTGCGCTACTCTAGCTTTTGTTTTCTCAAATTCCGTTCTTAATGTCAAGTCTGGTGTGTTTGATTTGCATTTTTGCCATAATATGTTCCGCTTGTTAATATCATAAATAATTTCTTTTTTTATCCAATCTTGTCGTGGCAGGTTCAAAACTTTTATTTTAGAAATTTTGCTCTTAGATGAACAGTGCTGTAGTTTGCTAGCCAATCTCTCATAAATGGGTTCTTCATCGTTTGTTTGGCTTATAATATCTTCAAAACACTTATACAGTTTTGGATAATCCAATGCCGAGTATTCCACTTTCATAAGGGGGGGAGGGGCATACTGTTTTATTTCTAAAAATATTTGCTTATGGTCGGACATCGCAGATTCAATCATTAGTACTTATATGAAAGTTATTTTCCTGTAGGTTGGACGAGACATGATCTAGCATGGTTTTGGTCGAGGTAGTTTCTCGAGTACAATATTTGCGATCAATTTTGTTTAAAATTTTGAAATTACTTTCTTTCAGTGTGTTCCTGTAGCTACGAATTGCTCTGTCTGGGTTCAGCAAGTCTAGGTTAAAATCGCCAAATACGATTGCTCTCTTATTCTTCTGTAGTTGTTGTGAATACGAATATTGAGACCCCGCCTCCTCTTTTATTTGGTCTAAAGTTATAATAGTGGGTGTAGCAAGGAATTTGAAGTCTTCTTACCTCATCTTCACTTTTGATCCATGTCTCAGAGAGTACAATAATGTGTGTGGTTGCTTGTAAAGATGCAATAACACATTTTAGCTCATCGAATTTGCCTGGCTTAACTATACTACGAGCATTGGCATAGAAACATTTCAGGGACTTTTTTGTTAGGACAATATCACTGTAATATTTCGCAATTTGATATGTTATTCTCTCTGGGCAGGAAATTAGTTTTTTGAAGTTGGTAACACAGAGGTGCGTGCTTGTTCGGTTGTCGAGATGATTTTAGGTACTCCTTTAATGTACTTGATGATAAGGTTATTTTCCCCAGTAGCAGTGCGTTTTTGCAGCCCGTCTTTCAGATTTTGCATATATTTACGTTGATGTAGGGTTTGATCTGAATAGATTTTTATGTTTTCAATGTTCAGGTTATGTCTGTTGCGCAATATAGTTTTCACTGTTTCCTCCGACGAATAACATACTTTAATGGGGCGGGAATGGTCGGGTTTAAATATACCAAGACGCATAGTTTTCTCATGTTGCGGACAGTCATTGTAGGCAAGTTTAATTATTCTAGTTATTTCTGCCATTTCGTATTCTTGGCGTTCGGTTGTTGATTTGTTTATAGGTTCTGCTACACCGGACACTATAACATTTTTAGCTCGCATGTTTCGTTCTTTAATTTCGTTGAATAATTCTTCATAAGTCGTATGCGCTTGGTCTGAAGTCGACAGTGGAAAGCACTTGAGGTTATTTACTTCGGCTTCTATTATCTATTATTTATTAAGTTTAATTTTAAGATTGTTACTGTTTATGCTTAATATACTACTGTTTGTTTTCCCGAATGTAATAAATAAATAAAAAGTGCAATACCTACGCAGTAAAAATGTATGGAACAGCAGATTTTTTTTTTTGTAGTACTGACGAAAAATTTCAATGATATACTGAATTCATGGTTACAGTTTGCGCACTGGATAAAAACTTATCCTGTATATAACGGAGTTATGCCCGAACATACATAAAATATATATAGGTATAGATAAACATGTCGAATTGATAACCTCCTTCTTTTTGAAATCGGTTCAATCAATCAATCAAATCAAAATATTTTTATTTCATATAAACCTGCATGGGCACTTATGAAACGTCAGAAGCTAGGTGCACGGTTCCAAAATGTTGTTTCCTATGGAGAAGAGCCGGCAAGAAACTCCACGGTTACTCTTTTAAAAATGATTGGCTTTAACAATGTTTTCAGATATAAAATGTATGGGAGGACAGTGCAGGCCTGTAAATAAGTACCAGGTACTTAGACGAATCCAGAATAGAAAATCTTCTACAAATCTACAGTCTGTAAGGCCTACAACGTTCTCCCATTCACAATATGTAAAATAATCTACATAAATAAAGTGAACCTAATTAAACATAGTGACATGATTAACATGACAATCACTAAAAAATAGTTGATATTAAAATTGATGTATAATGTCAAATAATGACGAGAATATGTCAGCATTGTAAAAATAAAAAGAACATTGAGAGCAGTTAATAGACTTTCACATAGATATGCTGTTAATGAGGTACCAGGGAAGCCACATGTGCAGAAGGAATTAATGCCAAACTTCCCTGTCTTCAACGTAGTCTTTTATCTTATAATATGCTTTTTTGATAAGGATACGTTTGATGTGCGTTTTAAACTTTCCATCGCTAAGTTCTGTAACTGACTTTGGCAACTTGTTATAGAAGCGGATACTGTTTATTAGAAATGACTTGCTAGTTTTAGTCAATCTAAATTTTGGAATCACAATTTCATCTTTACTACGTGTATTCAGATTATGGAAATCGCATCGTTTTTTGAAAAGGCCTAAGTTTTTGCGAACGTACAAGATATTAAAAATCTTTCTCAGTTTTTAGGTTGCATACCAAATTCCCTAGGTCTTGCACCGTATCCGTCCGTCCGTCAGTCACAAGTCTGCATCTTTTTAACCGTATTAGTTAAACAGTTAATATTTTCCCAGAGTGTGTCACTCACGTAGTACTAAAGCCACTATGACAAAAAATACATTACTAACTAAAGGGGGTTCATACAAGAAACGTGTTAAAGAAATACCTATACTATAGTGTAAAATATTGTAGGTACGTACGGAACCCTTCGTGTGCGAGTCGGACTCGCCCCTGGCCGCTTTTTTAAAATACACGAGCAACAAACAAACACGATGTTAAACACACATGTAATAATTCATTCACGTAAACATTCATGTAGGTTTATTAGAATCTACCTCACTTAAACACAACATAATTTATGGAATCCTCTCCTCGAAGCATTCATCTCATCCCACTCTAATATTATAAATGTGAAAGTTTGTATGTTTCGATGTTGGGATATTTAGATATCTGGATGTTTGTTACTCAATCACGCAAAAACTTCGGAATGGATTTGGATGAAATTTGGCACACAGATAAATTATAACTTGAATTAACGACATAGGATACTTTTATCCCGGAAATACGTTCCCGTGGAAAAATTTTCGACCGCCACGCGTGCAAAGCCGCTGGCAAAAACTAGTGGATAATAAACAAAGGTAGAAGATTCATTAATCCGGCGACAGCCATGCTCTATAATGTCTACAGTCTACACATTATATTAATAGACTCGTCTATTGTGCTATAATATTATTAAGGAAATTCCGTTTGAAGCCATCGACTCAATTACACCATTATGAGCAGGATACCTTTGAGTAACGTTATAGTTTAGGTGGTAGATCAATGTACGGTACTTCCTGTATTGTAATTTGATAGATAATGTAATATTCTGCATAGGTACCTAAACAATGAAACTGTAAGTAGCTTACCTACAAGTGTAGTCGGAATACATAATATCTTTTGAAGCTACGGCACTGAGCAGGCTATATTAAGTACATGGAAAATAATTTTTAAATACTTGATAATAATATAATAATAATCAAAAAACACTAAGTGTATTAAATACGTAGTATCGAAGCTACCGCAAAGACTACCTATGCAAAGTTAATAAAAATTTAAATGGGCACCCCTGATGCATAATCTATCCATAAAAAAAAAATATTCGAAATCGAATCGGCAGGCCTCACAGACTGTAGATGATTTTCTATTCTATATTTTCATTCCTCAAAGTACCTGGTACTTATTGACAGGCCTGCACTGTCCTCGCATACCTATTATCACTGTAATGTGAAATGTTATAAATATGAAAACATTGTAAAAGAGTAACCGTGGAGGTTCTTGCCGGCTCTTCTCCATAGAAAGCGACAAATTGAAAACGTGCACCTAGCTTCTGACGTTTCATAAGTGCCAATGCAGGTTTATTTGAAATATTTTGATTTTGTTATTGATCCACACTTGCCGGAGATAGCGAGGAACATAAATCTCCTCCTTTTCGAAGTCAGTTAAAAATAGCACACCTATAGTTTCAACCAATAGTGTGATGACAACAATCTAAAACCTTTTTTAATGGCCCGGTCATTCAGCATAACTTTTTTTATTTTATTGCCTGTGTCTGTCAGTGTTAATGCGTTTTGACACCTGTCGGTGCGACAATTATTCCCTTAGCTACTAGAGATCAAAACAGGTATTCGTTTGTGATAGGAACGAAACTGACAAGTATCAAGAACGCATTCTCTCGACGGCCAGATTGTAATTTTGAATTCCTTCTGACATAAAAAGAAGATGGCCGAATGTCTTTCGACATTGCGACGAAATATTTAATTCTGAGACCATTCGTAAGACCACTGATATAAAATGAAATATATAAGTCAATGCGTAAGACTAACCGTCATATACGGCATCGTATAGTCTCAAACTGATGATTGGTGGCATATTTAGTGGAAAATAAATGCATCAAATTCAAACTCGAAAGCAATTTCCATATCATCAACGGAACAAACGTTTAGCTCGTCTAGCAAGTTAAAGACAGCGAAATATTTCAATATGCCGCTGAACCTTAAGAAAAAATATGTAACATTTTTTTTATTTAGCGCACGTTCCCACGGACGTATCTAATAAAGTTGCGCCGGGTATTTTTCGCACGCATTGTTCGATTTTTAACGCGCTGAGATGCAATCTGTCAGATTATCAATGCCGTTTAGTCCATTCTCGACCCCTCGACCCCCAATAATTAATGTGTCCACTGGACCCCTAGCTATAGTTTATTGTCGACCCTTTGGGATCGACAGTTGATTTTATTTAAGTTTTAGTTTCCTCTCGACCCCCCCCCCCCCCCCCGAATCTGTTCTGTACCGAGCTGTACTAAAATATTAATTTATTTATTTGGATTTCCAACAAAGGCTACACAATTACATGCAAGTTTACGCAGAGACAAATACAGTGTGCGCTTCCAATTATAGGAGAACACATCATTTACATGTCATCTAGGTCAAAAGGTGATCTAGGTGTGAGGTAGGTAGGTAGGTGTAAATTGGACGAGGTATGCCTGTCCTGTGCATGAAAATCCAATCTCACCCCGTGGGGATCTAGTGTGAACTATGTTTAAGAGTCTATCTTTTTTTTAGGGTCGAATGGTCGAAGGTTGACTAAACGATCAATGCTCGGTTCCACACCCAGAGTTGAAGATTCGGTGCACAAAAAAATCCTGCCGCGATTTTATTAGAACCGTGTGAACGTCGACTTACCCGCCGAGGGCCGACGAACTTTCCGGTCCTACCCTCCAAAATTCAAGTCATCGCTGTTCGGTACGAACGCAATTTGCTTGGAAAAATAATCATTTTAAAACTTTTCTTTATTTAGATAACCTCGGTTATATTAACACAAAGTAGGCTTATGAAATTACTGAAAATTGTTTCGGCATCCTTTATTACGAAATTGTTTTGGCGTGAGACAATAACCGGGTAAGAATATTATACAGATATTGTTTTCTTGTCGTCATTTCCTTGCTCGTGGTTGTTTGTTGTCGATGTAACCATCCGAAATTAGGACGGAATATTAATTAAAATGTAACAGTTTAATGAATTTATTTTCATGTCCGTTTTATTTCAATTGTTGGTAGTTATTAGAATTTAAAATTAAACTCGGTATTAAGGGACATGCTTTAACCCTTCTGAAATTTTATGTCTCTCAGTATACAGGATAAAATTTTAACCAGTGCGCAAGCTATAACCAAGAATTCATCATTTTAGACCTCTAGAAATTTTTCGTCGGTTATACAAAAAAAAAAATCTGCTGTTCCATACATTTTGCCACGTAGGCATTGCACTTTTCTATGAAACAGCAGATATTTTTTTGTATATAACCAACGAAAAATTTCAAAATATTTTTTTTTTCTAAATTCATGGTTACTGTTTGCGCACTGATTAAAAATTTACCCTGTAGTTTAGCTCTACATAGTTACGTTTGCTTGCACTATCTACACATTTCTGACATAACATACCTTCACTCCTCGGTCCACTGAAGGGTCGGGCAGAGTCGTACCTCTAGTACACCCACATTTCGCCAGTTATTTTTAAGTCCTACGTAATAGGGGGCGAACCTATTGCCATCAACCGGGCACAAATACAGACTCCGGGAAGTTCCTGATAGAAGAACTCAATTACACTTTGTCTGACCTGGGAATCGAACCCAATACCTAATGCTCTGCAGTAGCGCTTGCAACCACTAAAACAACAGGGCAGTCCGCTTCAGACGTGTTCCAGGATTATCTTTTGGCTTATATACAGTGAGGATTCATCATCATCATTACAGCCGGAAAACGTCCACTGCTGGACATAGGCCTCCCCTAATTTTGGGGGACTTGCCATAATCGCCACGCTTGGCAGGCGGGTTGGCGATCGCAGTATGGTGGTAAAATGCATAGAAAACGCTGCTGCCCATTCTCCAGTAAGTCCCTTAGTCGCCTCCTACGACCACGGGAAGAGATGGGATGGTGCTGTTCTTTACGTCCGGCACCACACGGAACGGTAAGGACTACCAGCCACAAAACATTTGGAACTTTTAATATGACATAACAGCATTTATCCCTATCTGAATCTCTCATAAAAACACACTGCGTTTTTTTATTAGCTACTCACAACCGAACTGGGTCACAACCGTTTCATAGTGTAAACAAAGAGAGTTATGACATAACTGGCCATCGGCACCATCGGAACTATTATTATTGTGGACAAACAAGCAATGGGGCAGGTCGGGTAATCCTCCCCGAGCGCCGCTGATTGCTGAGTAAGTCATGCGAGCGGTGCCGGCGCACGATCGCAAACATAAAACTGCGAGCGTTTATGTATTCCTGATAAAACTAGCCGCGTTGCACCAGCGACCTGCTCTCATATTTATTACTCTCCTTTATTCATTTATCACGGTCTTGTTACCCATTTTATTTAGCACTAGCTTTTGACAGCGGCTTCGCCCGCGTTCAGATCGGTGTATCCTTATTGATATGTATTATAAACACGAAAGTTTGGATCTATGGATGTTCGTTACTCTTTCATGCAAAAGCTACTCAACGGATTTGGATGAAATTTGCCACACAGATAGATTATAACCTAGATTAACACATAGCATACTTTTTATCCCAGTGGTACGTTCCCGCGGGATAATTTCCGACTTCGACGCGGGCGAAACCGCGGGCGGAAGCTAGTTATAGATAACTATGAATATAAACCTTCCTCTTGAATCAGTCTGTCTATTGATGAAAACAGCATTAGAATCCGTTGCGTAATTTAAAAGATCTAAACGTACAGACAGTGGAGACCGCGTCTCGGCAAACGTAGTGTGGGACGCCCCCCAGCTAGATGGACCAACGACCTTAAAAAGGTGGCTGGGACAGACTGGATGCGGAAGGCGGAGGATAGAGTATTGTGGCGCAGCTTGGGAGAGGCCTATGTCCAGCAGTGGACTGCGATAGGCTGAGTTGATTGAAGCGTACAGACGAAAACCTAATTTGTTTAAAATACTAAGTAAAACTAAAGATGACTTTTAGGGTTCCGTAGTCAACAAGGAACCCTTTTCGCCATGTCCGTCCGTCTGTCCGCAGCTTAGCTCAGAGATTCTTAGTACTAGAAAGCTGTAGTTTGGCATGGATATACTAACATATTAGGTAGTTCTTTAAAGATATTACAGGTTTGTGAAAACATATTTTCGATTCAGGGATCCGTTTGTGAAATATTAAGCTTTAAAGTAATATTTTTATAAAGTGTTCCTCTGCCAGCTAAATAGCCGTTTATGAATATATGAAAAAAATAACGGTAGTGGTAAATACATAACGAAGTTAAAACGAAGACTATCACAGCTAAATATGCGACAAGTTTACGACTAATGTGGACCAACTTACATTTGCAGTTGGTTGGTTTGCGTTTGTTGTTAAGTTTGTTCTTGGGATTAATTCGTCTCAACTTCGGAACCCTTCAAATACCTTAACCCTTTGGTAAGACTGGTTGTCCGATTTTCAACCCGTAACGACGGTCATAGATACATGAATGACAGCCGGGACCACCGACTTTTGGTATTTAAAGATGATCACCCATCCGTGGACCAACCAAGCGCAGCGCAATCTGCTCGATCGATCCATGCCGTTGTTATTAGGTACTTAGCCACGAGCATATTTTACTCTATATTTTATCAAAAACCATAATCAAGAACTCATTTCCAACGAATACTTTTACTCATTTCAGCCCAAGGCTGATTCAATCCCCTAAAAGATTATTCGAAAAGATCAGAAATTTTCCCACAGCAAACTTCAAGATTTCATGTACGATACGTATGTTGATAGACAACATACAATATGCATATTTAAACAGGTACTTACTTTGTTCCGGGCCAACATGTTTACTGAGCTATCTCATTATGAGCTAACGTATTCCGTCGTCGCGTCCTTGATGTCAGGTGAAATTAATTCGTAGCACCTTTTAACGTAGAGTCACCGGAGCCTACAGTCCTCGAGGGGCGAGAGAAATTTATACGCCACATTGCCTATTCAAAAAGGTCTCTTGGTAACAAAATAAATTGAGAAGACCGAGTAAAATAAATGTAGCTGAAGAGGAGCATAAATAAACGAGCCGCTGTTCCGGGCACGTCACACTCGTTGCCCGTGCCCGATGCGCCACGTATCGATTGCTATCCAAACGGAATTTCTGAACATTTATCAGATTCGAAATTATTCAACGTGCTCTCGGCGTATTGAAACCGCATCGCGACAGCCACACGGACTAGTGCTGAGGACGAGACAGTTCGCTAGTATAGTGAAACATAAAACACGTCGTGTTTAGTTGTTTCGCGACGGCTGCTCATTCATTACCGCGACATGAGAGGCCAGTTAATAAATCTGGCAAATGTTTCAGCTACTATGTTATGCGGGATTAGTGTGGCACCTCGGGCGACGGCACGAGCCTTTAAATTAAGGGTGTTTGCGTGGCTTTGCCACTGTGGTTTATGTATTACATGGGTCAAACTTAATAAGAGCGAGCGACGCCACCGCAAACAGCTGGCAACCACGCTGCGCTGCAATTGACCCATAATTCTACTCGACATCTTCAGCTAATGTCTAATAACAATATGGCTGCTCGTTGTGGCGTAGACATGTGCTCTTCATTGTTCCCATTCGCTCTATATTTTTGTGAACACTTTAATTAAAAATATTTATTAGGACAAGGAATCGGAAATCGAAGTTGAAAACTCGTTCTCAACTAAAGCACTAAATTTCAATCTGTTTTAACCTTTAATCCTTAAAACTCCTTTTAAACAAGTTTGAAGGCTAACCCTAAGCTAGTTATAAATCTGTAAGTATTTTTAATAATTGATTGTATTTCAAAAATATATTTTTTATCTTCAAAATTATTACAACTACTTGTAGCGTAGGATATTCTTAACTATTTTATAAATTTTTGCGAGAACCGGATTTTGATTCCATCTTCCAGCTATTACCGGTAACTGAGACAATACAGTACCCGGCGATAAATATTGCACATCGACCTTTGGAAAGAGACCATCGGCTAATTTCGGTTTCGTAGAGCGTTATCTCTGTCGCACACTACCTATGTGACGTTTTGTCAGTCGTTGTTCAAGTGCGATAGAGTGCGGTCGCGTCCAGTTCAATTATAACAATATTTAGAGTTGTTAACACCCCCAAATTTAAATAATTTAAAGTTGTTCTATGGCATCTGTGGCATTGGTGTCTATGGCATTTTATTTTACCCCAACCTAAAGCCATCACTTATAGAAAAATTGGTGTATTTTATACAAAGAATAAAAAGAATTATCAAAAGATGCCAATCATAATTATTTTAACAGCTCCTAATAGATACCGGACTATTTGTATTTCGTGCGACAGAGATAACGCTCTACGAAGCCGAAATTAGCCGATTGTCTCTTTCCAAAGGTCGATGTGCAATATTTATCGCCGGGTACTGTACTAAAGTAACTTTTCTGATGTCCTTTATATGTTTATTTCC
This sequence comes from Polymixis flavicincta, assembly GCA_949987655.1. Classification (NCBI taxonomy): domain Eukaryota; kingdom Metazoa; phylum Arthropoda; class Insecta; order Lepidoptera; family Noctuidae; genus Polymixis; species Polymixis flavicincta. The sequence continues at coordinate 15,414,450 of OX465193.1, read as the reverse complement.
ATAACATTAACTACTTCAACTATTTTTATTTTACATCTATTGCCAGCATCTCATTCACAATGGCGCTTGACTCCAGATTAATTACAACTGTAACAGACATCGAGAACCATCCTGAAAAGTAATAAAGTTGTTCTTTACCGAAAAGCGCTTTTCTCAATTTTCCACAACACAAGAAAGTACTTTTCATATAAAATTTACTATTAAAGAATATTTATTGTAGAAAATTCAAAAGAGCGCATTTCCATGAAAATTTTAATTATAATTATGCACCAGGATCCAATTAAACCGCTGACACGAACAGAAACTCACAGATTTTCAACACACAATCACACAAAACTTTCAAATTAACTGTTACATCAGTCAAACCGATTTCCAATTGAAAATGCGATTATCTCCGAATGAATAGCTTCGGGACGGCGATGGCTAAGGTAGCGAGCACTATTAGCGGGGGTTATTGTTTGTCGACAGATTAATCTGTGTGCAGGACACCTGCTCCGAGCAGCCCATAGCCCGTAGCCCACCTCAGAGCAATGCAGGGCTATATTTCACGAGCCAGTGACTGCACCAACTCCCCGCCTTCACTTATTCAGCCGGGCTTTTTGCGGAATTGCTCCGGCATAACTCGCCGCGCTACACTCCTTGTACAATTCTCAGTAATAACATCAGAAAAGATTAATATTAATGAATTCTTAGAACAGATTGCCGAGTGCAGCTTGTGAAGAATTATGTACAAACAGTTCGCGTTCCAAATGAAATGAATGTAGCGCGCAAATTGTATTATAGGAAGCAGACTCCAATATTCATGTGCGTACTCGCTCATTCGTTTTTTATTCGGGTTTCGATATTTATTCATTGTGTTTAGGAAATCTGACACTGAGGTTTTTGAATGTTTCATGGAAATTCGAAACGTTTGTGGGAAATAAAAATTACAAAAGCTTTTTATTTGATGTTTTTGTGTGTTGTGGCGGTCAGATAAGCAGTCGTTCCATGTAAACACTGGTACATCCGGTTAAACTGGAAGCCAACCACAATATAGTTGGGAAGATAGGCAGATGTTGGGCATATAATATGTTTTATAGGACATTCAAACTCAAACTCAAGCATTTATTTCAATCAAACCATTTACAGGCACTTTTGAATTGTCAAAAAGTCGATCAGTTGGAAATTTGAAGCTAGGTGCCCATTCCAAAACGTAGATCTAAACTCAATGAAGAAGAACGGGCAAGAAACTCCACGGACACTCTTTTAAATCAAGTTGGATATTACAAAATCTTGGGAACATTATTCTTGTTGCTTCTGCATGTGAGAACAAAGTAAAAATAAAAAAAACAATTCTAAATACAAGATTAAAAATAAGCCCTGGAAGTTAGGAGATGACCAGTCTCTCAAGAATGCCATCAATATGACACACACACTCACCTATGCATTTGAAAACCGTGACATTTTAGTAGTTTTATAATTGCAGCCCACTTCATGTATCCAATTGCTACTAATAATTTATAAAAAAAAGAAATTTTTGAAAATATGAATAATTTAAAAAAGAAATTATCATTCACTATTATTACTTGACGTAGTTTGAAACATCCTGTAATCTAAATAGAATGAATGATGGAATGTTTTGGAATGTATAATGTATCCCATACATTTTATCTGTGTAATTTGAAAATATTGTTAAAGCCAATTATTTTTATAGAGTAACCGTGGAGTTATTGCCGGCTCTTCTCCATAGGAAACAACAATTTGGAACCGTGCACCTAGCTTCTGACGTTTCATAAGTGCCTATGCAGGTTTATATGAAATAAAAATATTTTGATTTTGATTGATTGGTAGTACGTAGATATCTTCTACCGTTCGATACACAAAACATTTTTAACAGGGAAGGTGTTTCATAATTCTAAAGCATTATTTATTTATCTTTGTCCCTATTATCTTTATTAACGTCACATTTTTTTTATCGCGCCTATTGGTATTCTATGTTTGATAGATTGAGTGGACCACCTTTGTAAGACAACTAAAATAACACAGTGTATAACCACTATCAAGTAACGTAGTACCTAACGTATACGAAAAACAAAAGCAGAGAGTTTCCCGTTCTTGTGATATGTAGATAAGGAAGCGTATAGTCTAAAATTGTTTCAGTATCGGCTGCTTTGCCGTCCGATCCGCTAACGGTTCGGAAATAGCTGACGTGAGTTCAACAGTTTCTTGCATACGTTTACACGCTACAAAACTAACTTTACTCATTTAAAACTGTTACATTTAGTTACGTCAAAGCTTTGAGTAGCTACTATTCATAAAGTAGATAGGTTCTGTACGGAAATGTTTCTTGCATCTATAACTTTATGCTTGAATTTGAAATGGAGCAGAAATTCAAGCGATCCTAGCGCTATCGCCCATTTCATTCAATGTCCGGTGTAGAGTTTGTCGAAATAAAGCGATTTTAGCGCTTTACCGCCGAGGGACTCGGAGCTACATGGCTTGTATGTATATTTGCAATTTATTTAGCTCTAAAGCTTCCACTTAAGTGAGCGCTTTTAGAGGCTAAATAATACATTTATGTACAATCGCGACTTCTTCCGCACGCTCACCTTTAAGGCGATAATCGCGTAGCAAGGCTCACGACTCGATCGCACAATGCATGCGTTTTGACCAATAGAATGCACGAAACATATTTTAGTAGTGTTCGTAGTAATGGTGTATAGAAGTGTGACACTCACACAGGCGCGTGCTATGTTCACTAGTTTGTAAGATTATTTTTGAATAGGCACGGCCGGTATGAGCTCTTTATGAATTATTGTTGTTGACAAGAAGTAATTTCGTACTCATATTTATCTTCTTTTTGGTTTAGACAATGTATTATTGCTATTGCTTTAAGTTAAATGAAATAATTGTTAGGTTCTTAATGTGTTTTATTTTTGTAGGTTTTAGGTTTGTTTTTTATTAGCAGAGGAGAATAAAACTAATTCATGCCTTGCTTGACACGAGACCAGAGAGACGGTGTCACTTTTTTTTACCACAGGCAATAAGACATCACAAAAGATCAAACAGTAATTGTAAACAGAATCTTATCGATTAGTTTTTTTTTTTTTTTTTGTTAGTTTTTCTATTTATTCAGCTACTTACTAGCAGCGCTCCGCGATTTCAACAGCGTAGTTCCCGTTACCGTGAGAATATGGGGATAAAATATAGCCTTTGTCACCCGGAGATAATGTAGTTTCCCAACAATGGAAGAAACTTTCAAATCGGTACAGTAGTTTCGGAGCCTATTCAATGCAAACAAACAAATAATCAAATCTTTCCTCTTTATTATTAGTATAGATAGATTATGTATCAATAATTTGGAATAAAAATGTCAAACAACAATTTATATCTATTCTATCAACTTTAATATTTTCCTCTCTCCGACATAAGAATGTTCCGTCAGGTCTATAAGTTTTGTTATATATGAACACTTTCACTGCCTCCCCAATTTTCATGATGTCCAATGGTTATGCGATACCGCCGCCATACAAAACGAATGGAATAACACAAATAGGTATACTTTGCGCAATTCATACAATGTTATCAGAGGTTTTTGTTTACTGTTGTCGGAACTCTTGCAACTGCAATAATAATACGTTCATTATCTATACCACTGTTATTTAGTGGGAACTTCTGAAAATCTGGTTTAACAATAGAATTGCTTAAAAACATACTTTATGGCCCTTCTATTGAAGGACCATAAAATACGTTCGCGAAATATTACAAAGAATTTTAAGGTATGCCTACTATTTTATTACCATGTTACCTATCTCGAATGTTTTGCAGGTGTTCCTTATAGGTATGTATATTTTGAATACTTTGAATAGTTCTAATATTCGTTTTATCCATTTATTTATCACACCTTTGATTTTTTATTTAATCATAACAGCAGTTTGTGCAGAGGTTGAGTGGTACTAACACTAGATAATAAGTTGTTTTCATATTATGTTACTAACACTCTATGGATTTCTTTTCCGAAATAAAATAAATATTATTATTATTTATTATTATAAACAGGCGGCTGTCCCTTTAGTGCACTCGTGCGCTGAACTACCAGATTTTAATAGATGTAGAAAGAATCACACAATGTTTAATAATCGCATTGTGGCCACTGGTTGTGGCCTACGTAATATTAACAAAACTGCGGACACAATTTATAAGCTCTTTGCTAAACCATTAAGACTCATTTTCGCGGTACAGAAGATCTACAGTGAATGCTCATACATTTCTATGAGATCCGAGCTAAAACGCCTAGCGCGTGAGACAGAAGATAGTTGACATAACTGTATGGAGCGTTATGGAGTAATTTGTCGATTCTCGTGCGCCGCACGGGGAACCGAAGTTTGTCGAATATTACCGAACGTCGCGTCGATTAGCGAGAGCGCCCGAGGTTTGGCAAAGTTTGCATGCCGGCCATAATGAATGACCGACTCATTATTGTCACTGCGAAGTTTAGTTTACGTGGAATTGAATACTATTGTTTATTTTTTATTCGTCTAGATTTAAATTACTTACCTATCTGAAATAAATAAATTCTATTTATTTACTTATTACCCCTAATACTTAGTGAGCTAGTAAAGTGCACCACCAGTTCCATGACCTACCAGCCGCCACTGATCATAAATAAACGAGATTACACGAACAAGGTATCTTACCAATGTCCGGAGCATGCTTTGCAGGATGCTTACCGTTGGGTGGTTCACAAAAGGCTTGCAAAAGGCAGTACGTTAAGATTGGAGTTTATGAGTGGGCCGTCTTTTAATAAAAGGTTGACAAACCATGCTATAATCAACGAGACAAGCGCGTTGCCCGCATTGCGTACAAGTATATTTTGACAAATATAACAATAACTCAGTTCATAGGCCACTTTAAAATTCGGAAGCATAACAAGTAATTAAACTGAACTATAATTTTCAATAAGAAATACTCCTTAATTTCTGAAATATAACAGAAATATTTCCAAAAAGCCAGGCCTGTGGGCTCCTGAAAAAATAAAACTGTCACTGTGACCGCAGTGAGAGTGAAAGGATTGAAAAAAAGAAATATTAGCTATTAGTGAAATATATATTTTTCAGTTCGTGTTCATTTAATAATAAGCTGTTCAGGATTAAAGATTTCTTATGGTTGATATTTAAACCGTATCTGTATATTAAAACATTTTAGTAAAACATTTTTGTTTAAAGCGAAACTGTCGTCTGCAATCTTCGTGTGAAATCATACAAAATGTGTTAACATTTAAGAACAATTTTAAGGATTTGTAGTTGTGGAAAAGAAGCAATTTAATTTAGTTGAACTTATTTATTTTTAATAGAGTGTTTCAAGATTTCAAAAGGACATTTTAAAGATTCACCCAGAAATTAATATAAAAAATTACACAGAAATTATCATCAACTTGTATTTATCTACACTCATATCGTAAAGTTATTATTAATAAATCAAAAATAGTGTCATAATGACAGACTTTAAGCACGGGCAATTCTGATGAAATTAAAAAGTTTTATTATAAATTTATAATTTTAGCACACCTTCCTTATGTTTACGTATTTGTGTTTTTTGTAATGTCTTCGCTACTTCTTCTAATACTCCTAGTAATTGTTCCAACTGAGATTTTTTTTGTAAACAACAAAAAAACGTGATATTCTTCAAAATAACGTGATGTTACGATGCGTAGATTCCTTTTGTAATAATATTGTAAATAACTTGCACAAAAAACCCTCAAACACTGCTAATGACGGTCCGGGCTCGCTTCTTATCTAAGGAATGCAATGTCTTTTGTTCTCGACGCTCAGTACGGTGCACTGTAATCCGGCTCGATTTCGACCATGTTTTGATGGCAGTAAGGTTGAAAATTGTTTGTATGGATTTTTGTGGGAACGAAATGCGTGCTTTATTGACGACACCTTTATTGCGACTAAAAAAATGGACATTGGTTTGCGTCTCTATACGTCATGCATTCAACAGACAATAAGGATTTGTGTGTATACACTCACACAAATACAGGTTGTTTCTAATTGGGCGAAACCAGGAAGGGGTGTGGTTTGTCACTAGATGCGCTGCCACAGAAATATTTTCTTAAGTGAGCATGCTTAAAGTTTGTCGATTGTACATACTCGGACCCTACAGACATTGAGTTTGAGGTGTTTCCTGCTCTCTTTTTTAAAACTTCGGCATGCGCATCCAGTCTGTCCCAGCCACCTTTTTAAAGTCGTCGGTCGATCGATCGGTCGGAAAATACTAAAAATATCGAAATTTGCAGACAAACTTTCACTTGATCGGTTTTTACTGAAAAATTCTGGCTATGAAAACTTTTTATTTAGGACGCACTCAACTCATAATGTACGTATCTTATAAAATTGATGGTTGCCAGATACTTAATGGTCAACTTTATTCAGCTTAATTTACTAAGTTATGCCTAGTGAGATGGAACATCAAAATGAAGCCAAAAGAAACAAAGGGAGACTTTTTAACTGACTTTCATGAATGTTATTGAAAGTCTATGTCTGACTGATAAATGATTTTATTTCGTAATTAGGTTTGTACACGGCTACACATCAAGCTATACATTACCAGTATAAGCTGATCTCGCATTGCATAGGATTTCCTTACTGTGCGAGACCAGCGTAAACTGGAAATTTGGATATAGCTTGTTGTGTAGCCGTGTGTACAAACATTTTTACACGTTAATAATATGTATTTTAAAAACTGTATGAGGTTGGCGTTTTCTATCTGACTACTCTGAGAAGAAAGGCCGAAACAAACTGAGGTAACGTCAAAAAAGAAAAATGATTCAAGTATGATTATCCCACGAGAACGTGCCACCAGAACAAAAAGTAGACTATGTTGCTCCTTACAATATCAGCTACCTACCCTTTGAAAGTCGGTCCAGCCGTTTCGAGACTAGCCGGAACAAATAGACAGAAAGACAAAAAAAAATCCGCATTTACTTTGTTGGATATTTTGTAAAAAGCTGTTATTTTGACATTACAAACAGAAACTTTATTTTATTTATTTATATATATTCGGTAACAGAAGATCTTATACGGTCATTATTCTCAATGTTAATTGTAGAATTGAAAAAGATGGATAGCGCTTACGAGCTCTTCTATATTTTATGAACAAACCTAGGTTTAGACCGATAATCGAGAATAAAGCGAACCTAAGTTCCGATGGCGTCTTTTCATCAAGCCGGGAAGATACTAAACTGGTTGGTCATTAATTCTGTGACTTCTGCGCGGTCGAGGTGCTAACGTCTTTGATTAATCGAATTCAATCGCAGTCATTCATTTTGTAACATTTCAGTTTTACTTAAATTAGGTGAGTATGCGTTGTAAGTTTCTAGCCTTTGGCATTTAATAAAATAGGCCAGTTAACTGTAGGAAAAAGCAATACGAATTTTGTATTCTAGAATAGTCGTCAGCGTGTAAAAATATCAAAAATCAACTTAATTTTATAAATGATTTTAGATGTGTTAATATTTTTGAGAAATAATAGTTTAAAAACATAACACGTTTTTCAACGTTTTTTAACGACCGTTTTTCAAATTGAAAAAGCAAACATTATTATCGGTCTCATTACAAAACAAAGTCGAGCCTGTTTTTAAAATATTTTACGCTAAAATATTAATATTTCAAGATAAATCAACTAACAATATAAATAAAAAAATTTGATCGAACGATTTTGATCGAACGTCAATTTTTGCGTCTTATAAGTAAAAAATAAATAAATAAAATACCGTAGAAATTCTTAAAATCGTAGAATTTCTTTCGGAGTCGGTTACAAACAAACGTACAGGTGAAGCTAATAAAAGTGTGATAAAAATATTTATCATTTATTCAGTCTCCATTTTTTCAAAGTTCCAAGCAGAAATGACAGCCAGATATAAACCTTTATAAGTCAAAGTTCAATATAAAATAATCTCTACTTCCAGTAGTAGATACTTCCTAACTCCATGCTTTTTAGCAACTATTTAATATTTCGCCAAGCATATTATATTTCGAAAAAAGTATACCCGACGACACCTACGCCTGTTTAACGACGGACGACTACGGGACGCGAGGCCTCAAAGCAACGGTCATCAAGGCGCAAAAATCATCGCCCGCGGCGCCCTAGGCCCGCGCGTCTGTGGATCATCCGTCAGTGGAGTGACATTTCTTAAAGAAAATTTGTATTTTGACTTTTGTGTTTTATACCAATGTATATAGTGTATAGTTTATTTTGAGTGCTTTTTTTTCGTGTTAATATTGTGTTTTTTGATAAGTAAGTTCATTTCTACTAATGTTAAATGCCGCCTGTAGCGACACCGGAACTAGCGCCAGTCAACCTACTACATCGCTCGATGTTCAGGTGAGATGTCCCCATTGCTCCCAGCCACGCTTTTTTAAAGGCGACCGGGGGCTACGGATACACTATGGCAAGGTTCACAAACCTCATAGTTTACCCATGTGCCCCCCAGCCACAACCTTAATTCATTCACAGCAAACCCTTTGGAAAACACTTTCAAATTTAAAAAATTCTACCCCTGTCTTAAAGAGAGTTCCCCGGGGCGCAAGGCGGTCTGTTGCTCTAAGTTTGGCCCGATGTCTCCGCCTTGCGACCCAGGAGAATTCTTATAGTGCCTGGGAGCAACTACTGACGTTCCCATATAGGATTCTGCATGTCCAAAAAAGTTTGGCAACCAAAAAAACTTTAACAAACCAAATTAAAGATAACTGCAACAATTCGACCCCTATTTTAGATCATAAATTACCCATTTTCAATAACCCTTCACGAAGAGGCATATGCTCATATGTAGAATCCAAAATAAGTGACGGTGACATCAGGGGAGCGGCCAGGCTACTGTTCAGTAGCGATGTGGTGGCGCCTTACTCTCCAGAAACTCTTTCAGCTCTGGAGAGTAAACATCCAGCGCCTGCGGTTGATCTCACCTTTCCCGACCCTCCCCTCCCTCTCGATCCAGATTCAACCCCTTTTAATATTACTGCTCCCCAGCTACTTGCAGCCGTCAGCTCCTTCCGAAGTGGTTCCGCCGGCGGCCTTGATGGCTTGACTCCTCAGCATCTTAAGGATTTGTTAAGTTCAGGCGCCGGGGAAGCTGGTGAGTCGCTTTTGAAGGAGCTTGCGGCTCTAATCAACTTGATGCTCAACGGCGGTGTGAATGATGCCGTCGTCGATGTGTTGTATGGGGCCAATTTATGTGCCCTGCGCAAGAGGGACGGCGGTATTCGACCCATTGCCGTTGGATGCACCTACAGGCGTACGGCAGCCAAAATATGCTGCAAATTGTACAGCGAAATATTGACTAACAAGTTCCAACCCCTACAGCTTGGCTTTGGATCCAAAGGGGGCTGCGAGGCTGCCGTACATGCCCTTTCTAGTTTTTTAAATGCCGGTAAAGGTGAGGTAATCCTCAAGGTTGACGTTAAGAACGCCTTCAACTCCGTTAACAGGGACACTTTGTTGGCCGAAGTAAAAAAAGAGTTACCAGAAATGTATCGCTTTATGTGGCAGTGTTACAGGCACCCATCAAAATTGTTATATAAAGACAATGTTTTGGAATCTGCAGTCGGATGCCAACAAGGTGATCCTCTCGGGCCAGTCATTTTCAGTTTGGCTATCCATCCCATAATACAACAACTAAATTCAAAATTTAATGTGTGGTATTTAGATGATGGAACAATAGGAGGTGACGTAGACACCGTTCTAAAAGATTTTCAATTCTTAAAGCAGCATTTCCAATCCATCGGCCTTGACCTCAACTACGCAAAATGCGAAATTTACCTTAGTGACAACACCGATAGAGAACCGACTATACACAAATTTAATTCAATCGCCCCAGATATCAAAGTTTTGGAAAAAAGTTCACTGCACCTCCTAGGTTCCCCAATTCTAGAAGACAGTTTTTCACGTTTCATTGACGACAAAATTAAACATTTTAACGATATTTCGGATAGACTTTCTAAAATTAATTTACATTCGGCATTCACCCTTATCAGATACTGCTGTTTCGGTCCAAATTTCATGTATTTCCTCCGCTCTTCCCCCCTATGGAAGCAACCACACCTTTTAGACAAAGCCGATCAAATTATTAAAAGCACTTTAACATCCATTTTAAATGTGGCATTAGACGACCGCTCGTGGCTGCAAGCCACACTACCCATCCGTTTTGGTGGGCTCGGCGTCCGCAAAATTTCTAGTGTAAGCTTACCGGCGTTCCTGTCCTCGGTCCACAGCACCAAACAGTTAACCAAAAAAATCTTAGCCCCTTCTCAAGTTGAGTCTGAAGTGCCGTGTTTGACCGATGCTATGAACGCCTGGAAGATGGCTTGTCCGAATACGGTTCAGCCCTTGAACCCATCTTCCCAAAGACAGTGGGATGAGCCGCTCTGCAGGTTGGTACGGAATAATCTCATTAATACGTCCACCAATACTGCTGAGCGTGCCCGCCTGCTGGCTGTGGGAGAATGGGAGTCGGGACTTTGGCTTCAGGCGCTACCGTCACCTAACATAGGTACTATGCTGGGTGACTCTACTTTCCGGCTCGCTACAAGTCTGCGTCTGGGTGCACCTTGCGTGGCTCCGCATCGCTGTCAGTGTGGTGAAGCAGTTGATCGCCTCGGACACCATGGCCTTGCTTGCAGCAAGAGCGCTGGTCGGCTGGCACGGCACGCCAGCATTAATGACATCATCCGTCGGGCTCTTGTCACCGCCGGGGTGCCAGCTGTCTTAGAACCGAATGGCTTGGCACGCGACGATGGAAAGAGGCCAGACGGAATGACAATAATGCCTTGGAAGGTGGGTAGGCCTTTGGTGTGGGATGCTACCTGTGTCGACACCCTCGCGCCATCCCATCTTCTGAGCACGGCGGGCTGCGCTGGTGCGGCTGCTGCAGGTGCAGAAAACCTCAAACGGCGCAAATACAACAACCTTATTGGGAGCTATATATTTGAGCCGTTTGGGGTTGAAACTCTAGGGCCGTGGGGTCCAAGCGCTCATCGAGTATTTCGGGACATCGCCAAGCGGTTGGTCGACTCTTCACGTGACCAAAGGGCTGGCCTATTCTTAGGTCAAAGAATCAGCGTTGCCATCCAACGTGGCAACGCTGCCAGCCTTTTGGGCACTTTTCCCACTGACAGCGATGCGGACGAATTCTTTGATGCACAGTGAGCTCTTCCCTTTTTTACTTTATATATACTTGTACATACTGTCTAATTATTTTGTATATTTATGCTTGGTTAATATGTTTGTATATATTTATTAAGTGGATAATCCTATATCATTAATAGTTGTAATGAACCTAAATAAAATTGATACTAACAATGAACATTAATATTTGGTTTCTCAAATCATGCCTATTAAAGCAGCAAATGACTTATTGTTTTTTTATTTTTTTATTAGTTTTATGGCCTGGTTTCAGAGACCTTTTAGCCAAGTCTTTATTCGCATTCTAGTCATAGCAAAGTTATTGTAAAGCGGTAGTAACTTTACAATAACCTATTAGGAGTTTTTGGGGGAACACGAAAAGTCCACGTTAGTCACTTATTTTCACCTTCACTACACTTGTGCACTCACACGTAACTAAATTGGATAACTCACTACCAAAATTATACAATTTAATTCGCTATTTCACAAAATTTAATGATAATGAAAAATTCATGCGACATGTTCTAACGCGATCCCGCCAAAAACTCCTGACTTATTGTTGCTTATGGTATACCACAGACAATTAAAGACAAATCTATACCCTGTGGTGTAATATCGTTGTATTAACTATCTTAGGTATGGATCTAAAATTATAAACAACAAATCACCCGAGCACAAGTTACCTACCAACATGAAGCTATCAAGCTAACATGTGTCACCAACTGTCACCCCATGGAATTAGTATGTACTATACAGGTTGGCAAACATCGACGTACAACCCATAATCATCGGTTCAGTACAGAGGCCAGCACAACAGGCTACCCTAATCTGTAAAATTTCTTTGATCGATTTTCAACTTTACTACAGAAGAAAGGTGCATGTTCAATTGGGAAAATTAGACGCCAGCATATCAAGCTACCCTGTAACTGTCAAATTTTCCCAACTGAACATGAATGTAGCTTGATGTGCTGGTGTCTGTGCAACCACCCTCCTACAAAAACGCCAGCTACTTATCATCAACAACAGAAGACACTCCCTAAGATCACACACAACTTACATATTCATAAATTACGCCTGGAACATACAACTAACGGATACAAGTTGGTAATTAACAAACTTAGGTTATTACTACCAATGTGTAATATTTTAATAGATGCGGCCGAGCCCGGCCATGGCCGATAACCGCAATAAATTTCCGTAAGCACTCTGGATGGCTGTATTTCAATCAAACTGGCCGGAGGTCCCGACTCCATTACAATGTTCAAGTTTAAACTGTGTTATGGGAGCAATGTTCCGGAAACAGGCTTCCTACACTGCGGCCAACATTCACTCAGCTTTACTTAATTGATACACACAACAATCCTACTTCCTACTAACATTATTAATGTGTAAGTTTGTGTGGATGTTTGTTACTCAATTACGCAAAAACATCTGAACGGATTTGGATGAAATTTGGCACATAGATAGATTGTAACCTAGATTAACACATAGGATACTTTTATCCCGGTAGTACGTACCCGTGGAATAATTTTTGACCTCCACGCGGGCGAACCCGCGGGCGGAAGGTAGTCAGCCTATAATGTTCTCATTGCTGGGACATAGGCCTCCTCTCTGTGAGTGGGAGTGGTCCCAGTGTGATTGGTGAATGTCACATGTCTTCGAATTATTGATTCTTGAATAGGTTTAGTTAAGATGTTTTTCGTCCCCGTTTAGAGAGCAATGGTGGTGATATTTTAAATTTCACTCTAAAATTGTGAATACCGTAGATTATAATCTATCTCGCGAGATTGTGAACTGTCGAAAGATTGGGAACCGAAATATATTGCTTACAATTTAACGGATTATTTTTCGGTAGATTATAATCTATCGAAGTGAAACCCTCAAATTGTGAACTGGTATCAAGACGAATAGTACCTTGTCCTGTTACTAAATAGTCAAGTAACTGCCACTGACTTGGAAGTAGTGCTGGCCGGCCACAATTCGCGGTTAGAATTGGTTACAATTCTAACCTAACTTAACCTATTCGGTCGGTAGGCAGTATGGTGCAGTTCACAATTTATCGACAGTAGCTGTGTTCACAATGCGTAGATCGCCCTAAGGTGGAGCATACGGTGGAGGTCTGTCCGGCTTGGGCAGAGCACCAAGAGGCGATTGGCGGCGGCGATCTCCCGTGTCAGGCCCGGGTCTAGGACATGGAACGGAGTGAGACTGAATGGGTAGCCGTCACCTCCTTCTGCGAAGCAGTAATACTCGCGAAGAGGGAAGCAGCGCACGTGAGGGAAAGGTAGTATATGTGTGTGTGTGTGCTGTGTGTGTGTGGGCCCTAGTCGCCGCAGGAGACGCCCTGGGCGTCGGGAATCCCAGGCTGATTCCCGGCCATAGTAGGCGCGGGCTTGCGGACGGCGAGTAATAACTACCTTCCGGTAAGGACCAAACCCGAATGGACGGCGTGTTGTATTCCTCGTACGCGTCAAAGAGATGTCAGCACCAACTGGTAGGGTCCGCAAGGGCCGATGCCTGCCAGTGGCGCGGGTTGTTCGATAGATATACCGTGGCCCCTGGCACAGGTAATTGAGGGAACACGGATGGGTTTTAGTCAATAAAAGTCTGAGACGTCCTCCTTCTCCACTCAGAGCGGGAGAAGTTATTTGATGATTTCTCACGCTCAAAAAAGAAAAACCGGTGTTCACAATCATACGGTGATAAATACACAAAGTAAATTGCCTGCCTTGGTTCTAAATCACGACTTACGTACAACTCACTTTCCGATACCACTGGACCACCACTGCTTCATTGATATATTAATAAATAAATACATATTGAGTTGTATGTACCTACTATGTACCTAACAATACTACTATAAAAGTCTCTTCTTCTCCTTGGACATGATTCCCAACCTAAAAAAAAGTTAGATAGGTACTATGTAATGGTTGTAACTTGTCAAGTGTGGGACTCAAATTGTCGTGGAAGCATTTAACGACTTGTACCGCTATTTATTCATAAAAAAAATACATGCATAGCTTAAAAACTCCATTGATGTTGCATTTTGATGAGCGCACTCGAAACTGCAAATGTAAAAAGTTAAATCGAATGCAAAATAATATGACCACTATTAAAATTTCGGCTAGCATTCTGGTTTTATTTAAAACTAAAACGTATTGTGTTTTACATCGATTCTCGACTATGCAAATACAATGTATCCATTTAAAAATTACGCTTCATTAATTGCGCTAAATTTTTACGGTCCAATGATTCGAATGTTTTAATTCATTCTTTCGCTATTCTTACTCTGAAATACCGGCATTGCCGATTAATGCTTTATTACGTTCAAAAACAACAGAGAAGAGTATTGTGAAATACTAATTAAAGAAATTCTTTGTTGTTTCTGGACGAGCGGTCCAGGAATGACTTTTGCATTGGTGAAAAGATTATACATTCAGCCGAATAGATATACTCGCCGTCCGCAAGTCCACGCCTACGGTGGCCGGGAATCGGCCTGGGATTCCCGACGCCCAGGACGTGTCCTGCGGCGACCAGGGCCGTGAGGGCGCATATACTGCCTCTCCCTCACGTGCGCCGCCTCCCTCTTTGCGAGGATTACTGCTTCGCTGAACGGAACGGAACGGCTATATACCCATGCACTCTCGCTCCGTACCATGGCCTGGACCCGGGCCGGAAACGAGAGATCGCCTCCGCCGATCGCCTCCACGAGGACACGGCGGTGCTCCGCCCAAGCCGGGCAGACCTCCACCGTATGCTCCACCGTGTCCTCAGGGCGATCTTCGCAGTGGAAACACCAGGGCGTTTCCTCCCGCCTTATGCGAAACAGGAACCTCCCGAAACAGCCGTGTTCGGTGAAGACCTGCGTCAAGCGGAAGGTGAGGACACCATGCCACATCTCAAGCCACTCCTCAATGAGGGGACTACCGCCGCAATCGTGGCGTGCCCATCATGAGGACTATTTAAGTGTATAATTCGTTGTGTAAGGTTTTGCGTAAATTGGTTAACGAAGTCGAAGCCGCCGCCGGCAAAAGCTAGTGTTGAATATGCTTCGCGACATTAATACAACAACGTTTCACGGATTAAATGAAGTATTAAATTAAAATATAAGAAAATTTGAACTTCGCACACTACCATGGTGCTTCCACCTTAAGTATTCCCACTGACCACGGCTTAATGAAATGGTAGTCATCATCATCATCATCATCATCGGCCTAGCCTTTTCCCAACTATGTTGGGGTCGGCTTCCAGTCTAACCGGATGTAGCTGACTACCAGTATTTTACATGGAGAACCCAGTTAGGTACTACGACCCATAATGACTGTCAAAGATCCAAAAATGACAGCCGCGACCAACGGCTTGATGTAGTTTCCGAGGCACGGAGGGCTCTTGGAATGTAAAGATGGTCACCCATCTACGGACCAACCACGGCAAGCGTAGCTTAACCTGATCGATCGACCCGTGCAGCTGTCACTAACCCATAAGCTCCTCTTAGTAATTAACGAAAGATTTTTAACAAAATCATGAAACAGTATTAATTACACCGTAACTACCCTGCACTCTGGTTCTAATATTTATGCCACGATAAAGCAAACACGTACGTAAACAATGTAATTTATGTATTATAAAGTGGTATCCACTCTAACTGGCTTTCCCATTCCATAACAAGTTACACTAAAGCTATTCCCCAAGTTGTAACTTCCTTGATTACAAGTATGTAGAAGGCGAAGGCTTCATAAATACCTTAGCATTCATCATACTCAGTTTAAACTTGGTGGACTTAATCAGACTATACTGTTCCCACTGCTGGGACACAAGCATCCTCTCTGTGTCAGGGAGTGGGCCATAATCCACCACGAATTGTTTGTCGAAATCGAATTTTTTGGTTCTAGCATTCGCTCACGATGTTTTCCTTCACCGTTTTGCTGAGGAGTTTGTTGTGGCATTTATTTTTCCTATTTAAAGCACTAGGAAGTCGTTTTTTTTTTTTGAGGGTCATCATCAATTAATTTCTTTCTCCCACTTTGGGTGGAGCAGGAGGGCGTGTTAGACTTTAACTGACTAAAACCCACCCGTGTTCATTCATATACCTTTGTGCCAGGGGCCACAGTATCTCTTTCGAACAACCCGCACCCCTGGCAGGCATCGGCCTTTGCTGAACCCATGCACTCTCGCTCCGTACTATGGTCTGGACCGGGCCGGACGCGAAAGATCGCCACCGCCGAATGCCGATGTAAAAGGCTGGTATTCAGCTGCATCCGGTTAGACTGGAAGCTGACCCCAATATAGTTGAGAAAAGGCTAGGCAGGTGGTGATGGTAATGGACAATGTTCTTTTTTATTCTTTTTATTTATACAATGCTGACATTATTCTCGGCATTATTTGACATTATACATCAGCAATTTTAATATCGACTATTTTTAGTGATTGTCATGGAAATCATGTCACTATGTTTAAATAGGTTCATTTTATTTATGTAGATTATTTTACACATTGTGAATGAGAGAACGTTGTAGGCCTTACAGACTAGACGATTTTCTCTATTCTGTATTCGTCTAAGTACCTGGTACTTATTGACAGGCCTACACTGTCCTCCATACATTTTATCTCTGTAATTTGAAAACATTGTTGAAGCCAATTATTTTTAAAAGAGTAACCGTGGAGTTTCTTACCGGCTCTTCTCCATAGGAAACAACAATTTGGAACCGTGCACCTAGCTTCTGATGTTTCATAAGTGCCCATGCAGGTTTATATGAAATAAAAATATTTGATTTGATTTGTTTGAATGAAATTAAATATGCAAAGTGAAGTGCCTTGCTGGGTTCAAACTCACGACCTACGACTCGTAAGTCGGAGTCGATACCTCTGGGTCAAACTTAGCGTCACAATTTAAAATTGCTCGCGAACCCACACCCACCTCGCTTGAATAATTCAATGAGCGCGCTATCAGTAAACAAATCTAATCAAAACTCCTATCAAAATCACTTTATATGTATTCGCTGACGATAAAGTTATTCAACAACTTCTTGTTCCTTCGTAACAATGTTGCCACGTCATAACTAGGTGGTCGACTGTTTAAACGTTGTGTACATTGTGTTTGCGAATAAATTAGGAAGGGAAGGCAATTTATTTAAGAAAAGTATATATTCACAGCAGCTTTTTCCACTGTTAAGGCTGAATGCGTAAAGACACAATTCAAATAAAAACGATCCACAATCATCGTTTTGGGAGTTTTTGGTGGGATCGCGTTGGAACATGTCGCACGAATTTTCATTTTCATGAAATTTTGTGAAATAGCGAATAATTTTGTATAATTTTGGTTTGGTAGTGAATTATTCAATTTAGTTACGTGTGAGTGCACAAGTGTAGTGAAGGTGAAAATAAGTGACTAACGTGGACTTTTCGTGTTCCCCCCAAAAACTCCTAATAGGTTGTTGTAAAGTTACTAACACTTTACAATAACTTTGACCTGACTGAATAAAGACGACTATAACTTTTTTGATACTTCGTGTCTGATATCGGGCTATTTACTTGATCGAAAAGAAAAATTACTTGACACTGGCTAAATGCAAAACCCGCGCGAAGCCCAAATGGCTTTAAAAAAATCGTCGTTTTTTTTAATTGTTGCGTTACAATAGTCGAAATTCAAATTTTCATTCGTTTTTTTGTTATTTGCAGGTCAGTGCCAGGTTGTACCTATGTTGATTAAAATATTATAACAAATAAGGCCTTACAGAATTACAACCAATAAAATTCATCAATCAACCCTCGCAAGTTCATGTAATCCCATTGATTTAATTTTTCAGGAAATAGTTATTCAGTAGTTAGTAATCCGTTGGATGCAAAGAACCGGTCGATATACCGGCGCTTAGAGAGGCCACTGTCCAGCAGTGGACGTCTTTCGGCTGAAATGATGATGATGATAAGTTATTATTACATGGGATTAAATGAACTAGAGGGTTTTCTGGGATTCAATGTAATTAAAATTTCATCATCATCATTTCAGCCGAAAGACGTCCACTGCTTGGCATGGGCCACCCCCAGATTTAAATTTTATTTAATTAAATATAATAAATGAAACACAAATTTTATTGAATGGTATTAAATGAAATTGGTATTTCTTGGGCTACCCTAGCGCTTCCCCCTTAAGTGAAAACTTCTTTAGGCACCATGAGCTGTCACTGATGACAGCTGATGGTGATTGGTGCTAGATTAAAACTTCCAATATAAGACTGACCATGTTTATTGTAAGGTTTCACTCCTTTTAAATAAGAAAATCGTCCAAACTTACTCCCGCAGTCACAAATAATCCTTCGTTCTGCTTAATCAAAGTCAACCGACGTAATTAAAAGCGACGTAAAGAGATAAAAATAAACAAGACACGCAAACGAGACGTGTTCAAAATGGGAGTCATGTGTTGCAAATTAATAAAACGCCTACTTTAAATAAGTGCTCCGGATGCCTGCCAACAATTTAGCAAAAATTAATTTAATTACGGAATTAAATTCAAGTAGGTATCCGGCGACGAGATGGGCGGACGACATTGTTGGCATCACGGGGTAAACTTGGATGTGGCTGGCATTGTAGCGTGGGGATTGGCACAAGAAAAGAGAGGCTTGAAGTCGGGCTTTGGATAAATAAGGTAAGGTGCGCGTCTACTGGAAGCTCAAGAAACGTTAATACTGCTATTTATATCAAGGGAGGAGCGCCAAGGTAGCCAATCCAAGATTTTCCTATACCTCACACTAGGATTGCCTGTGTTGTGAGATCCAGACTACTTCATTCTATTAGCAATTTTGTAAAATAAAGTACATTTAAAAAACTTAAAAAAATTATTAAAAAAGTGATTACATGGTGGTATGATTTGAGGCAGTTGTGTTGGTGACAATGGTGATGTAATGTAATATACAAAGTAACTCCGTGTGGTGCCGGACGTAAAAGAATAGCATCATCCCATTCCTTCCCGTGGGTGTCGTAAAAGGCGACTAAGGGACTTACTAGAGAATGGCCAGCAGCGTTCTCTACGCATTTTACCACCATACTGCGATCGCGAACCCGCCTGCCAAGCGTGGCGATTATGGCAATCCTCTCCCCGTTTGGAGGAGGCCTATGTCCAGCAGTGGACGTCTTTGGCTGAAATGATGATACAAAGAAAAGTGCCTTCCTGGATACGAACTCACGACCCACAAATCGGATGTTCGAGTAACGTCAGAAGTGAATTTATTGCTATTTTTTATTGAGAAGTGCCAGGGTAGCCAATCCAAGATGTTGCTCAGTCACCTCAAAGCTACAACGGCTCTTTCTTCAAAAAGTCCTTCAAGACATAGCCTTGCATTATAAGATTCACAAAAAATCCTTATCATTTAATGTGTGGATTTTAAAAGAGACCATGACTTCTGGATCTGTTTCGGCATTTCATCGCAGCGATCAGTCAACTAGGAAATGCCGGCACCATCTTGTTTTAAAATATTGACCAGCAATAGGTACAGTGACGTGTAAAAGCGTCTTAAAAGATCTACTAACTTATGTAAGCTCACAAATGTAATGCTCGAATCTGAACTGTGAAATTACAGGTGAATGCTCCCAACGAGGAATTTCCTAAATGAAATCCAAATTCTCTAACCTGACCTGAGGATCAAATCTCTCGACCCAATACTCATCTCCTACGCTTGTTCCGAACATTATTACACAAACCTGTCTTAAAATAAACTACCTAGTTTAAAGCGCTTTCTATTTCAATACAATATCTTAAGTTTCAAAGAACATTTAGGTATCAGTAAGATGGAGGGCAAACAACATTATTGGAATGGAGATTTATTAATAATTCCAAGAAAGCAATCTGTGACTGACAGACCCTTGAATTTTGTATGTAAGCTTAGCCGACGCTACACGCCACCTGATCTATCAAATACTTCTGCTTCGCACGTTTTGTACGACTTGATAAAACATCGAGGTTTCTTATTATATGTAAGTTAAATATTAATCTATCTATCAATATAAATAAAAAGAAAAATCCTGACTGACTGACTCATCAATGCCCAGCCCAAATCCTTAGACCTACAAAGCTGAAATTTTGCTCAGAGGCTCCCTTTTTAATGTAGACAAGGAATAAGGAAGGATTTTTCGAAATTCAATCCCTAAGGGACTTAAATAGGGGATGAAAGTTCCGCGCGGGCGAAGTCGCTGGCAAAAGCTAGTTATACAATATAAACCTAAAAATGTATGCTCTAAGTGACGGGAAAGCCGCATCAAAATCTGTTGCTTAGAGCAACGCGGTCACACAGTCAGTCTTTGCAACCACGTTGCCCTTCTAAACACGAAAAGTTACTTTAATTTAAAATAAGTATATAATAAGTAGATTAACTATTATGATACTTGAACATAATCATACCTACTCTTATTATACTCCACTATGAAAATCTAGTCTAGCTGCACATACAAAAAGGGACGTAGTTTACCTCGCTATAAACATTGCATTTTATTTTTCATCATTGAACTTTGTCCACTTTTGAGGAGCTTGTGGCTGAGTGACAATAGCTACACGGGTCGATCGATCAGGTTAAGCTACGCTTGCCACGGTTGGTCCATGGATGGATGACCATCTTTACATAACAAGACCCCTCCGTGCCTCGGAAAGCACGTTAAGCCGTTGGTCCCGGCTGTCATTTGTGGATCTTTGACAGTTGTTACGGGTCGTCAGAGCCCGAAAGTCTGACAACCAGTCTTACCAAAGGGTATCGTATTACCCAGTAACTGGGTTGTGGAGGTCAGATAGGCAGTCGCTCCATGTAAAATACTGGTATTCAGCTGATTCCGGTTAAACTGGAAGCCGACCCCAACATAATTGGGAAAAGGCTAGGCAGATGATGATGAACTTTGTCCACTTTTATTCGTGGAGTAGTAAAGGTGCTCTTACACGGGCAATTTTTTGAGAAATTATTGCTCGGCAACACTAATGGATCAATCTGGATCAATTAAGTGAAGCAATCTGGAGCAACAACAATAAATTGCTGATATGTTTCGGGAGTATTGCTTCTGATTGCTCCGTATATAATATTTTATGAGTTGCCGAATATCTAATCAATTTGGAAATTTGTAGTCAGGTTTCTTTCTATCTCGGTAACGTATAACTACATCTCGTTTTTGCGAGAGGTGGTATTTCCTATTTTTTTAAGTTGCCCCATATTGCGTGATATGGAGCAACATCTCTGGCAGCATAGGTAAATTTCTGGATGTAGTCGTGAAGTCATAGTTGACGAGAATTGCCCAAGATAAAGCAATTTTAGTTTCTCGTGTAAGCGCACCTTAAGAGAGGTCATACGAAAGCAAAATGCATACTTACATACATAAACATGTGTCTTCTTTCTCTCGGGGTAGGCAGAAACTACAGCAGGCTTAGCACGAGAACCGTAGAGAAGCTTTTTGTCGACGGAAGAGTAGACGAAAGTGACGTTTCCGTGTAGACAGTTGACAGTGTTGAACCGGGAAATGTATACAAGCGATTTCTATTCTACGGTAGAGTAGATATAGAAAGTGTCTTGCTAAGTTTGCTGAACGTCACTACTCACGAACGTCATACTCTTTTCGCTTCGTTTACATGCGTATATCTGGCCATACACGCACGCTGGTTGCTTGTATCTCACCCTTGACCTTTGTGAAGAATATCACCAATATGGTCACTATATCGCACCTTTAGAATTATAGAGACCTAATGCGAAATTAGCCGCAAGCAATATAGGTCTCCATAATTCAGAATTATAGAGACCAAATGCCAAATTAGCAGCAAGCAATATAGGTCTCCATAATTCAGAATTATAAAGACCAAATGCCAAATTAGCAGCAAGCAATATATATCTCCATAATTCAGAATTATAGAGACCAAATGCCAAATTAGCCGCAAAGCAATATAGGTCTCCATAATTCAGAATTATTCAGACCAAATGCCAAATTAACCGCAAGCAATATATATCTCCATAATTCAGAATTATAGAGACCAAATGCCAAATTAGCCGCAAAGCAATATCGGTCTCCATAATTCAGAATTATAGAGACCAAATGCCAAATTAGCCGCAAAGCAATATATATCTCCATAATTCAGAATTATAGAGACCAAATGCCAAATTAGCCGCAAAGCAATATAGGTCTCCATAATTCAGAATTATAGAGACCAAATGCGAAATTAGCCGCAAGTAAAATAGGTCTCCATAATTCTAAAGGTGCGATACGTCCCTCCTAGGGCGTCTCCTCCCGACGTTTCCACTCATATCTACCTTTGTTATAAAAGGTATTGACCTTTTGCTAGTCGCCTTTCATTTACCCTCTCAACATGACAGTATGCTACACGTATACGAAAACAAGTATAAGAATAAAAATTAAAAAACATCTAGGCAAATGTAATTTGAAACTTATCTACTTTCATTCCCATTGAAGCCAAATTTCTTTATATATCAATTCAACTATTATTTATGTAATTTCAAGTAGGTACTTAGTTAGGTATATTTACTCTGTAATATAAGAATTACTAAGTCATTTCGTTAAAAAGATTTGGGTTCAAAGTTCTCAAGACATTAGAGGTCGCCTAAAACTAGACATGTCTTGTACTAAACTAATTTACATGGTCTGCACATGATCTTTTATGATTCATTATGTCTGGACTATAAGAGACTTTGACCCTTGAGTCCGTTTCGTCATTCCTTCTCAGGAATAATCAGATAGGAAACATCGACTCGATCTAGCTTTTTGCTTAATACTATTTCATGTAACAGTGATTCCGTTAATATCCTATTTACAAAATAAACAGTGTCGTTTCATAAAACATGACGGATTTATGGATAACGGCCGACTTAATAAAACTTAGACAAGTGTTGTGTTTTTTTTCACAAACAAACTCACGCCTTCATAGATACTTCTACTAATCCCCATCTAACATATTTCTACTCCTTATGATTCGTTTATACTACGTACTTCCAATATTATAAAAGCGAAAGTTTGTATGTTTGTTATTCAACCACACATAAACGGCTGAACGGATTTGTATAAAATTCAGCACATAGATAGCTCATAACCTGGATTAACACATAGGAAAATTTTCAACCCGGTACTACGTTCTCTTGAGATAATTTCCGACATCCAAACGAAGCGAAGCCGCTAGCAAAAGCAAGTACGTTCATAATTATTATTATGGTTATTGCATTAAGTAATTTCGCCGTTATAGTTCAACATAAACTGGTGTGACTTTATCATGTTTTGAATGTAAGTTAATTTCAGAAGCTCCTGTATCTAGGACGACTGGGCGGCAGGCGGCAGGCGACGTAATCAGCGACATTGATTTGATGCGGCAGACGCGGCCCGAGCCGAGGACCCGCTCCACTAATCCACTTAACTATCTTTTACGCTGTAAATATTATTATAAATATTACACTTTATCTACCAAGAGAATATTTAAATTTCCTTTCCCTTCTGGACCGCTGACTAAATCATTCTAACGTGAATAATTCGATCGATGGGGTAAAGTGCACCCTTGCATGGCCTTGTAGAGAGAGCGGTCACCGTAAGAACAAGATAATTCTCGGTATAAAGATAGAAAACTGCGATAACCTTGCCTGGGCGTTCGTGTAATTAAGAGATAATAATATTGAGTGAGGTCGTTTATTTTTGGTCGTTGGGACAGGATATAATTAAGTAGATAAATCTGAAATCAAACGTACGATGGACCATGTGGACCGACAAACGAAAGAAAGTGGCTGGGGCAGACTGGATACGGAAAGCTGAGGACAATGTGTTGTGACGCAGCTTGGAAGAGGCATATGTCCAGCAGTGGACTGCGATAGGCTGAGTTGATTGATTGATTGAAACCAAACGAAACAAGAGAGAAAAGATTCGTTTTTACCTCACCTTCGGGCTTGGTGCTATTAATCTCTGCCTTGTTGGCGCAACCCAAACATATTGGAGGAGTTGCCAACATTTATCAACGGGGACACTGTTTCGATTGCACTAAATTTTTAAGTGATCCCACCGGATATTTTACATTTATTTAACTTTGAAAGCTCTAGCTGTTCGTGGAATTAATTCTTTTGAAACTGTAAGGACTTACACACATTTAGAGTGCTATCCAGATGAGATGGTTTTTTTTTTTTTTTTTTTGGGTGGGAAATCATCAAATAACTTCTCCCGCTCTGGGTGGAGCAGGAGGGCGTGTCAGACTTTTACTGACTAAAACCCACCCGTGTTCCTTCAGTAGCCCTTAAGCCAGGGGCTGTGGTGTCTCTTTCGAACAAACCCGCACCCTGGCTGGCTTTTTTTGGACAAACAGCTGAATTGGGCAAAACACACCAACTACATCACCACAAAAGCCAGCATATCCCTGTGGCAGTGCAAGCGAATGCTTGGCAGGAACTGGGGCATAAGCCCCAGAGTCACCCACTGGCTGTACACCACGGTTATTCGACCAATTATTACATACGGCTCAATAGTCTGGTGGCCCAGAACGGACTTAGGCACAGCACAAAAGGACCTTGAAAAACTGCAGCGGTGCGCCTGTGTGGCAATCACCAGCTGCATGAGGACTACGCCCACCGCTGCCCTACAGGCAATGCTGGGGCTGCCTCCTCTACACCTCATCGTGCGGGAGGAGGCAGCACTGGCTGCCTTGAGGCTCGACATAGCAGGAAACCTAAGCAAAGACTCCAGAGTCAAGCACACACGCATTAAGGAAGATGCGATCAAACGACAACCGATGATGGCATCACCCTGTGACAAAACCCCGAAATTGCACTACTTTCAGAGACACTACAACGTAGTACTCACAGGAGAACAGAACGACTACTCAGGCCCGGATGAGCTTAGAGTCTACACTGACGGATCAAAGACCGACTCTGGAACCGGAGTCGGAGTTTTCTCACAAGACCTTAACATAAACATATCCAGCCCGCTGGGAATGTTCAACACCGTATACCAAGCGGAATGTGTGGGCATTATACAAGCGGCGTATGCCATAGAAGCCAGGAGGGTCACGGATGCACACATACGTATACTCTCCGATAGTGCTTCAGTTCTTCAATCCCTACGGAAAAAATACATCACATCGAGCTTAGCACTAGAATGTCACAATGTACTAGAAAGAATAACGGTTGCCAACCGCAACACTGTGACACTGCAATGGATAAAAGGACACAGTGGGTCACTGGGCAACGACGCCGCAGACGAACTAGCCAGAAGGGCATCCAGCGTGTCAGTCTATGGTCCCGAGCCCATTGTGCCCATACCCTTCAACCAACTACGCAGGTGGCTCTAGGAATACACCCACAAACAAGCCGAGAGCTGGTGGACCCTGACACCAGGCTGCAGGCAGTCTAGGGAAGCAATGCCATCCCTGGATAGCAGGCTGACCAGACGTCTGTTACGCCTGGACAGAATAGACCTGCGTCTGGTGACTGGAACCATCACAGGACACTGCTCGCTGAACAAACACTTCCACACAATAGGCATAACGGACAGCCCCTTGTGCAGGGCCTGCATGGAGGCTGAGGAAACCGTTGCGCACGTGCTTTTCGTATGCACAGGCGTAGCACAGATTAGAACAGAAACCCTCGGGGAACCCAAATGTTACACAGATATTCTGAACAAACCAGGAGTCATAGCCAACTTCTGGAGGGAGGTGGGCTGGCTGGAATAATACCAAAAGGCCGCCATGGCTCACGCACAATGGTCCACTTAAAGGACTAAGTGCGGAAACCAAACCCCATAACATAGAACATAGAACCCGCACCCTGGCAGGCATCGGCCCTTGCGGGCCCCATCACGTTTGTGCTGACATCTCTTTGAGGCGCGCGTGGAACACAACGCGCCGTCGACTTGGGCTTGGTCCTTACCGGACAGCGAGCTACCCATTACTCGCCGTCCGCAAGCCCATGCCTACGGTGGCTGGAAATCGGCCTGGGATTCCCGACGCCCAGGGCGTCTCCGTATCCTGCGGCGGCTGGGGTCGCGAGGGCGCATATGCTGCCTCTCCCTCACGTGCGCCGCCTCCCTTTTCGCGAGCATCACTGCTTCGCTGAAGGAGGTGACGGCTCCCCATTCCCTCTCGCTCCGCAGATGAGATGGTTATTTATTAACAAACAAATATGCCTGGTGTAATCCAAGTTATTAGCCGGTGAAAAAGAAAGGGGGTTCTCAAGTAATTTATGACCACGTATAACTTTTTAAAGAGTCGTCCGATTTTGATAATTCATTTTTTTATTGGAAAGAGTTGAGAGTCAAAAAACAAAATCCACCACTAAGTCTAGAAAAAAAGGATGACGCCATAAATAAATAAGATAATAAAGAAAGAGAGAAGATAATAGTGACAACATAATTGAATCATTACCTACTCAGTAAAATGTTACGGTCTAGAAACTAGATTAAATAATAGGATTATATTTTACCTACAGAATGAGAAACCGAAGTGTTAATTAGCCCTCAGACTAAAATATCGTTATCATTTTCGTTCCGATTACAGTCACGGTGGCTACTTCTGTCTGTCTAGTTTCATTTGATGGGCTGCTGATCATCATCTGCCTAGCCTTTTCCCAATTATGTTGGGGTCGGCTTCCAGTCTAACCGGATACAGCTAAATACCAGTATTTTACATGGAGCGACTGCCTATATGACCTCCACAACCCAGTTACTGGGTAATATGATACCCCTTGGTAAGACTAGTTGTCAGACTTTCGGGCTTCTGACAACCTGTAAAAGCTGTCAAAGATCCGCAAATAACAACCGGGACCAACGTCTTAACGTGCTTTCCGAGGTACGGAGGAGTCTTGAAAGATGGTCACCCATGCACGGACCAACCGTGGCAAGCGTAGTTTAACCTGATTGACCGACCCGTGCAGCTTTTGTTACTTAGCCACAATACCCTCATTTTATGGGCTGCTGATGAAGCTAAAATATTATACCTCTCGCAATCTCTCCGTCCCTGGTAGGTGACGGATCATAATCCTTCTATTTAGGCGCTCACACAAAGTTAAGTGCCCTTTGTTTTGGCAAAACTTCCACTTACTGTTTCTGTTCCGTTTAGTTTCTGAATCCAAGAGAAACTTCGCGATAAACCTACGATTCAGTTACAACAAAGCCGAGCTCAAGTTATACTTCCTGCTACACTTCGCTACACGCGAAAATATTGAGATTTTCTAACGGAAATAAGAGGTTTTGCCCACGGTTTCGCCCGCGTGTAATTTGGAAATTATCCCATGGAAACGCAGTAACAGGGGCCTATTTAATAAACGCAACAATGACAGGTCACAGGCGACAGGTGACAATGCAAGAATTTGACAATTTTTTGTTTAATATCACTGGAAAATTTGTCACAGTGGAAAATCTACAATTATGTCGACTTGTCGTGACAATTTGAAATATTCACACAGATTCACTTGACATACTACAGATGACAATTTGTCCGGTAAAACTTGTCAAATTTGTTTTATTAAACACTAAATTATCATGACAGGTGGACATATTTGTCGAATTGTCAGACTTTTTCGACAGGCACTTCATCCAATGTCACGGTAATTCGGCAGTTACATTAATTAATACCTACCTACGTATGGTTTAGCTGAGATATTCATCCAAGTCTGAGCAGCCTTTTTTGCGTGATTGAGTAACAAACATCAAAATATAGGATCTTTCAGATTTAAAATATAAGTAAGATAATATAAAGTAAGAAGACTACTGTTTACACCCCGGATTTGGGTATGATTGTGCCGATTCATATTTCGATATCATTTTTTTTTTCATAATTAAAAATAATAGGAATTAAATGTAATTATTAATATTTTTGTTAAATAGTTTATATACCTACTTACCTTTACTTTAGATTATTTTGTAACTTTTTATTTTTTTAGGGTTCCGTACCTCTAAAGGAAAAAACGGAACCCTTATAAGATCACTTTGTTGTCCGTCCGTCCGTCCGTCTGTCAAGACCGTTTTTCTCAGGAACGCTTGGAGGTATCAAACTGAATAGTATGAACTGAATTTCTATATGATACTTAGTTCTACTGTCCCTGGAAGCTGTAGAAAAATCAACCTTCTAAGTCAACGCAATCAAAAGATACAGCCATTTAGGCCGCAAAATTCCGCAAATTTTCGAAACTCGCACGGGAATCAAAACCTACAGGGTACTTCCCGTGAACTTAGAATCTTGAAATTTTGTACGAAGTCACGTCTTATAGTACAGATATAGGAAAAATTACGAAAACCGAAAATTTTTAGTTTCGTCATATAAAAAAAATATTTTTGACAATTTTGAACTTTTACTTATATACCCACAGGTTTGTACGGAACCCTCGGTGCGCGAGTCCAACTCGCACTTGACCGGTTTTTTTTTTTATTGCTTTAATTTTTCAATGTTGGAACGCCGACGTCTCCTCTCTCGGAGGTGGGCGCTAATGGCTGCAACACAGTTTTTTAAACTATCGTAGCTGTTAACGAACACTAAAAATGTGTAAACCTGTCTTTAGTTCCAATAAATATTTGATTTGATTTGATTGCCGTAAAGGCAACACGACTTTAGACAAAGTTTTAGTCAAGAGTCTCCACCAAAACCTTACGAGGTCGCCGCCGGCGCCGTCCTTGCGCGGCTGAATAAGGGCTCTGATACAAAAAGTGATCCTTCTCGAGGCACGCATTGTGAGAAGGTTCCTGTGTGTAGAGTGCTAACCACCGGAAACTTGGCCCCTTATCCCTGTGGGCGATGATGCCCTATATTTGTTGTTTTTTTGTTGGGAAGAACAATGTAATATGTTATTTATATTGATGAAAACTTATGTGTGTGAGTTATACATAGGCTACATTAAAAAGGAAACAGATTAAAATAAGAAAGCGGAGATATCGTTGCAAAGTATGAATTCAAAATCTATAGGTGCCACAAAAAATAATAATTTTGACGCTTATGTAGCACGTCACGCTCGTCAACATGACATAAGGTGCGTTAATATTTATTCAAATATAACGTTAAAATTAATTAATTGGTACAAACGCCAGCACATCACGCTATCCCAAACTGTAAAATTTTCCCAATTGAACATGATGAACCTTCTGCTTTTGTGATGAAGTTGAAAATTTATCAAAGAAATTTGACAACTTCGGGTAGCTTGAGGTGCTGGCCTATGTACACCTACATGTAGCCAGTTATATTTAAGTCCCATGAAAAGGGGGGCGAGCCTATTGCCATCAACTGGGCACAAATCTGGGCTGCTGCTACTGAGAAATTCCAGAAACAAAAACCCAATAACACTTTGCCTCGCCTGGGAATCGAACCCAGGATCGAGCGCTTGCTAGCACTAGATCAACGAAGCATTAAAAGCATATCGATGATTTTATTTCTGTGAGTAAGTTTTCTACAAACACTTTTACACGTCCATCATATTTTAAAAACTAGATGAGGTCGGCGTTTCCTATCTAAATACTCTGAAAAACATAGGCCGAAACAAATTCAGAAGTCAGTCTCTTTTAAAAAGGTAATTAATAGGGAAAGGAAATATATATTCATCATCATCTGCCGAGCCTTTTCCCAACTATGTTGGGGTTGGCTTCCATTCTAACCGGAAGCAGCTGAATGTATTTTACATGAAGCGACTGTCTATCTGACCTCCACGACGATACACACGATACCCCTTGCCCCTTGGTAAGACTGGTTGTTAGACTTTCGGGCTTCTGACGACCTGTAACGACTGTCAAAGATCCACAAATGACAGCCAGGACCCGTTGGTCCTGGTTGGTCGTGCCTTGGAAAGCACGTTAATCCGTTGATTAACGTGCTTTCCAAGGCACGGAGGGTCTTGGTATTTAAGATGGTCACCCATCCACGGACCAACCGCGGCAAGCGTAGCTTAACCTGATCGATCGACCCGTGCGGCTAGTATTACTTACCCATAAGCCCGCAAAGAAAATATATATCATATAAGGAAATATTAAGGAAACAAATAGGTATATAATTCAGGAATTTTCCAACAAGTCCGTAAATGTTCATAACAAAAGTTGGTCCTTAAAGCCTTATACATTTCAACACACATAAACTTCCATGTTTTCACACATAAGAGGTCCATTGAAGGAGTAATCCATCAAACGATGTGAAGTTTGTCCAACAGTGGCTATTGTGTGCGCGCCTTTAGTGATGGCTTCGACAAAGCGTGGAGGCTATATCATTATATGGGTAGTTATAACATTGCCTGTATACAGGTGTATCAATATTCGTCACACTCCGTCTTCGAGGAAAATCAGATTCTGCTCACCAATCCTCTTACAATATAGGTAATGGGGTTTGTCATATATTTTTCCTAAAGCTAGTTGGAACTCACAGAAACCTAAAAAGAGTATGTACCAGCGTATTAATCAAGTTTTTGATCATCTTAAATTCTATTCGTATGTGAATTCTAATATGTACTTCTTGTAACAAATCGAACTAGCGCAAATGACCAACCCGCTGTGATACATTGGTAGTTCAATATTTTTAATGGTTTGTATTCAGAAATCATAGCTATTAAATATATTGAAGCAGTACCTGGGGGGCCTATGTCCGGCAATGGACGTCTTTCGGCTGAAATGATGAAGCAGTACCTACCTACTAACAGTAGCAGGTATTCTAATGTTTTTATCACCAAAATTGTGCCTGATCTACTAAATTCATATGAAATTATATACGGTACTGTCTTAAACATGGTAGTTTTTTTTTACTTTATCTGTTTATTCCGGTTAATCTCCGAAATAGATTAACTGATTTTGACGGGAATTTCACTGGCAGATAGCTGATAAACCTAATAAGGAGTAACATAGTTCCCGTGGGATAATTCTTGACATCCACGAGTGAAGCTGTGGGTACAGCTACTTACTTACTAAAAAACCTAACGTAAGTACTAACATTTACGATACTACACACGAGCTAAAACTTACTACATATTTACAACGTATAAAATATTGCCAGTGAAGACGCCTTTCTTCGAAAACTACATAATATACAAGCTGACGGTGTCGGTCATAATTTGATATATGCTTAGCACTTTATGTATTCGCGGCGTTGGTTCGCGCGGCGCGTCACAGATGGCGCTCTATCGCTTCCCAGGCCATTGCACCCGTTAGAATTTATTATGAGCCCGATTCTATTCTAGTCGGCGAAGAAAAATATCTTGCCAGCGATGAATGATATTCAGGGATATTCAGGTAAACCTTATTTACTTCCTTGTTATAAAAACCGAATGTCGAAGGATATTTGAAAATAGGTTTTATTAATGGCTTACTACTACTAGGCAAGTAAGGATCGCTGAGGTCAAAAGAATTAAAAACTAACGCGCTATACTATACAATTCCTAATTTTTCAACATTAATAATATTTATGGTCTTGTTAGTCCTATATAAAATCAAATAACTAATTGATTACTACCAATTTGTGGAAATGATGGGCAAGTATTTGAAAATTAAAACTTGGTCTGATCTAATAAACTTAGTTTCATGACGCTGCATTCACAAGCAATGAAGCTTTAAAAGGTTTACGAGGCCTGGCCGCCAAAAAACAAAACCTCCATCCAATCTGATCGCCGCGGATTTATTTTTCTAACTCCAAATTTGAAATGTAAAAGCTGGCCTCTATTGTATTAGAGCGAGGCCGCGGCACGTTCGCTGGCGCCCCGCCAAGCACCGGGCTGTAATGTGAGCGACACAGAACTTGTGCTAATTACCGAGGTGGCGACTCCACCACAATATGTTACAAGGCGATTCTTAAAGCTTTATGATGGAAAAACAATGTTTTTCAAGACGTGTTCGGTGTGAGGAAGTTTCGGTTCGAAAGGAAATTTGTTCCTTGCGTCCAAACGCTAGAAAAGTCTGCTAACTGTGAGACATAAAAAAAAACAAAGTTTAATATGTATTTTATTTATATTCCTACAATAATAAATGTGAAAGTTTATATGCTTGGATATTTAGATGTTTGGATGTTTGTTAATCTATCACGCAACAGCGACTGAACGGATTTCGATGAAATTTAGTACAAAGGATTAACACAAAGGATACTTTTTTCCCCGGCAATACGTTACCGTGAGATAATCTTCGAACTCTACGTAGGTGAAGCCGCTGGCAGAGGTAGTAAAGTTTAAAAGCTTAAGAAAACATTCTGTAGTTTGGACTTTGACTAAGTAAAAAAATAACCAAACAAAAAGTACAATCTCTTTTTTCCGTTATGCATGCGATCGCTAAGAAATATTGTAATGGTAACCGGAACCGACAAACAGCGAGACGCTCGCAAGCAAGTGGCGGACGTCCTCGTGACGGGGGCAGATTGGATGCGGAAGAGGAGGCCGTGCTGCAGTGAGGACTCTATAATGTCTGTTGGTGATGTGTTGGGGAGATAAGGGGACATCAATTATTGCGGTATGGTAGGTGATTGACGGTTATTTGTGTGATTAGAATTGTTTTGAGATTTTGTACTAAACCTCAACACACATTATTACGCATAATCAGCCTATAACTTTCCCACTGCTGGGACACAGGTCCCCGCTCTGTGAGAGGTAGTGGACCCTAGTCCACTACGCGGGCCCAGTGTGGA
Source organism: Polymixis flavicincta (assembly GCA_949987655.1). Classification (NCBI taxonomy): domain Eukaryota; kingdom Metazoa; phylum Arthropoda; class Insecta; order Lepidoptera; family Noctuidae; genus Polymixis; species Polymixis flavicincta. Next base: position 15,381,719 of record OX465193.1, on the reverse strand, counting down.
TTGATCGATGTCACGTGTCTTCGAATTTTTGGTTCTAGGACATGCCGGTTTCCTCACGATGTTTTCCTTCACCGTTTTCAGAGAAATGGTGATGAAATAATTTACACAAAGTAAAGCATGTGTCTAGATTCGAACCCACGACCTACAACTTGTAAGTCGCAGCCCTTACGACTGGGCTACCACTGCTCTTACGTTGTTATGACTTTGACTAAATAGCGTTTGCTCAAATTTATCGCCAGGACGTTCTGGTATCTATAAATAGACAATTTTAAATGTACTGTAAAATGTTCATAAACCCGTATGAAGGAACAATTTCTAAAATAGGATGGTTCAAATCCAGTCAATATCATGTGTAATGTATAACTCCTGTCATAGGATACAACATAAATCCTAGATAGTGTTACCGCTTCGCAAGATTGACCTGTAATCCAATTTCAACATGGCTGCATCAGAGCTATTTCCAACCTAAATTCTTCAACCTTCCGTAGATTTAAATAGATATTGAAGACTAGCGACCCAATCCGTGACTTTCTACGTATAAAAACTTAAAGAGTTATTGAAGTTATGAATTTTCTGTGTGTTATATGAGGTTTGTATCTCGAATGTTTGAATAAATTTTGGTTGAGGAACATTGAGGTTTTATACAATACACATGCAATTAAGCTCAAAATCGTCACACAATATTTTTAAACATTTCTAAAGAAGACATGATCGTAGCCAAGTGCGTGCTACGGCGTAGCTGATGATAGCTACGCCGTAGCTCGATGCGTAGCGTAGCGATACCGCCTCTGGTGCCGCCCGAGTTTCTTCAGATAGTTGCAGTTTCCTGAATACTGAAAAGAACACATTATCATTATACTCAAAAAAGATTGCGAGGTTTTTTTAATGGACTGATTGAAATAATGTTCGTCTTCATTTTAGCCCAACACCGATGTAGAATTCAATGGCTGTTTGCAATTTTTATATATAACACTAGCAGCGCTCCGCGGTTTCACCCGCGTAGTTCCCGTTCCCGTGGGAATACGGGAATAAAATATAGCCCATGTCGCCCGGGGGTAGTGTAGCTTCCCAACAGTGAAATAATTTTTCAAATCAGTTCAGTAGTTTCAAAGCCTATTTAATGCAAACAATCAATCAAATCTTTCCTCTTTATAATACTAGTATAGACTAGCTTCGTTCTCGAGAATTATCCCTCGCATTAGTGCTATCACTCACAGAATTGTCGGATTCGAATGCTATAAATACTGAAACTCGCAAAAATTACCTTCTTATAATATTAGTGACGTAAAATAATGCCACCCTACATCATCAATCATCACCATCGCAAACTCATTTTACAATACCCACGGGAAGACTCATTTCAATAAGTACAAACAAGTACAATATCGATACAAAATACAATTACCAATGCATTTGGGATAAAAGCAATCAGGCTACCCATCCAGTGCACGCAAGCCAATTAATTAGTTAGTTGGCTAGAGGCTGTGACGACGGGATAACATATAATTACCGCTCAAGTTCACGTGTGTTTGTTACCTTACATTATCGGAGCTGCCAGTATGAATACGTGTACACGCGTGTGTTTTGTTTATGTCATTTCAGCCATGTTTGTAAGATAAAGCTATATGGAACTTCATCTGCATAATCTCATATCATAATCATAATCAGTCTCGTTCGTAACGAGTTACCGTGCGGACGCGTGAGGTCACTGGCCTTAGTGCAAAAAATCATGGCGTTGTTAAAGTGTAATTCGTGTAATATTGTAATCAGCGAAGTACTGGCATTCATACAAAACAAAATTCAAATTATGGATGAAGAAAGTATTGTTAAAGTGTGTAGTTCCGGTTTTACTGGCGAAGATGTAGACTTTGCAAAGACGTTACTATTCAAATCAGTGAATACAACAACAAAAAAAATATCGCGTAGAAAAGAAAATAAAGTGTGTCGGGACCTGGAAGACATCATTTCTCTGTTTAAGAATACAGACCCAGAAAGTGTGCCTATTTTTGTGGCGAAAGACCTGCAAAAACTACCCCCCTTGACCTTCGATCACATTGATGTAACAAGATTGTTGAAGGACATTATTATATTGCAAACGGAGATGAAGCAGTTCAAGAATGACTACGCAACCAAGGAACAACTTGAGGAAGTCAAGACGATCAGTAATAAGTCGTTAACATACGACTTCGAGCGCAATGTGAACTACAGAAGACGCGGTGCATCTACCTGCCATTCATATAATAATGCGGTATATAGTGGACCTATGTGTGTATTGGAGTCCTTGAATGAGGATGAGAACAGCTGTGTTGATTCACAAATTAAACATGGTGTGATACCTACGAGCGACAGTGATACTGCCGTTTCATTCACTCCACTACCTAATGCAGCGCATAATGGGAGTTTCCAACCATCCCTGTCACTCGCGCCTATAACGCCGAAACAGCAAATAAACACACAGAATATAGTGACTGCACCGGTAACTAATCAAACAAGTAGTAATGAGCAGCAACATACACCTCTGCCCGAGAATAATGGAGGATGGACGGTTGTACAATCACGAAAGAAACAGTCTCGTTTTGCAGGGCGAAAAGGAACCGCTAATGTTGACATGACAACTAAATTAAAAACCGCCGCAGATGTAAAAACACCGTTTATGTTGTACAATGTTTCGAAAGATGTTAGTACAGAGGATATTGCAAATTACATAAAGGCTAAAACACAGGTTATCGTGGCCCCGGAAAAGATTGAAACGAGACAGTCTAAGGATTACGATTCTTATAAGTTTTCAATTCCTAAACATAAAATTGATCTATTTGAGAACGATCAAATGTGGCCTGACGGTGTGTATTTTAGAAAATACTTTGTGTTTAAGACAAGAAGTGTACGAGGTCCGGTGAATAATAAGTTATAAAAGAGAAACTTTTTAGGGAGAATAATAAACGGAAATGTAAGCTTATTAGCTTCAATTGTAAATCAATTAAGAGATCGATTGATTATGTAAGAGAATTATGTTTAACATCGGATGTGATTGCACTACAAGAGACTTGGTTACTATCACATGATCTGGCATATCTGAACACCATCTGCCCCGGTTTTGGTTCTACAGGCGTCTCGGGCACTGAATCGTCTGAACTGCTGCGTGGTCGACCCTATGGGGGAGTGGCCTTGCTATGGAGAACTAGTGCGTTTGATAGTGTTTCGGTCATACAGTGTAATAACGTAAGATTGGTCGCGATTAAGGTAGTTATTGAGGATCGAGAAATTCTTATGTTTTCGGTGTATATGCCCGTGTGTAACATTAATAATTTAAGTGAGTTCACCGACTGTTTGGCTGAAATAAATGCAATTGTGGAATGTAATAACGTGGAAAATGTGTTTGTGTTGGGGGATTTCAACGCGCACCCGGGTGAGTTATTCTGTAATGAATTATTAAAGTTTTGTTGTGATTTTCGTTTAACCTGTGCTGATATTGATATACTTGGTAGAACTTCAGACACCTATACGTACATGAGTGACTCACACGGGTGCGTTAGATGGCTGGATCACTGCTTGGTAACAAGTGTTACTAAGTGTTCTATTTTGAAAGTTAATGTTATGAATGATGTGTCTTGGTCAGACCATTTTCCCCTGGAAATTACGTGTAATTTTAATGTGTTAGTCCCGAAATATAGTAATAAAAGAGTAGTGCCAAATAAAATAATTTGGGGAACTAGAAATTCTGAACAAATACGCCACTACTCTGATCTTTGCCATGAGGCCCTGCGTGATATTGATTTTCCTAGTCAGTTTATGAAATGTAGTGATAAGTTATGTAATAATGAACAACACAGATTAGTAATTAATCGTATGTACAATAAAATTGTATCTGTCTTACAGACGTCTGCTATTTCGAGCCATAATACATTTGTTAAGAATAGGAACAGAATTGTAACGGGGTGGAATAAACATGTGAAAGAGGTTCATGCTTGGGCGCGGCTTGGGTTTCAAAGGTGGATCTCACATGGAAAACCTGCGTCAGGGGTAGTATATCAGGAAATGAAAGAGTCGAGACATAGATTTAAAACTAAGTTGAAGTGGTGTCAGAACAATGAAAGCCAGATAAAAATGGATATCATTGCAACCCTTCACGAAGAAAAGAAATTTAGTTCTTTTTGGAAGCAAACCAATTCTTTGAATCCTAGGCCGAGCCTGCAGGCGAGCGTTGATGGCTTATCACATAACAGTGATATAGCCAACATGTTTATGAAGCACTTTAAAGTCGCACCGCATATAACAAATGCGTCTAGGCGAGACATTCGAACCATGTGTGAAGGTGATCCTGTTGTCATATTCAATGTGAAAGATGTTAAAGATGCGTTAAAAAGTATGAAACGAGGTAGGTCACCAGGGCACGATGGTTTGAGTGTTGAGCATTTAAGGTCCGCTGGTGTGCATTTACCTAGGTTACTCACCATGTTCTTTAATTTTTGCGTGGGTCACTCGTACTTGCCTGACGATCTCGTAAAAACTATAGTAGTTCCCATAGTTAAGAATAGGACAGGTGATTCATCCGACAAGAACAATTACAGGCCTATTTCACTGGGTACAGTCATTGGCAAAGTGCTGGACAGCCTGCTTGAGAGACGGTTGAAGTTGCATTTCAAACTCAACGATGCGCAGTTTGGTTTTAGAACCGGTTTGTCAACGGAAAGTGCAATCCTGTGTCTCAAGCAGACTGTGCAGTACTACACAGACAGGAAGACACCTGTATATGGTTGTTTTCTGGACCTGTCAAGGGCTTTTGACCTGGTGAATTATGACATTCTGTGGCAAAAAATGACGGATGAAACAGACCTTCCACCTGAGCTTATAAATGTATTTAAATGTTGGTATGAAAGTCAGATAAACTGTGTTAAATGGTCAGATGCGCATTCATTACAGTATGGACTAGACTGTGGCGTGAGGCAGGGGGGGTTGACTTCACCCACTCTGTTTAACCTGTACATAGACCGCCTGGTTGGTGAGCTGAGTAGCACTATGGTTGGTTGTTCTGTAGATGGCAAAATGATCAACAACATTAGTTATGCTGATGACATGGTGCTGCTCAGCCCATCAATCTGTGGACTAAGAAAGTTGTTGGCCATTTGTGAGAGGTATGCGGAAGCTCATGGCTTGAGGTATAATGCTACCAAGAGTGAGGTGGTGGTGTTTAAAGCACGTAATAATACACCCACGAACATACCACCGGTGACGCTACAAGGAACGTCGTTAAAAGTCGTCACTCAATTTAAATACCTCGGTCATGTGGTGACGGGTTCTCTCACAGATGACCAGGATATAGATAGGGAGCGCAGGGCGCTGGCAGCCCGATGCAATATGCTTGCCCGCAGGTTTTCGCGGTGCTCTGACGAGGTAAAACTGACGCTCTTCAGAGCCTACTGCCAGTCGTTTTACTCGTGTAGCCTGTGGGTTAGGTATACGCAGAAGGCTTACAACGCTCTGCGCGTGCAATATAATAATGCGCTGAGGATGTTGTTGGGGCTGCCTCGGTTTTGCAGTGCATCGAGTATGTTTGCGGAAGCGCGAGTAGATGACTTTCACGCCATCATGCGCAAACGGTGTGCTTCGATGCTACGGCGATTCAGGGGTAGCCCTAATAATATTTTAGCTACACTGGCGGACAAGGTTGATGGACCTTTTATCAGGCTCTGGGCTGGCAGACATGTGCGTGCACATGTACATGTAGCCAATTAATGTTTAGGTGTCTTATTTTTAATTTATTGAGATTACTAACATAGGCTAAGTTTATACTAACACTATATGGATCCAATGGTCTGAAATATAATCTTTGAATTTGAATTTGAATTATAATCATTTGTATTTTCTCTCCTCTAATCCATGTAAAGGTTATCTTTAAAAGACCGCTTTTAGCGCCAAGATCGCCCATTGTGTCACCGTATGTAAAAAAGTCAGCATTTATATTTAGAATCCTTGGTGTTCGAAATAAAGAGTATTCTATTACATTATACAGAGTGTAAGGGGAACGGTTATATACAACCTAAATGCAAACGGATACCAATAACCTTTCGCCTTAAATTGGTTATTTTGCATCAATTTTAAACGTTTGACGTTTCTATAATGTTTCTACTTACAAAGGATGCCTAAACCTAAAGTCGCCGCCTGGACTTCGGGTCGTTTTTAAATGTTCATTTAACTGTTCTTACAGCATAGTGTATAAAAATGCAAAAAAAAAGAGGTAAACATTAAAAAAAACATATTTTTTGAAGGTACTGTATCGATAATCACTAGCCATATCACCCGTCTTCGTTTTCGGAAGCGTTTCCCTTATACCCTGTATTTATCATGTGATGCAAGACATGCAGTAGTAACATGAGGAGCTAAACTATTTTGTTTTATGGTTATTTTTTTTTCAATTGACATCATTGATATACAAAAACCTATGTATATTGGCATGTAACAGCGGGTTCGATTCCAGCAATATTAGCAGGTATGGCCAACAGGATTTTTTTGTGTCTAGGTGCGATATCCATGTTCTATTTTAGAGGGTTTGGCTTCGGCATTTAGCCCTTCAGGTGGACTACTGTGTGTGGGCCATGGCGACCGTCAGTGGTTGTGTGATACACACATAAATGTCTGCTAGCGCAACAATACCGGGCATATTCTGATATTAGAACAAAGTTATTGTTAAAAAACATCGTTTGGTACGTCAAAAAATATTTGTAGAACACACGAAAAGCAAAGATTCCAAAATGCATTATGAACTTATTGCAACAACAAGTATAACGAGATGTCCCATGCTTCCAAGCGTCGAGCAGTTGTCTGTCTACTGGATCAATGTTTAGTTATAAAGTGAAGCAGTAAGGCTGAGGAGTGGAAGAATAGATCGCTCTAAATATGTCATATCGGGTATCACAATAGAGTGCCTGAACTGGAGCACGATTCTGAACCTAGGTGACAGCTGACAGCTGACGGACGGGTGCCACACAGGTACGGCTGATTCGGCACAACCGGGCGGGCGGTAAAATAGAATGTTGTAGAAATAATTTGTGTTCGGGGTAAGCCCTAGAAGCACATATGACAGGATAAGTTTTTAATCAGTGCGCAAACTGTAACCATGAATTCAGCATATCATTCTAGACCAGAAAGTTTTCGTCTGTATACAAAAAGAAATGAGATGTTCTTAAACTTTGACCGCGTAGGTATTTCGTTTTTCTATGAAACAGCTGATTTCTTTTTGTATAACCGACGAAAAATATCTGCGCTGGGGTCTAGAATGATATGCTGAATTCATGGTTACAGTTTGCGCACTGGTTAAAAACTTATCCTGTGACCTTATTGGTGATGTTCTTCAGAAAGATTATGTGCGCAGTACTCGCAACCATCGTGCGTGTATGAATCTAAGAAGGATCATAGTAGGTGACATTCTTCGAGTTTCGGGTACAAGGCGTGAGTTTATGTGCAAAAAAAATTGCAGAAATCCGCTTAGCTTAGCTCGAATTAAGCCGAGCCAATCCGAACATTAAGCCAGGCTGAATACCGAACAAAGTTTGCCGACCTTCACGAGCTGAATGAAAGCCGAACATGTGTAGTATAATTGGTTCGGGTCGGGTTTGTTGTTCAAAAAATACTACCGACCCGAATATGCATGTGTGTAGCACCCCTTAGCCTGCGAAGATATTGTGCAATATTTATATAAAGAGAATGCTTCTTCAGATTTATCTGATTTGCGACAGTTCTTTGTTTTAGTAACGAATTTCTCATTTGTGTCAACGCCGACGGCGTCGGTACCCTTCCAGGATATACTAACCAATTGTTTAAGAATGCTTAATCCTAACACGTTAAATTTTGCAGAATCGATATTTAAATGCTCAATCTTACATGTTAAGTTGTTATAAATTTTTTCTTTATTCTCTCTAATCTCATCATTTTTTTTTTCATCATTTATCATTGTTTTCTTCGTGTTTATCGTGTTTACACTTAGTCATATTACGTGCATGCTGTGGTCTCCTGTAATTGAAGGAGCACACTTAAAAGAACCTTGTTATTACTTTAATTTATAGTGTATATGTGTTTCCTTTGTTGGAGATCCTAAATAAATAAATGAAATAAAATACTAAACAATGTCGCATGGGAAACCAGAAAAGACGGACACATAAAGGTGCGTCCAGACAATGTGAGGCATGTGCTTCGAATGGTAATTCACGCATGTGAAAGCCTCTGGCAGGCTATGGCATCTGACATATAAAAAATTGCAACGGATGCCTGACAATATCTGTACGCACCTTAAAAATTATCTGTAGGTCTTAGAAATATTTGTTTCATGTTACTACACCTATAATTAGTACTATATGAGGAACAGGGTGTAAAGTTCGCTCATCCTCTATTGAAAAGGAGGATCCTCCGACCAGACGGGTATTGTGACTGGTCCGGGCAACTGCCCCACAGTTGATGTCGGGATTTTGTATATGTTCGAGTGTCGTGGAAAACTGATTGCGCGATGCAGAATTGCTCATTTAGTTCGCCTGTGGCATTGTAGATGGCGCCCATTTTCTTTTTCTTTTTCTCGATATTTGTAGTGCCGCTACAGTACTTACCGCAGAAGCCACTAACTCAATGATTATGACAACTCAGTGTCAATCCAGCAATTATCGTTGCTGACACCGTCATTACCTCAACTAGTTTAAAAAATATGATTGACGTGTAAAAGTGTTTGTACAAACCTACTAACAGAAATAAAATCATTTATCATTAAAACCTCATTTGGGACACTACGGGTACATACTACATAGTGAAGCTTATTCTTCATAATCTTGGCTATACATTGACATGTTGCCAATCTCTTGTACAGAGCAATATGGTGTCAGAATGTAAACAATAGCTGCTGAGACTACAATAGGACGTAACAATAGCCGGCTTAGTTATTGAATAAAGCGATTATCCTATTATTGCTTTCTGTCTCTTTAAGCTATTACCAGCTTTTGTCCATATCTTTGTGCGCGTTTTTTTTTTTGTAGATAATAACCTCTTAGGAGTATGGTATCATTTATGCCTTAACTAGCAGCGCTCCGCGGTTTCACCCACGTAGTTCCCGTTCCCATGGGAATACGGGGATAACATATAGCCTATGTCACCCGGGGATAGTATAGCTTCCCAACAGTGAAAGAATTTTTCGAATTGGTTCAGTAGTTTCGGAGCCTATTCAATGCAAACAAACAATCAAATGCTTCCTCTTTATTAATAGTATATTTAAGTTCACAACTATTGACCTTTTTATTGAAACGTCTTGCAGTGACTCTTTTTACCCGACAGCGCTAGAAGGAAGGTTATGCTTTTTGAGTGTATGTATGTACCTATGTATGTACATTTCTTTGGCACGCTCTGTAGCCTAATCAGCTTGATCGATTTAAGCTTGAGAGGTGCCGTTAGATTCGTCTTTTGTGAGAGTGGCACTGGGTTTATGAAAGTTGAAAAAAAAAAAATATTTTCGGCGCCATATTGTGTTTTTTTTTCTCAAAATTTATTGAGTGGGGTATAAAAGGTTTCATAAATAGGTCTCATCAACGCCAGAAATAATTATAGTAACTAAAAACTGTGAAAAAATAAAATAATTTACAAAATCAAAAAACCCGACCGCCTAAAAATAGAACTTTATTTTTTTTAAATGGAAACAAGAAACTTGTTTTAAAAGGCTGACTATTCATTAGACTGAAAACTATAAGCAATCTCATACAGTCGGAGGCATCTTCTTAAATTTAACAATAAAGACCTTTATAACTATATTTTTTAATTAAGGTTCACTTTGATGTTGTATTTTTTGATACCTATTGTTTTTAAATTGTTGACAATTTAATAATCATGTCAGTGACTTAGTGATATGCTCGGTTCAAACAAAAACGAACCGTTTTACCAATGGTAGCATTTTTATTGCTAAACTGGGCATATTAATAGATTCGTAAGCTAATTTTACCTGTGATAGCTACATTCAAATGGGACGGTCTACTATACAAAGCTATGACGTATATAGTTCATTATTGGTGAAAACACAAGTCTTAATTTTAATCAATAACGGTAATTAAATTATAGGAATCGACCATTCGTGATTTAATCAGCTCTTCCAATGAGTAAACAGTAGGAACAGTTGACCACTTATGACAAAAATTCCCAGAAAATATAAACTTAATCAATATTTAAAATATCTTACTGTCACCAACACTCACTTCCACAAAAAAAAAAAATATGCCAAATACCGTCCACTACATTTGAATACTTTTTCGATGTGGCAGAATGCCTATCTATGCTCATAACAATCTTTTGTTTGTAAATCTTTGCCAAACTAGTGAACTGTTTATAGCAAATCGTTCATTGGGCCTCAGGGGGTAATTGAAGGAGGATTCAGTGTTTTATTATTGTTTTGGTTCATTCTTTCCTTATGAGCCACAGATTACTAAAACTTAAGTAAAGGGCTTATTACACTTGGCTGAATTTAGTCATCTAACTAGTCATATAAATTCAGAAGCAACATTAAAAGCTATGGATGCTAGCTTGCTAATTGCGATTACACTTGACTAAATTCAGTAACGACTGAATTTAGATGACTAAATTCAGCCAAGTGTAATAAGCGCTTAACTGCCAGTTGTCCTGCCCGCAACTTTGTGTGCGTATAAGTATTTTGTATTTAATCTAATTGTTTGTACAAAAATCAAGATAAAAAGTAGCTTCATGTCCTGATCCAGGATCCAGGCTATCTGTCTTATAACGTTCGAAAAAAATTAACATACACTCAGTACTTTCGCAATATGCATGTGTGAGAACGAAAGATTTTCTTCTTCATAAAATAGCATATGCTGTGATATTAGCATTAGATCAGCTGATAGGGTCTGACTGCTCTTGAGGCCATGATGGACCAGCAAACATTTACGTGCCTGATGAAGAATATGAACGAATGAAAAAAACACGAAACGAACGAATACTACATTTATATTTGTAGTGTTTATGGTCTACATAATGAAGATTATTATTTAGACATTTATACCTATGATGGAAATTCATTCAGAAATTTTTTGTAGAAGCTTTTCAGAACTTCCCAAATTTTGAAATAATTCAAATAGCCTTATTTTCACAAAAAAGCTTCGCAAACAATGCGTGTGTTAGGGGACTCCGCTCTTCCGTAGCTTAGATTTAGTTGGTGTGATGTGATGTGCCGGAACAAGGTGGACCGATGACCTTGCGAAGACCGCGGGTATCCGCTGTATGTGGGAAGCACAAGACCGGTCGAAGTGGAGGAGCCTGGGGGAGGCCTATGTCCAGCAGTGGACGTCTTTCGGCTGATATGATGCTGATGATGATGTGATGTGCTATGGTGTAGGGTGGTATGATATGATGTGGTGTAGTAGGTATGTGGAGTAGAGTGAGGTGTATATCGTTACGGTGTGTAACTTTATATCCTGAACAATTGGCAAACTACAGAGCTCGATACTCGGCCACTCTCATCCATCTATTTTCCACTTATTTAACAAAGACTATCGCTCCCCTCTTTCACGCAATTCATCAATTAGTGCTCCGGAGTTTTCCACTAGTTTCTCTCCCCGTATTACAGAAGTGATGACTCATCTAATTACCTAATTAAGATATTCTGATTTCAGAATCTCGTCTCAATTTGTATAAAATGTTTGTAACTGTGTTCCTAATACCGCTTACCATTTAAAATATAATTAATTACATTAGATTTTCATTCGTACTGAAGTACCTAGATACTTACGCTACCTCTCTTTGAATAAATTATACTATAATTTAAATAGGCTGATTGTGTTCTAATAAATTAGTCTTTGTCTAGTGTCGTTTACAAGAAAACCAGCCAAGTTCGTATCGGACCACGGACAATGAATGGTTCCGTAGTTGGGATGAATTTATCCTGAGAACAAACTTAGTATTGTAGTTGAAAAACATTATCTCCCATACATTTCAACTGCAAACGTATTTCGACTATTACTTGTTAACTTTTAAAGCCCACCTATCTGTGAGCGTTTTCTTTTTAACTTCGTTATACAACGTGTAACGGAAAGGCCGTGCCCTTGGTATGTATATACACATACCAAGGGCAAGGCTTCTTTGGATGATATCAAACTATATTGGAAGGGTTTTTTAAACCTATGTCGACATGTTCGGAAGTTATGACAATTTTTAATACACACACATCACTCGGAAGAGCTTTATCGTGATATTGGCAAGTAACGTAGAAAGTTATTGACGTACGTAGTGCGGTGACACGTTTGTTATGATTTGAATATAAGAAACATTTGAAACCGAAAATTTGGTATCAATTCTAAGAGTATTTTATTTTGAGTTGAACCTATGTATAGTGATTCTATACCAGCCGTTATCTTTAGTGCTTAAGGATACCAATAGGGTTTCTGTTACACCCTGTATATACTACTGCCGTGATTTTTTCACACATCCAAAAACAACCATTTAGCTGGCATGGGCAGGGGGGAGACTTGACTTAACAAAAATTTGCATTTTAAAGCTTAATATTAAACAAACGGATCCCTTAATTGAACATTGCAACCCACAATATTTTGAAAAGACAACTACACCCCAGACCAGGGTAGTACATGGGGTAGACGAGAAACAAGAATCCCCACTTTACGTGTATTGAAGGTTCAAGGTACCCTAAGAATTGTTTTATTTTTTATTTTTATCACCATCATCATCACCCTATAATGTTCCCACTGCTGGGACACAGGCCTCCTCTCGGTGAAAGGGATTGGGCCGTAATCCACCACGCGGGCCCAGTGCGGGTTGGTAGATGCCACATGTCTTCGAATTTTTGGTTCTAGGACATGCCGGTTTCCTCACGATGTTTTCCTTCACCGTTTTGAGAGCAGTGGTGATGAAATAATTTACACAAAGTAAAGCGCCTGTCTGGGTTCGAACTCACGACATACAACTCGTAAGTCGCAGCCGTTACCACTTGGCCACCACTGCTCTCTTATTACTATTCTTATTTTTATATCCATGCCAAATTAAAGCTTTCTCTAAGCTAAGCTGCGGACAGACGGAGAGATGGATGGGCGGACATGGCGAAACCTTAAGGGTTTCTTGTTGAAGATGGAACCCTGATAAAAGAATAGCCTAGCAAGGCTGGTATACCGGAGAGCTTAGTTAAAAAGTATATAGGAAGTAGGTCAATCGAAATATTATGATCTTCGATTATAATGTTATTTTTAATCCTATTATGATTGACTTCGGGATAGTACCCATTAAAAATATCTCGACCTTATATAGGTACTAATTATAAACTCTCACCTCTTCCAATTATAAGTTTGAATTTGCGCTCTATTTTACGTGGCTCTTGTAGATACAATCATAATATTGGGTACGTTTTGATTTCGTTTACGTTATTATTCAGTCATTAAACTTGATTGTACTGCCAAAAATAAGTATCGTTTGCCCACTTGAGTATTTGTGCCTTATCAATTTCTCTTTTTGAACCCACAACCAGCCTATATAATGGTCTCACAGGCCTCCTGTCTGTGAAAGGGAGTGGGCCATAGCACACTTCGCCGACCCAGTGCGTGCTGGTAGACATGTCTTCGAGTTTTTGGTTCTAGGACATGCCAGTTTCTTCACAATATTTTCCTTCACCGTTTTGAGAGCAGTGGTGATGAAATTAAATACACAAAGTAAAGTGCCCTGGCTTCGAACTCACGACCAATACTTGTTAGTTGTATTCAATACATCAATACATATCCCACGCTAGGATATACGATTTGGTGCCTTGGAAATAATAAATAAGGAAAGCACGTCAAGCCGTTGGTCCCGGCTGTCATTCGGAAATCTTTGACAGTCGTTACGGGTCGTCAAAAGCCCAAAAGTCTGACAACCAGACTTAGTAGTCTTATCGTATTATAGAGTAACTGGGTGGTGGAGGTCAGAGAGGCAGTCGCTTCATGTAAAATACTGGTATTCAGCTGCATCCGGTTAGACTGGAAGCCGACCCCAATATAGTTAGGAGAAGGCCAGGCAGATGAGGATATACGAATAGGTCGCATGAAATGAAATGAAATGTTTATTTATGTAATTGTAGATCTTTTAGGACACTTCTACGCGTCAATATTTTCAAAACTAGATGGCACCGGCATTTCCTCCGTAGGCAGCGAGCTTGCGGACGGCGAGTAATGGGTAGCTCGCTGTCCGGTAAGGACCAAGCCCAAGTCGACGGCGCGATGTGTTCCACGCGCGCCTCAAAGAGATGTCAGCACAAAGTGATGGGGCCCGCAAGGGCCGATGCCTGCCGCGGGTGCGGGTTTGTTCGAAAGAGATACCGCAGCCCCTGACATACAGGCTACTGAGGGAACACGGGACAGAGGTCATGGTCTCTTTTAAAGTTCAAACATTATATTATTAAAATTTTATGTGATTCTAACAATGCAGGGACATGTCTGGAAAGGCTGAGTAACAATAGCAGCTTTGAGCTAACCTGTCCCAACAGACGGCATGTATGTATCAGTCTCCGTGTAGTTCAACCCTATTTTAGGGAGCTCAACGATCCGTCACAAGACGCTACTACAGGTTTGCAAGACATTTGTGTAGGCCATATACAAAATACTCAAAACCGCTTACCAGCTATTCGTGTATTCAATCGAGCCTGCATCTTAGTCACCACTCACATTCACTATCAGTTTTCTCTTTAGATATCATCAAAAATATCATCATCATCATCATATCAGCCGGAAGACATCCACTGCTGGACATAAGTCTCCCCCGATTCGGACGGGAGCTTGTCATAATCGCCACGCTTGGCTGGCGGGTTGGCGATCGCAATAGTGGTAAAATGCATAGAGAACGCTGCTGCCCATTCTCTAGTTTAAACAATTTGGTCATCATAATTACATTAAATGTATATGTGTACCATTTGGCTCACTCGGTGGTGCACTGCCCGACTGGCCTTACTTACCCTAGCTATTTCTGTGCCAAAGGATTTGGGTTAGAATAATGCATAAGTCATAGATATTATCTGCGCATTCCTCATCCGGAATGTTTTGGCGGATCGAAAATGTGGTTGCAGCGTTTATATGTAGTTTATTATTTGCCTTTGGCACTGCAACCGCAATAACCCAGAAACCGATTTTATCAGCACCCTAATTAGTAATTTTTATTTCTTTTTACTTTTAATATTTAAAAACATTTTAAAAATGTATATTAGTCATTATATTTTTTTTACGATGCAGACTTTTTTTGGTTGAATATTTAAATTTAACTAATCACAATTATATTTAGGGTTTTTATCTGTTTAGAATTTAAAATTTAAAGTAGTTTATAATTTAAATGTATGAGTGTAAAACTATATGGACTACAATTTATATCCGAAATTAATTAAATAAAAAAAATCGTAACACACTATCACTCACAATCATCATAAACTGAATCATTTGGAAGGATAATACTGCTAATTCATTACTTCATATGTTCAAAAAATTCGTCTGCTCAACGGAAATAACGCAATGAATGATGCTGAACTGTCAAAATAAGACATTCCAACTGTTAATGTGTTACGCAATTACCCGACTGTGTACATTCAACAAGCTGTTTCATTTAATAAATAAAATAAATAAATAAATTGTTTATTACCACAAAGTTCAAGTACATTGCACTGTATACAGATTATAGATCTTAATTTAGCATTTGGTAGGTAAGCACAATAGGTTCAACCCTGTCCCCTAAACTAGGCTAGGCCTGTATCTTAGGGGGCAGTACCCGGAAATAGGATATGCTATACGATGTAATTTTGGCAGACGTGCCAGTGGACTGTGTCAAGTGGGTGCATTTATTATCTTGTGGTAAGATTAAAAAAAGTGATAGTGAGAGAGTGAAGAGTGAATTGTATTGTATTAGAGTAAATGTTTGATGAATGTGTGGGGAAGTGGATAGGGTGTTTCGTGATAGTGTTGTGTGTAGTGAATGAAATGCGTGTGCGTTTGTAGTGTGTTATGGATGTGCGAGTGATTAGTGCGTGTGCGAATAATAGGTGGATTACACATAAAGAGGTGATTGTTAGGTGATGTAGGTTAAAAGAGATTCTGTACCATGATAGTCTTGTTTTAGCAGCCATTCAATTACTGTACGTTTTAGTTTAAACCTGGGGAGACCGAGAATATTTAGCATTTTATGGGCTTTGTTGTAAATGTGGGTACTTATTACGTAAAATTGGTGCCTTGCAAACTTCGTTTTATGTTGAATGCTGGGAATTATATGTTTACGTTTTTTGGGGTCAGGGGGAGCCAAACTGCCATGTATCCTAAGAATTGATTGAAGCACAAATAGCTGTCGTATAGTTAAAACTTTACAGTCTGTATAAAGTTGCGCTGTTGGGTATCTGCGTGGTTTCTTCGTCATAACTTTAAGAACTGCTCTTTGTGCTCTCTCGGCCCTCAGGAGACCTGTCTTATTGGCTCCACCCCACACGTTAATGCAATACCCTAGCACCGATTGGCACAGCGCAAAATACACCATTTTAAGAACATCCTGGTCAGCTGACCCCCTGAGTGATTTAAAAATAGGGATAAGACGCATTGTTCGGGTGGTCAGTGTGTCTAGGTGTTTGTCCCACTTTAGTCCATTGTCTATATGGATGCCGAGGTATTTTACGCAGTCATCTCTTCTTAATTTTGGACAGGAGCAAGGTGTTGAAGGACTTGTACATGAGTGTGCGGTTAAGGAGAAAGTACTTGGTGGTTTCATATTGCACCGAATGGCGAAAGGAACATAAGAAGTCTTGGCCAGATTTAATGTCAGTAGGTTAGAGTTAAACCAGTGCATGATTCTACCTAGGGCAGACTCAGCGTTGCTTTTAGCGGCTTCCCAAGATGGACCATGGGCGATAATTGCGGTGTCATCAGCATAGGTGAACAAGTTGCAATTTGGAAGTGGCATATTGCAGAGATCGTTTATGTAAATTAGGAACAGTGTCGGCCCTAGTATGCTACCTTGTGGTACGCCGTAAGACACTAGCTCCTCGTTACTCAAATTAGGACCAATTTGGACTTGTTGACTACGGTTGGTAAGGTAATCTATGAAAATTTCAAGAGCTTTGCCACGAACACCCAAGGATTCCAACTTGGAGATAAGTTTGGGCACAGAAACCGTGTCAAACGCTTTGGAAAGATCTAAGAAAATTCCCAAGCACTTCGTCTTCTCATCGAGTTTTTTAGCAATCAATTGCGTAAGATCTAGTACCGCGTCTTCAGTCGACACCCCTGAACGAAAACCATATTGGTTGTCAGCTATAAGATGAAATTTGTCTAGGAAGTTTCTAAGTTGTTTATTGAGAATCTTTTCAAAAATTTTAGACAGTGAAGTGAGTACAGATATGGGTCTGTAATTGTTAACACAGTTTCTGTCCCCTCCCTTGAAAATTGGGTGCAGAATGCCTTTTTTAAGAGCATTCGGGAAAACTCCTGACTGAATGCAGAGGTTAAAGATGTAGGCTATATGTGGAGCCAGGATATGACGATGCGTTTTAAGGAATGATGACGTGATACCGTCCCAACCTACAGCACAGTCAATGCGTAGCTGAAGTATGGTTGCTTCCACGTCCCTTTCGTCTATTTCAGTGATGACAAGCGAATTACAGGGCTGGCTATTTGTTAAAGTGTTGGGGGAATGACTGCTGATGGATGTGGTTTGATTTTGAAGTATCTTGGAAGCCAAATTTTTACCAACATTGGAGAAAAAAGTGCACACATTATTAATCGAAGAAGTCGGAGAGTCACATAATTCCAACAATATGTCTGAGCTGGTTCTTATTGGGCGAGTGTTGGTGATTTCTTTGATTGTTTTCCATAGTGTTTTAGGGTTGTTTTTACTTTTTTGTAGCTCATTGTGTTCATGTGTTTGTTTTAATTTTCTTAGCAATCCGTTACAAAAGTTTCTATAGCGCGTGTATGTGATTTTTAGAATTAAGTTATTTGGAGCGTTTTTTGATTTTAAATGCATGGTGTCCCGATTTTTTATGCATTTTAGAAGACCTGGGGTGATCCATGGCTTTACGGTTCGTAGTTTCCTTGGAAGGGTGACTTGTATTGTATGTTTAGTTGTTACTGTAGAGATAATTTTTAAAAGTATGTTCATTGCTTCGTTACCGTCACGAGTCTTGTAGATATCTGCAAAACTTGTATTCCCCAATTCGTCTTTCAAAGCGTCATGGTTTGTGCGAGATACAGTGGTTTTCTTTTTAGGTATAGGGTTTGAATATTTAAGTAATAGCACTATTGGTTTGTGGTCAGTAATGTGTGATTCCAGAATTAAGGTGGTAGTGTCCAATTTTGTCTTTATGAGAAAGTGGTCAATACAGTTATCTACTCTGGTTGGTAGTAGATGGGTAGGAGATAGTCCATGAGAGGCGTTTAGGATAAGATAGTCTAGGCTACGGTCGTTTCTGTTGTCTACCTTAATATCGATATTCAGATCACCAACAAGGACGACGTTCTGATAATTAGATAGATCATTGTAGGCATCATTTAGGGTATTCAGAAAACTTTCAAATTGATCTTTGGTGTTGTACGAGGGAGACCTGTAAACTGCCACAATAGCAAGTCCCGGTTCTATTTTGCATATAAGACAGTTTGCATTTACAATGTTGGGTTCATATACAGTGGCGGGGGATTGGGTTTTAGTGTAAATTACGATTCCTTCGTTTTGATTACAGTTATTTGAGGAGTAGTGTGATTGATATCCTTCAAGTATCGGTATGTTACTCACTTTTCTCAGCCAGCATTCTGTGAGGACAATAACATCGAAATCAACTTTTGTGGTATAGATAAGTGTTTGAAGACTATCGAAGTTTTTACTTATACTGCGTATATTGACATGGAGTATTTTAGTGTTATTATGTTTAGAGAATTTGGCGCAGTCCTCTGGATCAATTAAGAACGAATTTCCTAGGTGAAGCCTGTCTAGCTCCTCATTAATGTTATTTATAGTAGCCACTGGAATTGGGATTAAAGTTATTGGCAGGTATATTGTTGCTAGTTTCGTTGAGGGTTCCTATCAGAGCCACTATCATATCAGGGACGGCGCTCTTTAGTGTGTATGATGATAAAGGGATGTTCATAAGTACGTGTTTGATGCATGTTATTTGTGAAATAGTGCAAGTGGAGAATTGAGAGTTACTGAGTTTGGGTTTGTGTATTGTAATGATTATTCTTTATACTTACATTTTGTTAACATTAACCTTGAAATTTAAGCATTCTCTATGTACCTTCATACTCATTTTCTGGAAGGAAATATAGTATTTGCGTGTTACAATAACTATTTCTTTAATATCTGTAATAAAATAAAATTTGATCTTTGTAATTTTCTATGTTGTGACATGTATGTCAAGATTTGTCAAACTGTCAGTTACTTTTCTTTTTCCCATAGAGTTTCTCACTAGTCTATGAAGAATTACTTTTTGGTTTAATTATTATAAATTATTTTTATCAATGTTATTAGCTGAAATATTGTATTTTATTAACTATGATTGTTTACTTCTTAATTTTAAATTATATCTTTAAATTCTTTACACACACATGGTTGTATAATATGTGCTGGCTGGTTACATATGTCTGGCCACTGGAGGATATAATTTTAAAATGTAAAAAATGTTCTGGAACGGCTGAAACTAGTATAAATAGAGGACGAAGCGCAGAAAGCGGGACTACTACGAGAGGGAACTACGAAGAGGGACAGCGACGTAATTTGATGTATGGACGTGCTGTTTATTTTTCTGAAAAGCCTCCACTAATAATACTACTACTGCTGCAGCCCTACTATTGAGCTTCGGAGTTTTGTCGGGTCCCTCCTGTTTCCACTGCTCGTCTTACTACAACCAATAGACAACAAGGCGCTCATACCGGATCCTCCTCACGACATATCCTCCTCCCAGTGTGTGTGACTTAAGAACCCTCCTCACAATATATCCTCCTCCCAGTTTGTGATACTAAAGGACTCTAGTGAAATAGGTAATTTTTATAAAACTATTTGTATTTTTTATTAATTTAAATTAAAAATGTACAAATCTACTTATAATCTTTATTTCCCTTAGGTTTAAGTTTGATTTGTTACAGTATGTGTGAGATTTGCTGATGTGTGTGTATAAATTCACAAAATTTTAGACTTGAAAACAAATTGGAAATAATGAAAGATACATTAGAACCTAGTTTGGGACGGATTAACTAAAATAATGTAAGTATATTCCAACATTATAAAATTAAAAGGCCCTTCAAATACTGAAATGAAATCAGCAAAAGCAATTACATTCACAAAACAGTCCCGTGTGATGTGAACGTATAATTTTACACTTCATTCCACTTCTGTCAACATTTTAGTTTTTTGGTTAATGTGTAGTTTTGATATTCACTAAATAACTACTGTAATTAATAACACGTTCATTAAATGGATACCGGTTTATAGTACGTGTATATGGAAAATTCCATCATCTGTCCAAATTCACAAATATCTATCTACAGGGTAAGTTTTTATTCAGTGCGCAAATTGTAACCATGAATTCAGCATATCATTCTAGAACTCCTAGCGCAGAAACTTTTCGCCGGTTATACATATGCACAATATCTTCAAAGGTTCATCAGGGGTGCTACAAACATGTATGTTCGGGTCGGTAGTATTTGTTGAACAACAAACCCGACCCGAACCAGTTACTACACATGTTCGGCTTTCATTCGGCTCGTGAAGGTCGGTAAACTTTATTCGGTTTTCACCCTCGCTTAATGTTCGGATTGGCCCGGCTTAATAGTTTCATAGAAAAGTGCAATACCTACGCGGTCAAAATGTATGGAACAGCTGATTTTTTTTGTATAACCGGCGAAATATTTCTGCGCTAGGGGTTCTAGAATGATATGCTGAATTCATGGTTACAATTTGCGCACTGGATAAAAGCTTTTCCTGTATATACCTACTAATAATAAAACTGAGTTTGTTTGTTGTTTGAAGTCGACGAGCTCTAGAACTACAAATCTGATTTGAAAAAAAACATGATTGTGTTTGATAGTCCAATGCTTGAGAAAGGTTAACCCTTTAGGAGTCGTGCAGAAAAGAAAAAAGGTCAGAAAGAACGCTAAGTGAAAACTAATAAATAATGCGGGCAGGCGAAGTGACGAACGGGATGGGTCGGGGAGCAAGAAATTTCACAGGTAAGAAGTCGTAGCCAGTAGCTACTGTATTATGAGGGCCCTATTTCACTACCACCAGCAGACACCAGTGGCGACGCAACCATAGTCCCGCTGTCAAAAATGCATGGTTGGTTGCGCAACTGATCGAACGCTGGGTGAGATACCCACCATAAAGCTGAGTAGTATATTATTGGGCATCCTACTCCACCTTCCGTTCCATCGGCTCACTTCGTTCGCCTCGTCACTCTCGGTGGAGTAGAATGCCCAATAATATAAATGAAAACCTACATAGTGCAGTAAAATACTGGTTCGGCGCCTATTCCACTCGATGGGAACGGAAGGTGGAGTATGAATTCCTACATAGTGTAGTAAAATACTGTTAGTATCGATGGCTTACCTCTATCAACTAGGTACCGCAGATTCAGATTCATGTAATTATACTCACCAGGTTAAAACAGCTAAAACTTTACTATACCTTGATTCAAACATACACAAACTTTCGTTAACATAATCAGCTCTATATTTGAAAGAACCAGTAACCTAAAATTCAGGACAGATTGTCTCATGTCTCTCCACATACTTAGGGATGGTGCATTGCCGCTTAGGATAACACACATACCTGTTTTCGTGACCAGATTGGCTCGAGGACATCTGAACTTTAAGCTACCGCGTACATTATAAAACTTTACTATCCCTTGATTCAAACATACACAAACTTTCGTTAACATAATCAGGTCTATATTTGAACGAAACAGTAACTTAAAATTCAGGACAGATTGTCTCATGTCTCTCCACATACTTAGGGATGGTGCATTGCCGCTTGGGATAACACACATACCCTGTTTTCGTGACCAGATTGGCTCGAGGACATCTGAACTTTAAGATACCGCGTACATTATAAAACTTTACCATACCTTGATTCAAACATACACAAACTTTCGTTAACATAATCAGGTCTATATTGGGACGATCCAGTAGCCTAAAATTCAGGACAGATTGTCTCATATCTCTCCACATACTTAGGGATGGTGCATTGCCGCTTAGCACACATACCTGTTTTCGTGACCAGATTGGCTCGAGGACATCTGAACTTTAAGCTACCGCGTACATTAAACTAAAATTTAGAACAGATTGTCTCATGTCTCTCCACAAACATTTGGCTGTGACCAGATTGGCTCGAGGACATCTAAATTTTAATTTAACACATTGCAGACGATACATCCTTTTACATCAACACGTAACAATCAAGTGGTAAATGTGGTCACACGGATACTCCATCCTTGCCTTACATGTATAAAGCTAAGGTGCAGATACACTTGACAACGGCAGCCGGATCAGAAACGTATCTCACATTATTCAATCTAGCGTACAAACTGTGTGAATCCGCAGCTATAGATAGTTCCGTTGACGGTAACCGTATCCGGTGGTTGTTAATTAGATGTAAATTAGCTTTATGTATAAATATGCTTTGTTCGTTCAAATCGGCGAAGTGCAATGTCAATGCAATGCGCGCTTCCCACGCACACATAAATTGCATTCCATGCATTTATATTGTAAGTAACATGAACGTCATGTTGTAAACACTAAATTTGTCATTAATAGAACTTCCTAAATATTAAATCCGGATTTATTTTTGAAGTTTGTAATCGCTTCTAATTTCAAAATGTTTCATTCTTCTAGGTACTACGATTATATATTTATATATATATAATTATGATTTATTTTGTATTAAGTACGACACATACCTATTATTGGTTAAATCATCTGCCACTTGTTATCGAGGGCGATTTAAACTAAGATAAAGATTCCTATTCCACCCGATGTATTGGATGGAACTTATCAACATAATCTTTTCCTTTCACAGCATTTAAATACAAGCAATCAGGAAAGTGTGTTGCATGCTGCAACCAAGGATCATCGTAAATCTCCCAATCTTTGATACTGCCTCCACAAGAAAAACACATGACTTTATCGTTTACACCATTTCCACAATAAAAAAAACCTGCATCAGACATTTCCATCACCAATCTTTTTTGTGAATCGGTTGTCGCCCAATAATGTCTGAACGAGAATACACGAATTTGATGTTTGTTATAAATTTCATATCTAGGACAGTATTTTATTTTATTCATTTCAAGAGCTCTTGATATGTATGTGTATAAAAGTTTAATGAAGACCACTATTTATAGTGACTAATAACTATACAATAGAGTTGTGTGGACATATTATATTAGGTAATATAGATATCGATGACTTACCTTGCCCGATCCGTGCATAGGTATATACATACATACAAAATAGTAAACGAAACGTTCACAAAAATCATAACAACATATAAATGTCGATGTAATCGATTAATTGACCCATTGTTGTTATAACCATTTCAATGAGATACCATGAAATTTGTAAAACAACCATATTCGTTAAATGTAAACAAACTTTGCGTTCAGTCTCAGGAAACTGGTTTTCGTCATGGAGAATTATTACCTAAATCCATACGATGCATCATTTGCGGACCGTCAAATTGTGGAAAAACTAATTTATTAGTGGGTCTTCTTATACATGAGAATGGATTAAGATTTCAAAATGTTTATGTTTATTCGAAAACCTTGCAACAACCCAAGTACATATTTTTAGAAAAAGTTTTGCAACGAGTACCAGATATTTCGTTCCAGAAATACTATGAAAATGAGCAAGTAATAAGTGTTCAGACCGCAAAACCAAATTCTGTAATTGTATTTGATGATGTTGCTTGTGAAAATCAAAACAGTATGCGCGATTTTTTTGCAATGGGGAGACATAAATTCATCGACTGCTTTTATCTAAATCAGACATATAGTAAAATCCCTAAGCAACTAGTAAGAGACAATGCGAACCTTATCGTACTTTTTAAACAAGATGAAAAAAATATGAGACATGTTTATGATGAACACGTCAACACTGACATGTCATGGATTGAATTTCGTGAAATGTGCTCAAAAATATGGAGTGAGCCTTTCAATTACGTTGTAATTAATAAGGATTGTTCCAAAAACAGAGGGTGTTATAGAAGTAAATTCGACACGTTTGCAGTCTTTGACTAAGAACACGAATACGTAAGTATATAAGATCATTACCTGCCTGTCATTATTATTCGCCTTACAACGCTAAATCAATTACGACCTGTTTTACCAATATGGAAAAATCATTGAAACGACAAATTGTTGATGCGGCAGAAGCTGTGAAGATAAAAGTACGAAAAATGAGAGATGCTGAGATTACCAATAAACAAGCACTGGAATCTGTTTTCAAACCTGTAACAGAACCTCTCAACCTAATTGCTAATGCAAGTAAGCAAACTCCGTTTCTGCGTGCTAGTAATGATTTTGGTGATGTTCCGTTTACTAACGAAACTTTACAGAAAGAAGGAACTGGAAGCGTAGGAAATAATGATAATAATGACGATGAAGACAAATATGAATCTGATATCAACAGTGAGTCTTCATATGAATCAGTAGTTGAAACGAATCAAGATTGTGATACGTCATCCTGGTCAGTATCTTCAGAAGCGTTGGTAGATATTCCATTTGGGGTTAGAGCAGACCGCGGGAAACTAATGTTAGGTTCTGCTTGCATAACAATCAGCGATCAAAACATTATCGTGGCTGGACGTAAATACCGAAATACCTCTGGTTTAAAACAGTTGTTGCTTAAGAAAGATGTAGATTTAAGTTTGGTTACAGACAGTGATATGCAAAATTATAAGTCGATGCTACTTGATACAAATGCACATCGTCGAGACTATGAGCCAAGTAAACCAATAAAAAGTAATAAAGGACAAAAATATTTGCAAGTAATTAAACCTCTTTTTAAACTGAATAATGCAGTTCAGGGAAAGGGTCTACCGTTACTAAAAAGATGGAAAAAAAACGTAGATTTCGTGTACTGGGATAATCCTAATGAATTAGTGGAAAGATTGAAATTATTAATTGCGTCTAGAGATGCTGGCAACACAGGATTAGAAAATGAAATTATATCTATTATTGAAGAATTGCGTGAAAATAAAGTTATAAATAAATAAATATTTTAAAACGTGTTTATTTTACTAATAGCCTTTCAATACAATACACCTTAAACATGAACGTAGACAAATTCGGGCACTATATTCACAAAAGAATGCGTTTAACAGACTTATTTGAGTTTAATGAGAATGTGTTGTTAAAATCGGAAAACGGAGATTTTGATTTAAAAGCATTAAGATTGAGAGGAATTAGATCTCCAGTAGAAGCAGACGATGCTGTGAACAAGGATTATGTAGATCGTTTAAATGCTAACACGTTAAAAGAATTAAATAATTTGGCTGTGAATAAGGATTATGTAGATCGATTGAATGCTAATATGCTAAAAGAATTTAATAATATGATTGGTTCATTACGTTCTCAAATCATAAAAGATGCAAAAGGTGCTGTTCAAACTACTTTAAAAGCAAGAATACCTGAGGTTTCAACTCATTTGCAAGATACGTTTTATACTAAAGCAGAGGTAGATAAATTACTTCAAAAAACTCCGTAATGGTAAAACAGCAAATTGTAAATGAAATACACAAAGCGGCTCGGAGAAATTTCCTTCGACGTTCTGTTATTTTGAAAGGAATCCACGACTTATGGCAAGCAGATTTGATGGACATGCAAAACCTGAAAAAGTATAACAAATGTTACAATTTCATCTTAGTGGTGATTGACTGCTTCTCAAAATATGCCTGGGCTGAACCGTTAAAATCGAAAAATAAATTTGTCGTTACTCGTGCATTCGAACATATACTGCTTAGTAGTCATAACAATCCTGTTAACTTACAAACTGATATGGGAACAGAATTTTATAACACCACTTTTCAAACACTTATGAAAAAACATAATATTAACCATTACTCATCGTTTTCTACTAAAAAAGCATCAATTGTAGAGAGATTGATTAGAACTGTAAAAAATAAATTATATAAATATTTTAGTTTCGATGGAAAATATAAGTGGTTAGGTTTACCATTGGAAGAAACGATAAAGAAATATAACAACACAAAACATCGTACTATTCAATTTAAACCGGTTGATGTGAATAAATGTAATGAACAAGTAATCAAAGAAAATTTAAAAAACATAAATAAACATGATTTAGTTCAGTGGAAGCCTAAATTCAAAGTAGGTGATTGTGTTCGCATAAGTAAATACAAACATAATTTTGAGAAAGGTTACACTCCTAATTGGTCAACTGAATTATTTATTATAAAAAAGGTAAATAAAACAATACCAGTGACATATCATATACAAGATCAACGAAAGCAAAACATTTTAGGAGCTTTTTATGAACAAGAACTGCAAAGATCTAACTATCCTGATGTTTATTTAATAGAAAAGGTTTTGAAAAAGAAAGGAAATAAATTGTACGTCAAATGGTTAGGTCTAACCAGTGCAGAAAACAGTTGGATTGAAAAAGCTGCAATAATGGACTAAGATATTATATATCCATTTCTCATTTAAAATCCTATCATTATAATTTGGGTAATGAAGGGGGGTGGACTAGTTAACAGCATAATTAATCGTCTACCATTCGAAGTTCATTTGCCAGGATACAATTATTGTGGACCAGGAACCAAACTTCACAAACGCTTAGCGCGAGGTGACCGAGGTGTAAATAAGCTAGACGAAGCTTGCATGCAACACGATATAGCGTATACAAACCATACAGACTTATCAAATCGCCACAAAGCCGATTTACAACTACTTAACATGGCTAAAGAAAGACTTAAATCAAAAGATGCAGGGAAAGGAGAAAAACTGAGCTCTTGGCTAGTGAACAAAGTTATGAAAGCGAAACTAAAGTCTGGATCCGGCATTAAAACATTTAAAAGCTTAGTTTCAAAAATTAAATCAAAAATTAAGAAACTCAAATGCAAAGATAATAATACTTTAATAAAAGCAGCTTACTTAACCGCAAAAAAGTTATTTCCAAACATTCATCATAGAATTCGAGTACCCCGAGTAATACCCATACCAAAGACTGGAGGAATTCTACCTTTAATTCCAATTTTCGCTGGTTTATCGGCTTTAGGAACTTTAGCTGGTGGTGCAGCTGGCATTGCAAAAACCGTCAATGATTACAAAGCAAGCAAACAAAATTTGCAAGAAACAGAACGACATAATAAAGCTATGGAGGCTTTAGTTTTGGGCAAGGGTTTATACATTAAGCCGTATAAAAGTGGTAAAGGATTGTTTATAACATCTTCAAAAAACTGAAAAATATGCTACCCAATCGTCCACTAACTAATGTAGACATCCAAAAGTTTTCAAGAGACATCCCATATTTTCGTGGGGTTTATATGAAGGATCGACTACCTCGCAAGCCGAAACGCATTGAATGTGGTATCGTTAACTTAGACGATTCTAAGAACGAAGGAACGCATTGGGTAGCTTATGCTAAAGTATATGATCACTGCGAATACTTTGATAGCTATGGAAATTTAAAACCTCCAATGGAATTGATGCAATATTTTAAAAATTGTACTGTGTTTTATAACTACACAAGATATCAAAAATTTAACGCAGTCAATTGTGGTCATTTATGTTTAAATTATTTGGGGGCTTTTTGGAATAAAAATGTATTATAAAATATATGCTTTTCATTTATTTCAATCATTTGCAAGATGTCACTCACTTTGTCGATAACTGGAGACTCGTCAGTATTAACTACATACTATTCTAATACGTTACAACTAGATGGAGAGTATGAGTGTGCTTTATTACACTTTTCAACTTTTAATTCTATTCCAAACATTGATAAAAGTAATAATAAGTTCTATTATGGTTTAAATGAAGTTATTGAAATACCGGAAGGCACTTATGAATTGCAAGATATCAGCGATTATTTAAAATCCGAAATAAAAGATGCAGCGATCAAACTGCGGTGCAATAATAATACTTTAAAAACCACCATATTCTGTACCAAAGACATTAATTTTATCAAAGAAGACTCTTTTAGAAGACTATTAGGATTTAACAAACAAATCTTGAAAGCAAATAAATGGCATGTGTCACAGTCTCCAGTCAACATTCTACCTACGACCATAGTCAGGATTGAATGTGATATTGTAAGCGGTTCATATGTAAACGGCGAACCAAGTCATATTATTCACGAATTTGCACTTAATGTGCCGCCTGGATACAGGATCATAGAAATCCCGAAGAACGCAATATACTTTCCAATCAATCAAAACAACATAAGCTGCATACATATCAGACTATTAGATATAAACAAACGATTAATCAATTTACGTGGTGAAGAAGTACAGGTATATCTGCATCTTAGAAGAAAAAATGATTGACTATAATAAAATTGTGTCCCAACAAGTTAAGAATATCAGTTCTGCTCGAGCTACCTATCAAATAACACCTCTCTCTAAGAAGAAAATTAAATTAACCAAAGACAATAAAGCATTCCTTAAAGCAATCGGATTGTTAAAATGAATATCTTAGACGTTCTATCCGCTCCGACTTACGATAATACTATAGAAGGAATCGAATTTCATTCCTACAAGCCCTATGTAACGAGTTTCAAAAGGAACGATGAAATCCGCATACCTATCAACCAACAGGACTTGTACATATTACCATCAGCTAGCACCCTATATTTGGAAGGAACTGTTATCGTTACCAAAAAAGATACGAAAGACATAGCTACTAGTGTCAACTTCACGAACAACGGTCTACTCTACTTATTTCAAGACATTCGGTATGAGCTAAATGGAGTAGAGATTGATAAAATAAAAAATGCAGGTATAACAACAACCATGAAATCACTTATTTCAATGAACGAAAGTGAGTCAAAAATATCGAATGCCTGGGGCTGGAATATTGATGGCATTAAAAATATCAAAGGAGGAAAATTTTCTGCTTCCATACCACTTTGTAACCTCCTCGGTTTTGCTGAAGATTTTAAAAAAGTCGTGATAAATAGTGGACATGAACTGATATTGTTACAAAGTAACACTAATTTGAACGCTGTAAAACTGAATACTGGCGAAGTAGTGGATGATGTTCAGATCGACAAAATCATATGGCGCGTGCCGCATGTTAAAGTATCAGACAAAGAAAAAATTGGTTTGTTAATAGTATTAGAAAAAGATCGACCACTTCAAATGATATACAGAAATTGGGATCTGTACGAATATCCATCTTTGCCTAAAACTACAAAACATACCTGGTCTATCAAAACTTCATCTCAAATAGAAAAACCAAGATACATTATTATTGGTCTACAGACAAATAGAAAAAATAATGCAAGTTCTGACATGTCTCAATTCGATCACTGTCATGTTCGAGACGTTAGAGTGTATCTCAATTCAACTTATTTTCCATATGAAAACCTAAATGTGAGTTTTGCTAATAACAAAATCGCTTTATTATACGAGCAATACATCAGATTTCAACAGTCGTATTACGGACGTCGGTCAGAGCCCATACTAAGCGAGAAACAATTTAGAGATTTGGCACCGCTGTTTGTAGTCGATTGCTCTAGACAAGCGGATAATCTAAAGACAGGTTCGGTTGTGGATGTGAGAGTAGAAATTGAGAGTGATTCAGAGATACCAGATCATACTTCAGCATACTGTCTCATTCTGAACGATTGCATTGTTGAATACAAACCATTAAGTAACATTGTTAAGAAGATATCATGAATGCAGATACCATTATAGTAGAACTCCAAGGATTTAAAGATTCTATAAATAATTTTATCGTCAAAGAATTGACCATTGCGAGCCAGGATCATTCACAGACGTTCTTGGTAAAACCACCATATTCATTCCATTACCTTACACAAGAAGAAAAAAAGCAAGTGAGGTGGTTAGAAAGAAATCGAGGAATTTACTGGAGTGAGGGGTACATAGACTACAAAGAGTTTCAACGTGTTATTTTACCATACTTAGAAAATAAAAAAATTATCACAAAGGGTTTGGAAAAGATTAAGTGGATTAAAGAGTTATGTGCAAATTGTGAAGTGATCGACATAGGGGAGAAGGGATGTCCTAATTTTGAGACATTAAAAAAAAAGTTCTGTAAAAATAAAACTGATTTTAATTGTGCGAACCATAAAATGAATTGTACATTAAATAATGCGGTGTGTATTAGAAAATGGTATGCTGATAATAATATGTCTGTATTTAATTTATTTTAATCATTATTGTTTGAACATTTAATAAAAAATGTATATTTACTTAAGAGTGTTTTATTTAATATAATCAGAGTAACCTTCATAACAAACTTTAAATTACCTGCAGTGAAATGATATTTCTTCTTCATTTTAAACGATTATTCTAAAATGAAATATTGAAAGCAAATAACCTATAATTATATCATTACACTAGAGCTAATTAAGAGTTCGAGTATAAATAAGTAATACAAAATAAAACATAATTTAAATTATTAAAGAATATATATTTTATTTACTTTCTTACATTATTTACAATAATTACAAACTAATTATAACTACCTACCCAATTATAATTCCTCACAAAGTTATTTAATGTTTTCTATACGTTACAAACTTGTCATCATTATCCTTACTAGATACTATAACTTTCCTACATATATTATTTAACGTTTTCTACACGTACCTATATACTTAACTTACAAACCTGTGATGTATAATCATTAACCTAACTAGATACACAAATCTTACAATTATTATTACAAACTAATTATAACTACCTACCTAATAATAATAAAATGTAATTTATATATATTTATTGAAATAAGTAATACAAAACATAATTTAAATTATTAAAGAATATATATTTTATTTACTTTCTTACATTATTTACGATAATTACAAACTAATTATAACTACCTACCCAATTATAATTCCTCACAAAGTTATTTAATGTTTTCTATACGTTACAAACTTGTCATCATTATCCTTACCAGATACTATAACTTTCCTACATATTTTATTTAACGTTTTCTACACGTACCTATATACTTAACTTACAAACCTGTGATGTATAATCATTAACCTGACTAGATACACAAATCTTACAATTATTATTACAAACTAATTATAACTACCTACCTAATAATAATAAAATGTAATTTATATATATTTATTGAAATAAAGGAAATAATAATAAATTTCCCCACATAGATTATTTAAAGTTTTATATACGTACAGACTCAGCACATCAACCTATGCTAATAATCTGTCAAACTTTGATAGATTTTCATCTTTATACATAAGTGTTAAGTAATATGGTTCATGTTAAATTGGGAAAAATTTGACAGTTTGGCGTAGCTGACGTGTGTACCTACTTAATTAACTTACAAACTTATGATCATTCCTAACTAGATCTAGATACACAAATCTTACAATCATTACAAACTAATTATAACTTTCCCCATAGTTTACTTAATGTTTTCTATACGTACTTACATACTTAAAATACAAACTTGTGATGTATGATCATTAACCTAAATAGATACACAAATCTTACACAATAACATATAAAGTAGGTACTTACAAAATAAAGACACGTTAACACACGTTAATAATAACAACTGTCCCCACAAAGTTTTTTTGATATTTTATGAATTAACGATTGCGTCTCCTCCATAACATGGTCCGCCGATTCAGTCACTATATACTGCGCACTTAACATAACCACGTCCTGATTGTCACTTGCAGGTTCTTGTTGATCACTAATATCCAACACTTGTACCTGGATCAGTCGTAAACCTTTTTTCTTCTCATTGTTTATGACGAATGATTGACATGTAGGCTGAGATGGTTTCTGTTTTAAACATTCCCGTCTTGTTCTAGACTTCTTGTTGCCAGGTCCGCTGTCTTGTCTTGCTCTAGGCTCTTTGTTGAGAGGTCTTTGTTGTTCTGGGAAATCAGGGATATGCCAGCTTAAACTCGGAGTTGGGAAACCTTGAGCGTATTGTGAGAAGTCGATAATATCCGGAGAATCACACATTATCAATGATCTGAAACAAGCGAAATGATAATTAATTTTAAGTACATACACAAAACAACATGATGAAATATCGATGTAGTAATAGATTGGTACTTGTACAATACTTACAATTAGTTTCGTTTTTATTTGACGTGATTTGACTGCTCCGACTGTCCACCTAATGAGGAATGTTCTACAAAGTAATATTACTGAGGAACGTAGCTAATATTTAATTAAACTCTGATTCAATTTCATGTTGCAACATGTTCGAGCTCATGCAAGCGCACCTGTTCGGTGTCAAATTCTACGCTGCGCGTGCGAATTTCAAGCCAGGAGTGTTTTGTTATCAAAAATGAACATTACATGTTTTAACAAGTTGGAGCCTGAATCCTCGTGCGCAAAACACTGCGAGCCCTGTGTGCTTTGTCATCAATCCGGAAAGGAAATGAAACAGATATAATTATGATAATAAAATACTATTACGTGAGAAATTAAATACAAATCCAACTTCTCGGGTGAAGTCGACACCTGGTTGTTACTTATAATTATTGTAAGAATCAATCATTTGTAAAAAGTTAACGGAATTGGTAACTTTCTTATGTAAGTAACACTCCGACCCCAGTTTGATGAAGATGATTATAGACAAATCCCTCAAACTCTGATTTTAATTACGAACTACAACATTTACGGCGATCGTCTTACAATACAATAAGTTCGAATAAGCAAATTGATGCATGATGCAATTTTGCTGTCTTTGACATTGTTAAGAACCATTTATACATACACGACGGCTACCTGATACGTTTCTAGACGCTTATTGTCAGGCATTTCACGAATGAGGACGGCACAGCAGCTAACCGTTGAACGGCGCATGTTCCGTTTTCACGGTGATTATACGGGCGTACTAGACGGAAGGATGGCAAGTGTATATGCATGCAAAACCAGTAGAATGTACGAACCTTTGGTATATAATCAAAGGCTCGGACAGCAGAGCGTGATAGAACTACTCAATAAATAACATGTAACGTTAACGTGTCAGGTATGTCGTCTGTTCGAATTCATTAAATTAAAATTTGGATGTCCTTGGTGCCCAATCTGGGGTGATAGAAATAGATTGTGTGTGGATCTGAAGGTGCATGCTATATCTTGCTCTGTGAAGAGACATGAGACAATCTGTCCCAAATTTTAGTTTAATGTTTACGGTATCCTAAAGTTCAGATGTCCTTGGCGCCGAATCTGGGGTCATAGAAATAGATTGTGTGTGTGCCGGAAGGTTTATGCTATATCTTACTCTGTGAAGAGACATGAGACAATCTGTCCTGAATTTTAGGTTAGCAGTTCAAACAGCGAGTGCCCTTGTTTGTTAACGTGTAAGGTAGTGTCGTTGGTTCGAAGGAATTAAATTACAATTTGGATGTCCTTGGTGCCCAATCTGGGGTCATAGAAATAGATTGTGTGTGTGTGCTTGAAGGTGCATACTATTTCTTGCTCTGTGAAGAGACATGAGACAATCTGTCCCAAATTTTAGTTTAATGTACTCGGTAGCTTAAAGTTCAGATGTCCTCGAGCCAAACTGGTCACGAAAACAGGTATGTGTGTTATCCTAAGCGGCAATGCACCATCCCTAAGTATGTGGAGAGACATGAGACAATCTGTCCTGAATTTTAGGTTACTGGTTCGTTCAAATATAGACCTGATTATGTTAACGAGAGTTTGTGTATGTTTGAATTAAGGGATAGTAAAGTTTTATAATGTACTCGGTAGCTTAACGTTCAGATGTCCTCGAGCCAATCTGGTCACGAAAACAGGTATGTGTGTTATCCTAAACGACAATGCACCAACCCTAAGTATGTGGAGAGACATGAGACAATCTGTCCTGAATTTTAGGTCACTGGTTCGTTCAAATATAGACCTGATTATGCTACGAAAGTTTGTGTATGTTTGAATCAAGGTATGGTAAAGTTTTATAATGTACGCGGTAGCTTAAAGTTCAGATGTCCTCGAGCCAATCTGGTCACGAAAACAGGGTATGTGTGTTATCCCAAGCGGCAATGCACCATCCCTAAGTATGTGGAGAGACATGAGACAATCTGTCCTGAATTTAAAGTTACTGTTTCGTTCAAAAATAGACCTGATTATGTTAACGAAAGTTTGTGTATGTTTGAATCAAGGGATAGTAAAGTTTTATAATATACACGGTAGCTTAAAGTTCAGATGTCCTCGAGCCAATCTGGTCACGAAAACAGGTATGTGTGTTATCCTAAGCGGCAATGCACCATCCCTAAGTATGTGGAGAGACATGAGACAATCTGTCCTGAATTTTAGGTTACTGGTTCGTTCAAATATAGAGCTGATTATGTCAACGAAAGTTTTGAATCAAGGTATAGTAAAGTTTTAGCTGTTTTAACCTGGTGAGTATAATTACATGAATCTGAATCTGCGGTACCTAGTTGATAGAGGTAAGCCATCGATACTAACAGTATTTTACTACACTATGTAGGAATTCATACTCCACCTTCCGTTCCCATCGAGTGGAATAGGCGCCGAACCAGTATTTTACTGCACTATGTAGGTTTTCATTTATATTATTGGGCATTCTACTCCACCGAGAGTGACGAGGCGAACGAAGTGAGCCGATGGAACGGAAGGTGGAGTAGGATGCCCAATAATATACTACTAAGCTGCCATTGCCACCATGGTCCTAGTAAAATAGGACCGTAAATGCGAAAGTGTCTATGTGGACTTTATCTGTTTATTACGTCTAATCTTAACATAACTGATAACTTAAACCATGCGAAAGAACATATGCATACATTTAAAAACATAAATCCCTTACGGGGTGTGAAATGGAATGTCTAATGGTGTGTCGAAAACCATGTGAATGAACACACGAAAAAAGCGCTATCTTGTTAATAAATTATCAAGCCTTCCCCCAATAATTTTAGGGTCAGCTTGTAGTCTAGATTTAGCCGAATATTAGTATTTTAATATGACGTGGACGAGACTACTACCCGTCATTCGCAACCCAATTAGTTAGGAACATCGATATTATAGGTCAGACCTGTCAAACTTTTGAGCTTCTGTTTCCATTTGCTACAGATATTGACATGACCACTATGATCGACAGACGGACGTTTTAACCGAAGTGGCTCGATGTATTGGTGTAATAAATAGGGTCACCTGTCTACTGATTGACAGAGGTTCAGAGGATCATTCGAGCCGTACAGTTGCCATTTAGCTATTAAGTCGAAAGCGTGGGTAGCCCAGGTTTCTAATGTTTTTTGTGAATGTCAGCTCCGTTTCAGGTTGTATAGTGATGAAAAATGTATGCGCCCGTAACGATTATATATATTTCTAGAAGACTAAAATATTGAAATTATCAATACAACTCTCTTAGTTAAAATTGCTTCTAAGTAGAGAAGCGCCGAATACTCGTTTATTAATCAGTATTCGGCATACTCGGCCATTTTGGCAATGCTCGATATCGGCTTATTCGGCCAAAATACTAAAATGGCTGACTCGGTTCGACTGGCGAGGTACTCTAAAAGAATTCATAAAATTATAACCTGTGGGGTAATTGCGTATCGCACTAACAGTAAGAATGTCTTGACAATTTAACAACATTCATTGCATTATTAACATTGT
Organism: Polymixis flavicincta; assembly: GCA_949987655.1. Taxonomy (NCBI): domain Eukaryota; kingdom Metazoa; phylum Arthropoda; class Insecta; order Lepidoptera; family Noctuidae; genus Polymixis; species Polymixis flavicincta. The sequence continues at coordinate 15,345,929 of OX465193.1, read as the reverse complement.
TGAGCAGATCATTTTTTAGAACATATGAACCAATGGTTTAGAAATATCCTACAAAATTATTCAGATTCCGATTAATAATGTCTTATAATTCAATTAAGATGCTGAACTTTTAAATATAATAATGTAAGAAAAATCACGTGCATAAAACGAATATATCGCCTGGTTAAGGGCAAAACCAATAATTTAGTCCAAAAAGTCAATATAAAATTTTCCGCACGCGTATTTGGAAAGTTTGCTATTCAAATTATGGCCTCAGTAACAAAATTATGTCAGTCGCAAATATGAGAGCGTGTTCTATAATAATCTAAGTTTCAAACAGTTATACACTAAACAAAAAAAAAACTTCTTTAGTAAATAATAAAAATAAAACTAATAATTCAAATAAATAATCAGTGTCTCGTGGTAATAAAACGCCTAAATATTGGTCAACTTTAAAGGGATGGCGCTTTTCGGATCTTCACGCTGTTTCCGTGCTGTAGATGCTAATTTCTCGCAGCATGAAGCATAATATTTGAAGCGTTTCGTACGTTCCCAATACCTGCATCAACTAAGCCGATTTACTCCGCAGTGTACTCCATTTGGTAATAATAATAACGAGCAAAATTCGATACTCGGTAAAACTTGTACTCGGCAATTCTCTACTTCAAAGTGCATTTTGATGAAAACATGACGGTTTTTTTTTTTTGGTTGGGAAATCATCAAATGACTTCTCCTGCTGAGTAGAGCAGGAGGGCGTGTCAGACTTTTACTGACTAAAACCCACCCGTGTTCCCTCAGTAGCCCGTATGCCAGGGGCTGTGGTATCTCTTTCGAACAAAACCGCACCCCTGGCAGGCTGCGGCCCTTGCGGACCCCACCGGTGGTTGCTGACATCTTTGACGGCGCGTGTGTGGAACACAACGCGCCGTCCCGTCTACCACTTTTCGGCCGCAGGGGATAGGGAGAGCGGCCGACGCTATACCGACACTCCTCTTCCCCTGCGGCCCCACCGCGTCCGCCATCAAACGGTGGCGGCCCCGTCCAGGCCACGGAAGGGAAGAGCGCTGCTCAGAAGCACCGGCACTCCTCCTCTGCCGCAGCCTGTAACCCTCAGCCGCGATGCCTCCCATTCGACATCGCGGCCCACCTCAGTTGCGGTGCACCTCACCGCAACCTACTTTTTGGCCGCTACGTCGTTGGCTTGAAGGTAAAAGCCCTGACGAGCGGCCCCACCTTTGGGTTCCTCTTGGCTTCACCGTGGCCGGAATCCACGGTTACTGAGCGCCCCCCGCAACGACAATGCGGGAACCCACTCGGGGGGGAAAACATGACGGTTAGGTACAACCAAGGTGAACTCAGAGAGTTGATTTTCCCAAGCCATCCAAGCGCGGGATAGGTTTAAGTCCGTTGATTCAAGGTTCAGATAGGTACAAAGGTCAATATCTAAATATAGGTTGAAAACACGATCAAAAACCGCAATGATTGCACATTATATTTAAAGTGACCTCACTATAAATATAATGTGCATTCATTGCGGTTTTTCCACTGCAAGTACGTACATGCAATAAAGCTACGTAATTAAGGTGCTGTTCCACATACCTCTTTAACTGAAACGAGTTCAACGAATGATAGCACAAAGTTTTAACTGAACTTCACCTCAGATTATACGGTTAATTTGATCGCACATTTAATCCCCCTCGTAGTAAGTTCAGATACCCTTCCAACACAAGGAATAATTTTCATTTATAGGTTTAATTACCTTGCCAGTTAATTGTAACTTTATGTGGGGACTTGCGTATAGATGGGTGTCCCACGGGTGTCGTAATCTCTTATGATATTTACTGAGTGGGCTTTAGAGGGGAATGGCATCCGTCCGCAGTCATCAATAATAATAGAATTGAATATTTTAGCGTTACTTACTGTAGGAACTTTGCGGTGAGGAGATTCCCTATCAAGAGTTTAGTGAGGTAACCCGTAAAGTCAATATTTTAACATTTCGGGTGTCTTAATTTAGCAGCGAGGTGTCTGTAATTTTAGCTGTGAATACTTCGTTTAAATTAAGTCTTACTCACATCTAGGTAGGTATATAATATTTATTTAACACTAGCGGTTCGTGTCCGGCGTCGTTTTGCTTCGGTGAATTTCATGCTTCTATCTCCACTACATTTTATTGAGGTTTACATTAAATGACATTAAATTTAGTTAAAATTTATTTCAGACAAACCTTATGCTGACAATGAACACAAAAAAAAACAGCTAAATCGGGTTCAAGTGATGAATTTCATACACAGAGTCGAATCTAATTAGCTAGGATAACTGCAGACGAGATGGGTGACCTTTAAACAACAGAACAAAAAAACAAGTTTTTTTTTTAGGTTTAGTGTTACATAAATAGTACTGTGTTACTTAAACTATGAGTTGAGAAAATCTGTTTTCTGTTGTTTTATCGTATTTAGGTATCAATACCACTTCTGTGAGAGCAGTGGTGGCCCAGTAGTAACGGCTGCGACTTACGAGTGCGTTCGACTTCGTGCGTTCGAACTCAGCCGGGCGCATTAGTTTGTGTAAATCATTTCATCACCACTGCTCTCAAAACGGTGAAGGAAAACATCGTGAGGAAACCGGCATGTCCTAGAACCAAAAATTTGAAGACATGTGACATCTACCAACCCGCACTGGGTTACGGCCCACTCCCTCTCACTGAGAGGAGGCCTGTGACCCAGCAGTGGGAACGATATAGGCTGAGTATGTATGAACCACTTCTGTGAAGTTAAAACAAAAACATAGATATCAACTGTTATTTCAACTACACTAATAGCGTCCGATGACCAAACAAAAACAACAACTTTATGGTTTGTTTTGTCACGTTAAGATACCGATACCCATCACGCTCGCGGAGTTACGCTGGCTAATTTAATTTGACCCTGTATGACATGCGACTATAAATTTTTATTTAGATACCCCCTAGGCAGATTACAAACTAAAGAATTTATAAGAACCCTACCGCAGCTAACAAAACAGCTGGTGACCTTGAAACGGCGGAACCGTTTTTGATGAAACATGTCAACAGGAACCACCGCTAGAAAACTTTATTTTTTTATAAAAATAAACCGCAACCAAATCGGTTCACCCATTTAAGAGCTACGGTGCCACAGACCGACACACATCGCGGTCAAACTTATAACACCCCTCTTTTTGCGCCGCGGGTGTGTGTTCTACCTGCACTTCTAGTGTTAACGCTTGTCGTATAGCTCAAACTATAAACAGAAGACTTGAAAACAAATTAAAGAAGTTTCTCTTAATACAAGACGGCGAACATGTCACTACGTGCACTATACGATCTTTAAACTTAATACGCGGAACGTGCCGTACGTGGCACGACGGTACGCCACTAACATCTCACTACGAATAAAATACGAACGATACTACGCGATAATAAAACCTATTTCCCCACGTAACATAGTTTTCGTCTTGTAAGTAACTTATCGATGCCGATTCGATATTCTGTAGCGAATAAAACTGAGGACTTTTATTACGTAGGTACGTATTACTAGGAGTATATTCGTTTGGATTGAGTCAGAATAGCACTTTACCTTTATAGATAAAAGAAAGAAATTATATTTTATGGCACAGAATATACAGCAAAAAAGAAAAAATAGTTAAATTTAAAATAGGAATGTCTACTATTCTCTATATAATTCAAATAACTTTCCACCTTATAATACTTTCAAACGTGGTAAGTTACGAGTATTTTAGTAATTATTTCTCACCGCGATCTACAGTCGCGCTGTAAAACGGTGGTATCAGTGTTCAAATTAGACGTAAAATAATTAAAATATTTTATTTAATACAATTAAACTAGGTAAGTACATATTAGGTACTCCTTATAGTTGTGAAGCATTCATTCTAACAAAAAGAGTATTGATGTCTTTTTATGGTGTAACTTTTTTATTATTTAAAAATTGACACATTGACATTACGTTATTTACGGTGAAAGCTCCAATGAAGCCCGCTAAGTCCAAAATTTCTTCCGTTTTTTTTGCAATTTGCACATCAATGGTTCTCAGAGGTTTGAAAGAAAAAAAATAGAAAGTTGCGCGTAACATTAGAAAATTTAAGAAAACTTAAAGAGGAATGCGAATTCAATATTGCCGATCCCCACCGTGGGACCTCGAGGCGAAGGTACTCGCGTCGCTGCATCGGTGGCGCGAGGACTCGAGGGCGCGGGGCGAGTGGCTGACGCCGCGACATTTGGAGTTGCGTCGGTCACAGCTTCGCGCAGCCCTGGTGGTGGAATGGCGGGACAGGCTTTCACGCCCTACCGCCGGCTCCGCCACCATCGGGGCGATCCGGCCAGTACTCGAGCGCTGGCTCGGGAGGAGGCACGGCTCCCTGTCGTTTCGGGTGACACAGGTGCTCTCGGGGCATGGTTGCTTCGGGAAGTACCTGTGTCGCATAAACAGGGAGCCGGACGCTCGGTGTCACCACTGCGTCGACTGTCGGGAGGACACGGCGTGGCACACGCTGGCAGAGTGTGCCGCTTGGACGGAGCCACGCCGTGCCCTCATCTCAGGAGTATAGGCAGTGACCTGTCGCTGCCGGCCGTTGTCGACTGAATGGTCGACAGCGAGGAGTCCTGGGACGCGGTGGTGTCCTTCTGCGAAACAGTCATCTCGCAGAAGGAGGCTGCGGAGAGGGAGCGGGAGATTGCTTCCGCTAACCCGATCCGCAGCAGACGCACCGGGCGTCGGCGGAGGGCGGACAACGCCCTCTTCCAGCCCCCCTAAATGGGTCCAGGGGCGACGGACTGGGGAATCCGTCGCCCCCTTCTTCTTAGGACCCGAGATGGCGGCGCGTAGTGTTCCACGCGCGCCTCTCTTTGATGTGGGGGGGAGTTTAACACCTCACTCCCCCCCTATCGCGAGGTGGCCCGCATAGGCGGGCCGGCACTAGCCGGGGATCGCGGAAGACTTACTAGTTCCCGTGATCCCTGGCGTAAGTGAGAGACGGAACACCGGGGTGGTTTTAGTCAGTAAGAGTCTGACAGACCCCTCCGCCCTCCCCGGGGCGGAGGACATCCATGAGGATTTCCCCCCGTCATCAAAAAAAAAAAAAAAGGAAACGTCTGTCGGGTCAGCTAGTTACAACATAAAAGGGTTAACATATTATTAATCCAAGATGATGGCTTGAATATTATCTAATGGTATATCAAATATATATATTCTAAATCACGGTTCACCATGAGATTTTGGATTCGGCGTCAAGGCGAAGAAGGGCAAATAAACACGGACATGACATGCAAAGGATTTTTTTTTAAATGAGAACAGTCAAAGGAAGACGGATCAACGTTGACATTTCCTTGATTCCCACGAAGTCACATTTCCTTCGTGTCTCTTCCATATCTTTGGATTTCCGGATATTAAATCGTTTTATAATTGTTTTTTTCTCATACTTCTAAATCGCTTAACATGATAGAATTAATGTGAAATGTAGGTCATTTATGGGCTCTATGCCCTTGTTTTACGGAGTCGAATAAATTAATAAAGTATTTGTGTTAATAGATACCTACATTAATCACTAGTTTTTGACAGCATTTTCGCCCGCGTGGAGGTCGAAAATTAATATCCCACGGGAACGTACTATCGGTATAAAAGCCCTATGTGTTAATCTAGGTTATAATCTATCTCTGTGCCAAATTTCATCCAAATCCGTTCGGCCGTGATTAAAATAAATAATCATTTATTTCAGGAAATTATTTCCATATTAAGCGGTATAAATTACACGGAAATATAAATAAAAATTACATTCTAAGTACATAATAATAATATTACACATAAAAACATTGCATTACAAATAAATTAAAGTTAATAAAAAATAATAAATTAAAGTAACAGCACATTCACAATTCATTACGTTAAAATTCATTCGATTCAATATAATAGTAAAAAATTAAAAAATAAAAACAATACGTAATCATTTAATAAATGGTGACGAACTGGCATGCAGGTGCATCCACCTCTCCAACAACACCGAGTCCCATCGCTCGGACAATTAAGTAACAAACATCCAAATATTCACTAATATATTATATTATATTGTTAATAAATAATATATTTACAACATTAGTTTTTGTTTACCCTAAACCCGAAAAGGGGTCATTGTACTCATCATTTTGAACAACTTGTTCTCTATGGTTGTATGGAACAGCTGTTTTTTTTTCGCGATTTGAAGGTTGGTCCCATAGAAAAAGTTGTTTTTTTTTCAGGTTTAGGGTAAACAAAAACGAATGTTGTATGTATAGTACATAGTAGTAATAGTAGCAAAGTAGGATTTACGTTGTTGAGCAGACAAACTTTTCGAACAAATAAAGCAATAGATTGCCAATACCCTTGTGTTAGGTGTTCCTTATTGTATTTAGTGGCTGTAATCTATGTATATTTTATTTCATGTTCTTATCTATTCTACCCGACTTTTACTTTGTCAACATTGTCTTTGTATTATTGTGTATCTGCTGTGGAGTACGTTGTTGGTTGCACATTTATATAACTCCATATGTGTACTATTTATTTGTAAAATAAAATGTGTAATTATTTGTTCTTCCAAATAAATAAAATAAATCCTTCAAAATAAGATTCAGATTCTGATTTGACCCTTATTCATAAAAGTTATCGAACATCTAAACAATTGTTTAGTCTGTTTTTCAATACGAAACCAGACTTAACAACTGTTTAGATGTTTGAAAACTTTTTATGAACAAGGGCCTAAGAGTGCAGTACCGACTTATTATAACTGTAGTTATTCATTGTTACATCCTTCAAAAAATTAAGTTATTTTTAGTCACTAAATGAAACGCCAACAAATCACCAAAACTCTGCATCGCTTCTCTATGATACGTATGAAACTCTATGAAAATATCAAATTATGTCCGTGTATGCTACACTATGCTATAGGTAAATTGCAGTGCAGTCCTGTGGTTTAATTTCATGTGTGCCGGGGGCTATGGACGGCAGACACATACGCATATTTGTTCGCGATGTTGGAATTATAACAGGAACTAGCTTTTGCCAGCGGCTTTTCCCGCTGTGTGTCGAAAATTATCCCACGAAAACGTACTACCGGAATAAAACGTATCTATTTGTTATTCTGTGTGCCATCCAAATCCGTTCAGTTCATTGTTACGTGATTAAGTAACAAACATCTAAACATACATACTTTCACATTTATAATATTAGGATGGCACTCATACCTTAAGGTGAAACAAGTCCACATTTTTTCCATACAAACTTCGAGAGGGTTTAACTCCACTGTTTGACAATGTACATCAAAACTTCAACATGGTGTGGTTTTGTCTCATTATTAATATTGTTGGTACGGAAACAGAATACTAAAATAAAAAGCCATTAAAAGTTATGAGCCAACAAAGATTCGTTTTTCTTGATAATTTAACGTAACTTTGGGCATGTTTAAGTAATAAAAGACGTAAAATCTCCAAAACTAAGTCGGTACCGACAAAGCTCATTTATCGAAAAGTTCAATAAACTTAACTGGTCATTGATTTATGTAGTGTTCTGTGTCTGAAAACCCGATCTTCCGAAGGACTTTTCTTAATTTTTTACGCGCCTGTTTTACTATAAACTATAACTGATCCTGCAGCTCACTCAATAATGTTGTGCGTGTAGACTATCGTCTAACTGCTCATCACTGATACTACCTCTGTCAGTCTCGAAGCCTGGTGAGACAGCGTGCTTTTTACCCAGGCCCACCAGGTCGTTCGAGCCCGCGACTAGTGTACCCTTAACTATTTAGATTGGTAACGACTGGAATTTGCACAGGAAATGTAGTTTGAGCTTTATTACGTTGAAGCACATAATGATGCGGCAAGTAGGTGCCTAGGTAGGTCTGTACAAGATTTTCGCGTAACAAGCACTTTATTGTAGAACACTGAAGATGATTCATAGTTATAGTTAGGTGAGAGTTTTCAGGATGATAATAGGTCTTTACCTATGAAATTGCCGTTTTGTATGAAAAAATTTAAACGATTTTTTTTCATGAATTTTTTATTTGTATTAATCGAAGTAATCACCCATGCAATCAATGCATCTTTACCATCGCAGTGGCAGTTTATTGATGCCCTTCTTAAAGAAATCAGCTGGACGGGAGGCAACAAATTCTTCAAAGGCATTTTGTACTGCCTCTCGGGTATTAAATTTTTTTCCCGCCAAGAAGTTATCCAAATTCTGGAAAAAGTAGTAGTCTGTAGGCGCAAGATCTGGTGAGTAGGGCGGATGACGGAGAGCTTCCAACCCCAGTTCTTGCAACTTGGAGACCGTCTGCTGTGCAGTATGAGGTCGCGCGTTGTCGTGCAGGAGCAGCGGAGACGAGCGATTGACCAATGCTGGTTGGAGATGCGCCAGCTTCTCCATCATTGTGTTCAGTTCTTCACAGTACACATCTGCAGTAATGCTCACCCCGTTTGGTAAGAAGCTGTGATGAATCACACCGGCGCTAGACCACCAAACAGTGACCATCACTTTTCTAGGGGTAAGTTTTCGTTTAGGGCATTGTTTAGGTGCTGAACCAGGATCCAACCAACTTGCTGAGCGCTTACGGTTATCAAACAGAATCCATTTTTCATCGCAGGTAACAATGCGGTTCAAAATTCCTTCATTTGTGTGTCTGTTGAGCAGTGCAAGGCACGTCTCGACGCGTACTTCGCGCTGGCGATCATTGAGTTCGTGGGGCACCCATTTGTCAAGCTTTTTTACCTTGCCAATTTGACGCAAATGGACCAATATTGTTTTGACGCTAACGTCGAAAGCTGCTGCTAATTCAGCCGTAGATTGTGTATCATCAGCTTCCACAATCGCCTTTAATTCGTCATTGTCGACCAAAGTCTTCGGACGACCGCGAGGTTCATTTTTCAGGTCGAAATTTCCAGAACGGAAGCGAGCAAACCAATAACAGGTGGTGCGTTGGTTTGTAGTGTTAGCTCCGTAAACGTCGTTGATGTTGCGTGCCGCTTGTGCCGCGTTGCTGCCACGACGGTACTCATATTCCATAATTACTCGAATTTTTAACGTATCCATGATGACGAAAAAGATTGAAATGCGATGAAAATGTAACACTAATCAATAAAGAAATGACTACTTTTAGAAAAAAAAATCCATGTTTTTAAAATATAATTAATTTGAAATTAGAATTCTTAGCCAAACAAAAATTATTTTGATTTGAAATGGCCAGTACTGCAGAACGGCAATTTCATAGGTAAAGACCTAATATTAAGGTATAAAAGAGCTAGGTATAAAAAGCTTTTTCATTTAACATAAGTATTATTTCAAATCTTACTAAAGAATAAAATATAGAGAGGCTTGGGGCTAAGTAAGTCCAGCCGCACGGGTCAATCGATCCGGTTAAGCTACGTTTGCCGCGGTTGGTCTATGGATGGGTGACCATCTTAACATACCAAGACTTCTCCGTGCCTCGGAAAGCACGTTAAGAAGGCTGTCATTCGTGGATTTTTGACAGTCGTTACGTGTCGTCAGAAGCTCGAAAGTCTGACAATCAGTCTTACCAGAGGGTATCGTGTTACCCAGTTACTGGGTTATGGTGGTCAGATAGGCGGTCGCTCTACGTATAAAATATCTGCTAGTACCTGCTGCATCACGTTATAGACTGGAAGCCGACCCCAACATAGTTGGGATAAGGCTAGGGAGAAGATAACTGAAGATTGAAATATATACACAGTCGTCACTATCAATTTGATTTTTTTTTAAATGTGACTGTTATAATATTAATGTATCGAGTACATAATTACCCTATATAATGTTCCAACTGCTGGGACACATGTTCCTCTCAGTGCGAGGGAATGGGCCGGAATCGACCACACGGGCCCAGTGCGGGTTGGTAGTTCTCACATAACCTTCGAAATTTTGGTGCCAGTTCCTTCACAATGTTCTCCTTCACCATTTTGAGAGGAGCACCTGATCTCTCTCCGGTCGTGTCGGTAGCCGTACCATCGGACTGTGAGACTGAGCGAAGATCAAAATTCAAATTCACTTATTAAAATTAGGCTGAGAATAATTACTTTACGAACGTCAAAATTACATAAGAAAGTCCTCGGCACGCCCGTCCTTCACTAGTGCTTTAGCTAGGATGAAGAAGTGGCCCAATAAACTCCCTAGCAGCACAGCTATCTGTTACAATAGGTAGGTAGTATAGGTAGGCAAAATAATTAACATTCCGGGAACATTAAATTAAATGATGAAATAATTTTAATACTATAACTAAAGCGCCTGGTTTTGAACTTACGACTCGTAAGTCGCGGCCATTACCACTTAGCCCACCACTGTTCTCCAACTCTCCAAGTATTGCGTAACCGTTTATACCGTTTATTTCTATATCTTTCGATGTTACCTATCTATTTTAAAAAGAGAACGAATTGTTGTTCGAAGTGACTTATAAATACGACGAAGTTGTCCATTCATTTCAAATAAAGAGCTTAACTAAAGAAAAAAATAATCTTTACAGGAAAACCAAAATATTGTGGACACTGAATAGATAAAAATAAGATAAGAATTACACGAAGCCGCCTAAACATAACTAGTACAACAAAGGAAATATTTTCTTTCTTTTCCTTGTTTTCCTGAAGAATGTTTCCTCACAATGGCGTGTGACAGGTGCCAGTCGAAACGCAACGATGAGACAACACGTTATCACGAATTCACGATACATACCTTTTTAATTTACTCGACAGCTTCCACGGTCTAGTGGTGGCAAGCACCACTGCTGAACATGAGTTCCTTGTATCGATTCCCAAGTCGGGAAAAGTGTTATTTGGCTTATCCAGGGTGTTTCTAGCTGGAATTTCTCAGTAGGAGTCCTGGGTCTGGATTTGTGTCTGGTTGATGGCAAAATACTCTAACCCTATTACATCAGGGTTGCGGGTTGTTCGAAAGAGATACCGCGGCCCCTGGCACACAGGCAATTGAGGGAACACGGGTGGGTTTTAGTCAGTAAAAGTCTGACACGCCCTCCTGCTCCACCCAAAGGAGAATCGGGCACGCCACGATTGCGGCGGTAAGTCCCCTTTTTGAGGAGTGGTTTGAGAGGCGGCATGGCGTCCTCACCTTCCGCCTGACACAGGTCCTCACCGGACACGGTTGTTTCGGGAGGTTCCTGTTTCGGATAGGGCGGGAGGAAACGCTCGGGTGTTTCCACTGCGAAGATCGCCCTGAGGACACGGTGGAGCACACGGTGGCGGTCTGCCCAGCTTGGGTGGAGCACCGCCGTGTCCTCGTGGAGGCGATCGGCGGCGGCGATCTCTCGCGTCCGGCCCTGGTCCAGGCCATGGTACGGAGCGAGAGGGCATGGGGAGCCGTCACCTCCTTCAGCGAAGCAGTGATGCTCGCGAAGAGGGAGGCGGCGCACGTGAGGGAGAGGCAGCATATGCACCCTCGCGACCCTAGCCGCCGCAGGATACTGAGACGCCCTGGGCGTCGGGAATCCCAGGCCGATTTCCGGCCACCGTAGGCATGGGCTTGCGGACGGCGAGTAATGGGTAGCTCGCTGTCTGGTAAGGACCAAGCCCAAGTCGACGGCGCGTTGTGTTCCACGCGTGCCTCAAAGAGATGTCAGCACAAAAATGACGGGGCCTGCAAGGGCCGATGCCTGTCAGGGGTGCGGGTTCGTTTGAAAGAGATACCACAGCCCCTGGCATACGGGCTAATGAAGGAACACGGGTGGGTTTTAGTCAGTAAAAGTCTGACACGCCCTCCTGCTCCACCCAGAGCGGGAGAAGTTATTTGATGATTTCCCACCCAAAAAAAACCCACAGGAGAATTATTTGATGTTTTCCCACCCTCAAAAAAAACCCTATTAGATGGGACTTACCAACATAAATTGCGAAATGTGGGTGTACTATAGTTACCGTGGAGCCCTCGAGTACCGGGATCGGTTAATGAAAAACTGGTATGCGTGTAATTATAAATTATCTCGTTCATTCCACGCTTATTTAATTACAGCTCCGCGCCTGTCAATGATCTGTTTTCTTCCGAAAACCTAAGCTAAAATATTCGAAGGATAGTTCTAGATTTCCTTGATCGTTCGAATGTGACTAAGCCCTTACATTGCCTGCTGTTACAACGATAAAGTTGATACAGTAAACAACCAACCTTTAGAGTACAACTCTGCACAAACCTGCGAGAAAAACAGGGCGTGCCGTTCTGTTAATTTGCTAGGAAAAGGTGTAAAGTTCGATGCGGCTCACAGCTGCGTTAATAAAGCCCACTTCAGCAAAACTGTCAGACAACGAATGCCTAGCGCTGGATTTCAACTGGACCTGCCGCTGTATTCTGTAAAAATGTCACCGTTAAAACTGAGGTGAAATAACCTGTCAATCCATCTGCTGGTCTATTCTGCAAATATTAGGTCTTTACCTATGAAATTGCCGTTCTGCAGTACTGGCCATTTCAAATCAAAATAATTTTTGTTTGGCTAAGAATTCTAATTTCAAATTAATTATATTTTAAAAACATGGATTTTTTTTTCTAAAAGTAGTCATTTCTTTATTGATTAGTGTTACATTTTCATCGCATTTCAATCTTTTTCGTCATCATGGATACGTTAAAAATTCGAGTAATTATGGAATATGAGTACCGTCGTGGCAGCAACGCGGCACAAGCGGCACGCAACATCAACGACGTTTACGGAGCTAACACTACAAACCAACGCACCACCTGTTATTGGTTTGCTCGCTTCCGTTCTGGAAATTTCGACCTGAAAAATGAACCTCGCGGTCGTCCGAAGACTTTGGTCGACAATGACGAATTAAAGGCGATTGTGGAAGCTGATGATACACAATCTACGGCTGAATTAGCAGCAGCTTTCGACGTTAGCGTCAAAACAATATTGGTCCATTTGCGTCAAATTGGCAAGGTAAAAAAGCTTGACAAATGGGTGCCCCACGAACTCAATGATCGCCAGCGCGAAGTACGCGTCGAGACGTGCCTTGCACTGCTCAACAGACACACAAATGAAGGAATTTTGAACCGCATTGTTACCTGCGATGAAAAATGGATTCTGTTTGATAACCGTAAGCGCTCAGCAAGTTGGTTGGATCCTGGTTCAGCACCTAAACAATGCCCTAAACGAAAACTTACCCCTAGAAAAGTGATGGTCACTGTTTGGTGGTCTAGCGCCGGTGTGATTCATCACAGCTTCTTACCAAACGGGGTGAGCATTACTGCAGATGTGTACTGTGAAGAACTGAACACAATGATGGAGAAGCTGGCGCATCTCCAACCAGCATTGGTCAATCGCTCGTCTCCGCTGCTCCTGCACGACAACGCGCGACCTCATACTGCACAGCAGACGGTCTCCAAGTTGCAAGAACTGGGGTTGGAAGCTCTCCGTCATCCGCCCTACTCACCAGACCTTGCGCCTACAGACTACTACTTTTTCCAGAATTTGGATAACTTCTTGGCGGGAAAAAAATTTAATACCCGAGAGGCAGTACAAAATGCCTTTGAAGAATTTGTTGCCTCCCGTCCAGCTGATTTCTTTAAGAAGGGCATCAATAAACTGCCACTGCGATGGCAAAGATGCATTGATTGCATGGGTGATTACTTCGATTAATACAAATAAAAAATTCATGAAAAAAATTCGTTTAAATTTTTTCATACAAAACGGCAATTTCATAGGTAAAGACCTATTATATGTATAATTGGCGAATACCTGAGATAGCTGATTTTATACACCAGCTAATGATACTATAGAAGTATGTATGATACTATAGTATCAATAGCCAATATGTATGATACTATAGTATCTATAGCCAATATGTATGATACTATAGTATCTATAGCCAGTATGTATGATACTATAGTATCATAAGCTTAGGCTACTTTCAGTCCCGGTAGTACGTTCCCGCGGAATAATTTCCGACATCCAATCCACGCGGACGAAGCCGAGGGCACAGCTAGTTTAAAAATAAAACGAGATGAAATTGCTACGTAAAACTAAAATTCCACAAGATCTCAGCGCTTTCAATCTTATAAAAAGCTTTAAGATGGTGACGGGATGATGGCGCAAGAAATCTTGTTTAAATCACGACTACGTATTAAGTAGACAAGCCAGCCTTAAAAAAGATCTATACTCGAACTAATATTAATTTTATGAATTTATTTTTACAATAGGGTATTTTCCAATTTGATAAAAACTATTTTAATTTGAAGATTGGGACGTTATATTTAACATAAAAATTAAAATTAATAAATTTATATCCATTTTCTCCATTAAAAAGTATTAAAATCAAATTTCTTTTTCGCTGTTTTGAATTTCCCGCAGCACGCTCCTTACGATGACTTTTTATCACGTGACATCGTGACGTCAGCTTTGTGTAAACAGCACCAGTACAAATACTTAGTTTGGCGCAGTTTTAGAAGTATTTGTGCACAGAGGCACCGCACACCACTGCCACCACCGCACATTCACTTTCTATCCATAAAAAATCTTGTTGATTATAAACATGACACTCACTTGTTTACTTATTAACTACTTTAGGTTACAGAAAGTTGAAGTCACGTGATAAAAAGTCATCGTAAGGAGCTTTTTGGCGGTAAATTCAAAAAAACTAAAAATAAATTTGGTTTAAATCGTTTTTAATTGAGAAAATGGACATAGATCAGTTTAATTTTATTTTTCTGTTACATATTTCGTCCCAATCTCCAAATTAGAATAGTTTTTAATAAATAAAAAAATACCCTATTGAGTACAGAATGTATCACACTATGTTTATCTCACGTTGTGACGCCCGTTTTACTTGTAGTAACCAAGTATACAAAGCTGCTGTGAATGTGTGCGTGAAGACTAGTAACGTCACACATAACACACACACGCACTTATTTCCGAGTTCCCCGTTGTCTCTGACGATATGGAAAGTATGCACCCATGCTTACACGCACATTCACACAGTGTTTGTACACTTGGTAACCACAAGTAAAGCTCGCGTCGCTTCGTAAGATAAAAATAAAATTCATATTTGTTTAGTAAACACACAATGATACGATATTTTTTGTCCGTGTAAATATATTTTTGACGCAGAGTAAACACCGATGTTCAAATTCTACTAGTCTACTCTACACTTATTTATATTGATATTTTAAATTAAGTGTGAACCAATTCTATTTCGATACTTTTAATAGGTTGGAACACGACGACGATTCAAACAAAATGGCCGTCCTGTTTTATTCATAAAGCTTTTAACCGAATGCGTATTAAACGTTTTAATATTCACAACTAAACGTTTGAACTTTATCAAAGAAAAACTAGTTGGAAATACATGTCGCCTTAAAGGTTACAAAATCCAAAGAGACGTTGCAGAATTACCCGTTTGACTTCGACTTCGTTAAAGCATTCTCATTATTCATTTAATTCCGCCCTTTAAAATCATTCGAGCGGCGCTTATTCAAGTTGTACAAGCGAATAAAATAACACCTCTACATTTTAAACCGTTGTGAAGTCCGTTTGAGTTAAATGCTAAGCTAAAATACGAACTGCATTCCTGAAATAAAGGCTCGATGGGCTAGTGGCTAGGTTATAACAGCTACACGGTTCGATCGATAACGTTAAGCTACACTTGTTGCGGTTGGTCCTTGGATACCCATCGGAGGGGTCTTGGTATGTAAAGATGGTTGGGTGACCATCTTTACCTCGGAAAGCACGTTTAGCCGTTGGCTGTCATTCGTGAATCGTTGACAGTCGTTACGGGTCGTCAGAGGTCCGAAAGTCTGTCAACCACTTTTTTAACAACCACAACAATACAACCACCGGTTATCATATTACCTAGTAACTCGGTTGTGGAGGACAGATAAGTAGTCGGTCATTGTATTATACTGGAATTCAACTGCATCCCGCTAGACTGGAAAACAACCCCAATATAGTTCCGAGGCTATTTCCGGCCACCGCAGGCGTGGGCTTGCGGACGGCGAGTAATGGGTAGCTCGCTGTCCGGTAAGGACCAAGCCCAGGTCAACGGCGCGTTGTGTTCCACGCGCGCCTCAACGAGATGTCAGCACAAACCGATGGGGCCCGCAAAGGCCGATGCCTGCCAAAGGTGCGGGCCGTTCGAAAGAGATACCGCCGCTCCTGGCACACAGGCTACTGAGGAAACACGGGTGGGTTTTAGTCAGTAACAGTCTGACACACCCTCCTGCTCCACCCTGAGCGGGAGAAGTTATTTGATGATTTCCCATCCAAAAAAAAAAACCACACATAGTTGGGAAACGGCTAGGCAGATCTTGAATCAACCTGAAATAAGACGCCAGACGTGATCAAAGTTCAATCAAATTGTGTCTGTACATTTATTAGGAACCAACGATAATAATTCTGAGTTGAAAAACATCGAGTTTGTTGTTGTAGTGGTTGTTGTCGAGTTGTTTATCGAAGTTTCTTTATTATAATGTAAGTTTGATATACTAAATGCAATAGAGGTACATACATAATATAAACCTTATTTTGAAAGGTTTATATGTACCTATAATGTGTTTCGTTATATTACGAATATATTGGTGTTACATAAAAATCCGTTGCGTAGTTAAGAAGATCAACGCGATCACACAGACAAACACGAAAAGCGACTTGAAGTTATAAAAGTGTATGTATTAAATTAAAGGTAACCTTTTTGGCCTCACACAGGCTTTTTCTGATATTTGTTTGGTTGTTTTTAATTTTGTTCAATTTTAAATGCATTTTCTTTTTTACCCTTTGTACCTATTTTGAGTGCCAAATAAAATATTTTCTTTCTTAAGACATTGGATACAAATTGCCATCCGACACTTCCAAAATTATAATAATTGGCTTTGAAGTCTTTTTCCGAAAGTAACATGATCGTAATTGGTTTTATTTCTGTAATTCAAAACCGGCATTCGTTTGGATTCCATGGTACAGAAACTAGGGACCAATGATTGCATCGATTTGGTTAGCCGTCCCGCGCTGGAAGATTAGGTAATACTGATAACTAAGGTCGAATTTCCGTGTGATGCCGGACGTAAAGAATAACACCATCCCATCATTACTTCCCGTGGGTGTCGTAGAAGGCGACTAAGGGACATACTAGAGAATGGGCAGCAGTGTTCTCTATGCATTGTATCACCACACTGCGATCGCCAATCCATCTGTCAGATGTGGCGATTATGGCAAACCCCCCCACCCCAACGGATTCCTGCGGCCTTCACCAGGCCATCGTTCCATCCTGTTGGAGGCCTTCCGACGCTACGTCTTCTAGTACGCGGTCGTCACTACAGATCTTTCCGGCCACATCGGCAATCTATTCTGCGAGCAATGTGCCTTTCCACTGCCACCTAGGTTTGGAAATTCTTCGGGCTAGGTCGGTTACCTTGTTTCTCCTACAAATCTCTTCATTCCTGATTCGATCACGTAGCAAAACTCCATGCATAGCCCTTTCCATTGCTGTTTGGATGACTTTCAGCCTTCTTATGAGACCCATTGTGAGCGACCACGTTTAATGCCATCACTGGTAACACGCACAGGTCAAAAACTTTCGTCTTGAGACACATATGTGGGGCAAGAAGATATTGCGTAGCTTCCCGAACGCTGCCCAGCCGAGTCGATTTTTACAATTGACCGCTTTCTCGAAGTTAGACCTACCTAACTGGACAGTTCGTCCTTGGTAAATATAATCTTCCACTACTTTCGAGTGTACAGTCTCCGATCTTCATAAATAGGGGTGTTACATGGGCATTTGACATGGCCTTCGTTTTGTCCATGTTCATTTTAAGATCCACTATTTCGGAAGCTCTACTGAGGTCATCAAGCATTGTACTGAGCTCTTCCATAAATATTACATAGCAAGATTTACAACCGGTATAATAATATTGCTTTTTCCATTAATATTACTGTGAAGCCAATTCCAGCCCACAACCGCGATCACATTATTATCCAATCCATTTTACGCTTTGCTCTCAATTCAACGCGGATTAAATTGATAATTACAACCCTGTTACAAAATTAAATACATTTTGTTCATTTTTCGCCGTGAAATACGGCGCAAACCCATTATGGTATTCATAAATGATCCAATTTATATCGGCCTTAATGGTTTTGCGCTTCAATACCCATTAAACTGATTGAAAATAAATACCCCCGATGTGAGGGAGATGTGAAAAAATTACGAAACGTAAGTAACGTAATTATTGACATTTCCTTCCTTAAATATTTTTGAGGTTGGTGTATTCGTTAAGACCAATTCTGGGCCTGGAGACAAAACACATTTCTGTTAGCGTTCACGCCAAATGCTACAACAAAATGTATGGGAATGACTTGTTTACTAGGATATCATTTTATCACAAACGAACTCGACCACAGAACAATAACTTGTGCGTAAAAAGATTCCATACAGCATTGATGCAAAAAAGTGTTTTTTTTTTATTGCACCAATCATATTCAACCACATACCATACCAAGTTCAATTAAAGAATTGAACATAAACTTATTTAAGAAAAGGCTTAAGTTTTTACTGTTGCATAAAGCATATTACAGCATTTCGGAATGTAATGCCTGTTTTTGATTAGTTTTAATTCAAGTCCCTTTAATATTGCTTGTGACATTTTTGTATTATTTTTCGTTTATTTTCTTTAATACATATTCAGTATAATTTTAAATATTTTTACAAAAATGATTAAAAAAAAAGCATTTAAAAATATAAAAAATAGTAGCCCACCGGTATCGGGAACAGGGTCCAAGCTACCGGTGGTCAGGGCTGCTGAGAGAGGAACCTCCTCACTATACGCGCCGTGTCCAGTATAACTGCTTTCTGGATCAAGCCCTTGATCCAGCTGCCTAACGAGAACCTCCTGAGGTGTTGGTCGAGGCTATTGGTCTTAAACATTAGTTGAAAATTGACATTATTTATGACATTAATATTTTTCCTATTATTTAAAATTATTTGCGTTTGATTAATGTAATTATGTCATAAACTTTAGTACTTACCAATGAAATCCATGAATATTTGTACGGCCTCTGGTATAACATAGCGCGCCTGTAATTTCTTATAACAACTATTTATTGTACCTATGTTAACAAGCGATTAAATGAATTATAAGTGAGTAATATTGGAGCCTAGCCGTGCCCAAGCTCCCTGTACCAGGATTTAATAATAAAACACTTTTGTCGTGTGTTTCGTTAGTATTCCTAGAGCATTCTACAAATCGTACTCTTATTTTTTACCGACTTCAAAAAGAAGGATATTCATTCTTCATCATCATTTCAGCCGAAAGACGTCCACTGCTGGACATAAGCCTCCCCGAAAAGGGGTCTTCATAACTCCGTCATATATAGACGTATTTACAAAATTCTTTTTTTTCGAAAGAGGGTTATTCCGAAATGGTCCGATTTCAATTTCATATAGATCTGATGATGCGTTTCGGAGACAGACAACGGAACTCTTAAAAAAATTACAGCAAATCAACCGCGATTGCTGCTATCGCATAAATATGCATTGTTTATTTTATTGCCTACCTGTACAACTTATGAAGGCCAATTATCGTAATTAAAAACGTTGAAAACCTAGTCGCAGTCTCATCTCGGCGACAATCGAATGTCAAAAACTTGTCAAAAATGTATTTAAACTTGAGGTATTTTTAACAGATTGAGACTGTGAACGTTCTTAAAATTACGAGACTTGGCCCTAAGATCGCCTTTGGTTAAACCACATTTACAGTAGATACCTACTTACAACGTGTTATGAACGCGGTAAAGATATGTATTAAAGTTACATCAGATCAAGTCAGATGTAAAGATTCATACATCACGGCAGCTTAAAGTACCAAGACTAGTTCAAGTAAACCAAAGAAATAATTTTTGTTTTAAAAATGTCAGAGTCGCATGATAAATTTGTTATAGATTCAAGTCCTTAGTTCTATCTATGCATACTAATAATCGCCCAGGAGCAGTCGAAATACAACGATGTTTTTTTATTAATGTAATGTATTTCTAATAAAAATATTAACTTTCCTGATGCATTATTGTATAAAAATATTAGCTTTCCGGACTCCTATTCCAGATAAACTTAAACTGTGCCATTTCATACTCCTCCGTGTGCATAATTTTCGCAAAAACGGGTACAAATTTTTGGAGGAGCATGTAATTTGGCACTGTTAAACTTTAAATGGAGAAAGAGTACAGAAAGCTAATATTTTAATGAATGATGGTCGAATTTCAACCATTGGTCGAACACATTTTTTTACGGATACAGACTAAGAACTGTTCAGCCAACATTAGTTGGCAGATCATGGGAACATCAACATTACATCGCGTCTTGTTTATTTGTCTCGCCTATTACAAGCAACCGAAATAAGTAGGCATATTAGTACCACTTGGGTTGTCCTTAAAAGACATTCACATTCAAAATTCAAATAGAATTCCATGCATATTAAAGTTCCAATGTGCCTCCTTACCTAACACTCCATGCATCCTCTGATTGTGTGCCGTGCCCGCTCCAAGGTCGCGCGCACGGGACGGGCGCCGGCTGCCGGCTGCACGCGTCCTGCACTTACGGCTTCCGAGCCGGATGTCTCTCCTTTGTCACGTCAAGCCGGCAGCCGTACTGCACTTGTTTACCGTCTGCATTGGCTATGCCTGAGGGGTAAGGAACTGCTCGTGTCTTGTTTGATTTCGCGATTAGTAATTAATTTTTTATGGCATTGATGACACTTTGTAGTGCAGTTGTGGCACAAAAGTCTGGCAGCAATCAGATGATCTTCTTGAACCGTTATACACACGTGATTAAGTAGACTTAGATAGTTTGATCATGTGTTTTTTTTTTGTTGGAAATCATCAAATAACTTCTCCCGTTCTGGGTGGAGCGGGAGGGCGTGTCAGACTTTTACCTCTACTTTATCTGACTACAACCCACCCGTGTTCCCTCAGTAGCCTATGTGCCAGGGGCCACGGTATCTCTGTCGAACAACCCGCACCCCTGGCAAGCATCAGCCCTTGCGGACCCCACCAGTTGGTGCTGACATCTCTTCGAGGCGCGCGTAGAACATAACGCGCCGTCGACCTGGGCTTGGTCCTTACCGAACAGCGAGCTACCCATTACTCGCCATCCGCAAGCCCGCGCCTACGGTGGCCGGGAATCAGCCTGGAATTCCCGACGCACAGGGCGTCTCCTGCGGCGACTAGGGTCGTGAGGGCGCATATACTGCCTCTCCCTCACGTGTGCCACCTGGGATCTTCCCGAACATTACTGCTTCGGCGAAGGAGGTGACGGCTACCCGTGCACTCTCGCTCCGTACTATGGCCTGGACCAGGGCTTGACGCGAGAGATCGCCGACGCCAATCGCCCCTACAAGGACATGGCGCCCCGGTGCGCCGCACAAGCAGTGGAAATACTCGGGCGTTTCCTCCCGCCTTATCCGAAACTACCGTGTCCAGTGAGGACGCCGTGGCGCCTCTCAATCCACTCTTCAAAGAGGGGGGACCTACCGCCGCAATCGTGGCGGGCCCGACGCAAGTAGGGTACAGATGGATCAACGTAAACGAAGCAAAAGAATTTACCAAGTATGTAAGAATCGTAGCATGTGTTTTTTTTTTGTAGCTTCTGCCTACCCCTATGATGGGAAGAAGGCGTGATTTAATGTTTGTACGATGTGGCGAAGTACAAAAACATTCAAGTATGTAGGATACTAATCTGAAAGTAGCCAAAAGGAATCAAACAGACATTACTGATCCAGTCACGGTAGGTATCTCTACCGAAAAAGCAAAAACGAAATATATCATTCTAGTTTTTTTTATAGACGAAGTACAAAAACATAATATCGTTTTTTATAAATCCAGGTAGGTAGACAAGATCTTTTTTTCAGTAAATCTCTGTCATCTTCTAAAGAACACGTACTTAATCTTTTGGAGATTAAGCACTTTCTATTTGAAGCCTCCCATCCCGCCTCAAAAGACAAGGTAAATATTTAACGTGATAAATCAAAACCATTTTTTAATTCGATAATTTTTTTTACGGTGCTGTTTTGATACATTTTATAGGTACCTATTTTACAAACACACATAAACACACGCCTTCTTTTCATGGGGGTAGGCAGTAACTATACAGAATACCACGTGCTACGATCTTTACATTTTTTTTTTTGATGGTGGGAAATCATCAAATAACTTCTCCCGCTCTGGGTGGAGCGGAAGGGCGTGTCAGACTTTTACTGACTAAAACCCACCCGTGTGCCTTCAGTTGCCTGTGACAGGGCGACGCTATTTCTTTTGAACATTTATATATTTATTTATTTTGCCATCGGCCCTTGCAGACCCATCAGTTGATGCTGATATCTCTTTGAGGCACGCGTGGAACACAACGCGCCGTCGACCCGGGCTTTGTCCTTACCGGACGGCGAGCTACCTATTACTCGCCATCCGCAAGCCCGCGCCTGCGGTGGCCGGGATCCTTACATATTCCTTTGCTTCGTTTATACACGATTCCCAGTACTACGCACCTGACCGTCCTGAAGACACCTGAAGAACATCACCAATGAGGTCAATATATTAGAGGTGAGGCATAAATATTGGATTAGGTATGTTGATTAGGTATTTTTCGATACTAGTCCGTACCTAATCCAAAGCGTCGAGGATTAGGTATGGCACAAAATATTCGTACACAGTCTACACAGAAGATATTCCGTACCTTAAAATGTGGGGGTTAAGTTTCAAGTTTAATTAGCACTGCCGCCAGCGTCATGTTGTTCTGCATATTAGTTCTGCTGTAGTTCTGCATGTAGCTCTGCATAAAAAACGAATTATGTATAATCCACCGTTCCACAATAAATCACAAACGGAACGTCCATACTCCATGCCGAATATTTCTTACCCAATCCACATACGATACATAATATCGGTAACAGGCCAGTGGCTTTATCGAATGAATTTTCGGATTAGGTAAATGGATTAGGTATTTTTAAATACTAGGATTAGGTGGATTAGGTATCATTTTTAACTAACCCAACTCATGTCTACAATATATGTCCCTTCTAGAGCGTCCCCTCAGTCCGCGTCACCACTCACATCTGCCTTATTAGGAACTTTCGTTAGGTAATCGCCTTTCACTCGTTCTCTCAACAAGACTTGACCAAACCATCGAAGCATCAGCCAGGGGTGCGGGTTGTTCGAAAGATATACCGTGGCCCCTGGCACACTAGCAATTGAGGGAACACGGGTGGGTTTTAGTCAGTAAAAGTCTGACACGCCCTCCTGCTCCACCCAGAGCGGGAGAAGTTATTTGATGATTACCCACCCTGAAAAAAAAAACATCGAAGCATACTCTTTTCAATTTTTATCACTACATCTTCTTTTAAACCATACCGTTACACATCATTCACGTAACATATTATCACGCCTTGTTTCCCCGACGTTTTGGCAGAGGTATACTACGCCCACATTTCGCCAGTTATATTTAAGTTCCGTGTAATAGGGGGCGAGCCTATTGCCATCAACCGGGCACAATTCCAGACTCCAGGCTGCTACTGAAAAATTCTTGATAGTAAAACCCAAAAACACTTTGCCCGACCTGGGATGCGAACCCAAGACCTTATGGTCAGCAGTAGCGCTTGCGACCACTAGACCAACGAGGCAGTCCGGTCAGATCTCTTCTTATTATTATCTACAAAGTTTTTCTAGCAACTTCGCCCGCGTGGAGGTCAATAATTATCCCACGGGAACGTACTACCGGGATAAAAAGTATTCCATGTGTTAATCCAGGTTATAAAGTATCTGTGTGCCAAATTTCATTCAAATCTGCTCAGCCGTTTTAGCGTGATTGAGTAACAAACATCCAAACAAACTTTCACATTTATAATATTATATAAAGTAGGATGGGATTATTCCTCCCCACACGACATTCCATCCTTCTAATATGCAGTATCCCGGTGACAGCACAACATGTGTGATTTATTCACCCATGGGCACTCGAAAAAAACGCCACAATACACAAATCAGGGCGACATTCAAGTGGTCACCACATATTGCGGTGACACAGGACGGATATGGGCCGTTTTTATCCGCAAAATGTTCGGATATGATTGGACATCCTATACTACCCTTTAGGTACTTTCCCAGAAGGGTACAAGCCAGTACATTATTCACTGCTCCCGGCAGCTGTCTCTAATTTGGTTTCCTTAGCTTCAAATGGCTTCGCTGATAATAAATGCCGAGACTTTGCAAATAACACGGGTACTATTCCGGTATTAACAGTTCTTTTAGCTTTTAGTCGAGAATAACGTTTCTTTTTTAATACACACTGGAGTCGGCGGTAGTTTTAAACTACGTTTACAAAAGTTGCAAAAGCATGGAGGTTCTTCAGTTGAACTGAACTTTTGTATGCCACAAAGGTGTCGTAGAACTTTCAGAAGAAGATGACAAAATAAATTGGATTTGGCATTTCCCAACTCTTGGAAGTCAACTGAAAAATTGTAGAAAACTGAATAAGAGATGACTTGGTAAGTACATATGTAGCTAGGTGGTTCGAAATATCCTCTTCAGCACAAAAATCAGTAGGTATCCAAAAACGATTCTCTTAAACGGGTTTAAGTTTCAATGGAGAGTTATGATTGCAAATAATTCCGCCTACATTAGATTACATTTAAACTATTATAAACGGATTAAAAAGTCTGAATCCCCGATACCTGGCGAGCAGTGGTGGCCCAGTGGTAACAGCCGCAACTTACGAGTTGTAAATTGTAGGTTCGAACCCGGCGGCGCTTTTCTTGGTGCAAATTATTTCATCACCATAGCTCTCAAAACGGTGAAAGGAAAACATCGCAAGGAAACCAAGAACGAAAAAGTCGAACATAAGCGACATCTCATATTATAACATGCACTGGGCCCGCGTGGTGGATTATGGCCCACTCCCTCTAACCGGGAGGCGACCTGTGTCCCAGCAATGGGAACATACATCATACCAGCCAAAAGACGTCCACTGCTGGACATAGACCACCCGAAAGCTCCGCCACTTCGACCGGTTTTTTGCTACCCGCATCCAGCGGATTCCTGGGGCCTTTACAAGGTCATCGGTTCATCTTATGGGAGGCCTTCTTACTCTACGCCTTGGGCTGTTTTTGCCCCAATAGGTATCTTAGTTTAAAAAAACAAATGTTAATGGCTAGCTCTCCACCGTCAGACGGGGTACAAATGGAGCGGAATGCATTACGGATGCATTCATGCAAATTCCAATTAGTTCTTGTTCATTTCATTTCGACGGCGAATTGCACTGACATGAAAATAATATATTTTCACGTCTCACAAAGGAATGCCAGTGCATGGATCTAGTAATGTGCGTTCCGTGCCAAATTCAATGGCGTTTGTTGTAGGTAATTAATATGTTGTTTGTAGGCTTTATGCGAGCTCAATTTATGTTATGTGCGAACAAATCATTATTTTATTATGCGTTTCCTAGTCATGATTAAATTGCGTATACATTATTGGTATCGGTCTGTGTTTTTAGATTTTACATTCACCATTACATTTCACCATTCGTCATATGAGAAAACAAACAGTAAGTAGTATTAAAAATAAAAATTGAAATAACTTGACATTTTCCTTAAAAATATGCCACTGCATTTTATACAGAGTGTTACAGAAACCCTATTGCTATCCTTAAGTACTAAAGATAATAGCTGGTATAGAATCACAATACATAGTTTCAACTCAAAATAAAATACTCTAAGAATTGATACCAAATTTTCGGTTGTATATGTTTCTTCAATTTAAATCATAACAAACGTGTCACCGCACTTCGTAGGTCAATAACTTTCCATGTTACTTGCCAATATCAAGTGATGTGTTTATTTCAATTTGTAAAGTTCGGTTTCTGGTATCAATGTATTAAAAATTCTCATAGTTTCCAAAAATGCAGAGATAGGCTAAAAAGACCCTTCCAATAAATTTTGATGTCATCCAAAGAAGCCGTGCCCTTGGTATGTTTATACCCTTTCCGTTACACGT
Organism: Polymixis flavicincta; assembly: GCA_949987655.1. Taxonomy (NCBI): domain Eukaryota; kingdom Metazoa; phylum Arthropoda; class Insecta; order Lepidoptera; family Noctuidae; genus Polymixis; species Polymixis flavicincta. The sequence goes on along the minus strand of OX465193.1, from coordinate 15,319,940 downwards.
TGTATAGATTAGTATTAATAGAGCACATACTTCCACATTTCGCCAGTTATTTTAAGTCCCATGTAATAGGGGACAAGCCAATTGCCATCAATCGATATGTGACTGAGCTGAGAAATATGAAAAAACCCAATGACACTTTGGCCAACCCGAAAATCAAACCCAGAACCTTATGCTCGTTCACAATCAATAACTCAAAAACATAAATGTCTGTAAGATATCAATTACATATTTATACTCCACTGACAAAAAATGTATTACGTCCTGAGAAAATTACTACGCAAAACGCTACAAAGTTCGGGTTGACAAATTCCAATTTAATTTACAAGCAATGAACACATTGTCCTATTCTGTGTTTAGAACAATCTATTGAATTGTATACGAACGAAACAATTAATTTAAGCAACATGGCACGGCGTAATTCACTATATAAGCTTGTTATTAAATTGAGCATATCCTCATTATCCCTTGAGGTGCGACATTGTCTGTCAACAACACTTGTCCACCCACTACGTACTTGAGAATTAAGTTGTACAACCCGAGGTACATTCAGGGAGAGTTATTTGCAAAGCCAAAGGTTTAAGTGGGACTAGAGGTTCTATTGGACCCTTGTGCTATAATTCGTATGTGACGTCACGGGGATAAAGATACATAAAAAACGTACCTGTGTCAATTCCGTCCATGTTATGTATTTCTTTGTTTTTGTTTTGCACACTCACTTTATATATGGGTAACACAATTAAACTTTGTACACAGCTGAACGGATTTGGACGAAAGGCACACATATAGCTTAGGTATATCCTGGACTAGCTTCTGCCCGCAACTTCGTCTGCGTCAAATTTCTTGCTCCCCGACCCACCCCGTCGTCGCATCGAATCGCCTGGCCGTGCGAGTACTTCGTATTCGTGACTTTTAACACTGAAATAATTTTTCAAATCGGACCAGCAGTTCCTGAGATTAGCGCGTTCAAGCAAACAAACTCTTCAGCTTTAGTATATAATAAATTAGATTAAAACAAAGGGTAATATTAATCCCGGTAGTAAGTTCCCGTGGAATATTAACGACATCCACGCGGGGGAACCCGCGGGCAAAACCAAGTCACAAGAGCCTACGTACACAATTTCGCGAAATCTGTTATTTATATAGGATCTACATAATTATTATTCAACCAATAGTCAGAAAAACACTTAACGTTTTCTTTTTTTTTTTTTGGGTAGGAAATCATCGAATAACTTCTCCCGCTCTGGGCTCTTATCATAGTTCAAATGCCGTCATATAGACACTAAAACCAGTCTTGCCCATAAACTAAGATATTGTAACACGTAGGCTATTACGTAACACAGAATGGTCACATTAGATAGCCGAGGATCTGCCCTATCGTGCCATACAATTGATTTAATATGCACCCTTTGAAGCCAAGGGTCGGTCGGCAAGTTTCAAACAACTCTCGGTCTTAACACGACATTTGTCACTGTTACAGAGACCCTGCTAAGTGTGAGTGTACCTATCTATCCAAAGATTGTATATTTAGTATTTTTTGTAAATTTACAGGGGTCCCCACAACCCTAAACAAAAACTGTGTAGGGTCGGGGGGACCCCCGTCTGGTACAAAGTTTCTTGCGGTTTTTCTTCAACTCCGAATATTTTTGTTCTATCTTTAAAATACTCAAACTTTATTTTAACCTCGCTATCGGTTTCAACACCCTCGAAAACCTTTAAAACGACACTCATGACGAAAATTTAGAAAAATAGTTCAGCTGCCATCTTGGATTTTAATTTTACCCTCAATGTCGTCTTCAGCACCCTCAAAAACCATGAAAACGATCTCACTCTTTCTTTCTATTATGAAAAACAGCTTTTTCATAGAACGGTGCAATACCTACGCGGTCTATATGTATGGAACAGCAGATTTTTTTTTTATAACTAACGAAAAATTTCTGCGCTGGGTGTTCTAGAATTATATGCTGAATTCATGGTTACAGTTTGCGCACTGAATAAAAACTTATCTTATATAATAAAAAGTCGTGTGGTACCTACAGCTTTTTTGTTGCGTGATGCTTTTTTCCCTACGTAACGATTTCTACCATTTTACTCCTACCGCAAGCTGCGTTAAAGAACCTCGTTCCAATAATATCTTAAATTATGCTGTTGTATTACCATTCAAAAGCCATAAATTTTAAAGGCCACGTGTCTAAGCAGTTTTTGCGAATAAAAAACCGTGAAGAACGAAAGCACCTCGGTATGTAAATCAAGGCAGAGCGAGCAAGACATTCGCATGCAATTCACCATTTACATAGATAGGTACAATTATAACGATGTCGCGAGGGTCACTTATATTTACATCAGGTTGACAACAGGGTCAGAAGGGGACTAAGTGGGCCACTGCAGTTATGGGCCACGGCGACCGGCCGTAAGTTCATGGCCAGTATAATCTACGCCGTCTGCACGCGCTGGAGTGGCGTCGGGAACTCGGGGATCGGAATCTCGCCACACTTCGCTTGACACTCCACCGCTATAAAATTCACACCATTAACGACGGAAGGGGTCGCTAAGCCTCCCCTAAAAGGTATCGAGAGGTACCCTTCAAATTTTGATGAATGTTTCTGAAACATTTCGTTGGGGTTTACAAAAATATGATTTTCGTTCACTAAAATTATTTTATACTAAAGATTTTTTCACGAACTTGTACAAAAGCAAAAAACCTAGAGGCTCCAAAACAGACTAATAAAACACAAAAAATAGGTCAGACAGAATACAGGCAAACTAAAAATAATTAAATCCGAAAGTACCTACACACAAAAATTCCTCATAAAATTTTCTGTATAAAGTTCTGAGCTAAAATAACATGTAACGGGAACATTTTACAGAGTTTTCTCGTGAATTTTTTCAAACGAAATCCGTCTAGTGAAACTTTTACAGAAAGATTTATTTCAAGGGTCGCCAAGCGGTGTTCCATCTTCATTTGATGGCGGCGACGCGTCACCGGTGGGTGTCGGGTTACAGACGCGCGATAAATGACACTATTTGTACAGATTTGCGTCCACGCTTACATCTGACAAATAAGTTAAAATAAATTCGCGTCCATTTTAAAATAATTTACATAAGAACTATGTAGGTACAATAATTTGGTACAACTACGGAACGGAAAAGTGTAGCTCATGTATTGTAATGATGTTGCAAAGGAACACTTATTGCATACCTAAATTCGTTGCAGCTGAGAACAAAGTATACATATCCAGCAACATACACACAGCTCACATAATATTTTATCTACAACTAAACTAATATTATAAAGCCGAAGAGTTTGTTTGCATGAACGCGGTAATCTCTGGAACTACTGATCCGATTTTAAAAATTCTTTCAGTGTTAGATAGCCCATTTATCGAAGAAGGCTATAGGCTATAACATCACGCTAGGGCCCTAGCTATGTTATAGGAGTCGAGCAAAAAGAAAATGTCACGAATACGAAGTACTCGCACGGGCAGGCGATTCGATGCGACGGTGTAGGTTGGGGGAGCAATAAATTTGACGCGAACGAAGTCGCGAGCAGAAGCTAGTTCATCAATATTTAGAGAAGAGAATACACGAAGCGATGACTCTTGAATGCGAGCGGACCGAACGTGTCGTGGCTATAAAAAATTCAGCGGAATGTTCGTTATGACGAGCGGTGCCGTCGCATTGCAGGCTGCACTGATGACCTACATCCACACAAAGCCGGCCGAACCGCTCTTAAGATTAACTTACACAATACGTGAATGTTTAACACCCCCCGGCCGCAGGTAATGCATCGCTGCGCAGCTGATCCCACTTCGACGGATTACGTGTTGATTGTATAATGTGATACATACCTACTCGGTAGGATTATACTGTACTAGCTCTGGCTAACGGCTTTGCCCGCGTGCAGTTCGGAAATTAACCCACGGGAATTCACTTCCGGGACAAAACGTATCTTATGTGTTAATCCAGGTTAAGTATCTATGTCCCAAATTTCATCCGAATCCGTTTGGACGTTTTTGCGTGATTGAGTATCAAACATCCTCACAAACTTTCACATTTATAATACTAGCTTCCGCCTGCGGCTTCGCCCGCGTGAAAGTCAGCAATTATCCCGCGGGAACGTACTACCGGGATAAAAGTATTATCTATGTTAATCCAGGTTATAATCTATCTGTGTGCCAAATTTCATCCAAATCCGTTCAGCCGTTTTTGCGTGATTGGGAATTGAAAATGTATCCCACTTCCTATCTACTATCCTATTGTAGGCAGGAATTAGGATGAATTTTAATGTAGTTAGGTAGTTGTTAAATAAGCACCATGACAATGCACATGATGTGCCTAGTATTAAGAAAAACATAAATACAAATAAAGAAAAAGTCATACATAGTCATTATGATGATGATGAGGATGAGATATTAAACCACTCTTTTACTTTTTCTAAATTCAAGGTGTGTGGTGTGTCTAAAGTCTAGACACACCGTGAATTTCCAAACCGGTAGGTATATGAAAGATAGTAAAATGTTACTATAGTAAGGTGGATTTAAAAACCACTTTAAAAAATCCATCAATGCAGATTCTACATTTTAAGCTTTTATTTCAGTGTTCGGCGAACCGAGCGGAGAATCGCCTGTCTACATCGAAAGGTCTGAGAAACGGGTAGAGAGTAGTGACATCAGACAGGTAGACACTTTGACAGACAGTGACTTGATAAGCCCGTACGTTGCGCAGTCACATTTTTACTACGGGAAACTAAAAGGGCAGAAACACATCGTCAGTGTAAAAAAGCTTTCAATCCTCTATACACTGTTTGGAAAGACGTGTGTGCACCATAACACCATCAAAATGCGGCTGAATGAAAGCGAGATAAGGCTGCAGCTTCCGAGAACTCGCTTCCACCCTTCTCACTTCGCCAGATAATATTTTACAGGGGGATAAAGGACGAAACCTATTCAGTTTTCGTTGAATTATATAATAAAACTTGAAAGTTACTTTTTAATAACGTAATATTAGAAGACCTTGTAGAAAAGTTGACAGTATTACATAATTAAAATCACGAAACTAAAATACCTTTGAACTTGTTTTGTTCTATTAATGGAGTTTTCATTCAATAAATAATTCTATCTAGAACTTCCAACCATAAGCGATTACAAATACCTATACAAACAACAGATTTTCAAACTTAATATCCTTCTAATTTTAGAAATGTTTTACCTATTTGTATGATTTAATGTTTGTTACTCGATCACGCAAAAACGGCGCGAAGAACGGGCGTTTTTGGTGGGACTGTCTTATGTAATTTTGACGTTCAAAAAGTGCTGACTCTCAGCCTAGTTTGAATAAATGACTTTTGAGTTTTTGTTCTTTTTTTATTGAAAACCAAACGGATGTAGATGAAATTTACACACAGATAGGTTATAAACTAAATTAACTTATAGGATTCTTTTTATACCAGCAGTACGTTCCCGTCGGATAATTTCCGACGTCCACGCAGGCGAAACCGCTGACAAAAGCTAATCAAACAGAGCGAGAACTTCTGATGCCACTAAAAATCATTCAATTAAGCCATACATATCCTGCTTGTCCGTCTAAAACTTACAGAATTATAACAAACACTCTCCTTTTAGGTAAGTAATCTATTTCCCTGAGTGTTTATTCATGCTTCAATTTATTGTCCCCACTCGATCGTATTTTCTAAAGAGCGACCTTATTTTCTAAGAAGCTACTTTATGTCGGGGAAAACAACCGAGAAAATGGCTATGTCTTACAATAATATACGGGCTTCGCACAGTTCGATAAAATATAGGTTTTGTTGCTACAGCGCGAGCGTCGGCAATCATAATCGCTGGAATAGTGAAGTTTGTACAGCAAACAAGTGCTAATGTTAGAAAGTTTCCAGACCTGAGCGAAATGGTTTCAGGATATTTTTATGTTCCAAATAACTTAGGAATACTCCACGGAATTTCTCTTCAATTTACTTACTATGGTTCGACGACGTCTAATTAAAATGTTGTACTTCTTCAAGAGTAAATATTTTTGTTTTCATAGTAGGACGAGTTGCTACGATAACTGACTACGACAGTCGAAGGTAAAACTAACAATTAATGTACTTAAATATTAAGAAATTGATTACATAAGGGTTTATTACACATGAGTAAAATAAGTTGATGACCTACTAAATAATCTATCAATACAAATTATGAGAAAAAACAAAACAACTTAGTAATGCAACTAAATTACAGTCAATAAACAATGGTAAATATTATGTTATGAATGAAAATTACAATGATAGCAGCATTTTAAATTAATAGCCATGATAAAACCATCACATCAAAACTACATTAAGGTTCATTAAGGCCCGTGACACGCTACCAACAAAACTTTATCATTTACATCGTATACGTGTTCGATGTTTGATTGCTACGATTACGTGTGACGTGTGTGTACGGACCTTTACGTAGCCGCGTAGGCTTATGAGGAGCTGCTACGAACTTCGAATAGTCGGCACGTAGACGTTGCACACCTATACACGACTTCACTCTCCCTGTGTCACATATTTTTTTATTTCACAAATATTTATTACTCATTAAAAAAGGTATATTTTTGAAAATATTTTTTGTTTTTAACAAAAAGAAAAAGATTTTATAAAACATGAAAGTTTTGAATTCAGATGCCGCCAACTGGGACAAAGTTCCGCATCTCAAGGATTGTCGCGAGTGTCGTGGTTTTCATCTCGCTATGTGGTGAGTACTCATAGAGATTATTTCGCTAACTCTCGCATTTCTAATAAAGTGAAAACTTTCGCAATAAATGTTGAGTGTTGTTGTTCTAGATCGAGCTATTTCGTTTGTATTTGTCGGTTACTTGATGTGCGTCAGTGTTGAACGTTTTACAGATATTTCTCTGGTCTAGACGTTTCACGAACATTGCCTTAAACTTATTGTGGTGTCATTATATTTGTTGAATTGTTTCTTTAAACTTTTCGCGACCCTTTTACAAACCACACTTGTAATCGTAAACCTAAAAGCGTATGTTAACGTTAATTAGGTCATAGGTAGGTACTCTGATTTTCTCTAGTTTATTATTAAAACCAATTTGGTCATAGTCAATAATTCACTAACAACAATTTATAAATATCTGAATTTACACAAAATAATTTTAAATTAAAATAATACACAAAACAAAAATAGATAAAAAAAAAATTGTCAGCCTGTATTGTGTCCCACTGTTGGGCAAAGGGTTCCCATTTTTTCCGTACAAACCTCCCTGTTTTGTGCGTTTTCCGGCCATGTTGGCCCTGCAACATTAATTTCTCAAAATTAATTAAATTAAATTAGACCTGATTTTTCAATAGACAGACAACTTTTAGCTCAAGAATAATTATATCAATCTGACATCAATGATTTTATAAGTTTTACACTTATAATATCATTGTCTGACATAATATTTTCTATACAAAACCTGTCAAACCGCAATATTTATTTCTCAGTTATTAGTAACCTGACTATTGTGAAATTATCCCTTAGTCCTTAGTCATATGCCTCATTAAAATCATATAGATAATAATTACAATTTGTCAATGGCATCTAAACATTTGTCTAATAAGAAATTATTCATATTGATTTATTCAACAAAAATACACGTCATTGTAAACGGAGAATATTAAAAGCATATTTAAAGGTTGAGGTGTCTGTTTTGACGTGGCTAGTTCATAAGATATTCAGCGACCACCGCGTCCTCCACGACATATGGACGGTCCCATGAACGGTTACGAATCGACATTGTAGGTAGATTGTTGCATTTTCCTTTGATAAGTACAATTGTTTACAGAAATAAACGCTTTAATTCTGCGAATCAATAACATTCTGCAAATCAAATACAATTTTAGCTAGTTAAATGATACATATTTTAACATAGGTAGGTTACTGGTGTTTTTAACCAGTAATTTTGTTATGGAGTCGCTCCTTGTATAATACTGGTATTCAGTAGGAAACGGTTAGACTTGAAGCCGACCCTTACATAGTTGCGAAAAGCCTAGCAGATTTAAGGAACCTACTGACTTAAATGAATGATAGATATAATAATTACTGTAAAATATTTAAAACGGTTAAGGAAAACATCTAGACGAAACTGGTACGTTCTAGAACCAATAAATCGAAGACATGTGTCATCTACCACCACAACGCACTCGGCATCGCGTGGTGGATTACGGCCTACCTCCCTCTTACTGAGAGGAGGCTGTCCCAGCAGTGGGAATGTGATAGAGGTTTATTACGCTATTGTAAAATGTAGATAAATATTCTTCACGCTTTTTTCTCAGTTTAGTTTATTGCAAATTGTCATCACATCGACGGTCCCTACTTACAATCCCTTAAGTGGTACATACGTGATTTTCATGTTTTGTTTTCGTGACCTTCAGGCCAGCCTATACTATCGTTTAGTTTAACAAAAGTAAGTCTAAGATGGCATAATGCACTTTAAATACATCATGACATTACATTAACTAGAACATGATGTATACGTGTATGAAACTTTGAAGCGGTCTCCTGTAAAATTTGTCATTTGTAGTTAGGGGATTACACGTAGGGACCGTCGACATTGTTTCGGCATCCTATTAATTCATACCTACATAGGTACCTAAACTCACACCTCAAAAAATAAAAAAATAAAAAAAAACTCACACCTTTAAATGACTCCAGAAATTATCGACTTCTATTCGTTATAAATACCTAACTATTGACTTTTAGTAACCATTAGGCCTCAATTCGTGACCTTACTGTGTCTGATAACTAGATTAAGTTGTCAACGACGCCCCAAATTACTCATAAAAATGACTGACATTTTAAAACAAACATTTCAGACATACATAAGTAACATTAGATGGAAATGAATTAAAAGTGACGAATGACGTGACCTTTTCAAGATATTCACTGAAATGTTTCTACTTTGTAAGTAATTGACAAAATCTAGAGCAGTGGAGGCCCAGTGATACTGGCCGCGACTTACCTACGTGTTGTAGGTCGTAGGTTTCAACTCAGACAGGCACTTCATCATCATCAGCCTATAATGTTCCCACTGCTGGGACACAGGCCTCGTATCGGTGCGAGGGATTGGGCCGTAATCCACCACGCGGGCCCAGTGCGGGTTGGTAGATGTCATGTCTTCGAATTTTTGGTTCTAGGACATGCCGGTTTACTCACGATGTTTTCCTTCACCGTTTTTAGAGCAGTGGTGATGAAATAATTTACACAAAGTAAAGCGCATGTCTAGGTTCGAACTCACGACATACAACTCGTAAGTCGCAGCCGTTACCACTTGGCTACCACTACTCCAGACAGACGCTTTACCTAGTGTAAATAATTTCATCACCACTGCTCTCAAAACGGCGAAGGAAAACATAGTGATGATGACAGAACCTACAAGCCTACTTATAGGTTTTTGTGTAGATATCTACAGCTTCCAATTATTTATTTAGGTACACAAATACCTATTCGTGTAGATTAATAATAAAGAGCTGTACCTATGTATTTTTACATTTGAAAAGGAACTCAATTGGTGAGACTCATGTATATGAAAGTACGCTTAGCGTCAAGCCAGTTACTTATAATTTTTATCTAGATACAGACAGAAACATTCATTCTTAAGCAAATGGAAAAAGTTCCGCCTTGAAGTTTGCCGAAGAGCGATGGAACGCAGCATTCTGGGTGTAAAAAGACAGGACAAAATTCGGAACACCATGCTGCGTTCCAGAACGAGTATAAAAGAGGAAGGCAAGAAGGCTGCCAGGCTCAAATGGGATTGAGCGAGTCACATCAGCCGCATGCAGGATGACCGGTGTGCAAAGGTCTCTATACAATGGGTGCCTGAAGATGGACGACGCCGCCGCGGTCGGCCCAGAAAGCGGTGGCGAGACGACCTGGATGCGTACCGCGAGGGCTGGTTCGAGGTCACACGAGAAAAGAGTTCCTGGAAGGACTTGGGTGTGGCCTTTTCCCAGCAGTGGGATAGTATAAGCTAAACAAAAAAAAAAAGCAAATGGACACCCTACGTAAAGCCGTGTTATAGCTATTACATACTAGTGTCAATGGATTACAGTTGTGATATGAATTTACGGATAATTTAAGTTGGTAGTCAATATGGTTGACAACTACCTAAATTCTACTGTAGGTAAGTCCGACGTGAAAAGCCTCATCATGCCATCATCATTTGTAAAGTATTATATCATTTTAATTATTGTTTTGAAAATTATGTAGGTCATATTTTCTGTCAGTTCGTTTTAATCATAGTCTGGCAGTTTGAGTAATGATGATGATGATGATGGGACTCCCTTTTCCGCACGTAGACTCCCATTCGGTCCGTTGTGCGTGGGGATACTGGCTAGCAGAGCCAGCCTAGCTCCGCCCAAAAGCACAGAAGCTTCCTGGGAGCTTCACAGGCTTCGCGGAGCGACCTCACTGTTCCGAGGATTTCTTCGCGTTGAGAAGCCACGGCCTCGCATTCCAGGATGACGTGGGTGGCTGATTCCTCGGCGTCAAGGCAGCCCCTGCAAAGCGGGCTGTCTGTGGCGCCTATGTTAAAAAGGGTGTAATGGCCCGTAATTGTTCCTATTATTATTCTAAGGTTATTTCTGCTCAGGCTGAGAAGATTTTTGGTTAATCGCGGGTGTACAATTGGTAAAGCCAATTTTGACTGTCTACAGTCTGTTGCCCGTGACCATCTGTTGTTATGGAGTTCGGTCGACCTTTGGCGAATCCACGCACAAATTGTGAGAAAGGCAGGGGGAGAAGTGGGTATGGGCCTAGCACTTTCATATCAGAGCCTCTCTTCGTAAGTTCATCTGCGGCATCATTGCCTAAAGATCCACTGTGCCCTTTTATCCACTGGAGTGCAATACGATTGGACGTCGATAAACTCTCCAGGGCTAGATGGCACTCAAGAATTAGTTTGTTTGTTTTCTAAAGCTTTGAGCACAGATAGGCTCTCGGATAGGAATTTGAGTTTGAGTAATATACGGCTGATTTAAATGTCCTTTCTTTGGTTGGTAAGTAAATGTGGTTCGTTGAGCGATGAGCTCCTTAAGTTCTAAGTAGAGCTGCATGATTACTGACAAATGCGTGCACTGACTGGATAGGTGTACTCAATCTGTGTGGTTAATTCCTCAAAACACCATTTCAGACACCAATCTTCTCTATTCTTCTTCACATCAGCTGACCAAGAATACGTTTAGACTTTAAAAGAGACTGTGATCTCTCAGTTAGTTTCTGCTTTTCTTCTTAAGGTGTGCTTATACGAGCAACTAAAATTAATCCATCCTGGTCAATTCTCGTCCACTATGACGTCACGACTACACCCAGCAATTTAGGGCAATGGCAACATTGTTGCCAGAGAGTCGGCCACACAATATCATGCCATATGGAGCAACTTAAAAAACTAGGCAATACGCCACCCCGCCGCCTCCGCCGCCGGCTGGTTCCTTACGCAAAAACGAGACGTAGTTGTACGTACAAACGAGATAGAAAGAAAATTGACTAAAAATTTCCAAACCGATTGGATATTCGGCAACCCATGAAATATATGGAGCAATCAGAAGCAATATTCCCGAAACAAATCCGCAATTTATTGTTGTTGCTCCAGATTACTCCACTTAATTGATCTAGATTGCTCCATTGGTGTTGCCGAGCAATAATTGCTCAAAAAATTGCCCGTATGTAAGAGCACCTTTGGAGTAATCAGATAGCAAACGCCGACCTCGTCTAGTTTTTGTAAAAGTGTTTGTACAGACGCCAGCACATCAAGCTACTCCAATCTGTCAAATTTATTTGATAGATTTTCAACTTTATACCGTAAGCAAGTAAGTTCATGTTCAATTGGGAAAATTTTACAGTTTGGGGTAGGTTGACCTGCTGGCGTCTGTACAAGCCTAACTACAGAAATAAAATCTTTTATTATAAGTATGTCATCTATCGGTATCTAAGCATTCCCTTACATCCACTAAGTAGTTATTATACCTAATACACTGCATGATCGGTAGACATACACTCGTAGCTATACAGACAACAAACATTTACATTGGCATACACGAAGAGCAATCAACACAGAAGCCAGCTGGAGCTGCATCGTGTGAATTAATGATTATGTGCCATCCACCGGTCAGTGCCGACTGAATTATATAGCAACGTGCTATTGGGCCAGAACGTAACCGGACATATACTCGTACACGTGGACAATTTGCTGCGGTAACCTAATTTCGAGTATTGATGCCCTAGTTCTGGGTAACAGGCACATTAATCAGTAAGTGTCTAGTGTTTTGTTATTGAATAATTTGGTGAATAGTGTGCTATAGTAAGAGAGGCTAAGTTATACCAGCGGGACGGTTTGATCGATCAGGTTAAGCCACGCTTGCTGCGGTGGTCCGTGGATGGGTGACCATCTTTACATATCAAAACATCTCCATGCCTTGGAAATCACGTTAACCCGTTGGTCAATCGTGGATCTTTGACAGTCGTCAGAAGCCCGAAAATGTGACAACCAGTCTTACCAAGGCGTATCGTATTACCCAATCACTGGGTTGTGGAGGTCAGATAGGCAGTCGCTCCATGCAAAGTACTGATATTCAGCTACATCCGTTTAGACTTAATGCCGAAACCCAAATATATTTGTAAAAAGGCTAGGCAAATGATGAACTGAGAGCGGTGGTGGCCAAGTGGTAACGGCCGCGACTTACGAGTTGTAGGTCGTGAGTTCGAACCCAGCCAGGCGCTTTACTTTGTGTAAATTATTTCATCACCACTGCTCTCAAAACGGTGAAGGAAAACATCGTGAGGAAACCGGCATGTCCTAGAACTAAAAATTCGAAGACATGTGACATCTACCAACCCGCACTGGGCCCGCGTGGTGGATTACGGCCCAATCCCTCTCACCGAGAGGAGGCCTGTGTCCCAGTAGCGGGAACATTATAGGCTGATGATGATGATGATGAAATGATGAACTAAGCCTAAACAAGTCGAAAATAATAAGATTCGTTAACGTGTTTTGTTTTACTAACAAAAGTAAAATGAAGGATAACTACAAATCAAAACAAATCAAATCATTTATTTATTTGCAAACATGGGTAGTACACACATGTTTTTTTTATAATAAGGTTCTCCATATTTTACCGTGACATGGGCATGCAAAGGTTTACATTTCTAATAAAAATTCAAAAATAAACATTGGTATTACAAATAAAAAAAAAACGAAAAATGCAAATCAAAAATGTCAGCGTGGTCACAGCAATAAAAAAGGACTAAATAATGTCAAACATAATTATAAAACCAGCATCAAAATTTATAGCATACAATTTCCCTACTGTGTATTTGATAAGGACTATATACTTACTTATACAAAGCTCTGATCAAAATGAAAAGATATGAAAATCACACCCGGGAGTGCACAAGCGACCCACTTTAGAAAATTAAAAAGGGAGGACACAATTAAATGTTAATTAACAAACTTCGCACTCGGCGAGAACCAAGTTAAAAGTGTGCTTAAGCACTTAGGTAGATATGGTACTACCGAATTGGACCAATAATTTCGGGTTTATAACATTTCTGCTGCTTTTGGCTGCTGAGTAGTCATGAGTTCGATCCCCAGGGCCTGAATTCACTATGACCACTTAACGATTCCTTACTCTAAACCACATCAATCACACACGACATCTGCTAATATCGTATTAATAATATCGACAAATTGTCTTGGAACATACAGATTAAGACATTTCGATTTCTTACCATTACTTATATGGGTTTCTAAAAAACACGATATTAACGTAGTTTGAACGTAATAAGATTCCGCTGAGAATCATTATAACCATACAGCATTGGGACCCTAGGCGGCAAAGTGTATTTTATCGAATAAACTTTTCAATTACCTATAGTCTGGATTTGTATTCTTCGTTTTAATGAAGGACTTAAATTCAATATTCACGCGGACGTAATAAAATCGCACTGGATTTTCAACTCTCTGTGTGAATCCATTGAGAAACCAACAAAGTGCATCTCAGCGCGTCGAAGATCGAACAGTGTTCGATTTTCAACTCGCGGCGCTAAGCATTGCGTTGAAGATCGAGTGCGCAACAAAATTCACCGTGGGAACGTGTGCTAACAAACTTGGATAACTCCAATCACTCTTTACCCCCTGTGTGGATTAGAAATAAGACCGAACCTGCGACCCCACGCGTATTTACGGTTGCGATTACCTACTTGTAGCAAAGACGCAGTCTCGGACCAAATATTTTATAAAACAGCGGTGATCATTATGTGTCAATGTAGGTAAAATTTAATAAATAAGCATAAGGTTCATGTTCAATCGGTAAAATTTGACAGTTATTTCGTCATCTGCTGCTCTCAAACCTGTGAAAGAAAAAGGATATGTCCTAAAGCCAAAAATTCGAAACATTTGACATCTAGGTACCTACCCGCCCTGGGCCCACGTGGTGGTTTCACAGAGAGCAGGCCTGTATCCCAGCAATGGGAACGTAATAAGCGGATTATGATGGTGTACAGAGGCCAGCACATCAAGCTACCCCAATCAGTCAAATTTCTTTAATAGTTTTTCAACTTTATTACGAAGGAATAAAGTTTATGTTCAATTGGGATTTGACAGTTTGGGATAGCTTGACCTGCTGGCGACTGTACATTATAGCATAAATTGTATCTACTTATTGGATTAAAAATGCACTCATTATTAGGTAACACTTGCCTACATACTTACCTGTCCGCATTCGCGATTTAGTTTCCAAACATGTAGATACCTAAATGAACATGTGTTTTTTAAAAATAACTTTCATACCCCACTTACGGTTTAGTTTGCGCTACCACAAACTTTTTCTGACTCTCATAAACTAACTCTTTTTATTGTGACGGATATGATAAGGCTTGCAGAACCAACATAGCCAGAGAACACACACGCCAGGGAGGTTTGGAAGGAAAAAGGGGAGGCTTTTGTCCAGGAGTGGAACATAATACCTAGAGGCTAACAATAAAAAAATGTTTATGTGGAAATAACTTTGAATACGAAATCTCTTTTATTTATTTATTTATTGATAAGGTACTTCAACGACATATACACAAACAAAAATCACATGCAGTTTTAAGAATTGTGAATTAGTCACTTACAGAAGTGCACAGCACTAGCAGCGGAATTTACAGGACGTAATATTACGTTAAAATGCATATCTACCTACAAGTTATAAAATAAAATGATGAAATAAAAATTCAAATAGTAAAAAAGAGCTATGTTCACAAATACAATCGGAAACACAAAAATGCTTTAAAAAGGAAAACAACAGAAAATAAATAATAACGGCTTACAAACAAGGGAATTATTTATTTACTACAATTATTAATAAACGGCGCGTGTCGCACAGAAAACTCAAGACTCCGAGTTGGTTAGAAGTCTCAATCGGAAACGTCGCAAAGGGTTAGAGGAGATGTCGATACTGTTGGTTCGTGTGGCGATTTCCTAGATAGTTTCCCATTAGACGGTTCATAGCAGTAGTGCTACCGAGGTTAATGCGACTTGCAATAGTAGCAAAGGTAATGGTTTTGCGACCCAGATCTAATAGCTATCTGCTATCAGCTATAGGTACTTAATTCCGCTAAAAGATCGTTTCACCTTTTGTTGTATGTACGTTCCAGTACCCTCGGAGGCCGAGACCCGGCGCTGCTACTGGTGCGGGCCGCTAGCGGAGCAGGTCCACCGCAGCCAGCGAGCGCCGCCGTGCAGCGGGCCGCACACGGAGGTCACCGACTGTGACCCTGGCTTCCCATATTGCGCCGTCGTCGCAACGTCACCGCGTTAGTATGACACTTGATTTGAAAAAGATTTGGAATTCACCGTCATCCTACTCGGCGTAGTCCTGCCCCTATCCCAAATTATTTAGGCGCCATCTCTTCTTCCTAACATTGTTATACAATTTCATTAGCAGACAAAGGTCAACCCTCATATAGTAGTTTAATCTTTCACTCAACTACTCCTATAGTCATCCACATCATCCATTCTCGACTGCAAAATATTCTCGAGTTTATCTCCCCACTACATTGACATAGATTAATTGCACCCTTGATACTCACTACAACTATACAGACTTGCAAAGCGAGTTATGTTAAGATCTTTAATAGTTTAAATGCCTATATGGAGCAGTGGCGACCCAGTGGTAACGGCCTCGAATTAAGTGTTGTATGTCGTAGGTTTGAACCCAGACAGGCGCTTTGCTTTGTGTATATTATTTCAAATCTGCTCTCAAAACATTGAAGAAAAACATCGTAAGGAACCAAAAGTTCATAGACCTAGAACGTCTTCCAACCGGCACTGGGTCCGCCTGACGGCCCATTTCCTTTCAGCCAAAGTAGGCCTACTCTGTCCCAGTGATAGAAACATTACTTATAGGCTAAATACGCCCCTGCTAGTCACTACTGATTGGTGTTGTATCCATGTGAACCACAAGTCAGCTGCTAAAGAGCATGCTTGTTTTACTTGGGTGGTCAGTCTATAATATCTTTATACATGCGTATATTATTTATTTATTTTAATTGAAAACACTAATATCGTCTTTTATTTAAAGCTTACGTAGAATCAAGATACTGCGTCAAGTTATACCAGGATGAATGTTATTCGCTGTATTGCAACTCAACCAAAACATGGCGCATGAGTTGCCCATGCCGAGGCGACCTCTGCAACGGACCCAACACAGAGCGTGAACTTGACGCCTTCGCAGGACTAGCCAAACTAGTGGCTAGGATAAAACAAACACGAAGCAGAAGAGCCCTTATTACTAAAACTGGCTTTATAAGCATGAATACTAACAGGAAAAATCAAATAGACAACAGTACTGTCGAAGAAAATAAAAACATTCTGAACAATCTAACAGAAAACAGTGAAGGCAATGAAGGTGATGTTAAAGACAATGAAATTCAAATGAAGGATGACAAAAGTACTGTGGATCCTGATGTTAAAGACATGGATATTCAGAGTGATACAACAGCAGCTAATTTGCCCCCGGATGTTAAAACTGATGAACCACAAATGACTGAGACTACTACTCAAGCAGAAGTAGCAGACGTCGAACATAAAAACAACGAAGCTACAACAAATAGTCCAACTGATATTACAGAAGAAGTTATTAAAACCAGCGATAGTCATATGAATGAAACTAGCATTCAAATAGATATACCAAGTGCTAATATTGAAAGTAGCGATCTCAAAACTGAAATTATATTAATGAGTAGCGAAACAACCAAGGTTTTAGATGACACAAAACTACCGGGCATTGAAAGCCCCAATGTAAATGTCCCAGACGTTCCGACCACTCCAGAAATTATAACGCCGGTGGCTATTGGATCAAAGGCTATGGCAGAAACGACGACCGAAGCTACTAAAACTGCTCAAACCGAAGTAAAAATGAATGAAAATAAAATGAAACCCAATGAACAGTCACCTTCAGTAGGACCACCAGTTACAGCAGGTGCTCTTCAACATGACCCAACTACAGCTATATCTACTCTTCCTAGTCCTACTGTAAGAGCGACTGCATCAAAACCACAAAATAATACCGCTGTACAAATGTGTACACACATTATCACACGCTTCACATTAGCCTTAGGTATCATTTTAAATTACGTTTAAGATTTAAATTAAAAGTTTATGTAATATTTTTCGAATTATTCATTGTCAAAAGTTGATCTCTGTAAGTGAAGCTTTAATTGTTAGAAATTAAATGTAGAATAGTAGCGCTCATTCCATGTGATATTAGCATAGACAAATTGTAAATATTTTCGGCAATATTTTTAGTAATTATGTAGATGTGATTGGCATTGGCACAATAAATAAATACGCACAGAAAAACTTAATCGTTTTATTTATTTTCTTAGTCGAAGGTAAAATCATAATGCTGCGGTAACTGCCGGCCGCTTGATTTTGTTTCTAAACTTTTTGCTCCCTGGCTGTATGCTTCTCTTATATCTGATTCAAAGGGTTTTTCAAACCTCGTCTGCTTTATGGTTGGTCCATAATACTCAAATGTTGGAGGCGGCGGTACTTCCATACTATCTGAATCGTGTTTTCTTTTTTCTGTCCTTGTATTATCTGCCACTGAATCTGTAGCGTCTGAGTTTTCTAATTCATCAATAATAGGAGTTGGTTCCTGGGCCTTGACAAAATTTCTATATTTAAAGCTATTACTATCATTTTTCTTAGCTGATGAAAAATATAGTCCTTTATTTTGTGATATCTCACCTAGATCACCTATTTCGGGAGGAGGTGGAGTCTTGGCTCGAGGTCTCACGTCCGCCCAAGTTTTAGTAGCAGTTGCATTATTGTTGCCCACTTTATTTCCTTTATCATCAAATTTTGAGTTTGACTTTGACTTGCCAGAAGTGGAAGCTTGTGGTGGAGCAAATTCTTTTATCCGTTTATCTCTCTGTTGTTCGACATATTCTTCTTGACTCATTTCTTTGAATTTCTTCACTTTTCCTTCTACTCCTTCCTTGCCAATATCCCACTCTCGAACGTACGCCTCGCGTAGCTTTTGCCTCTCTTTTTCTTGCTCTTCTTTGAGTTTATTTTCTTTTTCATTTGCTTTGGCATCTGCTTCATTCTTTTGCTGGGTCAGAAACTCAAGTAGACAGGTAGTAAAGTCTTTTTGGTTTTCTGAAATGAAAAATATATTTATCGATGACTTTTAACAGCAGAATTTAAGTCCCCTATTTCACTAGGATACCATGGTCGTACTTCTAACAAATATATGGTTCGTTGCGCAATACGCCTAGATGCCTAGTGTGATACCCACTATAAAGTTGTGTATATTTTACAGGCATCACGGCCATGGTGGATATGGGCCTAAGGAGACTCTTAGACAGAGACAAAACCAATTGACGTGGAGAACTAGTACTATTACAACATGATTTCACTATGATCAAGTTGGGATACCTTGAATCTCTTCCTCGAAAACTGGCGAGATAAAGCACAGCATCGATAGAACGGGAAGGAATAGGGGTAGCCGTAGCTAATATTCAAAATGGGGGTTTGTTGGCTGGTCCTTCTAACATACAGCAACAGAACAACTGATAAGTGTGATTTTTGCATAGAAATAGTATATGCGCTGAAGTGACATAAGAGTGTGTTGTTACCAACACAAGAACAAATCGTGACAGTAAACTGGGATTGCCAAATCACCAACCCAAGTGGGGCAAAATCCAACAAGATTTTAGAGTAATGGAATCCGTTCCACCAAATCGAATTAGTGGGGCAGATTCCACTGCAAAATTTTAGGCACCGCCAGTAGTGGGGCGGCTCGGTGGGGTAAAGTACAATAATACACAGGTTTTCCTTGCCATGAAAAACTACGGTTTATACGCCGTGTGTTGGCACGGTCATCAATGTTGTTTACTATATAATACATATGATATACTATAGAAGCTTGTGCACGGATACAATTTTTCTACAGCGTGGTTTGTACGCCGTACAGTAATGCAACAATGCCTTGTTGAAAAGGTTTGAGGCTACTTTTGATTTCGGAAACCCTCCGCACGTGAGCAAAGCCGTAGGCAAAAGCTGATAAAGAATAATCTTACCATTAGGTTCCTCTGGCGGTAGGCCGGCCCTGGCTCTCTGCCTGGCGCGCGCGGCTGCGACTCTTGCTGCAATCATCTCATCTCTCTTCTTGCGCACCTGTTCAGCCTCTTGCTGCGCTTTCAGAGTTTCCTCGCGCCGCTTCATCAGCTCTTCCATTTGTTTCTGGCGCTCCGTTTCATCGGTACTGAATGAGAAGTAACCGACGCCGTGGATTCGAGCCTCTGTACAGAAAATTAAAAGTTATTTTAGAAGACATTCTATGGAGGGTCGAGATGGTGTAATAAGAGAAAGGTAGGATGTGTCGTCATGTCATCACATCACATTTCGGTGGCCCGATATTTATCATCATCATTCTCCTGCCCTTATCCCAATTTATTTGGGGTCGGCGCAACATGTCTTTTTCTTCCACACTTCTCTATTAGTCGTCATCTCCGTAGTCACACCCGATAGATATTTAAGGCCCGATATTTATATCGGGCCTTAAATATCTTGTAGGTAAATAAGGGTTTAGGATACTAATGCCCGTATTCACGAAAAATTTTGCTATAAGCCGAAATTTTAAAAATCTTTCATATATTCCTTCATTTAGGAACCTAATATCGTTTTTGCATTTCAAGAGCGCAAGTGAGTAAGTTTATTGTAATTTAATTTAAACCTTAAATAGTCATAAGTATATAAAAGTCACATGAGTTATGACGCGCTCTCGTTATTTGCCACGACTACATTTTACTACCTCAAGACTTTTGGCGAATTTGAACTACAAGTAAAGTACACAATTTATGAGTGGCGTTAAAAATTGGGATCCAACAATTTTGGCAGTTGTGGCCCAGTTGTATAAGCTTCGACCTACGTGTTGAAGGTCGTAGGTTCGAACCCTGACAGGCGCTTTATTTTGTGTAAATTATTTCATCACCTAACGGTATAGGAAAATATCGTCAGAAAAACCGGCATGCCCTAGCTAGACCCAAAAATTCTAAGACATGTGACATTTACCAACTACCACTGTCTCCGGGTGGGCGATTACGGCTCACTTCCTGTCGCAGAGATGTAACGGGAGCTATATGCCCATTGATATCTTTATCGAACCATCTGAGAGCCTTCCGCCTGGGCACGCGTTACCGTGGCCGACTTGGAAATCTCTAAATAGACTACGAACCCAAGTCGGCCGGAGCAAAGACAATCTCCACAGATGGGGGTTCACGGACGGCTCAGATCTCAAGTGCGTATGCGGCACCTCCACACAGACAATGGTTCACCTTCCATCCTGCGCCGCATGCCCTGTTACTTGTGCATTTGACGATCTTATGACTGTGTCAGCGAGCGGAGTTCGCGCAGCCGAATTTTGAGGCAAAGATGTTTATTTTTTTTTGCCATGGATACGCTAAGAAGAAGACAGAGAGGAGGCCTGTGTCCCAGCAGTGGGATTATAGGCTGATTAAGTATGTTACAAATTGTCATCCACAGGTACTTTTCTGATCCCATTTGTTTACATCTTCATCATACTATTAGAACAGGCTATGCATCAAACACATTTCCAGAAAGAGATATACGAACCATCAAACAGTAAATCTTGATAATGAATATCTTTATCTTTGGCGAGCAGTTCCTTTTCCTTCTCTTCCCATTTGTCTCGTAAAGATAGCAGATAATCATTTGTAGTTTGAACCAACAGCGGCTTTTCTTTCACCACTGTAGGAGTTTCCTGTGAATAGAAATAGACAAAATTAAATAACCACTTGATTTTAGATACAAGGTTAAAAATTTAATAACACCACACGGTAGCCAGCTAAATTCAAATTGCCATACATTCTTTTACAATTTGCAAGTCAGGTTGTATGTAGCACAAAATTATTATGATTCGCGATCGTAACCCGTACCTATGTGTTAAATTATTATCTATACAGGATACGTTTTTAACCAGTGCGCAAACTGTAACCATGAATTCAGCATATCTTTCTAGACCCCCAGCTCAGAAAAATCAGCTGTTCCATACATTTAGACCGCGTAGGTATTGAAATTTTCTTTGAAACAGCAGATTTTTTTTTTGTATAACCGACGAAAAATTATACGGTGGGGGGTCTAGAATGATATACTGAATTCATGGTTACAGTTTGCGCACTGGTTAAAAACTTATCCTATTTGTATACGTGAAGCACTTACGAAAATTACGCGATTGGCGTGAGTTTGAAATTTGGCACAGTTAAAATTTCTCTGAAGTGAAGTGCAGAAATGTAATAATAATATTTTAGATTTAAATTTATAATCATGGTCGAATTTCAACCACTGGGTCAATTATATTTTAAGTAAGCACCTTTTTACACTTATAATATCATTGCAGTGGGTAATCAAAATACAACCCTCCAAGTTTGAATCCGGTTTTTGGCGGGATCGCGTTGGAACATGTCGCACGAATTTTCATTTTCATGAAATTCGTGAAATAGCGAATTAAATTGTATAATTTTGGTAGTGAATTATTCAATTTAGTTACGTATGAGTGTACAAGTGTAGTGAAGGTGAAAATAAGTGACTAACGTGGACTTTTCGTGTTCCCCCCAAAAAACTCCTAATAGGTTGTTGTAAAGTTACTACCACTTTACAATAACTTTGACTTAACTGACTATGACTTTTTTGTAACTTCGTATCTGATATCGTATCGTATATCGTATATCGTGCGAAGCCAAAACCCAAAAAAAAAATTGAATCCCATTGAATGAGTATTTAATAAAATAAAATAAATCATATTTCGCGGGCTTCACCTTAAAGATTTTAGAGGTGCACTAAGATCTTACGAAAATAAGAAGAGTAGCGATTACTGACAGCGTGGAAAATAAAATTGGCCGTCACGGCAAGGCAGATGTGAAACATCGAAATTAATGGCAAGACAAATGACAAAAAAAAACAGACGACAAATGATGATGCCATAAGAGAGTGTCAGTCATGTCGTTTGTCGTCACGGCACACGAGTCGGTTTTACTCCCAAGAAGCGCCTATCGATGTCTCACATCTAAATTACTAGTATGGTTTATTTTTATGGAAAATCTCTATGGAAGAAGTCAAGAATAGAACATCAGTCATATTTAAACAAATCTACATAATCTGGAATTCATTTTTAAAGAGATTTTACTGATAGCAGCACGTAAGTTGAACCAAAATGGCGTATTTTGTTTCAACTTACGTGCCGCGATCTGTAATTTATTTTCAAACTTCTGTACACGTTACATTAATGCCTATGCTAGAAGGTGACCACATTCTTTTTCCATGCGAGGGAACGAGTGCACGCGCTCCTACCTTCGGTTGTTTTTGATTTTGGTTCAACTTACGTGCCGCGATCTTATACTAAGTGCTAACTTTATTCACCTCTGGTTTATGTACTTGTTCCTCATTTGAAGTAGGTCTGTCTTTATTTATGGCCCTCATAAGGTCTATATCTCTTTTCAAGAACATTCCTATGTCTGATTTATGACATTTGCGAGTCCTACCCAGGCAATCTGTGAACTCGGTCCTGAAACATAAGTTTATTTCATAAGTCCTGCAACATTATAATCTATGAATTCTACTAATATTAAAAAAGGTTATATTTGTGAGTTTGTAAGGGTATATAAAATTCATGGTTAAAGTTTGCGCATCGATGTCCATGACTAGAAGCTACAGCACCATAGGTGCTCAAAAGGGAATAAAGTCGAATTTTATACTTTATTCTCCTTTGAGCACGACATTAAAATATTGATTGGTGCTCAAATGGGAATACCTTTTGGAGCTCAATGCATAGTGCTCAAAAAATTGGCGCTCAAACGGGAATGCTTCGCCACCATGTATACTTAAATTATTTAGATAACAAACTAACATGATTTGTAGAAAATATTTTCTCTGATACATTCTATATAATAGATAGATTAAAAATCAGTATTTACCATTCATCATCATCATCTTCTTTGGCATTACTTTCAGTCTGATGTTCAATTGGATCTTTTTCAGGTTGTTTTTCAGGCTCTTGCTGCTTCTTAGTGTTGAAGTCCACAAGAAATCTGCCAGCTAGTTGAGAGTTGCCGGCACCATCTGCCAAATGTTCATACAACTCGGCTTTCTTCTCCAATGCTAGCCTGCAACATTAATCAAACAATTATAATATTATATATTGATGGTAAAATAGTTGTTATATTTAGGGCTGAATTTATCAGTCTTTAATGCTCATGTCATAATTGGTGTTTTATAAATGGAATAATAATTTATACAGTTATTATTACCGGTATTCAGGAGCCCACGTGTGACAAGGAGTTTCCTGTTACCTAACAACATGGCGTGTCAGACTTTTATTGACTAAAACCCAACCGTGTTCGTTCAGTTGCCTGTGTGGCAGGAGCCACGGTATCTCTACTAACAACCTGCACCCCTGGTGGGCATCGGCCCTTGCTGACCCAACCAGTTGATGGTGACATCACTATTCCAATATAGCTTACAGTTGCATGATGATCAGTCTTTTAAACTACACAATGTACTTTGATTTTTAACATCATTTATAGGATTTATGTGTTTTTCTTTTTTTTTTTGGGTGGGAAATCATCAAATAACTTCTCCCGCTCTGGGTGGAGCAGGAGGGCGTGTCAGACTTTTACTGACTAAAACCCACCCGTATTCCTTCAGTAGCCCTTAAGCCAGGGGCTTTGGTGTCTCTTTCGAACAAACCCGCACCCCTGGCAGGCATCGACCCTTGCGGGTCCCATCACTTTTTGTGCTGACATCTCTTTGAGGCGCGCGTGGAACACAACGCGCCGTCGGCTTGGGCTTGGTCCTTACCGGACAGCGAGCTACCCATTACTCGCCGTCCGCAAGCCCATGCCTACGGTGGCCGGAAATCGGCCTGGGATTCCCGACGCCCAGGGCGTCTCCTTATCCTGCGGCGGCTGGGGTCGCGAGGGCGCATATGCTGCCTCTCCCTCACGTGCGCCGCCTCCCTCTTCGCGAGCATTACTGCTTCGCTGAAGGAGGTGACGGCTCCCCATGCCCTCTCGCTCCGTACCATGGCTTGGACCAGGGCCGGACGCGAGAGATCGCCGCCGCCGATCGCCTCCACAAGGACACGGCGGTGCTCCACCCAAGCTGGGCAGACCGCCACCGTGTGCTCCACCGTGTCCTCAGGGCGATCTTCGCAGTGGAAACACCCGGGCGTTTCCTCCCGCCCTATCCGAAACAGGAACCTCCCGAAACAACCGTGTCCGGTGAGGACCTGCGTCAGGCGGAAGGTGAGGACGCCATGCCGCCTCTCAAACCACTCCTCAAAGAGGGGACTTACCGCCGCAATCGTGGCGTGCCCAAGGATTTATGTGTAAGAAGCATTAATATTAAAGTTAAAAATATACTAAAGAAATCTCAATATTTTATCAATAGAGATTGGATAATCGGATGCATATTTACCTAAAGTGAATTTTTTGTTATGAAAGAATGGAAGTGGCTTCTTAAATTATAATTTTTGTAAAAAATATCCTGGGATTCTAGGAACACCAGGAATTCATAAAGCTTTCTAGTCAGGTGTATAGTACGAAAGCAACTTCTAAATTATTAGGATCACATTCAGATGCATATATTATTTATTTAAAATTAACCCCGATGCAAATAATATTTATGTTATGAAGAGTGTAAGTCCGTAAGAGAAGGGGTGGTGTGAGTTAGTTTTTTTTTTTTTCAATAAATTAAGACTTTTTCGATAAAAAAGAGCGTTCTGTAGTAGCCAACACCTCAGCTATAGGTGAATATGTATCCGAATTTCCGATCTTTGTTTATAAACCAGTGGATTTGTTTTAAATAATAAGGCCGCCCATTGTATATTTTGTAGTGTACCTTGTTTCTTTTTTGTAATGATTTTTTTTTGTGGTGTACAATAAAGTATATATAAATAAATAAATAAATACTCACTTGGATTTCCTACAAGCTTCTAACTCTTCAGTATCAACTGCTTTCAAACTGTCTTTAAAAGTCTTTTTATATGCCTTTTTTTCATCTTTTTCATGAGTTTTATCTTTAGCTAGAGGAGGCTTGAAGTTCTCAAGCTTGTGCTGCGGCTGTTGCCTCTTTTCATTGACTTCCTCTTGTTTTCTTAATAACTCAGCCTTCAAGCTGAATAGCTGAAAATATAGTGTGATTATTAATATCAAAAGATTTTTTTTCTGTTTTGTTTCTGGCCTGCTCTTGATTTTGATCATACCTGATGGAATAAAATCAATTTATAATTTTACTGTTTTCTTTACAATATGCCTCAAAACAGCAAATGAGTCCCCTTTGTATTTTTTTGTGTTTCTGTCTTTTTCAACTCATTGGATCTGAGCAAAGCGTCTTCCTATTTTTCTCCCCTGATTTCCACATATTTCTAACGATGTTGTAGACCAAGGTTCCACTTTATTTGCTTATCTTGACTTTGGACATTGGTGTATTTGTGGAGATTGAACATTTATTGCACCTATTGATATAGCATCCAATGGGCTAAATTCATAGATTGCTTATCTGCTGTGGCTTGGATATTCTAGTGCCCAAGTAGATGGGTAGCATGAATAGCATGAAAGAATATAAAATGTATGAAAGAATGCTTACTTACTGTAGATTTATTAAACAGAATCTTTTTCGTACCGCTATCGTTCATCTTGATGGTAACAAAAATGATGTAGCTTATAAATTATATGTCATTGTTTGTAATGCAAGGAGCGATTACAAAGCAACATAATTATCTGAAGAACATTGTATCATCGTCAAAATTATTATGTACAATGTTGTGTATTATTTAAGACACAATCTAACCAATGGTATACGCTTTTTGTAAAAACGCAATTTATATTTAGTTGTCTAGAAGCCTTCTATCGAAATTATCAAATTAATCTAAGCAAATTAACTTTTTGTGATTAACAAGTATTGACATTTTGACATTTGACAACCAGCTGAACCAGCTGCAGCTGGAGGGAGCATTGAGTAGGAAAAACCGGAAAAACATATGTCGCGTTCCGAAATTCAACAAAAGTGATAATATCGCGAACCCGAACAAATTGAATAGTCAAAAAATTTAAGAGCTATCAGATCATTAGGACTGATTTGGTTGGCTTCGCGATATTATCACTTTTGTTGAATTTCGGAATGCGACAATGGAGATGCCGCGTTATTCTATACTAACTGTCTTTAGTTCACACAATGACGCTAGTACAAACTAAACCCCGCGACATAGATCAGGAATTTAGTTTGCATCTGTGCGAGAATATCAACCAGAGTGAAGTTATATACATACCAAAACGGAATTTGACATCTGTGTATTGACCACTTGCAGGGTTTTTTATTGCTAATTTCATGGTTATCTGACAACCATCTCGCTGGCCGTGACGACAGAAATTTCTACACAACGACAAAACGGAATCTTTTGTGTACAAGCCAAACCTACATAGTTTGCGTATTTTATCATAAGAAAAGTTTTATACGAAAAACACATCGGAATCAGAAACGTTACCTCTTATATCAAATTAGTGGCCTAAGTGCTTGAGACCAAAATGTCAACTCCAGCCAGAAGACGCCTGATGAGAGATTTCAAACGGTTTGTATCTAAATATTTCTCACGTTCTCCTAAACATCTATAAACAGCAATGGATTCTAAGCACCCTAGTTGCCATTTTCAACAAAATTTTCTTTGTGCGAAAGTGTAGTGCTGATTCATCAAATTACATCACAGTCATTTTAATTGATTTCTATTTTGTTCTATATTTCGAATTCCAGTGTAAACAGCAAACTCGTAACACGGTGGAGCTCGCCTCTTTGTGTCGCACACAGAGAGTATGATACGCTATAAGTAGACATAGCTACGTCACTCTCGATGTATAGACGTCGTTTGTTGGTGGTTATTATTTAGGTTATCCAAATACATTTCATTTATTCGAGAAAATGGAACAATAAGTCATCAAGAAAAACTGCCAAAGATGCTTGACTATCTGAATATGACTAGCCTGTAGGAAACCTCGAAAAGTCATCTCATGACCTTGATTATGCTAAAGAGGTTTCCATGAGAACTTGAGAGCTTTGTATGTAAATTGCAGGTCATATTATTTCTTTGTCAACCAATCCTACTGATATAACTATCTAGAAAATATTTAATATTTTTGTAAACATTTCTTTTGTCAATGCTACAGCATAATCATTCTTATAGGATCAGATAGCATAATAAATTTAGTATGCTAATAGGAATATAAATGAAATAAAATTAAAGAAAAATATTATTCTGCAAACATTTCCTACAATAATAGCTCCATTATTCAAGACCACTAAGAAAATACAAATAATAACTCATCATTTGCTTACCACCCACAGCTTGCAAGAGGATCCCCCTACTGGAGTGTCTGGTGCCCCCACTGACAATAATATCATGATCTGGAATGCTGTGATATTCGGACCCCATGACACTCCGTTTGAAGATGGCACATTCAAGCTAACAATAGAATTCACAGAGGAATATCCAAACAAACCTCCAACGGTTCGATTTGTGTCTAAAATGTTCCACCCCAATGTATATGCTGATGGAGGAATTTGTTTAGACATTCTGCAAAACAGATGGAGCCCAACATATGATGTTTCAGCTATATTAACTTCTATACAGGTAAATACTAGTTTTAAATCTGAAAAGAAGAACAGGCTTGTTGTATCTGGAGTTTAATAATAAATTTGTAGATTGGTACCTAAATTATCCATTTTTACTGTGTGACTAATAGCAAAACATTACATTCCTGATATTTCATAATATTGTCACATTTCAAAATACCTACTTTTTGATAATTTACAAACACTTTTGTGTTTAATATTATAAATCTTATAAGAATCCACTAGTTATTATACTTTTAAACATTATTACACCAATGTGGCACCTTGTGCAATAATGTTCAGTATCCAATTTACTAAGTAGAGACTTAGTTAATTGATATTTGATTGATTCATAATAGGGATTTAGATCATCAAAATGTAAATAAAATAGATCCTAGTTCTAATCCTATCCCTCCATATTATAAAAACCTTATATTGAATAATGTTTTGTTTCAGTCCTTACTTAGTGACCCTAACCCCAATTCACCTGCGAACTCTATGGCAGCACAGCTTTATAAGGAGAACCGGCGAGAATATGAAAAACGGGTGAAAGCATGTGTAGAACAATCATTTATTGACTAGCAGGGGTTGGCCTGGATCTCAGTTAAATGTGGTGTACACAATACCTGCGCTGCCGGTCACTGGCCAATACCTCCTTATAAATTTCATTGGGACAACCATGTAAATTATAATAATGTCATCATACACCAAGTTAATACTGCAAAAGTATACCAGATTAATAATTATGGGTTTTGGTAACTAATTTAAATAATAATTGTTAAGGAACCAAAATTTGAGTCAACAGGTAATAGATAGAAATAGCTCCACATTAATACAATTTAATTATCATTGACAATATTAAACCTTACAACATACCAATACCTAACTGTAAGAATAGTGTCAGCATTACACTTAAATATCATCTCATGTGTGAACTACATTTTTCTTAGTGAACTTTAATCCTTTTGTCTTACCATAGTAATACATGATTTAGTGTAACTGTAATGAAAGGAACATAGTATAATAGTTATATAGATAAATTGAAATATTTTTCAATATAACTATATTGCTTTAACTTATTAGTTAAAAATATATGAACTTTTATCAAGTAATAAATAGCACATGATAGAAACGTAACTAAGCTTTGCTTGATTTAAATCTAGAATGATTGAAATGTCATCTTGGGAATCACTAAAACAATTTTTGTATATCTTGGCATACACAAAAATATAACATAATATTCTTTCTGATTTAATTGTTGCATTGTCATAGGTAACTTTTGGAATACTTGTATTTTTATTATAGATGAACTATACAATAATGTAATGTATAAATTATAATTATTTGCTTACACATTATAATTGTTAATTAAACACCCTCGTGGTATTATCAAGTGTTTACCTAAAATAGTACAAGTTTATTTTTAATTTTCAAAATTATTATCTATTGACTCCAGTGGTTTTTTACTAATACTTAGAATTTCATTATTATTCTGCTGCACAAAATTAGATCGAGTCTCATTCGTGTATATTATAAGAGTCCCAATGGATATTTTTGAAAAGTGTAGCAGTTTTCTTGTTTTCTAATAAAGCTGAATGTTTGAAATGTCTTGTGTTTCATAGACATTTTTAAGTATGTGTAATATTTCGTCTTCTAGTAAAATATTATTTTCGGTTTTACAAATGTCTTTTTATTTTTATGATAAATGTTCCTGGTAATATTTCCAAGTATTCTGCACTTCTGCGCTACAACCCCTCCGTATCTAGAACATTCCCAATTGATTGAACTCTGATTCGCTCTTACGCGTGTCTGGTGATAGAATTTACCTTGTAGTATAAGGGTTATTATTGCGTGTGTCCTAAAATAGCTGTAAAAATCTACAGACGCGCAGTGGGTTAGACTGCATTGCGTGCAAATTTAATTTTGTACATCTCTATACAGATAAATAAAGTTGGAGTATTTATTTATCAATTTTTGTCTGTCTGTTTGTTCTGGCCAATCTCTGAAACGGCTGGATCGATTTTGACGGGACTTTCACTATCAGAAAACCGATGTAATAAGGATTAACTTAGGCTACTTTTATTTTAGGTTCTTTTTTTACAATAATAACGAAGTAGGTAAGTATACCGAATAAATATTTAAAAAAATAACTATCCTCGCGGAAAAAGTCGCGGGCACAGCTAGTGCACAATAAATATCAAGTCCTGCGACTGCGGCTATTGCTCGAAATGCTAGATTTCTATAGAATAGGTGCAGCTTTGTTGTTAGAACACTTCTCCCTACTTAGATACGTAGAAAGATGATTTTGACTGCACACTATCTTCAAGAATTGCCAAACAGTGATAGTTAAAATTCCCAGTAAGTTCACTGTTTTGTCACCTACATACGTGGTGAATCGGGACAATTATGGCAACAATCCCGTTTATAAAGTTTCGTTCCGATTCACCACTGCATCCCTATTCACCACCCCATTTGACGGTATCTAATTTAGGATTACAACTACTGCTCGTGGGCCCGTTCGATTTCCCGATTAGATATAACTTAGAATAACGTTACTGGTAAAACGTAGGTGTAGGTACTGAGCAAGTACTGAGGCTAGCACATCAAGTTACCCTAATCTGTCAAATTTCTTTGATAGTTTTTTAACTTTATTCCATAATTGTAAGGTTTATATTCAATTGGGAAATTTTGACAGTTTGGGATAGCTTGATGTGCTGGCGTCTGTACTATAGGTAACCGACACCTCTGCCCACTTCTTACTCCTCTTAGGACATAAATTAAAGTGATATTTAAAATAAAACTAATTAAATAAGAAAAATAGTTTATACGAAATGTGAATTCTTACAAAAGTATATCTTAATATACTACACCATTATTGCAATATAATAAAATTTAAATAATTTCAGCAACTTATCATTATGTTGTTGCAAAATTTATATCAATAAACGAAAGTTCTCCCAAGTAGAACCTCAGGACTGGGAATAATTTCCGATGATTTCTCAAAAAAAAAATTGTATGTTCCATACAGATAAATACATTTCACATAAGAAAGTAGTGTGAACAAAGCTCAATTTGGTTACCCAATTAATTGTTCACCTTGTTTTAAGGTCTTCTTTTAATTTATAATGTATTAACTCCATACACACTATTGCATCTTCCGCACTGTCATGCCCATCTACAGAATTTTGTATTATCTTCTTCAGATATTCAGATGATAAGTTTCTTAGTGCTCGTTTGTATGGAGGACCCATTTTATGTGGATACAGAACACTAGTATCAATGACAGTCTCGTGAATTAATTTAAGTACTTTAAAATCTGATTCTAAACTATGCCCTATTAAAATAGTTTTACTATTAAACATTGTAAGAAGTGTAGCTTGAACATCCAATAATGTTGTAGTTACTCCATACATATGTTCTTCAGTTATTCCAGAATATCTAGTGTTATAATCTATAATAGGGTGCAAGGGTCTAATAAATGTCTCATAAACCACTTTACATTCAGAATCAATCACTGTTACTCTGGTTAAATCCAAACCATGAGTGGTATAACACATCTCACAATCTAATGCATAAATGCCATAATCATCCATATCTGTATCTGGAGGTAGAGTCTTCACAAAGCCTTTCAAATTATCAAAGTCAACATATTCATAAACGTGACTGGGAGCTATACAACAGCCATCAGATGTTCCATCTTGACTGCAGCACTGGTACCTTGCTTCACCTCGAACTCGATATTTGTTATTAGGATGGTAAATGCATTCCTCCTTTGTTGCTGCAAAACCAACCTTATTAACTGTATATTCTTTCTTGCATCTACAACAGGTTCTGAAAAAGCCTTTAGGGGGTTTCTGTTTATTTTGGCCATAAATAATAGCCCTGCCTTTTTGCCCACTCTCATGAGGCCTAGGAAAACCATTTTGCTTAAGTTGTTCCTCAGTTAAAATCCATTTTGCAATATTATTGTATAACTTTGCACCTATAAACTCTTTTGAATTATTTACATTTTTTCTATTCTTGCCTTCTATGCTCCATGAGCCCATTGGCTTGCCAGGTGTTGTTCCTGGAATATTTTGTAATGTTAAGCAATCGGATGCTGATTTCTTTACCCCTTTACATTCTTGGAACTCTTTCCTTAAGCGACTAACTGCTAATACTGCAGAATTCTTGTATATTTGTACAGTTGAACATTTTTTACTAGTATTCAGTTCTTCCTGTTGAGCTCGAGCATAAGCATCATGTGCAGTAAGATACAGTTTTAAACATTCATCTATCATCATGTTTAAATATGTAGATCTTATATTTGCAGCAATTTTAGAACCAAGGGGTTCTAAAACACCTGGTCTGTCAATAAATTTTTCATTTGGTATATGAGCAACTCTTTGAGCTCCTTTTTTGACAGTTTGTGTGATAGTAGAACTAGTTGAAGGCTCACTCTTTGCAGAAGTGTGACTGGGTGAAAT
Organism: Polymixis flavicincta; assembly: GCA_949987655.1. Taxonomy (NCBI): domain Eukaryota; kingdom Metazoa; phylum Arthropoda; class Insecta; order Lepidoptera; family Noctuidae; genus Polymixis; species Polymixis flavicincta. The sequence continues at coordinate 15,287,274 of OX465193.1, read as the reverse complement.
AGTTTTTTTAGCATTTAATAAAGTGGAAGCATAGGGCACATGAGCTATGCGGATCTTGGTGTTAGCAGTAGTTGGAGGGGTGAAGTTATTTTTAGCAGGTAAATTTTCACTATTTGAAGAAACACTTGTATTTTTTTTTAAACTATGAAATTCTCGAACTTTAGCTAGCCTTTGGGCCATTGTTTCGGCTGCACTTGCTTTAAAATCAGTTTTAATTGGTGCTTTCTTCACCACTTTCATGGGTTTATCAGCTGCTCTAGATATTCTCTTCTTTCCTATGATAGTCTCCTCTTCATTTGAATTCTCTATCTTAGTTGTATCTTCTATAATTTTAGGCTTTTCTATGGGAACATATTCATCAAATATTTTCTTACATTCCAATGCAATGGTATCTTCATCAGGTTCATCAAAGTCTTCATCAAGAAATTCCTCAGCATTAATATCATCATTATCAGACATGTTATTGCTTTCATTATGCTTGCTACTCTCATGTTCCTTTTTAGATTCTTTATCTTTAGAATTCTTATGAGAGGTCTTGCGGTCTTTATCTTTTGTTTTCGATTTATGTTTAGAATTAGAGCTATGTTTCTTTGTATCATGTTTTTTAGATGAGGTATGTTTTGAGTCTTTTGAACTATGATCAGAACTTTTAGAACTGGAATGCCTTTTCTTGTCAGATGTGCGTTTCTCTGTTTTGTCCTTTTCCTTGTCTCTACTTGAACTTTTGTGTTTAGATTTATGTTCTGAATTCCTTACTTTGTTTTCATGTTTAGTTTTACCTTCAGTCTTAGATTTATCATCAGACTTGGATTTATCTTTCTTATCTGAGCTGCTTCTGTGATGTGACCGATTATGATTTTTATCTGAATGGTTTTTGTTAGAACCAGTTTTTTCAACAACTTTTTTATTGTCATTGTTATTGCTTATGCTATTTTTAATATCAATCTTTTTTAAGTCACTACACAAACTATCTTTTTTTATTTTATCATGATCAGACTTTTCTTCATTTAATATTTGATCTAAAATATCAAATTCTGCCCCCAGGTCATCCAACTCATTAAGGTCTGAATATTCTTTCCTTTTTTTAGGTTCAGGTTCGTCTTCATCACTGGAAAAACAAGGTGCAAGTGACCTTGGTGTTGGTTGATAGGTAACTGATGGGATTTCACTTTTAGTGCTAACTTTGGTTGGTTTGTATTCTAGTATTTTCTTCTTACTCGTATTTTTATCAGACGGAACATAGTTATGTTTACTAGTATTAATCGAACCTTCATTAGGAATATATTTTTGCAGTTCTGTCTCAGTGCCTGGCAAGTACTTTTCAGTCGATACTGTTGATCCTGTAGGTGTATATTTGTCGCACTGCACATTTTCAGTGCTACCTGGTGTATACTTCACAGGTGGGGGAATGTAAATAAAAGGTTTGGAGGACCCATTAGTATCTATGGGTCGTTGAATAGATAGACCTGCAGGTTTTCTCGGCGTATATGGTACTGGAATATGTCTCTTTCTTTGTTCTAAAACCTCCTCACTATTTTCCTCTGTGTCAGGATTGTTGATCTTTTTCAGCTCAGCTATGGGTGTGGGGTTGTATGTCGCTTTGGCAACATTTGGAGCTAGATTTAATGAATTACTGTCTGGCGGTGTTGCGGTAGTTGCTGTCGTTGATCCAGAGGCTTCCTTCTGTTGAAGAACCTTTTCTACTGCAGCCGACACTAGTTTCTGTAATATCGCTCCACTTTCGATTCCATCATTTGTTGTACTCTGAGATTCTTTTTTAACGTGTCGAAAATGACAATAAGGTCTTTCGCATAGACCATTATCATAAAAAGGGCAATTGTATCCTTTAAAATACCCTGTCGATGGAAGCATTCTACTTTATAATATTTTTCGATCCACTAGTGAAGAACGAACCAAAAACCAGCTAGAATCACTCCACTACAGATTATAAAACAAAAACTGATTCATTCATAATTCTAGAAATCTGCGGTGTTTGTGTACTTACACATTCCATTTCCATGCCGGAGCTTGAACTTTTTAAAACACGGGCATGGAATACAAATAAAAGTTTGTGTTATTCATTTTACTTAGAATACAAAAACTGAATAAGAACGATTTTCTGCTATCTGCTAAAAACCAGAGGATAAAAGAAAAACCGGGGCTATTGCTGGCATTTTTCGGTGGCGGATAGTAACTTGGAACATGTAGTACACACGGCTACACATCAAGCTATAAAGTTCCAGTTTACGCTGGTCTCACACTGTACGGAAATCATAAACAATGCGAGATCAGCTTATACTGGAAATGTATAGGTTGATGTGTAGCCGTGTGTACAGACGCCAGCACAACCTACCCCAGACTAAAGGTTATGCAATAAAGATGAAAATGTATCAAAGAAATTTGACGGATTTGATGTGCTGGCGTCTGTACAATATTCCACTCGTATTTGAATTTTTAAATAGCTTTTTATCAGGTAACTATCTACCAACGCACCCACCAGTGCATGCCTGTCTAAACAATTCAAAGTAGTATTTTTTACACTGAAAAAACATCTTGAAGACATGTTAGGAATAAATGGTCTAATGCCGGTCACTCACATTCGCAAGAATACGCGAACCCACAAGTGCGGGACGAAATTTGAAAACTAATGATTATGCAAAGTTTACGCTACATTCTAAATCCAAGCTGTGGCGGATTTTGACGCAAATCAAGGTGCGTGAATCTCAAACATTTGCGTAGTCTCCCGCAAATTTGTGCAACCAATTTTGCACATGATTGCGAAAGTAACGGACGTTTCACCGTTTTCAGAGTTCGTGGCGTCTACTGTGTAGCATACAGAGGCCAGCACATCAAGCTACCCCAATCTGTCAAATTTCTTTGTTAGTTTTTCAACTGTATCACAAAGGAACAAGGTTTATGTTCAATTGGGAAAATTTGACAGTTTGGAAAGCTTGACCTGCTGGCGACTGTACATGAGCGTTTTCAAAAAAAAGTGTATCCCTCACTTTTAGACTGTCCACTGTGTTTGAAGTCTAATAACTTGTAAAATTTATATGTGGCTAATTATTTTAATGAATGAAAAGCATTAAACATACTGTAAACTTTATTTCAATCCATTCATTTTTTAAATCAATAACATTTAAATACATACAAACATACTAACTAAGCATGAATATAAAAATAATAATTACACAGTATGTACAAGATTAAATAAAGTAAAAAAAAAAAAAAAAAAAAGGGGAAGAGCTCACTGGGCATCAAAGAATTCGTCCGCATCGCTGTCAGTGGGAAAAGTGCCCAAAAGGCTGGCAGCGTTGCCACGTTGGATGGCAACGCTGATTCTTTGACCTAAGAATAGGCCAGCCCTTTGGTCACGTGAAGAGTCGACCAACCGCTTGGCGATGTCCCGAAATACTCGATGAGCGCTCGGACCCCACGGCCCTAGAGTTTCAACCCCAAACGGCTCAAATATATAACTCCCAATAAGGTTGTTGTATTTGCGCCGTTTGAGGTTTTCTGCACCTGCAGCAGCCGCACCAGCGCAGCCCGCCGTGCTCAGAAGATGGGATGGCGCGAGGGTGTCGACACAGGTAGCATCCCACACCAAAGGCCTACCCACCTTCCAAGGCATTATTGTCATTCCGTCTGGCCTCTTTCCATCGTCGCGTGCCAAGCCATTCGGTTCTAAGACAGCTGGCACCCCGGCGGTGACAAGAGCCCGACGGATGATGTCATTAATGCTGGCGTGCCGTGCCAGCCGACCAGCGCTCTTGCTGCAAGCAAGGCCATGGTGTCCGAGGCGATCAACTGCTTCACCACACTGACAGCGATGCGGAGCCACGCAAGGTGCACCCAGACGCAGACTTGTAGCGAGCCGGAAGGTAGAGTCACCCAGCATAGTACCTATGTTAGGTGACGGTAGCGCCTGAAGCCAAAGTCCCGACTCCCATTCTCCCACAGCCAGCAGGCGGGCACGCTCAGCAGTATTGGTGGACGTATTAATGAGATTATTCCGTACCAATCTGTTAAATTCAAACTAGTTAAATTCATAAAATAAATTTATTAATACTTTGCGTATGAATAAAAAACATAAAAAATTACAATTTTGAACACCAAGGTGTCAGTTTTTGGCGTGTCCCCCACTTATGTTCCTCAATGTTAGAAGCGATTTTGAAAACTTTTTGTACTAGGGTAGCATGACTTTTGGTCATCGCTTGAAGTACTCTGAGTCATCGATCGTCGCCGGTAGTTTGTAATTCAAGTAATACCCTAATTTCAATACAATTTAATTTTTAAAAATATAATAAAAAGTGGTACAAACCGGACATGTAGGTTTTGTGACTGCCATTTAAAAATTTATTAGACTATTTTACTTTTTGAAATGCAACAACATTATAAACATTCACCGAAAGCCATAAAAAAAATACTAGTAGTAAACAGACGTGTTTTATGCGTGCAACGGCCGCCAAGATTTCTTCTGTCGGGTTTGGCACACATTATCGCCCTATTCAGGTAAGTTTACATAATTTAACTGTTTTCGGATGATGAACAATATCCTAAACTAACGTTATATACATTTGATACCAAACGTAAGTAACTGTTTTCGTTAAAATATAATTTTCAATATAAAATGCGAAGAGAACGTCACGTCGGTTTTCGACAGTATGCCCCGTGACCTACAGGCTGACCAGCAAAGTCGCAAAACCGACACAGTAAAGCTAAGACTACCTCCGAAAATAATTAAAGATATAAGCTATTTATAAACTTGTAATTTAAAAACTTATCTTTTTAGATAATAATGTTATTATTTCCCCGAAATAAGTAAGTATTGTCAAGCGAGTATTTAAATTACAAAAAAAAAAACAGTAAAAAGTAAATATTTTGCATTAAATGATATTTGCATGTATTGTAAAAGTTGTGGTGCATAAAATTCTCTACAAATTAAGATTTTGAATAATTATGTGTTTTTAAGTAATAATTAATTACGCCAGGTCAACCGTGAATCTAGGCATCTGCCTAGATTCTTCTAGATTCGCTCCGTAGGCCTGGACCAGGGCCGGAAGCGAGAGATCGCCGCCTCCGATCGCCTCCATGAGGACACGGCGGTGCTCCACCCAAGCCGGGCAGACCGCCACCGTGTCCTCAGGGCGATCTTCTCAGTGGAAACACCCGGGCGTTTCCTCCCGCCCTATCCGAAGCAGGAACCTCCCGAAACAACCGTGTCCGGTGAGGACCTCGTCAGGCGGAAGGTGAGGACGCCATGCCGCCTCTCAAACCACTCCTCAAAGAGAGGACTTACCGCCGCAATCGTGGCGTGCCCAAGATTTAGCCTTTAAGTTAATTTATTTGTGTTTTTGTAATATTAAGTATATTATTATGATTGCAGTAAAATGTTACATTATTACATTCGATATTTCATAAGTGAAAAATAAATGCCTCAATTATGACTGTGATAGGTATAAATACTCGCAGGACAGAGGCCAGCACATCAAGCTACCCCAATCTGTCAAATTTATTTGATCGTTTTTCAACTTTATTTCAAAGGAATACGGTTTACGTTCAATTGGGAAAATTTGACAGTTTTGGCTTGACCTGCTGGCGACTGTACATGTAACTCTGACCAATTTTAAGTTTAAATTAATGTGTCTTGTAGTACTTTCTATGATTAAGTAGAAAGTACGTATTCTGCTTATTTTTTTAAATTATGTTATTAAAGACTGATTATAATAATAAACATTGAAAATGTAATTCTTGATATTTTTTTGTTTTGCGCTTGTGTAAGCTTAGCCTTAGAAAAATTGGTCTGTCGGTTTTGCGACTGTCCCCCGTTTTGCGAAGAGGAATTTCTTAGTTTTAACCATTTATTAATATCAAACGGTATAAATAATTTTAATGCATTATGGTTATATTATATATAATATTTTATGGTTTTGATGTTCCGGAATACAATATTTACTTTGCGGATTAAACTACATTTCATTTTGATATCGTAAAAGTAACTGTTACTTTAGCATCAGCTGTGACAAACCCGAACTTAAAACTAGTATTATTCGTACTTTATTGATTTGTTGATTGAATTTACCTATTTAAAAAATAAGTATTATGATAATCTTCGTAACTCAATCAAAATAATTTCCATATTTTTTCATAGTTAATAGAAAAGTTAGATTTTAAGACAGTTGCAAAACTGACATTTTATTCCAGATTGCTAGTTTCATTTGATGATTACTCGTATTATTGATTAATCTGCAAGCATTTATATGTCATTTTCATAAACTATCATATATCTTAATAATATCTGAATCAAAAAATTATAAAAAAATTGATATTTAAAATATCATAAATTGAGACATGGTACACACGGCTACACATCAAGCTATACATTTCCAGTTTACGCTGATCTCGATTTGTACGGAAATCTTATACAATGCGAGATCAGCTTATATTGGAAATGTATAGCTTGATGTGTAGCCGTGCGTACACTTTCTTTTGAAAACGCTCACATATACTATTACTTAATACTGTATTTTCCGATTTCATAAAAACTATTTTAATATGAAGATTGGGACGATATATTGAACAGAAAAATAAAAATAAATTTATTAGTACACATTTTTTCAATTAAAAACGATTAAAATCTAATTTATTTTTCGTTGTTTTGAATTTACCGCCAAAACGCTCCTTACGATGAATTTTCATCACGTGACATCGTGACGTCAACTTTGTGTAAACGGCACCTGTACAAATACTTAGTTTGCCGCCGTTTTAGACGTTTTAGACGCACAGAGGCACCGTACGCCAGTAATTCCACTTTAAATCCATTAAAAATCTTGTTAATTATAAACTCGACATTCACTTATTTACTTACTAACTACTTTAGTTTACACAAAGTTGACGTCACGTGATAAAAAGTCATCGTGAGACGCGTTTTGGCGGTAAATCCAAAACAACGAAAAATAAATTTGGTTTAATCGTTTTTAATTGAGAGAATGGATAGAAATCAATTTATTTTTATTTTTCTGTTAAATATCTCGTTCCAATCTTCAAATTAGAATAGTTTTTGAAAAATTGGAAAATACCCTATTTGATCATGGATAATAACACCAACGTCTTGGAGTTCATAAAACTTTTTGCAGAATGGCTACTACTGAACTATAAGGGATCCTAGAAAAACAGTACAGTGATTTGTAGACAAGTGTAGGAGGAAGCGCAAATGGGTTCGCATATTGAGTATGCACATGCAGGCATTTGCATACTCAATATGCGAACAGGCATGGATGTGGTAGGCTACATCCATGCCTGATATAAGGTTAGTCCACCCTGTCGGCGATCACTGCCAAGATGGCATTGGGGCTGGCTCGCCCCAGGGTACAAGGGACACACGACGCTTGCGCATAACAGCGCGGAAAGTTGGCAAATTCAATGCGTGCCATCGCGAACATTCCTCCAGCAGGCCTAGACAAAACACATTTCTGTTAGCGTTCACGCCAAACGCTACGCGAAAATGTATGGGAATGACATTACCTGCGGAAAGGTTACGTCGTGGCTACACATCAAGCTATAAATTCCAGTATAAGCTGATCTCGCATTGTATAGGATTTCTGTACAGTGCGAGATCTTCGTAAACTGGAAAAGTATAACTTGATGTGAAGCCGTGTCTACGAATGTTTGCACGCATGCGAGTGATCGAGGTAACTGAACAACGTTGACAATGTCCAATAATTAACGTAACATTTGAATTTGTGATGCTTCGTCAAGGTTTCGTAAGCGTATGGAGCCGGTATTATGAAAAATTCTGAATTTGTCATTGCCGCCGCATTAGTCTGAACCACGCTGAACTGAGCGGCGCTCTTTACAGAATGCATACCATAGAAATATAAAAAGGAGGAGAAGTGGGAAAGGGGCGTGTCTGTGTCCGCGCGGTATGATCAGCATGATCATTCCTAAAGCAAATGGCCGTCTCCGCGAACTAGTGTGCTTTCGACCGTTGTCGTGATAAATCATAAGAATGCCGTGTTGTTCAGTGGTTTCTTGTAAAAACCAAAGCCAAAACAAAAACTTTGTGAATCATGGAATCACTTACCATAAATAAGTACAAGTATTTTTCTACATTTGTCTTTAAAATCATGAAAAACAAGAAATCGGCAAACATTTCTTGCGTTTACCATGTTATTTTTGTTTTCAAATATCACAGCGACTGTATTATTTTTGTACTAAATACATTGCTCCTAAACCACTACCTAAATATTTTGTCGCTAAGTGACTGGACAAGCAATGTAAAAATCACAAAACGATAAAGTATCTATGCGGACGCATTCCGTAGTACGGCCGCTGGTTCTTGCGTCGAGCTAGTGATGTGCTCGTGCAGATCCACTAACGTAGGCTATCGATAATGTCGATTCGCGAATAAATTTATTGCTAGATCGATGTGAATTAATGTTTTTTACTTATTTTGATTATTTTACAGCGTAGTAGAGAAATGCCTAAACAACAGTCGTAAAGTTAACAAAATTTTAGACAATGTCGGTGGAGTGTTATTGGGTTTGAATTATCGTATAATAATTCTTATCCTCGTGCTATTTCCTTACTTTTTTTATGGTTTTGGCATTTTACTTACGTTAAAGTCTTCAAACGCTTCGTATGCGTTATTGTTATCAGCATTGTTCAGATAATATAATAGTGACGTATTACGGTTATCGTTTTCATTTTATCTTATTTCCTGGACCCCGAAAAAAATTGAAGTAGTACTATCGGGGAAGTTCATATCTAAGCACCTTAAAGACTATTTCTGCTTGCAGCGCTCGGCCGCTATAGAAATCTCATCAACCAATAGCATCGCAGCATCAGATTTTTAATTTGTCCCTTGTTTTTGCATGAACAAAAAAGACAGTAAAAAACCAGCTGAGGTAGGTAGTGCGTATTTTTTCAATGGAAATAAATATCAATGGACCTTCGTTCGGTCGTAGTTCGAGCACGTTTGGGACAAGTTTATGGGTTTTTTTTTTTGACGAATAGGTTTTCTATGCTGTCAGAAAAGTATAACATTAGCATCCAAAGTTGAGTAGATTTCTCACAATTATATAGGAGTTTTTGGGTGAGAGGCGGAAAATTTCCATAAAATTTTAAAAGTGCAAAACCTTTGTTTTTAAATAGCTCTAGTCATAAACCCCTTTTCAAGGAATGCACCTAATTAGAAACCTGTAGACAAAGCAGTTTGATTGAATAAACTGGGAGCTTACTCATGAACCACTTAAAATTATTATAATCCGTGCCTAAAGAAACAGAAATTTGTTGAAATAAAAAGTAAACACGCAAGTAAAGTATAAAAAAATAAAAAAAACTTTCTCATCTTTGTTTCTGTTGTTCTATTCCTAGTGTTCGAAAAAGGGTCAGACATCTGTGATCATTGTAACAGAGATTGTAAAACACACGAACAACAAAAAAACTTAAACGACAAAATATTTGCTACGTATTATTCGTTTCATTGGTCGAGGCCAAAAGGGGCGTTAAACAGATGTGGTCATCGTGCTCACGGGATTTTGTTTTGAAATTGCTTAGATATGAACTTCCCCGATAGTACTGTTGCGCCGCACAATTAATGTTTGGTTGCCACTAGCGCCATCTCTTATCGAATAGCGGAATTAATGGTCAGGAGCTTTCTAGAAAGTTCGATGCTAGAACTTTCTGGAACTATCGACATGTGTTCGGTCAGGGCCGATATGTACTCGAACATTCTAGATGCTTCTACGGTAGAAGGTTCTGGAACTATCCGAGGGCCCTATACAAGATGTTGATTTGCATCCTAGTCAAATTCAAGGACGTTATTATGCTAATGATTCTCGACCCAAATCAACAATAAAATGGGTAGGTATTTTTTTAAATATTTTTTCCTCTTTACTAAAATCCGTAAGTGTGAACCAGCCGTATTTAAACGCGGCCCGTCTGTTACTAGCCTAACCGCGCTTCCACACACACGCAAACAATACATCCATTCACAACGCTTGCGCGATCGTTCGTTCGGGCGCCGCGTGCGCGGCGCCCCGCCCGCCCCCGAACCAACAGTGTGTTTGATGTCGCCGAAATGTGCGTGCGCGCTTCTCAGTTCTCGGTAAATTGTTGACACGTCATTCGATACAAAGTGCAAAATGACGGACAATTACACTAATGTCGAGTTGGTGGAGATGGTCCGCCTGTATGCCATCAGTGGAGACAGCCTACGTGGAGTCATCCGGATGTTCACGGAAATGTTTCCCGATCGGGAACCCCCATCACAGAGCGTCATGCTGGCTGCTACGCAGAGACTGCGGGATCATCGGCAGTTTGACGTTCCCCGGCATGCTCAAGCTCGCGGCAGCGTAGGTAGGCCTGCCTGTCGCCTTGCAGGAAGACATCCTGGAATACTTCCAGGGAGAACCACAGGCAAGCACGCGGGAGGCTGGTCGACGCTTTGGAGTGCACCACACCACAGTGTACGTGCAAGGATCATTAGTGCTTTCGACACTTTAAAACGAATGTGTTAGTGTTACGTAAATTAAAGAAAAACCAGCTACGTCGTGCTCGATTGTGCCAAGAGTGTGAAGGTGGCAACTTTGAACAACTCCTCCGGGTAACTTAAGTAGGTAATTTCTTTATTTGTACATTTTGTAAATACGTTGTTAGCTTAACCAATTTTATTAGTGTAAATAAGTTGATTTTAAATTTTTAACTACGCCAATAATACCTAAGAGTCGAAAGTATCACCACCTACTTACACATAACTAGCAAATCTTTCCATTTCCATCAAACCTAAAAAACATTTTTAAACTTAGTAGATCGGTACATCAACTAAGGTAGGTAGGTATTATTACCGGTCCTAAGCCCGTTAAGTAGTAAAGAAAATTTCAAATCAACCAATTTAATCCACAAATAAAAACAAAATCATTACGAAAAGTTTAGGCTGAACGATAGCATTAGAGCAAAACGAACATTTTATTAATCATCTGATACAGGTCAGTGAACTTTTCTTTGGCGCACTAGTATTACTGTCATTAGTAAGATTTCCGTATTCTAATGATGCTTAAAAAGAGGTAATTATCAAACTAAATTTATGACAATAATGTAGGTGATTTTCGAAATAAAATTAGGTAAAATTATTGCTACCGGTCGCTTGGTTCGTAGGTAAGACGTCGACACTCACGCACACAGCTGCATTGTCGCTGTTGCGTAGTCGGGTGATTCTCTTTTATTTGTATTGAATTAAGGGTTTAATTCTGAAATACTGTTAAATTTCAACAACAAAAAAAAGCAGCGCTTATTGGTTATTGCCCGGTACTGTACTTTCAATTGATTATTTATGTCTTTTATGACAACTACCTGAAATTTGACGAGGATGCAAAACAACATCTTGTATAAGCGGGAACGGAGCGCGTCTCGGGGTAGTTTATTGGAAGCGATACATGCGAGAACATCTAAAGCGATCTTCAAGTGCGACTTAAGAGTGATCCGTAGCGCTATTGTGTTGTGTTATTAGACTGTTTAATTAAAGTGTTATTTTTGGTAATTCATATCGGCAGTTTTTAATTGTCACGAACCCCTAGCTCGTAACAATTGGTGTCAGAAGCAAGGATTGAAATCATGCCGATTTTGCCTAAAGACGACACGGAGGGTATCCGTACCCGGAGTCAACGCCAGCAGGAGACGGACCAGAGGCGATTTGGTGGAGCAATGCCACAGGCGTCGGAGGGCCAGCTACCAACCACAGAGGCCGGCCCGTCCACAGCTGCTCCAGCATCACCAGCACCAGATTTTGCTGCTCTGATGATGATGTTGCAGGAGCAGGCCCGCCGACAGGAGGAACAGGCCCGCCGACAGGAGGAACAGGCTCGCCGACAGGAGGAACAGGCCCGCCGTTTGGAAGAACAGCTCAAACAGGATAAAGAGGAGCAGGCCCGCCGACAGGAGGAGCAGGCTCGCCGACAGGAGGAGCAGGCTCGCCGACAGGAGGAGCAAGCCCGTCAATTGGAAGAACAGCTCAAACGGGATAAGGAGGAGCAGGTGCACCGCCAGGAAGAGCAGATGCTCCTCATAAAGGACCTTCATGCAACCTTCGGGAAAGACATGAAGGAGGTGAAGGAGAAGGTTGCCCCGCATGACAACCGCTTGTCAGAAGCTGAAACTCAGATCAGCAAGTTTAGTGATGTCATTGCTGATGTGAAGCAAGAGTTGGGTAACCTCAAACTTGGGGATGGAATCGCAGCTCCCGTAGCTACAACAACACCTTCGCTACGTGGATTCAAAGTGCCGCCGTACGACGGGACTTCTTCCTGGTCGGCCTACAAAATTCAGTTTGCGGCTGTGATGAAGGCGAACGGGTGGAATAAAAGTCAGGCCATGACTGCCCTCACCCTAGGCCTGCGCGACCAGGCTTTAAATGTGCTGGAAGCTCTCGGTAAGGAAGTGACTTACGAGCAGCTCCTCGAGGCATTGGAGGCTAGATATGGCGACGCTCACCTGGAACACGTGTTTCGTGCGCAGCTCAAGGATCGTGTGCAACGCAGTAACGAAAACCTGCAGCAGTGGGCCCTTGAAGTGGAGAAGCTGGTTCGAAAAGCGTACCAGTCCGTACCTGCGCTTATTGATGGGAACCTGGTGCAGGCATTCATCGACGGCATCCGGGACCTTGAAGTTAGAGCTGCTGTGAGACTCGGTCACCACGGGACGCTTAAGGACGCCTTGGCCCATGCACTGGAGGTGGAAGCTGTGCGGCAGGATCATCGTTCCCATCGCGTCAGGGAGGTTGTAGCGGCTACGGTTCGCGATCGTAAAGGATACAGCCCTAGGTGCTACGGCTGTGGGGAAAGGGGCCACCTTCGATCCAGTTGCCCTAAGCGAACTGCAGAAAGGGAAGATGGCCGGTCTCCAGAGGGTAGCGCGGCTAACAGCTCTACCCAGCAGCAGCAGGGAAACGAGTAATAGCCAGGACTGCGGGGCGGGTGCTGGCTGATGTTCAAAGAGCCCCAAGGATTTCTATCACACAAACCCATGACGGGAACACCTTAATCATCAAGGGTGAGATCAACGGAATGCCTTGTAAGCTGACCATAGACACGGGAGCCTCTCGTACGGTCGTCAGTTCCAAAGTTATGAGTCGGCTCCTTGGGGACTCCGCATACAACCGGGAACGCATTAATTTGGTGACAGCCACCGGTCAGCGCATACCCGTCCGTGGAGAGAAGGAGATGGAGTTGAAGCTAGGCAACAGGACCTACCTGCATAATGTCATCGTGGCTGATATAATGGACGATTGCATCCTGGGTCTTGACTTTATGAGGAAGAATTTTTGCGAGATTGACGTCAAGCAGGGAGTTATGAAATGTGGACGAGAGGAACTTTTTATGGAAGGGGCGTTACCAGGGAATGTGTACAGCCTTAAGGAAATTGTTCTTCCTCCGAGATCAGAAACGATTGTGCCGGTTAGTCTTCCTCGGAATCCTGGGCAAACTCATCGTTGTGTACTCGTGGAAAGGGTAGACAATGACCTTCCATGGAAAGTGGCACGAACTTTGGTCAGAGCCACCGACATCTCAGGGGTACGTGTGCTGAACCTTTGTGATCAGGAACAGACTATTGAAAAAGGCACACTGATTGGTACTTGCGAGGAAGTGGATTGGCTGCGTCAATGCCAATATCTATCGACTGGGACCCCCAGCAAGGATGCACAAACGAGAGTGACCACACTTTTAGAAGAGTGTCGCAGCGCTCTGTCTCAAAATGAGATGGGCAAGGCGAAGAAGATGTTACTGAAGTACGCCGAAGTTTTCTCCCTAAACGATAGTGACATTGGGAAGACTGGCTTAGTTCAACACAAAATAAATACAGGCGACGAGTTGCCTATCCGTCAGCGGCCAAGGAGATTGCCGGTAGCGCGTGAAAAGGAAGTAGAAACCATGATTGAGGGAATGGTGAAGGATGGTGTTATTGAACCTTCATCTAGTCCATGGTGCTCACCTGTAGTGCTGGTAAGGAAGAAGGACGGCAGCATGCGGTTTTGTGTTGACTATCGTCGTCTGAATGACGTTACGAAGAAGGACAGCTACCCTTTGCCAAGAATTGATGACACGTTGGACATGCTCAATGGAGTAAAGTGGTTTAGCACGCTGGACCTGAAAAGTGGCTACTGGCAAGTGGAAATTGACCCCAAGGACAAGGAGAAAACAGCATTCTCGACAGGAAAGGGTCTGTGGCAATTTAAAGTTATGCCGTTTGGATTGTGCAACGCTCCGGCAACGTTTGAAAGGTTGATGGAACTTGTACTGACTAAGTTGATTGGCGATGCCTGTCTGGTCTACTTGGATGACATCATCATCGTTGGCCGTACGTTTGAAGAACATCTTCAAAACCTGGAACGCGTGCTCAAGAAGATCCAGAGTGCCAACCTCAAGTTGAGTCCGAAGAAATGTTCACTATTCAAACGGCAAGTTAGCTTTTTGGGATATGTAGTGTCGGAAGAAGGTATCCGCACGGATCCAGATAAAATCGCCGCTGTCAAGGATTGGCCAGTTCCAAAAGACAAGACGCAGGTCAGAGCGTTTTTGGGGTTGTGCTCTTACTATCGGCGATTTGTTAAGAATTTTGCGGATATTGCCAAACCCCTGCATAAGCTAACCGAAGAGAAGCGACATTTCTGCTGGGATGAAAGTTGCGATATCGCATTCCAGGAGTTAAAGGACCGACTATGCAAAACACCTATTTTGGGGTACCCTGATGCAGACAAGGAATTTATAGTTGACACAGACGCAAGTGACATAGGACTTGGTGGTGTGTTGTCTCAACGGAATGGTGATCAAGAGGTTGTGATAGCGTACTTCAGCAAGTCGTTGTCAAAGCCGGAGAGGAACTATTGTGTCACGAGACGGGAATTGCTTGCTATGGTAAAGTCCTTGCAGCATTTTAGCAAATATCTTCTGGGTCGGAAATTCCACTTACGAACCGACCATGCTGCACTGAAATGGCTATTGCAGTTCAAAAATCCAGAAGGACAAGTTGCGAGATGGATTGAGCTACTGCAGGAATACGACTTTGTGGTCGAACATCGCAGCGGGAAATCTCATGGCAACGCAGATGCATTGTCAAGAAGACCTTGTCCTGAAGACTGCAAGCATTGTACTAGGCAAGAGAGTAAGGAAGTGGTACCTGTGAGGATGCTGAGGACAGACCTCGGCAACGAGTGGAGGGAAAGCCTACAACGTGCACAGCAGGAAGATTCGGACATCAAGCCGATTCTGGAGTGGATGAAGGTCAGAGCTCCTAAGCCCAGGTGGAGCGACGTCTCAGCAATGAGTTCGGTCACAAAGAGCTATTGGGCCCAATGGGACAGCTTGGTGATTCAGGATGGAGTCCTGTGCCGTAAATGGGAAAATGCTCGGGGAAACAGCTGTCATTTGCAAATGGTAGTCCCTAAAGCTCAAGTACCGGATGTTCTCCAGCTTTACCATAATGGTTGTTCAGGAGGTCATCTAGGAGTAAAACGGACTCTACTGAAGATAAGAGAACGGTTTTACTGGATCCACTGTCGGGACGATGTCGAGGACTGGTGTCGCAAATGTACAAGTTGTGCAGCTGTAAAGGGACCTCAGACGCGTAGCAGAGGTGCATTGAAATTGTACAATGTTGGTGCACCATGGGAGAGGATAGCCCTTGACGTTGCGGGGCCGTTTCCGGAAAGTGAAAGTGGTAACAAGTATTTCATGGTTGTGATGGATTACTTCACTAAGTGGCCGGAAGTCTTCGCCATTCCAAATCAAGAAGCTTCGACAGTTGCAGATAAATTAGTTCATGAAGTCTTCTGTCGTTTTGGAGTACCTTTAGAGATTCACAGTGATCAAGGAAGGAATTTTGAGTCCCAAATATTCCAGGAAACTTGTCGAGTTATGGGTACTCATAAAACAAGAACAACTTCTTACCACCCACAATCGGACGGAATGGTGGAACGATTTAATCAGACATTAGAGAGGTACCTAGCAAAAGTTGTGGAAAATCGGCAAAGAGATTGGGACAAGCATATACAACCGTTTTTATTGTCATATCGAAGCGCTGTTCATGAAAGCACATCGGTGACACCAGCTTTCGCAAACTTTGGAAGGGAATTACGGCTACCTGCAGACCTGATCACCGGAATACCACCTGATGCCCCACGCAGTATAACTGATTATGCGAGTGACTTGCGGAACAAGATGAATGACATTTATGAGCACGTCAGACGCTCAGGCCAGCAAATGTCTGAAAAGATGAAAACCCGTTATGACCGCAAAATGAATAATAAAGGGTTTGACGAAGGTTCACTAGTGTGGTTGCACAATCCCGTCCGCAGCAAAGGGAAATCTCCTAAGCTTCAAGCTAACTGGGACGGACCGTACCGGATTGTGACAAAGATCAATGACGTTACCTACCGGATACAGAAAGGTGCAAGAGGTACTCCTAAGATAGTCCACGTGGATCGACTGGCGCGTTATTATGGGGCCGATAATGCTCGGGACGAGCATTTCTTAGGTGGGGGCAGTGTTGCGCCGCACAATTAATGTTTGGTTGCCACTAGCGACATCTCGTATCGAGTAGCGGAGTTAATCGTCAAGATCTTTCTATAAAGTTCGATGATGTTCTAGAACTTTCTGGAACTATCGACATGTGTTCGGCCAGGGTCAATATGTACTCGAACATTCTAGATGCTTCTACGGTAGAAGGTTCTGGAACTATCCGAGGGCCCTATATAAGCGGGAACGGAGCTCGCCCCGGGGTAGTTCATTGGAAGCGATACATGCGAGAACATCTAAAGCGATCTTCAAGTGCGACTTAAGAGTGATCCGTAGTGCTATTGTGTTGTGTTATTAGTGAGTTTAATTAAAGTGTTATTTTTGGTAATTCATATCGGCAGTTTTTAATTGTCACGAACCCCTAGCTCGTAACAGTACAATAATAAATAGAAGTATCGACAACTTTCCGATTTAGTCAATCACTAGCGTATATGTAAAATAAATTGCTTTTGCACAGCACAACGGTAGCAACTTTTGTTTGTGTGAGTGAGTTGTACTTAAATGCACGCTGCGTTTGAAGGGATAAGGTCTATATTTGATTGTGTAGTACGTTCTGATTTATAAATTGCGAGTGTGAGCGCGACTTCGTATCTATTGGTTTTACTAAATTGCATGTGTAGTTGTGGCGCGGAGCGCGGTAGTGGGGAGCAAGTGGAGACATCGGGTTCCGATACATTTTCAACTACTTGGCATATCTTCTTCTTTCTTAAATCTATGATGCATACCTTTGTATTAACTCCATGATACATACACTCTAGGAGACAGCTACTGCAGCGACACTCGACCAAGGCCACGTTCCGAGATACGATAATATCGATTTGAGCGCGCTCACACTCGTTCCGAATTGGCGTGAGCGTGATAACGGTATCCCGCGAAACTTCATAGATTACGTCATGACATGCGCCATCTTGCGATAACGCTGACCATGCGTTATTCTAATATTACCGTGAGCGCTGTAAAAAATAGACAGTAGGGCTGGTTTGTTTTGATTCGCATCGTATCTTTCGCTAGCTTAGATTTATTTGAAATAGTGCTTCTATCTAAGAGAAGAAATGTGTGGTGTATACAAGTTTTATCGCGATCACGAGCGTTCCGTATTGTTGACAAAAATGACGGTTATTAGCTGTCAGAATCGTGATAACTAATGCCATGTTCCGAAATGCAACAAAAGTGATAATATCGCGAACCCGACCAAATTGAATAGTCAAAAAATTTAAGAGCTATCAGATCATTAGTACTGATTTTTATTTTGGTTGGCTTCGCGATATTATCACTATTTGTCTAATACGGAATGCGCCCTAACTCGGAACGCAAAATACGGTTACAGCGCTAGTTTTCTAATACGGAATGCGACCCGACCCAAGACATTACTCACGCGTCGCACACCACTGACTTATAAATCATATGGACTTGAAATGTTTGACTATAGAAAAAACAGTTATACAAATATGAGGCATATCGACACCGAAATCATAAAAATGCTGTCATCTCTTTTTAACTTTCATAATTTTGCGTAAGTGAAAAAGGACATCAGTGTTTTTGACAGGTACCATAATGGCAACCCTTCATTCATAGCGTCATTAACCTGTGGCGTCCAACTATCGTAAAACGTCAAACTTCCGTCAAGCCCGGCGCCGATTTCTGACAGTGACAGCTGACATGTTTACGATTACGAATTTACGACCTCGTTCACAAAAAAAGGTCCACTCAAGTTTCTATTGCTTCTAGCTAAAAAAAATAAACAGTGTTGGGTTCTTGAATCACCAGGCCATTATATAAATTGTTTAGCGTACTCAAATTTTAACATCGTTTTTTATAAACCAATGTTGAAAACGGACAAGGGGTCGAAAGTGTGTTTATTGCCGTAATAGGATGATTTCTGATAAAATTACAGTGTTGGTTTGCACGAAACTTTGCTTGTTTCTTTTTGAATAGACAAGTAATCTAACAGGAGTGTTTTTTTGAAAGTTGAACCTAACATCTTCATATTATTGAAACTCAAACTTCAGACTACGCGGAGCCATTTTTATGAGATCTTGTTTACAACGCATGACTTTGTAAACGCTCATCCGAGTTATTTTGAGTGTTTCAAATAAAAAATATGGTACTAGAATACTATATAAACCTTTATCTACCGATGTTATACTGGCATATTGTAAAAATATGCCAGTATAATTGTAATATAAGATTTTCTGGAAGAGATAACTAATTGGACATGTTTTTTTTTTATTAGCTAATTTTACATGGTACTATAGGTTTCAAAATTTGAATAATTAGTCTAAGCCGCATAAGAAGGAACTAGACTTTCTAATTAGTGTAAAAACTTACTCATTGTCATGGAAAAAAACAAAGATATCAAGCTCTGAAATTACCTATAAAAGTGTAGAGTTTGAGACATTCGTACGGACGTGACTCACTCACTCTACGAAAATATCGATAACTTTGGTTAGGAATAGAAGTTCACTGTGGGAAATAATAACAAAATTCAAGTTACATGATTTTGATCTATTAAAAAATGTATTTTACTATAAATGTTTGTGTACTGTGTGTGTATGTCACATAGGGAAGAAAAATAATAAACATTATTCTTGTAATCAGTTATTTTATTTGTACATAACATCCTAACCTGTTACACATAACATCAAGCTTGTATTCCCTGAAGGTGTAAGCAGTTGTTGTGTGTTGTATACACCCACATTGATTGTCTCCTCATCAGTAGGTACACAGAATATAGGTACTTATTGTAAGCTTATGCTTCAACATATTTGCAAAAAATGTGGCAGTAGAATGAGCACTGTACTAAATATAAGCTACTTATTTCAAATAAATGTTAATTTATTTTACATTCACATTTACAAATCTTGATAAAAAGGTAAGTACAAAAGTGTTGCTTATTTCTTAAAGTAATAACATTTTCATTTATTACACATTCACATTTATAAGTCTTACATCTCACAATTACACATTCCCATGTATCAAAATAGAAGGTGAAGTACAAAGATGCTGTGTATTGCTAACGCAAAACATTTGCAAACGGTGATAAAAAAAAATTGAATTGTGAAATACAGTGCTGCTTATGCCTAAAATTATAAAAAGTTAATCTTTTACACATTCAGATTCACATAATTTTACATCCCACAATCACACATTCAGTTTTATAAATAAAAAAAATAACTGCCAGCAGAACAGCAAGAGGATTATACACACAGAGAAATATATGGAAATAGGCTACAAAAACAAAGTACACACATTATTTTATAAATGTTGATAACAATATAAAGAACAGCGGTGTTGCTTACTTAAAAAAAAAACTGCCAACAAAAATAATGTGGACTCATGATACAATGCGTAACTTACAAAAACGCTACCCTAGCTTCTCTCATTCTGACAATATACATGATCTTCTCCTGAACATCCTCAGGCACATCGTCATCATCCACATGGACTTCTCCCGATCTCTCACCCATTGGGGGTCACCACTAGGCGTTCCGCCCCCTCGTTTGGCCACACTGAGCAATGCCACCGCGCCACACTGCACCACCGCACCGCGCTGCACTCGCCACGTCGTGGCCGACGCTGCGGCTGCAGCTGATGCCACGTCCTTGACCACTTCCTCTTGCTGGAACAGCAGGTACTTGTCAGCAAGAGAGAAGTGGTCCTGCTCCATTGTGATGTCGTCACCCACTGGGGCCATGATGACGACATGACATCTAAAATTAAAATAGTCAAAATAATTACGTGTAAATTACGAAGAAAAGATATAAGATAAATGAATATAAGTTTTAACACTTACGGCCTAAGGACGCGCGGCGAGGCTGAACCAGCAGCAGCAGTGGAGGACCCCGGAACTGGCGATGAGGATATTGGCCTATCAAACAGAGATTTCGTTTATTATACAACTTTTTTTCGAACTTCATTTGTTGTCTCTATAACTGTCAACGGTCCGAGGGTTACAGTCCGAAATCATTGAAATGTACAAAATATAGTATGAAATACACCAAGAATGACCAAACATATTGTTATGATTAGATTTAGAGTATCTCAAATCATACAGATACACTCAATTCATTGTAAAACAGACAAAATTCATCAAAGTAATGACGCCATGAGCCCAACGATTTTTACGTAAAATTTCTTTGGCCAAAAATGAAGTATTCATGATGGTATTTAGTGCAAATATTATCTAAAACGATGTAATAACTAATAATAAATGAATATTCATCCACTTACCGTTGCATATCACCCCAAAACTCACTAAATATGATTTTATTAGACGGAGCACGTATCACAACGTTGACGTGTTGAAGTGTCAGTAATGGCGGCACTTTCAGCTTTTTATTTTTATGTTTCCAGACAATATTTTTGGTATAGAATTAGTAAGTTGAGGAGAATATTTATCTGGCCACAATTTTTTTTTTTACAGCCGTCTAATAACTTACTAATTTTAAATGATTAGAGAAAAACATCAGGTAGTCGGGGCGGGCCGCGGCGCGGCCCGGCTGGGGCTTTACGGAAGTTACTAGGGCGGGCCACGCGGCGGCCCGCCCCGGCCGTTACCGGTTAAATACCTATTTGCGGCCGGGTCGCCATTTTATCCTCTCGCTGTTTGGTAGCAAAGTTGGGGTACGTCAACTGTCAAATGCTCTTGAGCTGTGGTTGTAATTTGTGAATTTGTGAGTAATTTTGCTGTGTTATTGCGTTTGAACTCGGTTCTATAATGGAAATCGTCAAATGCAAGATGCCCAATTGCAATATAATCGGATGTGGCATTAAAAGAAGCGGAAATCACCCGAACATAACTGTGCACCAGTACGTACTTAATTTCAGCTGAAATATCTATAGATTTTGATAATAAACATAAGATTCTGTATTTTTAGAAGAGTTTCAACAGTTTCCCTTCACAATTTCCCTTTAACCTTTATTATCAACAGTAATATTTGTACCTATTTCATGAAATCATTTTCTTGTTATTATAGGGATAGAGTAGTGCATGCATGACATTTTTATATTTATCGATATTGGTATAATATGGTTCTTTATTGGTTTTTTGTTTTACTTTCCAGGCTGCCTGCTAATAAAGTAAAAAGAAAATTTGGCTGGAAACAATAGGTGCAGAAAATTTAAAGATGTTAACAAAAACAATTAATATTTGTTCTCTTCACTTTTAATTAAAAGTGTAATAGAACTATACATGAATTTGAGATACAAATATTATGGGAAGAAATCTACTGAAAGAATATCACACAGAAATTACCTGAACAAAATTGTATGGTTTAGAAATAAACGAGATTAATTTGTTTAATATTAAATACTTTATTTAAATATTTTTTGTTGACTTTTAATTTAAACCCAAAATCATCGGCATTTTAGAAATGATAGGTGTTGAGACGTCCGTGCAGGGGGCTCCCTACATCCGCGATGGGCTCATCGCGGATGTAGTGTCATTTGCTTTCTTAGAATTTGTTCCCTCCGCTCCGTGTCGAACGTCTACCTAACGCAAGGCTCTCGGTCTAGAATAACACTTACATTTCATTTAAATTGACACAAACTTATTCGATGTTCAGACGCCAGCAGGTCAACCTACCCCAAACTGTCAAATTTTCCCAATTGAACATGCACCTTATGATTACGGTGTAAAGTTGAAAATCTATCAAATAAATTTGAAAGATTGGAGTAGCTTGATGTGCTGGCGTCTGTACCTACTTACTTATCATAATAATGGCAATAGGTACCTACATAGTATTAAAAACGATGGTACGGAAAACTTAATGCGCGAGTCCGACATGCAGTTGGCCTGTATTTTATTTTTATTTTTCGTGTTCTTCTCAGCAAACCCTTTCATTTCAAACCCACATGGGAATGCATACAAAATAACTAGTCCGCCATCTTTGGGAGTCCGCCATAATAGATTTAGAATGACGTCGGTAAACAGTTAGCTCACCATGCATTGGTGTCAATTCTGTTGAGCACTCGTCATTTCAGCCGAAAGACGTCCACTGCTAGACATAAGCCTTCCCCAAAAGGGGGTTTTGCCATAATAGCCACGCTTAGCAGGCGGGTTGGCGATCGCAGTATGGTTGGAAAATGCATAGGAAACGCTGCTGCCCATTTTCTAGTAAGCAAGTCCCTTCTACGACACCCACGGGAGAGATGGGATGGTGTTATTCGTTTACGTCAGGCACCACACGGAACTGTTGTGCACTAACTGAACTTAATTTAGGCTATTGCTATCTTTGTCTCTCTAATTAAACGAGAAACAGACGGACGTAATTTAGAGCTGTCAAATTTAATTTAACTAATATTTCCATACAAATTAAGGGTAGGTGCACGTAATAAAAACATGTCGACTGAAAACACGGTGAAGCGTAGGCATAAGATTGACATCTCTAACTTAGTCGTTCATAGCTATAGCCGTACTTTTCTCGCACTGCCTTTTAGTACAAAAAGTGATAGATAGCGATACTCCAATTTTAGATTAGTAATTGAACAAGAGAATCGGCAGCAATGTCATCCAAACTAAACATGTACGCAAAATTTTAGCTTTTTCAAAAACCGAGAAGTGGGT
Organism: Polymixis flavicincta; assembly: GCA_949987655.1. NCBI lineage: Eukaryota > Metazoa > Arthropoda > Insecta > Lepidoptera > Noctuidae > Polymixis > Polymixis flavicincta. The sequence continues at coordinate 15,264,141 of OX465193.1, read as the reverse complement.
CAAAAATAACTTTTAAGATTTGTTTACATAGTTATTTTGTTATTTTAACAAGTGAAGCTAAGAAAAGTGTGTTAAAAATAGTCGTTGATATTGTACCGTGACACAATGAAAACATTCTCACAATCTTTTATCGATGTTATTGTAGAGAAACATCGATAAGGGCTGCCCTATTAGCCGCCATTTTATCTTCTCAATTAAGTGTAGGTATCCACGTTTTTCTTGTAGGTATGCCAAGTCCATATGATTTATACGTCAGTGTCGCACACACAGTCATACTACGTTGTTTTGATGTTACCAGAAAAAATATCTCTTGCCGGGTTGTTGAATGAAATAAACCCTATTTTAAATGGGGTTTGTTCTGCATTACCATAGTATTTATTTCCGCTGATAAAAAAAAGGATTCATTTAAAACGTGATAGGTAGATCATACAATGAGTAGGTATTTGAATAAAATAAAATACAAGCCAGCCACATTATTGGTGTCAGGGTTGTTTGCAAATACCAAGACGAGAGGTGGTAAATTCAAGGCAAAGTATTTACTAATTTCTCAATACCTCGTTATATTATAATGGACATTATCTGTCACTGTGAAGAACGTATTATCTGATACGTACAAGTTTCAGATATGGAGTTATTTTTAAAAGTTTCACGTTGGTTTCCATCGTCATACAGAGGGTTATCAAAACTTGTGTCAGATGTCGTAGATAGGCTAGTAAGTGTCATCGAATATTTGTATCCAGATTTCGAAGGAAAAGCTGGTTTCACCGAATTATAGTAAGATGTTGGACGAGTTCGTGAAAGATTACTCAGAATACTTGAAGTTGGATGTGTTAAATGGTTTTCAAACCGTCCAGGACGTTGTTGATAATATGCTAACAAGACTTGAAGAATTAACTAGTGTGCTGCAAATGGTTAAATTGAAGAACAGTGATTGTGGCTCAGCTGTTTCAGAAGACATAAGCAAGTACCGCAGTGAAATAACAGCACTCTCAAAGAAAATAGCAACACTAATCCAAGTTATACAAAAGCTTCAAAACAATGTAGATCATCTTGAAAAACAAGTGGAAAAAGCAGAAACTGATTTTGGTGTAAGCAATGATAACAAGATCAAAAGCTTCCTTAAACCATTTCTCAAAAGGAATAAAGAAATTGTTTCAACAAGTACTCCAACACAGCCATATGAGAAATTCGTTTTTGAAAGTGTTCTAGATCATTTTGAAGATGGGAAACCTTAAAAAGTAAGATGGGCTAATATTCTACACCTATTTTTATACATGTGGGATTTTTATGGAATACAATTTAAGTCTCAAACCTTGGAAATAATATACTTGTGTACTTATGTAGGCTAATTTTAATGTAAAATATTCTAAAGTAATCTCAAGGGTTATAATAAAATTATGGTGCTTGGTTGTATATAGATTTTTCATTGTAAGTTAAACTTAGTGCAAACATAGATACATTTTTGAAGTCCTTGTGTTAACAATATTTACTATAATTTATGCAACAAAAACAAAGTAAAATTTAAGTATGCCAAGAACTTTATTAGCTGCTCATTGGAATTACAAAGTTAAATCTTAAAAACACAAAAGTTTAGCACATGTAATGGTTAAAATACCTATTTTCGGCGACAAACAAGTTGTTATCTGTGCTAGAAAATCTAAAACTAACATATAAAGTATAAGTAATCAGGTTACCCGAGGAACTAAGTGCATGTAGTAAAATACAAAAAACATATACAATATTCAAGCAGTTCTTACATAGTAAACATAACTTACAACAAAATTGTTAGCTATACATAACAATTATAACCATCTCTCAATAGTACAAATCTTAATCATAATGGAACAGGTAGTCTGTTTATTGACATTCCTTTTTTAAACATATTATTAATTCTTAAGTTATGTTATTATTAAACCTATGTTAACAAAAAACAACCCTTTTATTTGCCTGTTGAACCAAACCCTCCTTCTGCCCGTTTAGTTTCTGATAAATTGGTGACTTCTTTCAGGACTGGGTAGTAGATTCTTTCACAAATCAGTTGGGCAATCCTATCACCTTTCTTGACTTCAAAGTCTTTGTCAGAATGGTTGAAGATTACGACACCGACATTGCCCCTGTAGTCTTCATCAATGACACCAGCTGTAACAAAATTCATAATTATCAATGAGTGCCATTTCCTATAATTCATGCGAGTTTTTGTATGTTTGCATGCTATTTACATAAATTAAATGTCTCAAGGTATTGGTGACCTCTGTAGCAGACTGGTTTTATCTACAATTTATGATACTACACTTCTTATGGAAATATTTTATCTGAGAAAAGTTTTTATATAATTAAAAGACAAAAATAAAAAAAAACCGAAAAATTACGTTTCTGTAAAACTATTTTTCATTTTCACTTTTTTGTTTTGTTTCATTTCATAAAATCGTATACTGCTTGCTATGTAAACCATAATGACAGGAAATTTGCTTGCTCGGTATTTTTTTGTTTGTTTGATGTTTTCTAAAAATGAAACCTAGCTACATCGATTTATCGCCCCCGAAACCCCCTGCATACTAAATTTCATGAAAATCGTTGGAGCCGCTTCCAAGATTCAGATTATACATATACAAGAATTGCTTGTTTAAAGGTATTAGATAATGTTTCCACAACTGGGACATGTGTACATAAAACCATAAACAAGCCAAAACAACTCCTTCTTTGAAGTTGGTTAAAATTGTGAATGTACTCAAGGATCATATGTATATACAGTGAAACCTGGTTAATTGGGATCTCAAGGGACCAAGGATTTTGTACCATTTAAAGAGGTTTTCATTTATCCAGTTTTCCAATTAGACAGGTTTAAAATTTAGTTGTCTCATTTACAGAGGGCCCGCTTATAGAGGTCGAAATGTACCGTTATTCCATTTATAAAGGTGGAAATTTTGTGAAAGAAATTCAAATGTTTATAAACAATCGTGTCGTAACCTGTCCAAACCTGATAAATTGTCTCACTTATAAAGGGAATTGAGCTCCAGAGTCCCAATTATAGAGGTAAACATCGAAAAAATCCTAGAAATCAAATCTCATTTAACCAAGTTCGAAAAGTCCCATTAACAGAGGTAATTCGATGAAAAAGTGCCGGGACCTCATTGTAGTTCTCAATAATAGAGGTTTCTCACTTATCCAGGTCCCACTTAACCAGGTTTCACTGTATATTCATAGTACATGTCATGCCCAGCATCATACCAAAAACAATACCTGAAATGACTATTCCCATCTATCTTAGACATAATTACAACCTGTTACAAGTACAGTTTCGTTATTATTGTTTCATCATCATTACAGCCGAAAGACGTCCACTGCTGGACATAGGGCTCCCCCAGGCTCCTTCACTTCGACCGGTCTTGTGCTGCCCACATCCAGCGGATTCCTGTGGCCTTCACAAGGTCTTTTGTGGGAGACCTTCCTACTCAATGTCTTCCGGTACGCGGTCGCTACTACAGAACCTTTCCACCCCATTTTTTGGTTATTATTGTTTATTATTCATTTTATTGTTTACTTTTAGTCAAACTGGAACTAGAAGTATTTGGTAATTCAATATTACATTATGTTAAGAGTGGTTGGAGAGCTGAAGTGAGTGCTGAGGTACTGTGGTATTGGTATCCTAATTAATGTATCTAAAATATAGTGAAACATTTAAAAAAGTTTCCTGCCCATACTTCTCCATATCGTCACCATAGAGTGAAAACCTCGGGAATGCATTTTTGCCCAAATTAATTTTGTTGCCTTTCAAGGAAGAAAACCTTGCAATGCACATCCTGAACTCACTAATATGTTCATTCAATACTCATAACACCATCTATGAAAGTAAACGAGAAGGATTTGAGTGTATTTTTCTTTCTCCTGAAAGTTACTTCTTTTACACTTACAAGGTTTTCACTCTAAGGCGTCGATATGAAACTACCTATTTGAACTGATGACTATAATAACTCTATTTACAAATTTTGGTGTTCAAAAGTGCCTATTTGAAACAATTGCTTAGGTTGCTGAGCTTACAGATAAAAAATTTGTGTCCCTATAATGCTGAAGTCATTGCATTGGTACTTATCAGCAGAAAATGGTCGGCATTGCCATCATGATGTAGTATGAAGCCATAAGATCTTAAGACTATCAAATTATCAGTTAAGATACTTACATTCTAGACAAATGCAATAACTAAGAACCGGTTTGTACATGTAACCGAAAACAAAAGCCAAAACAAATGCCACATTAAGACAGTACTATTTTGCTGTCAAGAAACAATTGAATTAATGATTATCATTTAGCAATACTCTTTACAATGAATTACGTAACTTTAATGATGATTTTAGAATCTTATGCCAACAGGAACTAAAGGCCCTCTATAAATTCATAGGAAGGACTTAATCACATGGCTAGGGTTAACACTAACCTATTTTTCACCAGAAACTGATATTTGATAAATGCAGACATATGCCACTCACCTCCCACATCAATGAAGTTTTTAACAGCTAGTCCTGACCTGGGCGCTACTCTGCCGTAGCAACCGGATGGTAGTTCGATTTGCAGATCCGTCTTCACTAGTTCTTTACCGCGTGCTGGTACTACGTAGTCATAGGCACTGAAACAGAAAGAACGTTACAAACACGTAACATTTCATTCATAGCCGGCAGCCTAATAGTGATAACTACCTCTTTAGATCAAATCCAGCAGCTTTTTCGGAACCTTTCATCGGTGGAAATGCATTGTCACTCAACCGTGTGAATTTCAGTTCAGTTTCTAGACCTGAAGACATTTTGGATAACTTAAATAGAATTCGCTGAATAAGCCCTGAAATTTTGAAAAGCGCTAAGCCTGATTAGTCTAGAGAATTGAAATTGAAAGATGAAGATTGTTAACGGGCTGCAAAAGCACAATACAAAAACCCGCCAGATTTGACGTCGTTATGGCGTTTGATGGCGCCAAATCCAATTACAAATGTCAAAAATGATGCTGCCCGCTGATAAAACGATAACTATTATTTTTTACCTGAAAGTATTAAAATAACAGTAAAAACGGCACCCTTGCTTGCGTGTGGACATTAGAAATCACAATTTAACAATTACATACTCGCACTCACTAGGCCTGAAAATCCTGAAATACATCACGATATTCGATATCAAATCAAAGCGCCATCTACTCAAGCTCTTTTATAAAAACCTTTCCAATGCCGGGGCCACACCAACGGGAAACGCCTTTGATAATCGCGACGATGAACGTTAACCGTAGGTGTAGCCACAACTTATCGCGATAATTTTACAACGGCATTGCCATTTGGCGTTAGTCCGTTAGTCGATGACTCGGGTTCGGGTGGCGCCTGGCGGTCAAGTGTGGCCACTGAATTTATCGCTTTAATTTATAGGAATCTTTACCACGTTGTTAATCGCGATGAAGGGCATTAACGTTGACCGTTAGTGTGGCCCCAGCATAAAAAACAGTTTTCTGTTTTTTTTTTTTTTGTTTTGGCTTCGCTCGGTTTGTGCATTTAGCCAATGTCATGTTTAGTTTATTATTTTTCACTAGCTTTTGCCAGCGGCTTCTCCCGCGTGGAACTTTCTTGAATCCCCTATTTAACCCCGTAGGGGTTGTATTTTGAAAAATCCTTCCCTAATCGTTGTCTATATTATAAAGGGAACCTCTATGCAAAATGTCAGGTTTCTAGGTCGAAGGGTTAGAGCTAGGCATTAATGAGTCAGTCAGTCAGTCAGTCAGGACATTTTATTTACATAAACATTAAGAAAGGTGGGGAAACCAAAATTTTATGAACGGGATTTAGGATAGGACATGGATAGGACGAATAGTTTCCTATTGAATAAATGTCTATAAGCCGTTGAGAATCTGTATCAAAATTCCGATTTATGTTTTATTTAAGCATTGTTGTAACATTTAACGCGTTTTTTTTTTCATACGTCATTTTCTTTCTTCACGAATATGTCACTTATTTACAAAATTGTCGGATTTTAACGTTTATTAAACAGGATCGTTCTTCGAATCATGTCAATCTGGGCATGGGAAAAGGGCTGCGAACGGTATGGGTGGAAGTGTCAAACGAGCACTGGATAAAAAAGTAGGTTACGGAATAGGGTATTTTACTCTATATGCGAGGTCCACTCAATATGTGTGGTTCTTTCTTCAAAGACCATTTCAGACACCAATCCACATGGTCTTCATATGATCTGACCAAGATTATGTCTGGACTTTAAAAAGACTGTGATCTCTGAGTTTGACAGTTTTTCAACTTTATCACAAAGGCATAAGGTTCAATTGGGAAAATTTGACAGTTTAGGATAGCTTGACCTGCTGGCGTCTGTACTTCAAAATCACCCGAGACATTCTGGTGAAGTTTTTGAATGAATCATTGTCCATATCATCACACAATAAAGACGGTTTTCGTCTTGCTAGATAAGTTCGCGCTCAATTCCGTCTATTTCTTTTCTCATTTTTCGTTTTAAACTCATGATCACAAAAGCATTACAAGCCGTCAGTCTTTGACAGTTTAGGATAGCTTGACCTGCTGGCGTCTGTACTTCAAAATCACCCGAGACATTCTGGTGAAGTTTTTGAATGAATCATTGTCCATATCATCACACAATAAAGACGGTTTTCGTCTTGCTAGATAAGTTCGCGCTCAATTCCGTCTATTTCTTTTCTCATTTTTCGTTTTAAACTCATGATCACAAAAGCATTACAAGCCGTAGCTGAAAGCAAAACTTCATTCATGGTCAGTGATTTTTCAACTGAATTGCTAGTGTACGAAAGTATTGACTCAAATTGCCTCGTTCTTTTAGTTGCTCTATAGTGTATGGTAGTATCTCTGGCAACAGGTTGCCACTTGTTGCCATCGCCCTAAATTGCTAGATGTAGTCGTGACGTCATAGTTGACGAGAATTGACCAGGATTGAGCAATTTTAGTTGCCCGTGTAAGCATACTTTACGCTTACACGGGCAACGACCAACAAAAAGAGGACTATGCAAATGCTTTTCTTCACAATCATAATTTGTAGTGAAAGGTCAATGCCGCGGTCAAAACCTACCATCTACTTCGGTTGCAACTGACAACTTGCTTTTGAACGGCGAAGAATAAAGAATGTCGTAGTTGTGGTCGTAGTTTAGAAATGCACTCAAGGCTACTACATTTCGTAACGGCTATGAATCAATCGAACATCAAAAGTAAAGGGGAGTAGCGTAACTTGAGTAAATGTGTAAACAGCATAATGAGTGGTTGACTGTTGATAGAAATTTCACGCGCCCCGCGATGTAATTTTTTTTGTCTTATCAATGCCCTAGATTGATGAGGAAAGTGGTGTGATGACATGACTGGTACCTAGGACCTACCGGATTATTTTTTAGCTTTTAATACATTTTCAAAATCATTATTTTCATTAAAATGTTTAACTAAAACAAAACTTATTTTTTTATCTAAATCACAATCTAAATTCAAAACTAAAACTAAAATAATCGATTTTTTTTACACAATTAAATCTCTTATTCTAGTTCAATCGTTAGCTGAAACGAATATCGTTAGTTTTAGTTTTTTATCGTCAATCAAACTAAATTTTTGCCAACACTGGCCTTGACATTATGACCACAGAACACATATACTCCTAACGGAGTATGACTGTGGCTGAACGCGTTTGAACAGAAAAGTGTAAAGTACTCTATCATGGTATACATGAAAAGGAGGGAAAACAATTTTTAAGTTTCATGTAACAAATACTATAGAAAGACTTTGACTGTATTGCATGCATCATGGGCGAGCGGGGATGCAAGGAAGGGATTCACTTGCTACAAAAACATTCAGAAATGAAAAAAAAAACATTACAAAGATGATACTAAGCACTATATCTAAAGGTACATATTATTAGTTAACTAACATATCCCGACAGCGATGCAAAAAAAATTGAACTCGCTCTTGCGTTCTTCAAATTTTTTCAGCCCGCGAAAATCAAATTTTCCTAAGTTTTTTTTTGCAATTTGCGGGTCCGTATCAGGCTGATGATTTTAATTCACATAAATTATTCCGTCAAGCCATATTTTTTAAGGTCACAAATCATATTTTAATTAACATGCGTCCTGAAATTTTCTTCCGTTTTTTGCAATTTGCAGGTCATCATCATATGCCTAGCCTTTTCCCAGGTTCTATGTTGGGGTCTGGTTCCAGTCTAGCTGGATGCAGCTGATTACCAGTATTTTACATGGAGCGACTGCATATCTGACCTCCACAATACAGTTATTGGGTCACACAATACCCCATAGTAAGACTGGTTGTCAGAATTTCGGGCTTCTGACGACCATTATCGACTGTCAAAGTTCCACGAATGACAGCCCGGACCAACGGCTGTCATGGGTAAAGAAATTTTAATACAAACATTAAAATCATCAATCTATAAGTTAATTTAATCACATTGAGTAATGACTACTTCATGAAAAGTCGTTCAATGGGATTTAACCGGTAACGTCCGGGGCGGGCCGCCGCGCGTGGCCCGCACTAGTAACTTCCGTAAAGCCCCAGCCGGGCCGCGCCGCGGCCCGCCCCGTCTACCTACTGTTTTTCTCTAATCATTTAAAATTAGTAAGTTATTAGACGGCTGTAAAAAAAAAAAAATTGTGGCCAGATAAATATTCTCCTCAACTTACTAATTCTATACCAAAAATATTGTCTGGAAACATAAAAATAAAAAGCTGAAAGTGCCGCCATTACTGACACTTCAACACGTCAACGTTGTGATACGTGCTCCGTCTAATAAAATCATATTTAGTGAGTTTTTGGGTGATATGCAACGGTAAGTGGATGAATATTCATTTATTATTAGTTATTACATCGTTTTAGATAATATTTGCACTAAATACCATCATGAATACTTCATTTTTGGCCAAAGAAATTTTACGTAAAAATCGTTGGGCTCATGGCGTCATTACTTTGATGAATTTTGTCTGTTTTACTTTTACAATGAATTGAGTGTATCTGTATGATTTGAGATACTCTAAATCTCTCATTCTTGGTGTATTTCATACTATATTTTGTACATTTCAATGATTTCGGACTGTGACCCTCGGACCGTTGACAGTTATAGAGACAATAAACGAAGTTCGAGAAAAAGTTGTATAATAAATGAAATCTCTGTTTGATAGGCCAATATCCTCATCGCCAGTTCCGGGGTCCTCCACTGCTGCTGCTGGTTCAGCCTCGCCGCACGTCCTTAGGCCGTAAGTGATAAAACTTATATTCATTTATCTTATATCTTTTCTTCGTAATTTACACGTAATTATTTTGACTATTTTAATTTTAGATGTCATGTCGTCATCATGGCCCCCGTGGGTGACGACATCACGATGGAGCAGGACCACTTCTCTCTTGCTGACAAGTACCAGCTGTTCCAGCAAGAGGAAGTGGTCAAGGACGTGGCATCAGCCGCAGCCGCAGCGTCGGCCACGACGCGGCGAGTGCAGCGCGGTGCGGTGGTGCAGTGTGGCGCGGTGGCATTGCTCAGTGTGGCCAAACGAGGGGGCGGACCGCCTAGTGGTGACCCCCAATGGGTAAGAGGTGAGAGATCGGGAGAAGTCCATGTGGATGATGACAATGTGCCTGAGGATGTTCGGGAGAAGATCATGTATATTGTCAGAATGAGAGAAGCTAGGGTAGTGTTTTTGTAAGTTACGCGTTGTATCATGAGTCCACATTATTTTTGTTGGCAGTTTTTTTTAAGTAAGCAACACCTCTGTTCTTTATATTGTTATCAACATTTATAAAATAATGTGAATGAACTTGTATTACTTTTGAAATAAGCTGCACCTTTGTACTTTGTTTTTGTAGCCTATTTCCATATATTTCTCTGTGTGTATAATCCTCTTGCTGTTCTGCTGGCAGTAATTTTTTTTATTTATAAAACTGAATGTGTGATTGTGGGATGTAAAATTGTGTGAATCTGAATGTGTAAAAGATTAACTTTTTATAATTTTAGGCATAAGCAGCACTGTATTTCACAATTCTATTTTTATCACCATTTGTAAATGTTTTGCGTTAGCATTACACAGCATCTTTGTACTTCACCTTCTATTTTGATACATGGGAATGTGTAATTGTGAGATGTAAGACTTATAAATGTGAATGTGTAATAAATGAAAATGTTATTACTTTAAGAAATAAGCAACACTTTTGTACTTACCTTTTTATCAAGATTTGTAAATGTGAATGTAAAATAAATTAACATTTATTTGAATTATGTAGCTTATATTTAGTACAGTGTTCATTCTACTGCCACAATTTTTGCAAATAAATATGTTGAAGCATAAGCTTACAATAAGTACCTATATTCTGTGTACCTACTGATGAGGAGACAATCAATGTGGGTGTATACACAACTGCTTACACCTTCAGGGAATACAAGCTTGATGTTATGTGTAACAGGTTAGGATGTTATGTAGGTACAAATAAAATAACTGATTACAAGAATAATGTTTATTATTTTTCTTCCCTATGTGACATACACACACAGTACACAAACATTTATAGTAAAATACATTTTTTAATAAATCAGAATCATGTAACTTGAATTTAGTTATTATTTCCTACAGTGAACTTCTATTCCTAAACCAAAGTTATCGATATTTTCGTAGAGTGAGTGAGTCACGTCCTTACGATTTTCTCGAACTCTATATTTTTTTATAGGTAATTTCAGAGCTTGATATCTTTGTTTTTTTCCATGACAATGAGTAAGTTTTTACACTAATTAGAAAGTCTAGTTCATTCTTATGCGGCTTAGACTAATTAATCAAATTTTGAAACCTATAGTACCATGTAAAATTAGCTAATACAAAAAAACATGTCCAATTAGCTATCTCTTCCAGAAAATCTTATCATATTACAATTATACTGACATATTTTTACAATATAAAGGTGTCATCGGTAGATAAAGGTTTATAAATTATTCTAGTACCATTTTTTTAATTTGAAACACTTAAAATAACTCGAATGAGCGTTTACAAAGTCATGCGTTGAAACAAGATCTCGTAAAAATGGCTCCGCGTAGTATGAAGTTTGAGTTTCAATAATATGAAGATGTTAGGTTCAACTTTTAAAAAAACATGTCCTGTTAGATTACTTGTCTATTCAAAAAGAAACAAGCAAAGTTTCGTGCAATCCAACACTGTAATTTTATCAGAAATCATCGTATTACGGCAACAAACACACTTTCGACCACTTGTCCGTTTTCAACATTTGTTTATAAAAAAATGGTGAAATTTGAGTACGCTGAACAATTTATATAATGGCCTGGTGATTCAAGAACCCAACACTGTTTATTTTTTTTAGCTAGAAGCAATAGAAACTTGAGTGGACCTTTTTTTGTGAGCGAGGTCGTAAATTTGTAATCGTAAACATGTCAGCTGTCACTGTCAGAAATCGGTGCCGGGCTTGACAGAAGTTTGACGTTTTACGATAGCTGTACGCCACAGGTTAATGATAATAGGGTATTTTCCAATTTAATAAAAACTATTTTAATTTGAAGATTGGAACGATATTTTTAACAGAAAAATAAAAATAAATTTATTCCCATTTTCTCAATTAAAAACGATTAAAATACGATTTCGTTTTAGTTGTTTTGCGTTTACCGCCAAAACGCTCCTTACGATGACTTTTTATCACGTGACATCGTGACACCAGCTTTGTGTAAACGGCACCGGTACAAATATTTGGCGCAGTTTTAGAAGTATTTGTGCACAGAGGCACCGTACGCCAGTAATTCCACTTTCTATACCTACATAAAAAATCTTGTTGATTTAATTATTAATCGACATTCACTTGTTTACTTACTAACAACTTTGGTTATCACAAAGTTGACGTCACGTGATAAAAAGTCATTTTCAACACACTTGCTCATAAAATGGCTCTAATTTTACCGCAATTAGGCACATAATGACACCTATTATCAAACTGTGACTTTTTCATTACTATTATTCACTAGTGAGTTATAGCTTTTTTTTATTGGTTGAGTTGCTTTGTTCTATGAGTTTCGTTATAAGAAAGGTCGTGCTCAATAGTACAAATAAATTAATATACATATTGCTTGCTCATTTCATGCAAATTCGTAATTAAATAGATAATTTAAACTTGAACGTTTTTAATAAATAAAACTTTCACTCAAATATAACTATTGTTTTTTTCTGTAGTAAAGAAAACTTTGAATTCCCCATTTTGTACGTGGCTAAAGCCCTATCCGCAAAAAGCAAAAAAAAAAGAAACGTCATTCTTTTAGGCCACGTTCCGAATTACAATAATATAGATTTGACCGCGCTCACACACGACGTCCCGCGAATCGTCATAGATGACGTCATGACATGCGCCATCTTGTTAAAAATGACAGTTGTGCTGTTTTGTAAGTCACATCGAATCTTTAATTAATTTAGATTTATTTGAAATAGTGCTACTATCTAAGAAGAAAAAATGTATGGTGTATACAAGTTTAACCGGTAACGTCCGGGGCGGGCCGCCGCGTGGCCCGCCCTAGTAACTTCCGTAAAGCCCCAGCCGGGCCGCGCCGCGGCCCGCCCCGACTACCTGCTGTTTTTCTCTAATCATTTAAAATTAGTAAGTTATTAGACGGCTGTAAAAAAAAAAAATGTGGCCAGATAAATATTCTCCTCAACTTACTAATTCTATACCAAAAATATTGTCTGGAAACATAAAAATAAAAAGCTGAAAGTGCCGCCATTACTGACACTTCAACACGTCAACGTTGTGATACGTGCTCCGTCTAATAAAATCATATTTAGTGAGTTTTTGGGTGATATGCAACGGTAAGTGGATGAATATTCATTTATTATTAGTCATTACATCGTTTTAGATAATATTTGCACTAAATACCATCATGAATACTTCATTTTTGGCCAAAGAAATTTTACGTAAAAATCGTTGGGCTCATGGCGTCATTACTTTGATGAATTTTGACCGTTTTACAATGAATTGAGTCTATCTGTATGAATTGAGTTGCTCTAAATCTAATAATAATAGTTTTGATCATTCGATGTGTGTTTCATACTATATTTCTTACATTTCAATGATTTCGGACTGTGACCCTCGGACCGTTGACAGTTATAGAGACAATAAACGAAGTTCGAAAAAAAGTTGTATAATAAATGAAATCTCTGTTTGATAGGCCAATATTCTCATCGCCAGTTCCGGGGTCCTCCACTGCTGCTGCTGATTCAGCCTCGCCGCGCGTCCTTAGGCCGTAAGTGTTAAAACTTATATTCATTTATCTTATATCTTTTCTTCGTAATTTACACGTAATTATTTTGACTATTTTAATTTTAGATGTCATGTCGTTATCATGGCCCCAGTGGGTGGCGACATCACGTTGGAGCAGGACCACTTCTCTCTTGCTGACAAGTACCAGCTGTTCCAGCAAGAGGAAGTGGTAAAGGACGTGGCATCAGCCGCAGCCGCAGCGTCGGCCACGACGCGGCGAGTGCAGCGCGGTGCGGTGGTGCAGTGTGGCGCGGTGGCATTGCTCAGTGTGGCCAAACGAGGGGGCGGAACGCCTAGTGGTGACCCCCAATGGGTAAGAGGTGAGAGATCGGGAGAAGTCCATGTGGATGATGACAATGTGCCTGAGGATGTTCGGGAGAAGATCATGTATATTGTCAGAATGAGAGAAGCTAGGGTAGCGTTTTTGTAAGTTACGCATTGTATCATGAGTCCACATTATTTTTGTTGGCAGTTTTTTTTTTAAAGTAAGCAACACCTCTGTTCTTTATATTGTTATCAACATTTATAAAATGATGTGAATGAACTTGTATTACTTTTGAAATAAGCTGCACCTTTGTACTTTGTTTTTGTAGCCTATTTCCATATATTTCTCTGTGTGTATAATCCTCTTGCTGTTCTGCTGGCAGTTATTTTTTTTATTTATAAAACTGAATGTGTGATTGTGGGATGTAAAATTGTGTGAATCTGAATGTGTAAAAGATTAACTTTTTATAATTTTAGGCATAAGCAGCACTGTATTTCACAATTCTATTTTTATCACCGTTTGCAAATGTTTTGCGTTAGCAATACACAGCATCTTTGTACTTCACCTTCTATTTTGATACATGGGAATGTGTAATTGTGAGATGTAAGACTTATAAATGTGAATGTGTAATAAATGAAAATGTTATTACTTTAAGAAATAAGCAACACTTTTGTACTTACCTTTTTATCAAGATTTGTAAATGTGAATGTAAAATAAATTAACATTTATTTGAAATAAGTAGCTTATATTTAGTACAGTGTTCATTCTACTGCCACAATTTTTGCAAATATGTTGAAGCATAAGCTTACAATAAGTACCTATATTCTGTGTACCTACTGATGAGGAGACAATCAATGTGGGTGTATTCACAACTGCTTACACCTTCAGGGAATACAAGCTTGATGTTATGTGTAACAGGTTAGGATGTTATGTACAAATAAAATAACTGATTACAAGAATAATGTTTATTATTTTTCTTCCCTATGTGACATACACACACAGTACACAAACATTTATAGTAAAATACATTTTTTAATAAATCAAAATCATGCAACTTGAATTTTGTTATTATTTCCTACAGTGAACTTCTATTCCTAAACCAAAGTTATCGATATTTTCGTAGAGTGAGTGAGTCACGTCCTTACGATTTTCTCGAACTCTACATTTTTATAGGTAATTTCAGAGCTTGATATATGTTTTTTTCCATGACAATGAGTAAGTTTTTACACTAATTAGAAAGTCTAGTTCCTTCTTATGCGGCTTAGACTAATTATTCAAATTTTGAAACCTATAGTACCATGTAAAATTAGCTAATACAAAAAAAAACATGTCCAATTAGTTATCTCTTCCAGAAAATCTTATATTACAATTATACTGGCATATTTTTACAATATGCCAGTATAACATCGGTAGATAAAGGTTTATATAGTATTCTAGTACCATTTTTTTTATTTGAAACACTCAAAATAACTCGGATGAGCGTTTACAAAGTCATGCGTTGTAAACAAGATCTCATAAAAATGGCTCCGCGTAGTCTGAAGTTTGTGTTTCAATAATATGAAGATGTTAGGTTCAACTTTCAAAAAAACATTCCTGTTAGATTACTTGTCTATTCAAAAAGAAACAAGCAAAGTTTCGTGCAAACCAACACCGTAATTTTATCAGAAATCATCCTATTACGGCAACAAACACACTTTCGAACCCTTGTCCGTTTTCAACATTGGTTTATAAAAACGATGTTAAGATTTGAGTACGCTAAACAATTTATATAATGGCCTGGTGATTCAAGAACCCAACACTGTTTATTTTTTTTAGCTAGAAGCAATAGAAACTTGAGTGGACCTTTTTTTGTGAGCGAGGTCGTAAATTCGTAATCGTAAACATGTCAGCTGTCACTGTCAGAAATCGGCGCCGGGCTTGACGGAAGTTTGACGTTTTACGATAGTTGGACGCCACAGGTTAATATGGTGAATATATGTTTTAACGTTGAGTGAACACTTGTATCGCGATCACGAGCGTTCCGTATTGATGACAAAAATGACGGTTCTTAGCTGTCAGAATCGTGATATCTAACTCGGAACGCAAAATATCGATGTGAGCGCTCACAGAGTTATTTTTATAATTCGGAATGCGGCCTTAGTATGAGGCCGATCGCCATTGTTAGATGCGCGCGCATTGGAAAACTGATCACTTTTTCCCGCCATTGGCAAAAAAAAACTCAACTCGTTTTCACTGTTGAAATTATAGTTATTTATTCATTAAAATGACTACAAGTACTAGTGATGAAGAAAATTATTTATGTTGTAACAACGCCCGATATAAGATGTGAAGCCCTTAACGTTATGGAAAGTTTACTGCCTAAAAACTCCAAGGACAAAATCATTTTTTAGTATTATTTTCTTCACAAGTGTGTTGAAAAACGTCGTATGATACACGTGTCTATTGATGATTACCGTCCTCGGCTCTCTTAAGACCCTCGCCTGACGGCTCGGGTCTCAATGGCGCCTCAGCGGTAATCACCAACGTTATACACTTGTACCATAATGTACTATTACTTTTCGTTGTTTTGAATTTACCGCCAAAACAACGAAAAGTAAATCGTTTTATATGACAAAACGGATAAAAATCAATTTACTTTTATTTAACAGGAAGCCTACCACGAGCTCTTAACGCGATCCAATTTAGGACCTAAACTGAAATCCTAAATCAGCAGGTAGGTATCCATTTCATATGCGATACCATACTACACTTTAGTTCACATGTAGTTTCTTCCTTCACTTTTCTTGAAATAATTTTGAACTGATTATCACTCGTAAATCTACAGACAGTAGGTAAGTAGGTACCCATAGAAATTAAAAAACAAGTTTACCTATTTATCATACATAGGTAGCTACTTACAGGTTTCAGGCAGATCTAGATCTCTACACTTTAAAAAAACTTTTCGAAATGTTTTTCCGGAAGTCGGTTGTATTTTTTTGTAACCTTTTGTTTACTATAATAAACAGGTAAACTAGTTTTTTTTTAATCTCTATAGGTACTAAACCTAAGTACAGTCGCCAGCAGGTCAAGCTATTCCAAACTGTCAAATTTTCCCAATTGAACATAAACCTTATTCCTTTGTAATAAAGTTGAAAAACTATCAAAGAAATTTGACAGATTGGGGTAGCTTGATGTGCTGGCCTCTGTACTTACCTACTCTCCCTGTAAAGTGAAAAACAAACTTAATTTCTGAAGGCGGTGACAAAAAATTAAATAAAATACGTAGCCAAATTTTAAAATACATAGGTATTCACTTTATAGTGTTTTTCCGGAAGTGGTTTTTTTTTTTTTGGAAAAAGTTATTAAATTTTTTTAGTCATACTACACAAACCACACCAATTCGAAATTTCATCATACTTGGGGTCAAAACAATGCATAATAGAAGCAATCGCGGTTGAGTTGATGTGCTATCATTTTTTGAAGAGTTCCGTTGTCTGCCTCCGAAACGCATCAGAGCTATAAGAAATTTAAATGGGACCATTTCGGAAAAACCTCTTTCGAAAAAAAAAGAAGGAATTTTGCACTTCCGTCTATACTTAAATGACGATGCCCGAACATACATGAAGAAAAACATGTCGAATTGGTAACCTCCTTCTTTTTGAAGTCGGTCAAAAAATATCGCAGCGGGATTTTTTCGCGCACTGGATCTTCATCGTTCTGCTAAGCGCCGAGAGCTGAAATTCCAACTAACTATGTGTTTTTTAAACGCGCTGGGATGCACTCTGTTGGATTCTCAATGCTCGGTTCAACACCGAGAGTTGAAAATCCACTGCGCAATAAAATCCCGCCACGATATTTTAACGTACGTGCGAACGTGTTCTTACAGGCTATAGGTAAGTATCTAAACATTAAAATAATCTTCCCACATTGTCTGAAGAGTTAGTCAAATTACAGATTGAAACCCACTTACAAGCTTTATATAGGTATTCCACATCATCTTAAGGTTAATAAACTCAGATGTTTTTCCTTTTACCTATTTCTACCTAATCAAGCTGTAAAAATCGTCTCTTCCTTAGCTCTTCCCTAGATAATCGTTTAACAACACCTACCTATAACACATTATCATCGGTCGAATCGTCTGCATATTAACTTGTACAAATAACTTCAAACCAACTCATGAGTCATTTTTTACCTACTCTTAATTCCATAGTATGCGACCCAAAGAATACAAAAAAATTCTACCTGCTACAAAAGAGGTCTCAGATTTGGGCACAATACGGATAGCAGGCGGGTGATCTACAGCGATTTACAGCGATTATCTCCTTCTAAAGCTGGCCCTTTGAAAATGTCGAACAACGACGGAGGGAGTCGGTTCGATCAATATTTTGTTACAAGCTATACGGAAGTTTGCATTATAATTCAATACCGCTCAAATTTGAATCACCTCCGAAGCATTTCCGCTTATAAACGCGAAATACAAAACCGCAACGATGAAAGACGTTCTTTAAAAAAATTGTCCGGAGTGCGTGTGAGATTAGTGATTTACTGTGATTCATTCGGTGAGCCCCCAAGAAGGGGAGTTTGTCCATTTTTATATTTCCAGCGTGTCCCTCGCGACATGCGCGTCGTCTCTCCGCCAGTCGCGCTACTACCGTTTCACGCACGTACACCAGCGCAATGAAACTGATGTAAATATTACTCCTACCATAATATTTACACACGGATTGTTATTTTCAAAACATCAACAAATAGTGAAAGTGTTGTTAATATGAATTCAAGTGAAAGAAAGTGAGTTTTAAGTGAAAATTACTGAGAATTGTGACTGAAATTGTTTCGCTTCGATCCAAGTCTGAGGAAATGCCGCCCGTACTCAATGCGCCTATTTCAGGAAGCATTTCAGGAACTTTTCGTTCTCATAACTTACGCTAGAGGTCAGTATAAAACTTAGCCGCTAAAAGTAAAAGTTTTTCAGTCATATTTTATTTAAAATCCATAGGTTTATCTGTAGCTATACGTATCGCAATCTATCTAGGGTTCAAACGCCGACAAGCTTCCCTCTTTATCAGCCCTTCGCCCTTTACGCATGATCGACCGGTAGTTTTGGGGTTCACGTTCGGCGTAGGGTAGGGTGCGGGTACTATGGGTATACGTACGTTTACCTATATTGTATTCACCCATAGCTATATTACGATAGCAGAATGCGCCATTGAGTTATTGAAAATTAGATCTAGAATCTTAACTGAGGATGGCAATGCACATGTAACTGATTATAAATAGTTTGTGTTATCTACCTACAACTTTTGGCAACTAAGTGAACAATAGTTCGTTTATGATTATGAACAAAAGTAATCTTGATTTCTATCACATCCCGTCCCTGAAATATTTATCTTTATTTAGGTAACCCACCTAGCTTCTCATGACAATTTTCTTAACTATGCATAAACGGAAAAAAATTTATTAATGGGTAATGAAATTAGTGAAGTAGGCATAATTTTATTTGTGTTGCAAAGTGCAAGAGTCAACTCCCTAGTTACGTAGTAGATCCTACCTAACCTACCTAGATAACAGGTTCAATTCCGATTAGTTAAAATAAAACAAATCAATAAAATAAGTCAAATCAAATCAAAATCAAATCATTTTATTTTGGACTACTAAAATCCATAAATTGAGTAACAGATTTGTTTAAAACACTAATGTTAGTAACTTAATCTTAAGACAAATGACTGAGAAGAACACCCAACAACTAAAAATACCGACAAAGACAAAGTTAGAAGTCTTCTCACAAAATGGCTTATTATGGTGGAAGATTTATCTGCCGCCACAGCCTTCAGGATGCTATTGTGACTGCCTCTTATTCTGCTCAGGAGTGAGGCCGTTTTTTTTACGGATCATGGCATGAAATCCATCGGTATGGTTTACCGCAAACATTTCTGAAGCGCTATAAAAACGAGGCAGTTGCGACTGCCTCGTTTTCCAGCGCCCTTTTCGAGCAGTTGACCCAAAGATTGCTGGTGTAAGGAGTCTGACAATTAGCTTTAAAAAGTTGGTCAGTACACCGAGCAAATCTTCGTGCCCACATATTACCCCTGACCGCCAGAACTCTACGCTCCCTCTCAATGTCCTCATGGCCATTGAGGTCGTCAGTAAGAAAATGCCCAAGATATTTAAACTTACTGAGTCTCCGTATAGGTGTACCGTCTATGGCAAGTTCAACTGTACTATCTCGGCACTTACCAGCAACCTACCTAAAGACCATATATTCACATTTTTTGGCATTATAGACCAGTCCATGTGAAGAAGCGTATAGGTCTCACATACATGCAGCATCTCCACGATCGCCCCCGGTGACGGGCCCAGCAGCACCATGTCATCGGCATAACTGATGTTGTTGCAACTAACACCATTTATCGTGCATCCGACACGCATGCTAATGAGCTCGGCAATGATCATTGTCATTCATAGGTCATTTAGGTACATATTGATAGAGGAGCCGAAGAGACGACAAACCACACTGCCTCAGCCCGCACTCCAGCCCATAATTATGAATACGAGAACGCATTTGACCATTTTACACGGTTTGTCTGGCTAAGATACCAAAACTGCAATACATTGAGCAGTTCCTCCGGTATACCCCTACTATTCAATTTACTCCAAAGCAATAATGATAGGCCCTACTGCTGCTTGCTGCTTTTAGCAAAACAGAAGGAAAATGAGTTTTTCTTTGTAAAGAAAGCTTGCCTTTATTATTATTTTATCTGCAACTAGTCCCAGTTCCCAGATAAGCCTCACAGAATAAAACTTGTTTATTTTTATCTCGGACTGCGAAAAATCGACTTTATGACAACAAAGAACCTGCATGAAAAAATGCAATAGCAAAAAAACATCGGTAAAAAACACTTTAACAAAGACTTCGAATTGTTCTGAATTACCTTTCCATTCTATTTAAGACCGTACACTCAACCATAAACCAACACGACAACAATCCTATCTCTTCCGTAAAATCCAATTTACTCTAATACCTACACATTATTTGCCCTACATTTAACTATAACGCTACCATGCACATATACATACATATCTAGTTACCGCAACGAATCGATCTTTTATAAAGAAGAAAGGCCAACGCTAAAAGTTAACAAGCAAAGATGGAGCTATAAATTGTCTGCTTGAATTAAAATGACGCAAAACAAAAGGTCCAAAAGGCAGATGTTTCCATTCTAAATGCTCTCGAAACTCGCTCTACGGCTCTACATAAGTACATAATATGCTCGGGATGATACGAAACCAACCAAATATCAATGCAACATCAATGAAATCTATTAGATTCCTCAGGAATCTTAACAATTCTAATCGATGCCTTTTACAATCAATAGTTAAAACCAGTAACATTGCGAAGGAGTAAACGCCGTCGTTGTGTACCGACCCGTTTGCGCAGTTTATAATAGATCATAAGTCGTAAGCAGAACATAACTTTTTTATTGACGAAAAATGAGTGAAACGCCTCTACGTATAGATAGAGTAGCGAGGTAACGAGTACTGTAGCGAGCGACATGTTTGTTTTCATACCGGTCCGAATTAACGTCGCGATTGGTTCAAAATCCATAACTGGCCTCCGAGAGCCAGGTGTCGTTCACACCGCGGCCTCGCGCCTCGTCTCGTTAATCACTCGTGTACGCTATTGTTAAAGCGCGGCGAACAGCCATCTTTGTCAAATTACGGCGATTCAATTTTAATAATTAAATTTGTTTAGTGATAAAATAATCAAATGGAACAAAACGCAGTGATACCGACGCGTAGTGTTGTAGAATCCGTAGTATCGTTACATTCTCTTTTGTTTCACTAGTAGCTGACGCTTAGTTGAATGGAAGCGATACGACTACGGCGTTAACAACCAGTCGACCATTAAAAATGATGGATGATGTCGTCTTTTGCAAAAAATAGTGCTAAGTGATGGTTTTAGTGAATAATGTGAAGGGTGATGTTAGTGTTTATGTTTGAGCGTACATGCCATGAAAACTGCGTCGTAATTTGTTATACACATTGCATAAATGAGTGAAATGGCGTTGCGGAGCGCGCGGGCCCGAGCATGCGCGCCAGTTTCCTCGCAATCGCTAGGAACGCACTGAGTGTTCTTCGTTTACGTGCACATCAAAATGGGAAGGTCGAGATTCCCAGGGAAACCACTCAAATTCCAAAACAGAAAACGTATTAGTGTTCTATCGGGAGCTGTTTACCATGAGACTGCTCCAGAGAATCACCCGCCAGCGCGCGGCTCTACGGCCAATGATTTTGCTGGGGACCAAGAGGTAAAGCTTATTTGTAGTGATTTCACCATGTTTTCTCGTATGTTTCATTAAAATATTAGTGTACACACGGATATGTTGTGTTTACGTAATAACTAGTAGCATTCGAGGCAATAATCGCATAGGTAGAGCGTCAAGTATGTATCTACTATCTACGTACTTTGACATTAGCGTGTTCCATTTCATGTCAACAAAATGTAAATTGTAGAGTTTAGAATTTGTTTCGTTTATATTTATGTTTGTTATTATGAGCATTACTTACACTGCTGAAACATATTCGATGTTATTTACAAATAAACTGTAAACATTTGATGGTCTACATAAATAACCTTCACTGCAATATAAAACACACTCATAATCTTTACCACACAGCTTTTAACAATGATTTGTTGATTTCTATGATGTTTTATAGCAATAATATTACATTCGTTTCAACAGTACAGTAGTATGATACATATGAAGAATATAGAGAAATTCATTAACTTTTGTTACCATAATGTCTGTTTGTCCATTTGTGTTGTTAAATGAAACCGAACCCAATTTTGTTGATTTTACTTCTAAATCACTTGTGTTAACCTTATACTTTCTAAAAATTAGGCTATGCTGTGTTTATTGGACATATTTAGCACATATTTGTAATTCAATTGACAAAAACATTAGAAAAACCTAACAATTTGTATTTCTCAAGGTTACATACTGCCTCGCAGACTGCTAAAGCAGCATATGTGTGTGCAATTTTATTAAAATAAAATGATGTAGACTTCTTTTTTAGGATATTTGAGATTAACATCACTTACAATAGGAAATATTTGGGGTTATAATAAAGGATTGTGCAAAAGATGACAATGTAAGACTACATTTTACAAATGAAAAGAAAGCTTTAATTAATTTTAATTTTACTTTAACATGTTTCAGGAGGAAGAAAAGAAAGAAAACAATAATGAGAAGGAGACAGATGCAACTACCCGAACTAAAGTGACTGATACAACAAAGAGTAAACCAGAAAACCAGGACAAAAACAACAGTGATTCATCTAAATCTCCTGTGAGGACCAGGTCCCAGAACAAAATGGAGCCAGTGAAAGGAGAAAAGCCTAAACCAGTGAAGAAAACAGTCACTTTTGGAACAGTGGAAAGTTGTGAAGATATATTTTTCCCACTAAAGAAGATCCCACTAAAACATCATGCTCCTCTCGTACCCATCATAAAGAAAAAGTCATCTCTCAAACAAACAGAATACTCCACATTCAACAGTATTCTAAAACCAGCGAAATTAACAGATTTAAGCTCAAAATCTAGTTCAGAACACCATGAGGGTTATTTGAGAAAGAATTTGAACCCCTTGTCGAAGCCTATGAACAAATTTTCTCAATTTAGTGAAAGCCGGTGCATGTCACCACCTCCAAGGAATGTTTCACCAATAGAGAAAGAGAGTGGGAGCTCTGCCAAGTTTGTCCTGCCTGTTAGAAGCATGCATTCATCAAGAGTAATCAAACCGAACAAGAAGTTTATAGATGGTGAGGAGCCAACGACAACAAGCAGCACATCATTGTCTAATAAAGTGCTCAAGAAACCCAAGTTGAAGAGGTTGGTGTTTAACAACTTGCACAATGATGATGACACACCCGAGGAGGAAGACACAGACAAAACAAACCAAAATGAAAAAGCTAAAGAGACACAATTACAACCATTGAAATCTTCTAATCTTTTCAAGGACAAAACATCAAATTCGTTTTCAAGCCTCAGTGTTGGCACTAGAAAGGTACATGATTTATTCTCATATGAGAAAGAGCCTACACAGGATGAAAACTCAAATGTGGAGAGTATTGAGAAGTTAAAATCTCCAGAACCTCCCAAGGAAGACAGAACAGGGCATGCAATGAGGAAACTCATGGACATATCAGATGCAAGTAGCTCAAGTAGCACTAGCAGTGGCTCTGAGTCAGAAGATAGTTGGGACAGTGCCAGTCCTGCAGGAAGTGGCGATGAGGAAGAGAAACCACCACCAGCCAGCCCAGAGAAAGATAAATCATCAGCATCTCAGTTGCTTAGAGGAAAAATTATTCTTAGAGAAGCAAGGTTGCAACTGAATCCACCAACACAGTCCACGTCAGCTTTGGATGGTCCATTCTCTACTGTTACATCCTCATCATGTATGTATTTGACTTTTAGTTGATATTTTTGTAAATGACAATTAGCATTTAATAAACTGTCTTTGTGTTTCTCAGCTCCAGTGCCACCGACAACAGTAACTTGCGGTGTCTGTGGTGCTGTAAGGTTTTACAGGTTTGTGAAACAAGCACGGAAATTCGGAATATACTCATGCGAGTCATGTCGCAAATTCATATCCAAGATGTTGAAGAAGGAAAAGCTGTCTCAAAAGACTGGACAAGTCGTTATGCAGTGTTTGAAAGGCGAAGGTCAGTAGATTTTGTTCTAAAAGTTATAAATAATTGTTAATGTATGAAGTAGAATGTCTAACAAAAGTTTATTTTTAGGTAATTGTCATGTTCCACCGATAGTCCGTTCACAACAGTGGAAGCTACTACGGTGCACAAACAAGGCTCGATGTCCAGCATGCTGGCTCAAGATGTGCCTAAAGGCATTCCAGGTACCACCTAGCATAAGAGCTGGCCTCACGGCAATGTTGCCCCCATTCATGAGGTCAGCTGTTAAAACGCCTGGTTGTTTGACACAGGCAAACCCACTGAGAATAGCAAGCAACACTACTAACACACCAGTGTTCGCAATAACTAATACTGAAAACGACAATAGTAAGATCTTTGGTACTCTAAAACCGAGTAAGAAGATTGAGGAAATCGAAAAAGTTGAGGTATGTGTCATATTTGTATTTTTATTTTATTTCTTAAAATTTTTGTATTCCATTTTTGTAGTTAGATGTATGGCTTGATAGTTACATGATTGATGTATTCGTTTTATGTGATTCAATTTTACAAAATTTCACTGTATTTTAGGAAAAACCTCCAAAAGACCGTCCAGTCACTGGCGAATCAGTTGAAGAAATTAACGCGAATAGAAAGCGCCAGTTGACAAAGGTGAAAGTTAGGAAAAAAGATAAAACCGATACCAAACAAACAGAGGATCCTAAAAGGCAAAAGGTGGAACTCAAAGGACCAAGAGTCAAACATGTTTGTAGAAGTGCATCTATTGTCTTGGGACAGCCTATTGCTACATTCCCTACTCAAGATGAGAAAGAGAAACAAGATAAGAACCTTCCTGTGGATGAAGAGGGTGTTCTATGTATTGTGGAGAAGGATACAGGGGTGCCTGATTTGTCCAGCTGTGAGTCTGAGATGGATTCTGAGAACAAAGCTCCTCAGATTGTTCCAGAAGCAATAATTATGAAAGATACTGATGTAGAGGCACTGATAGAGATCAAAAAGCGAAAGATTGAGCAACCACTGTCTATCAAATTGCAAAGCAAGGCTGAATCTAGTGAAGATGAAATTATTATGGATCTTGTACCTAAGAAGACATTCATGAAGCCTCTATCCAATATTACTAATGTAAGTCTTAGCATATAGCAAAATGAGTTTATGTTATTTTCAAGCAAGTGGCGGGAGCAGTGGTGGCCCAGTGGTAACGGCCGCGACTTACAAGTTGTAGGTCCTAGGTTCATACTCTGACAGGCCCTTTACTTTGTGTGGGGGCCCTTTATTTCATCACCACTGCTCTCAAAAAACAGGGAAGGAAACCAGCAAGTCCTAGAACCAAAAATTCCGGACCCGCACTGGGCCCGCGTGATGAACTACAGCCCAGGCCCTCTCGCAGAGAGGAGGCCCGTGTCTCAGCAGTAGGAACAATATTATGTGTTATTTTCAAAGGACAAAATGTTTAACATTGTTATGTATCATTTCAGGTGCGCAGTCGGTCACAGAAATGTGGTCAGAACAGACCCGAACTAATCTGTGTAGACTTCTGGGAGAGTTATGACCCTGACGAAGTATGCAGTTCAGGCTTTGGACTCATTGGAACCGGCTCATTCACTGTCACTAGACTGTGCTTCTTATGCGGGAGTGCTGGCAAAGAAAAGGTAATAAGATTGTGCACCATTATATAGCTCTTGAATATGCCACAGTAGTAATTTACTAATCTTAAATACCGTAATAATATTGTAAGTATTTTTTTTCCACAAGAGATCTTTTATGTACCTATTTGGCTTCCCTCTTGTGGTTATGCTCATTAACGATTTAATCAACATGTAGAATGTGATCAGTGGATTAGATTTTATATGTTCTGCTCTTATTATGCTGGTATTTACAGTAATATTATTTTTATTGGTTCAACATTACAGAGGAATTCTATGTGTTAGTATTTGTATTACTAAACATTGCCGTAGATTAGTTATGCTTCTTTTAGTTTAGAAATTGTGGAGATCATAATTATTATTTACTAGCAGCGCTCCGCGGTTTCACCCGCGTAGTTCCCGTTCCCGGGGGAATTCGGGGATAAAATATAGCCTATGTCACCCGGGTATAGTGTAGCTTCCCAACAGTGAAATAATTTTCCAAATCGATTCAGTAGTTTCGGAGCCTATTCAATACAAACAAACAATCAAATCTTTCCTCTTTACAATATTAGTATAGATTAAAAAATAATATTTTAAAAACTATTTATGTATGCACATGAATTGTCATAAAATAATCAATCAAAAGAAAATAGTTAATAGACAACTATACCACTAACCACAATTACAGCTTGGCTAGAATTTTAGGCTTAGGCCCTTTTAAGTGGTATAGCACACCCGAACTGAGTTTGCATTTGCAATTAATGTTAAAAACCACGGTCCGCTCCCTACTGGGTTTTCAACCCAGTGCTGAGCCGAACATTGTGAAGCCCACACAGTAAATCCTGGCGCATCAAGAACGCACTGGTATTCTGTAAAAAGTCACGAAAACTTAGATGATGTGACTTTGAAGTGAGTTGTCCTTAGTGTATCTAAAGTAGTATAGCATTGCTGAAGTGTCGTACTCGTGTGTCAGATGTTGGTGTGCTCGTCGTGCTGCGAGTGGTACCACAGCTGGTGCGCGGAGGAGGCGGCGGGCGGCGGCGGCTGGACGTGCGCGCGCTGCGTGGCCTGCGCCGCCTGCGCGCGCCCGGCCGCGCGTCTGCGCTGTCGCGTCTGCGCGCGGCACTACCACGCCGCCTGCCTGCCCGCGCCGCCGCCCGACCATCGCAGCGACTGGCCGCAGGTATGCCATATTATACTATATCATTTTAGGTTGATAGCAATAGGTCCCAATTTCATGGGACTCGAACATAACTGGTGAAATGTGGGTATCTTGGTAACAAATTCATTTTTGTTAAAAATATTTTAAGTAAAATAACAAAATTAATTTTCCAAATTCAAATAATCAAACTAAATACAATGTACCTTAGTTCTGAATTTTTCTCAATAATTCCAGATATGCAGTGCGTGCTTGAAGTGCAAGAGTTGCGACAGCGGCCGTGTGAGCAAGTTCGTGGGCAGCCTACCATTCTGCGGACCTTGCTTCAAACTGCGGCAGAAGGGCAACTACTGCCCACTCTGCCAGGCTTGTTATCGGGATAATGACTTCGACAGCAAGGTATGTTCCATAAAAATTACAGACAGATAGAATACTTATATCAAATGTAGAAATCTTACATAGGGTGAAACAATGGGCGATCTTATCGATAAAAGCAATCTTTTAAAGACAAATATCACTTTAAGCGTAATGTACAGCATAGCTCGTATAAAAAAATACCTTAGGATGGCTTAATGGACACATTATATCAGATATAAGTATGTTGTCTAACTTTACCTACCAATTATTCTGTTACATAAACAATTTGTATTTTTGCTACTTCCAGATGATGGAGTGTGGTTGGTGCGGCAGATGGGTGCACGCCAGTTGCGAAGACCTCACCGGCGAAGGATATCAACTGCTGTCGGCATTGCCACCCTCCATCGAGTACATCTGCTGCAAGTGCATGCCACTCGATCCGCCATGGAGGAAGATGCTCACGGAACACCTCAAAGGTCGACTTCTCCATCTACTGAAATTACTCGCCAAAAATAAGAAGGCCTGTGCATTATTGAAACTGACGCCACACAAAAATACGCCGGTACCGAACAAGCCGTACCGACTCATGTCACCGCAAGCTATTAGAAAGCTACACTTCGACGTCGTGGACGTCTCCTTGAAGACTTCGGAGACTAAAGTATACAGGAATACTGCAAGAGGGCGGCGGAATAATTTCCCGCAGAACAAATTCGATGAGTCACACATCCCACATGTGTGGCAATGTTCGTCTTTACTCCAAGATGTCGACATGGAGAAGGAGGAAATGCCGCACACATCCCACAAAGTGGTGAACCTACAAGAACCATTGATGCAGAATAAGGAAATATGCTTCTCTACAGGCCTCTATGGTACCAAAACAGAATTTGAAGCTTCATGTGTGGAAGTGCATGAAAACTATACTCCACAACCAAAATCAGAAAAAGCAACGACAATGTTGCCGACAACTGTGCACGACGACAAATATGAGGCGATATCTGATGAGGATGAGCCTATGAAGAGTTTCCCGCAAGCTCGCAGCGAGCAGGACTTGAGCCCAGTCGTCTTACGACACTCGACAGACATGGACAATACTGATGATGTCGACAGAATTATTTCGCCATCACTGTTAGACATCAAGAAAAGAGTGAACACTGATGGATATGTCTCACTGAAAGACTTCAATCACGACATGAAAGAGGTCATCCAAAGAACCACAAGTGACGACCTGACATCAATATACAAGGACTTATTCTCAGAGACATTCCCCTGGTTCGATTGTGAAAACAATTGCCTTCAACCCAACTTAGAAGTAGAAGGTGAACAGGAAGATACTGAGTCTATGAAAGACCTTGCTATAGCAGACAATAAAATCAAGGCAGCAGTGCAATCTATCGAACGACCCATGGACCAAATAGTACCTAAGTTGGAAACTGATAGTGAGAAGTTAGAAGAAGATTTATTAGAGTTTTATCCAGTAGTGGATTCAAGAGTGTGTGTGCTTTGTAAAGTTGTGGGCGATGGTTCACCGTCACTGGAGGGGCGTCTACTCTACTGTGGACAAAACGATTGGATACATTCCAACTGTGCATTGTGGTCTGCTGAGGTTTTCGAAGAAATTGATGGATCTCTACAAAATGTCCACTCTGCCATATCCAGAGGGAAAATGATCAAATGTGCCGCATGTGAAGTGAAAGGTGCTAGTGTTGGCTGCTGTGCTAAGAATTGCAGTGAGACATATCACTACACTTGTGCGAGGAAGGCGACCTGTGCCTTCATGGACGATAAGAGAGTGTTCTGCCCATCTCACGGCAAAGACGTGCCCAAGAAGAGTTTGCAAAAGGATGCGGACTTCGAGCTCACTAGGCCAGTCTATGTAGAGCTTGATAAGAAAAAGAAAAGATACAGTGAAATTACCAAAGTGCAATTCATGCTAGGCTCACTAACAGTTCACAGCCTAGGGAAAATAGTACCATCTGTTTCAGATTATGAAGAGTTCCTTATGCCAGTAGACTTTTCATGTACCAGGCTGTTTTGGTCATGTA
Organism: Polymixis flavicincta; assembly: GCA_949987655.1. Classification (NCBI taxonomy): domain Eukaryota; kingdom Metazoa; phylum Arthropoda; class Insecta; order Lepidoptera; family Noctuidae; genus Polymixis; species Polymixis flavicincta. Next base: position 15,234,722 of record OX465193.1, on the reverse strand, counting down.
AGAAACCTACCAAAATAGTGAGATACACCATCAAGACTAAACTAATACTTGCTGAACCACTACCAGGATTTGACTTTGGGGTGAACATAACTGTAGATCATACTTTAGATGTTCATGTGGTGGAAAGAGTGATGGCAGAGATAGGAGCCTGGCATGAAAGTGTTGAGACAGGCACGGGCAAGACTGTCCTGATGCTTAAGAATGACAAGTCACCAATAAAGTTTGGGAATTCAGTAACGTTAGAAGATTTAGCTGTGAAACAAGTGCTGGAATATTTACTGGATAATGTGTGCAAACAAGAACAGCAAGATGAAGAGGAACCACAGAACACAGCAGATCTGTTGCCACCTGAAGTCAAGGATGCTATATTCGAAGACTTGAATCATGATCTTCTAGATGGCATATCTATGCAAGACATATTCCAAGACCTCAAAAATGAATTCTATTGTGCAATGGGCCAGTCAGATGATAAAATCAATGACAAATCTGACTTCCGTTCGACCGATTTCATAGACGAACTCCTGAACTCAAGATTTGAAACAGGGAAGGAGCTAAAAAGAAGTAAATCTGAAATGCTTTTGCAGACTCATAACTTAAAGACTTTGACGACGGGCCGTGGACAGCAAAGGTCCAGCAGTTGGAACAATAAGTTTGACACAAGTCTTCTATCGTCCACCATAAAACGATGCAAAATGGGAAAATCATCCACAGTGACTGGAAAACTGAGCCCTATCCAGAGAATACCCTTAACGGAAAGTCCAATAGATTCCATAAAGGAAGAAAACAATACGGACAAGAAAGTGAAAGTTGAGACATGCACTAGTGGCGCCATCTGCGAGGAGGCGGCACATTCGTCGGGCATCACCTATCGCACAACCTCGCCCAAAGAAAAGGATGAATCAAACAATTCCAAGACCGATAAGAACGAGGGATATTACACTGATGTCATAGACTTTTACACGAAGATTCAGTGCAGCCCCATCTCCCAGTTAGACGGCGCCGCAGACTGGTCTGGTTCGGAGAGCACGTGTAGTTCCCGACCGGGCAGTCCCCGCGACAATGACAATGATTTCACGCCGATACAACAGCTAGATGGCGCTGAAGACAATCACCATGGAAATGACAACATGCAGAGAGGACAAACCAATCAGTTCATGTACCGAGCCAGTGGAACAGAGAGCTATACTGTGACATTTGCCGGTAACTCTCTAAGTGGCCAGCCAGAACTTGTGATGAGGCCCTTAGACGATGGATCAGGCAATTCCAATCACATGGAACAGCCAGTGAGATGTGACAGATGCCAATGTACTTACAGAAATAAGGAGTCTTACGATAGACACGTGCCGTCGTGTGATATGATGTCCACGAGCGAAAGTGAGAGTGAGAATCCAAAATCTCCAGAAAATAGAACATTGACAACGCTGCAGAATGCCTTCCAAGGCGCATTTGCCCAACCTATGATAATACACGCAGGCGTTGTGAGTGGTACTGAGAACACCGTCAAGGCAGAAGGCATTGCAGCTAGAAGAACGTCCATCAATACCAGACAAATCACAATAAACGGAACCATCGTCGAAACGCCATCTCCAGGCCCTTCAAACGAAATGACCATGACTATAACAGAACAGATGAAGTCGGGAACTGTTATTTTCGATCAAAGTAAGACTACGAATGTACAGGTGTCTGCTAACCAACAAATGATGTCTTCACCACAAATAGTCGTGACGCCACAGATGCTACTTCCTCCAAAAACAAGTTCCGCAGGCGGTCAGAAGATTATGACGCCACAGATTATAACTCAACCAAACATTCTGCCGTACAACATCTGTGTGAAACCGGGCAATGGAAATGGAAATATTCAACAAATTCAAGGCAATGATATGACACAGTTGCTGTCAGGACCAGGTGGCATTCAAGTTATATCTTCAAATTCGAACCAGGTTCTAACCATACCTCAAAACCAACAAGGTAATATGATCCAAGGCCAAATGATACAAAACAAAAATCATTTCCCCAATATGGCGAGTGCAACGTCAATCGCATTGCCAGTAAATTCAATACAGGGAATGCCACACGCGTCTATCATTCAAAATATTCAGCCTATGATTCGTCCCAATATGCAGGGGAATACTATTGTCGTCCCTGCAATGACAACACAACGGTTATCATCGCCTAGTACGCAAAAACAACAATTGATATTACCAGGCAATACGCAGAAGTCTCCAAAGAAGCAACCTCAACAAGTACAACCAAAGCCAATATTCCAGGCTACGAACCGAGGAAGAGGTCGTCCAATTCCTAAACCTACTACTATCAAGAGACAAACCAAAATGGAAAAGACATATACGACCATCAACCAGTCACCACTAGGTCCTGGTAATACTGTGATACAGTTGCAAACTAATAATCAGACTGGCCAGCCGTCGATTATAGTCCAGCCAGTTTCAAACCAGAACATAATGTCGGCTTATGTAGAGGCATTATCGCAACAACAGAATCAAAACATGCAGTACATCGCGACAATTGCACCGCAAGGAGACTACAAGACTGGTCCCACTCAGTTTATCTCGCAGAGTGGTCTAGTACCTCAAACATTCCAAATCCAACAGACAGAATCCGGAGGATTGGTCGCCGTACCAAGCGGCGGAATACCCGTGTTGTTACCGCAAGGAAATATGGGGATATTGCCTCAAGCTCTCCAACAAGGAGCTACAATTCTACCTCAGGGAACAATCCAAACACAAGGAATCATTTCTCAGGGTCCCAATGGTCCCACAATTCTACCACAAGCAATACATACACAAAACGGCACTACTATAATACCACAAGGAACAATACAAGGATTGACAAATGGAAACAACAATGTGTCACAAAGTGGGATGGGCAATGGCCAAACGACAATAATCCCGAATACACTACAAACGCAGGGCAATACGCTCATCTCTTCAGGCCCTGGAGGTACCACAATCTTACCGCAAGGGACCCTATTGCCACAATTCTGTAACGACCAAGTGCTGCTAGGCTCAACACCTACCCTAGAAATGGTCACAGATCCGTCGGGCTGTATGTACTTAACGACAACGCAGCCTGTTTACTACGGCTTGGAGACGATCGTTCAAAACACAGTGATGTCTTCGCAGCAGTTCGTATCTACAGCAATGCAAGGAGTGCTTGCACAGAACAGTAGCTTCTCGGCTACAACCACCCAGGTGTTCCAAGCCAGTAAGATAGAGCCTATCGTCGAGGTGCCCACAGGATACGTCGTGGTGAACAGTGTGGGTGACACCGTCGCTGTATCGTCGACACCTAACGTGGTCACTGCTCAAACTGTACAGTCTTCGCCACAAATGAAGAATGTTAAGGCGAATGTTCCTAACCTGACACTGCAGCCGCTACCCGATAAATCAAATAATAACAACCGACAGACGCCAAAAGTAATTCAAATGAGTCCATCACAACTAACTGTTGGCTCACAATCGGGACCTATTATTTCGGGCAGACAAAGCATTAATCCGATCACTTCTCAAATACATGGCATGACTATTTCTAGTGCGCAACAGATGCAAAGAGGAAACATGTCTAAACCTACCATTGTGTCAATGTCTCCGAATGTAACACTTGTGTCGTCGATCGGACAGCCCGTGATGGCGATCTCTCAATCGATACCGGCCACATCATTCCCCATGCAGTCGATGCCACTGACACAGCCGATAGTTTCGAGTTCTATTGCGCCGTCTGCCAAGAATAATTACAAGATGGAGAATTCTCATGTCATTGAAATTAGTGGAAACTTGCATGATAATTCAAACAACCCGAATATACCTACCATAAGTGTAACTCAGAGCATAAAGTCACCAACGCCCTGGAGGCAAATCAATCAGCCCATGAACACTTCTATGGATAATAAGATGGAACATCAAAACATAACAGTGAAACCAAGTACTGTGAACACCAGTTCAATGAATATTCAAAGTAATGTTATGGCGGGAAGATCACATCTCAACAACGACCATGACAAAGTCAATCAGAACTGTTTGATACAAATGCCTAATAACTCCATGTCTGGGATGAACATGCATCATGCTTCTCACCAGTTTGAGCAGAGCCTCAATGTGAGCCACCACTCAACATCACATACCACATCAAACAATGTCATACAGATAACTGCTGGAAATATATACCCACCTTCTTCAGTCATGAATAGCAACTTTGACGCAGACACTTCCTTGAAATTAAGCAAAATTAATGCTCTATCAAAAGCTGAAGGCGGACTTTTGAATTTCTCGCAAGAAATAATGGCTTCTCATTCACAACAACATGCTAACAATGACAAAAGCTTTCAGAACATGGGAAATACTGATAACAAACACAACTCCGACAGTTTGTCCAGTCAGATGAATACTCATAAGCTGAGTAACTGCCAGATGAGCGGGAATATCAACAACTCGCCAGCGATCAGCATCATACCCCACAATGTGATGCGGCCACAGTTACAGAACAATCAGAATACTATTTCTGTGCCCAACAACCAAAACCAAATGTGCTCGATTCCTAACAGTAACTCGCATGGACAAGTTCAAATATTAAGTTCTGGAAACAATTCACACCAAAATATGAACATGTCGTGTCAAGAAAGTACAAACAACAGGATGAACATCTCAGTTTCTAGTGACAACAGCATGCAGTCAAACCAACAGCATGAGATGTCAACTTCTATGAATTCATCGAATATGTCGCACAGCAGTAACATCCAGATGATGTCGCACGATAACAATCAAATCCCAGCTCCTAACCAGATCCACATTATGAATGGACAGATTCAACACAACCGCCAAGTCGACACCAACCAGTTACAGCAGCTAAATCAACAAACACCCAGCAGGAATTTCCACGAAAATCTGATGAGTGCACAACAAAATCACAATCAGACAAATATGCTTTCTAACCGAAGTACTCCTGACAACACCATTATTATGAATCAGTCCATGAATATGCATAATTTGGGAGCTAATAACCACAATATGAACCGGTCAGATTTGGGCGATCTCAACCATATGCATATGCAACAACCAATGACAAGCATGAACATGCAAAACAACAGAATGATGATAGACAACATGCAACCTCACAGCATGGGCAATATGAGTCACAACATGCACTCCAATAGATCTATAGATAACATGCATAGTTCTCAATTGCATAACATACAGCAGATGAATCATCACGCGAGTAACAATGCCCGAGGACAAATGGACAACAACATGCATGTGAACCAACAAATGTCGATGCAACAGAACAGACAAATGGAGAATGTTGGCCACCATCACCAACACCAAATGTCTAATGTTATGCAGATCCAAAACAATCGACCCCACGTCGACAATAATATAATGAATATGCACCAACATGTACCCAATCAAATGCATAATAGACAGCAGATGGATAACAGCATACACATGCATCATATGTCGGGAAGTGCCCCAAATATTAATTTAAGCAACCAGATGGACAACTCTGGATCTATGCCAAATATTCACGGGAATAGATACGACAGTAACTCAATCTCCTTGCAAAATATCAATGCTATGAATCAAATACAGAACAACAGGAGCTCCATGGAACATTCTTCAATGATGCAACATCAGATGAATTCCATGAATAATATGAACATGCATACCAATCTCAATAGCACAATGCAGATTGTTAACACCAATCATCAGTCAATGAACAGTTCAATGATGCATATACCAAATATTCCGGACATCAAGAACGATATTCAAAGTTCTTGCAGTGGCAGCTGTTCCAATAACAACACGCAGTTTCCCAACAATCAGAACTCGATGGAGATATGCTCCAACATGAATATGAACACGAATCAAAACAGCATGAATATGGGCACAGGAAATATGCTGCACGGCATGAATGTGAATAACCCGAGCATGTCAAACAATATGATGATGAATAATGTTAATAACAGCAACATGTATGGCTCCGGCGCGCAGAACAACATGACGGGACACGACATGTTGATGAGTTGCTCCAACGCCACAGATCACAATGTAAACAATCTCATGTCTGGACCATCCAATCACATGATGTTAAATAATTCGCAAACACATGCTGCTAACAACCAAAATCCAATGATCAGCAGCCAGGTGCCCAACACTGCGCCAATTAATATCAACAGTTGCAGCATGAGCAGCAATAATGCATCACAGAGTCAAAGTGTAACTAACATGGACACTCAAATGAACAGAAATACATTACCAGTGCCAGATCCGCCTAAGTTCACTCAAGATACTTTACGAGGTAAAAATATAATGGGCCCTCCACCAACCAATAGCTTACCTATGCCGAACATACCAAATAACAAAGACTGTTCTAAAGTTAACATGGTCAGCAATGAAAAGCACAACCATACTATATCAGTAGGCAATCAACTTGGATATATGCAAATGAACCCCCAGAATAATAGCAGAGTTATCAATTTACCTAGAATTAATGCAAATCTAGAGAACAATATTAACCAACATGTGCCACAGCAACATAATATCCGTGTGGTCACTAATAATTCCAACAACAACGTGCCTGGCATTACGACTGACCCTCACGCTTTCCAACCAAATAGCGACAATAGTGGGACCATGATCAACGTACCATTCCAGGCGATACCAAACAGCGCTCCAATGAATATCAACGTCAACTCGAGCAATAACACCGTCAATATCACAGTCCAGAATAATCTCGTAGATCCCAAAATCGCTTCGAAATCTGCAGCTGATATAAACTTCCCGCTTCAGACAAACGCCAATTTACATCAAAATCAGAACAACGCCAACAATCTGATGTGCATACCTGTGCCGAACAATACGATCAATTTACCGACGCAAACCAGTTCCAGCATATCATTACCAAAAGCTCCTCCAACTCAACAATCTGGAATTCCAACTAACGTCGTTAATCCAATGTCTATGAGACCTATGAACAGAGTACTGCCGCTACATAGAGATGGCCAAAGCAAGTCGTCTACAAAGACCACCAAAACGGTCGCAGTGCCGAAACAGAGGCCTGTGAGCCACGATATGCCAGACTTGAATATAAAAGATGACACTATTGACAGTGATCTGGAAAAGGCGATTGCAGAGTCGAAGCGTATGATGGAACTGGAAAAAGCTAAAAAGGAAAAGGAAGAAAGGGACGCTGCTCAGGCCATGCAGCTATCAGCCGAGATACACCAGGCTAACACTAGCACGGCAGCTTCGAACATGGATACTGGTATAGTCATCGAACCTATTGAAACCAGTTCTAAAATGTCATTACCAAGCTTGGACGCAGAGATGATTGAGGTCGAGCCACCAAAAGTACTAACAGAAAAAGATACAAACAGAGCTCCAGTTGCAACTAAAATATCGAATGCTTCTACTAAAGTGATGAAGAGACCTTTGGGAGATAGGAAAACGGAGATAGAACCAGTTGTGACGAAGAAGCACAATAAAACATCGAAGGAGAACAAACCTACGGTCCCTAAGCCTGCTCCCGAGCCGGCTAAGGATGATGGACCTAAACTGATTTATGAAGTAACATCAGAAGACGGTTTCAACTACACGTCTTCGTCGCTGACCGACCTGTGGGCGAAAGTTGTGGAGGCAGTACAAAATGCTCGGAAGCAATCAGGATTATCGCCGATTCAGTACAATCTGCCGGCTAGTTTATCCGGAGCACATATTCTGGGACTGAATAACAACGCATTGAGATACCTCGTAGAACAACTGCCAGGGGTAAGTGTTCACTTATATTCATGTTTAATAATAAAAAAGATGCGGTAATTATGATGCACATCAAGTCTGGATCTAATTAAAACTAAATATTCTACTGTTATGGATTTCTGCAAACTATCGCCGGATACCATAACTTATACTATGTTAATATTACAGGCTAGTCGTTGCACAAAATACAAGACACGTCAAGGCCGCCCCTTGAGCAGTTGGGACAACGACTTGGATTTGAGCGAGGGCTTCAAGGAGAGCCTGTGGGGCAGCGCCCGTACGGGGCCAGTCGCGCGCAAGCATAGCCACGACATGTTCAGCTGGATGGCTTCGCCCTTCAGGGAGGAGCCGCCTCCCTTCGGAGGACAGGAAGGAGAGAGCTCCATTTCTAGGTAAATATTAATAAAAGTAAAAAACATTTCTAAGGGCTATTGAAATCCTTGTTTCCAATTTATGTTATTTCCTCTTTAAGAAATATCAACTTTATGATAGTGTAAATTAAGTTGATTTTAGAATGACTAGTGCTATTGAAAAAGCTTTGTTGATTTTGTATCGCAAACTGAACTTTATTTTTGGATATTACAGTAATTTTTCCAAAAACTCGTATTTACAACATGTTAAAATGTCTGTAAAATAAATTGCTGTCAGAGATTAGCGATTACCGTGCCTCGGAAAGCACGTTAAGCTGTTGGTCCCGGCTGTCATTTGTGGATCTTTGACAGTCGTTACGGGTCATCAGAAGCCCGAAAGTCTGACAACTAGTCTTACCAAGGGGTATCGTATTACCCAATAACTGGGTTGTGGAGGTCAGATAGGTAAAATCGCTCTATGTAAAATACTGATATTCAGCTGCATCCGGTTAAGACTGGAAGCAGACCCCAACATCGTTGGCAAAAGGCTAGGTAGATGATGAGATAAGCGATTACTGTCTACTATGGCTACTATAAAAATTCGACTGTCAAAATTTATGCCATGTATAATTCACCAAATGGAATGCTAGCATGTTTAGCGATAGTTTATGACATAAATAAACTCACGCTTTTTTTCCGATGGGGGTCGGCAAAAACTACAGAACGCCAAATTACATGACCAGCACCCTAATTGCGTAACTTACGATTGATCATAATTGGTTTCGTCTTCACAGTTAAACAATATTCATTGCGTTATTTACGTTGTTGAACAGATACATTTTTCGAACATATGAAGCAATGGTTTAACAATCCGTTTCAAAACGATACAGATTATGATGAATCGTGAGTTACGCAATTAGGGTGCTGACGTATGAACATAAACGAGCCAAAAGGAGTATGTGAGGATCGTAGCAGGTGGCCAGTTTATGAATACCTGTTAAACTTTATTTTCTCTTTTTCAGGCGATTGGCAACTTTACCGCCAGCTATGAGATTCAGACAACTAAAAGAGACATCTAAAGCATCTGTAGGCGTTTACAGATCACATATACATGGACGCGGACTATTCTGCAAACGAGATATTGAAGAAGGTATGTTGTTACAACTGTTTATGTAGAAGTAGTTGTAGCAGTGTTTAGTAAGACGCAATCTGTGTATATTTGTTCGTAACTTCACTAAAGAAGTAGCTAAACTGGGCGTTTCGTACGCTGCGTGGACGTATCACACGCCCCGTAGCTGTATGTGGAGGGAAAACATTCAGGAACAAGACTAGCTTCTATAGGGTCAAATTAAATAAGCTAGCGAAACTCCGCAGATGGGATGGGTATCGACACAAAAACAAAAATTGATATATTTCTTTTATCAACGGCAGTGTAGTTGAAATGTCAGTACAAAAATCTGTTTTTGTAAATTACACAAACGTAATGGGTATCGATATCTAAACATGATACAAAAAAAAAGCAGATTTCTTAACTCATACTTCAAATAACAACACTACCAGCGGTCCTTAATCCCAACAAAAAATCATCTATATTTTTTTTAGTTTCGCTAGCTAATTTAATTTGACCCTGTATAATACGAATATTTCTTCATTTTCATAAAACTGTCTCAATCGTGACTACAACGTTGCTCTGCACAAGCGACGCAGCGATATGTATGAGACTTGTAAACTCGACACTAACATACGATCGTTTATTTCCAGGTGACATGGTAATAGAGTACGCAGGAGAAGTGATTCGCGCAGTGTTAGCCGACCAGCGCGAGAAGCGCTACGAAGCCATGAGTGGGCGGCGCGGCGTGGGCGGCTGCTACATGTTCCGCATCGACGACAACCTCGTGGTCGACGCCACGCTCAAGGGCAACGCGGCCAGGTTCATCAACCACTCCTGTGATGTGAGTTATGTTGACACGATAGAGATTAACTTCTAAGCCAGCAGATGATTCACTAGAGTGGAAGTCAATTTTTGTTTAATTCTACATGACGCCGACAGAATTATATAGGAATAAACGTTCCGATGACCTTGTAAAGGCCGAGGGAACCCGCTGGATGCGGGAAGCACTGTACCGTGGGAATGGCGGAGCTTGTGGGAGGCCTATGTCCAGCAGTGGACGTCTTTCGTCTGGATGGTGATGATGAACGTTCTGTACCTTTCATTTTTAGATCACTTGGTAGGAGATCGGTTCTCTAATGAATTCATTTTTCACTTTTGATTCATTCTGTGATTTCACTCAAACTGAAACATCTAAATTGTTGAAAAAAATGAACAAAACGTGAACTGTCTGATATCTGCTTTAACCAGACAATAGTTGAACAATCGCTTGACACTGGACAATGAAAGTGTTACATTTTTTTAAGTTATTGTTTTAGCTACGATAGAAAACATTTTCCCTTACAATAGCTTTTATAGATTTTTTTGTTTAGTGTGCTTTCAAGTTGATATTACCATGCTTATGAGATTATTCCTCTTCTAGCCCAACTGCTACTCTCGCGTTGTGGACATCCATGGCCACAAACACATCCTCATCTTCGCCCTCCGACGTATAACCATCGGGGAAGAGCTCACCTATGACTACAAGTTCCCCTTCGAAGAGGTCAAGATACCGTGCACCTGTGGCGCCAAGAAGTGCCGCAAGTACCTCAACTAACTATGAACTACACTATGGAGTGAGTGATTTGATTGTGTCAATTATGCTTGTGGTGATCTATGATCAAAGAGGTTTAAAATGCTGTAAAACCGAACAAAAATACTGCAAACCGAGTCGAACATTGAATCTGCAAGACTCCTGTAGTATTTTTGATCAGTAAATTCCCAACCTCACAGGTTTTACTTAACAAATAGCATAATTCTAGAAGTACATAACTGAATTAGACGTAAATACTTAGTAATAACGTGAGACGTGGGTGACATATAATTTGGACGGACACATATAGCGGTACACCGCCTAATATAAATCGATGGATCTCGTGAGAGTTCTAAGTAAGCGTATATTTAGAATGTAGCTTGCAGAAATGAATGCTTGATGATGAAATACTGGGTCGAGCACAATTACTACGTGTACATAACTATGTATGTAAGACAATAAGTCAAATTCACATATCGCGTTACTCCCACCTCGTATCTTGACTCTAGACTTACTGGAGCCTACCTAATCGGACATTTGAAAACAATTTTACATGAATCTTAATATGATCTCTTTCTTGAATCTACCCAGTGTTAAGAGTTGTTGGATTTTATAATAATTTTGAATTAGATTTATTTGAAAAATCGTATTTTGAGATAGGTTTATACATTTTGTAAATATATTTTAGCTATGTTGAGTTTTTTTAAGATGGATAGTTGACTCGCGAACGGCTTAAGTGTGTGCACTTAACTTTGATGTGATATGTTGAGCCCCGGATTGGTCGGGTAAGAGATGGTTAGTGTGTAGCTAGTGTATATTTGTTCCTCATTATGTTCTTATATTTTCTCTTCACTTGTGATCAGTTAAGGCTCGACTAACATAGCGCGTATGTGTACATATATCGAGGGATCTTTAGGCATAAATAATAATAAAATGAGTACATTCGGACGAAAGGTAGCAAAGTTACAAGTACAATGTTACTTTTTAGTAATATTATCGTGTATTGTATAGTAAAATTGTAAATAAGAGGAATTATCTGTCATAATAATGAGTTAAACGACAAATCGTTTTATTGTAGTCATAGTGGTAGGTTGTACTTTATAGAGTATATTTTACGGTGTATATAATAAGTTATTTAGTGTGCGGAGCGGCCCGCGGGCGAGGCGCGGGCCGGGGACGTCACGCATAATGACCGACATGTACAGTTGAATGACTCCCAGTTACGAAGCACGGTTTATCATAAAAATGCACATTTGTTAGCTTTAATACTACTTCAGCAAAGCTTAATTGGTTTTAATTTAGAAGATATATATTTTTTTATGTTCTAATCGATTGCCTGTGTGTTGTTTTAATTGGCAAATATAATTTTTATAGCATTTTTTTCCTAAGCATTTATAGACTGAATTTTAATGCATCACACAATAACAGTCATCACACGAATCAGTCATATTGCTAATGAATTTGCTTCACAATTATATTGTTTAAGTAATAGAATTAGATGCAGCAACAAAATTACTAATAAAATTTTGGATACCATGCCATAGGTTATCAGTTGAAAATGTATTATTTGAAATGAAATGAAATGTAATAATTTGTTACTGCATCTAAAAATAGCAGTATTAAAATAACTTGTATGTGTCCCCAAGTATTTTATAGTTAAATTCAATAGGACAGATTAAAGTAGGCCCGAATTAAGAGGTAACTATTAGTACTTTTTGAAATTTATACGTTAGAACAAGATGCACATAAATAATGATAAATTAATGTTCTGTATCTCTGATAATAGTCAGGTACTCTCATTGTCTAAGAATCATGAAATAAGCATACAATAGCTAAGGTACATTTTTGGTGTTATAATAAGCTGTGCATACAATTGAACTTTTAATATATGTGCTAATTTGTTAAATAAGTGTCTTGTTTTATCGAAAATCAATTGATAGTTGCATATATTTTGTCAATCAGAGCCCTTGTGTTGTTATAGGCAGTTTGTCTACCTTTTAGAATATAATTTAAAATTGTTTTTGTGAACTGTGTTATTTATTAGACTATGATTAATTCACATGATATGTGATATCTTGTACAGCCATCAGATGTAAGCTAGACAGCAGTCACAATATACATTTAGTTTGTGAATCGGATCTTAATACTTTAGTAGTGTTATTTAGTTGTTACTAGAAATACAAATTCCAAAGTGGGATTTATCTTTTTTGATCGACATATCTAGTAGTTTTTATTGCATAATAATTGAGCCACTTTAGTAGACAAACAGCCTGAACTTAAGTAATTACAAACAAATTGACGATAATATTACATTCTGTTGTATGTCGACTGTGTTGACTGTGTTCCCATCAATGTTTTAAATTGATATTATCCAGTCGGTCTGGAAATATCTTTAGACTAGTCCTATCGGTTTTGAAACTGAAATGATGCGAACGTAGCCATAACGGTTAAAAGCCATTCTTTTTATAAAAAAGGTTGTTATATTTTGTTTACATTTGATACGGAAGTTAGTCGGAAGTTATAGCCTACATCGAGTAATGATAATAAAAGTACAGGTAATTTTAATCACGTTCGATTATTAAGATTAACACAATATTTTTTAAAGATTTAGTTTTTATTATTTTGACATAAGATTAACACGCGTTTCTTTTCCTCTTTCCTCAACATTTCTTTTGTAATGTTATTTTACAGGCGACACCTAATGGTACTGTCGACTTAACAATTCGTGGACTATATCAATTGTAAATGGTTTATAATTAAATTGACTTGTTTTGTAGACGAATGCTTTAAAATTATGTACGTGTCCATTTGATAGTCTTTATTATGTGGTGGTGCGAACCGTGGGGCTAGGGAGAGCTTGTGAGCATTTCATTGATAGCTTTTTAAATCCAATATTAAATCAAAATGTTAACATAAACTGCTGGCTCCCATAGGACTAGTTTCTCGAAGGAATATTAATGTGACAAATTGTCTAGAGCACGTAAAGTGCTGCGATTGAATGACTTATGAAGACCAGAATACGCGCTAGACAAGTCACATTAATTTTACGATAATTTCCGTTCGAGAAGGCCCAAATACGCAGTTTAGGCTGCCGCAGGCAGGCGCGACGTAGTTCTAATAGAACAATTTCTAATTAAAACTTAATGTAAATTGATCTACTAGAGGCGGACCGCGTTATTGCGTCGTACCGGTCTGCAGGAGCCTTTCGCCTTTGGTAATCGCGCCGCCACTCGATGTATATGTTACCGCTAGTGCGCTAATAACATTATAAATCAGGCAAAGTCGTTTATTTGGATCATTCTAAACTCTTACAAAAACCAAAGCCACATGCACCCAATTCATTTCTGATTCTCATATGAAAAAAATGGAATCAATAGATACAAGATGTCCAAATTATCTTTCCGCACTTTAATGGGTTGGTCAAGCGTTTTGCTCCATAGACCCCGTAATCTAAACGGGTATGTCAGGTAATCTTTAAGTAGAGCGGTAATGTTTGCACTAACAGGTTCTTGCGTTAACAGTAACATATACGTCAAAAAATTAATTAGAAATCAAAAGACCAAATCACCAAGTGATAAATCATTTTGCGTTAATTATTAAGTGTATTGCATCTGCCCTTGATATTATTTGTGTTAAAAATAATGCTTTTATTTTTAAATGTACACAATGCCATTTTGCCTAATGTTATTATAAATTATAAAGAAATTGCTTTAAAAGCACCAATTTTTACAATGCATAGTTCTATGACCTGTCTATACATTTTATTACTTTATTTATTTCTATCATTATTTTGTATTGTGGTAAATTTTACCAAAAATAAAAATACTAAAATGTGCTTTATATTTTGTTTTATTTAGTTTTGTCTGTGATGTTTTACCCTCCGCCCTTTTTCGAGAATAAAGATAAAATGGAATTTATCAAGAAACATACGAGCGACCTTAAAAAAATGTAGACACCCGCACGCATTGCTTATCGCCCAATCATCAACAAATTATTTGTAAAACGGAGGTCTCGTTTTTTGCCACTTGAACCAGGAAGCCAAAACCGTACAAAAAACACTTGACGACTACTGAACACATGGAGGGATGAACATAATACGCACAAGTTTGTGACCCTTTTTTACAGAACTTGTAGGAACTATTTCAAAGTCAAATAATTCTTGTCATTTATTTATGTCTCATGAAAGTAGTTCAAAGTAGTCGCACAGACGTGGCGCCACGCCACAGGCAGGCGACGGCATCCCGCATCATATTTTTTTATTTTTCCAAACATACAGGCATTGGTTGGTTAATAAAATGCACAATAGAGAAAGGTATCGGTAGGCGGGTTGTCGGAATGTCGCTAACTAAGTTATTAATAATTCGTTAAGTTACCTATTCCCGTGGCAATAACTGGAACTTATCATTAGGGCCGTTTCACATGGTGCCGCGGCGGCACCCGCACCATCGCGTCGCGGCGTCATAATTTTATTTTTTACTAATTGGCTTTTGCCAGCGGCTTCGCCCGCATTATAGATTAAACAAAATCTTAACAAATTATACACCTAAACCTTCCTCATGAATCACTCTGTCTATTGGTGAAAACCATATGAAAATATGTTCAGTAGGTAATCACAACCACTTTGGGGGCCAGCCTCTGTACCTACATTAAAATAACTGAGTAAGGAGAAAGGTATAAGGTACCAACGTATTTAAAGTTAAAAAGCCATAGAATTTGAAAGCGATTTATTTAAATCTGCAGGGCTAGTCCCCAAATATTGACTATGCAATACATGTACTTGTTCTCCCAGCGAACGGTGCAAGTACCGTCAGTGACGGTGTCCCAGAAATATGAAGCGGCTGTATGCAAACCCGCACCATTCTTTTGGGTTATTGTGATTCGCACTGTGGGTAGAAAAACAAATTATTAATATATATTTTTACAGTTGTTCATGTAGTAAGCTCGAAAAGCAACTTTACGTCAATGTAGGGCTGCTTTTCGACCAGTCGTAGCTCGTTTGCAATGCATTGACGAGACCATTTTGACTAGGGATATAAACGTGGACATTAGATACTGGGTACAGCTAGCATTATTATGCTATCTTTTGCATGCCACTGCCATGGACGAGGCGGAAATACATACAATATCAATGCAATAGCGCCAGCAGACGAGAAGGAGATACCTAGGTATTAGGTTAAAAACATGGTATTCTCGATTTATATTTCATTTTATTGCATTCCATAGGTATGTACTTACGGATGTATTTGAAAGGTTTGTTCATTTTATTAATTCTTGTAAGAGTTTTATCTGTAATGATACTGATCCACTGCGGGCATCGTGAATGGCTGTAAGTGTTACCCCCCAGACACAACTCTATATTATCTCTCACGATCTTCTGTATTTCCTCGACGTTGAACACAATGTCCTAGAGAAAAATAAATTATGTTAATATGTATCAGTCAATCAAATTTGCATTTCGTAGTCTATTGCTGAAAATAGGCATTAGTCTGTCCCAAGTCGTGTCGCAACATCCGGCTCACGTTTACATAAAACGACTAACAACACAAAGAACACAAGGCATAAAGCCAGAGTATAATAACATAAAGCCCATCCCAGTTACACAATCTGATCAGTGGGTCTTCTTAGGGGTGGAATATACAGCCACATTAAGCGTCCACATCAGTTTAGCTGCAATGCAACCCATTTGCAATGTAGGAACATACAGCCACATTAAGCATCCACATCAGTTTAACTTCACCTCATTTGTAAAACCAGCTAAGTGCATGCGCACACATATTGCGGTTATGAAATATGACCCTATTTCATAACCGCAATGCGTACATGAATGCCTGGATTCATTTATATTTTACACTTAATTATAGTTTGGAATTACATCGTCGTCGTCGTCCGCTCCTGCTAGCGGCGGCGGCGGCGGCACTGGCATAACTAGTAAAGGGAACGTTAATTTATTGAATAACGAAATAGAATCCCTTCAATGCTGTAATAAAATTGTAATCAATATTTGTTTGTGCAGTGGTGCAGTGTAATCGAGTGTAATAGAAACGATGACGACAACATAAAAAATGTCAGAGTTTAACTTGCCAGTACATTTAAAAACCGAATAACTACAAAAAAGAAGTAAAGACTCTTTACTCTTTACTCAGTCTATAAATCGACGTTTCATGATCTTGCTGAAAAATGTGGTCAATTACTTTATCATTGGCTAAAAGGATTTCTACCAGGCAATGGAATATACTTATTTAGATTCGTTTTAAAATTTACCGCTTCCAAGGTGTTTTGGTCGACAAACGTAAAGCCAAGCTACAAATACAATTGTATTATAATGTGAGTTTGTGAGATCGATTGTATACTGCAGAAATCACAACTGAAAGAGACACACTATACATCTAACCAATATTAGAAAGCGTAATGCATATTTCTTCATGCCCATAAAGCATTTGCTTTCGTCTATGATTAGGAGCATTAAAAATCAAAGCTGTCACGCTTATGTCAACGACGTGTTTCTAAACGAAAATTTCTCCTAACCCACTTGGAGCTTTATTTTCTTTATTGTGTTTTTGGTATGTTTGTGTCGCGTTTTAATTCATATTGTGTGAGGAAAAAGTCTCGCGCAGGCTGAATCAGCGATAAAATGACATCTTAGGTGAATATGTGGTTTATGAGTTGATTGTGAACTGTGTGAAATTAATGGAGCTGAAGGTCTGGGTCGAGGGAATACAAAGGATCGTTTGTGGGGTTACAGAGACCACAACCTGCCAGGTCAGTATACTAGCATTTCTATTCTCATGATTATGCTACTGACATGGTTACAATGCTATGTGCATTCATTTTCACTTTTAGTAACTTTCGATGTTTGATACTATCATAATATTTTTTGCACAGGATGTAGTTTTCGCATTAGCTCATGCCACTGGAAAAGTGGGCAGATTCACACTAATAGAGCGGTGGCGAAATAATGAACGGCTGCTAGCACCCCAGGAGTATCCCCTCAAGGTATCATGTTCTATTAATAAGTCAATGAATTGCACAAATACTGAAGAGACTATCGTTTATTTTTTCTAAAATATTCCAATGCTTTGACTTGGTTACTGTATGGAAAGTAACAAATCTTTACTTATTTGTAGGTATATTGCAACAAATTTGAAAGTAATTTTACTAAATTGAGATTCCAATTTTCTATTTAACCCTTTTTGTTGGTTGTCATGTCTTAGGTAATCTTATCTCATTTCATAGCTATTGATTTGTTTTCAGATCCTAATGAAATGGGGTGAATACTCCAATGATATACAGTTTATACTGAGGAGGTCAGACTCTGGCAACAACCAGAAACCTCTAGCAACTAATAGTTCTAGATCTCCAATAGGAAATGGGTGAGTTAGACATAAAAACTCACACTTAAGATAACATTATTGTATATCTAATATCATCATCCATAGTTTTTCTTTATTCATCACATCTAAAATTCTGTGGCCTTGTGCTAAAAGGGCCAAAGTATGTTTTTGTATGAAATGAGATTGTAATTTTTTGTGCTAAAAGAGGGTTAGTTATACAACAAAACTTTCAAAGTTACTATGTAAAAAGACCAGTGTGGTGTGCGCTTTCATACTGTTAAATAAATAAAAAATGAGATAAAAGAACTGCAGTGTACTTGAGCCTCTAATAACATAGTTTGGCCCTTTTAGCACCAGGCCATAGAATTAATCTAACTATATAATTGTCTAACCACTACAATTCTCTCCTTTTAGTGGTCACACTACATCAAACTCCAACATGTTGGATTCTCAGAACTCCCCAAATAGAATGTCAACAACCCCAACTTATAGTAATAACAATGTGACTAACACTTCACCTGGGAACCCTGTTGGAGTGGTTAAGGGTGTGCAGCAAGCCAAAACTCCTGAGTCTGACAGCCCTGTGCTTAAAGATGTCCCACCTTACAGGTAATGATTTGCTACCCTATTTAAATTGTATATTTTCATTGATTCAGAGCTTTAACGATTTCATGACACACCGAGTCAAGAGAGCAGAATCTGCCCAAGACAGGGTGTATTAGCCATTCTCAGGAGAGGTTTACATCCAACACATCTGTCTCAGTTAAATTAATATTGATGATTAAAAATTCATTTGAACGTTAAGCTTTACCCACTTTGAAGCTAATCATGTGGGACCAATTGCTCAAGTTGTTTGTAATTGATTAGGATGTCATTCGACTATTTTCTCCGGTTTGATCATCTCGCGAATTCTGTCCTGCAGACCTGTGGATTCGCTTTATTTTTGCTAGAAGTATACACTGAGAAATTTTAATGGCTATTTTCCGCTGCAGAACCAAAACGTGAGAATCAATAGTAACACTAGAGGTAAATTGTAGGTACTAGAATCGCACGCGCCACCGACAAAGGGAACAGCGATGCATAGATGTTCAAAACAAAATAAACTCTCATGTGTGCTGATTTTTTAATTTTGTTTTTTTTTTTTTTGTGGAGAGTTTATTTACTATCTGCCATTTTTTGTTTCTAATATTTTATTTCTTTATAAAACGATTGTATTACCAAGACAAAACCATTTCGCTGCGGGAAAACAACCATTAAAATTTCAACGGTGGTTTATATCTCAAGTAACAATTATTAGATTGGCTGTGGACAGTAATTGGGTAATAATTTACAAAACAGAAGGAATTTGAGCCTATATAATCTAAATCAATAGCCATTGGTTCAAACTAGGCAGAGAGTCAGCATTTTTTGAACATCAAACATAGATAGGTAACAAATATCTGGAAGTTTCTTTTTTGTTTGACGTTTTCTGAAAATGAAACCTAGCTAGATCTATTTATCGCCCCCGAAACCCCCTGCATACTAAATTTCATGAAAATTGTTGGAGCCGTTTCCGAGATTCAGATTAAATTGCAATTCTTGTATATACCTATAAATATAGGAATAGGAAAATATACAAGAATTGCTCATTTAAAGGTATTAACTATACTGCTATACAAAAGCATAATAAATAATATAATACCATAATAGTAGTATAGTTTATAGAATGCCTTTCTATGCATGACTAAGAAAGCTACTATGACTAGGTAAATAAGCGAAGCATTATATATATAATAATTCCGATTTCATCTTCTTATGTGTATAGTGACTCATCGCCAGCACATCACATACTGACATTTAAGATCTCTGACCCAAATATCCTATGACTAATAAAAAGTTTCAACTAAGACTATTAGTCAGAACATTTAGGTAGCCAAAAAATCGTGTAATTGAGAAGGTCAAAAGAGAACTTTTTTTTTTCAAACTTTATGTTAACAGCATTCATTCACTTATGCCTGTTAAACCCACCTATCACACAACAGCAACAGTTACATGGAATAGACCATTAATACTTTATTATTTACTAGCAGCGGTCCGCGGTTTCACCAGCGTAGTTCCCATTCCCGTGGGAATACGGGGATTAAATATAGCCTATGTCACCCAGGGATAGTGTAGCTTCCCAACAGTGAAAGAATTTTTCAAATCGGTTCAGTAGTTTCGGAGCCTATTCAATGCAAACAAAGAATCAAATCTTTCTTCTTCATAATATTAGTATAGATGTATTGTATAAACTCTTCTGGTAATTAATTGGGAGGATTATCTTGCATTTAAGGTAGATAGCCAGAATCAAATTCATAATTTGCCTATAAAGTTCCCACCACTCTGGGACACAGGCCTCCTCTTTCTTTGCGGGTCATAATCACTTTCGTTGTCCAAGTGAGGGTTGTTGGACGTGCACATATCTTCGAATTTTGTTTCTAGGCTCACAATGTGTTCAAATTGAATAATTTTGTTTCTTTGCAAACGTAGGTATGTCATCACTCATCAGTCATCACTCATCTGAGTTATTGCCGTTATTAGGACGAAATAATCACCCTCTGTGATTTTAGACTACCATCAGTCAAAAAGCAGTAAACCTTTTTTAATTTCTATTGGCTACCAGAATTTCAAACTTACCTAGGATAATAAAAAATAACAATTCTCCCACAGAGAACCACCACCGCCATACCGTTCGCCGCCGCCGCCTTCCCAAGCCGTCAGAAAGTCTCCCAACCGCATGCGTTCGAACCGGCCTCAGCATATGTCGCCTGTCAACTTGCCTGAAGAGAACCAGGGCAACAGGAGCCCTGAGGCAGTCAGCTATAACAGCCAATATAGAGAACTGGTCTCATTGGTGAACTATCAGAGGGAGAAGTTGTCCAGTCAGCAGGTGGATCTTATTAAGGTAAAGCGTGATTTGATTTCCAAAAGCAAAGATTTCTTTTACTAGTATGAAAGATTTAAATCGAATTTTATTACGAAATCATTTTAAACACAAGAAATAAATGAAAATATCATATGCATGGTTGCAGGGACATCCCTCAAAACACCCTAGTGTGTACATTTTTCGTTGGTTTTGAAAAAAAAAAAAAACAATCTGTTGTTTCGTAGAAAAGCGCAAATTTTGTTTTAAATAACCGACCAAAAATTTAAATGCCCCTGGTCCAGAATAATGTTAATGAATGATTTATAATCATTTTTGATTGGTTGCGCGAAGCAGTGTGGGTTGCGCGTCAATGTCCCGGCCAGCGTGTATTTGATTTTACTTTATATTGCTGTAATCCTTATCACATGATCATCATCATCATCATATCAGCCGAAAGACGTCCACTGTTGGACATAAGCCTCCCCCGAAAGGGGGGGCTTTGCCATAAATGCTACGCTTGGCAGGCGGTTTGGCGATCGCAGTATGGTGGTCAAATTCATAGAGAATGCTGCTGCCCATTCTCTAATAAGTCCCTTAATTGCCTTCTACGACACCCACGGAAACAAATGGGCATCACATGATCGTTATAAGTTAATAACTATGATCCCTTAAAACCTAGAAAGTTCCGCAAGGGAAGATACTTGGTCCCATATTACATAATAGGTCTTTACCTATGAAATTGCCGTTTTGTATGAAAAAATTTAAACGAATTTTTTTCATGAATTTTTTATTTGTATTAATCGAAGTAATCACCCATGCAATCAATGCATCTTTGCCATCGCAGTGGCAGTTTATTGATGCCCTTCTTAAAGAAATCAGCTGGACGGGAGGCAACAAATTCTTCAAAGGCATTTTGTACTGCCTCTCGGGTATTAAATTTTTTTCCCGCCAAGAAGTTATCCAAATTCTGGAAAAAGTAGTAGTCTGTAGGCGCAAGGTCTGGTGAGTAGGGCGGATGACGGAGAGCTTCCAACCCCAGTTCTTGCAACTTGGAGACCGTCTGCTGTGCAGTATGAGGTCGCGCGTTGTCGTGCAGGAGCAGCGGAGACGAGCGATTGACCAATGCTGGTTGGAGATGCGCCAGCTTCTCCATCATTGTGTTCAGTTCTTCACAGTACACATCTGCAGTAATGCTCACCCCGTTTGGTAAGAAGCTGTGATGAATCACACCGGCGCTAGACCACCAAACAGTGACCATCACTTTTCTAGGGGTAAGTTTTCGTTTAGGGCATTGTTTAGGTGCTGAACCAGGATCCAACCAACTTGCTGAGCGCTTACGGTTATCAAACAGAATCCATTTTTCATCGCAGGTAACAATGCGGTTCAAAATTCCTTCATTTGTGTGTCTGTTGAGCAGTGCAAGGCACGTCTCGACGCGTACTTCGCGCTGGCGATCATTGAGTTCGTGGGGCACCCATTTGTCAAGCTTTTTTACCTTGCCAATTTGACGCAAATGGACCAATATTGTTTTGACGCTAACGTCGAAAGCTGCTGCTAATTCAACCGTAGATTGTGTATCATCAGCTTCCACAATCGCCTTTAATTCGTCATTGTCGACCAAAGTCTTCGGACGACCGCGAGGTTCATTTTTCAGGTCGAAATTTCCAGAACGGAAGCGAGCAAACCAATAACAGGTGGTGCGTTGGTTTGTAGTGTTAGCTCCGTAAACGTCGTTGATGTTGCGTGCCGCTTGTGCCGCGTTGCTGCCACGACGGTACTCATATTCCATAATTACTCGAATTTTTAACGTATCCATGATGACGAAAAAGATTGAAATGCGATGAAAATGTAACACTAATCAATAAAGAAATGACTACTTTTAGAAAAAAAAATCCATGTTTTTAAAATAAAATTAATTTGAAATTAGAATTCTTAGCCAAACAAAAATTATTTTGATTTGAAATGGCCAGTACTGCAGAACGGCAATTTCATAGGTAAAGACCTAATATTCATAAAAACCCCTTTCCATTTACAGTATGATGCAGAAATCGGCTTCTGGGAAAACAAAGGGCGAGAACAAGAGCGCCAAGTAGAACTAATACAGCAACAAATAAGTTCAGCGGACAATCAACTGCGGATCGGTACTGAACAGGTAAATGGAACTCTCCCATAAGATCGCACAAAGCAATTATTTGTACATAATTACGTGCTAACAAAACATTGTCTTATCGTTACTTGCGCGCTCAGTCGCACGGTTTCTTTATTTTCTTTCGCGCTTCTAGATCGTTGTGAAGCCATCAATTTGTAATGATGGTAGGAGATTGGTAGAATTTGATAGCTAATATGGCTCTAATTATGCGTATACATTTTCTCTGAAAATGTTTTTACATAATAGCAGGTATTGAGAAATAGTTTTAATTTTCGCTCTGCAGTCGAATCTTCAAATCTCAACACTATATAGAGCTATATTTGTTCCGTGTGGTGCCGGACGTAAAAGAATAGCACCATCCCATTTCTTCCCGTGGGTGTCGTAGAAGGCGACTAAGGGACTTACTAGAGAATGGGCAGCAGCGTTCTCTATGCATTTCCCCATCATACTGCGATCGCCAACCCGCCTGCCAAGCTTGGCGATTATGGCAATCCTCTCCCCGTTTGGAGGAGGCCTATGTTCAGCAGTGGACGTCTTCGGCTGATATGATAATGATGATAGAGCTATTTAAAGGTTACATTTCACAAATCTGTTTGCTTCAATTCGGCGACAGGTTTTTGGTATTTTGTTAAATTATTCTATTTCTGTAAGTAGGTTTATACAAACACTTTTTCACGTCAATCATATTTTATAAACTATATGAGGTCGGCGTTTCTTTTCTGACTACTCTGAGAAGTAAAGCCGAAACAAATTCAGAGGTCACAGTTTCTTCTGAAGTCCAGACATAATTTTGGTCAGATCATGCGATCACGTAGATTGGTGTCTGAAATGCTCTTTTGAGGAAAGAACAACAGATTGAGTTGACCTGTCCAGCCAGTCCACGCATTTATCAGTAATCATGCAGCTCAACTCCGAAATAAGGAGCTCAACGATTTGACGAACAATGCCAAAGAAACGATTGTTGATTGATGCTTATCAGTGGAGAGTTAGTTATCACAACCGTCGTGTTTCCAGACTGTTATAACCAGAGATCAGATATTTGGATGCATATTCACCTAAAGTTGCGATGTGTTGGCTAATATGGAATGCGCTTTTGTATCGAAAAAATCTTAATTCAATTTGTTTTTTTTATTTTTGTAACTAGCTCACCCTCCCTTCTCGTACACTCATACATACACATATTTGCATCAGGGTTTAAACATTAATCTATACATATATATAAAAGGAGAAACTGACTGACTGATAAATCAACGCACAGCCGAAACTACTAGGACTAGGAACGTGAAATTTTGTACGCGGTTTCCTTTTATAATGTAGGGGAGCACTAAGAAGGGATTTTTGGAAATTCGGCCTTTAAGGGGGTGAAAAGGGGGGATTTTGTTTGTATGAAAAATCTTATTCCTTGAGTTAATAAACTTGAAACTTGGCACAAATACTAAGTTAAGTAAATTATGAGGTTGGATATTTATTGTTTTTCTAAACTACCCCCTAAAGGGGGATTGGGGGTGTCAAAGTTTGTATGGAAGAATTTTAACGCGCGGTCTGATTAACTCCAAACTCAGTAATTATACCTTAAACCAAAAATAAAGAATAACGTGTATCAGGGTTTCTCGAAGATCTGCCTCTAAAAGTAAAAAAGGGTAGTCCGTGATATTAGAAATGTGAAAGTTTGTGAAGATTATTGGATGTTTGTTACTCAATCACGCAAAAACGGCTAAACGGATTTGGATGAAATTTGACACACAGACAGATTATAACTAGATTAACAAATATATAATACTTTTATCCCGGTAGTACGTTCCCGCGGGATAATTATTGACTTCCACGCGGGCGAAGCTGCGGGCGGAAGCTAGTTCTAAATAAATATGTATCTGAATAGTTACGCAATCCTAATAACTTAGAAGTCGCTTGCATACTATTCACCTGATTAGTTATGCATTCCCGGTGTTCCTGGCATCCCGGGATTTTTTTACAATAAAAATATATTTTAAGAAGCCACTTTCATAACAAAAAAAAAAATACTTTCGGTAAATATGCATCCGAATATCCGATCTCTAGTTATTACATATTTTTTTTTGTACAGGTGCAATCATTGAACTACGTAGAAGAAGAAAGTGAAATAGTGAAGCAAAATGAAAAGACGATAAAGTCGGAGATTGTCCTGGTGCGCTCGAAACTGGCCAACTGTGAAACTGAACTGTTGCAATGCAAGAACAAGATCCGGAAGTTGATGGAGGAGATCCACAATGAGCAAAGGCTTATTAACAGTCGCCAGCAGGAAAATAGGTGAGTTTTCTGAAAAAAAAAAACCCTTTGACGTCTACAGCGGACAACAGTCATGGTGTTTGTTGCCAGGTATTCTCCATAGGAAACGATCAATTGGAACCTTGCACGTATACTCTATCGGTTTAGGTAATTAAACAAAGGTAAACAAAAAAAAAACACGTGTTTCATAGATGCGAAACCTTTTATTTCAAATGTTCAAATCAAATCAAATCAAATCAAAAGTCATTTATTCAAATTAGGCTGAGAATCAGCACTTTTCGAACGTCAAAATACATAAGACAGTCCCCCAAAAACGCCCACCCTTCGACACTTCCTAGTGCTTTAGCTGGGAAGAAGAAGTGGCGCAACAAACTCCCCAGCAGCACAGCTGTCTGTTTAGTCGGATGGACTTGATTCTATACATACATAGGCAAATTAATAAACAATAACGCATATTACCTAAAATAAAAGTTTCCTGGTATAAAGGGCTCTATATGTCAATAACTAATGACTTACTAGATAGATGATAAAAAACACTTGGTCAATAAAGTTTAAAAAAAAAAAAAAAAGTATTTAACTAAATAAATATATGAACCCATATAACCTGTCACTAGGTACGCTAATTCTGGAGAAAGAACATAAACATTGTCTTGTGTTAATCACAGCGACCAACTATTCTTGTCATTTAAATAGTCGTTAATGGAATAGTAAGCCTTTAAACAAAGGATGGATTTTACTTGAACTTTAAACGCATCAAAAGGCAAATCTAGCAAAGAAGTGGGAAGCTTGTTATAAAAAGTTATACCAAGCCCAACAAATGAGTTATGAACCTTATGAAGCCGGTGAAAGGGAGCACGTAGTTTGTCCTTGTTTCTAGTGTTAACGGTATGAATATCACTGTTTTTAGTGTACAAGTGTATATGTTGCCTAATAAATAAGATGTTAGCTAATATGAATTGTGATGCCACTGTGAGAATACCAATATCTTTAAAAAAGTCCCTCAAGGAAAATCTGCCACCTAACTGGTAAATTGCACGAACAGCACGTTTTTGAAGGACAAAAATATTTTGAATATCAGCGGCTTTGCCCCACAGCAGAATACCGTAGGACATAACGCTGTGAAAATAACTAAAGTATACTAATCGAGCTGTATCGACGTCAGTGTATTGTCTTACTTTTCTGACGGCGTAGGCGGCTGAACTGAGCCTCCCTGCTAGTGTTGATATGTGTGATCCCCACTGAAGTTTGGCATCTACTGTTATGCCCAGAAATACTGCCGTGTCTACGGTTTCAAGCACCTCTTTATCTAAGACGATATTGGGACCTAGATTTCTAACATTCGGTAAGGCGAACTTTACACATTTCGTTTTTTTGGCATTGAGAACAAGGTTATTTGCCGTAAACCAATCCGTAACCATTGAGAGTGCACTGTTTACGTCGTCAAAGTCTTGTCTATTCCTATCTACTTTAAAAATAAGAGAAGTATCATCTGCAAACAGTACAACATCACAAATACCCTTTAAATATGTCATGTTATATAAAGTAATTTATTAAAAGGCTCTATTCTGAATCTGAATCTGAATATAGCTTCTGACGTATCATGTGCCCATGTAAATTAAAGTATGTTGTTTTTTTTTTGTGACAGTCAATTCAAATATTCTTAACGTAGAGTCCGAAAAATTGAAGATGAAAACCGACCAAACGCGAGTCGGATTCGCACAAGAAGGCTTCCGTACCAAAAGGCTAAAAAACGCTGATAAAAACACGTTTCTTGTATGCAGACCCCAATTAATTCTTACCTTAATTTTATTTTTATTTTTTAGTCGTTATAGCGGCAATAGAAATACACACTTTGTGGACGTTTTAATTGTCTGCCTATTACGGTTCATGAGATAAAGCTCGCTGACAGACGGATAGATGGATAGCGAAGGCGTAGTAATAGGTTCCCGTTGGTACTCTTTGGGTTCCAAAACCCTAAAAAGGCAAAGGCTTAAGAACTTACGTAATACAAAAACCATCTTACAATTAAGGTACCAAAAACTTAATATTAGAGACATAACAACACAATTTTTTTCGATAAATTCAATTTGTTTTGTTCAGCGACATCTATCTTTAACAAGCAAACTATTTAAAAGCGAAAAGCTTTGTCTGATTCTAATTCAACTAAAAGCAAGGCTAGCAAGATCGGCTGAGCTACTTGTCCACTGAACTGTAGATAAATTTTCTCTCATCATCATCATTTCAGCCGAAAGACGTCCACTGCTGGACATAGGCCTCCCCCAGGCTCCTCCATTTCGACCGGTCTTGTGCTTCCCACATCCAGCGGATACCCGCGGCCTTCACAAGGTCATCGGTCCACCTTGTCGGAGGCCTTCCCACTCTACGTCTTCCGGTACGCGGTCGCCACTCCAGAACCTTTCGGCCCCATCGGCCATCTGTTCTGCGAGCAATGTGCCCTGCCCACTGCCGCTTAAGTTTAGCAATTCTTCGTTCTATAGCAGTTACCTTGGTTCTCCTGCGGATCTCTTCATTTCTGATTCGATCGCGTAGGGAAACTCCGAGCATAGCCCTCTCCATTGCCCTTTGGGTGACTTTAAGCCTAAGACTTCTGATAAGGCCCGTCTCTGTACCATAGGTCATCACTGGCAACACACACTGCTCAAAGACTTTCGTCTTGAGACAAATTTTCTCTAAACAATATGAAATCTAAAAGGTGTTACGAGTATATGGCATTGAGTCACTCACCAGTATGCTAAAACGAGCTTACATAACATTGCATAATGTAATAGGCGAAAAGTTTTCTCTTTTGTTACTGAGAGTACTGAATAGTGGATTTTCGTACTGAAATTATCATTACGTTGCATATTCATGATTTTATTTTGGCCTACTATTTACGTTTAAGCATGTGGCTATTCAGATTATAACGTGAAAATTGTTTTTTGTTATCACATTACATAATATAAATACATACATAATCAGGCCTGGGACACAGGCCTCTTCTTGGTGAGACGGAGTGGGCCGTAATCCAACACACGGGCCCAGTGTGGCTTGGTAAATGTCACATGTCTTACATTTTTGTTCGTAGGACAACTGGTTTCCTCATGTTTTTCTTTACCGTTTTACAAAGTAAAGCGCCTGTCTGGGTTCGAACCTACTAACTACAACTCGTAAGTCGTGACCTTTACCACTGGGCCACCACTGCTCTTATTTCATTCCTTATCATGAATTCACAACTTGTAATTGTAAGTTCTTCTTGAAAACGTGTAATTACAGTAACAATTGCAGGCACAGTAATAAGTACTTGTGTGGGAATGTAAATTAGATTGTTGTTTTGATAGTCAACCAAGTTAAAATGGGAATTGAGAGACCTTGGGTCTTTTGTTTGTTTATAGATTCTACCTAAACTTTTTGTCGTGTTTTTGTAACCTTGAGAACATCACGGCTAAATTGCCCCAAGACGTATGTAACTGATCACTAGGGATCGGATAATCCGATGCATAAATATGCATCCGATTAATTCATCATCATCATATCAGCCGAAAGACGTCCACTGCAGGACATAGCCTCCCCCAAAAGGGGGGGATTTGCCATAATCGCCACGCTTGGCAGGCGGGTTGGCGATCGCAGTGTGGTGGTCAAATACATAGAGAAAGCTGCTGCCCATTCTCTAGTAAATCCCTTAGTCGCCTTCTACGACACCCACGGGAAGAAATGGGATGGTGCTATTCTTTTACGTCCGGGCACCACACGGAATGCCGATTAATTGATTATGATTTATTATTCCAATTTACTTTAGGTAAATACCTAAAGTAAGCGCTAGTAGACGCTTCGTGGCGTAGTACTCGAGTTCTGAATCAGTATTTGGTTTTTTGGCTTCACTCTTGGTGCTCCGCGCGGTCTATCTGTCTTTGTTTTATTATCTGAGGAAAGATTGTTCTTATGATAATTTTCTTCTCATAACAGGCAAGCGCTGGAGCGATCAATGCTCGCTGAAATGGAGAGTTTACAAAGTCAGATACAGCAAGCGAAACACGCGACTGAAATTAACAATCTCACCGCCGAGAATTTGAAGAGAGAGGTATGTCTCTCGTTATATTCGTTTTGCGTAGTAAGCAGCGTTATTGATAAAACCAATGAATTAGTTTAGACACTAACCGGGCTATTCACAAACTCCTAAAACGTCTCAAAAATTTACTTTTAATTTTGTCGGGTTCGACAGTCCTACTAGTTTCAAATTCTAACTGGACTAACTACCTTCTTTTTATCTTTTTGTGCTTTTAATTTTTAACATTAGTGACATTTATTTTTTGTGGATTATTTTTGTCGGGTTCGACAGTCTTACTAGTTTCAAAATCTAACTGCAGTTTCGTTTTTTTTGTTCCTTCTTGTTTTTATTTCCATTTTGAAAATAGACAAAACAAAATTCACGTTATAGGGTTTATTTTTGTTTTATAATGAGTCAGGTTTAAGATACACTGTCCGCAGGTCGGAGTGCTAGAAAATGCCATAATGGAGAAGAAGCGTCAGGTTGAGCGACTGGTCCAGGAGATGAAGGAAGCTAATCTGCAGAGCCTGACCGGCAGCGTGGATGAGTTGCGGCATCCTTTGGATGGTATGTCATCATTCTCCTGCCCATGTCCCAATTTATTTGGGGTCGGCCCAACATTTATTTTCCTTCCAAACTCCTCTATTACTCGTCATCACGGTAGTCAGCCCCTTTCTAACCCACTTCGTTATTCACACAGTCTCTCCATCTCTTATAGCTACCGACATTCATACTCAAAACTATTCTCACGACATTTTCCTCATTCCTCCGTATCACATGCCCGTACCATGTCAACCGATTTCCACACAAGTTTTCAGTTACTGGTGCCACTTTCAGACTTCCTCATACGTACTCATTTCTTATTCTATCCATTCGTGTAATACCACACATCCCACTTAGCATTCTCTCTTCTTCCTTTGGGTGGTATGTATGATTATAATATGTAAAAACTTGTAGAGATAAAGTTTTGACGATTTTTTCCTTATTTGTGTTACGATTTCTGCTTAAAATGTAATCATGATAAGATTTTCTAGATAAGTATAATATTGACACATAATACCTACCTATTTCAACGAATTATACGAACCAGTTTAACGGCATTACTTCTCCGATGATTGCATGGAACAGTCGTTTATTACTCACTTTCGACCCAATCCGGCTTCACACGGTTTTCACGACTTATAAAAATATCGAGATTTCCTTATTAATTACATGCAACTTAAATATAATGTCTTTATAATTCACAAAATCCTTTGGGAAGAAATTCTCTTTATCTTGTTAATGATGGTGAACACCACATCAAAATCCGTTGTGAAATCAACTACGCAGTCGGTTATACGAAAACTGACTTTATGGAAAACTGTGCCCGTGACTTCGTTCGGGTGGATGTCGGAAAAAAACTATGTGTCTCATTACTAATTATTTTTCATTTTCTACAATAAAAGTTATAGCCTAAGTTACTCCTTATAACATGAGCTAGGTGTCAGTGAAAGTCTCCTCAAAATCGGTCCACCCGTTACGTAGATTAGCAAGACAAAGAGACTGACGGACAGACAGAAAGACAAAAATAAAAATAAGTTTTTTATATAAGCACCGTGTAAACTTTCATATGGATTTAGTAAAAAGCTGTTATTTTGAAATCACAAACAGACACTTCAATTTTATTTATTTTTATGAATGATAAGTAGGGATTGGATAATTGGATGCATATTTATCTAAAGTTATTTTTAGTTATGAAAGTATGGAAGCGGCTCCTTATATATTTTTTTTGAAATAAACAAAACCAACATGCCAGGAATACCGAGAATGCATAACTAGTCAGGTGTATAATATGGATGCGACTACTTAGTAGGATTTTATAACTATTCAGATGCATATTTATTTAAAATTAACCCCAATGCAAATATTTTGTATGTAGGGTGTAAGTCTGTAAGAGAAGGGGTGGTGTCTGTTAGATAAAATATTTAAAAAATATATTAAATGTATATTTTTGGATACAAAAGTGCGTTGCATATTAGCCAAAATCTCAACTTTAGATGATGTCTCCGAATATCTGATCTGTGTTGACAAGACTTGGCGTCTGGGGAATTTTGAGCACTTATTCTAAGAGTGTGGGCTGGAATCACATAATGAACCTTTTAGTTCCTATTTTGTAAATTGTACGTTGTTATAACTAAATAGGTTTTTTTTCTCCCACAGGTTTATGCAAAGCAGGTAGCGCACGAAGAATCATCGGTTCTCCGAGACAACTAGAAAACGCAGCGCCCACCAATAAGAACCCCCACGGAGTTTGGGTATAATGTACAATGACACATTACTATAAGATCGGCCATTCAAGTTCCCCCTATTTAATACGCGACGGCCTAATTTAAGTAGCGAAGAAAATGTTTAGATCAAACTAGATATAATTTTTGGCTAGGTTTCTAAATCAGATTAGCAAGAATTTTTAATAAATGCGAGTGGCAATTTAAATAGTTTGTAAACAATTGCTTTTATAATTAACTTTTCTTCTTTGAGGTGGAAGCCCCAAGGAAATCTGCGAAATTCAAATTTCCTTAAGGGCTTATTACACTTGGCTGAATTTAGTCATCTAACTAGTCGTCTAAATTCAGAAGCAACACTATAAGCTATGGAAGCTAGCTTGCTAATTGCGATTACACTTGACTAAATTCAGTAACGACTGAATTTAGATGACTAAATTCAGCCAAGTGTAATAAGCGCTTTACGTTTTTTCATAATTTGTAGGTCAGTGTAGGGTTGATTTTGATTAAAACATGAGCTTTTGCCAGTGGAGGTTGAAAATTATCCCACGGGAATAAATCGGGATAAAAAGTGTGAGTGAGATATGTTATTCCAGGCTACGAACTATCTGTGTGTCAAATTTCATACAAATCCGTTCAGCCGTTTTGCTAGCAAACATCCAAGCTTTCACATTATTATAATATTTATATACTAGGACTTATTTCATGAAAAATTCATTCAATCGAATTAAATTGTATTGATAAATGAAGGGTTCATTTTGCAATAGCCAGATAATTTTTATCTGAAAAACGAATCTGACAATCTGGCATATTTTCTATACAAAGCTGTCAAACCGACCGACATATTTATTCCTTCCTGAAAATGTACAAATTAAAAGAAAAAAACTAAAGAAAAATTTTATGTTGTGGGTTACCGTGGAGCTATCACCTCAAGTTTACTTAAGCTTTCTTTAAAATAAGTCTTCACTATAGTTTATTCATTTCTTGTAATCATCACATTACTACTACTTAGGCAATTTTTCTTCAAAGGTGTGATCTGAAAATATAGCTTTACTCACCTGAATCTCTATCTTTTCACACTTGATTCTTGATTCAGAAACCTAGTGTTAGTGCTGCTATATAATGTGCACGATATTATTTTGTGGTACCGTCACCAAATGAGATAAGTAACCAGGGTCGTCAAATTTAGTTGAAGTTTAGTAAGAAACCGATGGAGGTTTTCGAATGGAATTTAATTGGATAAATTAACTGTTTGTTTTATATTAATTAAATTTTATTTGAAAACATCCATTAGTTTCTTACTAAATTCAACTATATTTGACGACCCTGGTTACTTAACTCTTTTGGTGACCGTACTTCTATAGCTTAGGTATGGTAGCGGTAATTTATTAGTATTTGTGTTCAAATTAGTGTCATATTTATAATTATTATTTTGTCACAAATTAATCGTTTTAAGTGTGTATTGGAATTTTAAATGAAGTGTACTTAAGAGTATCGGCTCGATATTTTTATCTTACACTAAAAGTATTATTGTATCTTGCCCTAAAGTTAACGTTTTTTTGATATTGAATGATATTGGAATTAGATGGAACAAGTGCATTCAAATTATTAACTATTTTATTTAGTTTAATTGTGTGTGTTGTGTTTTGTGTGTCGACTTTTTGTGAATTGAAACTAATAACCAGAGATCGGATATTCGGATACATATTATTTACATACTTAAAGTTATTTTTTTCTTGTGAAAGTATGGATCTTAATTATATTTTGTTTTGTATAAAAATGATGCCTAGAACACCGGGAATGCATAACTTTTAGGGTGTTACAGTATGAAAACGAATTAAAAAATAAATAAATACAAAATACCCGGGATTCTTCGATTGTATAACTATACAGATGCATATTTATTTAAAGTTTATGATTAACCCCCGATGCAAATATGTAAGGTGTGAGATTTTTTCGATACAAAAGCGCATTCCATATTAGCCAACCTCTCAACTTTAGATGAATATGCGTCCGAAAATCCGATCTCTGCTAATAACACAGTAGAATTATAATGATTTGCATTCAGTTATCCATTTGACTATCTAGTTTCGTAATTTTATCCCATCTATTATTGTGTTCGGTTTTATGATTGACGGAGTGGAGATTATTTAGCTTGGAAATGTCGAGTGCTGAGTGAATACGCCATTTTTGGGTACTAGAGTAAGCTTGTGGAACGAGTAGGTTCTAAAGTATTATCACGCCATGGGTGTATGAGTTTAGTGAACATGACGTTTTAATTTACCATTTCAAACTCTTTTTTAAATTATTTGTAAGTATGGTACTTCACTATGTTAGAATCTCTACCTATATAGGGTGGTAAGGACATCGGCGCGCATCCGTCACTAATGGATTCAGTACACGAATCTAAACCCGTATTTTTTTGTCGGTTATTTAAAAAAAATTGCTTTTCCATACATTTTGACCGCTTTCTATGAAAACTGTTTTTTTTTTTTAATTACTTGACTATATTTACGCTAGAGGTCTAGACTAATGTGCTGAATTCATGGTTAGAGTTCGCGCGCCGAAGTCCTTGACACCCTGTATAACTGTTAAAGATCCTGTTTAAAGTATTTACACTGCGATTAATTTGCAATATAGAGATACTTAATTATAATAATAAATCTAGTCGAAAGTTTAAGCCATTGCAATATTTTATAAACAAATATTAACCTTGATTTTAGAAGCATTTTAAATATAATAATGGCATTTATGACAAATCAAATTATTAATATTATAGCGTAATAGATGTAGTATGTACGGACTACGTATCTAGAAGTTATATGAGACTTATTTGATGAATATACTGCGTTTTGTTTCCTGCATGGTAACTAATTGTAACTAGACGATTTGTGTATATTCATATATGAAATAAAGGACATATTGTATACTGAATTGTTGTGTATTATTTTCACTGACTTAGGTACTTTCAGCTCCCAGTTAAGTAGGTGTTTACTAAGGAGGAAACGCTAGGCGAGGCCGTAAAATAGTACATTATGGTACAAGTGTGTAACGTTGGTGATTATCGCTGAGGCGCCATTGAGACCCGAGCCGTCAGGCGAGGGTCTTAAGAGAGCCGAGGACGATAATCATCAATACACACGTGTATCATACGACGTTTTTCAACACACTTGCGAAGAAAATAATACTAAATCATATCATCATCCATCATCATCATCCATCATCATCCATCGTCATCCATCGTCATCCATCATCATCCATCATCATCATCCATCATCATCCATCGTCATCCATCGTCATCCATCATCATCCATCATCACTCATCATCACCCATCATCACCCAGCATCATCCATTATCATCGATCATCATCCATCGTCATCCATCATCATCATCCATCATCATCCATCGTCATCCATCATCATCCATCGTCATCCATCGTCATCCATCACCATCTATCATCATCCATCATCACTCATCATCACCCATCATCATCCAGCCAGCATCATCCATCATCATCATTCATCATCATCCATCATCATCCAGCATCATCCATCATCATCCAGCATCATCCATCATCATCATCATCATCATCGTTTTTAAGAACAAAGCAACTCAAACGAAAAACAACCTATAACTCACAAAGAACAAAGCAACTCAACCAATTGTATAACTCACTAGTGAATAATAGTAATGAAAAAGTCACAGTTTGCTAATAGGTGTCATTATGTGCCTAACTGTAGTGAAATTAGAGCCATTTTATGAGCACCTATTATCAAACTGTGACTTTTTCATTACTATTATTCACAAGTGAGTTAAAACTTTTTTTTTATTGGTTGAGTTGCTTTGTTCTTAAAAAGTTTCGATACAAAAAAGGTCGTGCTCAATAGTACAAATAAATTAATATACCTATTGCTTGCTCATTTCATGTAACTTCGTAATTAAATAGATAATTTCAACTTTCACTCAAATATAACTTTTGTTTTTTTCTGTATTAAAGAAAACTTTGAATTCCCCATTTTGTACGTGGCTAAAGCCCTATCCGCGAAAAGCAAAAAAAAAGAAACGTCATTCCTTTAGGCCACGTTCCGAGTTACAATAATATCGATTTGACCGCGCTCACACACGACGTCCGAATCGTCATAGATGACTTCATGACATGCGCCATCTTGTCAAAAAAGACAGTTGTGCTGTTTTGTTTTAAGTCACATCGAATCTTTAGTTAATTTAGATTTATTTGAAATAGTGCTACTATCTAAGAAGAAAAATGTGTGGTGTATACAAGTTTAATATGGTGAATATATGTTTTAACGTTGAGTGAACACTTTTATCGGGATCACGAGCGTTCCGTATTGATGGCAAAAATGACGGTTCTTTGCTGTCAGAATCGTGATATCTAACTCGGAACGCAAAATATCGCTGTGAGCAGTCACAGCGCTATTTTTCTAATTCGGAATGCGGCCTTAGTCTATGGCCGATTGCCATTGATAGATGCGCGCGCGTTGGAAAACTGATTATTTTTCCGACAAACGGAAGAAAAATTTAAGTAAGTGCGGGTTACCCATAGATAAAACACTAACTCGGTCTTATTCATAAAAAGTTATCGAACATCTAAACAGTTGCTAAATTCTGGTTTCGTATTCTGCCGTGCTTAATTGTATCTGTATTAATCGACACTTTTGAGTTTTACTTTTTTGCTTATATGGCATTCTTAGAGGCCCAAATATTTATATTTTTCCCATATAGGTTTATATGGGAAAAATATAAATATTTGGGTAATGGATGGAAGTATGTTTTTTTGTTATCGATATTCACAGTACTTGCATAAAAATTTACTTTTAGATTTCCGGGTTTATCGCGAAACCGCTTTTTTGCAAGTGCTGCATTTACCATTAGTAGAGCAGTATTGAATACCAGACTTAAACAACTGTTTAGATTTTCGATAGCTTTTTATAAATAAGACCGTTAATGTACAAGGGCTACCTTAACGCACCCACAGCATACAAGCATATAAGACAGTAACAATCTCCTAGAAAAGCGGTGGTCAACACATAACGGCCGCAGTGAAGGCTGACTACAAAATGATTGCGGGGTTTGACTTTACTGTGTCAAAAAACACTGAGAAAATACACTTTTATAAATTGAAAAATCCATCCTATGCCGATTTTGGCTGCGGTGACTGTTTTTTGTTTTCGACAATTTAAGAGCGTGTGCTCTTATGTGGCTAATGTAACCTCTTCTGTAAAGATACGTGCATAGTGCAGACACGTTAGAATGCCCATATATGAATGATATTGTATGTTGGAGGGTGGTTTATTCTTGAGGTGATCTCGCGTGCTGTCGAGATCTCTAATCCGCTCGTATTCAAAGTCATAAATATTTTGCTGTACCAGACGCTTCCAAGCAACTCCTCTAGACAACGTTTTAGTGACGTCATTCGCCGATAAATTGCAGACGCTATGTGGGTGTGCTTACAGTAAAACATTGCGTCGTTCCCGTGCATATATCTTCAACGTTTAGGTCTTGATCCCTTTAGTAACAAATGCTCACAATGCTCTGTGATAATACACTGGTACAAAAGGCAGTAAATTGGCGAGCTTCATTGATAGTATTTTCCAAAGGCCATTACGTAATGTCAAGGCTTTGCCAGTGATAGGCTAAAATTGCACGTGCCTACGTTCTATCTAATCTGGGTATGAATCTTATCAACAAATTGGGGATATCTTAACTAAATAGGACGTGTTGGTTCGCAAACATTTTCACTTTCTCACATCACTTTCGCAAGGACGTAAAAATACCGCGGTGAGATTTTTTCGCGCACTGTATCTTCGATGCACTCATCAACGATCCACTCTCGGCACTAATGCCGAGAGTTGGTAACCGAACGGTGTTTTATGACGTACTCTGTTCGAATTTCAATACTCAGTGCAACACCGAGAGTTCAAAATCCAGTGCGTCATGAAATCTCGCCGTGAAGTCTTTACGTCCGTGCGAACGAATAGAAGGTACCTAATTGACCGGAAAGTCCCATTCCAATGGAGTATTCTTCATTGATGAATTGATGATATACATGTTGTATTTATTGAAGAATGCTAAAGGATAGTTTTCCTCAGGGCCTTTCTCCTATCATGTGGATATCCAAGTGCGTTTTTGGCCGGTATGTGCGCCTCCGCATCCTATCATTCCGTACATACTAGTCCTGTCATGCAAGCCACATGCGGGTTGCGGGGAGTTTGCAGGTGCATCACCTCTCGCATGCGGGTGAAGGCCGCACGCGCCTGAAAATCTACGTGACAAGAAAAAGGCAGTTTATTCAAAAGATCTTTATGGGAGGACGTGCGGTCGTGGAATCGACCGCATTTGGTGACCAGTCGGGGTTGCGGCGAATGTACAGACGCCAGCACATCAAGCTACCTCAATCTGTCAAATCTCTTTGATAGATTTTCAACTTTATAACATAAAAGCATAAGGTTCATATTCAATTGTGAAAATTGTAGTTTGGGGTAGCTTGATGTGCTGGCGCCTGTACGTGTATCTCCTGGGCCCTCGACTTATGGTAGCAGGAGCAGTGGGGTTTTAGTTGGTAGGAGTCCGACATAACCCTGCGTTCTTCCCAAAAGGAGAGTCGGAAAAAAGAAAAAGAAGGTCGACCATGATAATAAAGCCCCGTATTCGTAAGAAACAAAAGCGAGGAAAAAGTTTCTAACCATAGTTAGTTACTGTTAATAAAATGAAACATCTCTGCATTATTTATTAATCCTTATATTCAATATAACTTATTTAATGTAAGAAATTAAATCTGTTCGGAACAACCTATAATAAAGAATGTTCTTCTCTATTCAATAGATGCCGTAACGCGTAACTAAAGTTATGCCGTACTGTACTTACGAGTTCCGTGTTTGACCGTAACATAACTAATTATATTTACAACATTTCGTCAAATCGCGGAGTCAAAATAACAACATAGATTCGATGACTTCTATCCTGTGCTGTTGTGGAGATTCAACTAATCATACTTCAAATAATTTTCGTAACTTTCTGTTACAACCACTCGACACAGTAGAAAGAACTGAATATTCATAAAATTTAAATCACATTTCAATACTTGAAAGTGTTCAAGGCAAACTGTGTGCCTTTATATGGACTAGAAACAAGTGAATACCTATAAAATTGAGCTGGAACTTGATTTTTTCGTCACAAGTCATGATGTTTAACCAATTAGTTTTGTTTCATAGCAGCTTACACTCCCACATAAATTGTAGGGGCTTCATTTAAAATACGTACTTTAGCTATCACAAGCACCATCATGAAAATATTGCAGATGTATTCACTCATTTCAAATCCACATGAACCTTAAACCTACTGTTGTAGTAAAGACTATGCTTTCTCTTCTTTCTCCCTGTTATACCGTTCTAGTTCTTTTAAGAATTGTCCTTTAGGTTTCATGACATTGGGTCGGTCTCCGCGGCACTTGGGACAGAACCATTTGCCTTTAGGCTTGGTCGTCAGTGAGACGCAGGAGAAGTGGAACCACTCGATAGGACAGAGGTCATTGTCGCAGAGGATCATCTCGCCGAAGGAAATTTGGTCACAAAGGCAGTAACGTGGCTCGTCAGGATCGATAGCGTCTGTTTCTTCTGGCGGCGTTTCTGAACGTTGCGCTGCTTGGCGCGCTTTGCGTTTTTTCTTTTTGCCTATACCTGTGGAAGGAAAGAAGAAATGAAATCAAAATCAAAAGTCATTTATTCTAACTAGGCTGATGTCAGCACCTTTTGAACATCAAAAATTACAAAAGACAGTCCCCCAAAAACGCCCGCCCTTCACCACTCCCTAGTGCTTTAGCTGGGAAGAAGTGGCGCAACAAACTCCCCAGCAGCACAGCTGTCTGTTATGTTAGAAGAACTTGATTCTATAAAATGGTAGGATACGAAATATAAAAAAATTTCTAGATATAATAGATCAATTGTCTAGGTCGCTAGCTAGAAACATCTTGCAATTTAACTCGTTATTAAAAATAAAAAAAAATTAGGGTATTATTGCATTCTGCTGCTAACATAGGATAGCTATCTGTTATGGAGTTTGCTGCGCCACTTCTTCCTAGCTAAAGCACTAAGATGTGGTGAAGAGTGGCGTTTTGGGGTACTGTCTTATGTAACTTTGATGTTCAAGAATGATGAATAATTATATTTCTGTAAGTAGGTTTGAACAAACACAACACATCAAACATTTTTGTAAACTAGATGAGGTCTGCGTTTTCTAACTGACTACTTTGAGAAAAAAGGCCGAAACAAACTCAGACGTCACCGTCTCTTTGACGTTGCAACTAGACATAATCTTGGTCAGTTAAAAGAAGAAGATAAAGAATTATTGAGAATCAGTCTAATTTGAAATGGTAATGCTTTTAGGTCTACTATGAATATGCATACCTTTCTTGTGGGTAGTGTTGTGGGCATGCCTCTCACTATCCCGTTCGCTTGAGTCTGCTCCATCGGTAGCGGCACCTGCAGTGGTCCTTGATCGTCGCGCGCGTTTCGACCATCTCTCACCTGGTATAAACATCGAGATTAGTATTTATTATTTACAATAACAGTTATTTGTAGCTGGGCAAGAAAATGGCACAACAAACTGGACTTCTGTCTATGGCTCAATCTAGATTGGGCCAGGATATCATTAAAGACGAGAAACAGGGAAAGGAGGTGTAAATGCTGTATCAGTGCTGCTTACTATACAAGGTGGGTAAAAAATCGTGGATCAAACGAAACAGGGCGATAGTTGACGTTATTTTGAAAAAAGATCAAATATAGAAGTATGAAATATAAAAAAAAAAACATTTTTGATACTACATTTTTTTTAAAGTAAAGTTCTAAAGTTACAAAGAATTTTTAGTGAGACTTAAAAGATATTGAAAAAAGTGTTAATACTCACAAATCATGGTACCTACTATTATAAAAGCACTTTTGTAGGGACAATACATTTCCTAGAAGCAACTAAACATAATTTATTGTTTTAAAATAGGTACCCATTTTACTCTATTGCCTATTTTATTAAAAAATTTGGTATTTACACACACAAATACATGACACTCAAATAGTCATAACTATTAAGATCATCCTAAAAAGTTATGACTATATGAGTGTCTTTTAGTGAGCTCCGTCACAGAGATATTTTTTACTGCAAATAACCTCAACTTTGTTTGATCCACGATTTTTTACCCAACCTGTATAATAACAAAAAAAAAAAAAAACAAACAAGTACTAACTAATCACACGTAATGTTACTTTTTATCACAGTATTTTAGTACAATCAAAAAACTATGCAACGTGAAATGTTACGTACCTCCAGATTTATCTCTATTATCGACTTTTTCTTTCTCCTTCTCATTGCTACGCTCAGGAGGTGGAGGCGGTGGTGCATGCTGGGGTGTGACCACCGGAGCTGGAACTTCCTTCTCGGCAGCACGAAGTGTCTCTGGGACTGGGGCCGGCTCCTCTTTTACTGTTCCATTTGTCTTTACCTCCAGGCAAGATACTGTAAACAAATGTACTGTTTATGTGTTTGGTGATCAATTAGTTTTGGGCTTTTGCCAATATGACATTATGACAAAAAATAAATTCAACATATTGTGGTAGTATTGTTGTTTATTTTCACTACACATTGTTATGATGAACAGTTGTTAACTTTTATTGTTTCTATTTTGATACTGTACTTTTGTTACACATGATTTCTTTTTTATAATTTGACTGTTCTCCATTTTGTTTCAAGCTGTTAGTAAACCATTTTCAAAATAGGTTATAATCAAATACTCACTTAGTTTTTTATGATCTGCATCAAGTGACCGTTGTTTATTGTCAATAAGGTCTTGCAGTGTCTGAACAACTTGTAGTTTTTCATCTCCTATCTCCTGAGCAGCCACCAGCACTGTCTGTAGCCGCAGAGCTGCCCGACTGCGACGACGCTCTTCTGTGTTGGCTCCTATGCATACTGCTAGATGCTTCTCAGCTTCACGAAGACATTCTGTTAAAATCGGAAACCAAACTTAACATATAGCAATACAAAATCAGATAGGTTACCTCCATATCTGCAGTTTTTTTACCATAAAACAAGACACAAACATCTACTTAAACATTGTCAAAATCAAATCTTTTTATAACCATCTTTCGAAGTAACTACAGACTAGTGGTTTTGGTGTTATTTTGGTCCACTTGTACTCGCGAGTAGCAATCTATACATAGGTATGCATACGTAATGAGGTTGAAAGGCGAACGTCAACAATATAATTACAAGCTGTTGTATCAATTATTAATAACATATACAACTGTTAATACTTAGTAAGAGCGATTATGGCATAAAGGGCATGCAGAAATTGGAAAATTACCTCTGTATGTTACGTCAAGCTCTCGCATACGCGATAAATGTCTTTGCAGGTCATTCGGAAGATTTTCTACACAATCTAAGTAATTTTCGACGTAACTCGCTGAAAGCAACGCTTCAGTGGATGTTTGATTCAACATCGTTAAAGAATGAACACAGTTTTCATAGTGATAAAACAAGAGAAATGAATTAAATCACTTTGAAAGCGAATAACAAGTCCGCTGCATTCAACAGCCGTCCCGTCAAGCATCATTTGCGTTCAGAAACGAAGCGACTTTTGTTTTTGTTGTTTTGTACTTTTTTCAGTTAGTAATAAATTCGGTCAAAAAAATAAAATCAATATTTACTTTCTTTTACTCTTGTAATGCAATAATAATAATTTAATATTTTAATTAAAGAGCTGGTTCAATATTGAAATAATTTCTAATGTTCCAATGTGATGACAGGTCGCATCGCAATGGCATTGTGGCGTCGGGTTTCAGTAAGGTGTTTCATATCGGATTCCCACCTCATAATTTTTTAGATAGTGGATTATATAAGGCTTGTAACTAATAAAAAAGGCATAAAGAGACATCGTTATGTCGCAAAAACTTTGGGTGGTATATTTTGTGGTACAACCCAACCACAGTTCTCGCGATTAGGTTGGTGAGTCGGTGTAGTTCGGTATTAAAATAACAGATTGCGATGCACGTCAGGCGCAACTTTCAATGAGCAACGAACATCGCGTGGCGTGGTCTCGGTGATCTGCAGTGCAGTGCAGGCAAAGAACATAAATACCTACCACATTACCTCCCTCTTATTTTCAAGCCCACCTACATTATGTTCGTAGAATAAAGCTGACAGACCCTGAGTGCAGGCCATTGCTCAACGGAATGATGTCCTGCCGATCAGCGGTGGATTGATGAGAAATGCAATTTTTTGATAGATAAATAATGATGCACCACACCCTTATATGCAAAAAAAGTGATGTTGCAATTTGCAAGAGCGAGCGAGAGGTATAGGAATAGGAGTTAGGTTCAATGCAAGATCAGCTTATACCTACTGGAAATGTATAGCTTGATGTGTAGCCGTGTGTACTATTTCGATCAAATATGCTAGAGAGAGCGTAGGTATAACAAGTTTGAAAACATTAGCACCTCGTCTCGGATAGGTAATGTCTTGTTTCAACCAATTATATCTACATAATACTTTGCTATGTAGCTAATGTAGAAAAGTTTAAAGAGATTATTAAAGGGCCTGCGTGCGTGCTGGCTGTATGGCCTACTCCCTCTCAAATAGCGGCCTGTGTCCCAGCAGTGGGAACGTTTAAGGGTCATTATGCTAAGTAAAAAGCAGTTTGTAGTAAGTGTGCAATGTATAAACATAGAGTGCTAAAATTTTGGGGGTTGCTAACACCTTTGAGGTCGCTCTTGCATCCTAAGTTTTGTCAATTCTGAAACTTTTACTAATATCCGTATGAATAGGGTATTTAAGTACATACTCTCTATGAGAAAATCAATCCAAAAGATCTGTTTCTCAACACCAAGAATTTGTAGCTGTCATGTTATTACGTCTTACGACGTGATAATTGAACAACTTTGCATTTTATTATTTTCGTAACCAAAGTAATTTTTATAAAAATTATATAATATTTTGCATTCAGGAACAGCAAACCATTTGTCTATAAAGCAAACTGACGTCATACGTACCCACAGAGCAATTTGGCGTCCACTGCGTCCAGCGTTTTCTTCAAATTACGCGCGAAATTTGAAAGTGAAATTTAAATTCATTTGACGGCAAAAATCGATTAAATGTGGTTTATTAGCACTTTATAATCTAATTGAATACCCGATTGAATAGTCAAAAGTAAACCTAACTTACCCGAGGTTGGGATTTTCGAGTTCGCTTCGTTCACTCTTGCATCCTTAATTTTTCTAAATTCTGAAGCTTTTATGAATGACACAAAAAATAAAAAATTCTGTAGTTGTATGAAAGGTCAAAAGAAAATCGAATCAAACCGAGTAGGGCCATTTTTGTAATAACTCTGTATTCAGTAAAACTACCTCGGTAGCGCAGATATTTCCTTTTTTCTGTTAAATTATGGGCGTAGGGCGTCAAATATTAAAATACACCATTGGTTCTAGTAAAGTTACAATACAATAAGTGACTGAAAATTCAGACCTCCTTTTTCGTAGCGACGATTCTTGGACTGGTCTAGCTTGCTGCACTATATGACCGGTAGGTACCTAGTTTCTAATAACTAATAGGATTGGGGAGCTAAATACATCCACTGGCCACACTTACACCAGAAGAGGAAGGAATTGGAATGGTTCTCCAGGAAATAAAACACAAAATGGTCGTAGGATTACTTGTAAATAATAACAAATAAATAATTTTAGTTACAAACATATAAGTATTATTTACTAACAATGTTTGTTCACCGGATTTCCACTGAATGGCAAGGCAGTGGTCACAACTGAATCATTAAAAATT
The DNA here is from genome assembly GCA_949987655.1 of Polymixis flavicincta. Lineage (NCBI taxonomy): Eukaryota > Metazoa > Arthropoda > Insecta > Lepidoptera > Noctuidae > Polymixis > Polymixis flavicincta. The sequence continues at coordinate 15,190,149 of OX465193.1, read as the reverse complement.
GACAAAATAGAAGTATTTTGTCAATTTTTAATGATTCAGTTGTGACCACTGCAGAGCAAAGGCTGAGGGAGGCCTTTGCCCTGCAGTGTTCAGTTTCGTTGCAGAACTTGCAGTGTTCAATTTCCGTAGCTGCTCTTATTTCTTAGCTAGATGCCGTACTAATTTCGTCATCCCCTTTACGAGATTTCTAAGGCTGTGAAGTTCTTGTTACGACAAAACGCTGAAGGTTAGTCAAACAGTTTCAAATAAGTTCGACCTGAGATCATTATTCTAGAAAAGGCTAAAGGAAATGTTATTATGCTTTAATATCATACACGAGTCGAGGTCGATTTCCACCTACAGTCCTCACCCACGTATAGTTTGCTTGTCTTATATCCTAAATGCAAAACGACAGTGTGCCGTCCAAACTCGCCAGCACTGGCAAGATTTTCTAAAACATACTCATTGGTTTAATTATAATTTGACATACGTCACAAATTCACAATAATTATTATGATAAAGTGAAAATACCTATTTGATTTTATTTTAGTAATTTCGTGTGAATCAAGCTAAATTTTTCAGTTAACAAAATTCAGTGTTTTTAGTGAAGTGTTCCAATGTCATCTACCCTTATTTTTGTCGGGCTGCCGGAAGATTCTAGAAGCTCTATTACAAAGTAAGTACGTGATTTTATCGTGTTCTAATGACCTATCTAACCAGTATTGATGGCTCTAGCAGCAGTGTCTAACTAACAGTCAGGTGGGTCGTTTGGTACATAGGAAAAGGGTCATAAATCTCCAATACTTCAGCCATTTTAGCAATGTTTTCATGATGCGTGCGTCTTTATTTAGTATGACTACGAATTGTCCTAATATCAGGAGAGATCTTCTATCAGAAGTAAATTTTCATGAGCGACACTGGAAGTAATTTTTTGGCAAACCGAGCTAGAACTTGGTAACCTCAATCTTTAAACGTTTACTTGTCACGAGTCTTTATTTTGTAGAAAGCTAGACCAATTATATAACATTCATCCAACCATTCTTCATCAAACTAGTTGTAAAAAAAACCCTCCATTAGTCAAATATTAGTAGTCTTCCATCAAAATTCTGGATCTGCTCCGGATTATGATGAAATCGAGTTTCCATTTATCCATTATATTTCAACTTTGTGTTTGATCAAAATATCGGTGTTGACCGACAACATTCTACGACAGTATACAATCTGAAATTAGCAGAAATATAACTGTTTTTTGTTATTCCAAAACTGCATTTTTTATTAGATTAATGGGAAGGTACCTAAACTTCAACGATAAGAACGCAAAAAAATACCCAGTTAACTGCCTCCTCTAATGCCCAGTTAAGGCTTCCAGTTTAATAACAATATTATTAATGTTCTATTAAACCATAATAACTCCTGAAAGCATCGTCTCGTACCAATAGCGCTATTCAGCTCTACAAAGCGCCTGAACGTTATTATTATGCAATTTCGCTTTTATGTGCTTGAACGAGCGCCTCAGTGGCTCGTCATAAAATCCGTTTTAGAAACCCTTTAGTATTTCCACGTAGGTACAATGGATCACCCGTTTTAGATACATATTGCCTCGTTTATGTTGCATTAGCTGTTCCGCGACGTGGTCACTAAGAGGGTTTTGACTAGGACTACTTAGAACCCCAAGAGCAGTGAAGTTTCTTCGCGCTATAAGCTGGTTAATAGACAGTTTTGGTGAGTTATTATCAAGGTTTGTCACTGAAACGCCATTGTAACTAAATTTTAGGAACTAATAGAACCAGAGACTACATTGTGTGGGATGTAAAACATCAAACTTTAAATAAAAATAATAAATCAATAGTGATTATCATATTTAGCGCAAAGCATAGACAGCATATATACTTGTAGAGTGCCTCGCTCTAATTGAAGGTGTAGGCAGTTCCAGATATATTCTATAACGTGGGCGGCGCAAGCGCAGCTTTGCCTTGAGACTCCCAATTAGGGTGAACGACTGGATTGTTTATGTTTAGTGCTTTATTTGTCCAAATTAGGTGTTATTGTGCAATATTATTGTTAACTACAACCTAGAAAGACGCTGTTCGTGTTTTCACGATCTTTTAATTTTGCTGTTTACTTCAGGAGCTCATTTCCATAATAGTCATATTAAATCTTCATCAGCGATGATCGTAGCAATAATATTATTGTAAATTATACAGACACGTAGGTTGGAAGGGCAAATGACTAAATGAAGTGCTTTACTCGAGTAGGTGTGGGCTTAACAGTCTGCATGGCCGAGTGTAAAACTGCATATCTAAGAAATAAATATGGCTTCGTAAACAGGTCGGCAACCTTTTGCATCACAGCCCACAGGATGGAACCTCCGTTTTTGTTTAATTGTTGTAAATCTACATTCAATTTCGTATTGGACCTCCCTCTGATGTAAAATTAATGGTGAGAAGGGCAAAAATATTTTGGGAGATGAACTTTCTGGCCTATTTATGTTCCAAATCTCCGAAGTAGAATTTTGCAAAGACTTTGCAGTCAAAACATACCTTCCAAATATGTCGTTTTTGAGGGCTCTCAGACTAGAGATATTAAAGTGTGAGCATTGTTCGCTGGAGGCCTTATAAAGGTTGGTACCTACTATCCAGGTGTCCCCAGTGTGTCATTAAAGTTACCACACGCCTTGTGACAATAGTTCTGTTGTCTTTGACAATTCGCCCCGCTCATTCGCGTTTGGTCGAAGGAACAAGTTAACACAATAGAATTGTGTCCTTTCATTTTAGCACGGCGTTAATTTTTGCGGCCCTTTCTAACTCGTGATGTAAATATTTTAGGTCGGGTTTCCTGTATATTATCCTCTATTTGAATTTGTATTGTATTGTTGATGATTGTAGACTCATAATTACTTGGTTTGCAAGAAACCGAGTTAATTTCTCAATATACTTTTCTCAATTAAATAAACTTCTTATTTAAACTTCAGCAAGATTGCCATATAGGATAAGTTTTAATCCAATAAAAAAAAAATCAGCTGTTCCATACATTTTGACCGCGTAGGTATTGCACACACTTTTCTATGAAACAGCTGATATACTTTTTGTATAACCGACGAAAAATGTCTACGCTGGGGTTCTAGAATGATATGCTGAAATCATGGTTACAGTTTGCGCACTGGATAAAAATGTATCCTGTAGTAGGTATTCAATCCGCATCGTTGGCGTAAAGTGTCAATATTACACGTTATTACCCTGATCAATTATAAGTAACAGGATTAGGGCCGATGCGCCAGGACTGCGGTAACAGGATAGCGCGGGTGGCGAAGCCCTGCAGGCCTACCTACGCGGTGCATGCGACGCGACTTGCCCTCTGTTATAAGTGCATATTGAGTTTCAGCTAAATATGATTCTGTTTACACCTGCTGTTGGTTGAGGGTCTTCCGGTTGTCGTGTTTACTGTTTATTAGTAATTTAGCCTCTTCATACGGAATGATGTAGGTGTTTATTATGGAATTAGGTACTACTGTTTCAGGGAAGCTTACAATGACCAAATTTTTCAGTTGGTTTGAAAATTATTTTTGGGAATTTTAATAAGTCTATAATCCAAAGTAACATTAGTCGTAGCTGTAGGACCTAACTGCGGTATCATGGCAGTATACAGGGTAAGTTTTTATCAACTGCGCAAATTGTAACCATGAATTCAGCATATCATTCTAGAACCCCCAGCGGAGAAACTTTTTGCCGGTTGTACAAAAAAAATCTGATGTTTCATAGAAAAGTGCAAAACCTACGCGGTCAAAATGTATGGAACAGCTGATTTTTTTTTTGTGTATTCGGCGAAAAATTTCTAGGTCTAGAATGATATGCTGAATTCATGGTTACAATTTGCGCACTGGATAAAAACTTTTCCTGTATGTGCCGCTATGTATCTTTGTGAAATTTTCACAAAACTTATTTGATAACTTTGTTCAAGTTCTTAGCCCTGCTCAGCTATTAGGTACATAATAATTAGGTACATAAAAAACTTTTTTATCTTCACTTTAAGTCACAAACATCAGCGTAGCCCTGGCTCTACAACTAGGAGTTCCAGTATCACAAGAGCGAATTTTAAATTAATCAATATTGTTATCATTATCAGCCAAGATCAACGAACAGTCTTGACATTTATAAACTATCCAGAAATTACCTACTAGATTCCAGTCTCGATTTGCTGTCGCAATTGCAAGGCTGAGTGGATGACATTCGCTAATAAACACTGAATCATTGGAAGCTTCTGGTGTAGTCGGAGCGGGGGCGGCAGTCACGCACGACCCGACTCCGAACAATGGCGGCACACCCTCGCGGAAGCCACCGCCATTACATGCTCGGCTACTCGCGACTGCCCGACTGCCCGTCTGCGCCTGCGGTCACCCGCAATCTACGCTGATAACTATTGCATTCTTTTGGAAGGGATTGCTTTGAGAATTATTCCTGCCAGGTGTGCATTTGATTGGATTTGTTTGCATCCGAGGCGATCGACCGTCGTCCTCGCATCTAGATGGAATTGATATGAACGACGTAATAAAAAATATACTTGGAAGGTCGTAAAAGTAAAAACCAGATGACATGGTAGTCATAAAATAATGTGATTCAGTATCAGGGGCTCTCTCGGAGTCTGCGTAAGCCTACACCTAACCTTTGTCGTATATGTCGTTTAATAAAATTGTATTCTTTCGTAACGGTTTCGGGTATCTCTGAATTATGGGGATCTTATGAAGAGCTTCATGACAATACATTTTGAGACTTATTCCACAACTAGCATTTGCAAGCGGCTTCGCCCGCGTAGTGGTCGAAAATTATCCCGTAGGAACGTACTACAGGGATAGAAAGTACCTATCCTATGTGTTAATCCACATTATAAACTATCTGTATGCCAGCCACAATTTCATCCAAATCCGTTTCGTAGTTTTTGCGTGATTGGGTAATAAACATCCGAACATACAAACTTTCATATTTATAAGTAGACTTAGTAGGATAGTAGGATTTCTACGGTTTGAAGATCAAAAAGCGATGAGTGTAGTGCTCAAGACAACAATGACTAACAGGCTTAACTCGGAGTTTACTCGTATTCCGTTGATGCCATTGACCGATTATGCCACTACAACAGTTCTTTACAAGTTAAATATTTTCTTCCTACTTTTAGCAGTTCCATTGCAGTTCTACTTCCTACAACATTGGCTTGAATCATGTTCCCCAAAATTTTGCTACTTTGGATGCGCATGATTGCCTTCGTTTGTCATGTTTTGATTCATGACATGATTCATGATAGTAACTTTAATCATAACGTTGAAACTCTTGTTCTGAGTCAGACTAAGAAGCAGTAAAAAACAAACCCAACCTCTTGCATAACTGACTGAAATAGTCCGTCAAAACCGTCTGGTAGTAAACTACAAAGTAATTACTCGACACAAATCCGGTCTCAGCAATTTACTAGATAATGTCAGAGTAAATAAGGATGAGGGGATCGCACTCACATAAATTAGAAAATATCCAGTGTTTTAGTTACTACCCAGGTGGTCGACTGACACGCTGACTAATATGGCGTTGCTCGGCCTGTCTTGCGCCCGCGCAAACGGTTTGACAGTTTACGGTCAATACTTAGCGCAATTTCTGGCACATCTTTACTCGTTTCCCCGATATTGACATGTTTGGCGGTGAAATGCTCGTTGGAACTGTGTTTTGTATTATTTATGAGGTGTTTATTAGAGGTGTTGAATTATACAAATGTGTTGCTATTTCCATGATGAAGGATCTTATATAGATACGCAAATGTCCTGCGGATCTGGTAGCGTCTTGCGAAGGATCGTTGAGCTTTCTAATATAGGGTTGAGCTTCACGATGACTGATACATGCATGCCGTCTGCTGGGCCAGGTTAGCTCAAAGCTGCAATGGCTCTTTCTTCAGAAGCCCTTTCCAGACATGGCCCTGCATTGTTAGACTTACATTAAATTCTAAAAAAGGTTTGGACTATAAAAGAGACCATGACCTCTGAGTTTGTTTCGGAATTTCTTCTCAATAATCAGTCAGCTAGGAAATGCTGCCGCCATCTAGTTTTTAAAATATTGACCAGCAAAATATTGACGTGTAAAAGTGCCTTAAAAGATCTACTTACTTATGTAAACATTTAATTTCAGTTGTGTTCATCAAGGTGTCTTCATCTTTTAATAACATCACATGGTTTTATTTGGACTTTTGATCTTCTGATCATCATGCCTCTCAAGGTTCTCAGACCAGCATTGTTAATCACAACCGTTCGACTCGCTTCCGTACCGAATCGAACATCAATTACTGTTATTGTCCTAAAACTATTAATAAATCCTAAGCCCGAAAATGTTGCCAGTTCAAAAATCAAATAGACGAACGCTATTCTTCCGACAACTCTTTGCTGTCGGGGCAAGCCGGTAAGGCAGATCAGGTTATCGAAAATGTAATTTTCGATACGATAGCCTGTCGAATGCTTGTGAATAGCTATGCTGTTCTATGGGGCATAGGTATTCGACATGCGGTCTACAAAACTAATTTTACTTTCCTCATTTATCCAGCTAGACAAATAACAATAAAAGTAAAAGCCGAACTCTTCCGGGGAATGTTCTTTTGATTGTTCGTTATTTGCGGCACCAAGCCACAATATCTGTTAATTGAAGGGTTCGATACAATGGTTATAAAAACAGAGATAGTGTCAATTAGTGGCCGTCCCTTTGCGGCGTTTGTCTATTTCGGTCCACACTGGGGCAACAAATTGATGCAGCCATTAAATTAAGGAAAACTTTATGGTTTACAAATTGTTTCTAAAGTTGTTGACGGTATTAATGGGAAAAAGAATGCGTTTTGGTAAAGCGTGGACTTTCGATCTTAGTGTATTCTACAAAGATTTAAGATTAGTGTAGTGTATTTTAGAAAGACTTTCTAACAAAGTGGCATTTTTAGCTTTGAGTCGAATGTTGCGTACAAGACTTTTATGTGTTTTCCAGATTATATTTTGATGCAGATCCGTTTTTGGGCTTAATAATTGATCCCAAAAATGTTCTGTTTTGAAATTCCTGTAGCATTTTTGAAGCAGTTGTTTATTTTCCGTACGTTTGAGATTATATTTGATGTAGATCGATTTTTGGGGCTTATAATTGATCCTATTTCAACAAAACGTAGCTATTTGTACCTGGTCCATTTGGTCATTCCTATAGAGTTTTTGAAGCAGTTGTTTAGTTTCCGTACGTTTTCAATCCCTTGAAAGTATCTGTCAACTTGTGTAGCGTTTTTTTTTAAGGATTGTGTCGTTTCTTTTTTTATATCTCTATGAGAAACTTTTCTACGTCAGTAAGTTTGTAGTCCAAACCATTACGGTTAATACAATTGTTATCTATAAACCGTTAATTGCTCGATTGTGGGATGTTTACTATTGAACAAGGCTTGATTAGCAATGCCTCCCTTTCGTTGCCTATTCATTAATACAAATCGAGTTTATACAATTAGAAAGTTTGTTTAATTATATCTAAAGCGGCTACCTGTTTACGTGTCTGTAAGTTTCTGTTGGGTTTAGTTACATTTCCTCAATTACCTTTTCGTGTCATCGATATTGTTAAAGACATTTAATTCGATACTGAATTACCTTATTGGTCTAGTGGCTGCAAGCGCTATTGCTGAACTTGAGGTCCTGGGTTTGATGCCCGGGTCGGGCAAAGTGTTATTGGGTCTTTCCATCTGGAATTTCTCAGTTACAGCCCGGAGTCTGGTTTTGTGCCCGGTTGATGGCAATAGGCTCGCCCCCTATTACATGAGACTTAAACACAACTGGCGAAATGTGGCTGTACTATAGGTAAACCTCTGCCTAACACGTCGTGGTATACAGGCGTGATGTTAGTTTACGTTGTGTTATAGCATTCGGTTTCGATATCATTTAGAAAAGGTTCAAATGTTTTGGTTAAGAACGTTCTAAGAATATGAAAATTTTAAACATAGCCACTGTTCTTCGTTATTTTCTATGTAGGTACACACGGCTACACATCAAGCTATACATTTCCAGTTTACGCTGATCTCGGACTGTACGGAAATCCTATACCATGCCAGATCAGCTTATACTGGAAAAGAAAGCTTGATGTGTAGCCGTGTGTACATTCTATTTTAGTTCGTCAACCCTCTTTAGTAGGAATGAAGGAGTTTCAAGAATTGCTCGTTGAGCCAAGGTGGCACAGTGGTAACAGCCGAGGTCATAGGTTCGAAACCAGACGGGCGCTTTATTTTGTGCAAATAATTTCATCACCACTGCTCTCAAAACGGTGAAGGAAATCATCGTGAGGAAACCGGCATGTCCCAAAACCAATTTTTTTTAAGACATGTGACATCTACCAACCGGCACTGGGCCTGCGTGGTGAATTATGTCCCACACCCCTCTCACTGAGAAGACGCCTGTGTCCCAGGAGTGGGGAACATTATAGGCTAAAAAGGACTATTTTCTAAAAATGCGATAATTAAGTTAGTCATCATCAGCCTATAATGTTCCCATTGCTGGGACACAGGACTCCTCTCGGTGAGAGGGATTGGACCGTAATCCACCACGCGGGCCCAGTGCGCGTTGGTAGATGTCACATGTCTTCGAATTTTTTGTTCTAGGACATTTTTTTGTTCTAGGCCGTTTTCCTCACGATGTTTTCCTTCACCGTTTTGAGTTCATCAAGTTAGTCACTAGTCTATAATTACTTATTTTTATTTATTAGTGCCTACAGTGAGTGGGATCGCTGCTCATCTGTATTTATTCCACGTATTTAATTTTCTAATAAAAATAATATTATTTTTATAAACTGATAAGTACCTACCATTAAAATAATATTGCTGTAAATAAAAGTAGATCTTTCTTTTGCTTTCAAAAGATATTAAATGGCTATTCTTAGTATCGTGGTATGGTGACACCGGGACACTTCGCAAGTCTATATAATAATTGGATATGGGACATAACTTTATTGGATTGTTTTCTTTCTAGCTATAATATCTCGTATTCCGAATGGAATAAGTACGTTTTTTGTTAATCAATAATAAGTACGACACGTTTGATAGCTCGAGAGTGAGTGGTCAGCAAATCTGTTCATCTACAATAGTTTTCCAAACTTTTTTCTCGTAGACCACTTTGACCAAAACTTACTGGTTTCAGTGAACCCCTGCTGCCACATTTCTACCATATTCCCAAAACTCATCAGAAACTGTGAATATTGGATCTAACGGTTATTTAAGTCTACGCGTAGAAAAAAAGGGAGAGGATGGGTCAAACCCCCTTTTTTCAAACACGCCAACGTAGAACCCTGTCGAGTCCACCCTGGATCACTTTGGGAATCACTGGTCAACAACATGTCCCGGAATTAATGCACACCACCAAAAGCCCCAAAAAAATAAAATTGTTAGGTATAGGTACTGATTATGGGAGAAAATTGTGGTCACATTGCAAATCTGCTCACGCACACTGTCGCACGCACGTGTAAGGGTCTAGTACTTCGTAATTCTACTTATAAATAGGACTTTACACAACTTTTTCACGAAATAGGCATTCAATGTACCTATGTTTCTATGTTTCATCATCATCATCATTTCAGCCGGAAGACGTCCACTGCTGGACATAGGCCTCCCCCAATTTGGGGGGGGGGGCTTGCCATAATCGCCACGCTTGGCTTGGCAAGCGGTTTGGCGATCGCAGTATGGTGGTAAAATGCGTAGAGAACGCTGCTGCCCATTCTCTAGTAAGTCCCTTAGTCGCCTCCTACGACACCCACGGGAAGAGATGGGATGATGCTATTCTTTACGTCCGGCACCACACGGTACGACGGTACGGTTTCAATGTTAATAATTTTGTAAATACATACCTAATTACGTTTTATGGTCGCGATTCATATTTTAATCACCACCAGACGCTGACCTACAAATTGCAAAATACCGAGCACAATTTGAATTTCCCGGGCTACCCTGGTGAATGACCTTTAATAATAAAATCACCCACCGCTACACGGTTTCCAAAGAAAACACATTCTCAGAAAACAATTCACTCTGCTTTCAATGTGTGTTCATTTAAAAATAGTCTGTAGTTTGGCCGGTGGTTTCGCGAAATGACTAAGTTTCCCTGGCTAATGAGCCGTAATGCGAACCGGTGCCGTCTCGCTACCGTGGAAGGCGCCCGGAGCTACACGCTCGGACCGCAGACGGACCGGGCGGACAGTGATCCGGCTATGATTGGCAGCTCTTCAATTTAATGTGCATGAATTGCTGTGTATTGTAGACTTGGAATGCAGGGGATAAACTGATTTTAGGTCGTTTTATTGAAATTGCACTGTAGGGTCTTGGATCGTTTATATCTAAAATCTTTAGGTTGCGTTCACACCAAACGTATAGTCGGCTACCGACTGTGAGCTGATCTACAAAAAAGTGACTTCAACCACCGTCTGACGGTCCTTTGATTCTTATATTTTGTTGACTTACTTAACTAACGTTGGCTAATCATTTTGCCTGGATGAGTAAGCCTTATTTATCACAAATAATATTATGAATGCTAAAGTAACTCTGTCTGGCTGTTACGCTTTCACGCCTAAACCGCTGAACCGATCGTCATGAAATTTGGCAGAGATATAGCCTGGGATATTGAGAAGGTCACAGGCTAGTTTTTTTTCGCGATAACTGACATCCACGTGGGCGGAGCCGCGGGCAAAAGCTAGTTGCTTATAATTATGTTTTATAAACAACTATGGCTAACTTCTACTATAATTTTCTAGTTTAGTGATCAACGTGTCCGTGGCTTATGAATCGATTGGCACGAATCAGTCGAATTGACGCTGTTAAATAAAACTTACTTTATTTTCTGTAAGCGAACCGCACGAAGTTCTTATTTGTGGACGTATTTGAAAACTTCAGAAACACGTTTTAGGCAATAGGCCCGTTTCGAATTTTATGCAATAAAGTAATAACAGTAGCTCGATTTTCTCCTATTATCTAGTAAGATATTTATGTTTGTTTTCTTAAATATCATCATCATCATCTGCCTAGCCTTTTCCCAACTATGTTGGGGTCGGCTTCCAGTCTAATCGGATGCAGCTGAATACCAGTATTTTACATGGAGCGACTCTCTATCTGACCTCCACAACCCAAGTTACTGGGTAATACGATACCCCTTAGGCGCGTTTTTAATGAGCGACACGCATTTATGTCGCGTTCTATTTCCAGGCAAATTCAATGTTATTGCCTTTGATTCCTAAGAACCACCACAGCACGGTAAAATAAAATTCACACATACGGCTTACATACGTCTTGTCCGTCCCTTACCTACCCTTCTACCTTATACCTTCCATTACCTCCCTTTCCCTAACCTTCCTGTCATTCTAGGTCTGAAAACGGATTGAGAAGCGTTCCTGACTTATGTTTCGATCTTAAGTCAGACGTCATCACGAGCCTGGATTACAACGAGCAAGGGTAAGTTTTGTAAGCTATATAATAAGATAGATACTTACTGAAGAACTTAACAGACAGCTGTGCTGCTGGGGAATTTGTTGCGCTACTTCTTCTTCCCAGCTAAAGCATTTAGAAGTGGTAAAGGGCGGGCGTTTTGGGGAATGTCTTATGTCATTTTGGCGTTCAAAATGGGCTGACTCTCAGCCTAGTTTGAATTAAGACTTAAATCATTCAGCCTAGAACCTAGCGGAAATTCAGTGACTTTAAGGGACTACTCACACTTATTCAGCTTTTGTATAAAGTCCGTTCGGCTTTCCGCGGCTGAATGGAAGCGTACGCATCTCATATAAAATCGTTGTTTTCTATGGACAAAAGCTGAACAGTGGCCCTAGTGTGAGTTTTATTTAACTATCTCGATCAAATAGGCCTACCACACGCTCAGGCTTCACCATAGTTTTGCCTGCGCAGGCCGGTTTGTACACGGAACACCGTGTAGAAATCGGCGAGTTTTACCTACCACACGCACGGGGTTCCGTGTACAAACCGGCCTGCGGAGGCAAAACTGTGGTGAAGCTTGAGCGTGTGGTAGGCCCAAAACGCTTCGAGCGCGATCGGCGCTCCGATTGGTCCGTCACCAATTCAGGGCCAATCGGAGCGCCAAACGCGCTCGATGCGTTTGATCGAGATGGTAAAATGAAACTCACACAAATGCCTCAGAGCTGAATAATTGTGAGTAGTCCCTAAATAGTGGTTATCTAATACCGATCAACATCATTGTCGTTCAAAAAGTGCTGATTCTCAAATTGCGTACGTGGTTTTCGATCTTGGCTTCACATAACATCACGCTTTGTTTCACGCTTGAAGGGTTGGGCAGAGGTGTATCTATAGTACACTCACATTTTGCTAGTTATGTTTAATTCCCATGTTTTAGGGGGCGAGCCTATTCCCATCAACCGGGCACAAATCCAGACTCCGAGATGCTACTGAGAAATTTTAGATAAAAAAAACCAGTAACGCTTTGCCCGACCTGGGAATCGAACCCTCGACCCTCGACCTCGTGCTTAGCGGTAGCGCTTGCATTGCAACCACTAGACCAAGGAGGCAGTGCATTTAATGTACTAAGCATTTACAAGTTATTTTACCGTCCTTAATTCAAATAATGAATTGGTGTGGGATAATTTCTTACTGTGAAGAATTTGTAGGTAAGTACTTCTACGATCTTTTTTTCATTAAAAGCTTGGTTATATTTTCTATGCATATTCAAATGCTTTCACATTGAAATGCAACCAGTTTTTAATTTACAGCATTAAAAAGCTCACAGAATAAAATGTTGAAATTTAAATTCTTAACATTTTCCGACGTTTCGAGCACTTTCCAAGCGTTCGTTTTAATACGGAGTCAATCAGTGAAATAGGTATACAAAGTTTTTTAAACCGTGGAATTATTCGTAGCACTACATTTATTTCTTTAAACAAATATTCATAAACAGTGGGTAATTAGAGATATGTTGAGCTAATTTAGTGTTTGTTTTATGTGTACTGTTTAGTATTTACTATATATCTAATTGTGTTTTGGGGAAGTAACTACGCCCAACGTTTTATTTTTATAATTATATGTGGCCTTTAGCAGAATACTGAATTCAAGTAAAGTATCTATGACCGTTACACCAAAAAGACATTAACATACAAATAAACGAAGAAAGTCCAATAAAGTGGCCAATTATAACCGTAAGTAACGATTGTAAAATACCATTAATTTGTGTTATTTTTAGTGCATAAGTACATATTCTGTCACGTCCCATTTCCTATATGGGATGCACTATGAATAACGCCACGAAAATTGCCGAACTTACCCGAAGTCATAACATGTAGGTTATAATAGCGAACATAACTATTGACAGGCCCGCTGCGCATGTACGTCACAGTAACCCATTTTCTCCGGTTCATCCACAAATAGGTCGCGAATAATTAGTTAGTATTAATATTCTGTTTAAATGGAAATGTCAGCCGCCATGAGACTCTTGGCAAACTATTCTCAATGCTCAAGTAGGTAGTAGGTATATGTCGCCTATAAGGATCAAACTACATTATTTAAATACAACTTGTGATGCTCCGCCCCTGCTTCGCACGGTTTTCACCATAGATATATAAATATTGGGCACGCCACGATTGCGGCGGTAAGTCCCCTCTTTGAGGAGCGGTTTGAGAGGCGGCATGGCGTCCTCACCTTCCGCCTGACCCAGGTCCTTACCGGACACGGTTGTTTCGGGAGGTTCCTGTTTCGGATAGGGCGGGAGGAAACGCCCGGAGGTTTCCACTGCGAAGATCTCCCTTAGGACACGGTGCAGCACACGGTGGCGGTCTGCCTGGCTTGGGTGGAGCACCGCCGTGTCCTCGTGGAGGCGATCGGCGGCGGCGATCTCTCGCGTCCGTCCCTGGTCCAGGCCATCGTACGGAGCGAGAGGGAATGGGTAGCCGTCACCTCCTTCAGTGAAGCAGTGATGCTCGCGAAGAGGGAGGCGGCGCACGTGATGGAGAGGCAGTCTATGCGCCCTCGGGACCCTAGCCGCCGCAGGATACGGAGACGCCCTGGGCGTCGGGAATCCCAGGCCGATTTCCGGCCACCGGAGGCATGAGCTTGCGGACGGCGAGTAATGGGTGGCTCGCTGTCCGGTAAGGACCAAGCCCAAGTTGACGGCGCGTTGTGTTCCACGCGCGCCTTAAACAGATGTCAGCACAAAAATGATAGGGCCCGCAAGGGCCGATGCCTGCCAGGGGTGCGGGTTTGTTCGAAAGAGATACCACAGCCCCTGGCACACAGGCTACTGAGGGAACACGGGTGGGTTTTAGTCAGTAAAAGTCTGACACGCCCTCCTGCTCCACCCAGAGCGGGAGAAATTATTTGATAATTTCCCATACAAAAAAATTAATAAAAACCATTGCTATATATTTAACAAAAAACATATTTAGGTTTATGGTTTTTGCGATTTTACAAAACATCGACACACAAACCTCCCGAAAAAAATATCTCTAAATATCTCTGATGTTAAAAACTTCATTGTGGATTTTTAACAGTCGTTACCGATCGTCAGAAGCCTGAAAATCTGACAACCAGTCTTACCAAGCGTATTGCTCAGTTACTGGGTTGTGGAGGTCAGATAGGCAGTCGCTCCTTAAAATACTGATAGATATTCTTTTAGCTGTATCTGGTAAGACTGGAAGCCGAACCCAAAATAGTTGGGAAAGGGCTCCGCAGATTGCCTTTTTTTTGGTTTTACATGAGAATCCATTGCGTGGTTAAGAAGAGCAGCGTGGTCACACAGACAGACATGAATAGCGACTTTAATTTATAATATAATTATAATATAGTATAATCAAAATTATATATAATATGTACTTACTTTAAACAATTCTCAAAACAAAAGTTTCATAATATTATTGAATTCCGTTTTCCCCTTAAAATCAAAGCATAATTCGGTGGGAAAAATGGAAAATTCTCATCATAAAATATAGAAAAACTAGGTGTGTGAGTTGCGACCCGCACCCTAATTGCGTAACTCACGATTCATCATAATCTGTATCGTTTTGAAACGGATTGTTAAACCATTGCTTCATATGTTCGAAAAATGTGTCTGTTCGACAACATAAATAACGCAATGAATATTGTTTAACTGTGAAGACGAAACCAATTATGATCAATCGTGAGTTACGCAATTGGTTGGAAAAATTGGGAGAGTATTTTTCTTACTGCTTTATTTCTTGTAAAGTATCTAGTTAATTGTTTTAGCTAAGCAATCAATGCAAATTTAATTACTTAGTTTCATTAAAATTATACATACCTGTTTTACCAGTAATTCTCATAAAACGCATGATACCTAATTCTTTTAAGTGGAACAATTTTAATGAAATAATCCAAGGTCATACCGCTTATGTATAACTGGAAGTTATTATATACTTAAACGTAAGAAGTTTTTACTTCGAAAATATACAACGTCTAACGGAAAGGGTATATACTCGTACATACCAAGTGCACGGCTTCTTTGGATGATATTAATCGATATTGTAAGGGTTTTTTTGATCCTATCTCTACATGTTCGGAAGTTCTGAGAATTTTTAATTTATTGATACCAGAAACCGAACTTATCAAATTGAAGTAAACACATCACTCGGAAGAGATTTATCGTAATATTGGCAAGTAACGTGGAAAGTTATTGACCTACGTAGTTTTTTTTTTTTTTTTTTTAATTTTTTTTTTTTTCACCTACGTAGTGCGGTCACAGGTGCGGGGTGACACGTTTGTTATGATTTGAATTTAAGAAACATATGAAACTGAAAATTTGGTATTAATTCTTAGAGTATTTTATTTTGAGCTGAAACTATGTATAGTGATTCTATACCAGCTGGTATCTTTATAGAGTTTCTGTTACATTCTCTATAAAATAATAATCAATTCGATAAATATAGAATAATCAAATCGCAGTTTCACAGGGTCAAATTAAATTAGTTGGCAATACTTTATCTATGTTCTCCACAGGGGATAAGTATTATGATATGGGAAACGCTCCACTTTTTAACCGACGAAAAAACGGAGGAGGTTACTCAATTCGACGCGTATTTTTTTTTTATTTTTTTTTTAATTTATGACCACGCATAACTTTTTCCAGAGTAGTCCGATTTTGATAATTCTTTTTTTATTGGAAAGGGTATACCCCGAAGTTGGTCCCATATAAATTTCGAAGAAAAATTCCAACCCTAAGGGTAAGAAAACAGGGGATGATTGATTGTTACTCACAGATTTTAATACTGAGTTGTGTATTACAAAAAGTAATAAAAAATTAAGCATGTAGTAATTAGTAGATTAGAGCCACAAAAAAATATGAAATAAAAACTTTTTAATAAAAAATTTAACCTCCGAAAAACCGAAAAGTAAAAAATAATAAACTTGTTTTGTCCAACCCCAATAACTAAGTTCGGAAGTCGGTGACTTTGGATATGTATTTAATTATATGTCACCGCCTTCCGAACTTAGCTATTGGGGTTGGACAAAGCAAGTTTATAATTTTTTTACTTTTCGGTTTTTCGGAGGTTTAATTTTTTATTAAAAAGTTTTCCCATATACATACTTATACATACACATATATATATAAACATTATAGTCGAATTCCAATAGTTTACTGTATTTTTATTGTTTTAGTTGTAAAACAGGGAGCTTTTATGGATTTGTTTTACCGTGAGAAGCCGTGTGTATAACTTAGCATGATCATAACAATATAAGGTGTCCGATAAATAAATTAGCAAAGTTTTCTCTTTTCGCATTAATATCAATCTTATATTATTTACTGTTAGTTGTTAACAATAAGATACTAAATATCGATATCAATACTTTTGTATTTTGTAGTTAATACTAATTTCTGCGAAAGCTAAATATTATTTGATAGTTTTCCATTGGTGCGATTCTCGGCCATTTTCTTTTCGCCTATCCAAACTAAGTTAGAAAACGAAAAGTGTTTCTTTTTATTACGATCTCTCGTAGGAAATAAATAAAATTCTCGACTCGAGGTAAATAAGCTGCTAATAGCTGCTAATAGGTCAATAAGCTGCTAATAGCTGCTAATAGGTAAATAAGCTGCTAATAGGAAAAAAATATTTTAAGGGGTAGTCGATTAGACTTAATACTTTTTGCGGGTTGTTCGAAAGAGATACCGCTGCCCCTGGCACACAGGCTACTACGGGTGCGTTTTAGTCAGTAAAAGTCTGATACGCCTTCCTGCTCCACCCAGAGCGGGAGAAGTAATTTTATGACTTCCTACCCAAAAAAAAAAAAAAAAAACTCGGGAGGTCGGGTAAAAGAGGTTAAATGAGTAGAATCCGTCTGTGTCATTTCGTTTCTATCCACCCACGAGAAGGATTGATGTGTCATATCATATCATAACGTATGATAGTTATTACATAAACTTATTAATATCCCTTTAAATTTGCATTTGATTCTCCATTATTTTTATTACCAAAGACCTTTATCATCGCATGTGGGCCCATTCTCTCGGTAAACGGAGCATAAAAATTATGTATCTAGTTTATAAGGTTACAAGCTGCGTTCACGTGGTGACATTGTTCAGCTCCGGAGTCCGGATGACACGCAAGTCCCATCGGGGGCTGGTACGAGTCCACCGAGCTCATCGGATCAGATCGATACAACAAATAATGTTCGGGTGATGGATGGTCCTCGCCGAATTCTATTGTTGCTCATACAATTTTGGAAGAATGGAAGAATGTAGACTATGCGACGGCCCTTTGATTTAGAGGCCTACTTTAGATTTGGGGCAGGTGTCGTGATGACCTGGATCGAAGGTTCTGGCTTCGTATGTAGGACGTGTGAGACATGTGGAACGGATTCGTGTAGGCTTTTTACATTAGGTACCTATTTAAGAGGGTAATAGGTTAATCTTTTTTTTGGTTACGTAGGTTTTTTGGTTGCTGGTGTGTTATAGTATTTGGTTCTTTTTCAAGTTGCTTTTCGTTATCTGCAGATGAGAAATGTGATGTTCTTCTCTAAACTCGAACTCAAAGCATTAATTTCAATTAAACCATTTACAGGCACTTTTGAATTGTCAAAAAGTCGATCAGTTGGAAAGATGAAGCTAGTCGCCCATTCCAAAACGTACGAGTAGATCTCTATGAAAAAGAACGGGCTAGAAACTCCAAGGACACTCTTTTAAATCAAGTTAGGTTTTACAAAATCTTGGGAACATTATTCTTGTTGCATGATAAGCCATGGCAGTTAGGAGATGACCAGTCTCAACCGACGGCGCCCGTTCACGAACTTGACGCGTGGACCAGCACCATCTAGCTCAACTTATTTTGTAGGGAACTAGCCAAAGATATAAATGCGTAACACACTTACACTAGGAATGGCTTTCAATTTGACAGTTCAACAACATTCATTGCGTTATTTACGTTGTTGAACAGATAAAAAATCGCACTTAAGAAGCAATGAATGTGCAATATCCTTCAAAATTATTCGGATTGATACTTTGTTGCGCAATTATTAGGGTGCAGCACTAATTGCTGAAATTCCTAATCCATTAATTCATATAGATAAACGAATAGTATGGTCAATAACGTAAATAACGCAATGAATTTGGTTGAATTGTCAGAATGAAAGGCAATGCTATAAATTTTTAGAAGCAATTTTATGGGTGTACCGCAATAATTACCTCGTCGTCATTTCAGCCGAAAGCCGTCTACTGCTGTACATAAGCCTCCCCCAAGCTCCGCCATTTCGACCGGTTCTGTGCTTCCCGCATCCAGCTGACTCCTGCGGCCCTCACAAGGTCATCGGTCCACCTTGTGGGATATTTCCCTACCACGTTAAAATAAATTATTTGAAAATCTTTTGGCGAAGTCGATCGTAAGGTCGATTGACTGTTCTAGTTTATTTCAAACTCTTTAAGATATTGCACGACTTCCCATCATTTTTTTACGACCTGGGCGGGAGCATCTCTGATACATTTTATGCGTCACGTATCCACAATGTCAGATCAACGTGGGTGATATTCTACCTCATATAGTAATTTATGCGTAACATTACCTTTAATTAGACTCTAAACTTAATAACATTCTCCGACAATTAGCAACGGAAGTAATAAAGGGTTGGTGTAAATGATTCGAATGGTCGCTTAGTGCGTGTCCATGTTGGCAAGCAGAAGCGATCGCTGGCGCGAATTTCAAACCAGGGCCCCCAATTCTGTATCGTTATAATAATTCCCCGCGGCATCTTTATACGTTCAAACTACGTCAATATCGTGTTTTTTTTTAAACTAATGTAACGGTAATGAATCGAAATGTCATATTCTGTATGTTTCAAGACAATTTTTCGATAATATTAATACGATATTAGCAGATTTCTTGTGTGATTGACGTGGTTATGAGTAAGGAATCGTTAAGTGGTCATAGTGAATTCAGGCCCTGAACCATAATGCCGCGTTCGGATCGCGGATGGGTGATCGTTTATCATATATCGAGGCCCCTCCGAGCCTCGGAAAGTACGTTATGGTGTTGGTCCCGGCTGTCGTTCGTGGATCTTCATCATCAGTCGTTATGGTTAGTTAGAATCCCAAAAGTCTCATAAACAGTCTTACGAAGCGGTATCGCATTGCCCAACAACTGGGTTGTGAAGCTCAGATAAGGCAGTCGCTCCATGTAAAATACTGGTATTCAGCTGCATCCGGTTAGACTGGAAGCCGACCCCTACGTAGTTTGAAAAAGGCTAGGCTGATTGATTAAGATTGATTGAAGCATAATATCCGCCAGTTTGTGTATCAAACCTAGCTTGATAGGCAACCAACTAGCTGGATAATTGCTGAGACAGTTCAGTTGAGCTAAGGAATCAATCCCAGGAAAATTATTCAACTCTCTAGGCATTCAACTCCAGCATACATTTCGATTAAAAAGCTATATTTATCGACTAACCTTTCCTAGATATTGTCATGTAGTTTTTTTAGGGCGTAATAACAGTCACTGTTATTTTTTTAAATAAAAGCCACTTTCTATCAAACACAAAGACACATGCCATACAAAGAGTTACATAAACTATTATTTTATAGTTGATCACAACAGTCACTTCGCGTGTCTGTTGGTCTTTAAGTCCTTTTGATTGTAAGTAGCAGTTTGTCGATCAATCAAATCAATTTCGAAACACGGAGGAATGTTAAGTCTATCGAAACTGTGAGTTATCGCCTTAATATCGAGAAGAATAGTCCGTGATACGCTCCACTTAACTGCAGCTGATCTGTGTTGTAAAGGTGCGTACATATCTGATTCGATTTTATCAATCGATTTGTTCGATTCCATGATATCGAGCATTGATTTAAGAACAGTGGTGGCCCAGTGGTATTTTTTTTTTTTGGGTGGGAAATCATCAAATAACTTCTCCCGCTCTGGGTGGAGCAGGAGGGCGTGTCAGACTTTTACTGACTAAAACCCACCCGTGTTCCTTCATTAGCCCGTATGTCAGGGGCTGTGGTATCTCTTTCAAACGAACCCGCACCCCTGACAGGCATCGGCCCTTGCGGGCCCCATCATTTTTGTGCTGACATCTCTTTGAGGCGCGCGTGGAACACAACGCGCCGTCGACTTGGGCTTGGTCCTTACCGGACAGCGAGCTACCCATAACTCGCCGTCCGCAAGCCCATGCCTACGGTGGCCGGAAATCGGCCTGGGATTCCCGACGCCCAGGGCGTCTCCGTATCCTGCGGCGGCTAGGGTCGCGAGGGCGCATATGCTGCCTCTCCCTCACGTGCGCCGCCTTCCTCTTCGCGAGCATCACTGCTTCGCTGAAGGAGGTGACGGCTCCCCATGCCCTCTCGCTCCGTACCATGGCCTGGACCAGGGCCGGACGCGAGAGATCGCCGCCGCCGATCGCCTCCACGAGGACACGGCGGTGCTCCGCCCAAGCAGGGCAGACCGCCACCGTGTGCTCCACCGTGTCCTCAGGGCGATCTTCGCAGTGGAAACACCCGGGCGTTTCCTCCCGCCCTATCCGAAACAGGAACCTCCCGAAACAACCGTGTCCGGTGAGGACCTGCGTCAGGCGGAAGGTGAGGACGCCATGCCGCCTCTCAAACCACTCCTCAAAGAGGGGACTTACCGCCGCAATCGTGGCGTGCCCAGTGGCCCAGTGGTATCAGCCCTGACTTACGAGTAGTAGTAGGCTGTGGGTTCGAACCCAGGCAGGCGCTTTACTTTGTGTAAATTATTTCATCACCACTGCTTTCAAAACGGTCAAGGAAAATATCTTGAGGAAATGGACAAGACACTCCTAGAACCAAAAACTCGACGACATGCGACACCAACTGCCATATAGTCCACTCGAAGAGAGAAGGCCTGTGTCCCAGTAGTGGGAATATTGTAGGCTAATTATGTGAGCGTTGATTAATTCCTTGAGGGTGTTCTGGCAAGGAAGAGGGGTGATCTACCATTTCACACATGTTGCTCTGAGGGTGGCTCGCCTGGCACGCCCAGATTACGGCGGTAAGTCCCCTCTTTGAGGAGTGGTTTGAGAGTCGCCACGGCGTCCTCACCTTCCGCCTGACGCAGGTCCTCACCGGACTCGGCGGTTTTGGGAGGTTCCTGTTTCGGATAAGGCGGGAGGGAACGCCCGGGTGTTTATACTGCTTAGATCGCCCTGAGGATACGGTGGAACATACGGTGGAGGTCTGCCCGGCTTGGACGAAGCACCGCCGAGTCCTTGTGGAGGCGATCGGCGGCGGCGATCTCTCGCGTTCGGCCCTGGTCCAGGCCATAGTATGGAGCGAGAGTGCATGTATAGCCGTTACCTCCTTCTGCGAAGCAATTACTGCTCCGCAGTAATGCTCGCGAAGAGGGAGGCGGCGCCGGCGTACGTGAGTATATGCGCCCTCACGACCCTAGTCGCCGTAGGAGACGCCCTGGGCGTCAGGAATCCCAGGCCGATTCCCGGGCACTGTAGGCGCGGGATTACGGTCGGCCGAGTAATGGGTATAGCTAGCTGTCCGGTAAGGACACAGCCCGGGTCGATGGCGCGTTATGTTCAACGCGCGTCTCAAAGAGATGTCAGCACCAACTAGTGGGGACCTCAAGGGCCGATGCCTGCCGGTGTCGCGGATTTGTTCGAAATAGTTACCGTGGCCCAGTACAGGCAACTTAAGGAACACGGGTGAGTTTTAGTCGGTAAAAGTCTGTCATGCTCTCCTGCTCTCTCTGCACTTTCTCAGACTCATCCATGGCGTTGCTATAAGTTAAATATTTTCACAATAATACATATTAATGATAATAAAAACCTTAATGCCAATTGTTACATAACAATTAGAAACATGAGAGGATGAATGAATGGCGACTAACAAAAGATATTTAAAGACGTGAGTCGAAATACTGGGAGTCACCACAGGAGAACGTAAGTCAAGTGCGTAGTTTTTTTTTTTTTTTTTTTTATGGCAACACTGCCCGAGTGACATGTCAAAATTTTGTTCCGTATTTTAAAATTAGTTTTATTTAGTTTTAAGTGTAACTATCGTGTATTAATATAACTAAATGTAAAATAACAACATAAATACTAAGGATTATTGTTATCCTCCAAATTTATAAAGTAAAAGACAGTGTTTGGTTACACACCGTACCGGTAACCTATTACGAACAGCTGATGTTCGACTTGCGGATTAATAAACGGGGAGTATTGTTCACTTTTATTCTGTAATTAGCACACAATCATCATATAGACTCAGTAACTCATTAATTCGTTCTTAGTATCAAAACTTTTGGTTAAATTGCAATCAGCAAAACTAGTTTTTAATTATTTTTTTCTCTCTCTGTTTTAAATTAGGCAGCCTACCCACACAAATGAAAGTAAAATTATAAGGCAATAGAATCAATGTAACTTTGTATTTGATCTACTCATATTATTATTAGTTGCATTTCAATTAGATTTAGCCGCCTATCTCATTACTCTATAGCAGCACTAACTTCTCCCAATTTTTTCTTAAATTTCTACCTTTCCCTTTTTGTTTGTCTGTCTACTTAGTTCTTACCGTTTCTTTCATTATACTTCCAGTACCTATTCCTGAAACCATGCCTGTGATGACCCGTAAGGCTGCTGCTCAGGAGTTGGAGCTTAAATTGAGAACAACCCTTTATGAACTACAGGCTTCACAAAGTAAATGTCAAGAGCTGTTAGACGAAAGAGAGGAAAGTGAGAAGGAAGTTGAGAAAGTTGTCAACAAAAACACAAGCTTAAAACAGGAGCTGGTTGACTTACATCTTCAATACCTTGATGTTGTGGCTGAACGGGATCAACTAAGGATGGTTACAGATGGTTTCAACAACTGCAGTAATTTGTATGAGGAGGCTTTATTTAAGGTTAGGGACTTAGAGGATGAATTAATCCATGCAAATATTAAAATTGTAGAATTCCAAAAGGTTAAAGAACATACTCAGGTCAAAGAAACAAACCATTTGTTAAATGAATTGTTAAATACTAATTGTAACCCTCATTCCATAACAACAATTGACCTAACAGAGGATTCATTACTGAAACATAACTATAGTTATAAAATGAGTCAAAATAAATTTAAAAAATATGCAAGGCTGAATAAAATCATTAAAAAATGTAATAAATTAAAGAAACATCAAAAGCACTATTCCAATAATATTCAATTAAGGAAAGAACGTGTTTCTCTTGTCAATAAATTGAAGAACTATGAAATTAAATTAGAAAACAGTATCAATATTTATGAAATTGACACTCAACGCTTACAGTCAGAAATTCAAGTTCTTGATGACTCTCTAAAGTCCCTTTATAAAAAATATGTATGCTCTCAGCACCAAATTAAGGAACATATCCTTGCTACTAATGCGTTGTTAGACAGAGTGGACTCGCTGACTCTCAGCAACACTCTGTGTACTTGTCAAAGCGAAACCAACCTTGATGCCCTCCAGCCTGAGGTAACGGAAGAACCGTCCCAAGTTGTGAGTGCTCTGGACTGTAACCCCAGCCAAGATTTACCAGATATTGTGCAAGTACCATCTCAAGATCAGTCAACTAGTAGCGTTATCCCTTGTAGTAGTCAAGTTTGTTATCAGTCAGTTATGTTTTCTGATAGTATAGGAAGAGGTTTAGGGAAATTACTTAGTAACAACTTGAGTAATTCTTCTCAAAACAATTGTTTACCTGGGAAATCCTTCAAAGAAATAATGACATCAGTTACAAGAAATCAATATGATTGTAATACCAACATAACTGTACTTGTAGGTAATAGTTCAAAGGTCAATAAACAAGATATCACTGACAGTGTTACTGAGATTTTAAAGATTAATTGTAATAAAATTATTTTGTGTGCTTTTCCATATTTTGAGAGATTATCTAGTAGAAAAAACAATGATATTCATATACTTAATAATCATATGCAGTTTTTAGTAACTCACTACAGTGATAAACTTATATTTTTTGATACCAACAGTTTTGTTGTTAAGTTAAAATCGACAAGGAATACAGTGTATCTGCCCATTAGGTTTAGACTTAAAATAGCGAGGCTATTAGCTTATATAAACCCAGACATATGTACTATGTCGAAGTCTTCTTTGATTAATGTTAGTAATGGTACTAACACTACTTTTGATTCGCCTAGTAGTTTAAACTTTTAGGTGCGACAACGGGTGAGCCGCATATGTTGAATGTTGTTCATCAAAATATGCAGGGTCTGTCCGGCAAAGAGCTTGAGTTAAGCTTATTTATGGAGAACTATGATGTTCAGGTGTTATGTTTGACTGAACACTGGTTGAAGGAACATGAAGTAGTGTTTATCAATGATGATAATTTTACTGTTCAAAGTGCATTTGTAAGAAAAACTGCTATTCGCGGTGGATCTTTAGTTCTTGTTTCAAACAAGTTAAAATGTAAACAACGTTTAGATTTAGCTAACCTTTCTATTGAGCGCACTATTGAGTTGTCTTGTGTTGAACTCGAGCGATATGTTATAATTTGCGTTTATCGACCCCCCTCTGGGGATTTCATTCGTTTTGAATCGGTAATGGAGGATTTACTCAATAAGTTAAAATCAAGTAATAAAAGTATAATTTTATGTGGAGATTTTAATATTAATATTTTAGATGTTACTCCATTAAGTATTAGACTTCTCAATCTGTTTAGGTCTTTTAATTTAATTAACTTGTTTTTTGAACCTACTAGGATCACGGCATCTTCGTCAACATGTCTTGATAATATGTTTACTGATTGTGATGCCAAAAATAAATTAGTACTAACTGACTTAACGTCCGACCACTGTGGTTTATTAGCTAGCTTCCCCATGCCATTACATAAAAAGCGACCACGTACACTTGAATGTAGGCCTTATACAGCTAGTCGTTGCAAAAGGTTTAAAAATAATATAGCTCATAGAATTACACCATCCATAGCACAACACGAGAATCCGAATGAAATTTATGAAGCCCTTTTTGAGGTTGTGCAAAAAGAGTATCAATCTGCTTTCAAGACCAAAACCATTAACATTAATGGCTCCTCCGCTGG
This sequence comes from Polymixis flavicincta, assembly GCA_949987655.1. NCBI lineage: Eukaryota > Metazoa > Arthropoda > Insecta > Lepidoptera > Noctuidae > Polymixis > Polymixis flavicincta. The sequence continues at coordinate 15,164,673 of OX465193.1, read as the reverse complement.
CTTTAATCAATGGGCTACTCCGGGTATTTACAAAAGTAGAGCGAGACTATACGAATTATATGGATTGAAAAAATACAGGTTTGATACTCCTTTCCTAGAGTATGTCAAAAACTATTCAAAATTATTCAAAAAGATTAGTGCTTTTGCAAAATCGAAATTTTTAAGTGACACAATTAAAAATTCTAACAATAAAGTTAAAACCACTTGGAAAATAATTAATAATGAAACGGGCAAGTCTGTTAAACAAGACAATCAACTTGAGATTTTGGTCGACGACAAATTAATTATTACAGAAGCTGAAGTAGCGGAGGCATTTAATGAGTTTTTTGCCAACATACCTGTAACTACGACTCGCTCCTTAGATTCATCCCCGTCTAAAGCAGAATACCTTTTGCATAGTAGTGTGCCTAAATGTAGTGACCTATTCAGTTTCGAACATGTAACGCCTCGTGACGTAGTTAATGTTTTTAACACACTGAAGTCTAAAAACACTGGTGATTTCTGGGGCATTTCCATTAAACTTTTAAGTAATATTATAGAAATTGTAGCCCCCTATCTAGCTGTCACTTTTAATAAATGTGTTGATTCAGGAACTTTTCCTGACCTCATGAAGAGTAGTAAAGTAATACCATTATTTAAATCAGGTAATAAAAATGACATTCGTAATTTCAGGCCTATTTCTATCTTACCTGCATTTAGCAAAATATTTGAAAAGTTAATACTCAAGCAGTTGCTAAAACATTTTAATTTAAATAGCCTCCTTCATAATGAGCAATATGGCTTTACAAAAGGTCGTTCGACTACTGATGCGGGTGTTGCTCTGTTGAAACACATATTTAACGCATGGGAGAACTCGCAAAATGCTATTGGAGTTTTTTGTGATCTCTCAAAAGCCTTTGATTGCGTGCACCATGAGACGCTTTTGTGTAAACTTCGTTATTACGGTGTCCATAACGATGCTCTAAACGTAATAAATTCTTATTTGCAAAATAGGGTTCAATGTGTAGAAATTAATGGTAAAAAATCTTCCGGGCTGCCAGTTCAGTTAGGTGTGCCTCAAGGCTCAATACTCGGCCCATTCTTGTTTTTAGTATATATTAATGACTTACCGTTCTATTTAAAGGGTATTTGTGATGTTGTACTGTTTGCAGATGATACTTCTCTTATTTTTAAAGTAGATAGGAATAGACAAGACTTTGACGACGTAAACAGTGCACTCTCAATGGTTACGGATTGGTTTACGGCAAATAACCTTGTTCTCAATGCCAAAAAAACGAAATGTGTAAAGTTCGCCTTACCGAATGTTAGAAATCTAGGTCCCAATATCGTCTTAGATAAAGAGGTGCTTGAAACCGTAGACACGGCAGTATTTCTGGGCATAACAGTAGATGCCAAACTTCAGTGGGGATCACACATATCAACACTAGCAGGGAGGCTCAGTTCAGCCGCCTACGCCGTCAGAAAAGTAAGACAATACACTGACGTCGATACAGCTCGATTAGTATACTTTAGTTATTTTCACAGCGTTATGTCCTACGGTATTCTGCTGTGGGGCAAAGCCGCTGATATTCAAAATATTTTTGTCCTTCAAAAACGTGCTGTTCGTGCAATTTACCAGTTAGGTGGCAGATTTTCCTTGAGGGACTTTTTTAAAGATATTGGTATTCTCACAGTGGCATCACAATTCATATTAGCTAACATCTTATTTATTAGGCAACATATACACTTGTACACTAAAAACAGTGATATTCATACCGTTAACACTAGAAACAAGGACAAACTACGTGCTCCCTTTCACCGGCTTCATAAGGTTCATAACTCATTTGTTGGGCTTGGTATAACTTTTTATAACAAGCTTCCCACTTCTTTGCTAGATTTGCCTTTTGATGCGTTTAAAGTTCAAGTAAAATCCATCCTTTGTTTAAAGGCTTACTATTCCATTAACGACTATCTAAATGACAAGAATAGTTGGTCGCTGTGATTAACACAAGACAATGTTTATGTTCTTTCTCCAGAATTAGCGTACCTAGTGACAGGTTATATGGGTTCATATATTTATTTAGTTAAATACTTTTTTTTTTTTTTTTAATTTTATTGACCAAGTGTTTTTTATCATCTATCTAGTAAGTCATTAGTTATTGACATATAGAGCCCTTTATACCAGGAAACTTTTATTTTAGGTAATATGCGAGATTGTTTATTACTTTGCCTATGTATGTATAGAATCAAGTCCATCCGACTAAACAGACAGCTGTGCTGCTGGGGAGTTTGTTCCGCCACTTCTTCTTCCCAGCTAAAGCACTAGGAAGTGTCGAAGGGTGGGCGTTTTTGGGGGACTGTCTTATGTATTTTGACGTTCGAAAAGTGCTGATTCTCAGCCTAATTTGAATAAATGACTTTTGATTTTGATTTTGATTTTGAGTACTCGCAACCAGTGTGCGTGCATGACCAGTGGCCCTAGTGTAAGTTTCATTAAACCATCTCGATCAAACGCATCGAGCGCTTTCGGCGCACCGATTGGTTCGTCACCAATCCAGGGCCCTCGCGCACATTTGTGAGTGACACGAGGAGGCCAAACGCCGGGGTATAACTCCGCTGCCGCGGGAAATCGCGGCACAGCGGACAGAGCTTCGGCTCCGGCTCTCAGGCAACTGAAGGAACACGGGTGGGTTTTACTCAGTAAAAGTCTGACACGCCCTCCTGCTCCACTCAGAGCGGGAGAAGTTATTTCATGATTTCCCATCCAAAAAGAAAAAAAAAACAATACAGGGTCAATCGGAGCGCCAAACGCGATCGATGCGTTTGATCGAGATGCTTAAATGAAACTCACACTAAGGCTTCTGATGTATGAACGTAGACTAGGCAAAAGGCGTATGTAATGATCCTAGCAGGTGGCGTTCTTTAGTTTATGCATACCCCCATGGGAAGAAGGCGTTAGTTTATATGTTTGTACTTACTAGCTTTTGCACGCAGCTCCGCCCGCGTGGATGTCGGTTATTGCGTAAAAAAGTAGCTTATGTCCTTCTCCATATCCCAGGCTATATCTCTGCCAAGTTTCATGACGGTCGGTTCAGCGGTTTAGGCGTGAAAGCGTAGCAGACAGACAGACAAGAGTTACTTTCGCATAAAAATATTGTTCTAGAATATGGGCTAAAGTCGTTATTGGTTTAAATGAAGACTCTTGTATATTTACCAATCATGAAGCAAATACTTCATAGCTTTCCATAGTAGACCCTTCCATATGGAAGTAGCTGTCACAGGTAAAATTAGCTCTCGAACCTATATTCACTGGCGGAATTCCAGAGAGTGACAGTTAGTGTGTTGTCCTATGTAACTTGGGTCGGCACACGGAGGCGTTACTTGGGACTGGTCAGTCATGGACCCGTGTAGGTGTGTGATCAGTTTTTAACCGACGAAAAAAAACGGAGATTACATAGCCACAAAAAATTATGAAACCTTAATAACGAAGTTCGGAAGTCGGTGACTTTCGATATGTATTTTGATTTTATGTCACCGCCTTCCGAACTTCGTTATTAAAGTTAAACAAAAAAGGTTTATTATTTTTTATTTTCAGTTTTTTCGGCGGCAATTTTTTTTGTAAAAAAGTTTTTTGATTGGCATCTCTGGGTGTCCTATTGTATTGGTTAACTACTTTTATCACCGTTGGTTTGCCTGTAAAAATAATTGTATGTGTAATGAATAAATACATAAATATATGCTCAGTTTAGCAATAAAAAAAATACCATTGGTAAGCAAAACGACTGCTTTTTGTTTATAGGAACCAACCATAAACTGACCGCTCTCGCCACCGGGCCCGCTTCCGCGCTTGTCCCTGAACAAGCCTTTATTTAAACATAGCAAGCATAAGTGCTGCTTACACATAATTGAATAATTCCTTGCGCCTTCCTGTTGCGATTAAAAAGTCTTTAATTGTGAGGAGTAAAAGTCAATTAGATATGAACTGATATTGATTATTGAGGCACTCGGAATTTGCGGATGTTTGTCTCAGAACGGATGTGTTTACCGTTCCTAGGAGTGTTTGTTAGTTTTTCTTAAGATTCTTTCCCTTAATAAACTGTTGGGTAACACTTTCAGAAAATTACTTGTGTAGGTACTTTAATATTTTAACTTTCCGAAGCTGCATGTTAGTGAAAATGTTTCTTATCTGATTTGTCGGTTAGAAAAATGTACCTACTATTGCAATTCTGGAAATTGTGCCCAAAACCTGAATTGGACACAGTTCTCATTTGGCTCCTTGAAATCGACAGCGCCCCCACCAGGTTATCCGATCGACGCCCGTTGCAAACTATGGCAGGATACCTTTCCCCCGCCTATTCACTATCTACCACCAAACGAGCATCTTCCTGCTGGCTGTAACCTTCCGTGGTCCACTAGGAAGTTTCTGAACTGTATCCAAATCCAAGTGGGAAGGTGTAAGTCGAACCTCGGAAAGTCAAGCTACCTTGATGGAACGGCAGCAGGGTGTGGATATGGAGCTGTGTCACAAACTATGCTCCACCTCATATCTTGCCCTCTGTGCTCCAAAATATGCAGCCAACGAGACCTTTGTGCTGCCACCGATAACGCCGTGGAAGTGGCGAAGTTTTGGGACAACAAAATAATAATAATAACTGTAATAACTGTCGAGTCAGTGAGACGAAAAAGAAGTTCTCATTTGCACTTGAAGGCCAATTCTCGTTATTAAAACGTTCAAAATCTAGTTGTAGTCTAATCTCGGCGACAATCAATCAATTATCAAATGTCAAAAACTTGTCAGAAATGTAGGGAAACTTGAGTTATTTTTGACAGATTGAGAATGAGGTCAGACTGTGAACGTTCCAAAAATTCGAGAATTGCCCCTTAGGTGTCCCACAGACCCACGCGCTGTAACACAGGTCAGTTGATGGCAAACAAACCATTAATGCTAAATCAGTATTGCTATTTCTCACATAAACAAAATGACACAAGACACTTCCCTATAATATTAGATATAAGTCTTTTCCATAAATATCCGCCTCACGCTCGGCGGCTCGGCTATCTTAATAGCTCAAAGTAATTTGTGTGGTAGCGCATATTTAGCGCTACCTGGCCGGGTCCACAGGTGGTGAGATTGCCACTAAGATATGGCCCCCAGTAAAACTTTTGTTGTGCACATTTATTCTTATTTTGGTCGGCGATCGTGACTGGTCCTTGCACGTGCCGTTCAAAACAAACCGTAGCCTCCAATCTAGGAAAACGGCCTTTGGAAATGATGACTATATCGCCTTCCAACGAATACATTGAGCGCTGCACACCAACGAACCCTTCCATAGTCTGCGCTACCACGGTAATGTATTGCCACGGTAATGTGTGAGTGATTCCTCAGTGTGTATTGCCTGCCTCGAAGGGATGATTTACAAACTGTTTAGTGTTGTCCAGCGCCCTTGTTTCACGCTGTGCGCGTGACGTCACGATTGCTTCGAGACGAATATCTCATTCAGTTAAGGCATATACCTTATGTAAAGGCGCTTTGCCTAAATACAGCGTTACGTCGGGCTGGAGCTGATTAGCTAAGAGATAAGAGGAATATTACTGAATTTACCGCCACATGTCTTATTATGTAACCGTTCTGATAAGGGCTGAGATTTTTCCAGTCGTTTTCTTGGCACTCTGGTTTTTGATGTCGTTAGAAATTCGAGTTTTCGGGCAACAAATCTTATTGGAGATCAAATCTCAGTTTGTAAAAACCTCCAATTTGCATTTTACCTAGACCAGTATCAAAGCATTACCATCATTACATCTTTCACAATACGTACCATATCAAATAACATAAAATGATCAGTCTGTAATCCTCCCACTACTATGGATCAAGGCTCCTCTAATTAAGGCCGTAAAAATAAAATAAAACAAACAGATCCTCCGTGTGATCCCACAGACAGAGTAGTGAAGGGCATACGACTAATGAGGGATATCTTTATGTCCCAGGTGGGAATATAATCTTAGTTACATCCTTATTTCAACGGGAATTCATAGAGACGTGCAAACTACGCAAACTGGTTCCCTTTGACATGTTATATCGCTGATGACATTGTAGTATGTAATGGGTTAAGGGGTGGCTACCTGCGATTTTTTTACCGCCTGAAAAAAGAAAGGAAATTCTGGTATATTACGGAGCTACAGCACAATTCGAAATTCACACGTCCACACCAAAGGGTCGTTTCTCGAAGTTGTGAAGGAGTATGAGACCCTAGGGCAGACCCAGTTGGCCTGGATTGGATAGCATTTACAAAATCCGTCAAGCCTTCTCGTCACCTTTCCTCCAATGTTTGAAGACTAAGGTCTTCACTCGGTGCGTCCTGCCCGTTATGTCATACGGTGACGAAACGTGGACACTGACAGTTTGGCCCGTCCACAAATTTAAGGTCGCTTAGAGAGGCCGTGGGGTGGCCATGTTTGTCAAAGGACTGATGGCCGCTGAAGCCGATGAGTCCTGGCATGGAGACTTTTAGTCCTTTAAAAGTGGAGACTGGATGCTGGACTGCAATAGGCTGCGTTGATTGACGTACGTACCCGGGGTAAATTTTCTCTGGTGATGACTGATTGCGGCCTTTCTGCTCCCTTGTCTGGTCAGTGGTCACTATGGTATTCATTTTGTGAGCGTAATTTTGAAATTGGCCTAATTGTCTGCAATGATAACTTGACTTCGAAATGCCACCTCCTTAACCGATTCAGTTGTTGTAAGATTGACATTATTACCAACACATTTGTCATTACTTCCATTTGATGCTTTATGCTGAAGTTTTGACGTCTGATGGCTTTGGGCTAGGCAATTCAGTTCATAGTCACATTAGAATAATATTACTGTTACTCCTATATTTATTGCTCTATGGAATATAATATCCGGTGTTTTAGAAATGTCAGAGTCACCTATTTGACCTTTTAGACCTTCCGGAAGAAATAACGTTCTTTTGAGTAGTTCGGATTTAGATATTACATAGACTGTTTTGAAAATATTTGCTGTAGTATGAGTGTACTACAGCAAATATTGATTTGTAGCAAATAGGTATCATCTGCTTAGCCTTTTCCAAATTATGTTGGGGTTGGCTTCCAGTCTAACCGGATGCAGTTGTTGAATTCCCGTGTTTTACATGAGGCGACTGCCTATCTCAGCTCCACAACTCCGTCAGGTGCTGGGTAATACCCCTTGGTAAGACTGGTTGTCAGACTTTCGGGCTCCTGACTCGACTGGCAAATAACAGCCAGGACATGTGCTTTCTGAGTCACGGAGGAGTCTTGACATGTTATGAATGATCACCCATCGACGAACCGACCGCAGCAAGCATAGCTTAACCAGTGTCCGACCTACGCGACTATAATTAGTCAGCCACGAGCTCCTCCCCCTGCTCCTAGTTCCGATTTAGATATTACATAGAATATTTTGAGAATAGGCATGTGCTGTAGTCATCGGCAAATTGTTGATTTGCAGCAAGTATACAGGATACATTTTTAACCAGTGTGCAAATTGTAACCATGAATTCAGCATAATTATCATTCTAGAACCCCCAGCGCAGAAATTATTCGTCTAAAAAATCTGCTATTCCATACATTTTGACCGAGTAGGTATTGCAGTTTTCTATGAAACAGCTGATTTTCTTTTTGTATGACCGTCGAAAAATTCTAGAATGATATGCTGAATTCATGGTTACAGTTTGCGCACTGGTTAAAAATTTATCCTGTATGGTATTATTGATAACGCGTTGATGGCGACAGTTGTCTCCAGATTATAATAGTCCATAGTAAATCAGCAGTGAAAGTAGTCGGCAATCCTTCTTATTAACGTCTACTTAGTTGTTTCCTGTGACTTCTGTCGCTAACAAGTTTTATGGTTCTTCGGTATTTTAGACTGTACATTGTCTGTCAGTCAGTCAATCAGCTGGACCGTCACAAGGAAGTTTTATAGGTTCAGATTTGTTAAACTAATGTTAAACTAATATCCGATGTTTTTGTCGATACTTAATATGTTTGTTAAAGGATACTAGGAGAGCATTTCACAACTGTTCGATACGCTTCCGGGTTAAATCGAACATTAAATCCATGTTATCAAATAAGTAACGGCTTTTCTCGAATTGAAAATCCAATAAGTAAATTTGTAATTGAAAATGTGTCATTTTGGACTCAACAACCCGTTGAATGATCGTGAATAGCCTTTTTGGAAGATTTTACGAGCAACGTTCACCCAGCAGTGAGACCGTGTCGGATGATAAAGAAAAATAAAAAAAGAAAGCACTCCGATTGACTTAATTTCGAACTTTTTAGTTCTCTTTTTACCAAGCAGTTATTGAGGTATTAACCTAACGTAGATTTTGATTAACGACTTTATAATTTGTCGATTAATCGTATCGTAAGTGTGCGCACCCGCAGCGGGAGAGTGTAATTAAGACCAAAGTAAATAGTTGTGTACAAAGGACAGATATACAGCCGTTTCTAATTGCAAATGTTATTACTCGGGATAAGATTGTTGAGCAGATAGTTATACAAGTTTGTAATCGCGTGATTTTCATCGTTAATTGCCACTTTTATACAAAGTATGTTATTTAATCATGATTTTCAATTGGTTGTTAAGTGCTTGTCACTTGTGTGTCTATGCGCTGATATATTTTCTAGTCTTAGAAAGTAAATGATTTCTAATATAGTAAGAAAGTAAACTTTAAACAGCACCCTAATTGCGTAACTCACGATTCATGATGAATCGTGAGTTACGCAATTAGGGTGCTGTTTATTCTTAATCTGTTTCGTTTTGAAACAAATTGTTAAACCACTGCTTCATATGTTGGACAAATGTGTCTGTTCAACAACGTAAATAACGCAATGAATATTGTTGAACTGTCAAATTGAAACCGATTATGATTAATCGTGAGTTACGCAATTAGGGTGCAGGTGACATAAGTAGAATCCAATTGGATCAGACTGTTTGGCCACAAAAGGAAAGAATGAAAGGCAATTGCATGCAGCTGATGCAGCTGAGATGATAATGCAGAAAGAACAGGAATGTGTGGTGTTACACGAATGGATAGAATAAGAAATAAGTACATACGGAGAAGCCTGAAAGTGGGCACCGGTAGGTGAAAAGTTGTGCGAAAATCGGTTGTCATGGTATCGGCATGTGATGCGGAGGGATGAGGGAAATGTTGTACGAATTTCGATGGCTATAAGAGTAGAGGAACACCAAAGCAACGATAGATGGACTGTGTGAAAGATTATATGGCTAGAAAGGGGGAGAATACTGAGATGACGACTAGAGAAGACGAACATAGACTTGAGATTACGACTATGGAAGACGAACAGACACTTGAGATGACGACTAGGGAAGATAAACAGAGACTTGAGATGACGACTACAGAAGACAAACAGAGATTTGAGATGACGAATAGAGAAGACAAACAGAGATTTGAGATGACGACTAGAGAAGACGACCAGAGACTTGAGATGACGACTAGAGAAGACGAACAGACATTTGAGATGACGAATATAACCAAATTGGGATCCTAAGGGCAAGAGAATAATGAGGATGTAGAATAAAAAAATTAAAGTTTTATCATTTAATTTGCAATTTTAGAAGAGTTTTTTTGTTTAATTTTTTCATGTAACCCACGATATAATGATTTGAGTAATCTACTTTCCAATCAAATCTACTAAATAATCACTTTCTATGTGGGTTTTCCAAGCCGTTAATGAAGCAGGCAAAAAATAATTGTCAATGACCATCCTTCCGACATTCCTAATTACTTTCATAGTAAGTTTAAATTATTCAGAAGTGGACATTTAACTGCCTAATGACATTGCCGTTACATGTAGATATCAATTCGTAATTTATTACCTGCGTTTGCGCACTATCTGCCGCGGATGGCTCGTAAGTTTATGATGAATGAAACTAATTGCACTTTAGATAATAAATTTGTCAGTAGGGTTAGACAAATTATTATCCCAGTAAAGAAGATTTAGTTAATTTAGATACGCGTGAATAATAAGACCATTACATATGTCTAAACTTATCGTATGTCGTACTTAGTTCTAATTCTTATTGATGATTTTTATCTTTATTTATTGAACTATTCAGTATTATTTTAAGGTGTCTACTAAGAAACAATGCTCTTTCTTTTTATTTTTTTCTAAAAATATTAAATATTGCTACTGGTGTTCACTTTGTCATCAGTATTGTGAAACAATCGACTAAGGTTCTTCAGGCAAACGAAGTTGAACGTTAAGACATTATTAAATATTTGATGAATCCATCCCAGTATCCTACTAATATTATAAACATGAAAATTTGTATGTTTGGAAGTTCATAACTCAATAACATAGAAATGCCTGTACGTATTTGGATGAAATTTTGCACAGGGATAGTTTCTAACCTGGATTAATAAATAGGATACTTTTTATCCAGGCAGTACGTTGCCGTGGGATAATTTTGAGCTGTACCCGGGCGAAGCCAGTGGCAAAAGTTGAACACACATTCTTATACTTAATTTTATAAACTCAAAAGTTATTTTAGTTAACGGCTGAACAGATTTTAATGAAATTTGGCACATAGGTACCATGTAGGTATGGGTTGGATTTGGACATAGGATACTTCTTATCCCGGTATAGTAAGTGAACAATTACCGACCTCAAAGTGGGCAATTACCAACCTCAAAGTGGGCCAAGCCGCGGGCAAAAGCTAGTTTGTTTATAAATGAGTGGTTGAACACAGATGTGGTCAGCCCTGACTGCGCAGGAGCAGTAAGTTAGGAGGGAGCGTGTGACGCTGATGTATTTACGATGAGCGCGCGCTTTTCCCGTGAGATTACATGCGCAGACGCACCCCCCATGGATTTAACTCCTAATTTTATTGGCGTAGAAAGGAAGGATGAGTAATATCGTTAATGACCTTATGAGGCTTATTAGTCGTCTCGCACGCATTACATACATATACTCACATAATCAGCCGATGACGTTCCCATCACTGCTGGGGCACAGGCCTCCTCTCTGTGAGAGAAAGTGGGCCGTAATCCACCACGCGGGCCCAGTGCCGGTTGGTAGATGTCACATGTCTTCGAATTTTTGGTTCAGGACATGCCGGTTTCACTACGATGTTTTCCTTCACCGTTTTGAGAGCAGTGGTGATGAAATAATTTACACAATGTAAAGCGCTTGTCTGGGCTCGAACCTACGACCTTCATACAACTCGTAAGTCGCGGCCGTTACTACTGGGCCACTCGCCCGATTTAGGGAAATCGTCGTTTCAAATAATGAAATATTATTTTCTAAAGGTGACTCGCACGATTTTAATTTATGTGTGGGCGAATCGACAATTCCAGAAATACCGTATTAGGCAATTGGCACGTTTTGCATTTTAAGTTATAAAGTTAGTGTACTTCTTCCCTCAGTTTTCGTTGTTTCCTTAACATATTATTCAAAACTTGCCCATTGCCTACTACGTATTTATGTAATAGTCGATTCGCTCACAAATAAATTAACTTCGTGCGAGTCCCTTATATTTATACAAAATAATAAATTATTTAAAAGTGACGATTCGCCTGATTCGGGCGAGTTAATGTGCGCGAATCGACTAGTAAGCCATCTATTAATACAGGGTTAAAATTTGAATTTTTATTTATTTATTTTTTTACTATTAACACATATAATACAGGAGAAGTTTTTAACCAGTGCGCAAACTGTAACCATAAATTCAGCATATTATTCTAGACCACCAGCGTAGAAATTTTTCGTAGGTATTAAAAAAAAAAAAATGTTGTTTCATAGAAAAGTGCAATACCTACGCGGTCAAAATGTATTCAATGAAACAGTTGATTTTGTTTTGTCTAACCGACCGAATGATAAATTCTGAAATTCATGGTTACAGTTTGCGCACTGGTTAAAAAATGATCATGTATGGCGTGACTGATCTCGATACTAATTAATTGTTTTACGTGGGCACGGAACGGATAAAGTCCGCTGATGGGATGATTAGCGAAACCATTTCAGCGAAATGTAACTTTTTTGTTTAGGAGTAAAGTCGAAACTCAAGATTTTTATTAGCTTATTAGAAAAAATATAAGACTAAAACTGTGTATTAAAATAACACAATCTCCCTGTAAGCTTGTAGATTATGTTATTTTCTCACTTCAGGGACGACTCTTGTCGAACAAGAAGGAACAGGCATTGATCAACGCTATGTTACTTCTCTCCATTTAGTTTTAACCTAACCTATTACCGCCTGCGAGTGGATGATTAGACAACGGTAAAAACATTTCTGCGGCAGATTGTATGATTCGTCATTTTGAACTGGGTGAAATAGGTTAGGTTAAAACTGTGACCAACCGCGCGCTAGCAGAGCGAGCGCTATTTCCATGTTGCTCGCAGAAATGTTTTCACCATTGTCTAATTATTGTAGGCGTCCATTAGCTATTTCATACAAAGTTGAAATATCAAATATCTTAAAAAAAATCATTCGATTAATCGTTCGTTAGTGCGATTAATTTTGGTTTAATCAACATAAAGTAAGTTAAACATTAATTGAGTCGACCAATATGCGTTATGAACATATCTGAATCAACCGCAGTTATCTAGTTAGAATAAACTTAGGTATTTATAATACTTAATAAAATGTAATGCACCGATCCCAGCGTGGCTTGACCAGACTCGATAAATCGAATGAACCCCAAGATTCGCACTAGCCCCTGGAGCCTCATGCTTCATGGTGCTACAGAGGCCATTGCATATCAAGAAGCAGGCCGGGGGGCGCGGTCCACATAAACTCACGCCTTCTTCCCATCGGTGTAACCAGAAACTGCAGTACGCTACCAGCTACGGTCCTTACATATTCCTTTTGACTTGTTTACGTTCATACATTTGTGGCCCTAGGATAACGCATCGAGTGCGTTCGGCGCTCCAATCGGTCGCCGAACGCGCTCGATGCGTTTGACTAGGGCCACTGGTCATACACGATCGCCGATTGCGAGTACTACGCACCTGGCCTTTTCTAAAGGACTTCAACAATAAGTTCACTATTATGTCCTCTTAGGGCGTCCGTCTCCTTTTGCTCCTTTTCCATTTAGTTTATGCCATAATAAGCTCTTCAACAAGGTTAACAGAGGTATTTTCAAACACCTAATCCATAAACAATTCGACCAAATGCCCCACCATGAATGTCAATGTCATAGCAATAGGACGCCTTGGAATTAATGGGGAAGTGCAGTTACTTACCGCGAATAGTATCGGGAACAACCAAATATAATAACCAAAGGAATACTAAGTTATACGTAGCGGGAATTTATATCTTTCGTTTACATATCAATTCGTTTGTAATGGATTACTAGTATTATCGTTCTGTGGTCACCGGATTGTTTTAGACCACCCTGTAGCTGGTTATTGTTGTAAAGACGTGACAAATACATAATTGTGGCACAGTAAAAATGGCTATATATAATTTGTATACGTATGTCATTCGTGGATCTCTAACAGTCCTTACGGGTCGTCAGAAGCCCGAAAGTCTGACAACCAGTCTTACAAAGGGGTACCGTGTAACTCAGTTACTGGGTTGTGGAGGTCAGATAGGCAGCCGGTCCATGTAAAATACTGGTATTCAGCTGCATCCGGTTAGACTGGAAACCGACCCCAACGTAGTTGGGAAAAGGCTTGGCAGATGATGATAATTTGTAAGTATATGTATTAGGGAAGAGTATCTATGATAGAACCAGGTTTTGCAAGGACCGATGTGGTTTTAACCTACTTCCTACCAAAGTCCTACCATAACTTCATTGTACAGCACGGAACAGCTGACATCCACAATTAAATGACAGGTCTAATAAATACAATGGCTATACATGCCCATTGTATTTATTAGAGCTGTCACATGTGAAAAGGCTAGGCAGATGATGATGATCTGCACCTAATCAACAAAGAAAATAGGGAGAATAATCTCTCAGCCCTTAGTTGAGTTTATACGACAAGCAGAAAAAACAAAAGGGGGAAAGCAGAGTCGCTCAGCATTGAGCGCGACTAAAGGTGCTGTAATGGATCACGAACAGCAGGTTCCACCGAAGAACACATGCGATGAGGATGGCTTCATCAAGGTGGAGAGAAAGAAGAGGAAGCCTACTTATCGCAACCAGTGTGGGACCGCTCTGGCAGGATCTAACATGCTGCTACATCCTGCAGCACCGACGACGCTGCTATACGTGTCTCGTTTGCACCACTCTACGAAGACTGAGGATATCGTAGAGTACATACGGATGAAGACCAACTGGATGTTGAGGGTGGAGAAGTTCAAGTCGTTCGTGGTGCGCGTCCCGACTCACCATTTAGTGACCTTCCTTCCACAAGGAAGCGGTTTGGCCGAAGCGTGTGCCGTATCAGCGTTTTCGCGGCCAGCTACGCGTCAACTCGCAGCGTAATACGACGCCGTCACTTCGTGTGCATGTTTTTAACATTGTTGTATTAAATATGCATTAGTTTATAGTTATTGTTTTATACTTATAAATGTATTGTGTCTTGTGAGCCTCAGTTGCCTGAAATAAATGATAAATAAATTTATTTCAGGAAACTATTTTATTTATTTATCCTCTAAAATATCTCTATAGTATCTTTTATTGCATCTTATTGGAAGTTATTTCACAATGAATTCACAATGATTTTTTCGCGAATAAACCAAAACTAACTTATGATTTTTCTACTACATCAGTAACTCCAATTTTGCCAGTCACTTGCATTTATAATTCTCAAACAAGTTCTATAATGGTTTCTATTACCATTTCAACAAAATAATGACCGATCAGATGTGCTTCACCAAATTATATCATTTGTGAGTTATGATCGGCAATTGGACCGACAATGGGCTCTTGACCTGAGTCGCGGTCAATTCAATTTGCGACAGTCGACAGTTCGCTACCGGCCGCAATCAATCGCAATGAATTACTTTCTTCTTCTTTGTTCTCTTATCTTAATCTTGATTCGTCATAATTTAATCATTCGTAACGCGCTCGAAAGTTCCTGCACTTTGTCGGAGAGTTGGGGAAAAATTAGACTTTAATTTCGTTGTCTTTTGTTTAGTTTTTGCTGCTGTGTTAGAAATTAGATGCCGGTTGATTGGTGTGTTAGTCATTGTTGAGCGGTTGAAACTGCTGGATGTTGTAGTTGATTAGTTGGTATTAAGATCTCTTCTCCATAGGAGGCGACAATTTGGAACAGCGCACCTAGCTTCTGGCGTTTCATAAGTGCCCATGCAGGTTTATATGAAATAAAAATATTTTGATTGATTTGATTTTTGATTGAAGACGTAGGTAGCATAATCAGCCTATAATGTTCCCACTGCTGGAACACTGGCCTCCTCTCTATAGAGAGTGGGCTATTATCTACACGCGGGTCCAGTGCGGGTCTTCGAATTTATGGTTCGTAGGCATGCCGGTTTCCTTACGATGTTTTCCTTCGTTTTCAGTCAAGAAGAACAGTTTGAACTGGTGAGGTTTGAAGACATAGGTAGACATCTAGCTAGAATAAATAATTTTGATGACGATATTGTGACTAAAGTTTTATTCCTTCTCTTGGAGTCAGATTGAACCCGATACTGTCCAAATGTAAAATTGATGTCCATCGCTTATCGCTTACTAATAATTTAATGACTTCCTTTCACAATCAAAACTGTCCCATAAAGGATTCACAAGTGACAAACATAAATACAAATCAACCATCCGATTACTAATTACAACGCCATTCAAACGAAATAGGTGTAATACCTCTTTTGACACAAACCATAGACTATAGTGGCCAGTATTCATGTCACAGACGAAATCAAAACAGTGTGCCCGTGGCCCTTCGGCATGCATCGAATAATGAGTGGTTGTCATTCTATGTATAATGACGTGTGTTACAAATTGCAGGGCTATTCACGAAAGTAAAACAGGAAATGTTCGAAGGGAAATAAAAATGTATGCCGTGCGTGTGTAATTGGTCTAAGTTACGAAATAGCGTTGGCATGCAGGTGACTGTGTAGTCATGCCTTTTTTTTGGCCGATTTACTTTTGATATGTTAGACTTGGGATTTTCTTGTTAGGGAGTTGAAATATTGCTGTTTATATGGTCTCGTGTGTAAGGTTTGTTTTACTTATTAGTTTTATTGTTACATGTATGCTTGTTTGTGGTTTCTTTAACATTAGAAAAGTGATTTCTCGGCATTTTTTAAAGATTTATGTACAGGTTTTTAGTTAACTCGTGTAGGACGTAAATCTAAACTGCATCCTGTAGCTAACTTGACAGGTAATCATATGTTATTAGAGCAGTATTTAATTTCCAGTTCTGCTGATCCCCCAAGGGAGGATGTAATGAGCTTATTTACTGTAACCGCTCTATAGTTTCCTTTGAGACTGAAGTATGGCTCGCAGCATCCCTATATGATCACTATGATCATGTTGTTACAGAATACCTTAAGGAACATCTCATTCGAAGAAAACACAAAACTCCTTGTAATTTTTGCACTATTTTAGTTCAGGGGTCAAAGTCTACTAGTTTAGTTGGTCTTTCCATGATAAGTTTCTGATAGTATTGCCATACGATATCTGTCAAAATAATCACAAAGGTGAGACCATTGTATAATCAGCCGATGACATTCCTACTGTTGGGAAACAAACCTCCTTTCTGCGAGAGGGAACAGGCCAGTAACCACCACCCGGGCGTGTTGGTGAATGCCACGTCTTTGAATTTTTGAATTCCAGAACAAGCCGGTTTCCACGTACATCGGGGCTTTAATCGGGCCACCACTGCTCTCTGCAGGCATGACGCTTTCTATTTCTACTCTACCGTAGAATAGAAATCGCTTGTCTACATTTCTCGGTACAAAACTGTCAATTGTCTACACGGAAACGGCATTACCTATTGTCTACTCTTCTGTCGACAAAACGCTTCTCTACGGTTCTCAATGTTTCTAATTATGTAGACAAGACAGGACTGGCAGGTAACTACTAGCACCCTAATTGCGTACCACACTATTAATTAGAATCTGAATCATTTTGAATGTCATTGCTAATCCAAAGCTTCCTAAGTTCGAAAAAAATTCTGCGCAACAACGTGAATAGCGCAATGAATGTTGTTGAATTGTCAAAATGAAAGTGTAGGTAAGTGCTGTATGTGTGTTACACAATGAGGGTTTTTTTGAAATGACGGTCACTAGGTGGCAGAACTGAGACGTCAGGTCCGGGCACGTGTCAAAAGTGTCAAAGCACCTATATTTTCATTAAACCGTGACTGAATGACGAACGAATGAACGAAAGGAATGATGAACGTCATCACATATTTTATATTCATTGTCGAAATGAAAGACCTCTGGTCATAGTGATGCCACCTGGTGGCGTAAATTTTCATTAAAACCCTCATTACCCCGCAGGTCTGCATGGAACTATCCTATGTTGTTATAAAATAAGTAGTAATGTTTTAGATAATAACATAGTTCCACTGACACGTTTCCCATTTCCTATTTACATTCAGCATCATCATCATCAACATTTCAGCCGAAAGACGTCCACTGCTGGACATGGGCCTCTCTCAAGTTCCTCCACTTCGACCGGTCTTGTGCTTCCCACATCCAGCGGATACCCGCGGCCTTCACAAGGTAATCGGTCCACCTTGTGGGAGGCCTTCCCACTCTACGTCTTCCGGTACGCGGTCGTCACTCCAGAACCTTTCGGCCCCATCGGCCATCTGTTCTGCGAGCAATGTGCCCTGCCCACTGCCACTTAAGTTTGGCAATTCTTCGGGCTATGTCGGTTGCCTTGGTTCTCCTGCGGATCTCTTCATTTCTGATTCGATCGCGTAGGGAAACTCCGAGCATAGCCCTCTCCATTGCCATTAGCCTTCTGATAAGGCCCATTGTGAGCGACCACGTCTCTCTACCATAGGTCATCACTGGCAACACACACTGGTCAAAGACTTTCGTCTTGAGACACTGTGGTATTTGGACTATTTACATTCAATCTTATCTTATTCTACATATAATATTTTCTTCAAGAGAACCACAGTCTCTATTATAGGAAAGTTCAAGTGAAGGCTCACAAAACATAAACACGGCTCATGTGTTGTATCAGGCGCGGCGTTTTGTGTAATCTTTCTTGTTAGTGTTTGCAAAGTGCATGGTGTATACATATATTAGCTCAGTTTTTGCCGCAGAATAGCAGTTTTGGACACAAGTGGATACGATGACTGAGTAAAGAAATGGTATAGGAGTGTAATGTCAGTTTATTGGAACAATTTGAACTTAGGACGATAACTCTGAGCGCTATGTTCAGTACAAAAAAATATAAATTCGTTGATAATAAACAATAACAGAGAATAGTGCTGTATATTACCATTACTTATTGAGACTTCGAGACCCTTCCGTGCCTCGGAAAGCACGTTAAGCCGTTGGTCCCGCCGGTCATTTGTAGATCTTCGACAGTCGTTACAGGGATTCCAAAAGTCTGACAAGTAGTCTTACCAATGGGTATCGTGTTACCTAGTAATTGGGTTGTGGAGGTCAGATAGGCAGTCACCTCATGTAAAATACTGATATTCACCTGCTTCCGGTTAGACTGGACGCTGACCCCAACGAAAAGGCTAGACAGATTGACACTAATAAAATACGTAACAAAGAAAAATTCTTGAAGAAAATTAACAGCTGATCACGAAAAAAACGTTAGAAAAGCGATCTAATCCAGTCAGTGGTAATGGTACCGTCCACGCTAGCTTCCGTGTGCGCGGTTGAGGCAGCGGATGCATTCGCGGAACAATGCGCCCGCGCAACACGGTCAGCGACCCCGCGGTCAGCACTGATTACCACGGAGAAGTTAACTAATGAATTGCTAAGAACTGATTTTAACCTATATTTAGTCAAACTTCGTAAAAAGCCAAAAATTTCAAATCCTGTACAATTCATGTTACTTTGATTTATTTTGTAACGGTGATTATGATCCGTGTCGCACTATTCTTAACCAAAATATTTGGTTTAAATATTAGCCACTTACCCGTTTATTTATAAACGTGACTTAAAGTTAAGTAATAATTAGTAAATATCTCTTAACGCTTATGAAAAGTAAGACCAATTCCGTAAAAAAATAGCGTGAAAAGACAAGACTACAAAAGCTATCATACCCTGTACAATTTGTGTTACTTTTTTTATTTTGCCAGTTTCTTTATTTTTCGTTTTGCTATTCTTAACTAAAAGATTAGATTATTTGGTTCAAATATTAGTCACTGAATTTTTGGTGCGACTCACGACTTTTTTACGTTTTCTACAAAAATCAAGGCAATGAGAACATGTCTCCACACATTAGAACTCCATTTATTCAATACTCTGAACAACTGACCCTCCAGCTATAAGACAATCGAACGTTGTTATCCACTGAAACAAGCCATTTAAACTAAAGAAAGCGAAAACTAAAACAGCATTTCTAAATTAACGTGTCTTCAATTTTCTTCACAAGGGAAGTCAAAGAAAACCTCATTTTAAAGTTCTTGTTTGACTTGTCAATGATTTCTTTGATGGGGGGAAAAGTTTGTCTAGCTCTGCCTTCGTCTTGTGTGGTCGTTGCGTTTAACTTAACCACTTACGAGTAGGTACCGACTACTCGTAGTACTGCTAGTTAAAGATGCTATCCCGCGATAAAGCATCTAATGGAGTTTCATGATGTTTAATGCGATTTAATTTCCTCCTGGCGGCACCATAGAGCATAGAACTTCAACAGTTTTATACAGGTACTTGTCTGTTTGTTTTTCAAAAGATAAATGGAAGGAAAATTGCATAGCAGCGTTTTAAGAGTTGTCTTCCTTATTTGAATATATTCCTGTGTTTTGAGTCTTCTGTTTCTAAAAAAATATTCTGACATGAAAGGAAAATTGCGTGAGAGCCTTTTTAAATGTTGTCTTCCTGTTCCTTATTTGATTATATTTTTGTGTTTTTTAGTCTTCTGTTCCTGATGTCTATGGTCTCATGTTAAGCGATTTGGTTAGCTGTTCTGAGTGTCTGATCAGATCACAGCAGTTGAAATGAGAACAGCTTTCAGAACAACCAATCAACTTCTATGAAATAAGATTTAACGAGATGAGAGTTAACTGAAATAGCAATTTTAGTCCAATAAAAACAGCAGTTATAATGAGAATGATATTAGATCAGGTTTTGCTGCTTGTCATCCCTTTTTGTACCAAACTCTTCACTTGTTATTCATTGAAGTAGGTGAAGGAAAATAACTAATTCTTTGCCGAGTGACAAGCAGAAAAAAATTCTTGCAAAATTCGTGTTTGAATGCGTGTTCTTTAATTACGCCATTATTAGGGCGTAATAACAGTCACTGTTATATTTTTAAATAAAAGCCACTTTCTATCAAACACAAAGACACATGCCATGCAAAGAGTTACATAAACTATTATTTTATAGTTGATCACAAGTCACTTCGCGTGTCTGTTGGTCTTTAAGTCCTTTTGATTGTAAGTAGCAGTTTGTCGATCAATCAAATTAATTTCGAAACACGGAGGAATGTTAAGTCTATCGAAACTGTGAGTTATCGCCTTAATATCGAGAAGAATAGTCCGTGATACGCTCCACTTAACTGCAGTTGATCTGTGTTGTAAAGGTGCGTACATATCTGATTCGATTTGTTCGATTCCATGATATCGAGCATTGATTTAAGAACAGTGGTGGCCCAGTGGTATCAGCCCTGACTTACGAGTAGTAGTAGGCTGTGGGTTCGAACCCAGGCAGGTGCTTTACTTTATGTAAATTATTTCATCACCACTGCTTTCAAAACGGTCAAGGAAAATATCTTGCGGAAATGGACAAGACACTCCTAGAACCAAAAAATCGACGACATGCGACACCAACTGCCATACAGTCCACTCGAAGAGAGAAGGCCTGTGTCCTAGTAGTGGGAATATTGCAGGCTAATTATGTGAGCGTTTATTCATTGCTTGAGGGTGTTCTGGCAAGGAAGAGGGGTGATCTACCATTTCACACATGTTGCTCTGAGGGTGGCTCGCCTGGCACGCCAAGATTGCGGAGGTAAGTCCCCTCTTTGAGGAGTGGTTTGAGAGTCGCCACGGCGTCCTCACCTTCCGCCTGACGCAGGTCCTCACCGGACACGGCGGTTTTGGGAGGTTCCTGTTTCGGATAAGGCGGGAGGGAACGCCCGGGTGTTTATACTGCTTAGATCGCCCTGAGGATACGGTGGAGGTCTGCCCGGCTTGGACGAAGCACCGCCGAGTCCTTGTGGAGGCGATTGGCGGCGGCGATCTCTCGCGTCCGGCCCTGGTCCAGGCCATGGTATGGAGCGAGAGTGCATGTATAGCCGTCACCTTCTTCTGCGAAGCAATTACTGCTCCGCAGTATTGCTCGCGAAGAGGGAGGCGGTGCCGGGGTACGTGAGTATATGCGCCCTCACGACCTTAGTCGCCGTAGGAGACGCCCTGGGCGTCGGGAATCCCAGGCCGATTCCCGGCCACTGTAGGCGCGGGATTACGGTCGGCCGAGTAATGGGTATATCTAGCTGTCCGATAAGGACACAGCCCGGGTCGATGGCGCGTTATGTTCAACGCGCGTCTCAAAGAGATGTCAGCACCAACTAGTTGGGACCTCAATGGCCGATGCCTGCCGGTGTCGCGGATTTGTTCGAAATAGTCACCGTGGCCCAGGTACAGGCAACTTAAGGAACACGGGTGAGTTTTAGTCGGTAAAAGTCTGTCATGCTCTCCTGCTCTCTCTGCACTTTCTCAGACTCATCCAAGGCGTTGCTATAAGTTAAATATTTACACAATAATGCATATTAATGATAATAAAAACCTTAATGCCAATTGTTACATAGCAATTAGAAACATGAGAGGATGAATGAATGGCGACTAACAAAAGATATTTAAAGACGTGAGTCGAAATACTGGGAGTCACCACAGGAGAACGTAAGTAAATGTCAAGTGCGTAGTACTTGCAACCAGTGTGCGTGCATGACCAGTGGCCCTAGTGTAAGTTTCGCATCGAGCGCTTTCGGCGCACCGATTGGTTCGTCACCAATCCAGGGCCCTCGCGCACATTTGTGAGTGACACGAGGAGGCCAAACGCCGGGGTATAACTCCGCTGCCGCGGGAAATCGCGGCACAGCGGACAGAGCTTCGGCTCCGGCTCTCAGGCAACTGAAGGAACACGGGTGGGTTTTACTCAGTAAAAGTCTGACACGCCCTCCTGCTCCACTCAGAGCGGGAGAAGTTATTTGATGATTTCCCATCCAAAAAGAAAAAAAAAAAAACAATACAGGGCCAATCGGAGCGCCAAACGCGCTCGATGCGTTTGATCGAGATGGTTAAATGAAACTCACACTAAGGCTTCTGATGTATGAACGTAGACTAGGCAAAAGGCGTATGTAGTGATCCTAGCAGGTGGCGTTCTTTAGTTTATGCATACCCCCATGGGAAGAAGGCGTTAGTTTATATGTTTGTACTTACTAGCTTTTGCACGCAGCTCCGCCCGCGTGGATGTCGGTTTTTGCGTAAAAAAGTAGCCTATGTCCTTCTCCATATCCCAGGTTATATCTCTGCCAAATTTCATGACGGTCGGTTCAGCGGTTTAGGCGTGAAAGCGTAGCAGACAGACAGACAGACAAGAGTTACTTTCGCATTAATTATAATATTAGTAGGATAAACATGACAAAGTGACAATTCCAGACCTCTTTAAATATAAGTTATTGTACTTTTAGTAGCTTTATTATCATTGCTCTCTTGGACCCGTAGAGACCCACCATTCATTGAAGTGTTCATGTGTAGCATTAATTACGTTTATTATCGGTTATGTATGTCGCAAAACTTCAAAAGCTTTTCAAGCGGCTATCGATTTTAAATAAAACCATACAAATCAGTAGACACCGTACACTAGTCGCGGGCTCGAACTCACTGGTGGGCCTGCCTAAAAAGCACGCTGTCTCACCAGGGGCCTAAGTCTACTAATTTATAAACGTTACAATGGTCTCTCAATGGTGTGTTTTTGACAGTTTTTGTATGGCAAATCTGTCAAAAACTTACCATTGAGAGACCATTGTGACGTTTATAAATTAGTAGACTTAGGCCCCTGGCATCGTGTCCGACAGAGGTAGTATCAGTGATGAGCATTTAGTCGATAGTCTACACGCACAACATTATTGAGTGAGCTGCAGGATCAGTTATAGTAAAACAGGCGCGTCAAAAATTAAGAAAAGTCCTTCGGAAGATCGGGTTTTCTGAAAAAACAACTGCATAAATCAATGACCAATTAAGTTTATTGAACTTTTAGATAATTGAGCTTTGTCGGTACCGACTTAGTTTTGTAGATTTTACACTTCTTTTAATACTAAAACATGTCCAAAGTTAGGTTAAATTGGCAAGAAAAACGAATCTTTGTTGGCTCATAACTTTTTAATGGCTTGTTATTCTAGTATCCTGTTTCCGTACCGACAACATTAATAATGAGACAAAACCATACCATGTTTAAGTTTTGATGTACATTGTCAAACAGTGGAGTAAAACCCTCCCGAAGTTTGTATGGAAAAAATGTGAACTTGTTTCACCTTAACAAGTTAATACACGTAAATGCCTATAACTCACAAAGATACGCCTATTACTAGATACCCTTGAAATCATTTACATCGCTTTAAAGCACATAAATCTATCCAGGTGATAGTAATCTAACATTTTAAATTTCAATACTAAGCATCTACAAAATAAAGAAACGATTGCTTTCTAATATTTATAATGAGTTTTTCAGCCGGAATTACATGCGGAAAATTATATTTTTAATTAACCGTTAATGGATCGGAGACAGTGAAACTAGACTGTAAAATTACTTTCAGTCTGTGAAAGCTAGGGTTGTTGCGCGAGATATATTATAGATAGTATGGTCCAGGGGCGCAGCCTCCATACAACCCGATTCATCGGCTTCCCTTTTGAAGAAACACTCTTCTTAGTGCCAACTATTGCCAAACAATATGTAACACATGTGTGTATAAAATTACATTGCAGATATTTCATACTAGCTTAAAACATCATATAATATTACAAAACAAAAGCTGCCGTTAAATTTAGAAAAAGTAAAGGAATTACTGAACTTTGATGTTACCTAGAGTTTATGGGAACTGAACAGTTTTTTCTTCGGCTTCCCTCTTATAAATTGTAGCTTCGCCACTGGTATGGTTGGTAGGCGATGGTCGCTGTTAATGAGAATAGGAAACACCTCAAACAATGGAAGAATTTTCACCAAATAATCACAATTCTCCTGCTCTTACCTATCCCATTTTATTTGGGGTCACCGTGTCTTTTTCTTTCATACTTGTCTATTAGTCGTCATCTCGATAGTCAATCCCTTTCTAATCATACCATCATTCACACAGTTCGTCCATAGTTTCTTTGGTCTCCCCCTACCCTTATAGCTATCGACATTCATAATCAAAATTTCTCACGACATTTTACTCAAAGCTTCGTATCACATGCCCATACATACTCAACCAACGGATTTCCACATAACTTTTCAGTTACCGGTGCCACTTTCAGACTTCCTCTTATGTACTCATTTCTTTTCTTCTTTCTTAAAGTTTCATCAAAGAAGTACAGGGATTTTTTTTTACAGCAACTGCTCCATACATTGTGACCGCGTAGATGGCACTTTTCAATGAAACAGCTGATTTTTTTTTGATAACCGATGAAAAATTTCGACGCCGGTCTAGAATGATATGCTGAAATCATGGTTACAGTTTGCGCACTGGTTAAAATTGTATCCTGTATTCAAATGATATTACATAGTTAGCCTATAATGTTCCCACTGCTGGGACACAGGCCTCCTCTCCGTGAGAGGGAGTGGACCGTAATCCACCACGCGGGCCCAGTGAGGGGTGGTATGAGTATGTATATATCCTCTCACGGAGAGGAGGCCTGTGTCCCACCAGTGAGAACGTTATTGGTTGAGTATGTATGTATGTATGTAAAATGATATGAATGAAAATATTAAAATGGTTTTCTTCTAATAACTGATACCTGCTTCGTTTTTTGAATTTACTTAAGCATCACACAGCAAGCTTCCACAGTTCACTGCTTAGTCATATCTAAAGAAAATAATACTAAAATATCTAGACAGGATTAATCCCGTCCCTACGAATAATGAAAACCGTCACAGTTGATTAGATTGGCGCCAAAACTCTCAGCATTTAAATATGATTATTTATGAACGGCTTGTCCGATGCAATACTATAAAATAGAAGATGCCCGGTAAGCGTATTAAATGCGAATAGCTACCGGTCACAAATCATAATAATCTATGTATCTTCAAGCCACTCGGGGGGTAGCCAGAGGCTAATGTCCTTGCGTAACGAACCCCACAGATTTATTGCACTACGGACTCGTGCTCTCTCTCTTATATCTTCAACGAGTAAAAGAGATGGTACGATGTATTAAAGCATGTACCGCAAATCATAACGTGATTTAACTCATAGTATTCAGAATTATTTTCAAGCTGTAAATTATTGTAAGGGTCTTATGAGAACGAATTGGGTTTGGGCTAAGCGCTGCGTTGAATGTGCTGCTGAAGTTGAGAAACTCGGAATTGTTATTGATTTGTGAGTCTGTGATCTTTGCTAAACTAGGAATTGTTATTGATTTGTGGGACTGTGATCTTTGCTAAACTAGAAATTGTTATTGATTTGTGGGACTGTGATCTTTGCTAAACTAGAAATTGTTATTCATTTGTTAGACTGTGATCTTTGCTAAACTAGAAATTGTTATTGATTTGTGGGACTGTGATCTTTGCTAAACTAGAAATTGTTATTGTTTTGTGGGACTGTGATCTTTGCTAAACTAGAAATTGTTATTGATTTGTGGGACTGTGATCTTTGCTAAACTAGGAATTGTTATTGATTTGTGGGACTGTGATCTTTGCTAAACTTTCTTCCATTTAAATCATTACTCACCAGCCGCTTATTTGGAATTTTGGTTTGCATTTAAAATCGATTTAAAAAAAAGAGGAGGGTCTGACTTCGGTGGTATATTTTTGTTTTTACTACAGAACTGCGTCATTTCTAAACCGATTTGAATAATTCTTTTTTTGTTTGCAAGGGTATATTTATAGTGTGGGCCCATATAATATTGGTCAAGTTCTGATAAGTGGTTTCCGAGTTAGCTTCAATAATACATATTTTTTCCACTTAGTGCATGTTGTTGATGTTATATTACAACTCAAAAGTGAAATATACCTTTAACTTCTGAGGTTGGAGGGTAAAAGTCTCAACGCAAAGCAGGGCCTGAATTCACTATGACCACTTAACGATTCCTTATTTTGAAACTATGTCAATTCCTTATATCACATACGAATTCTGCGGATATCGTATTGATAATATCGACAAATTGTCTTGATACATTTCTCAGAATATGACATTTCGACATTGGTTTCTACAAAACATGATATTGACGTAGTTTGAACGTAATAAGATTCCGCGGGGAATCACTTTATCGATACAGAATTGGGGCCCTGTATGGTCAATTGTGACATGTGACAATTTGTCGATATTATTATTTCGAAATTCGTAGAATTTGACTGGGATTGATGTGGTTACGAGTAAGAAATCGTTAAGTGGTCATAGTGAATTCAGGCCCAGAATTTGGGCGTTGGAGTTGGAGATCCAGGGCGGGACAAAACCCCCGGAATTATATTACGGACGTGGGTACGTGGGCTTAGATGACAACCAACATTCAAAATCAAGATTGTTAGCATCAGTCTAGTCTAGTACGAAGCCAATCGAAAAGTAGTTCGATCGCAAATCAGTCAATCAGATCATCAGATCATATCGATATCCCCTCAGGATTGTTCATTGTATAAAGCGAGTTCAACAATAGGTATTCATTGACTGTAATATGCTATATTTATCCTCTTGCCAGCGCTTCAGACATGACAACTTAAATTGTTGTAAAATACGACGTCTTATCGGACTAGGCCATCAGGCCTCTGAAGAAATTCGGAGAAAATAATTTGGTAGCTTTTTAAATGAAAGTTTATTTTAATGGTCTATACGTGGAGGATGAAAAGGAGCGGTAAATACTTTGTCCGTGTTAGATTTCAGGCTATTTCAGAAACCTAATAGTGTTGATGTCTATCTAATTGATTGAATGCTAAATTAGAAAAAATCTTGATCCAATTCGTGATCATTTCCTGTTTTATTTATTTGGATAAAGAGTCTTAAGTTGAAGCTCTAGAGTAGCCCGCGAAATTAAAAAAAAATCTTAGGTTTTTTTTTTGCAATTTTTAGATCAGTGTCAGGCTGTGATGTTGAACAAAATATGAATCTTAGAGGGTTGTATTCCCCCCCGAGTGGGTTCCCGCATTGTCGTTGCGGGGGGGCTTAGTAACCGTGGTCTCCCATCCACGGTGAAGCTAAGAGGAACCCAACGGTGGGGCCGCTCGTCAGGGCTTTTGCCTTCAAGCTATTGACGTAGCGGCCAAAAAGTAGGTTGCGGTGAGGTGCACCGCAACTGAGGTGGGCCGCGATGTCGAATGGGAGGCATCGCGGCTGAGGGTTGCAGGCTGCGGTAGAGGAGGAGTGCCGGTGCTTCTGAGCAGCGCTCTTCCCTTCCGTGGCCTGGACGGGGCCGCCACCGTTTGATGGCGGACGCGGTGGGGCCGCAGGGGAAGAGGAGTGTCGGTATAACGTCAGCCGCTCTCCCTATCCTCTGCGGCCGAAAAGTGGTAGACGGGACGGCGCGTTGTGTTCCTCACGCGCGCCGTCAAAGATGTCAGCAACCACTGGTGGGGTCCGCAAGGGCCGATGCCTGCCAGGGGTGCGGGTTTGTTCGAAAGAGATACCACGGCCCCTGGCATACGGGCTACTGAAGGAACACGGGTGGGTTTTAGTCAGTAAAAGTCTGACACGCCCTCCTGCTCTACTCAGCAGGAGAAGTCATTTGATGATTTCCCACCCAAAAAAAAAAAAAAAAAAAAAGAGGGTTGTATTAATGAATTTATAGATTACTAGCTGACCCGTGCCCACTTCGTTGGGCGGTACCTAAACATTTTTATATCACTCAATAGATTACGACACGGTCGCGATTTCATGTCTAGGTATGTCGTATTATCTCTTTAACCATTCGTCCAAATGATATGCAGTAAAAGGGAAAAAGTCTTTTGTTTTAGATACTTGAGACGACATATTTACTTATTTTGATAAAAAATCATAATTGTTGATAATATGACCAATAAAAATGACCTAACATTTTTTTTTTAATAAGAAAAAGCTACTTTCTGTGACTTAAATATAAAAGTTATACATATGCTGTCGCTGACTTTTTTGTAAGTATTATTAAGCTCTACAACTTTTATCTAGAACTCAATCATATATCTCTCATCGTTAAGGCAGCGTTTCTAAGAAACGTTTTCGTTCGGCCGTTTTTTCTCCGACTGACTTTACAAATCCGACTACCACGAAAAAGTATATTCATTTATCGGGTTAATATATAGCCTATAACACTCACAAATGACGTGGCTTTCTATTGGTAATAGAATTGTCAAAATCGGTTCAGTAGATCCAGAGATTACCCCTACAACCTCAAAAACTCACAAACTTTACCTCTTTATAATATTAGTACCTATAATAATTATATAAATACAGACGTGCTATGGTCGCGAATCATATTAATCAACATACAAACCGGGCACTGATCTTCAAATTGCAAAAAACCTAAGAAAATAGAATTTTGCCGGCTATCCTGTAGCTTCCACCTTAATTCAGTAAATCATCATCATCATCATTTCAGCCGAAAGATTATTCAGTTAATAATCTGTTTTAATTTACACGGTAGGTACCGTTTAACGATTAACACGTTCTATCTACAATTTTCTTTCTCTTCATAGAAAATGCAAAATAGAAACAAAAATAAATTTCTTCATTTGCATACTCCTATCGAATAAACTAATTCATGCAGCACAAGTAGTATGGTCCAATTAGCAATGTTAATTTTAACTTTTTATCGCAGTTAGTCGGGCAAGATGAAACGTATGCGCATCTTGATTTAAATGATTTTCTTTTGAACGTTCATCTCGGTCAAGTGAGCCCCTATCTATGCGGTTTCACGGCGCAATGATTAATAGCAATCGTATGCACGTATCGGAACAAATGTGCATTGAAATGTTGCGTGTACGCATGTTAGGGTGACCACACTTTATTGGTCCGTTTGATACAGTTTTATGACTGTGGTAGGCCGTGATTACAGGTTTGGAACATAAATTCGAGCAATCGTTTTTCCAATTATGGGCATGGTCTAATTGATGCAGTGTCTAATTTCTGAGTAATTGTTGTCGGTAGTTATGTTCATGTCATGAACTGGGGGCTGTGGCATGGGGCTTGTGGAATAATGACAGTTGTACGGCTCGATCGATTAGGTTAAGCAATGCTTGCTGTGGTTGGTCCGGATTTGGATAAAATTTTGCACACAGATAGACAATACCCTGGGTTTTTTTTTTTTTTTTTGGGTGGGAAATCATTAAATAACTTCTCCCGCTCTGGGTGGAGCAGGAGGGCGTGTCAGACTTTTACTGACTAAAACCCACCCGTGTTCCTTCAGTAGCCCTTAAGCCAGGGGCTGTGGTGTCTCTTTCGAACAAACCCGCACCCCTGGCAGGCATCGACCCTTGCGGGTCCCATCACTTTTTGTGCTGACATCTCTTTGAGGCGCGCGTGGAACACAACGCGCCGTCGACTTGGGCTTGGTCCTTACCGGACAGCGAGCTACCCATTACTCGCCGTCCGCAAGCCCATGCCTACGGTGGCCGGAAATCGGCCTGGGATTCCCGACGCCCAGGGCGTCTCCGTATCCTGCGGCGGCTGGGGTCGCGAGGGCGCATATGCTGCCTCTCCCTCACGTGCGCCGCCTCCCTTTTCGCGAGCATCACTGCTTCGCTGAAGGAGGTGACGGCTCCCCAACAATACCCTGGGTAAAGACTGGGTACTTTTCATCCTGGATCGCAAACGAAGTCGCGGGCAACAGTTAGTTTACTTAAAAAAACTAAGACAGACGTATAAGTTAACGTAGTTTTGCCAAACCGTTGTATTAATTATACCTATATTTCTTCTTCGTCGTAAAGGCTAATCTGACATTTGAAATGTCAGATTAGTCTCATACCCCCTTATTACAGAACAAGGTTTTTCTTTAGGCATGGTTTAAACCGTCGAGCCTGTTTTTTTAAATAAGAACCTAACTGAAATTGAAAACAGCTCCTTTTACAAAACTGACAAGTTAGTCCAGTGCCAAATTGTCAGTTTTGGAAAAGGAGCTGTAATTCTATTTCAGTTCTAAGTTCTTATTTCAAAAACAGGGTCAGTGGTTTAAACCATACCTAAAGAAAAACCTTGTTCTGTAATAAGGGGGTTTATGTTTGCTTTTTGTCTCGTCTTAATTTTTTTTTTAGTATAGGAGTTTGCCATTACACCTGTGAAATTACTCTCTGGGATGAAACAACGAACTATAGTCTACAGTTTTTTTGTCTCCCGGAACGTCTAAATTTGAACGTAGGATTTATGGTTACTCTACACCTGCTTATAGGAGTTTGAATAAATCATCGTACATTTTTAAGAGTGTGTGTTTGTGCGTTTTTCAAACCAGTATCTACTTATAGACTATAACAGATGCGATGCTGCAGCGTGATGGCAGACGTGAATTAATTATGCCATTTCGATTGCGAAAGTATACTAACGGTTATTGCAGTAAATTAATTATATTATTAGCATTACAAAATAATGAGATTTATGAGCTTTTAAATTAAGTACAAAGAGATAATTGATTTTGTAATTTTTCGATTGATTTTTCTTGCGGTTATTTCAACCTAATGGTATGTGAAATAAAACCAAAACAGATTTAATTATAGCCCACCCAATGGCGGCTAACGAGGTAGCGCTAAAAGGGTTGCATCATTTCGCGTTCACATAGTGCGACGATCGCAAATCCATGCGTTGGACGTTTAATTTTAGGGCGTCTCGTTCCCGGAGCCACGAGGAAGTGCACCGGCCTATTTCAGTCCGGCCCTTTGTTGCTCCGTTTATTTCTGTTTACGTCGCGTTTCGTAACTTTACGACCGACTCTCGGATGCGCAAGCGCACGCTCTGTTGCAACAGTTATTAACGGCTGCCCGGAGCGAACCCAATAAGAAATGCTATTCTGTATTGTAGCGATGTAATCGCTCTCTCGTCAACACATGTCTATTCGATGTTAAATCGATACGATTAATCGTTTTATAACGATGTTTATAAATTAAGTTTTGTGAATAATGTTATCGATTAATTGAAATTTATTGTCTCCACGTTCGCGACTTCATTTCTTTGGACGCGGTGCATTTGTCTTTATTATAGGTAGGGCTGCCAGGTGCTTCTGTGCTTACAAGCTAATATTTAATTTTGTTGATGACCACAATATTGTAAACTCATCTATTTAATACATTTAAAAATAAATTCCTGTTCGTTAGTCTCGGTAAAACTAAAACGGCACAGCCGATTTGGATATTTTTCGTTTTGTTTTGTTCGTTCTAAATCAGGGGTAGTTAAAACAAAAGAAAACGTGGAAAAACCCAAAGGAACAGCAATTTTTCAATTGGAAAAACTGAAGTTGCATTTTCTATGGGAATTTGGACAGGACAACATCTTTTGGGTCAGTACAGTACAATAATATATTAAAACGTAAAGTAATAATTGCATTTGCAATCTGAAATCTGACACAACCTTTCTAGTTTTGGGCACGCCACGATTGCGGCGGTAAGTCCCCTCTTTGAGGAGTGGTTTGAGAGTCGCCACGGCGTCTTCACCTTCCGCTTGACGCAGGTCCTCACCGGACACGGCTGTTTCGGGAGGTTCCTGTTTCGGATAGGGCGGGAGGAAACGCCCGGGTGTTTCCACTGCGAAGATCGCCCTGAGGACACGGTGGAGCACACGGTGGCGGTCTGCCCAGCTTGGGTGGAGCACCGCCGTGTCCTCGTGGAGGCGATCGGCGGCGGCGATCTCTCGCGTCCGGTCCTGGTCCAGGCCATGATACGGAGCGAGAGGGCATGGGTAGCCGTCACCTCCTTCAGCGAAGCAGTGATGCTCGCGAAGAGGGAGGCGGTGCACGTGAGGGAGAGGCAGTCTATGCGCCCTCGCGACCCTAGCCGCCGCAGGATACGGAGACGCCCTGGGCGTCGGGAATCCCAAGCCGATTTCCGGCCACCGTAGGCATGAGCTTGCGGACGGCGAGTAATGGGTAGCTCGCTGTCCGGTAAGGACCAAGCCCAAGTCGACGGCACGTTGTGTTCCACGCGCGCCTCAAAGAGATGTCAGCACAAACGTGATGGGGCCCGCAAGGGCCAGGGGTGCGGGTTTGTTCGAAAGAGATACCACAGCCCCTGGCATACGGGCTACTGAAGGAACACGGGTGGGTTTTAGTCAGTAAAAGTCTGACACGCCCTCCTGCTCCACCCAGAGCGGGAGAAGTTATTTGATGATTTCCCACCCAAAAAAAAAACCCTTCTAATTTATGCAAGTTAGATGCAAAGTAGATGATTCTTATTTTAATGGTCTGCCATGTTACCTGGGGTCGACGCAACACGTTTTCTTCTTCCATTCTCCCCTGTCAGGTGTTAGGCTATCATGCAGGTCTAGACAAAACACATTTCTGATAGCGTTCACGCGAAACGCTAAGCCAAAATGTATGGGAATGACGGAAAGGAACACATTACCTGCGGAAAGGTTACGTCGTGAGCTTTCCGCAGGTAACGTCATTCCCATACATTTTGGCGTAGCGTTTGGCGTAAACGCTAACGGAAATGTGTTTTGTCTCTGGGCCCTGGACGGATTCTCTTTCATATCATTTAACACAAAAAAAGTAAAACCACAAGACAGAACGACGGACAGATTTTTGGGGGAGGGCAAATAAGTAATTAAGTAGTTTTACAAGATATAACATATAAGTCACTTGATATAAGTTAGGATATTTCCTTAATTAAGAAATAAATAAAATATTTCTAGTTACTAAATAAGTGCAATAAGTGAAAGTTAAGTGCCCGCACTAATATCTAAACCTTATTTGTAATAGGTAGGTGTTTGTTCAGTTCCTACAGAAGTACAGACAAATCGTGAAAACTGTTTTGCGGGGCATAAGTTATTTCTTAAGTTAAGATTTTTTAATAAACTGTGTTTTTGATACATATAAAAATATAATAAAAATGCCCTTTATTTTAGCATTAACACTTGCATTACACCTAAACGACATCCCTACAACCTGGTAATGTGCGTACATCAATAAGATAAACCCATATTGGTACACGGGTGCGAATAATTGACCTCTAGCCCATTCCCACATTGACGCCGACTTCGTGTACTCGTGCTTATTGCGCTGCCGAGGCGTTAGAAAGCGTTTATCGTCAGCTAACTGCTTGCCTCTAAATGAAGTGTCGTGATTTTTATCGATAAAGTCTACCGGTTGATTAATTGTTGCCACGACTTGCCCCCGCGCAGCTGGGAGTGACACTGGGATTTATAATGGCTGTGAGAAACAATAGTTACCTAATGTAGTACTCAGCTGTAGGCTATACTTGCTTGCAGCGTAGACGTTTTGGTTAGAAAGGGGTAGAAGATCACCGAAAATTTGTGCTCTTCAAGCCTTTAACAACAGCCATTATTGTTCGAAATTTCAATATTTTTTTTTAGTAGTTATATCGATAGCAGACGCTTCACTTTTTGCTCACTGTTGCCTTTCTTTCGGCATCTTACACTCGAAAAATAAATTCGTTATAACTGAACCGATTCAATGCTGCCTGCTCTCAAATACAATGTTATTTTTTATTCTTTTTATTTTTACAATGCTGACATATTCTCGTCATTATTTGACATTATACATCAATTTTAATATCGACTATTTTTAGTGATTGTCATGGAAATCATATCACTATGTATAAATAGGTTCATTTTATTTATGTAGATTATTTTATATATTGTGAATGAGAGAACGTTGTAGGCCTTACAGACTGTAGATTTGTAGAAGATTTCCTATTGTGTATTCGTCTAAGTACCTGGTACTTATTGACAGGCCTGCACTGTCCTCCCATACATTTTATCTCTGTGATTTGGAAACATTGTTAAAGCCAAATTATTTTTAAAAGGGTAACTGTGGAGTTTCTTGCCGGCTCTTCTCCATAGGAAACAATAATTTGGAACCGTACACCTAGCTTCTGACGTTTCATAAGTGCCCATGCAGGTTAATATGAAATAAAATATTTTAATTTTGATTTTGATTTTGAATGATGTTGGATTTCGGCACATCTTTCACACGCCTACAGAATGATGCCGAAAGAGCGGATGATGATGAATCCTATATCATTTTTGTCGGTATCGGATGAAACAAAAATGAAGCTGAAATCGAGGGAAACGTCTTTCAAAAACTGTTGAGAGATACATTAAGTACGAGACTTCTTCTTGCTTGTCAATGGCAATCTAAATGCACTCGGCCCGGAATTCGGCTTCATGTTCGGCGCCATTTCGAGCATCTATCGGTTCTTGTGACGTACACCTGCCAGGATATGCATGACATATTAAGTGTCCAAACGTTTCTGGAACAGCTCTCTCTACATTTAAACTCCAAGGCGTAGTCGTCTATGAATCTCCTCCTGATCTCATGTTAACTTTACCTTAACCCCTTTATTGAACAGGGGTGCGGGTTGTTGGAAAGAGATACCGTGGCCCCTGGCACACAGGCAACTGAGGGAACACGGGTGGATTTTAGCCAGTAAAAGTCTGACACTCCTGCTCCAACCAGAGCGAGAGAAGTTTATTTGATGATTCCCACCATTAAAAAAAACCGCTTTATTTAAAGCTAAGAAACGTCGAAAAAGTATGGTTAGACAGTCGCTAATCATTACTTAACTTTAGGCAACTTTTATAAATTAATCCCTAAACCAAGTACATACTAGACTAGAGCCTCAAAAGCGGCACGACTGTTAAATTGTTAAGAACAATATCTTGCAAAGTGTTGTAACTCCACGTAAAATATTTCCACGTGGTTGGTCTCCTTTGATGTTTGCGGAAGATTCTATACGTGTTTGCACTTGCCAGATGTATTACGTAACGAAATATTGTTCAACGATCTTCGTTCAAGTTATTTTCTTTAGTCAGGAATTGATAGGTACGACTTTGACGTTTAGAAAGTCTTACTTAAGGTGACACTTGTCCACATTTTTTCCATACAAACTTCGGGAGGGTTTTACTCCACTGTTTGACTATGTACATCAAAATAAAAAATGGTATGGTTTTGTTTCGTTATTATTATTGTCTGTACGGAAACAGAATACTAAAATAAAAAGCCATTAAAAAGTTATGAGCCAACAAAGATTCGTTTTTCTTGCTAATTTAACCTAACTTTGAGCGTGTTTAAGTAATAAAAGGAGTGTAAAATCTCGAAAACCAAGACGGTACCGACAAAGTTCAATTAACAATAAATTCAATAAACTTTATTCGTCATTGATTTATGCAGTGGTTTTTTCAGAAAACCCGATCTTCTGAAGGACTTTTCTTATTTTTTTGGGGTTTTTTTTTCTAAAAATGCTCCTTCATCCCACTCAATAACGTTGTGCATGTAGACTAGCGTCTAACTGCTCACCACTGATACTATCTCTGTCGGATACGAAGCCTGGTGAGACAACGTGATTTTTAGCCAGGCCCACCAGTGAGTTCGAGCCCGCGCAAAGTGTCGCCTTAATTAATACATTCAATACGTCACTATAAGGCTCTAAGATCTCGTAAGTGTTGAAATTAGAACTTTATTGTTTAAATTAACCTCTCAAAACCACTTAATATCTCTCTCTTGCTATCCATTTACGCATTTCCATGTACCCGTCATGGCGGATTTGATTACCTTTCCATTAACATGCAATCGGTATGAAATGAAAGGCGGCGCTGGTGCTGACCGCTTTGGGAGGCAATTCTCTGGTAATACGATGCGATGCGACTCGTACCGGTGATGTTTATTCGCTCTAATTCATGAGAAAGACATAAGTTCTTCATTAAAAATGTTAAACTCAATAGAGAACGATTAAAGTTACTCAAACTATTAGATTTGTATTCATTTAATTTGGAACAAAGTATTAGGAGGTACAATATTGACACGGAGTACTTGCAATCTGAACTTGACCATTTACAGGATAAACTTAGTTCAATGACTAAAAGGTAAATGAATCAATTATCGAAAGTTCAATAAATTTAATTGGTCATTGATTTATGCAGTTTTTCATAAAACCCGATCTTCCGATGGACTTTTCTTAATTTTTTACGCACCTGTTTTACTATAACTAACCGATCCTGCCGCACACTCAATAATATTGTGTGTGTAGACTAGCGTCTAACTGCTCTTCACTGATACTACTCTATCGGACACAAAGTCTGGTGAGACAGCGTATCTACTTTTCAGCCAGGCCCACCAGTGAGTTCGAGCCAGCGACTAGGTTCCCCTTAAACACGCTGTATTAGTATTGCCAGCTCAACTTAAAGCCCTAACTTAACAATAACCGTAACATAAAAAAAAAACGTAACGTTTCTTACCGAAACCATTCTACTAAGAAAACCTCTTACGCGTAAGACCGGCGCTAACGGCGGGATCACTTAGATCTACAGTTAAAGCGAAAATAGCAATCTGCGCTTGCGCGGGTTGAAATCCATTCTGTGTTAGAGTGCGGTCACATTGATGAGGCGGTAGCGGGAAAACTGATGGCCTTATGTGATGTGGTCTATTTTGAAACCACACAATGTGATTATCTGTATTCGGTTGGTATGTATTATGTGCTGATTACCTCATTCTATATCATACTGGCTTTGGCCAGCGGTTTCGCCCGCGTGGAAGTCGGAAATTATTCCACGGTAACGTACTACCGGGACGAAAAGTATCGTATGTGTTAATCTAGGTTATCTATACTATTATAAATCTATACTAATATTATAAACAGGAAAGATTTGATTGTTTGTTTGTTTGCATTGAATAGGCTCCGAAACTACTGTAACGATTTGAAAGCATATTTCACTGTTGGGAAGCTACACTATCCCAGGGTGACATAGGCTATATTTTAGCCCCGTATTCCCACGGGAACGGGAATGAATTCAAATCCGTTCAACCGGTTTTTCGTGATTGAGTAACAAACGTTCAAACATCCAAACTTTGACATCCCTACTTCCCTACTAATATTATAAATGCGAAAGTAACTCTGTCTGTCTGTCTGTCTGTCTGTTACGCTTTCACGCCTTAACCGCTGAACCGATCGTCATGAAATTTGGCCGAGATATAGCCTGGGATATGGGTAAGGACATAGGCTACTTTTTTACGCGATAACCGACATCCACGCGGGCGGAGCCGCGGGCAAAAGCTAGTTTATAATATGTGTAGGATAGTAGGACTCCACCCCTGCTTCGCACGGCTTTTACGACTTGACAAAACATCGAGATTTCTATATTGTACATACAATACAAACTTCCATTTCATAAGTTTAATATTAATCTTTCTTAATCTTTATTCTATTTAATTTTTATTTATTATTTGTATTATATGTATTTCTTAACATTTTTTTGTTGGTTTTGGGTGTGTGCTTTTAATTTTATGCTAATTTGTTTTACTGTAGTTAATTTTAGTTTTTAGTTTAGTATAATTATTGGTTAGTTTAGTTTTTCAAGGCAGCAAGATATTCTATCAATGCTATGTACGCCGTATTTGTCATATACATTAGTTCCTTATTTATTAAGACTATTTTCTAGCATAATTTCAATGTACCTATGTGATGTGGCTGTGCTTTTTAAAATAAATCTTTCGGAATGAATTCTCTTAACCTGTCGACATTTTTTCCATACAAACTTCGGGAGTGTATTACTCCACAGTTCGACAATGGTGCCGATTCTGTTGTCACAAAATTCTCTAAACTAGACTAAAAATCACCAAAATTTAGTTTATTCCTGTCAAACGACGATTTCCTATTCTGAAATTGACTAAAGTGACACAACTTAACTATATTTTAGTTTGACAGCACTAAGATTGCACTGAATTATTAGTTTAGTGAAAATGGTAATTTTGCTATTCTGTTGTTGTCAATTTCATTATTCTATTCAACCTAAAATTTTGGTTGTCTAACTAAATCTGACTATTTTTAATCGCGATTATATAGGTGTGGAATAAAATTAGTTGTCAAGAACTAAAATTCACACCGACACCTCGACTTCTGGTGCAAAAATAGTACTGATTTTTTTTCTTTTCTTTTGCTTATATCTCGAAAACGGTGTGTCCTATCGCAAAAATAATGAAAATTTCGACCCCCTTTAGGAATCCCCCAAACACCTCTAAAACTCAACATGTGGATAATAATTTTTCATATTTTCCATGAAAAAAGTGAAAATTCCATATAAATCACGTCGAGGCTGCCGACCCCGGCGCGCTGCTGGCTCTAAAAAAAAACACGGGGTAGGGCAAACAAGTACCACGTTGCGAAGCCAACACATACCACGTGCGAGTTGCGATTGTCAAATTCGATTTTAGTTGTGTCAAAATAATTTTTAAATTTAGAGATATTTTTTTGCAGAATAGCGTTTAGATTCTCATAGTAAAAAGTAAGGAATTTTAGTTATAGTTTAGTTAGTTTAGTTCGGTGTACAACAGAATCGGCACCATTGTATATCAAAAACTAAACACGGTATGGTTTTGTCTTATTATCAATATTGTCTGTACGGAAACAGAATACTAAAATAAAAACCCATTAAAAGTTAGGAGCCAACAAAGATTCGTTTTTCTAGCTAATTTAACCTAACTTTGGGTGTGTTTAAATAATAAATGAAGTATTAAATCTCCAAAACCAAGTCGATACCGACAACGTTCAATTATCGAAAAGTTCAATAAACTTTATTGATCATTGATTTATGCAGTGGTTTTTTCATAAAACCCGATCTTCCGAAGAACTTTTCTTAATTTTTTCGCGAACGTTTTACTATGAATGATCCTGCATGTCAGTCAGTAACATTGTGCGTGTAGACTAGCGTCTAACTGCTCATCACTGATACTATCTCTGTCGGACACGAAGCCTGGTGAGGCAGCGTGATTATTAGCCGGGCCCACCAATGAGTTCAAGCCCGCGACTAGGTTCCCGTTAACGATAGAAAACTGTATTAAAATCTGTTGCGTAGCTTAGAAGAACAACGCGGTCACACAGACAGATATGAAAAGGATAAAGGATAATATATATAGATATCGATTTAGATAGGTCTCTGTTTGATTTAGTAGTCAGATAGGAAACGCCGACCTCATCTAGTTTAAAAAATATGATTGACGTGCAAAAGTGTTTGTACAAACCTAGTTACAGAAATAAAATCATTTATCATTTATTGCTGATTACCTCATTTTGTAATATAAAGTACGTTTCTTGCGGGTTTGCCTCATTAATTTTGCAACTTGTTGAGTGCCCATAGCTTTAATAATTGACCGTAAATACCGTCGTTAACAATCAATAAATAACTTATATCACAATAACCTAACGCAATACAATTTCATTATTACTGTAATAAAAATTAAACCCAGGATAAACCCTTTTATAGAGATTTTATGTCGAAACATATTTTCTAGGTTGGTAGTACAAACACAGGTCGCTACCATTAACATTTTAATTCCGAACTAAGTATCATTACTTGCGCCTGTAGTAAAAATAATAAAATATTTATGTTTTGGCACTGGATAATAGGTCAAAGAAACCGGGGCCGTCCAAAAGCGCGTTGCGTTGATGATATCGTCAAAGTGGCAGGAAACACCTGGATCAGGGTTGCACGGAACCGGGAAGTATGACAGAACAATGGGGAGACTTACACCCATGCAGCCCGGGTGATTCCGGGCTGAAACGATAATGATGATGACTAGATATTTACCATTTGAAGGGAAATATCACTCCTGTGGCTATATACACTTTAGGTGAACGATTTTAAATGAAACATAATTTATTTTTACACAAAAATTACTAGATTTATGTTCTCGCTTTGTTAACATGGTCACCGCCTTAACAGCAGACTTCTTGCCACTGAATAACTGAAGGCGTTTGATTGATGCGCTACAATGGCATTCCTGTGACGTAACTGTCGCAGCTTCCGTTAGCTTGTAGTTGTGTAGTACAACTCATGATTCAGGGAAATGGTATACAGATTATAAAGGCAGAAAATTATAAAAAAATGGAAATCGATTTTTGAAAAGAATTGCTTTATTTTGAATAGTGACGGTACGGTATTTAGCTTTCGAACAAGTCTTGCCACCGAAGATATTTAACCGGATCTTGCTTTTGCTAAAATTATAAGCCATATCATAATCAGCCTATAATGTTCCCACTGCTGGGACACAGGCCTCCTATCTGTGAGAGATAGTGGGCCGTGATCTACCACGCGGGCCCAGTGCGGGTTGATAGACGTCACATGTCTTCGTATTTTGGGTTCTAGGACATGCAGGTTCCCTCACGATGTTTTCCTTCTCCGTTTTGAGAGGAGTGGTGATGAAATAATTTACACACAGTAAAGCGCCTGTCTGGGTTCGAACCCAGGGCCTACAACCCGTAAGTCGTGGCCGTTACCACTGGGCCACCACGACACAAAAAGGGTGACCAAAAACTAATATATTTGTACACCAATTTCATTGGCAGGACGTAGAGTTTAACTAAAATGTATACATTAGACCTAAATTGTAATATCTGTGTTCACAAATAAAGATTGATTGATTGAAAGAACTGCCTAAAAGAAGGCGATATACACTGAAAGAATGTCAAATTACTCATTTATTTTTCATAGAATCGAGATGCATTTCCCAAAAAAAAATCATAAGGTCCATTAGTTATTGCGGGTCACGATCCTCCTCAACGAAGGCATATAGAGAGAGAGAAGGATGAAATGCAATACAGAAAATGTCTAAACCAAGACTGCAGTTTGTCTCTACAGGCATCTCGTAAAAAACATTGAGAATAAGGGTCCTCCTTACCTTGTTGTAAATACGGTAACGTTATCTATTCGATTGTAATCGACGGATTTATACCAAGATCAGATTTAACTTTAAAATTATTATCTGAACGTTGAAATGGGATGTTTGAACTAGTGTTTATAGGTATAATTGTTCACTGTTATGAACGAGTGGTAAATTAACATTATTTATTTGCTTTTTTCGTATCTTTTTTAAGTATGCGTGGTATAGTAATTAATGATTGCCTGTATTGCAGTAATAAGATTTGACTTACCCGGTACTTGAGGACTTTATTATCTTTGCAAGGTTACGATCTAGATAATAACGTGAACGGTTGATCCTGAGTAAGATTTGCAACAAAATACTTCTAAGTGGTAAAATACTTTCTTCCAAAAAAAATACACAACACTAGTGGAACATAACTTTAATTCTGGGAGTCGGTGCCAAAAAACTAAAATACAGATCCAAAGATATCGACTTCCGAAATTTAAGTAATTTTTCACTTTGTTTACTGTTTTTTTTTTTGGAATTTGCTTGTTTTTTTTTGTAAAAAAGTTTTTTTTATTTTTTATTTTGTAGCTATGGTTCCTACCCCACACCATTTAGTTTACTACTACTTGCTATGTAAACAAAAGTGACATGAAGTATTCGACTAAATACCTACGTATTATCCAAGCTTACGCAAAACAACCCTGACGCACACTATCCTAAACAAAATACCGTGGAATTTGCATACAAAAAAACAAAAAAAACGAATTAAACCTCCTTTTAAAGTCGTTTAAAAAGAGTTCACTTCAGTGCCAATAAAACCTTTTCTAAAAAAGCAATATAACTATATTACAGAGAGACACGTTTTCTCGCGCCAGAATCTGCGCAAGAGTTGGAACAACTAAGTAAGTGGCCACAAAGAAGGTTTTTTATGTGGCCACGCGACTACAGTCGTGCTTCAAGCGCGTGATAGACGCTGATGGCGGCCATTACCCAGTGATACCGAGACGTATGGTCACCTCTAAACGATCTACGCTTCAGGAAGGGCCAGTCTTAATGGCTAGCTGTGCATTGACTGTTTTACGATGCTGATGGCTCGATGGTGGACGTCGAGCTATCGGAGTGATTGCGATATGATAGGCTAGGTTGTTATAGGGTATTGTTGATGTGTTTACTTAGAATGTATGTGTAGTTTTCGTTATCATTTGCAATTGGTCTGTCTGCTGGGGAGAGGTTTTAACTGCAAGAATGTGTCCTTTATCATTTATTGGTTACTAGCTTTTGCCAGCGACTTCATCCGAGAACGTACCTAAGTACTACGGGGATTTAATTCGTGGGCTATTCTGAACGTGTTGCGGTGCTCAAATTCCAACTCACACAGAGCAAAACGTTAACTCTTGTACAAGTTTATGCACCGACATCTGCACATACCGATGAAGACGTAGAGGATTTCTATGAACTTGTCAACCGAGCATGTGATGAAAATAGAGGCACCTGGAGCATGGTCATTGGAGACTTTAACGCTAAGGTAGGAAGGAGACAAGATCTAGACAGCGAAGATACTCTTGGTCACTTTGGTTTAGGAGACCGCAACGAACGAGGTGTTCGTCTAATGCAGTTTGCATTTGGACGGAGCATGCACTTAGTCAACAGCTTATTTTTAAAGAAACCGCAACGGCGATGGACGTGGGTTGCACCTAATGGTTCCACACGAAACGAAATTGACTATGTCTTGTCGTCAGACAAACATATCATCAAGGATGTTAGTGCAATCAATAAAATTAAATATAGCTCCGATCACAGACCAATACGCGCAAAAATACGATTTGATTTTAAAATTCACCGAGCCAAATTGTTCGCAAAACAAACTAAACGACTTTCAAAAGAGACGCTTATCAATAACTCAGAACATTTTAATCTTGAAATATCAAATTATTTTAAATACCTAAAAGTTGACGAAACAGACGCTGAAGAGCAATATAATTCAATAGTTACCGGAATAATCAAAAGTAGTAAAAACATAAAGAACGCAACAAAAAATAGAAACAAATTAACAGCTCATAGTATAGATTTGATCGAGAAACGAACAAAGGAAGAAATTGGGACAGCAGAATACAGAACAATAGATAGAGAAGTCAAAAGAAGTATTAGAAAAGATCTGAGAAATATTAGCACACATTTAGTCAAAACTGCTCTAGAAAAACACACATCTTTAAGGGTTATAAAACATGGAGTCGCAAAGGGAAAAACCTGGATCAATAGTCTCAAAGACAGTCACGGAATTAAACACCACAGTAGACAAAAAATCATGGAAATAGCGTCCAAATTCTATGAAGCATTGTATTCAGACAACTCACCACCCCCGATCAACACAGAATACAGTCTCCCAGATTCCATTCCTTTAATAAGTGGCTATGAAGTGCAGAGTGCACTTACTACTATGCGTTACAACAGAAGTCCTGGAGAGGATGGAATCACTACCGAAGCATTAAAAATTGGCTCTCCCACATTATTGCCCCACCTTACCAACCTATTTAATACAATACTGACATCAGGAAAAGTACCTAATTCAATGTGCCATTCAAACATAGTTCTTCTGCACAAAAAAGGTGACAAAAGCGATATCGGAAATTACCGCCCAATAAGTCTGACTTCTCATATTTATAAAGTTTTTATTAAGGTGATACACAATCGCTTGGACGGCAAACTGGACAAACATCAGCCACCAGAACAAGCCGGATTTCGCCCTGGCTTTTCTACTACCGACCATCTTCAAACACTAAACCAGATCCTTGAAAAATACACAGAATTTAATAAACCATTGTATCTGGCCTTCGTAGATTACACGAAAGCCTTCGATAGTATTAAGCACTCAGTTATATTCACATCACTAGAAGTCCAGGAAATTGAAAAACAGTACATCGATCTTTTAAAAAACATTTACAATAATAGCTTCGCAAATATCAAACTAAATACTGCAGGACCTCCATTTAAAATACGAAAAGGTGTTAAGCAGGGTGACCCACTCTCTCCCAAACTGTTTACAAGCACACTTGAGGAGATATTCCAGTCACTGGCAGCCTCATGGAAGACCAAGGGCATTGACATCGGCAAAAGGAGGCTGACAAACCTCCGTTTTGCTGACGATATAGTCCTTTTTGCCCCCACAGCTCAAGAAATTCAGACTATGCTCCAAGAGCTGAGCACGGCTAGCTTCAGGGCGGGACTTGCGATGAATCGGTCTAAAACTCAATTGATGACTAACAGCACTAAGCGTAGAGTTGAGGTAGATGGGCAAGAGATACATTATGTCGACGAGTATGTCTACCTGGGCCAGTTAGTTTCTTTCGAAAACAGGCAGGAACGAGAAATCGATCGTCGAATCCAAAATGCCTGGAAAAGCTACTGGTCCATGAAGACGCTAATGAAGGGGGATCTGCCGATCTCCCTGAAGCGCAAACTCGTCGACATGTGCATCCTTCCTGTCCTAACCTACGGTGCTCAGACCTGGTCACTCACCGAATCACTAAAGTTCCGCCTTGGAGTTTGCCAAAGAGCGATGGAACGCAGCATTCTGGGTGTGAAAAGACAGGATAAGATTCGGAACACCACGCTGCGTTCCAAAACAGGCATAAAAGACGTAGGCAAGAAGGCTGCCAGGCTCAAATGGGATTGGGCGGGTC
Source organism: Polymixis flavicincta (assembly GCA_949987655.1). NCBI lineage: Eukaryota > Metazoa > Arthropoda > Insecta > Lepidoptera > Noctuidae > Polymixis > Polymixis flavicincta. The sequence continues at coordinate 15,120,010 of OX465193.1, read as the reverse complement.
ACATCGGCCGTATGCAGGATGACCGCTGGGCAAAGATCACAACACAATGGGTGCCTGAAGATGGACGACGCCGCCGCGGTCGGCCCAGAAAGCGGTGGCGAGATGACCTGGATGCGTACCGCGAAGGCTGGTTCGAAGTGGCGCGGGAAAAGAGTTCCTGGAAGGATTTGGGGGAGGCCTTTGCCCAGCAGTGGGACAGTATATTGTATTGTAATACATATTATGCCGATTACAGGTAAACACAACATTGATAACAGAAGACGGCTGAATACCGCTTAGTTGCTAACTTATGTCTAGGTGTACAAATGTTTATGAAAAAATAATATGTATACTACTATCTTTGTGCCAAATCCGTTCGGCCATTTTTGCGTACTTGTTTATCAAACATCGACAAAAACAAACTATCACATTTATAATATTATTAGTAGGATAGTGGGATTTTACTAACATCTTAATAAAATATACCTTTTATTGTAACTGGAAACTTAACTCCGTTGTATAACTTTTGTAAGCTTTAAACTCTTTGTAACCCTAAAGTTTGTTCATAAATGCAGAGCCCGAAGCTGTTCGAACATTGTTCGTACACGCTTATTGTAAGCAAATAAATTCCGAACAATTTTTCATCGATTGTCCAATCGATTACAATCAATAGATGGTGGGCAATCGCTTCTTATCGATGTTATCTAATCGCGTAAACATTTGGACGTCCCGCGTGTCGGTGCTCGGCGCTTGCTCACGAACTCCCATTGTGTCGCGTTTCACGCCTGCGCTGCGCCTGCGCCGCCATTCGAAAGTAGGGCCCTTGCCGAGAATGCGATAAAAAAAAAGTATTTGGTACACTGATTGCGTTTAAGAAATATTTGTTCGATTGCATCGCTTTCAGATGGGAGTTAAAAATAATATAAATAAAGTTTATTGTCTTCTAATATTTTGTAAGTTTCAATTCTCTCGCCTAATTTGTGTAGGTTGGTTGTTTTTGAATCGAGTAAAGATAAATAAGCCTGCTATGAACGCCTGCGGCGCAACTCTGAATAATAGATTTATCGAATTTAAAATAGTGTGCTCTTTTAGTCTTTTTTTCTTTTACGAAGTATAAAGTTAGCGGATTTAGTTACAGTCACGATCAAATAAACTATTACAGTGGCATGACGCCACAGCGTTTATTTCAGCAATTAACACGTAATATTGTTACGTTTTATCTTCAACTATTTTCATTAAAGTTCTTCGGTTTTTATTTGAGGTGCAACCATTGAGGTGAATTTCACCAATGGAACTAAACCACGTTTAAGGGCTTTTTTTGAGGATGGGAAATCATGAAATAACTTCTTCCGCTCTGGGTGGAGCGGAAAGGCGTGTCAGACTTTTACTGACTAAAACCCACCCGTTTTCCTTCAGTTGCCTGTGTGCCAGGAGCCACGGTATCTCTTTCGAACGACCCGTATCCGGCAGGCATCGGCCCTTTCGGACCCCACCAGTTGGTGTGGACATCTCATTGAGGTGCGCGTGGAACACAACGCGCTGTCGACCCGGGCTTGGTCCTTACCGGACGGCGAGCTACCCATTACTCGCCGTTCGCAAGCCCGAGCCTACGGTGGCCGGGAATCTGCCTGGGATTCCCGACGCTCAGGGCGTCCCTTGCGGCGAAACCAAGCTGTCAGTGCTATTATTTACTGTGGAATATTGACACTAACAGTTCTTGAGTAGTTTCATTGGTGTAATTGGCACATTTCGTCTATTGGACATCATCTTCTTGATGTTCTCCCAATTTATTTTAGATCGGCGTACTATACCACTTGCCTCTTTTTTAACCCCCGACGCAAAAACGACGGGGTGTTATAAGTTTGACGTGTCTGTGTGTGTGTGTGTGTCTCTGTCTGAGGCAATGTAGCTCCCGAACGGATGAACCGATTTTGATTTTGTTTTTTTTGTTTGAAAGGTGTATTAGTCGGGAGTGTTCTTAGACATTTTTCATCAAAATCGGTTCAGCCGTTTGAAGATGATCAGCTCTTTTCTGGTTGTTGAAGGGATTTGAGAATCTTCCACGGGTCTGATCAACTCGAAACTTGGTATTCTATTACTTCAATGATATTAGACGAACAAAGTAACCTTGAAATGCTGGAGCAACACCTGGAATTTCCAGGATTCCCAAGTTACTCACCAACAAACAGCAAAAGTATCGTGTTTGGGCTCATTGAAAAGGTCTCAATGAATAGATTTAAGATAAATAGTGATCAGGACGAGGAATGAGGATTAATTAGTAACAAACTTCACTGTGGGAAAAATACGCAACGATGCGCAGATTTAAGTGAGCGAGACATTATGTTTAAAAAGCAGGAAATAAAAATTAAATTAAAAATCCCCGACCCTAAAAACTCTAAAAAGTAAAAATAATAATATTTATAGGCCTTTTAAGATGAAGGTAATATTTTGATCAAGGCATTGTCAAGTCGGGGGACGGTCAATGAAAACGCCAAACGGAGGCCTAGTATTTCATTAGCCGTCCCCCCGTCTTTACAATGCCTTGATCAAAATATTACCTTCATCTTAAAAGGCCTATAAATATTATTATTTTTACTTTTTAGAGTTTTTAGGGTCGGGGGTTTTTAAATTTTATTTTTTGTCCTTGTATCTCAATGTGCCTAGCCTTTTCTCAACTATGTAGGAGTTTCTAGTCTTGGATGCAGTTAATACCAGTATTTTACATGGAGCGACTGCCTATTCGAAGTTCACTTCACCCAGTTACTGGGTAACACGATACACCTTGGTAACATTGGTTGACAGAGTTTTTGGGCTTCTAACTATTCGTAACGTCTGTCAAGATTTACGAATGACATACAAGACCAACGGCTTAACGTGCTTTCTGAGGCATAGAGGGAGGGGGATAAATAAGAAGTTCACAGCCAAACACTATCGATGTGCGTAAATGAGTATGACGTACAGTCTACCACAGAGGTAGTACAGCGTAGCTCGTACAACATGTAATGGATATCTATACATGCATACTCCCTGTTCATTCGGTAAATTTCAGAAGCCATCAGCTAACACTTTTTAACTTACCAATAGAACCATAATAAATTAAGTCAATATAATTCCCGATAAGCACCACCGACTATTTTTACTTTCATCCTCTACCTTTCACTCAGCATCTCGTATGTACTCGTTACTACTCATGTTACCTCACGTTGCTTTGATTAATGTATCGGTGCACCGCGGACCGTCTTATTGACAGGCGGTCCTACTGCTTGCATTGTTAGAAAATCTCACACGCTCCCAATATGTGTGGGGTTTGGTTGGACTGTAAGCGAGGAGCGGGAGCGGGGCTGAGAAAATGAGCTGGATTTCAACATTTTAGTCGTTTGAGGAGTAGTTGAACTGTAGAGATCCTTGTAGGGGCTTTTTTCGCTCCTCAAATAGTGCTCTGCGGCCAAAATCGAGTGATTTCGGCTGCAGAGCAGTTTTATTGTAGGATTTGTAGCCTGCATTGTCTGAAGGTATACCTGCATGTATAGCCCATAACCTGAAGTGGGACACGGGTGCCGGTGAAATGTAGGCTCGAATTGACTTAGGGTTTACAAACTTTGGGAGGAAAGCTGCAGATATCCCAAAGCCAAGCCATGTCATGTACCAGCGGTAAATATGTTTATTGATGTTTATTTGGTAGTCAATCCAAAGGAATGTTTGCCAAACTATGCCTTAAACTAAATAAAAGTTGGTGATGTGTGAGAGCAGTGGTGGCCCAGTGGTAACGGCCCCGAATTATGAGTTGTGGTCATGGGTTCGACCCAGGCAGGCTCTTTACTTTGTGTAAATAATTTCATCATCACTGCTCTCAAAACGGTGAAGGAAAACATCGGGAGGAAACCGGCATATCCTTGAACCAAAACTTCGAATACATGTGACAATTAACAACCTGCACTGAACCCGCGTGGTAGATTACAGCCCACTCACTCTCGAAGAGAAGGTTTGCGTCCCAGCAGCTATGCTATGCTATGTGTGATTATATTGATATTCTGAGGTCTAAAAGACGATACGGTGATGTGGATATGCGAAGCCAGGGATTCAAAAAAGAAAAGTTTGAAAGTGCAGCTTGATTGGCATTCAATTTTATATTAAAGACTAGCTGACCTGACAGACGTTGTCCTGTCCGTCCAATAGTCATTCATACCCCTACTCTACCTACCTACCTACCCTACCCACCCTACCCTACCTATCCTACCTACCCTACCTACCCTACCTACGCTATAAACCTCACGGAGCTCGAGACCTTTCCAACGAATGCAAAACCATGGAAATCGGTTCGTGCGTTCTGGAGTTATAGCGTCAGGAAGGAAAACCCGACTTATTTTTATATAGTAGATAAAAATTGCACGGTGAGATATGAAGAGTATTATTTATATTATATTATATTACAGTATATTTATTACTTGCAATCCAGCATAACATAATTAACTTGTCTTCATTATTGCCAAAACGTGAATGTAAAAAAGACGAAAACACGAACTCTCGAAATATGAACAGAAATATCCTTATTGAAATCTATTGTGATGAGTTTATGTACTCGTATCTACCATAATGAGTAGGTAATAAGTAATTGGCGTCTCCCGCTGTTCTCGTGCAGTCTAGACGATCCATCGTGCAATCTACAATGTTCGCAGTTGGTAATCTGTCAATCGTGATGCCAGCAAATGATCTGCCAGTTGTGAACTCATTTGCGTCTGCGCACATTTGTCATTCCCCTTATTAGTTTTCTTCTTACTATATCTTAGAAATGTCGAATTTTTAGCTATCAATTAGAATGAGAAAGTTACGTTATTTTATCTTTTTCGGTCATCTAGATTTTATTAACGACTCCTCTTCGTAAAAATATGTTTGTAATAAGTAGTTGTATTTTTATACAATGTGTATCGCCTATGGCGGTTAGTATTATAGTCGTTATGTGCAATAGATAGTGTGGTGTCTGAAGAAACATGAATTAATTTCTGTTTCACTTGATATATGTAGTGATATTTTTGGCACGGGGAGGTGTTAATGTTCCACTTTTAAAGCAATCTGATGATGGATGGAGAATATTGTTTAAAGCTACATTTGCACTTATCGATAGAGTTATTTTCTCCCAAGCCTGCCGGGTGGTCTTAAGATTTTAATCTTTTTAATGGCTCTTTCTCAAAGATCAGACTTAGGTACTTACTGTTCACAATAAGTATTTGTTAATGTTTGATTTAGAATATGACACAATATCGTAAACTTTATCGGGGCACTATGCCCAGCACGACATAAAATAGCAATATCTTTGTATCTATATAAGTATTAATACGTGATAAATAAAAATTACCTCCATTACGAAAATTACGCGAACATAAGGGTATGTAATTTGGCACAGTTTAATTTAATATGGAGGAGTGCAAAGCCAATATAAAAATTAATTAAGGTCGAATTTCAACCACACGGCGACCACGTGTATCTTTGTACTTATATAATTCTTCTGTACGTTTGTATGTCACTGAAATTTGCCCCGAAATGGTTGGACCGATTTTGATGTAATTTTTGGTTTGTGTTTGATTGAGTCCCTGGCAGGTTTTTTTTTTTTTTGGGTGGGAAATCATCAAATAAGTTCTCCCGCTCTGGGTGGAGCAGGAGGGCGTGTCAGACTTTTACTGACTAAAACCCACCCGTGTTCCTTCATTAGCCCGTATGCCAGGGGCTGTGGTATCTCTTTCGAACAAACCCGCACCCCTGGCAGGCAACGGCCCTTGCAGGCCCCATCATTTTTTGTGCTGACATCTCTTTGAGGCGCGCGTGGAACACAACGCGCCGTCGACTTGGGCTTGGTCCTTACCGGACAGCGAGCTACCCATTACTCGCCGTCCGCAAGCTCATGCCTACGGTGGCCGGAAATCGGCCTGGGATTCCCGACGCCCAGAGCGTCTCCGTATCCTGCGGCAGCTAGGGTCGCGAGGGCGCATATGCTGCCTCTCCCTCACGTGCGCCGCCTCGCTCTTCGCGAGCATCACTGCTTCGCTGAAGGAGGTGACGGCTACCCATGCCTTCTCGCTACGTACCATGGTCTGGACCAGGGCCGGACGCGAGAGATCGCCGCCGCCGATCGCCTCCACGAGAACACGGCGGTGCTCCACCCAAGCCGAGCAGACCGCCATTGTATGCTCCACCGTGTCCTCAGGGCGATCTTCGCAGTGGAAACACCCAGGCGTTTCCTCCCGCCAAAGCGGGGACTTACCGCCGCAATCGTGGCGTGCCCAGTCCCTGGTAGGTTTTTTTTTTTTTTTTTTTGGGTGGGAAATCATCAAATGACTTCTCCTGCTGAGTAGAGCAGGAGGGCGTGTCAGACTTTTACTGACGAAAACCCACCCGTGTTCCCTCAGTAGCCCGTATGCCAGGGGCTGTGGTATCTCTTTCGAACAAACCCGCACCCCTGGCAGGCATCGGCCCTTGCGGACCCCACCAGTGGTTGCTGACATCTTTGACGACGCGCGTGTGGAACACAACGCGCCGTCCCGTCTACCACTTTTCGGCCGCAGGGGATAGGGAGAGCGGCTAACGCTATACCGACACTCCTCTTCCCCTGCGGCCCCACCGCGTCCGCCATCAAACGGTGGCGGCCCCGTCCAGGCCACGAAAGGAAAGAGCGCTGCTCAGAAGCACCGGCACTCCTCCTCTACCGCAGCCCGTAACCCTCAGCCGCGATGCCTCCCATTCGACATCGCGGCCCACCTCAGTTGCGGTGCACCTCACCGCAACCTACTTTTTGGCCGCTACGTCGTCGGCTTTGAGGCAAAAGCCCTGACGAGCGGCCCCACCTTTGGGTTCCTCTTGGCTTCACCGTGGCCGGAATCCACGGTTACTGAGCCCCCCCGCAACGACAATGCGGGAACCCACTCGGGGGGGGGGGGGGTCCCTGGTAGGTTCAGATTCACAATTTGACCTTGTAGGTGGCGCTGTTCGGTTAGGATAACGTCTGTCAGATCCGCTTGTCAAGTAAGTACTTATAATTATGTTTTACTATTTACAGAAATCGAATATGAACTCGAAGAATTCCACTCTAAATCCAAATTATCATAAAACGAACAAGGATATAAACTAAACGGATGTGGTGGTCCAAGTTCCGGCCTGGTTCCTTATTATTTATGCGCTAATTACAGGAAGCAAGAAAATTGCTCTCCGACTGTGTTATGTTCATACATCTGGACATGAAGTTATACTGCCTTTACTTATACACTTCCACTTCACATTACAGAGTATTGAAAACCCGACTTTCCATGTGTACGAGAATATAATTATGAATGGAATGAAAACCACGAATTAAGCTTCAGAATGTGTGTTCAGAAGAAATGATTGATTGTGTAGTAGAGTGAGGATGGCTTTAGCAGAGGAAGACGAAAAAAGAACGATTGTTGGATTGTGTGATACATGTTGGCTAGAAAGGAGATGACTTTGTAGATGACAGCTAATAGATGTATGTAAGAGGATAGAAAGAAAAATGTTTTTGTTGAGACATGCACAGCAAATATAAACAATATAATAATCTGACCAAATCATGAAAAACTATAAAGAAAAGTTAATCTGAGGTTAAAAGTAACCATATGCTAAAAGCAATCAAAAAAGGAAGATCTTAGCATGATGCTTTTATATTTGAAAATACAATTCATTCGGGGTCGCCAAATGAAACTCGATAAGGGTTGAGAAATAGCAATTTACTGTGTAGTTTTAGTCGATAGTTAATACTATTCATGGTGTTCGAGGATGCTGAAACCCATACTGAGGTCATATTGAAAATATCAAAGATGTCATGGGCTCATGGGAACTAGGACTGATATTTCTTTCCTTGGCCTGAATTCACTATGACCACTTAACGATTCCTTACTCGTAATCACGTCAATCACACACGAAATCAGCTAATATCGTATTAATAATGTCGACAAATTGTCTTGGAATATACAGAATATGACATTTCGATTTCTTACCGTTACATCGGTTTCTAAAAAAACACGATATTGACGTAGTTTGAACGTAGTAAGATTCCGCGGGGAATCACTGTGACCATACAGAATTGGGGCCCAGGTCTATTAATTCATGAAGATATTTAAAAATGAAGGGAAATGGTAATTTTAGAGTTTCTCCACATGTAATAAGGTCTAGATTCTTCTGAATTACGTATTCAACTTTGGGAAATTGGAAGGGAATTGAAAAGGTCGGATTGAAAAAAATCGGAGCATAACCTAGCTACGCAAAGCACAAACAAAGTTATTAACAAACGGAAGTGGTGTAGAAACCAGAAACCAATGCCTTTCAGTAGCGCTGTACCTAGCTCTGAAGTAGGAACTTGCTGAATTGTTGACGTGTGAACAATTGTGCTACTAACTAGAATGCTACAGCTATTTAAATATACGTTATGTAGCGTGTATGTTACATGAGTTTTTCTGGAGTAAGATGTGTGAGTGTGGTATAAAGGGTTCCATTAAAAGCTTTAATTGGAAACATCATTATTATCGTCATAATCATTAATGTTTTTCTAGGCAGTCAGTACAATTTTAGTATACCATATAGTACTATATGCGATGCGACAAGCGCTGTTACGTCGTTTTCGCTTACCGTACTATCTGCCTTTTTTTTGGTTTCTGCTCAGTTCTTAGGGGTCTTAGTGTGATGTTAAATAACCTAAAAGATTCCTCAAGAATTGGTCTGTCAAATGCAGAAAAAAAATATCATATCCGGTTGAAATTTCCAGAGATAAGCGCGTTCAAACAAACAAACTTATCAGCTTTATTTAAAGTATAGATTGCCTTCCCTCGAAAATGCCACAGCACTTCCCAGCAGTAGAAAATGTATTGAATCGTTTGTTACCCGCGAAACTTACGCGAAAGGTCTCTGGTTCGCATACAATTAAACTGTAGTGCCTAGTGGATGTAGTCGATGGAGTGGATGGTCGAGCGAAGCTTGTTGCCCTCGTTAGTCCTCCGCCAATGAATCTCACGGGACGTTGAGTATCTTGCTTACATTGTTTCCTTATTAACATCTACGAGCTATATTTACTGCTATTGGCTGGGATGACAATGTAGTTAGGGAGAGAATGATGGGATAATAAGTTGAAATCACAGACTTAAGAAAACGCGGTTGGTTGTTTTCAGGTTAAATATAATTCGTGGCTTCTGGTTTATTAATTGTTGCTGGCTTTTTTTTTTTTCTCATCACTTTTTGTGCTGACATCTCTTTGAGGCGCGCGTGGAACACAACGCGCCGTCGACTTGGGCTTGGTCCTTACCGGACAGCGAGCTACCCATTACTCGCCGTCCGCAAGCCCATGCCTACGGTGGCCGGAAATCGGCCTGGGATTCCCGACGCCCAGGGCGTCTCCGTATCCTGCGGCGGCTGGGGTCGCGAGGGCGCATATGCTGCCTCTCCCTCACGTGCGCCGCCTCCCTCTTCGCGAGCATCACTGCTTCGCTGAAGGAGGTGACGGCTCCCCATGCCCTCTCGCTCCGTACCATGGCCTGGACCAGGGCCGGACGCGAGAGATCGCCGCCGCCGATCGCCTCCACGAGGACACGGCGGTGCTCCGCCCAAGCCGGGCAGACCGCCACCGTGTGCTCCACCGTGTCCTCAGGGCGATCTTCGCAGTGGAAACACCCGGGCGTTTCCTCCCGCCCTATCCGAAACAGGAACCTCCCGAAACATTGTTGCTGGCTTAGCCTTTTATCCCCTAGGAGAACATCGAGTTTAGCTTTTGTTCAAAACATATTTAGGATATTTATATATTTATTTACAGAATTTTTCGAATGATAATCTTGAGGTAGTTTTGCCACAACAATGTGCAGTATTGTTTCTTATTTGTTACTGTCATGAGAAACAGGGTGTAAAACTCACTCATCCTTTATAGAAAAGGGAGCCCGAGTATTGATGTCGAGACGTATACAGGATAAGTTTTTAGCCAGTGCGCAAACTGTAACCATGAATTCAGCAATTATCATTCTAGACCGCGCAGAAATTTTTCGTCAGTGTTACAAAAAAAAAAAAAAAACTGCTGTTGCATAGAAAAGTGCAATACCTACGCGGTCAAAATGTATGGAACGACTGATTTTGTTTTGTATAACCGAAAAATATTTCTGCGGTGGGGTGTCTAGAGGAATATGCTGAATTCATGGTTACAGTTTGCGCACTGGCTAAAAACTTATCCTGTAGCTACAGGAACTAGCTAGTTACGGCGGCAAACTGTGTTTGCGCGATACAGGATTTTGTGTGACGTCAGTGTGATGCATAGTTCGCATGTGGCAATGTAGATGACATCGTTTTCCACATTATGTTCATGCAAAAATTGCATTTAATAAATCTCTCCATCAATATCGTTTTTCCTTCAAAGCTGACCCACTCTTCCGCTACCTTCACCCACGCAGATCATTATTGTCCATAATAATTTAATAATTTGACTGGGCTTCTATTGTGCTTATGACAATGGCGGGTATAATTTTAAGCACTATCATTCCTCGACGGAATGGCAGAATATGGCAAAGGTGCGGGGGGTTATATGATGTGAATTACTGATTCTTGACTGGCATCTTTAGTTGCAGAGTCATTTGTACTGGCTTATGTAAGTAAGGAGGCATCGATTTTGAAGGAATAAATTAAGAGGACGGGAAAGTGACAATCCTCTAAAAGTGTTTACTAAGTATGTAAATTACGTCACACAAATTTTATGGTTTTAGACCCCCCCGTCCTTGTCACATGTGATCACACTTATGAAAAACCCCCTCCCCCGTTGTGAGACGTCACATATTTTTAAATGTTGTATTTAGAAGTACATAATTAAATGAAATTAAAGAAGAACAGTATTACCATTTTTTTATATTCAAGTTGAAAATAATATTTAATAAAATTAACATACCTAAACCCAAATAATTTAGGCACTTAATGGTGATTTTAACATGTGACGTCACAAAGCTTTTGATCCCTCCTGGTTCTTGTTACACAATGTCACATTTCGTTGACCCCCTCCCACCCCCTCAACGTGTGATGTAATTTATGGGAAGGTGTGTAAAATAGGCTCTCATTGATTAACAGCCTATGTTGTTTTCACACAGTCCACCTCCACCTCTCGGTGAGAGTAGCATTTCTTTGAATGTTTGGTTTTAGCATTATGACGGTTTCCTGACGATGTTTTCCTTCCCAGTTTTGGTGATGAAATAATTTACATAACGGATTATAATGGACCAATAATTCGCTTTTGCCTCTTAAATAATCCATAAGTCTTTGAACGTTTATGGGTTTGAGGAATATTAGTCAATACTAGTTGCAGTTTTGATATAAAAAAGTTTTGCCAGAGTATGCTCTACTATGTGACACGAAAAATGTCTTGGATTGCGTTGAAAATGTTATAACATCATGCGACGAAATCAGTGACACACTTCGTGTTACAACACCTGCTGGCGGATTTGACCACTTGAAGCACACACCTCTAGCGAGTGCTAGAATTCCAGGACCGGACATTGAGCCGTCTAGATTTCATGCAATTAAACAACGGAACACAACAATTATAACTAAATTACCACCCGTTCCCTTAATCGTATTATGTTTGTAAAACTTAGAAACTGTGTCCAATTGAGTGTGCTCGTACTTAATTGTATAAGATTGATGCTTTAAACACAGGCTATTTTTATTCGTTCTAGTACTTTCAAAGTAAAAGTCTTGACTTTCACTCTTTAGGTGATAAAGTACTGTAAATATTTTAATAGATACGCAGGGAAAGATATATTTGTTTGCTGGGCGCTTCATTTTTGTTTGTCTAGTGAACGCAGTAATGGTGTGGATGCAATTAATCATCAGGGTGTCGCTCATTGCTTTTTGTGTTATCAGATTTATAAATGGAATTATAATTGGTAGCAGTTTTTCATTTGTACTGAAAATTTAAAATGTATATTGGGGTAATTTAGGATTCATTTAAATTATATTCAGTAGGTATGCGATGAATTCATTCAAAGAGAGTGAATGATAACGTGAGGGTTGACAGAGGAGAATGGAAGAAGAAAACGTTGCGTTGACCCCAAGTAACATGGGCCAAGGTTTTGAAGATGATGGTGCGCTACTGACTAGGAATTTGTAGACGCGCTGCTGTTGATGGGTTTTCTAATATATCTGGTTTCACCGGATATATTACCTAAAACCATGCTTCACTTTTTCACCAATATCATCATTTCAGCCGAAAGACGTCCACTGCTGGACTTAGGCCTCCCCCAGGCTCTTTCACTTCAACCGTTCTTGTAGTTCTCACATCCAGCGGATTCCCGTGGCCTTCAAAAGGTCATCGGTCCATCTTGTGGGAAGCCTTCCCACTCTACGTCTTCCGGTACGCGGTCGCCACTCCAGAACCTTTCGGCCCCATCGGCCATCTGTTCTGCGAGCAATATGCCCTGTCCACTGCCACTTAAGTTGGCAATTCTTTGGGCTATGTCGGTTGCCTTGGCTCTCAACAACATATTAAAAATCAAGAATAATGATCACCTAGATATTAATCTGTAATATCATTGAGCGCATTCTCTTGAGCCATGTTTTCACTTAGTCCATTAAGATAAAAATCAATACAACAATCGTCTTAATAGTTTTCTAAAACCCGGTTAATATAAACCGCAACAATTTGCTGGTTTAAGTAAGAAACGATGTTATAGCTACGCCACCAGTTTATTAGGATTTTATTGTCCATTAAACGTTTTGGATTTGAATTGGCTACGCCTCGTTTGGAAGCATATTCTAGTAACTAGTTTGTAGTTTATATCCGTTCTAATCTGTGTTCAAATGTAAAAGCCTCAATAGTCGCAACACTGGCCGTTTGTTTTGTACATTAATGAGGAGTTCTACAATTAAAAGGTTTGTTGTATATGTTAAAAGTCATTAATCGAGCTATTTTATTGTATTGTTATCATTGTTAGATTACTTGCACTTTCTTTCTCTAGAACGCATTGGATTCGCAATCATTTTGTGGAATGGCGCCAAATTGTGTACGTTTGTTCCATGTTATAACGTTTACTTATTTTTGTGATGGTTCTAATTCAGCTTTTAACATGAATATTAATGTGCCTTACGAATCTGAATTTCCGAGACTTTATGTAGACATACGGAAACATTTGTGCAGATACAGTCACCAAAAACATTAGCAATTCAAACTCTTCCGATACGGAAAGGGTCAGTTCAGATAGATACAGTCATTAAAAACATTAGCCATACAAATGAAAATCGTCCGATTCATGGCTTGACCTGCATCCGATCTGATATACAAAGTTCGAATGATGTTCCGAAAATTACATCCGACATTATTCATTATATAATGAAGAACTTTTGAATTTCTAATGTAACTACTAACAATGCCTCGTTTGCTAATGTAGGTTACATTATAAAGGGCAAAAGGGCCAGATTACAACCGCTGGGATTTGATAAGAAATGAAAATTAAACTAATCTATCTAAAAGTAGACATCAGAAAGTTAGTTGTACTTCAAAGGTTACTTGGCTTGCGATATTCTGTTAACTTTATCTACTACTCCAAGAAAGTGAGGTACTCCGGTTTAAGATAGCCATTTATAAAGTTATGTTACGTGAATTCGAGTTGGGTAATTATTTGATCGTTTTAATTACGAATCTGTGGTCGAATCGGTCTAATTAGTTTTCCGTATTCCGGTGTTCGATGTAGATCTCGCTTCGTGCCGCTCCGATTTCCTTGTTATCAACATATTTTATGATATTCGTAGTTTTCCTGTATTTAAATACTTTTAAAACTTTTTTCTTTTATTACTTTCTACTCGTATTCCTATTCAGCTGTTGTATCTTATTTGCCGTATGTCAGACGTTCAATGTACCAAACTTACTACCCTAGTGGGTCCCGCGCCACACTCTTTTAATAAAGATTGGTCCTTGGCAGCTCCGGACAAAGAGAGATGGAAGAGAGTAAGGAGGCCCTCGCCCAGCTGTAGGACAATAATGACTAATAGTAATCTTAAAAGGTATCCTTGTTTGCAGCTTCCTAAAGCATTATCTCCTGTTTCAAACTTTAATAGGTACGAGTTATGTTTCTGTTTACTCTTAAACTTAAATCTTATGGATATTAATTTTAATATTTTATTGCGACTCAGCTTACTTACATCGTAAAGGTAAAGACGCACCTAACGGCATTAAATACAGAAGGAAATATTACTCTCTCTACAGAACGTACAATATGGGAAAATTCAAGTGTCAAACTTATTATGTTCATTTTATTATATTGTCATCGTAATTTTGTCTGTATTTCCTATAGCCGATCGATCTGAATGTCCCACCGAGACGTACAGTCTTACATAATTAGCAATTTCATGGTCTTCCAATCGATGCCGTGAGAGAAAATTCCAAGAGAGCTCATAAACGTCTATTATTTATAATATAAATCAGATAGTCTATCGGATTGTTCGACATTTCGGAGTTCGCACGAAGGCGCGGGCGCAACCTCCATTATGGCTCCAAAGAGTTACGTAACTGCCGGGCGCTACGATTTTTTCTACGTCAGAGATGGTAAAAAAAAGTAATGCATAGGCATTAGCCATGCTTCCATGTAGCCGTTCACTTTGAATGGTATCTTATTGCGGATCGAACGAATAGAAAATTATATAAATTGCTTCTCGTAGTACGCCGCCTCTCGCGCCGTTATGGGCACTTCGTGAACAATTACTGCTGCTAAGAAGAAATATATGCTTTTTGTTATGATTGACGAGTCACTTTTATGCATAATGCAGCACGATTAGGTACACGTATTCGGTGAAGGGTTTGTTTGTCGAGTTGTTTATAGAGTTATTGAAAAACTTAACAGGAAAACCATTCGTGTATGTACGATATTTTCCAACGTCAAACATTCGTACTGACTAACGACTTTTGAAACAAAAACCTTTATTTTCACTTACATGATGCATCACATTCTGAAACAAATTAAAAATGCTCTGAAGCATTTTCAGGACCATGAAATCTAATCCGTGGCAGTTATTAATTAATTCCGCTTTATGAGAGGACTGTTATGAACTAAGGGTATAGTTCTTCAAGGGTTGGTTCTCGGACCTTTCCTGTTGTAACCTCGCATAGGTATGACAGTGTCTCGCGTGTCTATCTTATTGAGTATTTTTGGTGGTAGAGTATTCACAATCTTAAGATTACCTAATGAATGAAATTAATCTGGGCCTCCAAAACTTTACAACTACAATTTACAATGTTTTAAATAAAAAATCCAAAAAAAAAAAATTGATTGTAAATTGTAAACCAGACATGTATGTAATATCCGCGTTCCACGATTTTTTCTAGAATTAAACAATTTTGTAGAATAGTAGACTTGGCCCTAGAATTAAATCCTGAAAGTGAAAACAGCATCATCCTTGCAATTAGTAAGCAAAGCAACAATCAATCATCTGTTTTCATTCCCAACGTTAATTACTCAGTTAGCTCAGGTGCCGTTTCTATTTATGTCTTCTAGTATGACACTGCCTGCTTAGTAATAGATGAAATAACGTTATTAGCATCAAAAGCTTCCGCGACTTGCGTGTTCGTGTTAAGTTCTCATTAGAACCTTCTGCGTGATTGGAATAAATCCTTCCACTTGTTGACTGGGTTGCTCTTAGTGCATCTTGGTTTTATCTTTAAAATAGAGACTTTTCTGTTCGTCATATTTTAAGATGCAACTGATTTTGTCTCATCTTTTTGTTTCGGCACGGCTCTTAAGGTGGCGTAATTAATATCTGTACACGAAACCTGTATAATTGTACTCATAATTGTGAACAACTTTTCAGGGTTTCAGTTATTTCAATTGCACCTTATACGAGAAAAGTCCAGGACCTGGCTTAAACTGGCTAATCTTTTCATTCCACAAAGAACCAAGGTTGTTTGCTTTTTAATGTACTTTAAGTAATATCGTACACTTGCCGACAGTTATAGAATATTTTAATAGTTTTCTAGACTAGGAGACTTCAGCACTTTAGACCATTTCTCCTTTCCATAACTCAGTCAGCATAGATGCCAAGATCCTTGGCAAGGCTACCCTGTGTGCACCGATGCTACTTTAATTACCCATATCTTCACTTGCAGACAGTATTTTTGAATAATTTGAATAGTTTTCTAGATTAGAGATCAGCACTCTAGACCACTTCTCTTTTCCCCAACTGTAAAATTACCTGACCTAACAACAGATGCGTAAAATTGAATGTATGAACGCGTTTAAGAATAGGGGTTCCAGCCGAGGGCAGCGGCGCACACGCACATTAATCAGCAGCTCAATGGGCATGTTACAGACAATTAATGTTCGATAAGTCATCGCTAGCCCGTTACGAGGCTACGATAATTTACCCCCGGCTATTACTAGCTACTACTAGGTATTAGATTTCGCCGCGTTTTCACATGTGCCTTGTTCGAAAGCGTGATTTAATAAGACCTATATAAACGGGAGCAGAGATTGTGTTTTGTAAATGGTCTTAACGAGATCTACTTAGTTTAACTGGTGTGTATGTAGACAAGGTGTAATTTTATAAATGTTACGGATCGAGGTGGAGTGTTATGCTGGAGCTGCAGTTATCCCGCCTTTGCGTTTAAGCTACTTAACTCAGGTGCCGTTGAAATCAGTGCTCAGAGTGGAGTATCTCAAATTGAGAAAGGCGAGTTCTTTTTGTTTCAGAACTAAGAGCACTTACTGTATATATGCCAAATACAATTGAATTATGGAATTATTGGATTTGGCTTCGATTGGATTGATTCAATTGGCTTTGGCATATATACAGTTAGTGCTTTAGTTCTGAAACAAAAGGAGCTCACTTCTTACCTTGAATTCTGAGTAAGGTGCTTTGAATTTGAGATACTCCACTTAGAGCACTGATTTCAACGGCACTTGATTTAACGGCACCTGGGCTGACTTAAATGCAATGATGGGATAAGTGCAGTACCAGCAAAACACTTCACCAACACCTCGATCCGGCGCATGTGATGGAGAGGCAATATATGCGCCCTCACGGCCCTAGCCTCTGCAGGAGGCCCTTGGCGTCGGGAATCCTAGGCTGATTCCCGGCCACCGTAGGCGCGAGCTTGCGGACAGCGAGTAATGGGTAGCTCGCTGTCCGGTAAGGACCAAGCCCGGGTCGACGGCGCGTTGTGTTCCCCGCGCGCCTCATTGAGATGTCAGCACCAATTGGTGGGGTCCGCAAGAGCCGATGCCTGCTAGGGGTGCGGGTTGTTCGAAAGAGATATCGTGACTCCTGGCACACAGGCAACAAGAGGAACACGGGTGGGTTTTAGTCAGTAAAAGTCTGACACGCCCTCCTGCTCCACCCAGAGCGGGAGAAGTTATTTGATGATTTACCACCCTCAAAAAAAAAAAAAACTTCTCTATTCGTCATTTTTATAAAATAAAATCTAAGTGTCTACATACACAACAGTTATGCTATGTAGATTGTCATGAAAAAAGCCTAAATTCAAGAAATTGGGCAAATCATTTGGCCACAATCTTCCCGCCTGTACGAATGTTCCCCAACACCCAATCAGTGAAACCTGGGAGATGAAAATGAAGAATGTATGAAAACAAACAACATGGAAATGAATGTTCATTTTATTTGTGTTGAAATGAAAGGGTGTGATCATGTGTGAGGATTGTGTTCAGTCACGCTTGCAGGCGTGTAAATAAGGAGATGAGAGCTCGATTTGTGCAAGTGTGAAATTGAATTCGATTTCGTGGTCATGCAGATGGACCGACTACTTACTACTTAACTGCGGTATACTTAAATGAGAATTAACTGTACCTATCTTATGCTGAAGTTAGTTGCTCCACCTCACGAAATATTTGACATAAAAGTCGCAAGTCACCTATAAGGTGTTTCGATATTTGTATACACTGGATGGATGTAGCAAAAGACAGCGAAAGCTGGCATTATCTGGAGGAGGCTATGCTCAAGGGTTCTTAAATAAGACAATAAAAATAAAACGATTGATAAACACTGTACCTACTTACTACGTAAAAGAAAAATTATAAGGCCATTTTTTTTTTATTTGTTTATATGTGGGTTACGACGCTCAGTGTAAATATGCTACGAATCGCGAAGTAGGTATTAATTTAAATTAGAACTTTCTTTATTAAAACCTATTTCCCTATAGACAATAACTCCTTTCTATAAATGTATCCCATTAATTCCACAATCGAGCGCTGCACTCGTATTCATTCGCATCGAATCGCGACCGATTATGAATCGAGATCAAATCGCATTAATTACATCGAGTGGAACGTCGACACTTCGATAGTTAATAAAGAGCCAGGATTATATTGCAAATAAACGATCTGAACAAACACTTTGACAGCACAATTCGATTGAAGCGACAGGTGAAATGTATTGAATTAAACTCTTAACATTCATTGGATGATATTGAATTATAAATGTTTCATGTTGTTTATTTTTATGATGAGCATGCGAGGTTAATTTTGTAAATACTACGCATTGTACCTAAACATACTCTATGTATGTAGACGTAATGACTGTTTAAAATAATATACCTAATGTGAAAGAAGAAGGTATATTATTGCCAAAGTCGGCTTTATGAGAAGTGCTTTCATTTCTTCAGTTATCCCTGTACTGAAATCATTGAAAACTCGACCCAAAATAACAATGATACAGCTATTACATACCTGTTACCTTGTACTACTAATTTATAATATAGTTAATTTTTCACAGAAAGTCACTACCTGCACTAAAAAAAAACAAGTAATTAGAAAAATTTAACAAAATGGATTATATAATACTGGGTCATTCTCAGGAGACTCATTAATTGGTTGACTTCGGTGTCAATTTTTTTTTATTTAGTCCTTGTTAACATGAAATATCAAATCTAGAGTTAATTTAAAGCATGTTAGTAGTAGAGTGTTAACTCTAGATTTGATATTTCATGCCTAAATTAGAAAACAAAAATGACACCGAAGTCAACCAAATAATGAGTCTCCTGAGAATGACCCTGCTATGCTCCAGGATCCACAGCACAGCGCTGATTTTCAGTAGTCACCCGAAAAAGACATACGTAATATAGTCAGGCTGTGCACAGCAATACAATACATTTAGCATATTTTCCTTTTCGCTCTATATTCAACCTACCTACATAGATTCATTGAATTATTATCGACTGACAAAACTCATCATAACATTTTTGTTGTTGTAATACAATATCATTATCCTACCAACCTAATTAGTTTTTAAAAACCATTCATCCGATAAGACAACATTACCCAAAGTCAATCAACAAGATCAATTTCTCAGTTCCGGTTTCCAATGACGTCACTCGTTTCCGATACCATCGACAAAATAATCCGATTACTTACGATTTTATAATAATGTAGGTATCTCAAGACTGTTCAGGGGCTTTATTTAGATTAATTCAGTTTGATTAATGAAGAGTGCGGAGAAAGTTCGCCTCGCTGTCTCCTTTGTTTCATGCCATGATTTGGGATTAGATTTACTGGCATTCAGTTTCACCTCTTTGCTCGATAATACTGGCCTTACATAACCGCACCGTACTCGAATTTGTCTATGCTTTTCTTTTTTTGTTGTTGTCGATGTTAAGAGATTGGATAGCTGTCGAAATATTATCTGTGGATTAGGTGTCTAATATAGTTTTATGTAATGTAAATTTGGAATTAACTAAAATGTTTTTTGCGAGTCTATTAAAAAGTGTTGTGTAAGTTGGCGGATAGATTTAACAATAACGTTTTATGTCGGAGTCGTCAAGTGGCGAAAATTACAGTCAATTTCTCATCAATCTAGCAACGTGACTCGTTATATTTGAATGAGGTCGTCTAGACTAACTTTTTAAACAGACAATGGCGTTTCGCTCAGTCTAGTATTAGGATTAAAAGCTGTTTTGTCGTGGATGACACGAATTGTTAAAAAAATATGTAATTTATACTTACATTGGAAAGTGGCAACGATTTGCAGTATGTGGGTCACTGTACCGCGCGTTACTGCCGTTTGAAAAGTATCTTTTATAAAACCACGATGGGTGTGATTCCCATTAGCGGGTTCTGTATTTAATAGTATTCTATTTCTCGTTTTTTTTATGTGCAAGTAATTGTAATTGTGTGCTAAAAGGGAAGTTATCTTAGTAATTCAATTTTAAAATTTTATTTTCTTTCATCTTCCTTCAAGATTAAGTTAACGCTTGGTTTTATTTTATTGCATTGTACCTACCTACTAATGGAATTGTAATCTTCTAAAATTGCATGTAAATCCTTTATGATGGAAACTTTGACAGCAAAAATGTCGAATACGTAAAAATAAACAATATACATACATAATATTATTCTTTGTTTTTATCCAGAGCATGTGTCGATAGTGTGTAACAAGCTTTGTGTAACTGTAATTGAGTGTGCATTACAGGATAACGTACCTATTTATAACACTAGTGTTATTATTTTAAAAGATAATTGTAAATGTTGGTAATCCTTGAATAAATGAATAATAATTTTCAATATCCTGCTGTTTATCGGTAATTAGAAAAGTTGCATCATGTAATGTTTAAATGATCGCCGAGTCGCCAACCTATTTGTTTGTCCTGCACCTTAATTGCGTAAAGGCTCGTGCACACTAGCGCGACGCGACGGTCGCGTGCGATTCGGCGATTTATATCCTTAGAACAATGTCTATGAAAACGCGCGCGACACTTCACACAGGGGCGATCTGTCGCGCCGCGACACCGTCGCCCCGCGACGACTAGCGCGACTGCAAATTGGTACATTTTGTATGGCGTCGCGGCGCGACGACGCGATATCGCGGCGACAACGCGATATCGCGGCGACAAGCAGCGCGACAACAATGTTACATTTTGTATGGTGTCGCAGCTGCGCGGACGCGACACGCGCCGTCGCGCGCGAATCGCGCGCGACACCACACGAGAGGGTATAAATAGCGGTGCAATCCAAGCTGAGCTCAGTACTAGACGAATTTTCGTCAGAGGACTAAGGTAGGTCTGTGCCCGTTTGCGGCGTAGGGTTAGGTTAGGTTAGGTTAGGGAGGGTGAGGAGGGACCCTCTCCAAGGAGGGTCTATCCTCTGGGGAGGGTCGGCCCTCTGAGGAGGGTCGACGCTCTTGGGAGGGTATCCCTCCGAGTAGGAGGGCCACTCCCCTGAGGAGGGTATTCCTCCTCCGAGGGTCCCTCTCCTAGGAGGGTTCCTCTCTGAGAGATCCGTGTCTCCCTGAGTTGAGTGATAGTATTTTTTTTTTATTTTTTTTTATGTGCTGTTGGGAGGACGTGTCGCGCTCGAAAAGATGGAAGCCCTGGTGTTTCATGGACCCCACCATCGACCACCGGCGGTCACCACTTTAGGTAGTGAGCTAATCATGGAGCGGGATCACATGACATACCTACTTGGGCTAGGTGAAACTTCGGCCAGCACTTCTACCGACTTGCCCCGAAGTTGATCAGCACAGCTTCCACTCGAAGTCGGAATCTGGCTGGACCGAGTGCGGAGTGCCGACGGCCTAGCACGGGGGTGGTGCACTCGATGGATGGCCCTGTACGGCACCCCAGTGTGAGCGGCTCCCGGAGCCTACGATGAACTGCCAACCATTTAGCGGAAAATCCATGCCACAGTATATCATATTGCAGTTGATCAACTAAATTAATTTTGCTTAGGTTCGATATTTTTTCCTTACTTTTAGGTACCTACATTTTATGGTAGAACTAATATTATTACTTAAATTGCCCTATGTTGGGTAAGTGTCCTGTAAGTTACCTATTGAGCGTTTTCATATTATCAGATATCGACACCAACCCGATACCGATATGTTGCCAGCTATACGCATACCGATTCGAAACCGATATAATTATTATCGGCTTGATGATATTGGTGAATATCGATGACCATCGCGACTCACCTAACGATCACAGTATAGTAAGTATCGACGTCTTGAAGTCGGCAGTGGGAATAAGTGTGATCAAATGAAAGAATGGCCAGTTGTCTCACCTCTATTGTGCTGATATCGGTGTCTTAAGGATAGCAATAGGGTTTCTGTTACACCTTGTATAATGTGTTTTTTTTTTGTGTGTGTGATATCATCAAATAACTTCTCCCGCTCTGGGTGGAGCAGGAGGGCGTGTCAGACTTTTACTGACTAACACCCACCCGTGTTCCCTCAGTAGCCTGTATGCCAGGGGCTGCGATCTCTTTCGAACAAACCCGCACCCCTGGCAGGCATCGGCCCTTGCGGGCCCCATCCGTTTGTGCTGAAATCTCTTTGAGGCGCGCGTGGAACACAACACGCTGTCGACCTGGGCTGGGTCCTTATCGGACAGCGAGCTACCCATTACTCGCCGTCCGCAAGCTCACGCCTACGGTGGCCGGAAATCAGCCTGGGATTCCCGACGCCCAGGGCGTCTCCTGCGGCGGTTAGGGCCGTGGTTGTCGTTGGTGTCTTACGACTTCCACGCGAACGAAGTCGCAAGCAGAAGCTAGTTACAAATATAGCACTAGTTACAGGTTTTGCGGTTGTTAGGTGAAAATTATAAATGCAATGGTTTTAACATTGCAATAAGAACCCTTGAGCAATTTGTTCTTTGAGAAAATAAATGTCTTTAAACCAAACTCATACTTTCAGACCCAGAGGTTGGGGCTAAGCGTTAGTTGTCAGTGAATTTAAGAAATTTATCAAGTAAACAAGCCGTGAGCCCGACGGTATTCTCTTCGACAAAGATGGTAGATTTGCATACAAATTTTCATGGGCCCGCGTGGTGGATTATGGCCCACTCCCTCTCACAGAGAGGACTGTGTCCCAGTAGTGGGAACCTTATAGGCTGATTATGAGTTGGTTAAGTACAATAATGAATGATTCCATAACCCGAATACACGTAGTAAAGATCAAATTGTGATTCCAAAATTTAGACTGACTAAAACTAGCAAGTCATTTCTAATAAACAGTATCCGCTTCTATAACAAGTTGCCAAAGTCAGTTACAGAACTTAGCGATGGAAAGTTTAAAACGCACATCAACGCATTATCAAAAAATCATATTATAAGATTAAAGACTACGTTGAAGACAGGGAAGTTTGGCATTAATTCCTTCTGCACATGTGGCTTCCCTGGTACCTCATTAACAGCATAACTATGTTATTATATTAACTGCTCTCAAATACAATGTTCTTTTGTATTCTTTTAATTTTTAATATGCTGACATATTCTCGTCATTAATTGACATTAAACATCAATTTTATTTAGGTTCATTTTATTTATGTTGATTATTTTACATATTGTGAATGAGAGAACGTTGTAGGCCTTACAGACTGCAGATTTGTAGACGATTTTCTATTCTGTATTCGTCTAAGTACCTGGTACTTATTGACAGGCCTGCGCTGTCCTCCCATACATTTTATCTCTGTAATTTGAAAATATTGTTAAAGCCAATTATTTTTAAAAGAGTAACCGTGGAGTTTCTTGCCGGCTCTTCTCCATAGGAAACAACAATTTGGAACCGTGCACCTAGCTTCTGACGTTTCATAAGTGCCCATGCAGGTTTATCTGAAATAAAATATTTTGATTTTGTTTTTTTTTTTGAGAATAGGCTAAAAATGGTCGTACTGTTTCGCTTACACTGTAACCATATTCTTTTGCTTATGATGCCGCCGCTCAGAAAGAACCTTAAATATTGTGACAACATATGAAGAAATAATTACCGTACTTTATTGTCTAGTGACGAACCTACTGTTCCAGTTGTAATTTATCGAATCTATTTTTTTAGGACATCAAAATTAATTTAGTACATAATACAGGTTTTTTTTTTATCCAGTGCGCAAATTTTAACCACGAATTCAGCATATCATTCTAGACCCCCTACCGCAGAAATTTTTCGCCGGTTATACAAAAAAAAAATCAGCTGTTCCATATATTTTGACCGCGTAGGTATTGCACTTTTCTATGAAACAGCAGTTTTTTTTTTGTATAACCGGCGAAAAATTTCTGCGGTAGGGGGTCGAGAATGATATGCTGAATTCATGGTTAAAATTTGCGCACTGGATAAAAACTTACCCTGTATATAACCGTCCCCGGTCTTGTCGGATTAGGGACGCATTGGACTATTGACCAAGTGTCATAGATGCGAGTATATGGCATAGATACGAACTTGATTGGGAACATGAGCACCGAGTTATGCTGTCAGCGCATAACCTGACTGCGTTAGCACGGCGCTATTTTTCAAGCACGTTATAATATTTTATCGTATACAATAGTGACAGTGACTGTTTGCGTGTGTCAGTGTCTGTGTGTTTGAATTCAAAATTGAAAGCCAATATTTTAAAATCACGGATTCGAGAAAAAATCTAGGTATACAACCGACAACCGGACACATTGTATACTATGTAATATTAATGTAGGATATGATAGTAGGGAAGACAATTCGGTGGAGAGGAACTATCACGGATAAATCTGATTAAAAACTTCTTAGAAAACTGCGTTTTGTACAAACTTCTTCATAAACGGCGATAAAAAATTAAAGACTACTCTCACTTGACTATTATTTTATCGATAATAATAATTTGTAATGTGTCAACACTATTTTAAGATGACAATTAAACGTCATCATATTGTCTCGAAATAATCACATTTTCGAAAACAATTTCTGTATTCTGAGACAATTTTATTAATTAAAACTAATTACAAGATATTTTTTGAGGTGGGGCCGCTCGTCAGGAATTTTTCTGCCAAGCCGACGAAATATAGTTTTGTAAAAGGAGCTGTAATTCTATTTCAGTTCTAAGTTCTTATTCCATAAACAGGCTCGGTGGTTTAAACCATACCTTAAGAAAACACTTGTTTTGTAATAAGGGGGATTATCTCTAGTAATATTATAAATCCGAAAGCAACTCTGTCTGACTGACCGCCTGTCTGTCTGTTACGCTTTCACGCCTAAGCCGCGGAACTGGTCATCATGAAATTTGGCAGAGATATAGCCTGAGATATGGAAAAGGATGGAAAGGATGACCGACATCCACGCGGGTGGTGCCGCGGGCAAAAGCTAGGCTTTATTTATACTTTTAAAGTAGGTTCGGATTACTTCCAACCAGTGGAAAGTTGTCAGAGGAAGCCTCTGAATCTAGAAATAAGGATTTTCGCACACATTTTTCAAGAGCTGCACAAAGCATAATAATAATTAATCAAAATTTGGACGATGAGGCCGAAACCGATATATAGAACTTGGCTTTTGTACAGACGCCAGCACATCAAGCTACCCCAATTCGTCAAATTTCTTTGATAGATTTTCAATTTTCCCAAGTTTAAGGTTCATGTTCCATTGGGAAAATTTGACAGTTTGGGGTAGCTTAATGTGCTGGCGTCTGTATATATGAATCTTTTCCAGGGTTTAAAAAGCGCCCAGTTACACTAATCATTGTTTCACGCTAACTTTATTTCATAAAATATCTATGTTTTTAATATTATTCCAAGTTGATTAGAATTTATGTAATTTCGTGGCTCAGTAGCCGTGGCTGCCCTTTACTGTCACCGACGCAGCGGCCGATTCCCGTAAAAAAAAAAAAAAAAAAAAAAAAAAAAAAAAAAAAAAAAAAAAAAAAAAAAAAAAAAAAAAAAAAAAAACTCTCACCTAACTCAGGGAGACACGGATCTCGAGAGAGGTACCGTCCTCAAATCCTCGGAGAGGGGCCCTCCTCAGAGGAAAACCCTCCTCGGAGGGACAACCTCTCAAGAGGGACGACCCTCCTCAGAGGGAATCCCTCCCAAGAGGGACGACCCTCCTAAGAGGAAATCCCTCCTCAGAGGAGAGACCCTCCTCGGAGGGGGTCCCTCCTCACCCTCCCTAACCTAACCTAACCCCACGCCGCAAACGGGCACAGACCTACCTTTGTCCTCTGACGAAAGTTCGTCTAGTACTGAGCTCAGCTTTTTTTTTTTTTTTTTTTTTTGGAATTGGCATCTCGCAGTTGACCTTGAGAGGCCGTGACTGCTCAACCGGACTTTCCTGTGAAGGTTTTTAGGAATCTAAAAGCCTCCAGCCAGGGCGTAAACCTACTTAAACCTAAAACGACTGCGCACTGAGGGCACCCCCTGTGGGGTACGAACCTCGGCTCAGGGAGTCGCTGGCGGGGGGGGGGCAGCTAGTACTATCAGGGACAGGCTGGATCAAGGTATTATTTTCATGATTATTAGACGGGGAATTTAAAGCTACTGGCTCAGCTGCGGCGCGGGCTGGCGCATCAACGAGCAAGGGACGGTCGGGACTGAGCTCAGCTTGGAATGCACCGCTATTTATACCCGGTGTCGCGCGCGATTCGCGCGCGACGGCGCGTGTCGCGTCCGCGCAGCCGCGACACCATACAAAATGTAACATTGTTGTCGCGCTACTCGTCGCGCGCGATTCGCGACGTCGCGGCGTCACGAGTCGTAGCGGCGCGACGCGTTGCCGCGCCTGTGTGAAAGGGGTTGCGTCGCGATTATCGCAGAATCGCCACCGCGACATGTCGCGCTGTCGCGTCGCGCCTGTTTGAAGAAGCCTTAACTCACGATTCATCATAATCTGTTTCGTTTTGAAACAGATTGTTAAACCATTGCTTCATATGCTCGAAAAATGTGTCTGTTCAACAACGTAAATAACGCAATGAATACTGTTAACTGTCAAATTGAAACAGATTATGATTAATCTTGAGTTACGCCATTAGGGTGCAGGATAAAAAAGGGAACTAAAATTATT
This sequence comes from Polymixis flavicincta, assembly GCA_949987655.1. Taxonomy (NCBI): domain Eukaryota; kingdom Metazoa; phylum Arthropoda; class Insecta; order Lepidoptera; family Noctuidae; genus Polymixis; species Polymixis flavicincta. Next base: position 15,093,289 of record OX465193.1, on the reverse strand, counting down.
GTGTTTGATAACAATGCGAACAATGTTTCGCTCGGTCAGAAACCCGATTGTGCCTACATACTTCTAATAGACTCAGGCATATAGTGAACAAAACCAGTATGTAAGGATCGTACTCCCATGGCAAGAGTGGAGTGAATTTATGCATTTATGTACAAACGCCAGCACATCAAGCTACCCCAAACTGTCATTTTTTTTCCAATTGAACATGAACCTTATGCTTATGAGTTAAAGTTAAAAATCTATCAAAGAAATTTGACAGATTGGGGTAGCTTGATGTGCTTGCGTCTGTGCCTACATCAAATTCGAAGCTTAGATATTCTTTCCTAAGTACAGCGTTCATTTTATATATTTTTAATACTAATTATTATGCTTCGCCCGCGCGGAGTTCGGTGTATTATACATACAAACCTTCCTCTTGAATCACGCTGTCTATAAATTAAAACCGCATTCAAATCCGTTGCGTAGTTTAAAAGATCTAAGCGTACAAACACGAAAAGCGACTTTAATAACCGACTTCCAAAAGAAAGAGGTTATTCATTCGAAATGTTTATATTTTTTATGTATGTTCGGGCATAGCTCCGTCACATACCTATAGACGGATTTGTAAAATTCTTTTTTGTTCGAAAGGGGTTTATTTCGAAATGGCCCCGATTATAATTTCAAATAGACTGATGATGCGTTTCGGTGACAGACAACGGAACTCTTCCAAAAAATGACAGCAAATCAATCGCGATTCCTGCTATCGTATAAATATGCATTGTTTTGACCCCAACGATGATGAAATTTCGGATAGGTGTGGGTAGGTACTATAATGAAATAAAAATAAGTACAACATTTATTTTCAGAATCACTTCCATATTTGTTAGTAACAATGTGGACTGTCGTATCCACCGCCCAACATCAGCGAGACTATAACTAAAGCGTGTAAAACAAAAACTTTTGTCAAAAAAAAAAAATACCACCGACTTCCGGAAGAGCACTAAAAAGTGAAAAATAACTTTAATTTCGGAAGGCGGTGACAAAAAAATAATATACAAATCCAAAGTCACCGACAGCCGAAATTGCAGTCATTTTTCACTTTTTAGTGCTTTTCAGGAAGTACTACTATTTATTAAGTAAGGATACAGAGTGGCAGGGGCATGGATGCGCAACCTGCTCCCATGGCTTCAGTATATGGTTCTGAACTTCTTCTTTCTGAACTTTTGTTTAAACCGTTCAATAAAAGTTTGCCGATTCATATATTTTGACCGCGTAGGTAGGTATTAAACTTTTCTATGAAACAGCTAATTTTCTTTTCGATTACCGACGAACAATTTCTACGCTAGGGGTCTAGAATATGTGCTGAATTCAAGGTTACAGTTTGCGCGTCGATGTCCTTGTTACCCTATATATAAATATATTCATAAAATTACGAGCCACAGATATTTTTCGCGGTACACCAAAAAGCTCTTAACCACGCGGTCGTGTAAATGCACCACAGATCACAATAGAGCACGTCTGCGCCCGCGTCACCGCGATCATTAGTGTGACAGACGCGACGTCCGACGACGCCCAATTTCGTCATTACGTTTTAAATCCACCCGTTATCATTAACTGTCATTTTGGGTCATTTCACGAACCGTTAGATATGGAGTCTGTGGTGTGTGCGGCGAAAACGGTTGCACTATTGTTTGCAGATCCTGGCTTAGTGTGGAATGGAATTGTGTGAGTTGGCGAAGTTCATCTATGTTGATTATGAAAGGATATGTTCTAGTTTGACAAAGATGAGCTATTCGTTATTGAGCAGGATTAAACGAGTATAAGCTTAGAACTTTTTGTATTACACAGGTGTGACCAGCCAAATTACGATAGGAGCTTTTCGCAAGTTGTCTTGTCGGGCACAGCACTATGTTATACTTTTTAAATTACGTAGTATTTTTATAGACAAGCTTACCCATGTTATTTTTTCATATAAACTGTCTTCTCAAAAGAATGCATACTAATCGGTAAAACACGCTATAACTAGACGTTGTAAACGTCACTTTTCCCGCCAATTTTACTGTCATTGTCATCGCGGTGTAATGGCGGACGCTCGCCCTCAATGCGATATTTTTGATGAATCCGAGCAATTAGAGTAAAACGTAGCAGCGTTTTTTTTAACAGTCATTTGAACGAATTTCCCGTGTTTAATGCGCCATGTAACTTTCTTTTTGTTGCGACGGTCAAGAGGTTAAATAGACTGTAAATACTGGAGCCAACTTATTTCTTTTTTTTTCCAGAGACAATGGAAATTATTTTCCTTTTCAATTTATTTTTAAATACAGTACAGCAATGGAAGTTGGGTTTTAGTCTATTAGTATTAAACGGCGGGTTTTTCCGGGTATAATCGAGTGTCATCACAGGATTATCTATTTTCATTATAATTTACCGCAAACTATCACGTAGGTAACTAAATCAATGGAAATGATTGTATTTTATATCTGGGTATCTACTATATAAAAATAAGGTTTTCCTTCCTGACGCTATAACTCCAGAACGCAGGAACCGATTTCCACGGTTTTGCATTCGTTGGAAAGGTCTCGAGCTCCGTGAGGTTTATAGCGTAGGGTAGGTAGGGTAGGTAGGGTAGGTAGGGTAGGTAGGGTAGGTAGGGTAGGTAGGGTAGGTAGGGTAGGTAGGGTAGGTAGGGTAGGTAGGGTAGGTAGGGTAGGTAGGGTAGGTAGGGTAGGTAGGGTAGGTAGGGTAGGTAGGGTAGGTAGGGTAGGTAGGGTAGGTAGGGTAGGTAGGGTAGGTAGGGTAGGTAGGGTAGGTAGGGTAGGTAGGGTAGGTAGGGTAGGTAGGGTAGGTAGGGTAGGTAGGGTAGGTAGGGTAGGTAGGGTAGGTAGGGTAGGTAGGGTAGGTAGGGTAGGTAGGGTAGGTAGGGTAGGTAGGGTAGGTAGGGTAGGTAGGGTAGGTAGGGTAGGTAGGGTAGGTAGGGTAGGGATTCTGTATGAATGACTATTGGACGGACAGGACAACGTCTGTCAGGTCAGCTAGTTAATTATAATAATAAACAATCCCATGAAGTATCATAGCAAGCTGTATGGGTAATTATAATTTTATTATGTAGCTAGCAGCACCTTTCAGGAAAGTATGTTGTTTGAATTACATACCTACATAATTATGTTCTATATTTGCGTATTTGGTTTTTGATCGATGCAGAAACCATTTATAGTAGTGGAGCCATACAGGAAAATGTATTCGAACTAAAACCAATAAAAAATTGAAAATAACGTTTCTTCATTATTTCTGTACTTACATGGATTTATTTACTGTTTTGGATTTATAGATGACCTACCTACCTAGTTAATGATTTATGATACAAATGTAGTTATCTAGAGTTACGAGGCGCTCGTGTTTAAATAATAACGGCCTCACGGGTCGATCGAAGGTTAAGCTATGCTTGTCGCGGTCAGTTCGTGGATGGGTGACCGTTACATACCGAGACGGCACGAAGGGGTCTATGCCTCGGAAATCACGATAGCCCGTTGGACCCGGCTGTCATTCATAAACCTTTGACAGTCGTTACAGGTCGTCAGAAACTTGAAAATTTGACAATCAGTTAAGGCTGGTTGTCAGCGCAGGTTGGTAAGCCAAGGGGTATCGTATTACCCAGTAACTGGGTTCTGGAGGTCAGAAAGGCAGTTGCTCTATGTGAAACACAGCTACTCAGCTGCATCAGCACCCGGGTTAGTTGCGTAACGCACGATCAATCAATAGATCAACAGATTGCTAAACCATTGCTTCATTTGTTCGAAAAATGTGTCTGCTCAACAACGTAAATAACGCAATAAATATTGTTGAACTGTCAAAATGAGACAGATTATGATTGATCGTGTGATACGCATTAAGGGTGCTTGTTATACAAGACGCCGACCCCAATATACTAGGGAAATTACTAGGCAGAATATGACACGAATTTATTAACTGTATTGGACTTTACTGTACTGTATAAGTACCTAATTAATGAGTGAACGATAGGTGTAGTTGGTTATCTTAAATACATTCAAATGTCACCAAGAACGGTTTCAAGACATTCACAAACGGAAACGTTTGAATACTTTGAATTGAATGCATGAGTGAGTGAATATTTTCGCGTCACTTTCCTAAACTAATAAGCAGAACTAAACGTTGAGTCATTATGTCAGTACAACAGCTAGTTACAACTTACCATCTAATTGACAAGCCATTATTGACCGTATCACTCTTATTTCAAGGGCGATAACTGTTTGTTCGTGTTCGGTTTAATTGAACTAATTGTGTTCGCGACCGTACGAGATGGCTATGAAGCTTAGAAAGGCGACAGATAGAATGCTAATAATATGATTGAAAGCGAATATAAGCACATTGATTTGCAGTTCCGATTATGCTAAAAGATGACAATGATGACTTGTATTTGCCTTTGTTGGTTGTACACTATGTGAACGATACATATACTATGTGAAGGATACATATACTATGTGAACTAAACATATACTATGTGAACAATACATATACTAAAAGAGTCATCATCATCTGCCTAGCCTTTCCCAACTATGTATATTGGGGTCGACTTCCAGTCTAACCGGATGTAGCTGAATACCAATATTTTACATGGAGCGACTACCTATTTGACCTCCACAACCCAGTTACTGGGTAACACGATACCCCTTGGTAAGACTGGTTGTTAGACTTTCGGGCTTCTGACGACCCGTAACGACTGTCGAACATCCACGTATGACAGACGGGACCAACGGCTTTCCGTGTTTTTCTCTTTTAACAATTTAACATATATTAAAAGAGTAACAAAGTTAAAACAGTAATTGAGTAATTGTAAAAAACAAAGTAGGTAATAACTACAGGGTCCACGAGAACGAGTCTGAAGGCTTCTTCAGATAGCCGCGACACGACTATTTTAGAAGAATTTCCATAAAGTTTTCATAGAAATTGTTGTACATCGCGCCTATTTGCGGGAGCCTTGATGTCTCTTAAAAATTTTGTCTGTTGGTCTGGATGTATATTCCGGATTGGGGCTGAACGGATTTTGGTGAAATTTGGCACACGGATAGTTTCTAACCTGGATTAACACAATCGTAACGCCGTAACGCCTTTTAATCCCGGTAGTACGTTGCCGTGGGATATATTCGAACCCGTAGGCAAAAGCTAGTGTAATTATAATAAGGCTCATACACACTGTTGTAAGGAAAATGCTCAATTTCGATTTTCTAAATTAATGATTGATATATCATTCTTTGTGAGGGGCTTGTGGCTAAATAACAATAGCTGCACGGGTCGATCGACCAGGTCAAGCTACGCTTGTCGCGGTTGGTCCGTGGATGGGTGACCATCTTTACATACCAAGACCCCTCCGTGCCTCGGAAAACACGTTAAGCCGTTGCCCCGGCTGTCATTTGTGGATCTTTGACAGTCGTTACGGGTCGTCAGAAGCCCAAAAGTCTGACAACCAGTCTTACCTATGGGTATCGTATTACCCAGTAACTGGGTTGTGGAGGTCAGATAGGCAGTCGCTCCATTTTAAATACTGGTATTCAGCTGCATCCGGTTAGACTGGAAGCCGACCACAACATAGTTGGGAAAAGGCTAGGCAGATGATGATATCATTCTTTGTGCATGGATGGTGTGTTCAACTAGTATGTTCTACTTAAAGTCATTTCAATTTACACAATTTGTTAGTTGATTTGGTCTTTTGCTTTATTTTTTTCCGTTCGATAAGATATTGAAGTTAATTGAGATGGACGTCGAGAGCTTTGATTTGACATGTTGATTGACACATTGAACATTTTAATCGATTAGAAATTCTATTAAGGGCTACGTCGTCGTCTTGTGCGGCATTAAACGTCATCATTATATTTCGAAGGTCCCTATGTACAGTCGCCAGCAGGGCAAGCTATCCCAAACTGTAAAATTTTCCCAATTGATCATAAACCTTATTCCTTTGTAAGAAAGTTGAAAAACTATCAAATAAATTTGACAGAAGCGCTCTCCTGTAAAATTTTTAGTTAGGGGATTATACGTAGGCACCGTCGATTTTATGTTATAGGTGCCTACTTCCAAGTTTTGTTGCCCATTATATTATGCTAATACATAATTAGGTACCTACCAATAAAATCACTATCTTAATTAGGAATGTCATATTGCTGGTCGTCGAACCAGGCAAATAAATTAAATTAGAATATTTTTCCTCTATAGAAATCAGTGGGTAATAGGTAATTATTTTAACTATTGTGCCATGGTTAGATTCTTGATTATTGTAGCTTGATGTGTAGCCATGTGTACCTTTTTATATTTTTGGGTACATTTCATTACTTTATAGCATTTATATCATTGGTTATAGGGCAATATTAAATTTTATGTACTGTTTATAAATAATTATTTTATTTTCGTACTTTTTTTGTGTAAATTGTAAAAAACCGTCGCTTGATTATACGTTGTTTTCGGGTGACCACTGAAAATAAGCGCATTGCTGTGGATCCCATAGCACAGCATCATGCTGAGTGGAAGCCTTCTTGTCACAGTCACGGCGTGAAGCTGCCGACTATTTATGTTCTAATAAGCCTATTCATAAATATCTATGTTTGTTATCATGTTTTTTTTTAAATGTTATGTCGTCTTTTCGAACCGACGAAAAACGGAGGAGGTTACTCAATTCGACGCGTATATATTTTTTTTTTTTATGTATGACCACGCATAACTTTTTCCAGAGTAGTCCGATTTTGATAATTCTCGTAGTCCGATTTTTATTGGAAAGGGTATACCTCGAAGTTGGTCCCATATAAATTTCGAAGAAAAATTCCAACCCCAAGGGTAAGAAAACAGGGCATGATTGATTGTTTACTCACAGATTTTAATACTGAGTCGTGTATTAAATTAAGCATGTAGTAATTAGTAGATTATAGCCACAAAAAATTATAAAATAAAAACTTTTTAATAAAAAAATTAAACCGCCGAAAAACCGAAAAATAAAAAATAATAAACTAGCTTTGTCCAACCCCAATAAATAAGTTCGGAAGTCGGTGACTTTGGATATGTATTTAATTATATGTCACCGCCTTCCGAACTAAGTTATTGGGGTTGGACAAAGCTAGTTTATTATTTTTTATTTTTAGGTTATGGTTAGCAGCTATGCAGGTCAGGCAGTCGCTCAGTATACAGCTGCATCCGGTTAGACTGAAAGCCGACCCCTACCTCGTTGGGAAAAGGCTACCCAGATGATTTGCCTGCACACCTATCTCTTTTGTTGACTGTACCATCAGTTCATCAGGTCAGGTTTGATTCAATAACTTTCGTTTAGCATAATATCATACCGAGTATCGGAATATTGAACAAGCGTCTCGTTTACAACAATATTTGCTCGTTTGTATAGTCGTGGCTTGTATAAGTCAGATGATATCGCCGATAAAGTCGCTGAATGTGCGAAATCTGGCTTGGCTTAGTGCAGTATGCTGCCAAAATATTATAAGATAGATTTTATTTCTGACTAGATTTTGCCAGCAGCTTCGCCCGCGTCGAAGTAGAAAGATATCCCAGTGTCGTTTTTACTATTGTCCAAACAATTTTTTTTTTAAACTTTCCATGTGCCATAGTGAACATACGAAAAAAAAAACTTAGCCGTATTGGTCGAGCCGTTTTAATTTTTTATATAGATAGTAGTCTCCTGACTGTTCGAACATAGACACAGCCCAATCATTGGCTGCCAGTTATGTAAATTTGCTTTCGGTTGGCGAACAACCTTTACAGTAGGTACCTACTTGATCGTAGATCGAATCGTGCGTTTTTTTGCTTTATTATAACCTCATCTTAAAAAATTTGTTGATTTGAAAATCAAATGTTGTTCACAATCACAACATTACATCACCCCTGTATCCCTGAAGGGTTAGACAGAGTACGCCCACATTTCGCCAGTTATATTTTAAATCCCATGTAATAGGGGGCGAGCCAATAAGGGTTTTCTTGAATATTCAAGCCAACAGTTGGCGCCACTTTGACAAGAGGTCTTCCTGTTCGACATTGACGTTTCATTCATTCGTTCACCATTCAGTCTGTAGGCGCTTTGACACTTTTGACAGGTATCCGGACCTGACGTCTCAGTGCTGCCACCTAGTGAACGTCATTTTAGAAAACCCTCATTGCCATCAACCGGGTATAAATCCAGGTAATTCTAGATGGGAAATACCAGTAACACTTTAATCGACTCGGGAATCAAACCCTAAACGCTCATTTCGGGGCACTGGGCAGCATTAGCTAGTTGCTCCCCGCCACGAGCTTTTCCATCGTCGCGACGTCATAATTTTCTGCACCCTAATTACGTAACGCAAAAGTTACCGAAGATTTCAAGAAGACTATTCCATCCGTATATCGTGAAGCCGTAATATCTTTAAAGGACGCAAGTGAAGATACTATCAAAGAATTTCCGTCATATAAAAATGTGAAATCTGACCTACACAATAAAAGGATTATGGCGGTAGGTGTTAAGAAAACTAGATATTCGAGAGGGATTGATGTAAAAGTACCTGCCATTTTTCAAAGGTTCCTGCTCTTTGATTACAAATATAAAATAAAAGGATAATAGCTTTCGTATCTGAGGCGGCGAGGGAAATAATAAGCAGCGTGACACATTTTTTTGGTGATGGGACATTTAAACGTCCTTTTTTTCAACTTTATACATTACACGCTGATGGTAGTTCTGAAAAAGAAACTAAAATTCGGTGCTTTGTGCTTTGTTACTAAATAAAAAACAAAGTACATATAATTTACTTTTACTTTAATTAAAAAAAGCATCCCAAGATGGAATCCAACGAAATTCACAGTTGATTTCGAAGCTGGAGTTATGTCAACAATCGAAAAGAAATTTCCTGAAATATTACTCGTAAACACGTAGCTTTACTGACAGTATTATGGCTCATCTACCACCGGAGGCTGTAAGCAACGGATTTTTCTATTTTATGGAACGAAGCTGTAACAAAATTTAACAATTATTTTGTAAAACAGTGGTTGGAGAATAAACTAATGAAAGATATAAGGTGTTGTTTTGCTGAAAGGCACCGCACCACAAATAAGTTAAAAGGTTGGCACACCATGTTAAATAGGAGTAATAGGACGTTAGGTAAATCCTTTAATCTAATTCATTTTTTAAAACTTTAGAAGAGGAATGAATCTATTAACCAAAAAATTATAAGCCAAAAGAAGAATGAAAGACGATCAGAACATGCTGAAATTGACAAGAGAATAAATTATACTGTCGGTAAATCGTTTTATGAGTGGTGAAATTATGGTAGATCTTTGTCTGGAGAAATTGAGTCCATTTATTTTGAAACTTCTCACCCTCATGATGTTTTATGGTATGTAAGCCCGCTACACCATTTCCAACCACTGCAACTCCTGAAAGCCAGAAGCAACAGTGGTGACCACCAAAAAAGACGAGACGAGTTACCTCGGTGCTTTAAACTCGACAACTCCCGGAGAAACGATTCAAGTATCTTGGATCCCGCAACGAAATTAATCAAAATCAAAATATTTTATTTCACATAAACCTGCATGGGCACTTATGAAACGTCAAAAGCTAGGTGCGCGGTTCCAAATTGTCGCTTCCTATGGAGAAGAGCCGACAAGAAACTCCACGGTTACTTTTTTAAAAGTTTTCAAATTACAGTGATAATAATAGGCATGGGAGGAGAGTGCAGGCCTGTCAATAAGCACCAGGTACTTAGAGGAATGAAAATAAATATTAGAAAATCGTCTACAAATCTACAGTCTGTAATCAGCAAAGAACAGCGGAGGAGTAAGAAAAAACATATTTCCCCTTCTACTAGAACTAGGTCAATTGGCACAAAGGGACGTTTACAACTGGGAGAAGCCCAGATTGCCAAGAACCAAGGATAATGTTGTTTTCATTCTGCCAAAGAATAGGAACACTGTCATAAGATATGATGTCATAAGATATGCAGATTATTCGTATCCACAATCAGAAGGCGAAGCAACAAGCTTGAAAGAAAATAATCTACTCTTAAAGTTGCCATGACCTGTGAAAAATTGGGTAACACGGTGGTCCACCTCCTGCCATGTCCTGGCCAGCCGCTCTCGAGCGGAGGGAAAGAACTGATGGAAGTGTCGGCCCTTGATGGAGTTATCCCACCTACATTGCCATCCGGATAAAAGTTCTTCCCAAACGTCCGTCTGCGGTTTAAATAATCTCATTTAGGGGTTCAACATGGTCGGGGGTAAAGATTGTGGTGGTTGAACATGGACTAAATCGAATTCAAGGACAAAGTTTAAAATTAAATTCAACAAAAAGATACACCTCCACGTACATTCGCGTACACAACGCTAACGGCATCAATATGCTACATACATCTAGATATAATTCGCGTGTGCCCGGTCCATTCGTTGTGCCCGTATTCCCGACGCGCTATCTCCTCGGTCGCTACACCGCGGTACAATCGAGCACTTTAGTGGTCAACTCGCAAAACACAGCTGTTAACATTTTTTTATTGATTTATTGAAAGCACTTGTTGAGCAAATCAGTGGGGCAAATAAGAATGTTGTTCAGTTCAATGAGTAAAAGTCTTTTTGTATATTTAGTTGCGACAATCAAGACAATACAGTCGTTGCAAGTGTGAATCATATCTTCATAAGCAATTTGCAAGTTATTGGTTTGGTAATATCTCTCTTTGGTATGTGACACACGTTGTTTTGAAAGTTTGCAATATCTTCGTATCACGCTTAGCTTATCTTGACAGGCAAAAAACGTGCGCGCACCATCTGTTTATGTATTCTTTGTTTCAACATAAAGAGAGTATAATTTCTTGTTTGCATAAAGAAAATTGGTGAAATTTACATTTCTACACTTTACGAGGCACTTTACAGTTAGTACGTAAATCCATTGATGTTCAGTTTTGTTACTGTAATAAAATATTTCGTTAAAGCACTAGGTATTATTTGCCAACACAGGTTTTCCACTTTTGTGTGGGTAAAGGCTCACTTTCGACATATTTGTTTCCGAAAATGACGTTCGTGATGGTCGTACCACCATCACGAACGTCACTCGCTTCTTAAGCTATCGCACTGCGTCGAATTGTGAATCATCGTAGCTGTGGTCACATGAAAGTCCTTCACATATTTCTTTTTAATTACTTATCTCCTAAACATTTTGTGGTTGTCTATCCCTAGTGAACACTTTCCGTTGTTATTGCGGTCCCTTATTGGCTCGATTATTGTTGTTAATTTGTATCGCCTCTGTTTATCACAGTTTTGTATTTAGGACGCCATTCCCCCCACCTGACCGTGTCTCTCTCTTGAGCTTTGGTTCCACAGTACAAATTGCTACACTGGGAAAATGATGATCACGTTGTCGAAATATGTATAAACATGCCATTGTCGTTGATCAAAATATTGAGGATGAGTTAATTGTTCAAATTTCCAAGTCAGAACAGAATGACCACCTCTCATTGACGACCCAAATAAAGGAGGAGGAGCAGTTATCTGTAACATCAAGTGAAGTATATGAATTTAAGATAATTTTAGAGTTAGGTGAAGGGAATTAAACTAGAGTAGTGGTTAATCAGAGCGGCATTTCTCGTAATTTAGTCTCGATCTGTCAAAAATACCTCGTGTTTTCATACATTTCTGAAAAAAAATGACAATTGATTTTCGCCGAGGTGAGACTGCGACTAGATTTTAAACGTTTTTAATTACGAGAATTGGCCTTCTGATCAAAAATATACCTAAGGAATCGTCAAACGATCAAGTTTTTAAAGATATTAAGTATAGCAAATTAAGATTCATGTATGTCTCGTTACAGTAGACAACCGTCACTGAGCGGTCGTAATGCAGCTGCTCTGTCGCATGCTCTACATTGTAGACTGTAGCTTGGTTTACCCCAACCAGTAACATGATCCAGGGGTGCGGGTTTGTTCGAAAGAGAATTGAATCTTTACCAAACATGAAGCAAATGCCTCTTAGCTTTGCAGAGTAGACCGTCTAATGTGGAAGTAGCTACCAAATGTAAAAGTAGCTTTCGAATTTATTTGCCCAGTTTGGAAATAAAAAAATACTCCCATTGGTAAGCAAAACGATCCGTTTTTGTTTATAGGATCGCACGCTAGCTCGCACTGTGTAACCAAAGCCTTTATAGATAATTCTCGACATGGATTTGCTATGTTCGGCGTTTTCTTGTACGTGTAATTGTTTTGTAATTGTGTGGGTTATGTTAAAATTTCTATGGTTGAACTGGGAATGTACGGAGTTGTGGCTAAGATTAGCGTTTTCTAATGTGGTTTGGAGAAATGCGTGAACTTTGGCTTTCCAAGACGTCGACCATCCTACCACTATTATTATTGAGAGTCAGCATAACATCACGCCTTGTTTCCCCAAAGGCTTCGGCAGAGGTATACCTATAACACCCACATTTCGCCAGTTATGTTTAAGTCCCATGTAATAGGGGGCGAGCCTATTGCCATCAAACGAGCACAAATCTAGACGCCGGCGGCTGCTACTGAGAAAACCAGATTGAAAAACCCAATAACACTTTGTCCGACCTGGGAATCAAACCGAGGACCTCTTGCTCAGCAGTAGCGCTTTTGACCACTAGACCAACGAGGTAGTCCAATATAATCCAGTATAGTATAGTGTCAGGTAGTGAAATAACCAATGGTATAACCATCGAATGTCGAAGGCAGCTAACGAAGTTAGGGGCAACGATGTCGTATATTCGAGAGGATTCCGGTGATTGCTAATTTTCCTGATTGGGGTGACGTAGAGGGTAGCTACGAACATCGGCTTTGGTTTAATTTGGATCCTACATAGCTTTGTTCTGTTTGTGAATGGCTGCTGTCAGTTCTGGTCATCTCTTAGATTTTTTTTTGGGTGGGAAATCATCAAAAAACTTTTCCCATTCTGGGTGGAGCGGGAGGGCGTGTCAGACTTTTAAATACCCCCGTGTTGCTGCAGTTGCCTGTGTGCCAGGGGCTACGGTATCTCTTTCGAACAACCCGCACTCCTGGCAGGCTTCGGCTCTTGCGGGCCCCACCAGTTGGTGCTGAAATCTCTTTAAGGCGCGTGGAACACAATGCGCCGTCGACCCGGGCTTGGTCCTTACCGGACAGCGAGCTACCCATTACTCGCCATCAGCAACCCCGCGCTTAGGGTGGCCGGGAATCAGCCTTGGATTTCTGACGCCCAGGGCGTCTTCTGCGGCGACTAGGGCGGTGAGGTCGCGTATACTGCCTCTCATCTCTTACCACGGCATGTTTTAATTTCTGAATGTTGTTTTTTTCGTTTTATCTCTTATTACAACGGATATAAGATTTCAACATGTATGACGTAACTAATTTTTGTAACAATATAAGAGTGTCCGTAGAGTTTCTTGCCCTTTCTTCTCCATAGGTACTAAGTAGGTAGGTACTACGCTTTGGATTAGGCAACTAACTTTATCTTTCTTACAACAACCCCTTAACAATTCAAAAGTGCATATAGGCAATTGGTTTATTCGAAATAAATGGTTTGACTTTGTTTGGAGTCTACCCACTCTTAAAAAAAACTAGTAAATACATAGGTACTTTATTTCAGTTGTAATTTATAGTTATCGCAGCCGATGTATTGAGAAATACACAGATGAAGTCATTATAATATTTCGAAATATGATCGTTTTCAATACTAGCAAGTAAATGTAGATCATTCAATTAATTACCTACATAGATATTAAAGTACTACCTTTGCCGTGTTACCGTCAATATTTTAAGATAACGCTAAGGTATAGATGTTTTACGCTCCATTAAAAAGCGGCTAATGGTTAAGAAAATAATAACGGCAATAAATTGTTAAGATGATAATTATCTACACAATTACAAGGGCGTATCGCTAAAACGCGGCGCGTGCGCTCCTACCTCTTCGGCTTTCTTCGGCGCAAGTCGGAGCCGAACTTAGATTTATGGATCACTTTTTGTTATCCGCTGCTTTGGCTTCGGGCTATTTGTATTTTATGAGTGGTTTTATTTTTATTGGATACTGCGAAAAGGTTGACATTTATGTCGTGCAAACGATATCCGTCGTAAAATTCGTGTATTTATTTGCGATTGTTTTTTTTAAATTAAGGGGTCTACTTCTACTCCCTGATCTCCGTAGATCACTTATGGACATAAGCTTAGTTCGGGGCCCTGCCAGGGGTGCGGGTTTGTTCGAAAGAGATACCACAGCCCCTGGCATACGGGCTACTGAGGGAACACGGGTGGGTTTTAGTCAGTAAAAGTCTGACACGCCCTCCTGCTCCACCCAGAGTGGGAGAAGTTATTTGATGACTTCCCACCCAAAAAAAAAAGCTTAGTTCGGGGCCCAAACTTGAATGAATGACGACACTGACTGTTTTCCATATTCTCAATGTTTTAGCCCGTCCGAAAAATCTGTTGTTTTGACGGGCTCCGTTTCTTCGTTGATGGACTTAGAGAGTACAGTTCTGGAACAATGCTCACTAGAAATTATATTACAACATTATTATCAGCCATTAATTTCAAACAGCTGAGCAAAGGCTTTCTACTCTCTTTTCACATCTCTCTATCCAGAGCTGCCAAGGGCCAATTTCATTAAAGGAGTCCACAGCAGATCTCACCATCTCCGTCTGGGACTGCCGCAATGTCCTGACCCACTGGGTCGTAAGTTTGGCTATATAATATACAGAATAATTTTTATCCAGTGCGCAAACTGTAACCATGAATTCAGCATATCATTCTAGACTCCTAAACTAGTTCCGCGTGGTGCCGGACGTAAAAGAATAGCACCATCCCATTGCTTCCCGTGGGTGTCGTAGCAGGCGACTAAGAGACTTACTAGAGAATGGGCAGCAGCGTCTATGCATTTGACCACGATACTGCGGTTGCCAACCCGCCTGCCCAGCGTGGCGATTATGGCAAAACCCTCCTTTTGAGGGAGGCTATGTCCAGCAGTGGACGTCTTTCGGCTGAAATGATGATGCTGATGATTCTAGACCCTCCAGTGTAGAAAGTTTTTCGTCGGTTATATAAAAACTCTGTTGTTTCATAGAAATGTGTAATATCACTTAACATGGTCAAAATGTATGGAACAGCATTTTTCTTTTTGTATAACTGACTAAAAATTTCTACGCTAGGGGCTCTAGAATGATATGCTGAATTCATGGTTACAGTTTGCGCACGGGATAAAAAATTATCCCGTTTAGATGTGTACAGCCCAGTACCATTTATGAGTTGCAGCTTTCCGTGTGTTTAATCATTTTAGTGGTGGAATGTATTGTTGTATTTTATATAGGTATATAGTATTATAGAGGAATGAGGAACAAGGTTCCATTCTCTATAAAGACGAGGATCCTCCGACCAGACGGGATTGTGTCTGGTGGGTAACTGCCCCTCGACTGATGTCGGGACGTTGTAAATATGCTAGTTGTGCGGTAAATTCTGCTTGCGCGATGCAGGATTTTGCGTGACGTCACTGGAATGCGTAGTTCGCATGTCGCGATGCAGATGCCGCTACAGTGTGACTCAATTTCTTTTGAATTACTTAGTACTAAGATTGTTTTTCAATAAAATTATACACATACAGCAAGTATAAATGTAGATCACGTACCTATATCTTTACGCAAGATCGAAGTGATAATTTAAGCAGGTAGGTAGGTACTACACGTTATTATCATTATCTTTCTCGTTATAATACCAGTTACTTCCACATATTTATAGAATTAGATGGTATCGATTCAAATTGGTGGCGTTATTGTACGGTTTGCGCTCGATTCAGTTGGTCCGTGTAATTATGTGAGGGCCAGAACAGATGAAGGGCTGAAATTATAGTCTTAAGATGTGCGTACGTTTCTAAACGCCTGTTGAGGCTTATTTATACGTGATATTTCGAAATAGGTTTGTTTGAAAAGGTAACATTTTGAGATTTAGACACATACAACATCCTGTACTCCTCGAAGTGTTAGTGGTATAGGTGTACTTTTAGTACACACACATATTTCGCGAGTTCCGTTTGAGTCCCATGCCATAAAGGTCATGTCCAAAAATCAAAATGTATGTATGTTATGTAATACGCGAGCCTAATGCCAATAATCGGGCACAAATCCAGATGCCACTGAGAAATTCCTTTCTGTCAATGTTACTACATGCAAGATGCTTTTGCCGCAATATTTCGTAGCAGTTTTATGAAGAACTAGCTTCCGCCCGCGGCTTCGCCCACTTGGAAGTTGGAAGTCAGATATTATCCCGCGGGAACTTACTACCGGGATAAAAAGTATCATATATGTTAATCTAAGTTATAATCTATCTGTGTATCAAATTTCATCCATAGCCGTTCGGCTGTTTTTGCGTGATTGAGTAACAAATATCTTCACAAATTTTCACGTTTGTAATATAGGATAACTAAAAAGTCAAAATTGAAAGACATGTGACATCAACCAACCCGCACTGGGCCTGCATGGTGGATTACGGCCCACTCCCTTTCACAGAGAGGAGGCCTGTGTCCCAGCAGTGGGAATATTATAGGCTGATGATGATGATAGGATAACTGACTAGAAATCTATTTTAATGTCGTGAATTTTGATATGTGTAACTCTTATTAAACTCATATTATTGCTCGGACGTTTTTCGTTCAGAGTAAGGGTTTACGATATGATAAATGTCAGAATGAGCTGTAGTAGGTATATTCGCGTTAAGATGATAGTGACTCATCGTTGTCACTCAGCTTAGTTAGAGCCCGTGACCAATTAGATCATAGTAAATTAGAAAGCCTGTTCACATTGACCAGTTGAAGTAAGCCCTTCAGACATACACTATAATTTTTTAATTGAGACACTATTTTCTTAACGCGAATAGACTATACAGGATAAGTTTTTATCCAGTGCGCAAACTGTAACCACGAATTTAGCATGTCGTTGTAGACACCCCCCGCACAGAAATTTTCGATGGTTCTACAAAAAAAAAAAATCTGCTGTTCCATGCATTTTTACCGCGTAGGTATTGCACTTTTCTATGAAACAACAGATTTTTTTTTGTAAAATTTCTGAGTTTGGGGGTCTAGAATGATATGCAGAATTCATGGTTAAAGTTTGCGCACTGAATAAAAACTTTTCCTGTATATATAACGCAAACGAAATGAATTAAGTTCATAAGAGGAAATGCCCGAACATTCGGCCGACAAGTACTTCAGATTTATCACTTCGGAGTAGACCCGCTAGAATTAAAATCGAAACTAAAGACTGTACCTAGTCTTCCAAATGTGCCTATAGTTAGTGGTCAGTACTAGCTCATAAAGTATAGCTTTTATATATAAATAAACAGTTACTTAACTGTTAATGTTGCAGAATAGAGACGATCTGATACTCAATGAGTTTATGATTAGTGATTTAATTTAAGTGGGTTATTAATAGAAAACTGCAAGATCGGGCGTGAGAAAAAAAAATGGATCGTAAAAAGACATGGACAATATATTCAAGGATAACTATGGATAATTTCTGCACGATTGGTAGGAAATATTAAATGGATAATTGCTATGTTGGGATAAAATGATTGGGATAAACGATGTGGTTTGCTAACGCTAAATAAGAGACAGAAGGCTACTGGTAGCCTTCTGTCCCTTCTTTAGCGTTAGCTTTCATCAGAGCAGTGAATTGTCATTACTTCAGAATGGTTTTAATTGGCATATTACTATACTCGTACTCTGCTAGTGGTGTGCACTTCTGTAAGTGACTAATTCACAGTTCCTAAAACGGTTTGTAATTTTTGTTTGTGTTTGTCTTATTTAATAAGTCGTTGAAGTTCCTTATCAATAAATCAATAAATAAAATACAGCATAATAAGATAGATAAATAATACATAGATCATATAAACTCTGCATAAACATCTGCACCCTAATTGCATAACTCACGGACAGTTCAACGGTATTCATTGCGTTATTTATTTGTTGAACAGGCACATTTTTCGAACATATGAAGCAATGGTTTAACAATCTATTTCAAAATGAAACAGATTATGATGAATCGTGAGTTACGCAACTAGGGTGCTGGACTCTAATTGCTTTATAAACTGTCTAACACAATCTGAATCATTTATAAGATCGAATATTGCTAATCCATTGCTTCGTATGTTCGAAAATGTTCTTAGCTCAACAACGTAAAATAACGCAATGAATGTTGTTGTACTGTCAAAATGAAAGCCATTCCTACTGATCGTGTGTTCCGCAATTACCCTTCTGCAATCTTAGCATGACGCTTTCTATTTCTACTCTACTGTAGAATAGAAATAGCTTGTCTACATTTCTTGGTGAAAAACTGTCAGCTGTCTACACGGAAACGTCATTTTTGTCTACTCTTTCGACGACAAAACGCTTGTCTACGGTTCTCGTGCAAAGTTGTTTGAGTCTCAATATGCATATGTTATATGCCGATTAAAACCATCATCATCATCACCATTTCAGCCGAAAGACGCCCACTGCTGGACATAGGCCTCCCCTAAGCTCCGCCACTTGGACCGGTTCTGTGCTTCTCACATCCAGCGGATTCCCGCGGTCTTCACAAGGTCATCGGTCCACCTTGTGAGAGGCGTCTACGTCGTCACTCAAGAACTTTTCGGCCCCAACGGCTATCTGTTCTGCGAGCAATGTGTCCTGCCCACTGCCACTTAAGTTTGGCAATTCTTCGGGCTATGTCGGTTACCTGCGGATCTCTTTTTTCCTGATTCGATCACGCAGGGAAACTCCAAGCACAGCCCTCTCCATTGCCCTTCGGGTGACTTAATTCAAGCCTTCTTATGAGGATACCGATTTTTTTTTTAGCAAATCAAATAATAAGAAGTATTATCATCATCATCATCATTTCAGCCGAAAGACGTCCACTGCTGGACATAGGCCTCCCCCAGGCTTCTCCACTTCGACCGGTCTTGTGCTTCCCACATCCAGCGGATACCCGCGGCCTTTACAAGGTCATCGGTCCACCAATATAAGAAGTATATTCTACTTTAAATATTCTTTCATTCTTTTTATTTGAATCCTTACATAGTATAAAACAAAGTCGCATTTCGTGTTTGTACGCTTAGATCTTTTATACTACAACGGATTTTAATGCGGTTTTCTTCAATAGACAGTGATTCAAGAGGAAGGTTTATACAGGGTGTAAGGGAAACGCTTCCGAAAATAAAGACAGGTTATAGGGTAGTGATTCTCGACAAAGTACCATCAAAAAAACTTTTTTTTTTATGGTACTGTACTGTTTTTTAGCATTTTTTTTTACAATATGCTGTGATAACAGTTAAACGAACGGTTTGGGCATCCTTCGTAAAGCACCGCCAAAATAAAACATTACAGAAGCGTCAAACGTTTTAAATTGCAGCAAAATAACCAATTTAAGGTGAAAGGTTATTGGTATCCGTTTGCATTTAGATTCTATACAACGTGTAAATGAAAGGGTATATGCATACCAAGGGACTTCTTTGGCTTATATCAAATTATATTGGAAGGGTTTTTTAATCCTATCTCTACATGTTCGGAAGTTATGAGAATTTTTAATACATTTGATACCAGAAACCAAATCATCAAATTGAAATAAACACATCACTCAGAAGAGATTTATCGTAATATTGGCAAGTAACGTGGAAAGTTATTGACCTACATAGTGCGGTGAATCGTTTGTTATGATTTTAATTTAAGAAACATATGAAACCAGTTTGGACCATTCTTATATTTTGTTTTAGTATTTTATTTTAAACTGAAACTATGTACTTATAGTGATTCTATACCAGCTGTTATCTTTGGTGCTTAAGGATAGCCACAGGGTTTTTGTTACACCTTGTATAACCTACGTTCTGGCGTCGGAAGCGTTCGCGCGAGCGAAACCGCTGGCGGAAGCTAGTAAATAATAAAATCGAAAACAAAAAGACCTTGATTCCTAGATAGTTATCATCGATAGTCCAGCCCATTGTACCTTTGTACCAAACATTTATTTTACGCAACGATCAAAACATTATTCATAATTACAAGTCGAACTGCGTAATTATGATCTAAGCTACGCTTTTGTGCAGCAAACATTGCTTCTTATGTAATATCGGTTAAGGAATTGTGGTAAGTTCTATAGATTAGTCTATGTTCTATGCTAATCCCGCAGGTGTTAAAATTTGCATTCATCGATTGTGTTCGGCAATAGAACTTTCATTCTGTGAAATAAATTGTATTATTGTGGGCAATTTGATTTACATGGTTTTTGTTGTTGTGTGGGTAGTTATGAAATTCTATGACGGAAATTGAAAGTGTGTTAGACATGATAATATCAGGATTCGATTAAAATAGATGGAATACTTTTAAATTTTCGCCACTACAAAATTTTTGTAGAGCGTCAAGTAAAAAATACTGAGATGATTTCAAGCATACTACCTCGTTGGTCAAGTGGTCGAATGAGCTACTATTTGTTATCAGGTCCTGGGTTCGATTCCCAGATGAGGCTGAGTGTTATTGGGTTTTGCCATCTGGAAGTTCTCAGTCTGGATTTGTGCCCGGTTGATGTCAATAGGCTCGCCCCTTCGCCGACTTAAACAAAACTGGCGAGATATGGGTAAAACTATAGAGATACACCTATGCGCAACCTTTCGAGGAAGCATGACGTGTGATTTAAAACGAAAGCTCGAAAAAATACTTCCGTTCATTAAAAAAAAAAAAACTAACTTACAATTCTCCATAATTGCTCAGAATAAAATAAATGAAACCGAGTCCGCAATAAATTGCAGCCGTAAAAAAACTGCCAGTCCGTTTCACTGCAGTTTTTACAGAAAATGTTGTAACAACGAGGTATTTACAAGGAGCAGCCACCGTGAGTATTGCGGGTCGTTACCGCCGGTTTTTACTCCGACCTATCGTTAGCGGTTACGCGGTCCGCCGAGGAAAATAACAATTCCTAAGGAAAAGATGTGAATTTCACTAGAATAGAGAAGCAAATTGAATATGAACTTTCGTTGTCGGCGAAATGTGCCGGTAATGTAAGGTTCCGATGGAAAGTTATTGTCTGAGATATGCTATCAATGTTGATGAGATCGGTCAGTTCTGATGGGATTTGTGTACATGATTGATGTTGAATGCAATTGTATGTTTTTGTTCGGTTTTGTTGTGTGAATGTTGTTGTTTGCTATGACGTTGATTTCGAGGCTTCTTGTGGCATAATATCTTTTTTACTGTGATTTTTAGTGTACAATTCCGGGAAATTTCGAAAAATACATTAAAAATTGGGTTTCTCTCTAATGTCATGAATTTTGGTCTAGACTTTATCCCCCTTATTACAGAACAAGGTTTTTCTTTAGGTATGGTTTAAACCTTTGAGCCTATTTTTTAAATGAGAACCTAACTGTCATCGAAATACAGCTCCTTTTACAAAACTGACAAGTTAGTCCAGTGCTAAATTGTCAGTTTTGTAAAAGGAGCTGTAATTCTATTTCAGTTCTAAGTTCTTATTTCAAAAACAGGCTCGGTGGTTTAAACCATACCTAAAGAAAAACCTTGTTTTGTAATAAGGGGGTATAGGTTTCTTAATTGTTGCACACTTTACTTCAAATAACAAGTCATTCTGTATAAAATTCGTCTGGACCTATGTGTGGACGTCCCTGAACTTTTAAACGGCTGGACCGATTTTTTAACCGACGAAAAAACGGAGGAGGTTACTCAATTCGACGCGTATATATTTTTTTTTTTTAATGTATGACCACGCATAACTTTTTCCAGAGTAGTGCGATTTTGATAATTCTTTTTTTATTGGAAAGGGTATACCCCGAAGTTGGTCCTACATAAATTTCGAATAAAAATTACAACCCTAAGGGTAACAAAACAGGGGATGATTGATTGTTTACTCACAGATTTAAATACTGAGTTGTGTATTACAAAAAGTAATCAAAAATTAAGCATGTAGTAATTAGTAGATTATAGCCACAAAAAATTGTAAAACAAAAACTTTTTAATAAAAAAATTAAACCGCCGAAAAACCGAAAAGTAAAAAATAATAAACTAGCTTTGTCCAACCCCAATAACTAAGTTCGGAAGTCGGTGACTTTGGATATGTATTTAATTATATGTCACCGCCTTCCGAACTTAGTTATTGGGGTTGGACAAAAAAAAAAAAAAAAAACATTTATTTCAGGTCTTTAACCCATATAAAATTAAAAAGGAATTTAACAATTGCCATGCTTGCACTATAAATGTTACACTTACTACAACTTACTAATATTATTATTAGTTTTGTCGGAAATTGAATATAGAATTAAATTTTGAATTACATTATATGTCAAATACAAAATGATTAAAGATGTCAAAAATAAATAAGTAAAAAATAAAATGTCACAATATGCCCAAAGATAATACCAGAGTCAAAGATATATATATGTGCAGGCGCTGGCATGCAGCTGCAGCCATCTCCGCAAGAAAGGAGAATCCCACCGCTCGGACAACACGCTCAGGATCCCGTTCGAGCTGCCTCTACAGCGACGCAGAAGCGATGCACTCCTTTTCCGGATTATTCCGTAAAAGTCATCGGTTGTAGCATCAGCGAACATCGCCGATGCGCTACAAAACCGGGGCAGCCCCAACAGAATCCTGAACGCGTTGTTGTACTGGACACGAAGCGCGTTGTACGCCCGCAGAGTGAAGTTGGTCCACAGGCTGCACGTGTAAAAAGTCTGGCAGTATGCCTTGAACAAGGTTATTTTTACCTGTGAAGAACAACGTGCAAACCTGCGAGCCAACATGTTGCACCGGACAGACAACGCTCTTCGCTCCCTCTCGATGTCCGCATTGTCAGACATATCATCAGAGACCCAGTGACCCAGATACTTGAAACGATCTACTCTATTCAAATGTGACCCGCAGAGAGTGACAGGTGGTCCAGTTAAGTAGCTTTTAGTACCAGCTTTGAAGATCATGTATTCACTCTTTTTTGGGTTATATCTGAGCCCATGGGCCTCCGCGTAGGTCTCACAAACATTCAAAAGCCTGCGCATCGCAGAAAGAGACGGGCTCAGCAACACCATGTCATCCGCGTAACTTATGTTTGTGTTTGTGTTTCTTACTTGTGTGTTAGTTTATTATTTTTTACTTTTCGGTTTTTCGGCGGTTTAATTTTTTTATTAAAAAGTTTTTTATAAAAGTTTTCGTGTGTATTTGAGTGTGTCCCTGGGTATTTAGATTCACAATTGGACCCGCCAGGTAGCACTGCGATCGAGTTCCAGGAAACAGGAAAACGTCTGTCTAGTTAGCTAGTTATTGATTTAGATATTTGAGCATCTAACTCAAGCTTAGTTTCATGGCAGGCAACAGTTGCTGAACATTGTTTCTAGGAATGTACAAACGTGCTTCGAACAATTTTATGCTACTTTTGTATACCATGAATGAGGGGTTTGTGAGCTAAGTAATAATAGCCACAACGGTCGGCTGATCAGGTTAAGCTAACCTTGTCGCGTTTGGTCCGTGAATGGATGACCATTTTTACATAGCCAGCAGCCAGCACCCTCCGTGCCTTGGAAAGCACGTTAAGCCGTTGGTCCCGACTGTCATTTGTGGACACGATACCCGTGTTACCCAGTAACTGGGTTGTGGAGATCAGATAAGCAGTGGCCGTTTCGAATGCACTGCATTCGCGATGAGTAGGTACCAACATTTTACTAGATAGGTACACAATTTTACTACTGATTATTTTCTTATACTGTAACGGCCCGTGACATCACATCGCTCGGGCCCTATCAGAATACCAGCGCTGCGACACTTTTTAAATGTCGCAGCATCATGCTGAGGTAGGAGCCTTTTGGCCTCGTGCAGGACTTTCTGTTTTATTTTTTAATTTCAAGAAATTTGTTTTATAAAATATTTTTTGTACGAGTGTGTGTTTCTTTTAGTACGTGATCTTCCTGTGTTAGTCAGAATAAATACTTTTTTCTTTCTTTCTATATATACTAACCTGGGGTAATTTCATGGTAGTGTAGAGTACCTAGGTGCATGAGTAGGTAAGTACTAAATCAAAATCATGAACCGAATAGATATCGTGTGTATTTAACAGGTTCCAGTGAATGATTTAGAAAATAATATTCATCCTTCACGTGATTCACTTTCTATATAATTTATGATTTACATTTAATGCAGCTTTTTGTTGCTATGCCGGTATCGTTTTCAATGCGAATTCGTTATGATTGAAATGATAATGACTTTTCCATGGTATTCAATTCCATTTCTATTTAATTTCACGACTTTGCTTTTGCTGTTCTCTAAACCATAGTTATTTACTCGAATCGTGAAAGCATGGGGACGTTTTGTTCATTCGTTTATTTGGTAGTAATAAGAAAGATGAGAGGGTACCGGATGCGACTTAAGAGTTGTAGGTCGTAGGCGCTTTAGTTTCTGTAAATTATTTCATTAACACTGCTCTCAAAACGGTGACGGAAAACATCGTGAGGAAACCGGCATGTCTTAGAACCAAAAATTCGAAGACATGTGGTGGATTATGGCTCGCTCCCTCTCACAGAAAGGTGGCCTGTGTCCCAGCAGTGGGAACATTATAGGCTGAATCTGAATAAGGAAGATAAAGCTATTAGAAATGCAAATTTCAAAAACATCAGCTAGCTACAAAAAAAAAAAAACATGGCATTGAATGACAAATTACCTTTAGTTATAGAATTTAAAACCTATGGAAGCCTACTTTAAAATATTTCGGTTTTTTTTATCGACTTGTTCGAGTTAATAAATTATTATGCATGATTTATCCTAATAATAAATAATATGTATTCATGTGAAAGTTTTATGTTTGGATGTTTGAATGTTTGTGTATTTTTTACCCAATCACTCAAAAACGGCTCAACGGATTAGGATGTGGCAAACAGATTTTTGATTACCAGCACCCTAATTGCGTAACTCACGATTCATCATAATCTGTATCGTTTTGAAACGGATTGTTAAACCATTGCTTCATATGTTCGAAAAATGTGTCTGTTCGACAACATAAATAACGCAATGAATATTGTTTAACTGTGAAGACGAAACCAATTATGATCAATCGTGAGTTACGCAATTAGGGTGCTGGATACTTTTATTCCAGTAAAAAACTCATATTTTAACTAAACTGTTTGTGTTCTTTATGAGAATAAAACTTTGAAACCTATATCGAAACCGATAAGCTACTAATGATGAATGACGTATTAAAAACAATATAATTAATTTACTAGGTAATCGACGTCCTCCTATCAACAGGTTATAAAAACCGACTAGATTGCCCAACCTTTTCATTCCCTGAAAAAGATATTTCAAAATCTGAAAACGAATCCAATTTGTGAAACATTTTTATGTCAGCTGTTCCACATAAATAAAAACAGATCAAATAATAAATCTTCATATTAAAACACTGCTCTTCGAGACTTCCTTGTTCCAAATACCGTCGGCTTTTCCTATGACAGTCTAAATTATAGTGTCACATAGCTGATTGCCCTCTTAAATGCCAATAAAAACCCTTTTTACGAGCAAATCAATTAAACATTTATTGACCGTATAAATGCCGCGGTAAAGTTTATTAGGTTAACCCGATCGTGATGTTAGCATCGACGTAGAGCCATATGCCTATGTGAAACATATTATTACTACATGTTAAGGGGGAAACGCCAGGGAAGCATGCAAAATTTTGTTTTTCTATTTTTGGTTGTGTCATGAAAACGTCTCGCACACGAAGGGTTGCCTGATATAAGACAAAAACGCACGTTTCTTGTGTATAGACCACCATTTTGTTTTTGTTTTTTAATGGGAAATCATCAAATGACTGCAGGAGGGCGTGTCAGACTTTTACTGAATAAAACCCACTCGTGTTCCCTCAGTTGCCTGTGTGCCAGGGGCCACGGTATCTCTTTCGAACAACCCGCATCCCTGGCAGAACAACCCGCACCCCTGGCAGAGCACCATTAATTTTTAACTTTACAATTTTTTTATTGTTGTTATAGTGACAACACACTGTGAAAATTTCGACTTTGAGATATATACGGACGGACAGCGGAGGATAAAAGTTACACATCTAACTTAGCTAAGGCTTTTGAAGAAGTGAAGTTGCCTATGGAAAACCTCATCGGAGACATAACTTGCTAAATGTGGTGTAGGTACTTACTTTACTATAATCCCCAACGCTGGCAACCCCTTTGGGAACTACAAAAACGCGATGATATTCAATTAAAATATTACTTTTACGCTCTCTCGTGGCCGGAATGGCTTAGCTATTAGACTATTACTATAGACAATGGTTGTATTTTTGATTAGACGCCACCAATCGATTGGTTTTGATTGAATTTCAATACTTCCGTTGTTTCGCTTGAAACAATCGCTTGGGAAAGTGTGTCGCCTATTTATTTGTGAAACAAATAGTTTTTGAGTCGTTCGGTCAATATAATTATATGACTCTTATCTTCGGCTTACTGTCTAACCGGATGCAGCTGAATACCAGAATTTTACATGGAGCGAAGGCCTTTCTGACCTCCATAACCCAGTTACTGGGTAATACTTTCGATACCCCTTGATAAGACTGGTTTTCGAATTTACGGGTTTCTGAACTGACTGTCAAAAATGCACGAATTACAGTTAGTATCAATGGGTTTACGTGCTCTCCGAGGCACGGAGGGATGTAAAGAGGGTCACCCATCCCCGGACCAATCGCACCGATCAGGCTGTTATTTTACGCAATTACCCCCTCTATTTAGGAATTGTCTTTAAATGTATTATCAGAATACCAGCGCTGCGACACTTTTTAAATGTCGCAGCCCGAAAGTCTGACAACCAGTCTTACCAAGGGGTATCGTATTACCCAGTAACTGGGTTGTGGAGGTCAGATAGGCAGTCGCTCCATGTTAAATACTGGTATTCAGCTGCATCTGGTTAGACTGGAAGCCGACCCCAACATAGGTGGGAAAAGGCTAGGCAGATGATGATGACTTACGTAGCGTTATAGTGTTCTAGTTTTTTAGTGTTTAATTTTATTGTGTTGTAATTATGTTTGTGATATTTCTGTGCAAGTCTAATAAATACTTTTTCTTTCTTTAATTTTGACGTTCTTAAAGTGCTGATTCTCAGTCTAGTTCAATAAATGACTTCTGATCCGATGACCTCGTAAATGAAGCTACGAGAAATTGGTACAGTTATTCATGTAGAAAATTGAGTCTCGATGCGGGATTTTCTAGTTCTGTGGTGGAAGCATCGTAAGCAAGGCATGTTCAAATGGTTTGCTCTACGGAAATTGCATTTTCCAATATCGGCTTTCGGCCGGTGACTCAGCCAACCACAATCATAGCTGGTTTATCTTTGATCCTTACAGAGGATGGGCTAAGGTGGTCCGTGAAATTAAAACATCCTCACGTTTTTGTGCAATTCCCAGGTCAGTGTGAGGTTGTATGTTAATAATATGACTAGCTTTTGCCAGCGGCTGCTCTCGCGTGGAGGTCGAAAATGATTCCACGGGAACTTTCTGCCGGGATAAAAAGTAACCTATGTGTTAATCCGGGATATAATCTATCTGTGTGCCAAATTTCATCCAAGTCCTTTCAGCCGTTGTTGCGTGATTGAGTAACAAACATACAAACTTCCACATCCTTACTAATATTATAAACGCGAAAGTTTGTGTCTATGGATGTATGGATGTCTTGGATGAAATTTGGCACACAGATAGATTATAACCTAGATTAACACATAAATCAAATCAAAATATTTTATTTCACATAAACCTGCATGGGCACTTATGAAACGTAAGAAGCTAGGTGCACGGTTCCAAGTTGTCGCTTCCTATGGAGAAGAGCCGGCAAGAAACTCCACGGTTACTCTTTTAAAAATAATTGGCTTTTACAATGACTTTGACTTTTTATCCCGGTAGTACGTTCCCGCGGGATAATTTCCGACTTCCACGTGGGCGAAGCCGCGGGCGGAACCTAGTTTATAATATTAGTAGGATAGTAGGAAGGATTCGCGACCGTAACAAATACGACTGTTCAAAAACGCTCTAAGACTGTCTGACTATTTTATGAAAAAGTCATAGAAGGGGATTAACTTTGTCGGATGTATTGGTGATTTTTAGGGTTCCGTACCTCTAAAGGAAGAAAACGGAACCCTTATAAGATCACTTTGTTGTCCGTCCGTCCGTCCGTCCGTCCGTCCGTCTGTCAAGACCGTTTTTCTCAGGAACGCGTGGAGGTATCAAACTGAAATTTCTATATGATACTTAGTTCTACTGTCCCTGGAAGCTGTAGAAAAATCAACCTTCTAAGTCAACGCAATCAAAAGATACAGCCATTTAGGCCGCAAAATTCCGCAAATTTTCGAAACTCGCACGGGAATCAAAACCTACAGGGTACTTCCCGTGAACTTAGAATCTTGAAATTTTGTACGAAGTCACGTCTTATAGTACAGATATAGGAAAAATTACGAAAACCGTAAATTTTTAGTTTCGTCATATCAAAAAATATTTTTGACAATTTTGAACTTTTACTTATATACCCACAGGTTTGTACGGAACCCTCGGTGCGCGAGTCCAACTCGCACTTGACCGGTTTTTTTTTTTAAACATACGAATTACGGTCGCGAATCATATTTTGTTTAATAAACAGCTTCAAACCGACCTGCAAATAGCAAAAAAAAAAAAAAAAAACCTAACAAAATTGGATGTTCGCGGGCGCATTCCCCTTAAGGGCACACTTTGCGCGGGCTCGAACTCACTGGTGGGCCTGACTAAAAATCACGCTGTCTCACCAGGCTTCGTACCCGACAGAGATAGTATCAGTGGTGAGCAGTTAGACGCTAGTCTACACGCACAACGTTATTGAGTGAGATGCAGGAGCACTTTTGGCAAAAAAATCGCGAAAAAATTAAGAAAAGTCCTTCAGAAGATCGGGTTTTATGAAAAAACCACTGCATTAAATCAATGACCAATAAAGTTTATTGAACTTATTGTTAATTGAACTTTGTCGGTACCGTCTTGGTTTTCGAGATTTTACACTCCTTTTATTACTTAAACACGCTCAAAGTTAGGTTAAATTAGCAAGAAAAACGAATCTTTGTTGGCTCATAACTTTTTAATAGCTTTTTATTTTAGGATTCTGTTTCCGTACAGACAATAATAATAACGAGACAAAACCATACCCTGTTTAATTTTTGATGTACATAGTCAGACAGTGGAGTAAAACCCTCCCGAAGTTTGTATGGAAAAAATGTGGACAAGTGTCACCTTAAGTTTAAAAACGGTTTTGAAAATGCGTTACCTAATTTATGGTAATCCGTTCGTAGACAAGCGAGTGAACTGTCAAAGTGAATTCCAAGTTCAAACGGTCGCTGTGGTGCCGCTTTCAGACATGTTTGTTACGAAGTTAAAATTAAGCAGTATTGACAGCACTCTTAGTGCGTTTTCACTTTCACATTTTATTTTCACTTGTCAGTTTTTTTGGGTGATATTTCCTCGGTTTAAAATTTAAAGCAAATAACAAAAATTATAGCCAAATACTTTTTTGGCAAAAGTAGGTATTTCTCGGGTAGCTAAAGGTTAATTATCTCTGTTTTACTCTTAGGATATCTTTGTAGTAATTTAAATCTATTAAATTCGAAATCCGAGGAAAATATTAATTGCAGCGGATTCAATGAAACTGTAAAGAACCACAAACCTTTACAAAAACTTAAACCTTTTATTTGTAAACTCTAACTAACTTCATTATGAGAAAGTCCGGTACAATAATCACAACACAAACTATGCCTCGTTTGAACAGAAGAGCGCCGTCAATGAGACAGGACACTTGAATGGGGCACGGCGTACATTTTTAATAGCTTTAACTATTAAACTGTCTTCGTCATCTACTGGAGCCGACGAGAGGTCTGCTGGTTCTCACCTTCTCGCTGCTACAGTGTTTTAAGTAGGGTCACCAGATACATATTTGTTCAAGACAACTTTATTAATTACCTACTAAGATTTTTTGCAAACCAGCTGTATACGGTAGAAAGAAAAAAAAAAACAAATAAAAATATCATCCAAAAATATTTAATCTGTAGTCACAATATAAAAGTTCGCAGAACATGATTTTATTGCTAAAACACAATTTTTTTTAAAATAATACTAGGTAGGTAGGTACTTATTCGCGTTCGGATATTTGTGTTAAAAACTTCGCTGGAATTGATTTAAAATAATATGAAAATTCCTCTGCTTGTCCTCTTAATACAATGAATAATGAAACAGGATTATCCAATATGCTCAAGAAAGCTTGGTCCACCCAACCCATACAGTTTATTTTACAAAGAGGAGGCCCGGTATTGTTGATTGAATCAGAGTGAGAGTCCCATTCAAATATCGCCATTGTTTCTCTCGTATTTAAAAATGGAACGTCCTTTCAACTTGACTTGACGTTGTCATAGGAATGAAACGTCAGCTGTCAATCTGACAGAAAGAATTTCGTCGTAATAAAAATGAAAAAGTTACTTTCTCATTTAAGAAATGTTTGTAGTGTAAATCAACGTCAGTGGTCAAAGTATTATGAAAAAGTCAGTTAAAAATATCAGAGTTTTTGTACTGTTGAAAACGCATTTGTCTTTGTGATGAATATAATGATTTGTAGGTAACGTACGAATGGCTAAACATTAACACAAATTAGAGTTTCACGTTATAGATAATGAAAGAACATTTTTTTCTTTGTATCTGAGTATTATCTTGGATAAACAGTAATTTGTATATGTTAGCTAACATTTTGAAAAGAAATAATTAATCAGAGTCAAGTTATTTGTATGTATTTTTATTATATTTAACTTACGTTGACCTTTGACATGGGCTTAATTACACTTGTGTGAATTTAAAAGAAAGACGTTTTTTGCCCATCCATTGAGAATGCAAAAGGTCCATTTTAAAGCCACAATCGTACATTACAGATACAAAATATATTTTAAGAGTTCATTTGAATTACCCAGTTGGCATTTAGACTAACGACCACAAGTATATCATGCTGTCCTCTCTATTTAACGTACAATTTTCGACTTTATTAGTCCATATCCGCCCACCGAGTG
Organism: Polymixis flavicincta; assembly: GCA_949987655.1. NCBI lineage: Eukaryota > Metazoa > Arthropoda > Insecta > Lepidoptera > Noctuidae > Polymixis > Polymixis flavicincta. Next base: position 15,062,245 of record OX465193.1, on the reverse strand, counting down.
TAATAGGCTCCTCATATTTGGACCACGGGTAGCCATAAAACACATTGCCGACTAGACCGCGTGGTTTCCTTTTAAGAACGATAGTTAATAATACACGTGTTTGTGGTTGTTTACTGATTGCTTTTAAGTAAGTTTATACAAGTCTTTTAAATTTTTCTTAAACTTGTGAAAAAGAAACCCAAAAATTCGTTAACTGCAGTCAATTCATTCTTCTTTTTTCAATCCTTGCGGAATTTCCGCAAGTATCTCTCTTAACCTACCGTCATTTTCATCAAAAGATCAGACATTTTTCAGGGTGAACTTCAAGTTTTCCTATAAGTCATCAAAGAACTTTAACCCTAATGAAAAGGTAAACTATCGATACCATCAGTACAGGGGCCTAAGTCTACTAATTTATAAACGTTACAATGGTCTCTCAATGGTGTGTTTTTGACAGTTTTTGTATGGCAAATCTGTCAAAAACTTACCATTGAGAGACCATTGTGACGTTTATAAATTAGTAGACTTAGGCCCCTGGTCTAATGGACACCTGTCATCGGCAGTTGTCGGCTTTCGTCGGCGGGTCGTGCGCACGCGTCGCCGATAAGCCGGCGCACGCGGCGCGCCTGGTGCGTACAAGCGCGTGGGAAATGCATTATGCCTGCTAATGGCATTTTGAGTACGCGTAAAGATTGAATCATTTTGACCAAGTAGCACTAGGGGAAAAGTGTGGCAAGGAAATGTAGGTGGAATGCCAGTGGTTACGCCCGAGACTTACGAGTTGTAGGTCGTAGATTCGAACCCAGACAGGCGCTTTAGCTTGTGTAAATTCATCACCACTGCTCTCAAAACGGCGAAACAAAACATCGTGCGGAAACCGGGACGTCTTAGAACCAAAAATTCGAAGACATGTCACATCTACCTACCCGCACTGGGCCCGCGTGGTAGATAACGGCCCAGTCCCTCTCACAGAGAGGAGGCCTGTGTCCCAGCAGTGGGAACATTATAGGCTGATAATGTATTGCTTTTGTGGTTCTTGTCAGAATCGTCAAACGATCGACATTTCGTACAAGACGGAGATAGTGTTAGAAAACTCGCAGTAAGATAATCTGCGAGTTTGCTAACTATCAACGTAGACTGCTAATTATTTAGAAGCAGCTTTTGGAGCTCTTTCTAGGCAAAAAAAAAAAAAAAAACTCTTTAAATGAATATTGATCAATCAACCTAATAACCTGGGAATCTAACCCAGTTATCAATAACTGGGTTAGATTCCCAGGTGCCCGGTTGATGATTATAGGCTCGCTCCTTATTATATGGGACTTAAACATAACAGGCGAAATGTGGGTGTACTATATAGGCACACCTCTGCCTAACCTTTCGGGGAAACAATGGCGTGATGTTATGTATGTATTCAATGTAATTGAAAACTGCTGAAAAGAAATCTGTACATAGTGTACAGCCGCCAGTCAGCACACCAAGCTACCCCAATCTGTCAAATTTCTTTGATGGATATTCATCTTTATTCCATAAGCGTAATGTTTTTTTTTTGGAGGGTGGGAAATCAAATGACTTCTCCCGCTCTGGGTAGAGAGCAGGAGGGCGTGTCAGACTTACTGACTAAAACCCACCCGTGTTCCCTCAGTTGCCTGTGTGCCAGGGGCGACGCGGACGGTGTCTCTTTCGAACAACCCGCACCCCTGGCAGGGATTGGCCCTTGCGGACCCCACCAGTTGTTGCTGACATCTCTGAAGGCGCGCGTGGAACACAACGACAATGCGGGAACCCACTCGGGGGGATGAGCGTAAGGTTCATGTTCAATTGGGAAAATATTACAGTTTGGGGTAGCTTGATGTGCTGGCGTCTGTACTTTTAGTAGTTTCGACCATTGCTTTATAAAGAAGAATAGCAATAAGAAGAACCAGCAAACTCAAAAAGGAAATGTAGCTTTAACTCTGGTAGTGGAGATTCTTCTGTTCACCACTTAAGACTATTGCTCTCTCTTACTGACATACCGCGAAAGAAAAAGTGACGCTTTAGAACTGTGAAACTAAATTACGTCTTGATTGCTATGAATTTAGCGTGATTTTGAGTATGATGAATTTAGTCCGTCGTAACTCATTTGTGTCAAAGAAAATCTTAGGTCAACTAAAATAGACAGCTCTAATTTTTAACAGCTCTAAATTTATTTCCGTCTCTTTCTTGTTTCATTACAAGGAAAAAAATAACAATAGCCTAAATTAAGTTTAGTCGGTACACAGCAGAAACACCACCATTAACTATAAATAAAACTAATGTAACGATTACCTTACCGGGCACACGAACTTTGTTTACTTTGCGCAGGCGCATGCTACGAGCGTCGTAGCTTTGTTTATCCAAGGCGTAAGGTTTTTTTACTAAATATAGACATGTTGGATGTTACTGCCGTTCATATTATCTATACACAAACCCAGGAAGTTTTAGGTAAACATTAGGTTCTGTGAAAGCAGCGCATGCGCTTGCGCACGATGAAAGGGATGTGTTTGTAAACGATGCTGCAACTGAAGGGCCGTCAGTGGGACCGACTTCCGAACTTTGAAATGAAACATTTTCTCTAATAAGACTTGCTTTGAGGATGGCCAGATGTTTAGGTTTCCGCGTTGTTCCAATTTTTTGGTGGTTTAGTAGATTTCCGTAATACGCGGTGAAATTGTGTAATCCTGGCTTGATTTTCGTACGTTGTTTTCGGGTGACCACTTAAAATCAGCGCGGTGCTGTGGGTCCCATTGCACAGCATCATGCTGAGTGGAAGCCTTCTTGTCACAGTCACGGCGTGCAGCTGCCAACTATTCATGTTCTTTATGCCTATGTATAAATATATCTGTGTTTTTATCATGTATTTTTTTTTTTAAATTTGATGTCATCCTCTTACATGCACGTGTTTCTGTGAAAAATTAAACTATTTGCATTACTTCCTTTCTATTATGTTATTCTACAATGCAATTTTTTTTTATTTCAAATTTTCTTGTTGGTGTTTGAAACCGAGCTTTGATAATCGGACAGTGTACTTATATACTACCGCGTCGAAAAACACACTATTCGATTATCAACTCTCGGCGTTAAACAGAGCTTTGTAAATCCCGTGCGCGAAAAAATCCCGCCGTGATATTTTTTCGTCCGTGCGAATGTAGACTTAGTCGTAGATCAACATCTTGCCTGTGGCATAAAATAAAATACTACCAGAACTATTTCCACCGCCAAGGGGCCATGCATAAATTACGTCACACGTTAGGGGGGGGGGGGAGGGGGTCAACGAAATGTGACATTATGTGACAAGGGACAGGGGGAGTCAAAAGCTTTGTGACGTCACATGTTTAAACCTGAAATACTAAAACTCTAAATTTATTTGTAAATCAAAAACTTAAATCCTATATATACTATCTCAATCTATAGGTATATAAAAGGCTTACAGATTGTTTTCAATTTAAATTTAAAAAACATAAAATTGAAAAATATGTGACGTCACACAAGAGGGGAGGGGCTTTCACAAGTGTGACCACCTGTGACCACCTGGACGGGGGGTGTCAAAAATCATAATATTTGTGTGACGTAATTTATGGATGGCCACCAAGTTATGGTGAGCCGTAGCTAATTTTCTCATAGGCGAAATTAAGATGACCGGCGCTACAAGCATTTTCAGCTTCCATTTGCATCTGAAGTTTCGTTTTTAAAAGGATTTTTTTAGGCTTTAGAAAAGCTTTAAAACAACGAACTACAAATAATATTTGCTTTAATGGAATGGGATAGGAAAGCCTGTTTGTCTACTGTCTCGCCTGATAGCAAGCAACGACGTAATCTAAGATAGAGCACGCTCGTCTAGATCTACAACATTCTTTTTTACTTTTGCCTCAAGAACTCCTGTGTGTACTTTGGAAAAACGGACGCCGTAAATCTATTTTATTTAAGGTGGAAAGTATTTTTTTGTCATTTTATCAGTGTGTCTACAGCGATAGCTTTGATAGGACAGAAACTCCCTTATTTATATTATAAACGTTGCGTAAAGTTAAGTAATGATTAGCGATATGAGCCGGTAATAATTATGTACAGAGGCCAGCACATCAAGCTACCCCAATCTGTCAAATTTCTTTGATAGTTTTTCAACTTTATCACAAAAGAATAAGGTTCATGTTCAATTGAGAAAATTTGACAGTTTGGGATAGGTTGACCTGCTGGCGTCTGTACATAATTAAAACCAACATTTTATTTAAAAAAAATACTTTTGCTCATGACTTCCTCCACGTGAATTTTTTTGTTTTAAAATAAAATATATACTCTAACAATTAGCATCGCATCGCCCGTGATACTATTATGTTTTTTCTTTGTTTCGTTCTTTCTGACTATTGTATTTTATTCAGCTTATTAAGGTCTTAGCGTGATGTTAAATACTCTATCATCAATATCATCATCATCATCTGCCTAGCCTTTTCCCAACTATGTTGGGGTCGGCTTCCAGTCTAACCGGATGCAGCTGAATACCTGTATTTTACATGGAGCGACTGCCTATCTGACCTCCACAACCCAGTTACTGGGTAACACGATAACTCTTGGTAAGACTGGTTGTCAGACTCTCGGGCTTCTGACGACACGTAACGACTGCCAAAGATCCACGAATTACAGCCGGGACTAACGGCTTAACGTGCTTTCCGAAGCACCGAGGGGCTTGGTATGTAAAGATGGTCACCCATCCATGGACCAACCGCGGCAAGCGTAGCTTAACCTAATCGATCGCCCGTGCGGCTATTATTGTGTTAAATACTCTATAAACTTACTAATACATCAATCAAATGTAAAAGATTTATTCAAATCCTACTGATAGTTTCAGAGATTACTCGTACCACATAAAAACTTACATTTTTTAAATAATATTAGTATGAATGGTAACCTATTAGAAATATTCAATACCTACCATACAGACGGCTACACATCAAGCGATATATTTCCAGTATAAGCTGATCTCGCATTGTATAGGATTTCCGTACAGTGAGAGATTAGCGTAAACTGGAAATGTATAGCATGATGTGTAGCCGTGTGTACTACTACTGATTGCCGATGATACTTTGGACATTCTTGGCTTTCAGTTCAATAACGTAATTGAATAAGTCGTTTTCAGCCTATAATGGTCCAGCTGGGACACAGGCCTCCTCTCTGTAAGAGGGAGCGGGCCGTAATCCACCACGCGAGCCCAGTGCGAGTTTGTAAATGACACGTGTTTTCGAATTTTTTAGTTCTAGGACGCGCCAGTTTCCTCACGATGTTTTGTTCTCTTCCACCGTTTTGAGAGCAGTCGTAATGAAATAATCTACACAAAGTAAAGCGGCTGTCTGGGTTCGAACCTACGACTTAATACATCTTGTAAGTCACGGCCGTTACCACTGGACCACCATTGCCCTGATTGAATCAGTAATCGATTGCAAATCTTTTAGTTTGATGATCTGAAGGATCTATCTACCACCTCTTGATCTCTAAAATAATTCCAAGTGCGGCTGTATTTCATGGAATTAGGGTGAATCTAGTCCACATTTTACCCATACAAACTTCCAGAGCGTATTACTCTACTGTTCGACAATGTACATAAAAATTAAACATGATAGGGTTTTCTTATTATTAATCTTGTCTGTACGGAAACAGAATACTAAAATAAAAAACCATTAAAAAGTTAGGAGCCAGCAAAGATTCGTTTTTTTTGCTAATTTAGCCTAACTTTGGGCGTGTTTAAGTAATAAAAGAAGTGTAAAATCTCAAAAACTGAGTCGGTACTGACAAAGCTCAATTATCGTGAAGTTCAATTAACTTTATTGGTAATTGATTTATGCAGTGGTTTTTTCATAAAACTCGATCTTCCGGAGAACTTTTCTTAATTTTTACACGCTTTTTATTAGCTTCAACCTGTATGTATGTTTGTATCCGACTTCTTTGGGCGCGATTTTAACCCACTTTAAACGGCCAGATTTCGTTCAAACTTTGTAGATTTATCGAGGACCGATGACAATACTCTAATTTGATAAAATTATTCCATTTTTCAATTTTCAAGAAATGATTTTCGTTAATTTAAGTCGATAAGGTAAGAAACTTAATTTTTTTTTAATAATTTTTCTCTACAGTCGATAAGACAGGACTTGATGTTAATTTTAATTTCCAATAATTATCTTTAGCCGATTTCTCTAATATTGACAAATTTTCGAATACTAAGGAGAATTTTAATTCTGCAAAACAAATAATAGTTTAAAAAAACTATTTTTTTACATAATTTTTTTTTCATTCGCACTATTATTAATTTATATTTATTGAAATTTTTAACACTATTCATTTAAATTTATTTTCTATTTTTTAGTTCGGTTTTCTATAAAAAGCGTGTTTTTTAGTTTTTTTAAACTATTATTTTTACGCGCCTGTTTTACTATAACATTGCAGCGCACTCAATAATGTTGTACATACGTGTAGACTACCGTATTGCTCATCACGGGTACTACCTCTGTCAGACACGAAGCCTGGTGACACAGCGTGCTTTTCAGCAAGGCCCACCAGTGAGTTCGAGCCCGCGTCTAGGTTCCCCTTAAGGTGACTTTTACATTAGTAACATTTGCGTAGCCATAATTTACTGAAACGTAATATCGTGGGTACGCCGTGTGGCGTAGCGCGTAGCACTTTCATTTAACCTGGTGAAGTCCGTATTTCATATAATACAGCCATTATAATTATTATTTGAGTTAGTCACTGAACTTTCTCCAGTTTGTTGTATTTAATAACGGCTTGCAAGCGATGTCTTGTCTCTGACTCATCATCGTCTAGGCTAAAGTATTGAATCTAGGCAAACAGGACTTTAAAAAAAAATATAAAATCTTTAAAATATTTATGAAGATAGTAAATTCTTTAGAGCTGTATTGTATGTTTAGTGTTTGTTTCTACTACGCCTAACCATTATTTTTAATATACTAGCTTTTACAGCGGCTTCGCCCAAGTTAACCAATTTACACAAAACCTTAACAAATTATTCACCTATAAACCTTCCTCACTCTATGTATTGGTGAAAACCGCATGAAAATCCGTTCTGTCGTTTTTGTGTTTATCGCGAACAGACAGACACGGCAGGGTATTTTGTTTTATAAGTAATATGTAGTGATGATGATATATGTATATGTAGTGCCACTTTTTCTGCCCAGCTAAAGCACTAGGAAGTGGTGAAGGGCGGGGGTTTTGTGGGACTCTCCTATGTAATTTTGCCGTTCAAAATGTGCTGACTCTCAGCCTAGTTTGTACAAATGACTTTTGATTTTGATATGTGCCCAAATATCCGATCGTGATTATTTAATATTGTTATCAAACGTGAGCTACGTATAATAACTTGATATCCCACAGATTACTGTGGGATACCAAGTTTTCGGTTTTGTAACTAAGTTATACAATAGTAACAAAACCGAAAACGTATTTTGATAACGTGCGTGCGTCACGTACAGTTGGGCTGTGACGTCAAATTCTAATCTGCTGTACTTAATTGTTTTGTTCGCAAAGGTTTTACACAGAAAGAAAGACTATAATAATTATTTATGGCCAGACTTCTGAAAACTAGATAGGGTCAGTTGTGCGTAGGCCTACCTTGTCGCCTTAGCTACGAAAAACCACTCTTTCAGTATCGTAGATGACTAACAAATTGGTTAGTAAGGAGTATTCTTTCTTCAGTAGCAATAAACGTTACTTATTAGGCCCATTATGGGCATTTGTGGGATCGTCGGGCTCCCAATGAATTGAAGTAGTCATTTCTTCGCATGTTTGTCGTGTCCTAAATCTATGTATCGGATTACGCCGTCGTAGATGTTCTTTTTTGTGTTCAATCGTTTGTAATATAATAACGTAGGCTGTTTGTAGTCAGGTATCAGATTACTATCCGTCATCATATCTCCTGTCAACAATAACGACGTCTTTTGCACAACTTTCTAACTGAACTGTTTCATATCAGTCATTATCTACCTTTATCGTAGACAAAATATTTTCCCATCATCGGCATCGCTCGTCTGTTGTCACCGATCATCTGGCTGGGCCGCCATATGTCACGGAGATCTGGAGTAAAAACAAAAAAAAAACAAAAACAAGGTGCGGAAGTGGCGGCTCGCGCATGCGCGCTGCGCGGTTCATTTTCACGGCGCGGGCGGAGGGTGGCAGCATCGACTTAAGCAAGGGTGCCGGCCCGCGCGCGCCAGTCAGCTGACGAACCTCGTCGCGAACGCACGTCTCTCCACGCTCATACCGCGCCGGTTTCAGTGTCTGCACTCTCGTGTGATAAAAATCCTTCGTGTTTTTAACAAAAATGGCAACCTACGCTCAGTTCAAACATGTCGAGCTCTACAAAATCGGGCACGGAAAGAATAGGTAAGAGTTTTCTTTCAGTAGGCGCAAGGATGCTGCAGCTGAATTTACAGTTTCATCTTTGTTCTTAAAGGTCAGGGGTTGAATTCTGGGGTTGTAATAGTTTGAGTGGTGCATTCAAATGTATTTATTTTAACTTTGTAAAGTACTAAATAATAGTTATGTCATATAATTAAATTGTTATAATAAATAATTCTAATGCTACACTTTCCTTCCTGTAGCGCAGTAGGTAACTTGGATTAAAATATTGACTGTATTAGAATCAGAAACCATTTGTACTGAAAATACAACGGTGAAAAATGTATGTAATAATATTATTATCACCAAAAAATCAACCCTCACCCTGCGCATTGTCTCAAATTTATTAACATTTTATCATCGTTATGTATATCGTGAACATTGACATTAACGAATGCAGCCACTATCCTCGAAATTAATTTATTCAGTCGTCGAAAGTTTAAATTAAATTATTTTTATCTTTACCCGACATCGGAAAATGTGATTTTCACGCAGTGCGTTGAACCCTGCACGCTTGTGTAATGCGGAGGTTGCCTTAGTCCGATCACATTAGCTTTTACTTTATTTCTCTTGTAATCCGAGGCTTTTGATCCATATCTTAGTAGGTAACTTCGATTTTCCAGAATTTTCTTTTGAATCCACAGGATTCTTGAGCGTTGCTCGTAATAGAGTAACTTTAACATAAATTAATATTTTACGTTCGTGAGGCGTTACTGAAATTTGTATATGGATATTCGTGAAATTCGATAAGTTATAATTATGATAACGAGAAATATACCTACATAGAAAATTCGTGAGAAATTGATAAATGTTTAAGATGTGAAAGTCAGATTAGCTTTATTGATTCGCCTAGATATTGAAATTTAATTATTCGGGTTAAAATTACGTGCCACTATAAAAATTATTGCACACAAAATGCTTGGTTCTTATTATAAATCTTATCATTCAGTCATTTTCTGCGGCAACATGCGCCTACACAGCGGATTTCTAATCTTCAATAACAGTAGTCATATCACCGTTCCAAATTCAAACTTGCGGATATTTTATGTACAGAATAATTCCCACATTTGCCCAATGTTTTATGACGGAATCACAACAGTTACGGTGATATTAAAGTGTGTAGATTCGAACATGCGAAGTGGCAGTAGGAGGCATAACACGCAACTTTAACACGGCGTGCCCAATCTTTTCACCTAGATTTTTGTAAATGGCAACCGTCTGTTTAGGCAGAAATCCAACACTGATTAAATAGGTCATGCAGGAATTACGGTTGCATGCAAAGGGTTAAATAAAATGGACGTCAATATATTTTCAGTACATTCTTAGTTTTTGAATGCTATGTTTATTGTTAATCCTCTTTTAATTCTGCTTATTTGTGTTCTGGTCTATAGAAACTTGACATCTAGGGTTTGTAACCTTTTTTAATCAAAGGCTCTATCACGTAATCACTTTTTAGGCATTAACAGTAAATGAAAGTCGTTTGACTTGATTAAAACTTACTCGTGCAACAAAAAATATTATAAATAAATCTAAAAATGAGCTCAATTTTAGTCTACCTACTTTCTGGTTTCGGGCTTTACGTATATTTAATGCAAGTTTACCTTGAGGAAGCTCCACGTGAAAGCCTTTGAAAGAAGTGTTAATTAAAATCATTTGCATGCTTTTACAGTAATTATATTACACCTAATGGGCCTGTTAATTAATTTATGAGTTCTGTAACTTGCTCCGTTGTTTATTTTATCGTCGTATTGTTGCGACATGCGTCTCTACCGACCTCAACAGTTACTAAACGATTGAATGACAAAGCTTTCATACAAAATTTACTTTGATTGACCATCTTAAAACTCGGCAGTATATGCGCCCTCGCGGTCTTAGTCGCCGCAGGAGACGCCCTGGGCGTCGGGAATCCCAGGCTGATTCCCGGCCACGGGCCACCGTAGACGTGGGCTTGCGGACGGCGAGTAATAGGTAGCTTGCTGTCCGGTAAGGACCAAGTCCAGGTCGACGGCGCGTTGTGTTCTATGCGGGCCTCAAAGAGATGTCAGCACATACTGAGGAGCCCGCAAGGGCCGCTGTCTGCCAGGCGTGCGGGTTGTTCGAAAGAGATACCGCCGCCCCTGGCACACAGGCTACTGGGGGAACACGGGTGGGTTTTAGTCAGTAAAAGTCTGACACGCCCTCCTGCTCTGCCACTCAGCGCGGGAGAAGTTATTTGAAGATTTCCCACCCAAAAAAAAATTGCCGTCTTAAAACTCCAAAGTACCAATTGTAGATGGTCAAATAACATTCAAAGGCTTTCAAATTGTGCTTGTAATCCTATCCAGTACGATACTACCAGATAGTTCTCCTACCCTCATCCCAATTTATTTGGTGTCGGCGCAACATTGTCTTCCACCCTTCTCTATTGGTCGTCATCTCATCATTCACGCAGTCTTTGGTCTCTCCACTCTTATAGTCATCAACAATCATACTTAAAACTTCCCTCATCACATTTTTCCTCATTCGTCCGTATCACATACCATGACAACCGACACACAACTTTTCAGTTACCGGTGCCACGTTCAGACTTCTACTCTTATCTTATTCTATCCATTCCAGTAACATCACACATCTCTCTACCAGCAGTCTTAGCGCGAGCACTGATTTGTCGACGGAAGAATAGACATTACTATTAACTAAATGATGTACAATATGGGAAGATAGCTATGTTCTTCATTAATTATCACAGTTATGCGTTCTAAACGAATCATGATTTTGTACATTACCGTATATACTTTGTGGCTTTGTTGTCAGTGTGATTTTGAAAATTTGATAAGAAATATTTTTTTGAAATAGTCTACATATACAAGGATCTAGACAAAGATCGTTAGAAACGAAAGACAAAATGGCAGATTGTAGAAGGATATCTACGGTGCGATGTCAAAAATGGAGAAACGAAATTTTACTTTGTGTAGAAAAAGCACTGTCTATTCTTCGTAGAAATAGCATCATGCCTGCAGCACTTTACTACCTCCTCTACCAAATGTAAACGCGCCTTTAGTGCTGGCTCTCATCTCCATCCATTCAACTGTTCCATGCCAGTATCAGCCAGCCAGTTAGTGCTTATTGATTATTTTATCGGCTCGTTCTTAATTTAAACGCGGCTCTCATGCGCTCCCGATCGATCCTCAGCCCTTGAGCATGATTTATGGTGTAGAGATTTAATGCAAGCATAAAATCTGAACTTTCTTTCTTTGGTTTATGGTACGAATTTGATTTATAAGTTATGTGATGGAGTGTGTGTCGCTTAATTTAATTTATTATTTACGACCAGCATTTAAGTAAAAGCTGCGAAAAATATTACGTTTGTAAATGACGACTTTTTTGACGGGTACCTAGAAAGCGCCGTAACCAAAAACCACGCAGATTTTTTTTAAATCCGTTTGCAATAACGGAATATTTTTGGGGCATTTCGCCTAAGTATGAACAAAAATTCACTATCAATAAAATTATATTGCATGAAAGTCAGCTGTAACGTCAAAATTTAACCTGACAGGGTCAGCTGAGAAAAATATTAGGTATAACCTAACCCAACCAAAAACCACAAACAAACAAAAGCAAGAATTTTTTGGGGCATTCCGACTAAATTAGAACAAAATTTCGCAGTAATCCAAAATTTTCCTCAATAAAGTTCTATTACATAAAAGCCAGCTGTAACGCCAAAATTAAACCTGACAGGGGTTTCCAAATACAGTAATATGGTGTGATGTAGGCGAAGGCTATGGTGGCCGGCGTCGCGTGCCAGCGACCGCCATTAACATATCCATAGGAAGTGTGTGATTACTTGCGACGGACAGACAAACGCACAGGCCGGGACACGGAATGAGAAGGGACAGAAGGCTTAGGTTTTATATTTTAATAGGTAAAACTGAGGCTTCCCACTGTTGAACAATTCTGAGACGTTGACTAGATTTTATGTTTCGGTAGATAAAACAGTTTTCGGACTTTTGATTGGTATGGCAAAATATAGCCTACTTATAGGAATCTGCTAAGGTCGCAGAAAATTCTGCTTTAGCTAAGAGTAGCTCACTCTAGTTTTCTATATAAATAAAAAGAGAAGTCCTGACTGATTGACTGACTCATCAACGCCCAGCCCCAAACCCTTGGACGTAGAAAACTGAAATTTTGCACAGAGGTTTCCTTTAGAATGTAGACAAGGAATAAGGAAGGATTTTTTGAAATTCAACCCCTAAGGGAGTTAAATAGGGGATGAAAGTTCCGCGCGGGCGAAGCCGCTGGCAAAAGCTAGTTGGTAATAAATTAAGGTTTTGAAAAGAGCTAGAACGTGGAGGTCGGAAATTATACCACGGGAACGTACGTACCGGGATAAAAGTATCCTATATGTTAATCCAGGTTATAAACTATCTGTGCGCCAAAATTCATCCAAATCCGTTTGGCCGTTTTTTGCGTGATAATTACAAACATCCAAACATTCAGGATGAAGCAGTCTCGATATTTTGCTTTTAAAAGATGTTTTTAAAGTTGTACTTATTTTTTTTATGTTCGTTCGCTTGATTTCACGATGGTATCGTTTGGCCTTCTGTTATTCATGCTTTTTCGGTTCCTTTGCCAGAATATGCTATAGGTACATAAGGCCGAGGGCTGCCGGGGGCTGTTCCGACCTTGGCTCGCCCCATAAATATTATTATAGGATTAACCTCATTTGAATTTACGTCTGATGAAGTACGAAGAATTATAGGCTAGGGTTACATAGTTTTATTGGGTCGTAGAATCTATTTTAGCATCGTTCCCTATGTGAGCGATGACACCATCTGTCATTAAAGGTACGGTATACGTGATGAACATTCAATAAATAAATTAGAACTTAAACCATTAGCTATTCGTTAGCTGAAAATATATCATAAAAGGAAATCTATTTCAAACCCAACCTGCTACCGAATTTAATAATACCTATTCAATCACCAATAAAATTCCAGATTTATTAATACGCGTAACAAAATAGGGAAGGATAAAATTACAGCATAACTGTTCAACATGGCGGTCGTAATGTTTGTCTATGTTTCATATTTATCCTCAACGAGTCTACAAACTGTATGGTTAGCCCGAAAAAAGTGTCGAGGTACTAGGCGTTCATAAATTACAAGAGCTAGGTACAATGTCCGTAGCTGCTAATGGCGAAGCGACATTTATTTATTGAGGCGAGTATCGGTTTGTGTCGTTAATCAAACCATGAAGGGTGGAATGCACATGTGGATATAGTTAGCGTTTCTATGTTCACTAGACGAAGTATTTTAAGACTTGGGGGTAAAAGCGAGGAAGGATTTACTGTGAGGAATCCACTTATTTGTTACATTCCTTTAGCACGGTGCAGCGGTGGTAGGAATCTTTTCATTTCGAGAAATAGTATCTAGTATTGTAAAGCATTTGAAAGAACTATTGTAGAAGCTTCACCTCTATGTAAATAACATAAAAACCTTGCTAATGGTTATATTTACTGTTTGTAATCTTTTCTATTTTATTGCATTTCTTTAGCATGGTAGTAGGAATCTTTCATCTTCAGAAATTGTTTGGGTATTTAATAATGTAAATCATTTGGAAAAACTAATGTAGACGCTTCACTTCTATTTAGCTAACCGAACAAACTTGCCATTAGTTCTTGTAGATAAGTACTAGGGTGACTTCTAAGTGATTACGGCAATACATCCCCAGGCCTGTCCATTATCAGGGTCTAACGAAGCATTTGTTCTAGATTACACATTTAGATTTACTCTCCGAGTGTACCTACTAAGTAGTATTGTATTATGGAGTTTCAGTAATTACAGTGCATTATCTAGCAAAACCGTATTTCAACGCCTACGTAGTCATTTAAACAATATACTATATACATATGTATGCGTTCTGCCGATAACTGCGCTAGATTTTTTTTTTGCTATTCAACTCTAGCGATGGCTACGTTTAAATAGCGATATAATCACGGCAAAAACTCGATTGAGATGTGCGACCGCATTAAAACGATTATCGATGTATCGATAAAAAGTTGCAACATCGATTCTCTGACGGTGGATGGAGGCTTGGAGAGCGCTCGACACATGTCAAGTCGCTCGCTACGATCCGTGTTGGTAAACTAATGATATTTTAATAAGGGCATGTCTTTCTTTCTTGCTTTTGCTGTTACATTGTAAAGGTACGATTTGTAATCGAGTTTCATATGCAACTAGCTTTTGCAAGCGGGTTCACCCGCGTGTAGGTTGGAAATAGGGTATTTTCCAATTTGATAAAAATTATTTTAATTTTAAGATGAAAGAACAGAAAAATGAAAATAAAATTATTTATATCCATTTTCTCCATTAAAAACAATTAAAATCAAATTTATTTTTCATTGTTTTGAATTTACCGCCAGAACGCTCCTTACGATGACTTTTGTCACGTGAGATCGTGACGTCAGCTTTGTGTGAACAGCACCAGTACAAATACTTGGTTTGGCGCAATTTTAGAAGTAAGTATTTGTGCACAGAGCCACCGCACACCTGTGATTTCATTTTCTATCCATAAAAAATCTTGTTAATTATAAACGCGACACTCACTTGTTTACTTACTAACTACTTTAGTTTACACAAAGTTGACGTCACGTGATAAAAAGTAATCGTAAGGAGCGTTTTGGGCGGTAAATTCAAAACAACGAAAAATACATTTGGTTTAAATCGTTTTTAATTAAGAAAATGGATATAAATTTATTATATTTTATTTTTCTGTTACATATTTCGTCCCAAATCTTCAAATTATAATAGTTTTTAATAAATTGGAAAATACCCTATTATCCCACGGGAATGTAAGTAAGATAAACCAGGTTATAAAACTATCTGTGTGCCAAATTTCATCCAAATCCATTTTTTGCATGATAGAGTAACAAACATCAAAATATCTGTTCCGGCTGTAGCCGCTGTTGTGTTGTTTTAAGGTTCTTCGAGTTAAATGATGGACTGTATTGCTGGTTTCTTGATGTAAGGTTCTGGTTTGTTCTGATGATACTTATGAAAAGATTCTGCTTCGTACGTCTGCCATAATGAATAAGTGGTTTTTGCTACGACCCCCAGCGCCCCTAGCGGTGCGAAGAGGAAACGCCGGCGCTGCGGCATGGCTGCGCGCAGACACGGCGATAGTAAGTCCTGCCGTGCGCCATCTGGCGGCGGCGGGGCCGTAACAATATCTAAACATACAAACTTTATCATATTTACAAAGTAGGATTATTAATATGAGTAGGATAGTCGGATTTATTTGTCACTAGCTTTTGCCCACGGCTCAGCCCGCGTGGATGTCGGTTATCGCGTAAAAAGTAGCCTATGTCCTTCTCCATATCCCAGGCTATATCTCTGCCAAATTTCACGACGATCGGTTCAGCGGTTTAGGCGTGAAAGCGTAACAGACAGACAGGCAGAGTTACTTTCTCATTTATAATATTAGGTCTTTACCTATGAAATTGCCGTTCTGCAGTACTGGCCATTTCAAATCAAAATAATTTTTGTTTGGCTAAGAATTCTAATTTCAAATTAATTTTATTTTAAAAACATGGATTTTTTTTTCTAAAAGTAGTCATTTCTTTATTGATTAGTGTTACATTTTCATCGCATTTCAATCTTTTTCGTCATCATGGATACGTTAAAAATTCGAGTAATTATGGAATATGAGTACCGTCGTGGCAGCAACGCGGCACAAGCGGCACGCAACATCAACGACGTTTACGGAGCTAACACTACAAACCAACGCACCACCTGTTATTGGTTTGCTCGCTTCCGTTCTGGAAATTTCGACCTGAAAAATGAACCTCGCGGTCGTCCGAAGACTTTGGTCGACAATGACGAATTAAAGGCGATTGTGGAAGCTGATGATACACAATCTA
Source organism: Polymixis flavicincta (assembly GCA_949987655.1). Classification (NCBI taxonomy): domain Eukaryota; kingdom Metazoa; phylum Arthropoda; class Insecta; order Lepidoptera; family Noctuidae; genus Polymixis; species Polymixis flavicincta. Next base: position 15,045,954 of record OX465193.1, on the reverse strand, counting down.
CGGCTGAATTAGCAGCAGCTTTCGACGTTAGCGTCAAAACAATATTGGTCCATTTGCGTCAAATTGGCAAGGTAAAAAAGCTTGACAAATGGGTGCCCCACGAACTCAATGATCGCCAGCGCGAAGTACGCGTCGGGACGTGCCTTGCACTGCTCAACAGACACACAAATGAAGGAATTTTGAACCGCATTGTTACCTGCGATGAAAAATGGATTCTGTTTGATAACCGTAAGCGCTCAGCAAGTTGGTTGGATCCTGGTTCAGCACCTAAACAATGCCCTAAACGAAAACTTACCCCTAGAAAAGTGATGGTCACTGTTTGGTGGTCTAGCGCCGGTGTGATTCATCACAGCTTCTTACCAAACGGGGTGAGCATTACTGCAGATGTGTACTGTGAAGAACTGAACACAATGATGGAGAAGCTGGCGCATCTCCAACCAGCATTGGTCAATCGCTCGTCTCCGCTGCTCCTGCACGACAACGCGCGACCTCATACTGCACAGCAGACGGTCTCCAAGTTGCAAGAACTGGGGTTGGAAGCTCTCCGTCATCCGCCCTACTCACCAGACCTTGCGCCTACAGACTACTACTTTTTCCAGAATTTGGATAACTTCTTGGCGGGAAAAAAATTTAATACCCGAGAGGCAGTACAAAATGCCTTTGAAGAATTTGTTGCCTCCCGTCCAGCTGATTTCTTTAAGAAGGGCATCAATAAACTGCCACTGCGATGGCAAAGATGCATTGATTGCATGGGTGATTACTTCGATTAATACAAATAAAAAATTCATGAAAAAAATTCGTTTAAATTTTTTCATACAAAACGGCAATTTCATAGGTAAAGACCTATTATTAATAGAGATTGACTTCTGTGATTGTTTGTACTATTTAATTTTAACATTAAGTCGTGGTTTATCCTCTATGTATGTTGTGAGGGGAAAATAGAATATGGTATAAATATATTTCCCTACTTAGTTACCTACACAATTTTGCGCATGGTACCGTTGCGTGCATTCGCCATATTTATTTGATAGTTCATGTACAATTCGCTGAACATTCGTTATATCACGACACGATTTTGTTGTTATATAATACACGGTATACAGAATAATGGAAATGTCGTTATGATGGACGACCTTGTCCACGAAATGGCAAAATTTGATTAGTCTTGTGAATCACAGAAGATATAGGTATAGAAAATAATCTCTACTTTTTAAATTTTTCCGCTTTCTACAGAGTCAAATTAAATAAGCTGACAATACTTTAGCCACGTGTTAGGTATCAATACCGAAAACTAACAAAAATATCGTTATGGTTTTCGTAAAAATATCTATGGTCCAAGAAAATTAAAAAAAAAAAAACAGCTAATGCAGAACAGCAAATGACCTTCGCCCATCAAAAGATAAAATCTTTTTTTTTTGTTCTTTTAGTTTTCGATGTCGATATCCAATACGTGGGTAAAATATTGCCAGCTATTTCAACTTGACCCTGTAGAAAGCGGAAATTTCTTTAAATGTAAGTAGAGAAAATGTTCTTGAAAAGCACGCAAGATTACTTTTTGTACAGTATCTGCGAAGATAACTTGTACTAAAGTTTACAAAAGCTCATTAATGTTTTATGGATATTTAACCGAAACTCGAAGACTTGTCAGAATGTTTGGCGCCGGGTTTGCTGAAAATGCGCAAGCCGCATTGCGCTTCGTTCATTTCACTCGAGTCTTGTCATCATCAGCATTTTGCTAATTTTTCAACATAACGCTAGATTACGCTTATATTTCCCGCAGGGGTAGGCAGGGGTCAAAGTTGAAGTCATAGTACACACACATATTATTTTACCAGTTATATTATAAATGCGAAACTAACTCTGTCTGTCTGTTACGCTTTCACGCCTAAACCGCTGAAACCATCGTCATGAAATTTGGTACAGATATAGCCTGGGATATGGAGAAGGACATAGGCTACTTTTTTACGCGATAACCGTCATCCACGCGGGTGGAGCCGCAGGAAAAGCTAGTCAGCCTATAATTTTCCCACGGCTGGGACAGAGGGCTTCTCTCTCCGAGAGACAGTGTGCTGTAATCCACCACACGGGCCCAGTGCGGGTCGGTAGATGTCGATATCTCGATTTTTTGGTTCTAGGACATGCCGGTTTCCACACGATGTTTTCACCGTTTTGAGAGAAGGGCCCCAATTCTAGGCCCCAATTCTGTATCGTTATAATGATTCCCCGCGGACTACGTCAATATCGTTTTGTTTAGAAACTAATGTAACGGTAAGGAATCGAAATATATTCTATATGTTCCAAGACAATTTGTCGATATTTATTAGCAGATGTCGTGTGTGATCTAAGGAATTGAAGTGGTTTCGAAGTAAGGAATCGTTTATGGTCATAGTAAATTACCACAATAATGATATAATTTACACAAAGTAAACCGCCTGCCTGTATCACAAATCCAGATTTCGGGTTACTGAGAAATCCCAGAAAGGATAATCCAATATCACATTGCCCGACCCAGGAATCGAACCCAGGTTTATTACAAACCGGATTAAACATAAAACCGCTTAGCTTTCGACAGCTTAGTTCTTCGCATTTGTTCGCATAATGCATGTTGATAAAACCCTCTTTATATTGCTTACCTGTCTTTTCAATATTAAATGTCCCTGTTCCATTTAGTACCTACCTATACAGTTAAAGTACTCTCGTTCTGAGCCTATAAGTCGGTGTAAAGTAAACACTAGTATTATTTTATTACCTGGTTTAATTTGTTATAACAATTTTCTCTTATGATTTAAGAATAAATTTATATTAAATACCTTTTTGACATGTTAATCTTAAGTATTTATTGATTTAAAGTTGATATTAATCAGACTTGTTTATTTATGTTAGGTACCCTACCTTCAGCTTCGTGCGTCCCATCACTCTGCCGCGCGTTTGCTTCATGTTCGCTTAGCGTTCTTTCTGATTTTTGTGAATAGAATAGGGCTGTCAATTTTTTTTATTTTTTATCATACTGTTCCTTAGAGAGATAAGCGCGATCACAGAAAAAAATCTCTTCAGCTTAATGACATGAGTAGGTACCTATCTAAATCGGAACTTCGGTAGTATATGTAGAACGGCGTATATTCACATGATAAATTGTTGTTTTACAACATTATCAACAAAGACATCTGAGTTACGGTACAGATTTCGACACTCTAGAACCGTGTGACCGCCGAAGGTAGTAAATGACATTAAAGCGTCCATTCGGACGTTAGAAATAGAAACTGGCCATCAATCACCACCATGGTCCACAAAAGCTTTTATACTTTTCTTCATAAAGTGTAAGCTCGCTCTAAGTTGCTCGGACATTACGTTTAAGGAAATTATTTACGCAGCCCTTCTAACGTCGATCGTTTAGCGTCTTGAATGCATTTTCAAAATTTATAATGGCTCTGGGCAAAGTGTAGGTGAGAAATCATCAAATAACTTCTCCCGCTCTGGGTGGAGCAGGACATGTCAGACTGACTAAAACCCACCCGTTTTCCTTGCCTGTGTGCCAGGGGCGACGGTATCTCTTTCGAACAACCTGCACCCCTGCACGTCATCATCTGTTTAGTCTTTTCCAGTCTAACCGGATGTAACTAACTACCATTATTTTACATGGAGCGACTGCTTATCTGACCTCCACCACCCAGTTACTGGGTTGGGGTATCCCCTTTGGTAAATCTGGTTGTCAGACTTTCGGGCTTCAGACGACCCATAACGACTGTCAAAGATCTACAAATGACTGCCGGGACCAACGGCGGAGTCTTTGTATCTGAAAATGGTCACCCATCCAGGGAACGATCGCGGCAAGCGTCGCTTAACCTGATCGATGGAACTGTGCGGCTGTAATTACTTAGTCACAAGCCCCTCAGGTAGGTGACAGGTAAATTAATGTTATTTAAATAAAAATCATTTTACTGCCAATAAGAATACTTTTATTGGTTTCGTACAAGTATGTAAACATACGCAATTTAAAGGTGCTAAAAGATTATAGCTATTTTACTTCTTTATTTTATTATCTTGCATTTCCAGACTTGCAGCCAACCATGGCTTGTTAGTCCATTCGCACGAATTCATTCGCCCGAATCGGGCCAATCGTCACTTCTTCATCATCATCAGCCTACAGCAGTCCACTGCTGGACATAGGCCTCTCCAATTGCACGTCATTCAGCTCGATTCTCTTCAACTCTCATCCAGTTGCTACCAGTCACCCTACCTTACGTTTGCCGATTCGCGGTCTCCACTCAAGAACACTTCGGTCATCGGTTCTACGGCTAATGTGGCCGGCCCATTGCCACTTCAGCTTGATTATTCTGTGAGCTATGTTGACAACTTTGTTTCTCTGCCGGATCACCTCATTCCGGCTCACTACTTCATACTTAATGTAATATATTCTATAGGCAACTTGCACAAAGTTAATTTATTTACGGGCGAGTCGACAATTACATCCATTCCATTATAGGCAATTGGCGTGTCTTGTATTTTTATGTAATAAAATTAGTGTACCTATTTTTGTCTTTAACTTTTCTTTCTTTCCTTAACGTTTTGTTTCAAACGTGCCAATTGCCTTATAAGTATTTCGGGAATTGTGGATTCGCCCACAAATTAATTAACTTCGTACGGATCGCCTAAAGAAATATTTATTTATAAGTGAAAATTTGCCCGATTCGGGCGAGTAAATTTGTGCGAAACGACTAAAAAGCCGCAACGATGGGAACTGGTAACAGGGTATTTTTATGCACGCTTATGTAAATAAACATAGAGATTTTATTTCATTACTGCATGCAGTAGTATCTTGTAGAATTATCAGAAAAAAGATCAACGACGATTGCATAGGATCACTTTCAACTTATCTTATCGATCAGGTTAAAGCTACGCTTGCCACGCTTAGTCCTTGGATGGGTGACCATCTTTTCATGCCAAGACTCGAAAAGCACTATAAGCCGTTGGTCACGGCTGTCATTCGTGGATAATTGACACTCGTTACGGGTCGTCACAAGCCCGAAAGTCTGACGACCAGTCTTACTAAGAGGTATCGTATTACCCAGTAACGGATTGTGTAGGTGAGATAAGCATTCACTCCATGTAAAGTACTGGTACTCAGCTGCATCCGGTTAGACTGGCAGCTGACGCCGACACAGTTTAGAATAGGCAGAAAATGATGACTGTAAATATAATGATTTACTATGACAGTTACAAGTCCTAGAATTATCACAGTGATCTCCTCTTCTAATTACTTTCTTTATGTTACATTTTGCAGAAGTTACAAGGACAATATTTTTCTTACATGTTTTGTTCTTAAGTTCATCCATTCTCCTAATACTTTTATAATTGCAGATTTCTACATATGTTCCCACCACAGATGCACTATTTAGCGGTCTTATTCAACTCACAAATAATATTAATGATTGCTATTAGCAACTCGTAACTGATCATTTAGTAGCCATGTTAAAAACATTATCGCTCTTCCTCAATTTATCTCGGCATATTAACCAAAGTAGGGATAAATAACTTACAGATTTCTATATCTTTACTAATGATAAAAATGTATTACCCAGTTACTGGGTTGTGGAGGTCAGAGAGGCGGTCGCTCCATGTAAAATACTGGTATTCAGCTGCATCCGGTTAGACTGGAAGCCGACCCCAACATAGTTGGTAAAAGGCGAGGCAGATCATGATGATGATTATGATAAAGCGGAAGAGTTTGTTTGTACGCGCTAATCTCTGGAACTACTTGTACGATTTGGAAAATTCTTTTTTCATTTGGTAACCTAATTCTTGCGGAACGTTAAAATCTATTTATCATCACGCTAGGACTTTTTGAAGCCGAGCAAAGGGGGGAAACCTAGAAAGAACTAGAAAGAACGCTAAGCGAAAGCGAGGTAGGTAGCGCAGGCGGCGGACGCGATGCGATGCTAATGAAGTCGCGGGACGAAGCTAGTTTAGAAGAGGATTAGATAAAAAACTTTTTAATAAAAAAATTATACCGCCGAAAAACCGAAAAAAAGCAAAGCAAAACAGGCAAAGCAGGTTTACAATTTTTTACTTTTCGGTTTTTCGGCGGTTTAATTTTTTTATTAAAAAGATTTTATTTTATAATTTTTTGTGGCTATAATCTACTAATTACTACATGCTTAATTTTTGTAATACAGAATTCAGTATTAAAATCTGTGAGTAAACAATTCTTCCTTCTTCTTCTTCGAAATTTATATGAGACCAACTTCGGGGTATACCCTTTCCAATAAAAAAAGAATGATCGAAATCGGACTACTCTGGAAAAAGTTATGCCTGGTCATTGAATACATAAAAATTAAAAAAAAAAAATACGCGTCGACTTGAGAACCTCCTCCGTTTTTTCGTCTGTTAAAAATACACTGATATCAAGACAGAAATCCTGGTGTAAGAGTATCTTCACGTGATTGTTTCATAAAGATATTTTATTTTAAAACAAGTCTCTTTTCACTCTTAAACTTGGTTGCTTATGAAGCAATTAGTAATGATTAAAAAGCATATTTATAATAATTAATATTTAATTAGCGTGTAATTACTTATTCGTAATCTAATAAACGGCTGTGGTGAGCGTCAAAATTAATGTGCATTAGAATTTTAAATTATGTGGCGGAGTTTCGAAGTAAGTTAGTACGATACGAGTGATTGATGAGCTCCCTTTTTCTACGTAGATGAATTATATGAATAACCGAATTCGTAATTTTATAACATCAGTCACTACTTCACAGAAAATCTATTTATAAAATCATTGTTATAGGTAAGTTATGGATGGCGTAACACGACAATACTTATTTATTGCAAAAAAAAAAGACACCTCGATTACATTTCCGCTTTCAAATAATAAAAAACTGGCCGACCTGACAAAATAAAAACTTCTCATTTAGCACGTGTGCGCCCAAAAAGTCGTGATGTTATAGTTTGATTACAAGTAATGACAAAATAAAAGACGAGCGGTGAGCACCACGCGGCGCGGGCGCTTCGATCGCGATGACGGGCCAAGCGCATCGCGCGATCCGTTATGCGCTCGCTTCGCTTTTTTTATCGCCTCGCGATTATCGCCGGCCCGTTACACCGCCGCACGCGCACAATTTGTGCATTCACTTGCTGGAAATCGCTGGAATCCATCCAAGATTAATTACTGCCTTCCATTGTGATTATGAACTTGTAATTACACGGGCGACGCTATCTTTCCACACTGTGTTTACCGTGTCGTATGCAAATGTGATTAATTATTTAATGGCTTTTCATTAATGGAATGCGCATTACGAGAGAACAGTTTTTGTTTGAATTCTTGACTTGATCGACGTAACACTGCACTTCGTTGATGAGTTTAGCTTAACTTGCATTTTTTGAATTCTTGGGAACGCTATTTAGGTACTTTAGTTAGAAATAACGGTATATTCTAACCATAAATACATTACGGAACGGAGAATGGATTGTAGTCCAAAAACCAGAAGGTATTAATTTCGTAGAAAGCTCTAGCAACAGCTGCATTTTCTTTAAATCTATTCATGCTTAATACAAAAACCACAAATGTAGTATTCTAGCATGAACTTTCTTTAAAACTAACAATGGAGTCTGAATGAACTCTTCACAGGTGCATCACGGCAACTGGAACCTTTCAACAAAGTACATTACTACTTCAGTATTCAGGCTCTATTCATCCGTATCTCGAAACTTATCGTTAACAATCTCGGAAATTACTAACAAATACTCGCGAACATCAACAGCAGAAAGTAATAGGTACCTACTTATTTTACTTGTTTTTTGTATAGTAGCAGCAGGTGTGGTCCATTACACAACACACCGGCTTTGATAAGATAATGTTATTCAAACAACGTATCTTCGTGCATTTCAAATGTTTTTTAAAATCTAATTCCCACATTAAGGTCCAGGGTGGAGCTCGCGATATTCAAATTGTGTTACGTTTTTTTGCAGTTTGCAAGTCAGTTTCAGGCTATATAATAATATGTTAAACAAAATATGATTCGTGAGCGTAATACGTGGGGTGTATTTAGAGAATTATAAAAATTAAAATGATCAAAACAACCCTCTTCATTTAATCCCATTGAGTGAATTTTCTATGAAATACTCATTTAATAATAATAAGTAAAGTAAGTAAATTTTATTAAGACACGTTTTTATGACACCTTAGCATAACAAATAAATTATAACGAAATAAAATGAAGAAAAAAAAGTGCAATAAAGTATCCCTAGATCCCACACTAGGATACCCTGTGTCGTGGGTTCTAGTTATTTCGAAGTTAATAGACCTGTTACAAGTGCACTAGTGGGTAGTTCAGTAATAATTTGGTTGCTTTCTCTAAACAACATTTAAACTTACATATCTATAGGAAACATGCGAAATTACAATTATAAGATTTGTGTAGAGTGTAATGTAGTGTAGTTTGTATGTATTTGTAGTTATGTGTATGTATGTGTAATTATGTGTATTAAAGGGATATGATACGCCTGGGTGAGCATTTCTGAAGTATCTAAAGTAAGTGAATCACTTAGAGATTTTAATGTAGGCATACATAAATTTGTTAAAGCCGCGAATCTTAATTTTATAAACATGCAACCAGACACTGGCCTGCTAATTGCGAAAAACGAAAGAAAAATTGTTTTTCCCGAGAACCTTATCTCAGCTTAAATAAAGTGCAATTTTGTGAAATGCCTATGCATTCCAGCATTTCTAGCTTTCTAGTAGCAGGTTTGAACGGGCATGTAATGAGTAGCTTTTGATTGATATTACGTAGAACTGCGAACTGTTGGGGTGCTGTTTAGATGCTGGTCATTAGCAACCTCGACGAGGAATGGATGGTAGTCATTTGTTGTGTGTCATCGTAAATCAATAACTTTGTTGCGAGGTGTGAAACACGTGAGTTTCTTGTAATGTAAGGATTTTTCAATGTTGTTTTAGATGAGCATTTTAATGATGTGCAGTTGGTGTTTGGTGTTGCTGAAAATTGTATTAGTGTTGACAGATTGCCATACGTTTGTTTACTGTGAGGCCATGAGGCTCTGTTCCGGGAACAATCAATAAAACACTTATGCGTGTATTCATAGGTTATTTTGTTTATTCTACGCTTACGTGTTAATAGTCTCGCGCCTAGCATCTAAGTAATTTCTTCCAAACCAAAAAACCTGTGCTAAAATTATTTGAAGGGTTATTATTTTAAATCCCCTTGAAAGCTCGAATGTGATTAAAGCTATTTTAAAGCCAGCCTATACAACGTAAGCTCGCTCATTGTTTGCAGAAAACCTCCACAGCACTATACGTACGTAAACGTTTGGCAACTTCCCTAGGTATGACTTGTTTAAATTTTTTCAACAAATTCACTAACTCAGCTTTGTACTTAAATGCTACAATAGAATCGACGTCGACAGCTTCAACGTTTCAACCATTATCAGGTTTACATTCCATTGCCTCTTTGTTCAAAACATTTCAACTATCTGCTTCAATATTAACGTCAATTAACACAACCACAGATACACAAGAAAAGCAGATTCGATAGCGCGATAGCCGCTAAGTCCCAACATTCTTGAAAACTTTGATACATTGAAAGGCGAAGTAAATAAGGCGAAAGCTACGGAACCAGTTGGTGTAACGTTTTCAGTTTAATGAGCCATTGTGAGTTAAATGTTACAAATCGCTGGACAAGAGACGGAATGTCGATCGTTCGAGTGTTTAGCGCGATAGTGATTCTAGCACTTAGTAATGTTGGTTTGTTTTACTTGGTTTAAGTTACTGTCTGTTTGGTATTGGTGGAATCGCTGCCGAGGGTCATGGGTCGGATTCACAGTTGGGATAATGTTATTCGGTCTTTCTATGAGAACATTCTCAGTTCGGAGTTAAGATTCACAACTCTCAGAGCAAATAGGCTTTGTAATGGTTTAGGGCTTTAATACCGTAACCTCAAGTTATACAGGCATGAGTTGTGAATCGTTTTAACCCTTGCTTATGTAAATATATTTTTTAACTCATTAGGATCTTGTACTCGCGTAATAATTTATGGGCCATGGTGTCGTATATATTCTTCCTACAAGTGTCGTCAGGCGGCTAACTGTCTGTATCTACATAGGATCTGGTAGTCAGTAATTTGCAAACACGTCTTGAAATCATCTAGTTTATAAATATGTTACAAGTTTTATTACATCGTAGGCTTGTCCTTGCAAGATTTGTATCTTAGCCTTTGGCTCTAGATAATCTAAGAGACGACTTGTAATTATGTTAAGTTTGTTGTGGAGATCTTATTCAGTAGCGTAATCTTGTTTTTGAAAGTTTCATTTAATAGAAGCTTTCCGGAAGTCCTGTAGTAAATAATGAATACCGGTTTTTCATGTTCAACATTGTTTTATTTTAAAAATGTGCACAGTAATAAATTTCATATTAAATATGGAACAATAGAATAAAAACTGTTTTATAATAACACTGCAAATAAACGTCAATAGCAGGCTGATGACTGCGAATTGTAAAAGCGTGAAATCGTCGCTATTTTATTTTACACAAAGCATTTCAATTTGTTGCTTATTTACTTTCAATTTATAATAGTTGCGTGCAATTATCTTGTGTGATTTAGATGTTATCAAATGTTCATTGTTGTCACTGCTGTCTTTGTTGCTATGTCGATGTAGATAGTCATTAAAAGAAACAATTTTAAAACTTTTGCCTTTCGCGTCAAGTTGTGTAAAACAAATTGTGAGTCGTTTCATTGACATGTCTACTGACGACTTTTTATGTTTTTTTTGTTGTTGTGATAAATGATCTTGTTAAAAAAGTGGAGATATAAATTGTTGTATAATCAGGGGCCTAGTCACTCATTCAGTCAACGAAGATACGGTTCCGTCCGAAAGTAGAACATTCCATCGGAATAGATCCTACTCCCGATTTATTAACTTTGTCGTCCTGGCAAATACACATTGAGTATTAGGACAAGTGTTTTAACAGTGTTGTCAACCATTCTTAGTTCGGACCTCGAAGTAATCTTATGTCCGTAAGTTGAGGTAAAGGAAATGCTCGTTACTTCGGTTGACACTACGAATTTCGTGGTTAGGCATATCACCTGGCAATTTGTCTTCTGTTTTCAATATGAATGACAAGATCAGATTAACCTCGATGGTATAAGTAATTACTTACATTACATGACTCATAAATAACAATTATATAAATATGCCGCTTTATAGAAAGTGTGGTATTTACATTAATCATAAAAATGTTTCACTACACCAACACGAATGACAGCCGATACATTTTTATCGAGCAGCCAATCAGTACTCTTCGGAGATTTATGTAGGACAATAAAGATGTTAAGATATAAAATATAAGAGGGCTCAGTTGTTCCAGTGGGTCGATGATTTAATGCCCGACATCGATATAAAGCACAATTCACACTGGTATGGATTATCGCGGGTTTAGGGTTTATGGTGCACGGAGCGTCGGATCTCGTTTCACAGGCTATTGAGTTTGTAAGATGCTTAATGTGGATGCTGTAGTGTGAAAAGTATCTTATGTTTGGTGTCTGGATGTTTTTAAGAATGAATGTTGTGTTTGGGAGATTTTGTTAACACAGTTAATATACGTATAAGCAGCTAAATTTTGGGACAAAGATGTTTGAGCTTTATGCCATCGATAAGCTAAGAAGAAGAATATAATAAAGGCGTATGTAACTTCCTATGAAATATGTGTAGCAACGTAGCAATAGTGTTAGGTTTTAATTAAATTATACAGCTTCTAAATAAAGTCAAGCAAATGTGAGCTTAGGTACTAAAGCTTTCTAAAAAATATTTTTGTCTTCCGTTTGATTACTTATAGCAAACATTGATATTCTCCGAATAAAATTTATATAGAGAACGAATAAACATAATGAGACCTAATTTAAGGGAAAAAAGCAAATTCTTGTTTGCATAATAAATTCTCGCGTTCAGTCAACAGCTCATTTGCCATTGAATAGACGAATAGTAAAGAAAATAAACATTCTACCAGTTGAAGTTGTCGACAAACTTGCTCACGCGCCGACCGGTGCGAAAGTGTCAACAACTCAACAACCAACATAATTTACATTTTAAAATATTTCCCCAAAAATCGTTGGAGATTAAGAATAGTTGTGCCGCGTAAATAGGACTGACCAAAGGCAAACACGGTAGGTAGAATGAAGGTTTTTTAAAAAAATATTATGCATTGCGATGTTATCCGGCTCGAAGGACCAACATTAAATGTAGCGTATTCCTAAAATGTGATAATAACTTGGAGATTCTATTGGTATGATGAATGACATTGATTTACATTTTTTTTATACTTAATATTTGCAATAATAGGTACAAATGCTGCGTGTGCATTGCACGGTGCGTAAGTAGGTAATGTACGGTTATGTACAGGTAGGTAGCGTATTGTTTTTCTTCGTTTGTCTGCTGTAACTTTTAGCTCACGCTCATATCCATACCTACATTTTCTTAGGGTCTCATGTTATAAGCCGTATTGAAATAACATGTCTTGATATAAGCATTTCCCTACAACATTTTTTTTTACATTATAGCTGCCGTGTGTGACGAGCTTTAACGGGATGGCGGTGTAGTCGTGAGTGAAGCGTGCGCATGGGCATGCTACGTCTAAATTTACAGGTGCGCGATGATCTACATCCAGATAGGGTTTATTACCGCGGAGAGTTGTGTGCGCATCTGTCACGTACATCACTAACGGTTATGGTGTGGTACGATACAACGCAGAAGTTTCATCGGGGAAATTCGTCAAGTACAATAACTTTCAACACGAACTAATATGAACATTTAATTACTCGTGAGCAAGCAAATCCTATATTACTAGTTATGGTCATTCAATTAGTCTCTCAGCTGGCAACCGCCATCTTGGATTTCCCGTGCGTAAAATAACTGTCTTTCTTTGATACTCGTATGATGGCAAATTGACACAGTCTGGTCAATCTCGTCCCTGAGTGTACGTCGATATTCTTGAGTAGTGTCATGCTGACAAGCATTTGATGGACTACCTAAAGTTAGCTTATGCACGTCTTTGCAAACACGGTCAGAGGAGACGTCATTATTTTTTTGTGCGACGCGAGGTAATGCAGTGTGAAATGAAAGTTAGATAAACACCGGTTTGACGTATAAACTTAGATTTACTAGATAGGTACAGGAGTTAGCTACTGACGTACGATGTCACAAATAGTTTCGACTTAAACGACAGTTAAGTTTCCCTGTTGACATAACTTGGAAGTTTTATGTTAACGATATGTTAATTTATAAACGTTTCTCGCTTGCGCTTGAATTTAGAAGACATTAATGTCGGTAATTATAGTTATAAACAAAATTGTAAATTAAAACTTTATTCAATTCTGAAAAAACACGGTAGGTATAATATTAGGTCTTTACCTATGAAATTGCCGTTCTGCAGTACTGGCCATTTCAAATCAAAATAATTTTTGTTTGGCTAAGAATTCTAATTTCAAATTAATTTTATTTTAAAAACATGGATTTTTTTTTCTAAAAGTAGTCATTTCTTTATTGATTAGTGTTACATTTTCATCGCATTTCAATCTTTTTCGTCATCATGGATACGTTAAAAATTCGAGTAATTATGGAATATGAGTACCGTCGTGGCAGCAACGCGGCACAAGCGGCACGCAACATCAACGACGTTTACGGAGCTAACACTACAAACCAACGCACCACCTGTTATTGGTTTGCTCGCTTCCGTTCTGGAAATTTCGACCTGAAAAATGAACCTCGCGGTCGTCCGAAGACTTTGGTCGACAATGACGAATTAAAGGCGATTGTGGAAGCTGATGATACACAATCTACGGCTGAATTAGCAGCAGCTTTCGACGTTAGCGTCAAAACAATATTGGTCCATTTGCGTCAAATTGGCAAGGTAAAAAAGCTTGACAAATGGGTGCCCCACGAACTCAATGATCGCCAGCGCGAAGTACGCGTCGAGACGTGCCTTGCACTGCTCAACAGACACACAAATGAAGGAATTTTGAACCGCATTGTTACCTGCGATGAAAAATGGATTCCGTTTGATAACCGTAAGCGCTCAGCAAGTTGGTTGGATCCTGGTTCAGCACCTAAACAATGCCCTAAACGAAAACTTACCCCTAGAAAAGTGATGGTCACTGTTTGCTGGTCTAGCGCCGGTGTGATTCATCACAGCTTCTTACCAAACGGGGTGAGCATTACTGCAGATGTGTACTGTGAAGAACTGAACACAATGACGGAGAAGCTGGCGCATCTCCAACCAGCATTGGTCAATCGCTCGTCTCCGCTGCTCCTGCACGACAACGCGCGACCTCATACTGCACAGCAGAGGGTCTCCAAGTTGCAAGAACTGGGGTTGGAAGCTCTCCGTCATCCGCCCTACTCACCAGACCTTGCGCCTACAGACTACTACTTTTTCCAGAATTTGGATAACTTCTTGGCGGGAAAAAAATTTAATACCCGAGAGGCAGTACAAAATGCCTTTGAAGAATTTGTTGCCTCCCGTCCAGCTGATTTCTTTAAGAAGGGCATCAATAAACTGCCACTGCGATGGCAAAGATGCATTGATTGCATGGGTGATTACTTCGATTAATACAAATAAAAAATTCATGAAAAAAATTCGTTTAAATTTTTTCATACAAAACGGCAATTTCATAGGTAAAGACCTATTATTTAAAAAACTTAGCTGCTAGATTTAGATTTTTACAAATGCCCTGCCTTACCCTAGGATTCCCTGTGTCGTGAGGTCTAGTCTACTCTTCCGAAGAATATGAAAAAATGGTTTACCGAAACCATTAGCTCTCTAAACCACTGACTTCGAAATGTCAACGAAAACCAATAATAAATCTAAGCTACATACAATACCTACCTACTACTATGTACGAACATTTAAAATAAATAAAAGATAGTTCAAAAGATAAAAATTTTGGAGCTAAAAGCTTTTTTGAACGATGAAAAATGAGATCTAAACGATTTAGATCTAAAACATGAAAGCTCGGCCGGCTACCTACATATTTACTTTCATAATATTTTGAAAGAGCGGACACTTAGGGGTCATTATCTTTGTGGTACAGTTACCTGTGACACAAATGTACTTTTTTACGTCTGAACAAAGCCACCATTTTAATCGTTAGTCACTCAAATTACTCACGGTTATTCCAAGGCAAAGAATATCATTGGTTTAAGGAAGTCGTTGACAAATTGTTAAATTGCAGGTCATTAAACACTTTAGTTTTGAACTCACTGTTTTCGTACAATAAGTTCTATGTTATTTTGATTGGTGTAATTGTTTGATCGTAGCGGTGAGTCAGGATTTATGGTATTATTTTACAATTATAGAACTGTTGTTATGTTATGGTGTATACCTAGTTA
The DNA here is from genome assembly GCA_949987655.1 of Polymixis flavicincta. Taxonomy (NCBI): domain Eukaryota; kingdom Metazoa; phylum Arthropoda; class Insecta; order Lepidoptera; family Noctuidae; genus Polymixis; species Polymixis flavicincta. Next base: position 15,030,561 of record OX465193.1, on the reverse strand, counting down.
CTTCCTTGTTTAGATGACAATTGAATTTTGGATAAGTAATAAGACGTTAAAGTTAAGCTACGCTTGCCGCGGCTAATCTGTGGATGGGTCTAGACATACGAGGTTTGATTTTCTGTATGTGTGTTTGTCACGCTTTAACGCTAAAACGGCATAACGGATTTGGATGAAATTTGGCACATGGATAAACCATGGCCTGTGTTAGTATAAAGGATACTTTTTATCCCGATATTCCTATGGGATCGAGACTTATGCGGGTGAAACTGCGGGGCATACCTACACATAAAAAATGAATGAAAAACAAAAGATAACGCGTCTGTACTACACAGACGCGTTATCGTTCTTTTAGATAATTTAAATGACTCAATTACAAGGATATCAGCTGCAAACTTTACGAATATTTTCAAAATCTAATTAACTCCTATAAAAATATGATGTAGGTACTGCTTTCTCTTCATCTAATACATCACTCGGCCATTAATATAATTTCTCGACTGTAAATTGTCTCTCTTACTAATATTAAGCGATTAGTTATTAATATACGAAATTACTTGTAAATTAGCTACACGAACACGCATGTGTTCTAACCCATATTTATCTTACATTCAATAGTTTCTTAGTCACGCACGGCCCATAGCTTCTGTAACGGATATGACAACGTACGTGCCATGAAATCGAGTTTCTTCATTCCGGTATCGACTTTATTACACTTTGAAATAGATCCGAAAATTGCGTGTAACTTTTTGTGACTGAAAATTACTTGTGTGATTGGTTTGTTTGGTTCCATTCATTGATACTTTGTCCCCGACCTTCAATTGTTTTAGGATGTCCCCGCCTTTAACAGGCATTGTTCGCAAATATCTGGCCAACAATTTTAAAAGTTAGTATCATTCATTTTATGGATCATTGGATAGTCAATGGCCGGTTGAAATACAATGCTTTTGGGTTTAAATCGATGTACCGAACCTTTTGTTCTGTGACTGATTCATATGGAATACGTATTCCATGACATAAGTAGGTTACAGCTATCCCAAGAAAAGTACTGATGCGCTTCGGGAATCATCGCCTTTTTTCGGAAATACGAACGCGCGGTGATGATATCTAATGAAGATCTAATACAGAGCTGTTACAACCATGGAAGTGTTTTGTCTTTTTTATATTACCGATAATTACAAAATGATATATTAGGTCTTTACCTATGAAATTGCCGTTCTGCAGTACTGGCCATTTCAAATCAAAATAATTTTTGTTTGGCTAAGAATTCTAATTTCAAATTAATTTTATTTTAAAAACATGGATTTTTTTTTCTAAAAGTAGTCATTTCTTTATTGATTAGTGTTACATTTTCATCGCATTTCAATCTTTTTCGTCATCATGGATACGTTAAAAATTCGAGTAATTATGGAATATGAGTACCGTCGTGGCAGCAACGCGGCACAAGCGGCACGCAACATCAACGACGTTTACGGAGCTAACACTACAAACCAACGCACCACCTGTTATTGGTTTGCTCGCTTCCGTTCTGGAAATTTCGACCTGAAAAATGAACCTCGCGGTCGTCCGAAGACTTTGGTCGACAATGACGAATTAAAGGCGATTGTGGAAGCTGATGATACACAATCTACGGCTGAATTAGCAGCAGCTTTCGACGTTAGCGTCAAAACAATATTGGTCCATTTGCGTCAAATTGGCAAGGTAAAAAAGCTTGACAAATGGGTGCCCCACGAACTCAATGATCGCCAGCGCGAAGTACGCGTCGAGACGTGCCTTGCACTGCTCAACAGACACACAAATGAAGGAATTTTGAACCGCATTGTTACCTGCGATGAAAAATGGATTCTGTTTGATAACCGTAAGCGCTCAGCAAGTTGGTTGGATCCTGGTTCAGCACCTAAACAATGCCCTAAACGAAAACTTACCCCTAGAAAAGTGATGGTCACTGTTTGGTGGTCTAGCGCCGGTGTGATTCATCACAGCTTCTTACCAAACGGGGTGAGCATTACTGCAGATGTGTACTGTGAAGAACTGAACACAATGATGGAGAAGCTGGCGCATCTCCAACCAGCATTGGTCAATCGCTCGTCTCCGCTGCTCCTGCACGACAACGCGCGACCTCATACTGCACAGCAGACGGTCTCCAAGTTGCAAGAACTGGGGTTGGAAGCTCTCCGTCATCCGCTCTACTCACCAGACCTTGCGCCTACAGACTACTACTTTTTCCAGAATTTGGATAACTTCTTGGCGGGAAAAAAATTTAATACCCGAGAGGCAGTACAAAATGCCTTTGAAGAATTTGTTGCCTCCCGTCCAGCTGATTTCTTTAAGAAGGGCATCAATAAACTGCAACTGCGATGGCAAAGATGCATTGATTGCATGGGTGATTACTTCGATTAATACAAATAAAAAATTCATTAAAAAAAAATCGTTTAAATTTTTTCATACAAAACGGCAATTTCATAGGTAAAGACCTATTATACAACAAATCTATGCATTTTCAAAAAACTTTTCAAGGCTTTTGAGTGTCATAATGACGATCTGCTATTTATTTATTTCATTACATTATTTATTTGTTATGGCACTCCAACAAAAAAGTCACAAAAACATTCATACATGAAAAATATCTTAAACTAATATTATTGTGTGTCACATATAGGTGTGCAGTGTGCACAGCTATTACATTATGTGATATAATGATTGTTATGTTAGGTGTACTACTACAAAGCGCGGTAGTATAAAACTTATAAGTATTGCCTTTGTGGGGCGGGGCTACTCTGTGGCGCGAGCGACGTTCGTGTTAATTCGAAAATACGTAGATTACCGAAGTGCATACCTTTTCGGGTTAACCCATACCTACAGGTTGTTTATTCTATGCTCAACTCCACATAATACTTCGTCTACTTTTAGATTACCATGCTGCATGCAACGACCACACCGAAAAACTTTCCACATCGAATAAATAATATTTTGTTGTTTTTGACATTACTGGTTTGTGACCGCAGTATGTAACGCGACAGATCCAAAACTCCATACAAACGCGCAGTGATAGATGCACTAATACAAAGTACGGTCGTACGAAACTTAAAAGCATTGTCCCTGTGGGGGTTTGCCTAAGAGCGCGACGTTCGTGTAAATTCGGAAACACGAAAATTACCGAAGTGCTTACCATACCTATTCATCTATTTGTCTAACTGGCAAAAAAAACTTTGTCTACTTTTAGATTACCATGCCGCATGCAACGACCCTTCCAACGCCGAATCCATAAAATATTTTTTGTTTTTATATAAGCTCTTCCATAAATAGCTGCATTATTTTTTAGTGTAGGAATCTCTTAATCCTCATCCATTTGTCTTTTCCTTGCCTATTTTAAATATTTTCGACTGGCCTCTGAGAACCATGAAACTTGACACACAAAATAATGGTTGACAGAAAATACATTTTCATAGCTGTGTTGTGTTGTTGAGAGCAGTGGTGGCCCAATGGTAACGGCCGCGACTTAACCTGGTCGAAGGTTCGAACTCGGACAGAATTTTTCCATCACCACTGCTCTCAAAACGATGAAGGAAAACATCGTGAGGAAACCGGGATGTCCTAGAACCAAAAATTCGAAGACATGTGATATGTACCAACCCGCACTGAGCCCGCGTGGTGGATTACGGCCCAGTCCCTCTCACCGAGAGGAGGCCTGTGTCCCAGCAGTGGGAACGTTTTAGGCTGTGTTGTGATGTTCAAAACAATCTTTATTAGTAAGCTGTTTCAATTAAAACTTACAATTTACAAGAAACAAATAAGTATAAATTAGTATGTTTAAAAATGCCGCCACTTCAAAAGTTAGTTAACTGATAATTTAGATAATTTGCTAACAAAATGGTGCCGAACACAAATTGTACAATGTGTGAACTAATTTGTAGAGCCCACTTTACATCGCGTGCTTTGCTCACTAAATAGACGGTAAAAGCTTCAGTAAATAAGTATTGGTTAGCTATTATTAGAAAGTGTTTCATTGTTTATGTAAAAGGGAAATTATAGTCGGAATTCGTTTATTTATAGCGAAATAAAGTGGTAGCGGCAGCGACTTATGAGTTGTAGGTCGTAGGTTTGAACCCTGACAGGGGTTTACCTACTTTCTATAAAATATTTCATGACCGCTGCTCTCAAAACAGAGAAGGAAAGCATCGTGAGGAACTCAGCATGTCCAAGAACCAAAAATTCGTAGACATGTGACGTCCACCAATCCGCACGTGCCCAAGTGGTGGATTACGGCCCACTCAGTGGCCACAGTTGGGAATGTTGTAGGCTGATTATGTGATAGCGAATTTACAAGCCTCCTTTCCCTAAAGGCGAGTCGGAAATATATACAAGTAGGATAAAAATATAAAGCTTTTATCGATCGATCGCTTTAGAGTAAATAAACTGTCAATTATTTGCTTAATAAGCACTTGAAGATGAATGTCAAATACTAAAACAGCATTTAGAAATGTATGTGTAAATATACCACTCAATATAACTAATTCACGTACCTAATATTTGCAGTTAGCTCGACGTGCAGCTCATATCTAATAACTATAGACATAGCAAGTATGAAGTCTCATACTGACATAACGCCATTCCACACTATATGAAAAAGCGCAGAATTCGCCCATATAATGTATGGAAATGCGTGCATGTTATAACGTTAACGTGGACGGATATTTCACACTCAATTTATTTATTTAAATTCAACTATTTACAGGCACTTTGAACGTTCAAAAAGTCGGTCAGTTAGTCAGAAGAAGTTGCTCATTCCAAAACGTAGATTTCTATGGAGAAGAACGGGCACGAAACTTCATGAATCAAACTATTATAAAATCCTGGGTGATTTTGAAGTTAGCATGAAATGCTCTCAATTGCCATGTTTTTTCGTGGCGCCGCCGTGCATTATAATAATATGATAAACGGATCCATGGTATTCAAATTCATTTTTTTAAGGCTTCTAAATTATACAAAACTATGTACCTACGAGTATATCTGTGTTTATTCAAAAGTGTCTTGATATATTTCCAAACATTTTACTTCCCTGGCAATTTGCACAACTCAACATCATGTTGTCTTTTGTAAAACTTTGAAATGTGGTGAGCTTTATATTACAACGCGTCACGTGCGACGAGACAATTCTCAATTTGGTGGAAGACATCCCGAAGCGTCAACCACTTCATAGCAACTACAAAGATGTGATAGGATTAGTCTAATATTTGACGTCGTCAAGTTGACGCGTTGACGACTCGTTGACGCTGAACCGAAAGTTGGAGTTCTCAATTGAATGTGGTGTGCGACAGCCCTCAATATGACATACCGTTACAATGGGCATATTTTGCGGTAAAACTACCGTTCAAGCCAAACAATAGAGTTTCCCTTTCATTGATACGCGATAACGATCCCGCAACGAAACTTGATATCACATGTAATTGACACTCGTCGAGCTAATTTTGCTAGACCAGTAGCCAGTAACTCCTGTTTGAACGATCTGTTATTCATGATGAATGATAGTTCAAATTACATGAACATTAATTGATTGATCGTATGCATCGATATTAGTTTGTACATTTATCTCATTTGTTATGCGGTTGGATGCGAATTTGTTTCGTGTACAGTGGTAATGATATCACTCACTCATTAAAATAAAGCACTTTAGTTTAATTAGATAGGTACTAGCTTTTGCTATCGGCTTCGCTTGCGTGGAGGTCGAAAATTATCCCACAGGAACGCAATATCGGAATAAAAAGTATCCTATTTGTTATTCTAGCTTACAAACTATCTGTGTGCCAAATTTCATCCAAATCCGTGCAGCCGTTTTTACGTGATTGAGTAACAAACATCTGAACATCTAAATTTCCAATCATCTAAACATACAAACTTTCACATTTATAATATTAGTAAGAATTAGGATTACGATTCTGCGACTCATCATCTGCCTAGCCTTTTCCCAACTATGTTGGGGTCAGCTTCCAGTCTAACCGGATGCGGCTGAATACCAGTATTTTACGTGGAGCTACTGCCTGTCTGACCTTCACAACCCGGTTACTTGGTAACGTGATACGCCTTGGACATTCGGGCTTTTGTCGACCCGTAATGACTTTCTAAGATCCACGAATCACAGCCGGGACCAACTAAACGTGCTTTCCGACGCACGAAGGGTCTTGGTATGTAAAGATAGCTTAACCAGCAGGCTTAGTATGAGGCTTTCTATTTCTACGAAGAATAGACAGTGCTTTTTCAATACAAAGTGACATTTCGTTTTTCCATTTTTGACATCGCACCGTAGATATCCTTCTACAATCTGTCATTTAGTCTTTCGTTTTTAACGATCTTTGTCTAGGTCCTTACAAATGTAGACTATTTCAGAAGAATATTTCTTCCCAAACTGTAAAAATCACACTGACAAAAAACTTTACAAAGTATATACGATTGTCTACAAAATCATGATTTGTTTAGAACGCATAACTGTGATAATTAATAGAAAAACATAGATATCTTCTATTGTACATCATCTAAGTAGTGTCTATTCTTCCATCGACAAATCTGTGCTCGCGCTAAGCCTGCTGATCTTAGCCACAAGAACATTCCATTACGATTCCACGACTGAAGAGCATTAATATAAAACTGCGATCACATTTTTCGTGAGGACAGGATGCTGTTCAAAATATCACTTAGTGGATGGGTCAGCTAATAATCATAAACTTTAATTACCAATTTGTCTGGCAAGTGGGGTCACGATATTTAACGGTTCATTGTGATGAATGTATGTCTCACATTCAAGTTTGATGATAGAAAGCCATTTTATACACGAAGTTTGCAAAAATTTGCAGCACGTTGACAATTACCGTTGTAAACTTGCACTCTAAACCAGCAGACTCGACTTTTTCATTTATTACCAGCATGTGAATTTTACTGTTTATAGCTAATATTTTTTGCGATCTGTGAACCGGATTTGGTGCACACGTTGAACTCTCACGAGCATACGTTCCCATACTTACTAGAGGTCAATAAGAACTGGAAATATAAGTCTAGATACATAGAAAGTAACTAATAGGGTATATTCCGATTTCATAAAAACTGTTTTATTTTGAAGATTGGGACGATATATTTAGCAGAAAAATTAAAATAAATTTATTAAAACACATTTTCTCAATTAAAAACGATTAAAATGTAATTTATTTTTCGTTGTTTTGAATTTACCGCCAAAACGCTCCTTACGACGACTATTTATCACGTGACATGTGACGTCAACTTTGTTTATACGGCACCGGTACAAATGCTTAGTTTGGTGCCGTTTTAGAAGTATTTGTGCAGAGGCACCGCACACCAGTAATATCACTTTATATCCATTAAAAATCTTGTTAATTATTAACTCGAATTACACTTATTTACTCACTAACTACTTTAATTTACACAAAGTTGACGTCACGTGATAAAATGTCATCGTAAGAAGCATTTTGGCGGTAAATTCAAAACAACGAAAAATAAATTTGGTTTAAATCGTTTTTAATTGAGAAAATGGATAGAAATCAATTTATTTTTATTTTCTGTTAAATATCTCGTTCCAATCTTCAAATTAGAATAGTTTTTGAAAAATTTGATAATACCCTATTTCTGCCAGTCACTTCAACCACGTGAAATTATTTATTTAAACGTACCCAGTCTGTCCCAGCCACCTTCCTTCTAGCTGGAGGGCGTCCCACTCTACGCTTACCGATGCGCAGAGTCCACTCTAGGACCCGTCAGCTTCACCGGCCATAGCTCCGTCGACAAACATGGCCAGCCCACTGCCACTTCAGCTTGCTCACTCTATAAGCTATGTCGGTAACTCCGGTTCTTTTCCGGATAGCTTCATTCCTGATTTTTTCCTCCAAAGAAACTCCGACCATAGCCCACTCCTGCGCCCACCGCTCTGAGCATTGTTCAAACGTACAAACAAATAAACTATTCAGTTTTATTATTTAGTATAGAGATATGTGCGTTAAATGTGGGACTTTCTTGACGCTCTACTTGCTCTGTCGATATGCGATTAGTTTAGATACCTCGCTAGTTTTTACTCCACCACATATACACGTTTTCCATTGCATGCGTAGTGTCGGAATCTATGAAAATGTGCCCAAGAAACCGGAACGGCACTTGCTCGGGATACATTAATATTAGGTCTTTACCTATGAAATTGCCGTTCTGCAGTACTGGCCATTTCAAATCAAAATAATTTTTGTTTGGCTAAGAATTCTAATTTCAAATTAATTTTATTTTAAAAACATGGATTTTTTTTTCTAAAAGTAGTCATTTCTTTATTGATTAGTGTTACATTTTCATCGCATTTCAATCTTTTTCGTCATCATGGATACGTTAAAAATTCGAGTAATTATGGAATATGAGTACCGTCGTGGCAGCAACGCGGCACAAGCGGCACGCAACATCAACGACGTTTACGGAGCTAACACTACAAACCAACGCACCACCTGTTATTGGTTTGCTCGCTTCCGTTCTGGAAATTTCGACCTGAAAAATGAACCTCGCGGTCGTCCGAAGACTTTGGTCGACAATGACGAATTAAAGGCGATTGTGGAAGCTGATGATACACAATCTACGGCTGAATTAGCAGCAGCTTTCGACGTTAGCGTCAAAACAATATTGGTCCATTTGCGTCAAATTGGCAAGGTAAAAAAGCTTGACAAATGGGTGCCCCACGAACTCAATGATCGCCAGCGCGAAGTACGCGTCGAGACGTGCCTTGCACTGCTCAACAGACACACAAATGAAGGAATTTTGAACCGCATTGTTACCTGCGATGAAAAATGGATTCTGTTTGATAACCGTAAGCGCTCAGCAAGTTGGTTGGATCCTGGTTCAGCACCTAAACAATGCCCTAAACGAAAACTTACCCCTAGAAAAGTGATGGTCACTGTTTGGTGGTCTAGCGCCGGTGTGATTCATCACAGCTTCTTACCAAACGGGGTGAGCATTACTGCAGATGTGTACTGTGAAGAACTGAACACAATGATGGAGAAGCTGGCGCATCTCCAACCAGCATTGGTCAATCGCTCGTCTCCGCTGCTCCTGCACGACAACGCGCGACCTCATACTGCACAGCAGACGGTCTCCAAGTTGCAAGAACTGGGGTTGGAAGCTCTCCGTCATCCGCCCTACTCACCAGACCTTGCGCCTACAGACTACTACTTTTTCCAGAATTTGGATAACTTCTTGGCGGGAAAAAAATTTAATACCCGAGAGGCAGTACAAAATGCCTTTGAAGAATTTGTTGCCTCCCGTCCAGCTGATTTCTTTAAGAAGGGCATCAATAAACTGCCACTGCGATGGCAAAGATGCATTGATTGCATGGGTGATTACTTCGATTAATACAAATAAAAAATTCATGAAAAAAATTCGTTTAAATTTTTTCATACAAAACGGCAATTTCATAGGTAAAGACCTATTATATGCGCAGTGCACTCATTAACTACTTATGTTTTAAGGTTAATATATTCGTGATGTTACCGAAGAAGGTACTGGTAAGATCTCAGTGGTAATAAAATGTTATTAATGTTATCATTTTGAGCTAAATGTAGTGTATGGAATTTATACGTGTGGGTAGTGGAGAAATTTGTTGCAACTGCAAGTGATGGGTTTAATGATTGCGGTATTGTTTTGTAAATAATTGCTGTCATCTTGCGTTATATGTAGGGTTGCCATCTCTAAAATTTGGCGACTAGGACAAGAGGCGTGAAAACCCCGGATTTTAGAGGCCATAACCTCCGGGTTATGGCCTCTAAAATCCGGGGTTTTCACGCCTAAAAAAAGCCTGTTGACATGTCCGCATGTCAACAGGCTTTTTAAACATAGTCATTGTAATAAAAAACAGTTGAAAATGTCATTAATCACCTTTTTATTTATTTTCAGACCTTAAAATTAAATTTAGTCATATATTATCATCATTTTAAATGTACCTAGTAAAACAGAATCTTATTACGTTCGTCGGTTAACCGCGGCGTGCGCCACAGTGTGTGTCCCGGGCGGCACAAGACTTTACATTTATAAACCCGGACTACAAATGAAGCCCCGCCCGGACGCTCCCTGGATGCCCTCTAAAGTAGGATAACTAAAGGACGGATGGCAATCCTAGTTATATGGGGTGCCAGGGACATCGACGTACAGCCCGTTAGATTCACTAGATAATTCTAAACCCCATAGCGTTGAAAGTTTTCGTTGTTTATGAAAAATAAATAAAATACTGATGTTTCATAGAACTACGCAGTCAAAATGTGTGATGGCAGAGCTAATTAATTTTTTAATAACCGAGTAAACATTTCAACGCAGGGAGCTTAGAATCATGTACTGCATCAGTTGTATCAGGATGTGCGTCGATGTTTCCCACCCTGAGTAGGAGGTACAGAAATATATTAAATGTTTAATGCCAGTATGAACAAAGATACTTATTGCATGACAGCTTTTTGGTGAGAACTGTGAGAAGTGGCTTTTAGAACGGGCAAGAAGAATGACGACTCGAAATTGACACTGATAAAGTCTTGGAACATAATATTCATAATGCACAAATGCGTCATACAAAAAAAAAACAGACTAAGATATTAAAAGAAATGTGGAAATAGTTTTTTTTATGAAACACGTGTTTCTGGTATGACTTCAAATACGTATAGGAAAAAAGACAGTTTTTAGGTGAGATTTGGTAAGAAGAAACACTAGTCGAAATTGACCCGGAAACCTCTTGGACCATAATGCACCAAAGCCTCATACAAAAGAAGAAACTTAAAGACCGAGAAAAGAAAAGATGGCAACAAAACTATTATAAAATATGCAATGTCACACTATTCAAAGATATAAACTTTCTCTCGGAATGGAAATGTTCAGAAAAAGAAATAAAGTTAGATATTACATGTATTGTACAATATCATAAATAGCCACTTCATCAAGTATATTTGCTTCGTCATCGATCACTATATTGGAATGCTGTAGAATCATTTTTTAAGTAGATTTTTTTTACGCACTTTCTCGAATAACTTTAAAATTGAGATGGTACTATCGGGGAAGTTCATATCTAAGCACCTTAAAGACTATTTCTGCTTGCAGCGCTCGGCCGCTATAGAAATCTCATCAACCAATAGCATCGCAGCATCAGATTTTTGATGCGTTCCTTGTTTTTGTACATGAACAAAAAAGACAGTAAAAAGCCAGCTGAGGTAGTGCGTATTTTTTCAATGGAAATAAATATCAATGGACCTTCGTTCGGTCGTAGTTCGAGCACGTTTGGGACAAGTTTATGGGTTTTTTTGACGAATAGGTTTTCTATGCTGTCAGAAAAGTATAACATTAGCATCCAAAGTTGAGTAGATTTCTCACAATTATATAGGAGTTTTTGGGTGAGAGGCGGAAAATTTCCATAAAATTTTAAAAGTGCAAAACCTTTGTTTTAAATTAGCTCTAGTCATAAACCTCTTTTCAAGGAATGCACCTAATTAGAAACCTGTAGACAAAGCAGTTTGATTGAATAAACTGGGAGCTTAGGTACTCATGAACCACTTAAAATTATTATAATTCGTGCCTAAAGAAACACTTAAAACTTTCTCATCTTTGTTTCTTTTGTTCTATTCCTAGTGTTCAAAAAAGGGTCAGACATCTGTGATCATTGTAACAGAGATTGTAGAACACACGAACAACAAAAAAACTTAAACGCTTGCTACGTATTTTCGTTTCATTGGTCGAGGCCAAAAGGAGCGTTAAACAGATGTGGTCATCGTGCTCACGGGATTTTGTTTTGAAATTGCTTAGATATGAACTTCCCCGTTAGTACCTATTCGAAATATGATGTTGTTAATTTTTTTCTTTACCCGGGAGACAAAAATGCCAAATGATTTTACTCTACAAGTTTATACAAATGTATTTTTCACACGTCAAAAATAAATTATGTCATAAAACAACATTAATTCGGTGTTTGCTATGTAACTAATTTGAGAAGAAAAGTACAGAAAACAGGTACAAACACCAAGTCCAGACATACTTAATCTTGGTCCAAATCATGTGAGGACCATGTAGGTACCTATCTGAAATGGTCTTTTGAGGAAAGAACTATACACAAAATATACAATGTACCTTTCGCATTATCACCAAAAAATTTGAAAGGGATGGAATCTTAACTAAAGCACCTGCCATATAATCTCTTCACCACCCTTGGTTGACTGGAAGAGAATATCTAAAGCATTAAGTCCACCTTTGTATCTTTTTGTTTGTGCGAGAAGCGTTTTAGAACTGTCAGTGTCATCACTGTTGTGGAATATTGACACTGACAGCTCTTGAACGCAGTTTACATGTGCTGATCGTGTTGTTTCATTGGTGAAATTGGCCAACCTACCCCAAACGTCTGTACATTAGTACAGACGTTTGGGGTAGGTTGACCTGCTGGCGTCTGTACCTTTATTAAGTATAGTGATTATTTTGTGATATTTAAATGTATATGTATAGCAGCTGATGCGTCAATATTCACGAACTACTTGTGATCAACATCTTTCAGGTGTTCCGCAATTTGATGCTTCGTCTTACTGTTATGTTGGATCCATGCCAAGTACGTTATCCCGATAGGACAGCCGCAATTCCTGCTTTATACATAACTTAGTAGTCTTCAATATGTGTAGCAAAAAAACACTGGATTTCTTCAGAGAAAATATTTTTTACGTAAGCTTCATTATAATAACGAGAATGAAAAGGCAATCATAAAAAAAAAATATTTAAGTACTGCCTCAATTAAAAAAAAAGCCGATCAACTTTTTATTTATTTAGTCGATTTTTTTAATCGATTGGACAATTAAAACCGTTCCGATTATAAATTGCTCAGCATTACAGATACAAAATAACGTTTGCAGTTTGTGTATAATTTAAACAAATAAACTTTAGATAGCATTTAACTGTGGATAGTCAATTTGCTTTTCAAATTGCTTTCGTCATTACTAGCCATCATTATCTCTCTCGAATGATAGTTAACTTTCTTTGACAGCAATTAATACAGCAGGTGTACGGATTTAATTATTGAAAATCCGTATATTAATAAATTTTATAATTACGATCTACCAACCTACATACAGTCAAGGAAGTATTAAGCGGGGTTAAGATAATGAAGCTAGTGTCGTTCAGTAGCTTGACTGTGCATAGCTAACATCCGGGTTTCGGAAAACTGATAAATTCAACTAACACGCTGTCATATACTTACCCCTTCATTTATAAACGTTGTTTAAGTTAAGTAATGACTAACGACTGTTTAACCATACATTTTTGACGTTTAAACATCTCTTAACTTTAATCTACTTTTATGATTATACCCTAAACTTAGAGTAAAAGTAAACTTTAGTTCATGACAACTAGTTTTATTCCACGCCTTTTTAGTAGCGATTAAAAATAGTTTGACTAAGTCACATAAAATTTTTGGTGATAATCGTCGTGTCTAAATTTCCGAATAGTACAATTGCCATTTTCACTAAATTGACTAATTAAACTACATTAATGCTGTCAAACTATAATTTAATTAGGTTGTGTCACTGAATCGGCACCACATCAATTATTTTAACCAAATAACCTGACCCCTAACCCTATTCTCTTTATTTGAAGATTGATCACAGTCTGATCTCAGTCTCACTCTTTCAAAAATACCTCAAGTTTCCAAACATTTTTGACAAGTTTTGACATTTGATTGTCGCAGAGATGAGACTGCGACTAGATTTTGAACGTTTTTAATTACTAGAATTGGCCTTTTGAGTAGTCAACATGAGATATGACAGCGTGATAATCGCATTTAAAACCGGGTGTCAGATAGCTATAACCCGAAATAGAACAGTCAAGCTACCGTTATCGGCACTAGTTTCATAATGTAAACGCCGCTTTACCGATTGAATCCTTCAATTATACAAAGTATGCCTTTGTTTGGTTTATGAATAAGGGAACAAAAATGTACATTGTTAGTCAGACTTTATCGACAGGAAACCAATTAAAAGAGGCTACTAATTGTCTACATACCCATGCAATTTGAAAACATTAGTAATTCTTTTATAATTCAAGCACCTAATGAGGCGCTTCCGTATAATAATAATATAAATACGCATTCTACGTTTAATTATATTATCGTGTTAAATATTTTAAACGCTAAATAGATTTATGAAATCAATAAAATTCTTTATCGAGTTTCATAACATACCTACTTCAATTGAATAATCGACTATTCGGGTAATTCGATGTTGCATAGCGGCACATCACTCATAAGATTTAGTAATAGATATCGAGTAAGAATGCGAGTTAGCTTATAAATAGTCGAATAAACGAACCGTGTCGGTATGAGCGGTCGTAATTGGAGGGTACCTCACGTGCATGCGTGTGATCGTCGGGTAAACTCGCCTAAACACTATTAGACCATTAAACTTTATCGATTGTAGATAATTTATAATTGTAATTCGATTAACACCCACGCATTTGAATCGTCATAAAATTCGAATAGAAAAACGAATTTGTTTGTATACTTTTAATTACGAAATTGAGACGTCTTCATTTTTTTCGATTATTCGACTACGACTGTTGTCAAAGATACGATATTAAATTAAGCTGTGTCTCGTTATTTTTCTATTTAATTGACATTATTATATTCAGAGTCTCATCTCCTAAAAGCCGAATCTAATTTTTATTATTATCAAAAGGAAACGAGATAATAATTTGATCAAATTATGTTCACCATTTCCTATGTAAATCTGAAATACCTTTCTTCGAGATGATGCAGAGGTAATAGCTCCATTTTCCTATAAAATATTTGTGGAAGATTACCTCAGAACCGTTTATAGCTTAGAATTTCCTTTATATCATACATTTACAGCTAAGTAATCGTGTCGTAATCGCTGTGGGCTTTGATGACATCTAGACTCAAGCTTGACGTGATGACGCTGAATTATTGCTGCAAAATGTTTACACCTATAATGTAACAGATTATGTGCTTATTTTCAAATCATTATTGTTAATGGTTACCTCAGAATTCAGACGTAATCTTTATAGCTATTTTTTCGAAAAGTACTTGTCGGGTGGAATAGTAAGTACCTAGGCATAATTTTAAGGTTCAGGCGCCATTTTGCAAAAAAATTTCATCACACATTTATTAATATTTTAGTAAAAATATTAAAAAAATTAAAAAAAAGTTCGTAAAATATTAAATAGAGTTGCCGAACCGGTAAATTGGCCTAAACGAAACGTACGAGAAAACTGAAGGTATTGAAGGATATTGGATGGTAAATTTTGTTTTAGACAGAAATTAGGTACATTTAGAAAAACATACCAATCATGATGAAAATATCAACTTAAATCATTATACACCAAAGCCGTGTAATTAAGATGTGCAAGCATGCACAATTGCACATAAAAGCCAGTTCGTAATTGTGATAATTTCGATACGCCAACGTTCAGAGCGGAAGAATGCGCCTGTGCTGCAGATGTGGGCTGCGGCTGTACGGGATAACCCGAAGACAGGCCGCGTTTATTGGCCATCATTTCGCGGACTTGCGGTCGAAAGCGGATCGTAGAACGGCGTTTATTGAAAGCACTAAGATACACGAAGAGTTGTGTGTAGTGGCTTGTGGTTAACGAAGTGGCAAAATATTATTTATTTATTTACATTAATAACACCTTAGCCGATTTATCCAAGGTGATAAGATCACTCAAATTTATTAAAAAACTTTTTTCAAAAAAATAACAACCGACTTCCAAAAAAACACTACAAAGTGCAAAATAACTTTAATTTCGGAAGTTGGTGACTTTGGATGTGTATTTTAATTATTTGTCTTCCGCCGCCTCCGCCGCTTCCGCCTTCCGAAATTAAAGTTATTTTGCACTTTGTAGTGTTTTTTTGGAAGTCGGTTGTTATTTTTTTGAAAAAAGTTTTTATTTTTCACTTTTTAGTTACCTACTAATTACATACTAATTCGAAATTTCATCATCCTTGGAGTCAAAACAATGCATATTTATGCGATAGCAGCATTTGCGGTTGATTTGCTGTAATTTTTTGAAGAGTTCCGTTGTCTGTCTCCGAAACGCATCATCAGATCTATATGAAATTTTAATGGGACCATTTCGGAATAAACACCTTTCGAACAAAAAAAGATTTTGCAAATCCGTCTATAAACGAGGTAGTTATGCCCGAACATACATTAAAAAAAAACATAAACATGTCGAATTGATAACCCCCTTCTTTTTGAAGTCGGTTAAAAATAAAATAATACACTGTATGTATGTAACTTATAAAAAGAAAAAAAAAAAAGATTTGTGCCATCTTAATGAATTTCGGAAGGTTTTGCCCGAATATATCCTCCGATAGGTACCGTAATATAAATAATACGTGCAGCTTGTGACATACAGGCAAACTTGAGCAGGCTAATCCTAGCTGCGGGCACAAATATGCTTTTTAGAATTATGCTATGGATTCACCCAGGCTTAAATATTTCAAAGAAGAAACAATCCAATTTCTTTTCTGCCGTATACCGTGCAATGCAACCCAGTTCTCTCGTCTCTCGTAAAAATATTTCCCACAGAAAAAGCGTGACACAAATCCACGCATTCATTCATTTCTCATCAACGCTTTGATGTCGGAAACAACAAAACAAGCAGACGTAGGCAGGGGACATGACGCCACGTCAACACGTCCCCTTTACACGCAACACCGCTGTTCTGAATACGCATGCAACAATACCCGGTGTGCCAGCCCTGCAATTTGCGTTTATGGCCCTATTCAGACACGGCTGTGAATGGGACGCCCACCCTGCCGAGCGACTCCCCGGCCCGCGCCGTTCATACTAGCCCTGCAGTCCCTACACACAATAGGGTTGAACGATGAATTTAATATAATTTCACACCCACCATGCAATTTTCCCAGGTCGTTATATGCTTAGTGCATCTTAATGTGCAAAACGGCAACTAATTCAATATTATTGCTGAAATGTATGGGTCGTCTATTTGTTGGTATAGTAAAGTAAGCCTTCATTTTATTAGTACGGAAAAGTTTCTGTTTGCATACAAAGGAGTATATTATATGAATAAACATCACGAACCATTATTATGCATGCGGGAATTTGCAAGCATTGAAATGATGTTGAGAAAATGCCTTCTTTTTATTTTGTTGAAAACATTCTAATAAGACCGATTTAAGCTACGTCATCACGCTTTAATCTAAAAAGAAAACGGCAAAACAGTTCACAATTAAAACTTTATTCAAAGCATTCTCGAATAAATTAATCATCCAACAATGGTACCCCCGTCGATCGATATAGTTTGCTTTCATAATTTTGATCATAATGTGCTTTAGCACAAAAATGATTGACGATCATTTTACTGTTACTCCGCTAAATGGCCTACGGAATCGTGCATTTGGATATAATATTGCAGTTAAGTTGTTCGATGATCGAGTATCATCAAACACTACCGTTTTAAACGTGCTAACATCATCGTAATCATCATCATTATTATTGTCATTGGCTACAACTTTTCAGACTAACATTACAAAATAGCGGTTTATTGGAAGATAAAGTGGCGTTAAAATGCAAAATCTCAAATCAAAACTAATCAGTTCCGTATATCATCTTCACAGTTATTTGTGATTCGGGTCAAAGATCCATCATTTCCTGCGTTTCAACACGATATCTTTCCTTACTGTAATAACCAATTTGTGTTTACAAGGCGTTTTATATCCAAAACACACGGTCCGTTGCCTCTGTAGGCGTGAAAGGCCTAAAATACATCCATCTCAGCTTTGTTGCGCAGACGTCAGTCAAACGATCCCTGATATACATCAGCGGAAGAAACTTATTATCCCTTTGTTTTCGCATTTTTAAGACGCTTGTTTGAGGTGCTGTCAGAAGTTGTACGGTGTTCCAGGAAGTTAGTGACCGTAACCGAATTATTTCTTTCTGGTTCTTCAATATGCTAAAGAATCATATTTCAAGGCTTGGTTGTCTCGCTAATGTTAACTTTATTTAAGTTCGAGTTTCTACTAAACTCCATTTGATGCATTTTCAAGTTCTATGTCAATATATATACCTATGGCATACAATATCCCAAGATTCTGAATGATTAGCATAGCAATAATATAAGAGTTCCTCCATCACAAAACCATGGCTCGTAGACACGATAATTCATGGTGTAGCTGGACCGAAACCAACGGCAAATATCTTTAAATCAAATTCAGATGTTACATGATCAATGAATGTATGCCGATCTTCCGTTCATTGTTCTTGGCTATTGCGATAGCCATTGTTTCCTCAATGAATGTTTCTGAATCGATTTGATATGCGTAAGTAGGTTTGGTGAAAATCCTTCGTTATGTACTCCTTTTCTTCTGGTTGGTTGGTTTTTATTGGCAATATAATGTATGCTAATTAGAATTTGTGTCTTTGTAAACCTTTCAATAAGGATCATATTTGTTTCGAAGTGATTCATTCCTTTTGTTTCTTGAAGTCGTTGTTCATCTACTATAAAATAATTTAGTCATGGTACTGTCTCTTCAGTGTTTTTATAGTTTGTTTATTGATCTCGTCATTTGCCTCGATTATTTGTTCAACAGTCACTTTGTTTGCTAGAGTGAAATTGACCATACCTGAAACTAGTGTCTTTACTAGTTTGACAACTTTTCCAACAAGATGCGCCTCTTTAGCACCCATTTGCATAATTAACCTTATTTATTATCGACATATATTGCGTATTTAATATTCAATAGTGTTTTAAAGTACATGTTTTCGTATGTATTTAATGTTGTTTTCTCTCTTTGCAGGTAAGCTACCTACCGAAGCGTTTTGTACCAGAGCCTGTGTTTCTACGTATCGTAAGAGAAAATAGATTCATTTAGTATTCAATATGTAGCCAGCTACTGTAACGACAGATTCAATATTGTACGTGATCTCTCATAATAGTGCAAGCTTGCGTTTAGAAACTGAGCTAGTTTCGAAAATCGAGGTTAGTGTAACTTTTTCTATGGACACTTATTTCAGTGCTTTCATTTTGATAATGGTTCATCTACGAAACAGAGAAAATGCGGTAAGACAGGTATTTTCGTAAAACAAAAAGTAAAAATAAACAGAAATTGAAAAGAAAGCTTAGATGGTTTAGGCATGTTGAGAGAATAAATGAAGTGTGACTAACAAGGCAGATGTAAGTGGAAATACCGTGAGGGGACACCTTAGGAAGACATAAGTAAGGATATTTAAGCTATTTATTTATTTATTTAATTTAAGGATAAGCCTGTAAGGATATTTGTATGTTTGGAGTGAATAAATAAATAAATAAAAAATAACTGACCTCATTGGTGATATTCTTCAGAAAGGTCACGTCAGGTGCGTAGTACTCGTAACCAGCGTGCGTGGATGACGATCGTAAACGAGGCAAAAGGAGTAAGCAAGGATAGTCGCAGGTGGCGTTTTGTAGTTTCTCCTTACTCCATGCGAAGAAGGAGTGTTAAGTATTTTTGCATATTTTCGTGAATTTTCTCTCATTATGTTAGCTCCGTATAACGTAATGTTCTACAACGCGTTTCGATTGCCAATCAAATGCCACTAGGTCATCGATCAATCGAAGAATGGAACTCGATTGAAACAACATCTGTATAATTCATTGGACGTTTATGTACATTGTCCCTTGCATAGCAACTGAGAAGAGAGTCCCTGACGTGGATGCATTAGTATTATTATCATTTGAATCTCCTTTCACTGCGCCTGCGTGTGTGTCGTCTAATCCATACCTTGGTTAATCTATACAGATTATACGCAGTTTTTTTTCTAGCATATGTATTCTCGATAATCTACACACTACAAAATAAATAAAAATTGAAGAGTCTGTTTTTAATGTCAACGTAACAGCTTTTTACCAAATGCGTATAAAAGTATAAAAAAACAATTTCTATGATTTTTGTTTGTCAGTTTGTTGTGGTTAATCACCGAAACGGCTGCACCAATTTTGACATACTTTCTCTAGCAGATAGCTGATCTAATAAGGAGTATTTTTTGTCCCTGTAGTACGTTCTAGTGGGATAATTTCAGATATCCACGCGGGTGAAGCCACGGGCGGTAGCTAGCTCTTCAATAAAACCTAAGACATTTTGCATATAGAGAACGGAATTAATACTACAACTACAAGTGACTATTAGTTTCTTAGTCACCGTTATAAAATAATTCTAGTTGCTATGAATGGAACTGTGTTCCGTTTGTACCGACGTACAGTGCGTAGTTTATCGATGCTATTTCTAATTATGACATTAATAGAGCAGTTGGTTGTGTTCGAACGTAACTTGTATCGCTGAGAATTGATGCGAACACATTCTTTAACTTATATTAATAGCAATAGTTATTGGTTTGCCGTTTTGCACACTGACATTAAATATCGAATGTAATTTGATATCTATTCGTTTTGCATCGTGGTTTATAGATGGTTTCCTGAAACTATCGGTTTAGATTCAAGTTTATATTTTAGTCTCTCGTAATGCACTGCTGAAAATTGAGCGTTCTTGGATAGAGGATTTCCTTCTTCTAGTTTAGTACTATAACAATGCTTGTATCACCTCCCATCTTACTTTTAAATCTTATATTGCTATAGAAGTATTTTGTACTTAATTCTTTGGTTCTTGGCTATACTAATATAGTCCGTAAAAAAACGGCCTCACTCCTGAGCAGAATAAGAGGCAGTCACAATAGCATCCTGAAGGCTGTGGCGGCAGACAATTATTCCACCGTAATAACTAAAAATACCGAAAAATGGCCACTAAGGTATAACCTTAGTGCCTTAGTGGCCATTTTTCGGTATTTTTAGTTGTTGGGTGGTCTTCTCAGTCATTTGTCTTTAGATTAAGTTACTGACTATTGTTAGTAACTTAATCTAAAGACAAATGACTTTGTTGAATGACTGTGTTTGAAGGAAATTTTTTACTAACAATTTATGAATTTTAATTGTCCGAAATAAAATGATTTGATTTGATTATACGAGTACGGTAAGGAAGACTCAAGAAACGATGGATGGACTGTGTGAATGATGATAAATGGCTAGAAAGGGGTTTTATTTGTTTGGGAAATATCATCAAATAACTTGACAACTGAGATGACGACTAATAGAACTGGAAGTAACAGAGATGTTGCGCCGATCCCAAATAAATTTCGATAAGTTCAGGAGAATGATGAATGATTCAGATAAATATATTCCGAAAAAACTGCGCCAGATCTAAAATGAGGTCACCGTACCATCCGAGCACGGATATCGATCAAACACCGAGATATCGAGAGCTCGTATCGAAATAATATGCATAAATAATGTGTAATGTCGCGACAGTAATCCTCTCGATTGACGAGTGATCAGATACGCAGCCATACGTGATGTATCGATTTACTATACCGCATTATTGTGTTATGTATGTCTGTGCGTTACGGACTCGGGTTCAATTGCAGTTCGGATATCTCGGATATCGTCTGAGAATGTTGGGATGGTTGATGGTACTGTTAAGATTTTATCGCATCTTTTTATTTGTTGTTAGTGTTGTCAATTTGTTTGGTAATTAATTAATGATTTATATGTACCGTTTACCAAACATTCATATTCATAAATTCCAGACTAAAAAAAAAACACTTAAAAAACCAAAAAACCGTATAAAAGTGGACTTTTGAAGTCTTGAATTTTCATAAAGGTGGAAGGAGAAGCTCAAGCTTGTTAAGAGTGAATGAATGAGTGAATGGCTTTCAAATAGAGGCAAACCAAATTCAGAATGTATTGATTGTGTGAATGATAATATTGGGCGATTAATGAAAATTTTGGTAGAATTCAAAATTGAAATGGCACAGGCAGGTCGCCGATCACATGTAAATTCGGATATGGACAGAAGGATGTAATTTCTTTGTATCTGAAAAGTCCTATTGTATAGCAATACTGCTGGACTGCCATTGTTTATGTTTCCAATATCTATTTGTACTGCACTGCACTCAAACGCATCACTTGAGATGACACTCCATAACCGAACACCTGGCTAACGTTCAAGTAGTCTATTTGAATTGTACTTTCATAATATTTAATGTTCTTCAATAGAGTGTTTTCTTATTTTTACGATAATATTTACTGTGGGATAAATAGTTGATACTTCATAGGCGTTAATGTAAATAGTATTTGCATCTTTTATACGAGTTTGTAAAGGGGACTGGTTTTAAAATTAATCGTGGGCGTCGCCGCGGGACGAGTTTGTATATAAATATGCATGCACATTAGGGGCATCCTGTCGATTCTGTATGTAATTACTCGATATAAATAAATCGATGTTTACCGACTCGATTATTTGTTTGTAGTTGATTTCGAATTTACCACGACCACTCCGTGCCTCGGAAAGCATGTAAAGCCGTTGGTTCCGGCTGTCATTTTTGGATTTTTGACAGTGATTACGGGTCGTCAGAAGCCCGAAAGTCTGACAACCCGTCTTACCAAGGGGTGTCGTGTTACCCGGTTACTGGGTTATGGAGGTCAGATAGGCAGTCGCTCCATGTAAAATACTGGCATTCAGCTGCATCCGGTTAGACAGGAAGCTGACCCCAACATAGTTAGGTAAAGGCTAAGCAGATGATGATGAGTTGATTTTGAATAACGGACATTAGTATTTGTAAATTGTACCTTGTCAACGAATCACACTGCTTTTATTTGAGGATGTAATTAAATCATTTGTACATAAAAGTCTTGTCCGTTGACCAAAGAATTAACTGATTGTTTAATTTTATTTATGAGGCCATTAATTTAGAATCCTGCGGATGCGCATTTTATTGGTGAGCTTTAAAATACGATTGACTTGGAAGGAATAATTGAAAAAGATAGTGATTTGAATTAATGCTTTTTTCGGCATTTTCTTATTTATTTTATGTCTGCGGTGTACCTATTATCTGTGCTTTAAGTTACTGGTCTTATGACAAGTTCTTAACTAAATAAAATAAATAAAGTAAAATGTTCTTTTCACTGTGCTAAACTGAAACCGTTTTATTACAAAACGAAATCTAACTCAAGTTCTACTTGCCTTAAAAACCTTTGAGCAAGTATTTGTATTTCGTACTTTATTTTGATTTAGGCAAAGTTCTTAATACAAAAATGTCAACTAAGCACCGGGCTGAGTTGTTAGTTTTGTAAAAAGAACTGTATTTCAACTTTTGTTAGGTTCTTATTTCAAAAACAGGCTCAGTTGTTTATAAAAAAAAAAAAAAAAATTAAAAAGCCCCCGTCCCTAAAAACTCTAAAAAGTAAAAATAATAATATTATAGGCCTTTTAAGATGAAGGTTATATTTTGATCAAGGCATTGTCAAGTCGGGGGACGGCTAATGAAAATGCTAGGCCTCTGTTTGGCGTTTTCATTGACCGTCCCCCGACTTGACAATGCCTTGATCAAAATATAACCTTCCTTCTTTTTTTTTTTTTTGAGGGTGGGAAATCATCAAATAACTTCACCCGCTCTGGGTGGAGCAGGAGGGCGTGTCAGAATTTTACTGACTAAAATCCACCCATGTTCCTTCAGTTGCCTGTGTGCCAGGGGCTACGGTATCTCTTACAACCCGCATCCTTGGCAGGCATCGGCCCTTGCGTACCCCACCAGTTGGTGCTGACATATCTTTGAGGCGCGTGTGATGTGGGACACAACACACCGTCGACCCGGACTTGGTCATTACCGGACAGCGAGCTACCCATTACCCATTAGTCGCCATCCGATGAATTTAGTAGTAACACCATGATTATTTGCGTGTTTACGCTGACTACCATTATGTACTGACCACCACCTATACATAGGTATCTAATGTTAAGAGAAAAGCATGTACAGTCACCAAAAGACATAAGTAACAAGAGACGTCGGATAAAGTTTGAAGTTTAGTAAGAAACCGATAGATGTTTTCTAATAAAAAATAATTTAATTAACGGAAAACAAACATTTCATAAATCAAATTAAATTGTATTCGAAAACTAGCTTCCACCCGCAGCTTCGCCCGCGTGCATGTCGGAAATTATCCCCCGGGAACGTACTACCGGGATAAAAAGTATCCTATGTGTTAATCTAGGTTATAATCTATCTGTATGCCAAATTCCATCCAAATCCGTTCGGCCGTTTTTGCGTGAAAGAGTAACAAACATCCATTAATACAAAATTTCACGTTTATATTATTAGTAAAGATATAGATAGATCTGTCTTAGTAAACTTCAAATGTACCCGACGACCCTGGTTACTTATATCTCTTGGTGACTGTACATAGTTACTGGAAAGCTCTAGTTACAAATTAAAGAGTTGCAGTAAAATATCAATTAGTTCTTTAAACATCGTTTTAGTGCAGTTATTATTTTTAATTTTATGACTCTTAATGTGAGAGCGCAATTTCTAAAGTTAAATGAGAAAACGCTTGACTATATTTGCTTTTAAATCTATTAAGCCCCGCTTATGAGACACAATTGGTTTTCTATTGTATCGTACCCTATCGGGTGCGGGCGAGGCATAATATCGTTACAGGTTTATCTTGACATAATTATCCCCTTCGAGAAATATATTGTATTCGTATTCAAAAGAGGTTATAAAAGCGAAAAAGTTTTAAATTTTCCGGAATGTCTAATTCGTAAGAAAATCCATATCGTGAAATTCCGTCGGGATTCGGTAATAAGAGGTCTACTCTCTAATGCTCGGTTCCTATAAACTAAAACCAGTCGTTTTGCTTACCAGTAGCAGTATTTGCGAAACTGGGCATATAAATAGATTAAAAACTTTAAAAAGAAATTGGTGGCTTTTCTAATAGATAAATGTTATTATTCAATTAATGTTTTTTTTATGGACAAAACTTCTTAAACAGCAATGTGTATAATTAATATAATTAGTGTTATCTTGAAAATATGGACCTAAATATAGATTTATTTTTTATTTTATCCTATTTCAACATTTTAATTTGACATTTTCTTTATATTAATGAATGTATGTATGTATAATTGTAATAATTCTAACTGTGACATTTTAATTTGTAATTAACTTCTTAACATTTTTTAAATTTTATAATTATAATTTTTGCGTGCCTATTTCCAGGGGCCTAAGTCTACTAATTTATAAACGTCACAATGGTCTCTCAATGGTAAGTTTTTGACAGATTTGCCATACAAAAACTGTCAAAAACACACCATTGAGAGACCATTGTAACGTTTATAAATTAGTAGACTTAGGCCCCAGGCAGAATGTACATGGCACTCTCTTATCTACTCCACCTGTATTTCAATGTAACCTACATTCATTGCAAATAAATGATTGATTGATTGATTGATTAAGCTAATTTTACCTGTGGTAGTACGTAGTACTTTCATATGGGAGGGTCTACTATACAAAGCTATGAGGTAATTGCTTCATTATTGGTAAAGACACAAAATTCTTAATTTTAATCATTATCGTTCCGTAAATTATAGGAATGGACCATAAGTACATCAACGAAGATACGGGCCCGACCGAAAGTGGTGAGATTTGGCGAAACATGTGCCAATTTCAATTTTTAGGACGAGCAAATACACATTGGAAGTAGTATCAAATTGTGTTTTCACACTTTTCACTCATTCATAGTTGGGGCACCTCTATAATAATCTTATGACTGTAACTAGCATTACCAGGCGTCCGGATAAAGCCGGACATAGTCAGGCTTTTTGGTTTCGTGTCCGGCCAAATTATATGGTGTCCGGCCTGTCCGGTTTTTTTTTCTTTTTACGTTTGCCATGTTAGTTTTCGCTTCGCCTGCCTAACCTGTTATCGTTAGCGTGATCGAACGGAGTAGCACTGTCCATAATAAACAAGATTGATTCATGTTTTTTCATTAGAATTTAAGAAGGTTTTATGATAAATGATAAAAAAACCTTGTTTTACTTTTTTTTTAATTGTAGTGTTAAACTAAGACTTTTTATCCAAATGTCCGGCTAAACAGACTCGTCTGTCTGGCTTTTCGGTTTTAAGACCTGGCAACCCTAACTGTAACTGATACGGAGTAGGAAACACTAGTAACTTCGGCCGAAACGACGGACTACGTGCTTGTCTTGTGCGACCACATTTTTTTTTTTTAATTTATTGTAAACATTACAAATATTTTTTTTTTCGTTTTTACATTTGTAAAATTGTTTAGATACCCCAGTTAGGTGTCCAGTCTTTCTATATGCACCACAAACACCAACTTTCTATGCATTGTGCAATAGATTTCGAAATATTTGCATCCGCACTAAACGATTGCACTTTCAAACTGTTAAATAACGTTACCTATAGGGAATTACAAATCAGTGCATACAATAGACCGTTGTTTTCAATATGAATAGTTAAAACGGACATATACATTTCTGTCACGTGTCGAATGCATCCTTTACGTTAACTAACGGGATGTTTTATAGGTTATTTTATGGTTGTCCGAGTTTGACAGGATATATTTTGGTCACCCTTTCACTTACGCAGGTCATGGTTTTTGGTTCAGTGGGTCTCCAAATATTTTGGTCGGTATGGGTCACTTTTAATGTCTTGAAATCCATAACTATCCTGCATCGAAATAATTGATTGATGGTTTTTTTTCTTTTTGGGTGGGATGTCATCATATAACTTCTCCCGCTCTGGGTGGAGCAGGAGGGCGTGTCAGACTTTTACTGCTACACCCGTATTCTCTCAGTAGCCGTAGAAAAAACGTATCCGTGTGACACTGACCTACAAATTGGATAAAAACTAAGAAAGAAAATTTGAGTTTTGCGGACTAACTTGGCCGATTCCTATTATTTAGGTACATACAGTTGTAGGTTGAAAGTTAGACTCTTCTATATTTACCAATAATAAGATAAAATTTATTTATTTTTCTAAACATTGCATACATACAAGAGCATGCAAGATATTAGATACATCGTTTGAGTCCATTCATGTTTAGCCGTAAGTATCGGCGTACAAATATTTCCATAACATTAAAAGAATTACTCAAAAGACCATTGGTAATCAAAACGATCCTTTTTTGTTTATAGGAACATTTTTTTAGGTACAGAATGCATGTATGACAGCTTTGTGATGGGGCTTTTTACATCCTGTACATCTTCATCTTATTACATTAATACTTTTAATAACTCCCTAGTTTGTCTACGGCTACAAAACTATAGCAAACAAATTAAACTTCTTCTACAAGCAGTTGAGGGTACAGAACTAAGCGTCTTTATTACCAGGAGAGCAGCGAACTAGATTCCTCAACACACCATAAAAACGGAATTCAAATTATACGAACTATAAATAGGAGGTGTAAAACAAGATTGTACTATTTAATGCAATGCGTTTCCGGTTCAGGACGAGTGCAATGCGGCTGGTAAACTTAGATCAACTTGCTTGAACTCGTGGCTTCGGTCGCTTTTATATGTACTTACAGGATGTTATAAACTAAATACAAGTTTTACTTGACTTAATATGTGATGACAAGACGTGTGTTGAGTTTGTCAAATCATTTATGACATTTTTAAGTTAAGATCTGCTGGTTTGATTTGAAGCGTGGCCAATCTGCCTTGCCTTTTACCAACCATTTTGGATTCGGTCCAGTCTAACCGAATGCCAGTATTTCACAAGGAGCGACTGCCTATCAGACCTACAAAACCTAGTTACACAATACCACCAGGGCCTAGAGACAAAATACATTTCTGTTAGCGTTCACGCCAAACGCTACGCCAAAATGTATGGGAATGACATTACCTGCGGAAACGACACAACGTAACCATCCGCAGGCAATGGTCAGACTGGTTGTCAGATTCCTAAAAAATAATCCCCGGCCACCGACTTACCTATGGTAGTAGAAGGAACAGTGAGGTTTTAGTCGGTAGGACTCCGCCATAAACCTCCGTTCTCCCTGGCCGAGGTGGGTATCGAAGAGGATATCCCAAAAAAAATAAAAAAACTCAGTGAACTTACGTCAGTAGTCTACTTCGAAATGAAATAAGATCCCTTCACATTGGAAGCCGTTCCAGCTCAATCATCGCTTTATTATAGGTAGACAAAGCGCTTTATGCTAGCCATACAAAAAACTAACACATTTATTAGTCAGGAACAAAGCATAGTCAATGTATTGACAGTGACATTAAATTAAAGCTTGATGACTGAGTTACGAGCGCTGACAAAGCATTGGGTAACAGTGCGTTCACCCGTCTGTTTGTTTGTTTGTCATCAATGCTTCGCTTTTGTTCGCGACCCCCGCTCGTTGTAGTTCATTGAATTGTTGAAATTTCGAAATAAGTATGAACTGACGAAAGGACGCAGTGATTTAGCCCTGCCATTGACTTTGGGTCATTGTTGTGGAAAATAAAGTGAAAACAACACATTCATTCAACAAAAAAAAGGGGGTGTGGTTTTTAGATCTTGCTTTTTTTTGAATGACGCAAAAAGCAGCGTAAATCAGCCAGGAAGCACCGTCTGATGGATATACCTGTACACCTAATTTTCCTGTTACCATATCTCACATTGAGCCGTGGGAGACCAGTCATGGTGGCTCAGTGGTAACGGCCGCGACTTACGAGTTGTAAGTCGTGCGTTCGAACCCAGCCAGGCGCATTACTTTGTGTAAATAACTTCATCACCACTGCTCTCAAACGGTGAAGGAAAACATTGTGAGGAAACTGGCATGACCTGGAACCAAATATTCGAAGACATGTGACATCTATCAACCCGCACTGGGCCCGCATGGTGGATTACGGCCCATTCCCTCTCACGGAGAGGAGGCCTGTGTCCCAGCAGTGGGAACGTATGACGGCTGAGTATGTATGTATGTATGTTTATCTCACATAGCGACGTGGCTTTTGGCTACATTGTTTTTGAAATACAAAGACAAAGTAGCCAAACGTCTCGTAGCTGTCTTTTTCTTGTAATCTGCGTTTTGTTTGTGCATCATAAACGATTTGTCTTTCTTCTTCCTAACTATACAAAAATGTTAGCAAAACTACATCTATATCCTTGTGCGGACGATACGGCCAATAACAGGGTGAATATTGAGATGGTAGCAGATAGAGATGTATGGAAGAAAAACCCATGCTGCGCTGATCGACGTTAAGATAAGAAGTTAAAAGTTTGTAGTGACACCGAAACGTGTCTCCATACCATGAATATGAATTTGTAACAGAAACCCTATTGCTATCCTTAAGCACTAAAGATAACAGCTGGTATAGAATCACTATACCTACATAGTTTCAGCTCAAAATAAAATACTCTGAGAATTAATACCAAATTTTCGGTTTCAATAAGTTTCTTAAATTCAAATCATAACAAACGTGTCACCGCACTATGTAGGTCAATAACTTTCCACGTTACTTGCCAATATCACGATAAATCTCTACCGAGTGATGTGTTTATTGAAATTTGAAAAGTTTGGTTTCTGGTTTCAATGTATTAAAAATTCTCATAACTTCCGAACATGTAGAGATAGGATTAAAAAGTCCTTCTAATATTGTTTGAAATCATCCAAAGAAGCCGTGCCCTTGGTATGTACGAGTATATACCCTTTCCGTTACACGTTGTATACTTAGAGGTTGATGGCAACAAGTTCGCCCTCCATTACATGGGACCATCGATCACTAATAAAGGCGAAATGTGGGTGTACTATTAGGTCACCTCTGCCTAACCTTCAGGGAAAATTGGCG
This sequence comes from Polymixis flavicincta, assembly GCA_949987655.1. NCBI lineage: Eukaryota > Metazoa > Arthropoda > Insecta > Lepidoptera > Noctuidae > Polymixis > Polymixis flavicincta. The sequence goes on along the minus strand of OX465193.1, from coordinate 15,000,884 downwards.
TGATGTTATGTCATGTACTTATGTTCATACCTACAGGGCTTGTTTCGTGCCATGAGTATCACTCTTAAAATAACTAACTTTTACCGCGGCAGATTCGCCCGCGTTGAGGTCGGAAATTAACTTACGGGGACGTACTACCGAGATAAAAAGTATCCTACGTATTAGCCCAGGTTATAAACTATCTGTGTGCTAAATTTCATCAAAATCCGTTCAGCCATTTTTTCGTGATTGAGCAAGAAACACACACACATACGAACTTTCACATTTATCCGACTTGTAGGATAACCGTGGTGTTATCCAGTATCCCAAGATTCTACGACATAACTTAATTCCATTACCCGGGCAAAGTGACAGGGGTACACATTTCTCCCATACTGTATCAAGTCAAATGCCTTCACGTCCATTGGCAACCCCCGTAACAGCTGTGTTTTTATCTCTCGTTACACCCTCTCTGTATGCAGTGGGGATGCTGCGAACGACTCGATTCGCACGAATTTACTCGCCCGAACTGGGCGATTGACACATTTAAATAATAATATCTGGATGACCTAGCTAGATCGATGTATCGCCCCCGAAACCCCCTCCATACTAAATTTCATGAAAATCGGTACATATATACAATGTCGCCCATGCGCATGTGACCGCCCGTAATTTTCTGAATTTTCATGAAAAAATGTCGCAAATAAACTTCAAAAGGGGGGGTCTATCTATAACATTTTTTTATGTTATTCAATTTTAATTTTTAAAATAAATACAAAAAATTTTACCGAAGAAATGACTTCGATTCCGTTTTTTTTTTTCGTAGTCGATAATTTTTAGTAAAATCTTAATTAACCTGTTAAAATAACTCATAAGCTTTTGGAAATAATAAACAGAATCCAAATCGACCCATAAACATCGGAGATGTGTCAAAAAACAGAAAGCAAATCTACAAACTCTACTTAAAAAATTGAAAATTGAAGAACTTGAAAAATGTTATAGATAGACCCCCCTTTTGAAGTTTATTTTAGACAATTTTTCATGAATATTCAGAAAATTACGGGCGGTCACATGCGCATGGGCGACATTGAATAAATGCATATCTAAAGGAATAGCTCGTTTAAAGGTATTAGATAGACATTATTTTCTATAGGCGACTCGTATTTTATTGCATGTACTTGCAGCGAGCTTTTTTCGCAATTTTATTGGACAACATTCTAAACGTGGTCATTTTCTAATACATATTTCTGGAGTTGTCGATTCGTCCTCAAATGTGGCATCCCAGCACACAGAGATTTTGGCCTCGGACATGTCTTTTTTGTAATAGATCATGATTTTGTTGGTATTTTTTTTTACTTCCTGTGTGTGTCGTCCCAAAAATCAAATCAACAAAATAGCAATTTTTTCTTTCTTTCACAAATAACAGTTAAGTTCAGTGCGAGTCACCTTTAGAAAATAATGTAATTATTTAAAAGTGTGGATTCGCGCGATTTGTGCGAGTAAATTCGTCCGAATCTGCTTTTTATATTTCTATGGAATCGGCTAATAAGACTTATTTTCAGACCAGCACCCTAATTGCGTAACTCACGATTAATCATAATCTGTTTCGTTTTGAAACCGATTGTTAAACCATTGCTTCATATGTTCGAAAAATGTGTCTGCTCAACAACGTAAATAACGCAATGAATATTGTTGAACTGTTAAATTGAAACCGATTATGATTAATCGTGAGTTACGCAATTAGGGTTCTGGATGTTTCAGTTCCGAAATTAATATTTAATTTTACACCTAAATGTTGTATGTTGTTGGTGTCACCATCAAGTTAATGCCCTGTTATCGGTCAACATGTTGGTATTATTGCAAGGTTTTGTGTATGTGGGAAAACCGCAGGATTCATTGGTATTTTAATAATGTATCTGGTTCTAGCCTTGCAATTATTAATAACCTGTCTGTTTTTTTTTGTGTATTTTACCTTATTAATGGTAGGTAGGTATATTGAATACCCATGTATGGGTAAATATTACTAGGTTTTACATTTATCATTTATTTGGGTTTAAATTTTAATTCTTATCGATTTTTTAATGTATTTGTGCCTGTTCAGAACAAATTATCCACCGTTTCCTTAATAGCGGTATCTGTTTATCATAAGTAGGCAATATCCCAGCAAATTATCGTCCAATTAAAATCGTTACGATAACATCGACCCATCAAACTCGGCTTCGTGTAATGCTGTCAATTTCCTTCCAAACTGTCGCCCTAATGCAAGGTTACATAGACTGCGTACGCGCCGGGTAACATGTAATTTTAACATTATCGCGTAAACGGGTAACGTCACTAACGTCCATGTTGTATTCAATGCGGGCTTCGCATCGAGTGGCCGCCCGGCGCCGCCCGACATCGATACATAAATTGAATCTCACGATTCGATTCGATCACTGTAATTACACCTCAAGATCGTCGTGTACTTAATATATCGACTTCCGTCGATTATCCATACACCGCCGCTTGTTATTATGGGAATTGATTTTATTGAGACATAGTACGCAATCGTCGAGGAGTTTTCTAATACCCCACCGCACGATTACACCATCAATCGAAAGCCTGGAATAAAAGTCAGTCATTATGACAGTTGATGCCTACTCTTTATTTAAATGACGCTCGGTTTCCTCTCTAACTAACCATCTACTAGAGGTAATATGCGTCTTAAGTTTAAATGGTTATCATAAAATAATATGGGTATATTAAATTTGACTGCAAGCTTTAGTATTTAAATGCTGGTTAAGTTAAAGAGAAAACAATAAAAAGTCGATAAAAATCGGGCAATATCTACACGGAAACAAACACTAACTGATATAACAATGTGCTTATCACATCGTCATCAATTTATTTATTGGACCTCCAACAGAGGCTACACAGTTATATGCAAGGGTACATAGAGCAGGGACAAATACAGTGTGCGCTTCCAATATTAAAGGAAACCACATTATTTATTTTATCTTTATTGGGTTCAGCTTCCAGTCGACTGCCTATCTGACCTCTACAACCCATTTACTGGGTAATAGGATGCCCCTTGGTAATGGTTGTCAGGTTTTCGGGCTTCTGACGACCCGTAACGACTGTCAAAGATCCATGAATGACAGCCGGGACCAATGGCTTAACGTGATTTTCGAGGCTCGGACGGGTCTTGGTATGTAAAGATTGTCACCCATCCACGGACCAACCGCGACAAGCGTAGCTTAACCTGATCGATCGCCCCGTGCGGCTGTTAGTACTAAGCAACAAGCTCCTGTGCTTGCATCACATATGCGATCAAAGACACATTTATGTTTTGCAACGATGCGCTTCAAACAGATGTTCCGCTGTCCCAAAACTGTTCTCAAAATAAACCGTAAGGCGGCGATGGGGTAATCGCACATGTCAATCGTAGCACCCCGACATCCAATTAGGTCGGCGGAAGACGCCACAAACGCGTAATCAGACGCAGCCGTCTGCCCGCGCCTGGCCGACCGCGCCACTCCGTAACTCATCCCATTACTCGTACCGTTCGCTGCGATTGCTCGCTCCACCACCACGATAAATAAACCACGAGTCATCATGAGCCTCGTCCTTAACACGCCGCAATCCGCTGACAAGGAACGTGACGCTCGCAGTCAGATACAGCAATGAAAGCAGCTACGACTCTCAAGCTATCGTGATCAACCGACCGACCGCTACGCTTATTGGCAATCACGCTCCGCCATTAGTCGAGCTTCTAATAAAGATATAAATTACGAAAAGTTAATTAAAACGCTTATCGCCGTCCCGGTGGCAACGCGCCCGCCATCTACGCGGCTGCTCGCTTAGAAAATTGGACGATTTATAGGAGAAACGGCAGGCAAACATCTGTTAGTGCCTGATTGATTTAGTGCCGGTGACAGGCCGTACAAATATTTTGGTACTTTGTAACTTTCACGTCAACGTCGTGATACAAATTGAAACTAAATCAGTGTTCTGAGATTTGCATAATGCTAACTCAAGTGATTGTAGCAAGTTTCTAAGAGAAACATAAATTACTCCACACAAATCTCTGATATCGTCCATAGATTTTATACTTAGAGTGGCCACGGTACGATAAAGACAATCTGCCTTAACGGTGAATATTCCCTGATATCAAGACGGATAACAGAATGGACAGCAATCACAGGTGGAATCGAAAAGTAGCTGCTTTCCAATTGAATTCTACCTTTTCCCAATATGATTACCATTGCGAGAGACACGGAAATGCATTAGCACAATAACTGTCAGTTCGTCCGTTAGCGCACACAATATGACGTGGACACGGAGTGCGGGCGTGATGCGCGTGCGCCGCAAATGGGTGCGATTCTCACGGGGACGGCGCATCGCAACCGACCGACGCGACCGGGACCGCAGCCCACGGGGAACGTGTTTCCATTGCGAAGATCGCCCTGAGGACACGGTGGAGCACACGGTGGCGGTCTGCCCGGCTTGGGCGGAGCACCGCCGTGTCCTCGTGGAGGCGATCGGCGGCGGCGATCTCTCGCGTCCGGCCCTGGTCCAGGCCATGGTACGGAGCGAGAGGGCATGGGGAGCCGTCACCTCCTTCAGCGAAGCAGTGATGCTCGCGAAGAGGGAGGCGGCGCACGTGAGGGAGAGGCAGCATATGCGCCCTCGCGACCCCAGCCGCCGCAGGATACGGAGACGCCCTGGGCGTCGGGAATCCCAGGCCGATTTCCGGCCACCGTAGGCATGGGCTTGCGGACGGCGAGTAATGGGTAGCTCGCTGTCCGGTAAGGACCAAGCCCAAGTCGACGGCGCGTTGTGTTCCACGCGCGCCTCAAAGAGATGTCAGCACAAAAAATGATGGGACCCGCAAGGGTCGATGCCTGCCAGGGGTGCGGGTTTGTTCGAAAGAGACACCACAGCCCCTGGCTTAAGGGCTACTGAAGGAACACGGGTGGGTTTTAGTCAGTAAAAGTCTGACATGCCCTCCTGCTCCACCCAGAGCGGGAGAAGTTATTTGATGATTTCCCACCCAAAAAAAAAAAAAAAAAAAAAAAAGCCCACGGGGAACGTAATGCGCTGTGTGAAAAATATAAAGTTCGTAATTAAGATTGAGTGAACAGAATTTGTAATTGAGAATCTACAAATAAGGTAAACGAGCTCTAACTAAGAGATAAAACTGCAATAAAGACAAAATTATGACCTAAATTGTTTGTAATCCTATTTGGGAATACGAAGGTTTATAACAATGTTTTATGTGCAACGCGTACCAAACACAGGTTTGTTTTAATTAGCCAATTACCGGACGAAAAGAATCAATTTCAATCCATCATTAGAATTGAATTAATAAATAATATCCATTCCAAACGAATTCTATCCTTATAAGGTGGCACATATAGCCATAACTAATTGCAGAATGAAATAGATTTCAACTGCTACCGTCTCCATAGAAAGCTGAGTTATTGTCAAAGTAACAAATTGCATCGTGCGGCAATCGTGCGCAGTTTGAACGAGTGTCCATTAATTGTCAGGGAGGCATCATGCATCACTGATTCCCGCATGCGCGCTGATGCAACCGAGGTGAAAGGACCAAGTCCTTGTGCAACGGGGAATTAATGACTATCTAATTATATTTTGCTGGTCTTATTGTCTGGGGTTTCGAAATGGTTGCCTATTGTTTAAGGAAATTGGTGATGCAAATCTAACCTGTTCGGTGTTTCACCTGTTTTCTGTCTGAAAATTTTAATCGTAGACAACTCTCTGTTCTGTTATCATAGAAGAAGGCATTGGGTGTAGTATATATATCAATGGAAGACGTTTGAATATTTGCTATCCAAATAAAGCTGTACTTGACTAATGACCGTTTCCTATATTTTACGGACCGTTATTGGTTAAGTAAATTTTTCAAAACAGAAAAAGTTGAAGGCACTACGAAACCCAAAAATAAATTGAAAGTAGAATAAAAAGACAACATATGAACAAACATGATGTGTCTTAACAAGCCGCTGACATTTCTGACATTTGTGTAAGTAAATCTGTCCACGGATGCGTTTCGCTTCGGGCCACTTAAAGTGTGGACACTCTTGGATGCTTGATGGTTATGCCAGCTAGGCTGTTTAATAATGTTTGTGCCTGAGAAAAAAAAAAGAAATGTCAAGATGTGTGAAACGGCGCGATGTTTCGAAGTGGTGTTCTGTTTTTAAATTAATATTTCGTTTTACCTTAATAGGTAAACCGAAATATTAATTAAAAAAAAAAAAACAGATTGTGTTGTATTAACACAATCTGTTTTTTGAAATAGTGAAGTGAAATCAAAATATAACTATTTTGAATATCAGTGGAGGTTTTTTCACAACAAAAACAAACTTTCCCGTCCGGACTGTCTATGGCGACTATTTGCGAGCATATCGCGTATCTTGGAGTGCTATAGTGCTACTTTTAACCCTTTCCTCCGGCTTACGACATCCCAAAGATAAGCAGGTAATGTATTCTATGTTTTTGTTTCGCTTATACGTGTATAGATGCTATGAAAGCGTATTTTTTTTTTTTTAATCGGAATTAGTATAATTTTTGCTGTAATATGAGAAGATAATACATAAATGGAACACAGCTTTTTCTTTATGATGAATTAAAATAATTTGAGAAATTGATTACTTAGTCAACGTAAAAATAACGCGGCGGGATTTTATAGCACAATGGATTTTCTAGTCTCGGTGTTGAACCGAGCATAGAAAATCCAACGAGAGTGCATCTCAGCGCTTCGAAAAAACACACTGTTCGATTTTCAACTCTCGGCGCTAACCATTGCGTTGAAGATAGAGTGTGCGAAAAAATCCCGCCTCGATTATTATTACGTGCGTGTACAGCATACGATTCCCAGCCCCGGATCTAGAGGGGGGCAAACCGGGGTACCTGCTCCGGGCGGCAGTTTCAGGGGGCGCCAAAATCATAATAGATACAATGTGAAAAACGGACCTCCAGTCAGATTTTGTTTTTTTATTTTTCGACCCATCTTCCTTTGAGAAAGTTGTTTAATTTGACGGGTTCTATGTTATGGGGTTTGGTTTCCGCACTTAGTCCTTCAAGTGGACCATTGTGCGTGAGCCATGGCGGCCTTTTGGTATTATTCCAGCCAGCCTACCTCCCTCCAGAAGTTGGCTATAACACAGAATATCCGTGTAACATTTGGGTGCCCCGAGGGTTTCTGTTCTAATCTGTGCTACGCCTGTGCATACGAAAAGCACATGCGCAACGGTTTCCTCAGCCTCCATGCAAGCCTCCAACAAGGGACTGTCCGTTATGCCTATTGTGTGGAAGTGTTTGTTCAGCGGGCAGTGTTCTGTGATGGTTCCAGTCACCAGACGCAGATCTATTCTGTCCAGGCGTAACAGACGTCTGGTCATTTGACGGGTACTATCACCCTGAAAAATTTAAACGGTGACTAACAATTCACCTTGTACAGGATGATTAAAAATAAAAAACTTGCTCCACAAAGCGCCTAGCTTACGGAAGCCTGGTTAGCTCACCGTTGACTTGTAAGAAAAAGGCGCCACACAGGCCCACACGTAATTAATTTATCTCAAACGCTGGAGAGAGGGGCGCCACTATCAAGTTTCTGCCCCGGTTCGAAAAAATCGGTGCTGACGTGTCCTGAGAAAGATAATCTATTGTTCCTCCTATTCAAGTCTTGAAGAAAGAAATATGAGGCGGACATGAACTTTCACTGTTTATGTTAAAATATAGAATATAAAATATCACGATTTGCGCATTTGTGTTCCGGTGCACAATGATCGTGTCTAGAAAGTCGTTAATGCAGTCAAAGTCACGAGTAAAAACTAGTACAATACTGTAATGTGCAATTAATTTCACGAAAATAAAAACATCTCTAATTGCGTTCTTCAAAGTCTTTTTACCTAAAACTTTCACATGTTTTTGTCTCGGATGAAAAATTTCGTTTTCAAGCGAACGTTACACCGCTCCTCTATTATATCAAAGACGTGTCGGTGTGATAGGGTGACGGCACGTTTTAAAGCGAATGAATTGCATAAAACAAAATGATTGAGACGTGAATTCGCTTTAATGGCATAAATTAAAGGTCTTTTGCATTAGTTCGATGAAAATCATGGCAGAGAGGCCCAATTCTGTGGGCTATTGTATCGTATGGAGATGTGAAAGTCAAGCAAGGGGTCGGCCAGGTTAACTGTCAGATGTTTTTGGGTTTTTTGATGTTAAACACTCGTTGTTCTTGTCAGTTTGATGTATCGACAGTTTTATAGGAATTTGTGTTGAAAGCGTCAGTCTTGAGAATGTTTTGTTGCATATTAACGTCTATGAGAAATAGCAAGCGAGTGGTCTTGAATAGATTTGTGTGACAATATGATTTCTAAATTGTGGTAAATTACCTACTTACCTATATTTCCTTACGAGATGTAAGGTCGTTGGTTCGAACCCAGACATTTATTTTGTGTAAATTATTCATTACCACTGCTCTCAAAAACGGTGAAGGAAAACATCGAGAGGAAAGTGGAAATTCGAATACATGTGACATTTACCTACCCGCACTGGGCCCGCGTGGTGGATAACGGCCCACTCAGTGGCCACAGTTGACACACCTCTGATCGAGAGTAGGTCTGTTTCCCAGCAGTGGGACCACTAGAGGCTGATTATATACCTACATAGATATACCTACATAATATCAAAATCAACAACAGCAAACTTTATTCCTTCAAATATTATCTATTTCCCAAAACATAAACAGATTAGCTAGGTACATTGCAGCCAACCCGTCTTCAATCGCTCCCCTCGTCTTTGTAAATTCGACACCTACACACATTACCATCCCATAAATGGTAATACCGATGGTGTTAGCGGAAAAGCGAATGTCCATATGTGTGCAAGCGCAGGGGTCGACAACACGATCAGAAATAGACGGGGAACTAGACGCACTGATGGGAGTCACTAATTATAGTGCCGACACAGGGAATCACGCAGAGGGGATGTTACCATATCTCTTGACGGATTTAACTGGGATAAAACAAATATTATTCTTACTTTTAATCTGTTCACGCTTCTAAAAGTAAAAGCAAACAGGGTTTTGTTTAATGTGCTTGTTCAGTATCGATCAGGCATATTTTTTACAGTGCTGCGTAGTAAAGGTCCTTTTATCTCATAACTAACTTTTGCCAGCAGCCCGCGTGGAGGTAGAAAATTATACCACGGGAACGTTGGTACTACCGGGATAAAAGTATCCTATGTGTTAGTCCAGGTCATAAACTATATGATATGTTCAGGTGTTTCTGCGTGATTGAGTAACAAACATCCAAACATCTCATTATCTATATCTTGTATATCTATACTATTAATATAGAGGAAAGATTTGATTGTTTGCACTGAATAGGCTTTGAAACTACTGAACCGATTTGTAAAATTCTTTCACTGTTGGGAAGCTACACTATCCCCGGGTGACATAGGCTAAATTTTATCCCCGTATTCCCACGGGAACGGGAACTACGCGGGTGAAACCGCGGAGCGCTGCTAGTCCAAACATAAAAACTTTCACATTTATAATATTATAAGTAGGAAGTAGGATTCTCCCTGTAATATCCTGGTTGAGCACATGCTAGAGCTGTTTGGAAATTATAGGCCCTAATATGTAGTAGTGACGTAGTCCGTAGAATAAAATGATCCCATTGATACTAGCTTTGCCGGTCACATGAGGCCTAATCACAAAAGCCAGCGCGGTAATTGTCATTTTTACAGTTTAACAACTTTCATTGCGTTACTTACGTTGCTAGGCAGACAATTTTTTGGAAACTTTGAAGCAATGGATTAGCAATATTTTTCGAAATTATTCATATTGAGATTGATAGTTTGTAACGCAAAATAAGCGGCGAGGGGCGCTCAAACTATCACACTAGTTTCCTATCTTTCCCACTCGCTTACTAACCTAAAAATTGCATAGGTACCTACACACGAGGACAGAGTGACTAGCTTGGTAGCTTACTAGCACAATCTTACTAGCTTGAAAATCTCCTCGTGTAACCCGGGAATTTTGTGACCTATCTGTTCATATCTATTTGTCTTTGGCCTGCACCACGTACCTAATCACCATTTTCTAATATTTACGCGGACACTTTATATCGTTGTCAGGGGTTAACAACATTTGCGTTACTATTCGTGACTAATGACGCTATACAACCTCTATGCCAGTGTCAAAATAAAATTGAACCAGCATTCGTGAAATAAAAGTGAAATTGCTTTTATTTTTGAGGCACGCTCTTTGAATATATGTTTCGTGTTATTGCTAATATGATTTGGTCACCTGGTAGTTTAAAGGATATTGTGGAATTTTACAAATTGCAATGCAAATATATCTTAGCCCAGGAAAGCGGTGCTATTTGCAAAATCATTTTATGTTTACTAAGTTGATTCTAACGTCCCATTACTCTATCTAATGTAGTTTTATGTGGCTTGGACTCACTTTTATTTCCAACGGTAATAGATTCAGTGCCGTATTTGGTCTTAAACGGTGTGAAAATTACAGTTGATTTTAATTAAGTGCGTGTCGGATATAATCATGAAATCTCAAGTCGTAACGTAAATTTGCAACTATTAACATCTGTAAATTAACAAAACAGTCTTTCAGTTGGTTTCATTACTTTCTGCACCTATTAGGCACTAAAATATGCACTACCTATGTTATTATTTTATCACAACTAATTCCAATACTTAGGTGTACTCAATTTTCTGGACGCAATAATCAGTGGTACCTCGACACCATGGTACTTGGTCCTTTCTTGGACTAGAATGGTCTAACGATGACAATTTGCAGTTTAATTTCATTTTAATTTCACTTCATATTTAATTACCTATGTAGTTTGTGTGTAATTTCATACTCTAGATCATTCTTCCATTCCAATCTTTATTGAAGTAATAAAGATTTATATTTTAATAAGTTTGCGAACGCGTGCGAATCATTATATGTGTAACAGAATTGCTGACTTAAAACTATTATTGAAGTCATAGTTTAATTTAGATTGGTCCTGCATTGATATTCACAACCATTCGACGGGCTGTCGTATCGAAAATGAAACATTTCGATAAAATCAATTTCATTAGCATCGCTCTCGACAGCAAACAGCTGTGTGAAAAATAGCGATAGCTAATCTATTCGATTTAATTGAACTAAAATTTTGGTTTTAGCTTTGTGAACAGTTTAAAGGATCCCGTATAGATCTACCGATCTCCTACGATAGTATTGATTGATGTTCGAATCGGCACGGAAGCGTTTTGAATGGTTGTGAATAGTTATCCTTGTCGGAAACTTGCGATAGTTCCCAAGAACATGTGTTAAGCAGATGTGGTATAAACGCCATCATACTATAAGCTTGTTGATTAATGTAGACACAGGTCTTACCTACTAACGAAGTCTAATATAATTTCATGATGAGGACGAAAGTCTCGTCTACATTGTTTGTTTGAAATTTTAATTTTCTCTCTCGTTCGCGATTCCATGTAGATATTATTGAAGCAGTCAGTCTAGCTCTTTGGTATGTTTAATTAGCCACTCTCGCTTTTATAACGGGTTTTTTTTTAATTTTCACACGGACACGAATAAAAATATCTTTGTTTTTTCAATTTTATATCATCATCATAAATCATCTGTGTAAATTTTCTCAACTGTGTTGAGGTCGGATTTCAGTCTAACCGGATGCAGCTGAATACGAGAATTTTATCCCATCTGAACTCCACAACCCAGTTTCTGGGTAATATGAGCCCCTTGTTAACCCCTTGGTAAGACTGGTTATCAGACTTTCGGGCTTCTGAGGCCCCGTAACGACTGTCAAAGATCTACGGACGACAGCCGTAGATCCCGGGTCTCCCATCCACAGCCCAACCGCGGCAAGCGTAGCTTAACCTGATCGATCGACCCGTGAGACTGTTTATTACTTAGGTAGTTGTTTTTGATCTATCAAGATGATATCGACACCCGTCAATCATCACTTCAATTTCAATCATACCTTCTTTGTAATAGCTTTTTACAGAATCGTTACAATGTTTAATCAGTTTCTCTACAAATTGTTTATTTACCTATTTAATTTATTATTCACGATTCGTTTTTTTACCGAGTCAATCGATGTCGGACAATTGATTTCATGATCAACGTAACTACGTTGACTGTCGTGACATAACAGCCATTTTCGTCTTTTTACTCTATGGTCGAATCATTGGATATTGTGCTTTCTACCACAAACAATAATAACGGCTTGCATAACGTTCAAAAACTGTAAAATAGACTTTTATCCATTGGAAAAGCGAGAGTAGTTGTCAGGAAAAGTATCTTCTTGCTTCTAGCTTGTTTATGGGCCGACGCGACGTGACGAGTTTTACATAATCTGTGGTTAATGAAATGGCGTTTGCAGACGGACGGTCAATGTTTAGTTTTCCTGATTGTTTGACTAAATCGGGGAGCGTTAATGCGGTAAAGGAACGCTTTTATGTAGCTGTGAGTTGGCTTAGGATAGGAATGGAATTGAATTAGTTTTGGGTAGTATCGTGCTTGCTTTGTTTGCTTGAATTGTGATTTGTGATACCTACTGGATAATTATTTTTGTAACCACAGTAGCAAAGGTGAACAGTTCCTAAATATAAGTAGGCATCCATTAAAAATAGTAAAATAAGCATTTAATTTTAGCACGTAATTTGAACACGCAATGTTATTATGCCTATTTATTTAATTGACTTTGCAAAAAAGGACATTGCACGAAAGGGTAAAAAGACACGCATGTACAACACCTACCTATTGACCTTAGCTAAAATAAAAAAAAAGTTGTCAGCACAATTTAATATTCCATTTTCAAATCGCCAGCCATAGTCTTGGCTAGTGTAGTGCGGCTCTTCGACATAATCGAGTCACAAGAGTCCTAATCGATATACTCTGACATTTAGAATGCGTCGTTAGCATGAAGGGTAGCTGATATCGCCCTTATCGACAAAACGCGTGTCGCCAAGCCACCGTACCTGGCCCGCGGATCACGGCCCAAGAAATGTAAAAAATCACGAAACCCTTTGCATGAGCATGCAGTCACGAGATCACTTGCGTAATGTCTTGTATAACTGAATTTATTTGTAAAACTATTATGGACAACCTTGAAGTTTTATGGACTGAAACTGGCTATTATTATGAAGCTTTTCCGCCATTTTCATTGATGATTTATACAAGATAAGATTTCTTCAGAATATAGCGGATGGCAATAGACACAATACGATCGAATATTTTCATTCTACATTGTATCCACAAAACAGCTAATAAAATGCCCTGTCTCGTTTTGAAACATATTTATTTACTCAGGGCCATTTACTATTGAAACTAATTGGTCTTATAATTTAAATATAACGTTTATCTAACCAAACAACATTAAGAAGAAGCTTTGTTTATTTTTTCTACTTCAAATTATAGTACGTGGATAAAGTGCCAGTAGCAAAACATGTTTTCAGCTACTGCAAGTAACATAAAAACAATTTTGCTATGTTATGGCTAATTTTAGTTACTCATACCAATGTTGAGAGGTTCCAAAAACCCAACACTTGTTTAAACACTGCCTTATTTAGACATATACATCACAATATATCACTAAAACAAAAATAACGAAATAAGTATGTATTTTGGAAAAGTGTTCCAGAGCTGAATGTCCCCTTCATTGCCATATGCCTGTATAGTCTTTTTATTTGCTTCGTAAACATTAATTTTGTATTGAAAGTAGACGATGCGTGCATTCAGCGTAATATAAACACACATACATACAAACATTTAATAACTGAGTACTTCATACCGTCATTATATGATTCGGAGTCTCCATTATTTCCATAGTTTCCCACGTCATTTTTGTTTGTATAATTTGATGGAATTAAAAATATTATTACCTACTTGAATAGTACCTCTTGCCCTTTAGATTGATTGACGTAGGTACCTCGAATGTACCTATACGTACATTGTGTACCTACCTGTACTTTAATGAAATATAATACTTGGCCAAACGTAAGTGTTTTGTCTGAAAACACTTGTGATGTAACTTGATTAGACTTCGAAATATGAGACTCTTGTAACCTAAAAAAGGAGTAAGTAGGTAAACTATAAAGTACTGACTTTATCGATTACGGGCTATCGCAAAGGTTTCTTTAGTTCTCAGGACCTATTACTGTAAAACATAATATTAGTCTTGATGCTAAATTAACGTCAGAACTTCAAAGTATCTACCTACCAATTCAAACTGTCCCTCGATGTGTGCAAAACACCACTGACACTTGACAGCGACGTGTGGTCTTAAATATGTTCTTAGTTTATATTCCAGTATCTGCCAAGTGATCCGTCAAGCCGGCCTCTCCAGTAAATACTTGAGTTTAGCGAACGGTGTCACGCCACAGACATAGTGCAGATTATCGCCCTTGCGAACGAATGTCACTTATGAGCCCGTTACGTTCGTTCTGCGAGAGATTAACCAGATGCAAAACGTATCTAAAAAGTAGGACGTGCAGGGATTATACGCCGTCACGACGTGTACCAAACTAAATGGATTTTGTTTTTGCCCTTTTGCTACCGTACTGCACTGCGTATTCACGATTAAATTATACGTAAATGGAGCCTCGAAACTGTGCATTTCATACGCGCTAATGGACAGGATGTCAGCTAAAACGGCCGCCGACCGTCTTTCTTCGTGGCGATTATATTGTTAGTATTGTTACTTTGCAAACGGACAAGCACAAGTATAACACGGCCCCTGAGATCATCCTGGGTGGAATAAAGGCGTAATTGAACACATCCGAGCACGCGCGACCGCGCGGCACATTTATGCGGAGTCGCGACACGGAACCCTTTGGTGTCGCCGCCAGAGACACGTCGCAATGTCGCATGTCGCGTGTCGCGCGAATGCTTCTGCATTATATATTTTTTCGCAGCGGCTCTCCAGCTGCGTCACTAGTGATTTCATTCTAATACGAACGATGAGAAATGTAAATAAAATATAATAATTTTACTCAATTGATTTCCCTGCGATTTCATACTTTCCTCTGATGTTAAATACTTGTAAGTGGAGCCGTGTTAAATCTACAGCCGTGCTAAACTAACGAACTGGTCACGCTCATCGGCACCGCTAATTATTTCACACTTTCCCGTTAAAAAATAAGAGCGGTGTAATCATAATCGGTGGTTGTCTCGATGGCTTCCGTTCCAAACGATCTGATGTGCATCCGATTTTCAAGTCTTTATTCTTTGCCAGTAGGATGCACTCGATCCGTTTTTTGCCGATTCTGAAATGCAAAGCGATTCAATACAGCATCTCGTTACCAAACAATGGGGCTTTGTATCGCACTTGAAGATTTCGTCTGTATTTTACAATACACGATAGAGAGATCTGTGATTTTTTTATCGTAGTCAGTCAGTATCTTGACTGTATAAGTGCGGATCAAAAACAACGCCCTATATCGTAAATAGCAAGGAATTCTTGTGCAGTTTTCGTATTGTTTGTTTGCAAATTTAATTTTGACAGTATCTGCATGCTACAGCAAATTCTGGAAAAGAACGCCTTTTATGGTTAATGTTAAAGTGTAAACCGCTTGCGCAAGATGTATTCTTGTGAGATTGTTTATGTTCTCGACAAAGGGCATTGCCCCAATTCACCAACTGATCAAACATGTGCATTTCAACACTGTCGATATTTTCATAATACGCTAACATAACAGACATTATCATCTTGTTCTTGTCAAGTTTCTAAATTCTGCAAGAGTGATCCAATTTCGTCAGTAACAACCTCAGTTCTTTTGTTTATTTCGATACAAATCTTATTAACTCCCCGGTCATCGGCTTGATGCGTTTTTTTTCCGTTGGTTGACAATCAGAGCGAGACACGGTACCGTACCGTTTCTTATGTTGCTCAGTGGCTACTCGCCGATTAACCGACTCCGACCGGCCGGAACGAGGTATAATGAGTTTATTGTAATTACCCACGCGCTGCAGCTCTACGATGACTATCTGAACGAGATATTTGCGAATATGTCTACCGATATGAGGGTGCATCGGTACTGTTAATGCGTTTCGGTATGCAAATAGGAGAACGTTGCTTTGTTAGAAGGAAAAATATTTGTGAACCTAGTATTTTTTATGTGATGATAAACTTGTTTTATGTCCTTATTGTATTTTTCTCTTTGCTTATTTATGTAAACAAATCACTATAATAAAGTTGGATAATTAAGTGATAAATCACTTTCTTCATTTAACTATCTGATTGACCATAAATTACGTGCGATAATTATCAAAACTTAGAAATTTTTGAGGAGCTTTTTAATTCTTAAGTCGCTTGTTTAACATTCAATACACGCAAATGTCATGTTTTCGCCAAAAATGGTCACGATTTTGACATTCACGAGTGCTTATTTTTTAATCACTATAATTTGCTGTCTCAAATTCGACGCTTTATTTAATTTTGTTTTTTACTTTCTGTTACAGGTACGTACAGTCTATAAATGGCCTAAGAGACGTAAGAAATCAATTCGGTACGTAGAAAGCGACACATCTGGAGTGGTATCATTATATCAACCCTCGACTTGCCGTGGGAGTCGACATGTGTATCCTATAGCCGTTCCCGAGTAGCCCGAAGCGATTACTCTATCGTAAATTAGTTTGTGGCGTTCAATTTGCGATAACACAGTAGTAGGTCCGTTGTAGGTCGTAAATAGTGACAGGTCTAAGGTCCGACTCATCCAGTCACGAACGGGTTAAGTTATCCATTGCCGATGCCTATAAATTATGATCATTAATCAATTGATGTGACTAATTGGCTTTTAGCTCATTCGTGTTGTTTATGGTAGAATTTTTATTTAGTTGTGCGGTTAATTGATTTTTCTGTACGTGTAAATTGATGTTCGTTGGGTGAGACATGAATTTTAAGTATCATGTATCTTATTTGGATATTCTTATCTGTACTCAATTGATTTGGATATGTGCTTAGCTTTTATTGTCGCTTTTCGTGTTTGTAAGATCTACGTAAAGGATTTTTATGCGGTTTTCACCAATAGGCAGAGTGATTCAAGAGAACGGTTTATATGTATAATACACTGACCTCCATGCGGGCGAAGCCACTGGCAAAAGCTAGTAAAGAAATAAAAAACAATCAATTATAAACATCCACATTACCAATTCACTTTTTCACAGGACGTTTAAAATTGCAAACTACATAATGCCATAGGGAGTCAAGCTAACCATAGCATGTTCATGTCATTTGGCACTGGCCACCGTCAATCATGGCGTTTTGTTCGTGAAATACAACACTGTGTCATGCGAGAGTGGGCCAACAACATGCAAATTCATGTGATATTGTGATATTTCGCATGTTTGTTATACTTTTTTGTAGGTTTAGACTGTGATACGTGTGACCAAAGGAAATTATGTTGGGACGCTAAAACATTTATTATTGTGTATTGGCCATTGTTATTTTTGTTGCGTAGAATTTTTTCATCGAGTCTTACAAATTGTAGGTCTGTTTTAACTCTCTTTTTTAAGGAAATCTCGTTTCTTTTATCACAAAATTTGACGTACGAAGTCACGAAAACAAAATAATCACCGCACTGCACTATTTCACAACATTTTATAATCACGTTACTCAAACTTTCTACCGGCTGCGTGTCGGTCATCCAGTCATAGGTCAGCTCGTTGCAGCGCGGGCGCATACGTTTTCATTGCTGGTACGTCCGCAGTTAGCGTACAATTTGCAAGTAATCCCGCACTAGCCGCGTTCCCACGTTGCTTGAATATTAACCACCTGTACTCTACCTGTAAGATTGCGGTTCGGCTATAATGTTGCGTACGATGTACCATTCGGTGCAGTTTGATGTAGGATGCGAATTCTGCCGTAAGATATTTTACTTGAAAATGTAGTGTGGCAATGAGTGCTTCTATCGCTTTTTTTCGACTTAAAACTGTACTGAGTAACGGCAGTAAGAAGCAAAAAAGGTACCACCAGTCTCAAGAGTGATCGTTGAAGAAACCAAGCTGGTACAACAGACAGCTTAACTGTCAGTTTTCTGAAATATTTTTCAGTGACTCAACTTTTTTTAATTACTGCCCGTCAATAGACCAAAACACCTATTGTCCTTTCAAAACTATTAAATCTTAATTTCGAGACGTTCACTACTGAACATAGACCCTAGATTACAGTACATACGTAATGGTATTCACAGAAACATTGCCTCAAACCACAGTCAAACAATTTCAAGCCGCATCAGCATAGTTAGGACCAACAATTACGAATATTTCGTAGGCATAAACTTTCATACGGTAATTTGGTGTTGCCCGATACGACCGCAACATGTTAATCACGACTAGGGCTAAAGGTGGCTGACAGACGTGCCGACTGCCTTACAACAACACACCTTGGATATCGTAATTTATTAGTCTGTGCTTTTGGCTTAGGCTACGTTCGTACAGACGGCAAAATGCTCGTAGCATTTTTCGTAGACAGCATCTACGAGGGTTTAGCGAATTTTAAAACAGCTGTTAATAATATATTTAGGTTATCTGTGACTGTGAATGATAATGATTTGAATTGTGGATTAAATTTCTAGGTGGGTTTAGTGAGAGATTTTTGGCTTGTAATTTTTTTTTTATTTAGGTATTTATTTATCGATCTTATTTACTTTTGTATGTCTTAAAGGCAGAATGTACAAGGAGTCTAACGTTACTTGTAACATCTGATTTGTAATAATTGTATTCTTTGTCAATAAACAAAATACATTCTCGCTCATAAGAAATGCCTACGACACGACGCCGGGTATTTGCAGCGCTTTGGGTTAGCTCTACAATTAAGCATATTTTGGAAAGGATGATAGATAAGAATATATGTATTTTATTAACAAACAAAATCCACGCTCTCTCCACGTAGCAAGTGATCTCATTATGATAAGTTACAGTAACATCCGACGACCCAGATTCGGTTTCAATTTATTTAAATAAAATGCAGTATGACGTATTTCGTTTTGCGAGATTACTTTGTTCTCTTGCAAAAATGTAGATTGTCCTTTCAATTGTAAATAAATTTAACAAAATTTAGGTTAAACATGTTCCATTCTTCTGTAAAAATAATGTAATCTCTGTAACACTTCAGATTTTTATTATTTTCTATAGATACAGTCATAGTTACTCATAATTAAACGAGACGGTTACAGTAGCCGATAAGTAGAGTGCCGCTTTGGTCTAGTGGGCACGCATGAGATTCTGGGTTCGAAACCCAGGTCGGGCAGTGTTATTGGGTTTTTCCATCGGGAATTTCTCATTAGCAGCCTGGAGTGTAGATTTCTACCCGGTTGATGGCGATAGGCTCGTCCATATTACATAGAACTTAAATATAACTGACAAATTCTGCCTAATTCTTCGTCGAAATACAGGCGTGAAATTATGTAGGAAAAAATACCCACCTAATTAAAAAAAATAAACGAATTTACTGCGCTTCTATGATTTTGGGGTGTATCTTACAGCTCCCTATTGACGTTCGATACGCTTCAGCGAATATCGGAATCATATACAACTAAAAGTGAAACCGAAAGTTTACAATAAAAATAAATAAAAATAATTTGACGTATACGTAACACGGATCACTAATTAAATTGAAAGGCGCATCCGCTTCCTGTTTATTTGTCGCACTAAAATGTAAGATTTATTAATTAGCATAGATAATTATTACCATAATGAGATCTCTTTGCGACATTCTTTCTGTTAGGGCAAAAAAAAAACATGGTTAATTTATAGCTTAATGGTAATTTTTAATTGATTGGAAAGAGGGTTTTGGCGCCAGTTCACAACTCATTCTGCATTCAAAGTGAAATCCAAAGTGATATAAATAATTGCAGAACTGGAACGGTTACAGTATTTACAAGTCCCGTTCTTAATTATACAACGTTATAATTTTCATTTCGCGATACAAATAAATGTCACCACTCATCTAGATACCTCTCCGTGAGATAAGATCCTGCTGTAAACTTCTAAATCACGATTTAATCGAGTTTAAAGCGACATCGCTTATAGTTAGAACCACGATTTATAATCGAATGTTTGTTTTCAACTATTCGAGTTAATTACTTCCGAAAGCTTTCGAGTTTCACGCCGTATCATTAATTTTTATTGTAGACGATTAATGTTAATGTCATTATTTAACACCGCTAAATTAAATCACAACAGTTATGCTAACATTTGGCGAAGTAGTATTGCATTTCCGCCCATTTATTTTTGAGGTGGCGTGCTATTTTTATTTAAATTTTATTAGTTTTTAACGGACATGTCATATTAAAAAAATACTTTATTAATTACCCAGTTTTTTTACCTGAAGATTGGTCGTTGATATTGATCCAGATGACGATGGTGGTAAGCTTTCACATTCCATCACTTACCGTATTGCATAATGGAAAAGGCGTGATTGGTCTTAGTTGAACTACATATATTAATTAGTTAAGTTAATAAAGCCGTTCAATCATTCTTTGTTACTTTCGAACAAAGAACCAACATGGCTGCTCTCCACATCATAAATCTCCAGCTATCTCGATCGGTATATTTCTCCAGCACCTAGAAAACAAGTCGCGGATTGTCAGCGGAAGCGGTTTGATAAAATATCGCCTAATTAAACAAGACATGTTCGAACAACGCAAGCCTTTCTATTAAAATATCGTTTTGACACCACGCGTTCGCTTGTCACTTTTTACGATCTTCGGACGTCCGACCACGAGAGGCCACTTTGAATTAATTAAGCTCGTTTAATGAAACAACGATATCAATTAGTGTCACAATCGAGTGCGTAATCGATTAAAATCGATTGACAGATGGGCGGGCGTCGTGATTATTTGACGTCCCACGCGTCGTTAAATTCGATTCGTAAGACAATAAATGTAATTGTGTGTATTTACATTGAGGTCTGTCTCATCTAGGGCAGTTTACATTGTTGTTGGCGGTTCAATTGAGTCGTCTTGCCTTTTTGGGGCATTCTATGCGATTGCCCGGGCCTCGACGTCTGCACACAGTATACGGTGCGGCGGACACGACACATACGATTGAATTAATGAGCGCTTTTGACGTAATCGGTAATTTATCTTTGTGGGCTGCTGCCTTAAAATGTATGCCTTAGTATTCAGTGATTCACTAGGCTACGCTAATGGTAAGGACTTAAAAAAAATCCTACATTAAAGGTAATCTTATCGGCCAACAAATCAGTTATGCGTGGTCATCATTAAAAAAATACGCGTCGAATTGAGTAGGTACATACCTACTTACCACCCTCCTATTTTTTTCTCGGTTATAAAAGCTTGAAAATACAAAAAAAAAAAAAAAAACAACTGATTTAACATTCAACTAAGGACGTCAAAAAGTATCTTTAAATTATCTATAATAATGCTGATAAAAAGTATCTATAATAATGCTAATAAAAGCTAGCTAAGCAAAAAAAAAACAAAATGAAGTGATTCAACACTAAATTTCCTTTTTCCCCGTTTCATTTTTACCCTACTGTACAAAAGACATCTACCTACTACCATCAGCAATGTATAAGAAACATGTTACTCTGTTGAAAGCCTGATAAAGCTGGCGTGCAGCCAATAACTCCAGCGAGGAATATTGATTGATGGCAAGCTGACGGGGCTCGGGACCGCGACAGTCATCTGTTCACTCAACTATTACTTCTTTTGATATGACTATATAATCGCTCCAGGCTATTTTCGAAGGGTAATTTCAACTTAATCTGGCACAGAATTTAGTTGTCTTGGGCCGTTTTGACTGTCTCTGCATAGACATAGCATAATTAGCCTATAATGTCGCTACTGCTTGGGACACAGGCCTCCTCTTCCTGTGAGTGGGAGCGGGCCATAATCAACGATGCGGGCCCAGTGCAGTTGGTGGATGTCGAATGTCTTTGAAATTTTGGCTCCATGTCGTCCCGGTTTCCTTACGACGACGTTTTCCTTCACCATTTTGAGCACTGCTGATGAAATAATTTAAATAAAACAACTCCATAAGTCGCGGTCGTCACAACAGTGCTCACACCGACTGGAATTTGCTAATTTATCTAACTAAAGTAGTAGAAAAAAGAATCAAAACTTTTTAGGAGATGCTGAAACAGGCCGTTATGGTTGTATTTACGTTATTAGGTAAAGGTAACCAGCACGGGTGCTGCCGGTCTTCAAGTGAATTTCAATATTTCGATTTCAAGTTATAAAACGAACCTAAATTGCACCGGCCAGTAAGGTTTTATAGACTTTTAAGAAGTGGATTCGAATTTCGAATATTAAAATGCGGATACTAAAGTCACGTCGCAGCGGTATAAAAAGTAGGAAGGTAATCAAAACTCTTTTATGTGATTCGTAAAATAAAATTGTTTCACTTAAAAAACGTGGGTGTCTAAATTATGATTAGCAATTAAAGTTATGTTATGTTAAGTTATGTCCAGTTAAAAATGATTAAATATTGTTGGGTACTTTCTATTTTGATGTATCTTCATAAAAAGGGTACCTTTAATATTTCGTAGTAGGTATTGCATGACATTCGACGTGTTGAATGAAAAAGTTTTACTAATGTGAGATTCTTTTTTCATGTCAACAAAAAAGTTAACAGAATTGATTGATCATTGGAACGCTGACAGTAGCGAAAGTGAATCTGAAATGTCAATTTGCCATTCTGTCTGATTTAATCACTAAGTTAATTTAATTAAAACAAAATTATTAATGGACAGTCTTTTTTATGAAATACTTTTTAAAATCACCAATTAATTAAATGGATAAGATTTATAAAAGATACCATCAACACTTAAATGCGAAAGGGTCATTGGTGTCACACTATTACCACTTAGTTAATAATATTATATATTTTTTAAACTTTATAGTTAATTTAATTAATAGGTAAGTTAATATCACTGCACTAATGAGTAACCCTCAACTGATGGGGTCACACCATTAACCTTCCACTCTTAACCGTTGCATTACCGTGACTCTGCACTCTAAACAACATTAAAATTAAGTGCATTAGTTAATTAAGTTAATTACTTTCTTAGTAACTTGTTTGATGTCCAGATTAGGAGACTTGCTGTGACAGTCGAGGTTGTGCTGAATGTACAAAAGGTGTTTTTTTTTTTGAACAGAACAGGATTACCTAGGTACCTATATACAAAGTTTCAACATGATAAGTCAGGAAGAAGTTCTCCAAAACTAGCTTAAAATAATCATTTTTACTAACAAGCTATCATCCCTAAAAGCTTTTACCATTACTGTCTTATTTTTCTTAATGGTAACTATGAAACTGTGTCATACAGGTGCATTGCCATCAGTTATAATATGCACCCCTTTATTATCACGCTGTGAAAATGAAAGGTTAAAAAGTTGCAAGAGTAGGTACCTACTGAATATTCTCCAAAAAAAATTTACTCTCAAAATTAAGTAGCCAATCAAAAAAAAAATTTACTGAATTATCTTCGTTATACCTATCCTTGCCTAGCCTACTCTGTATTCAGTAGGTAATTACCTATATTCGATATTACTGGCAATCATAATGTATGTAAAAGTTTATGCGTTTGTAAGCACCATAGGCATAGAGAACGGATGACAAGACAACGCAATCGTGTAGAACTGTAGAGGAAGTGTAATCTTTGAAAGGATATTGGCAGCTTTTTGTTTCATTTCGATTTTACTGTGATTATTAAAATATGATTAACTTCTCTGGGTTTCTTGCCTAACTTTTTGTTCATTATAATCCGCATCGATGTAGTCTTAGTCTTAGATCCATTTGCGACGATATAGTCGCATTATACAAAACGCTAAAACCACAGAGTAGTCTAAAATTTAAAACGTCATTCTGTCTGTCAATGTCATAAAATATGACTGTCAAAAATGCTAATGTTACTATTTAGCGCTAATTTTATAATTTAGCGGGTTGTCTGTCACACATGGGTATTATAGTGACGTAAAAAGTCGGATTATTTCGTTTGATTGACTGACAGAATACTAACTTTGATTAATTGTCTATTAGGGTACCTTACTGGTTTTAACTGTATAGTAACCTACTCGTACACTTGCAAATCAGTGCGGATTCTTTTTCAATGACAGATTGACTTCAATCTTTGGGAAAAAACTTACCTATAAGATTCAATACAATGGCGCGACCCAGTTATTATTAAGACATTGATTGATTTGTTTTTCGTTTGCGTTACTATTATTGGATACGGATTTAGAAAATATAATTATTATATTGCATTCTTTGTTTCTGGGAACTAGGATGTTCTACTTCTTGTGGTGATGATGGGATTGGATTTCGTAAATACTTGCCTAACTTTAAACTTACTTTAACTTTTCCTGTATAGATGTAGGTAATAGGTACCTACCTGTAATGTAAGTTTGATGTATTCTTGGGAATCATTATGAACTGAAAATGATTAAGACAGTCAATTTTATCGAAATACTGATAAATTTTCACCTGTTTTAATAATTTATTTACTTTTAAAATTAACGAGTGATTATTTTATTGCATAATTGGTTATTATTCTGCAATATCTTTATGACATATTCAGATACCTTTATTCAGATGGTCACAAGTAGGAAGGCAACTAGAAACGTCCTGGTTATAAAGCTAAATAAAAAAAAACTCGAGTAAAACGGATTTACAAACTTAATATTAAGCACGTACTTGAACTTATCGTATCGGTACATACTTACCTACCTTCTCGCGGTAATAAAACAAAAAAAAAACAATTTTCCAGTTAACTGGCAGTTGTTTTCATAGATATTAATTAGTCCATATTTATAATAGCCCAAAGTGATTATAACTTTTATATCGCCACTCCTAATGTACGAGATGTTATCGTGCACTGCGCCGATAAATTATTGAACCTAATGTGCACAACAAACATTCAATGTTACCCATTAACACCGCCCACGGCTGCCTAACACGTAACAGAACACATCGTATACAACAACATACATTACTTCCTCGATAACAAGCCTACGCCGATTACACCGTACCAAACAATCAATGGTTACAGTACATTGTGTAGCTGTCAAATATTGTATGTTTTAAAGTAAAGGTGGGGTTGTAGACGCCCAGCAGACGGCGGCGTTCGGTTCAATGACCTCTTTTCGTGCCTGAACTATATCTAGATTTAGATGTTTCGATTGAATTTAACTTAGAGCTGACAAGAAGATCGTGGAACTACAAAATACCAATACAAATCGTGATGCTTAGGTAGCTATCTTTCTGTTTAATTATGTTTGTCCCAGATAAACTTTGTTTTGGGGTGATGTTGGCTTAGTCGATCGATTATTTTTGATTCGATTAATCGAATAAGTTTCACTATCAACGAGACGCCACAAAAAACAGCTCTTTAAGTAACATAAATTTTATTTGACAATTAAAAAAACAATCAATTCGTTTAATCTCCTTTCTTGTTATCTTCTTTTTAATTGTCAAATTAGTCGATTAAAATGTAATAAAGTCGACTAACAGCTTTGTAATAAATCGATTATCAAGTAGTCGATTTTATTGAGTTATTTCGGTATAGGCACTAGGCACTAAACTCGTTAAAATCCTACTAATATTATAAATGCGAAACTTTATATGTTTGCAAGTTTGTTACTTAATCACGCAAAAACGGCCGAACGGATTTGGATGAAATTTGGTTCACAGACTGTTTATAACCTGGATTAACACTAAAGATACTTTTTATTCCGGTAATACGTTTCCGTGGCATAATTTTCGACCTCCACGCGGGCGCTCCCGCAGGCAAAAGCGAGTACTCAGTTTCTATGGAGACTGTAATAATTGCCAGTTATATAAAGTGTTAGAAAGTGAAATCAATACCTCGTAGGTAACTTCAAAAAATCTTCGTCGTCCTACCCATAATGAGAGCCTACGCCTACCACCCATAGCCCAAGGGTGATTAGTGAAGGGTGGTTGAACTTTCTAAATGTAGTGGCAAAATACAGGCATATATCGGTGTAATGAGTGTTTGACCTTTGTTTGTTGTTTATAAAGACTTATTCAATGTCATGGTTTCTTTTTTTTGTTTTCTTGGTCGCTACACTTTCTTTTCTTCGTTCCCTCACTGCTGAGGATCGCGACAGACATGTCTCCTAGTTATGCGGTCGTCTGCAATGTGGATTTCTTCTTTATATGATTTACTAACTAGGCCTGATTTGACCAAAGTCTAATGATATTTTTTGTCTGTGGAATAAAATTGACGTCTGACAGTTCTAGTATGCACAAATGACGATTTTCTGGCAACACAGACGTCACGTCCGGACACCTGTCAAGTGTCAAAGCGCCTACAGACTGAATGGTGAACGAATGAACGGAACGAATGACATCAAATATTTTAAGTTCATTGTCGAACTGGAAGACCTCTTATTAAAGTGGCGCCAACTGGTGGCTTTAGTATTCAAGAACACCCTCATTGTCAAAAATTCAAAATTTATTCTCTGGATAACACTTATTCTAGGTAGGTTTTTTAAGTTTGGTGAATCTCGCCCATAATGGTTTAATTGACCAATTTCCTACCTTTAGACAGAGTCCAGAGGGGCTTGTGGCTAAAATAACAATAGCTGCACGGGTCAATCGGCGTGCCTCGGTTGGTCCGTGGGTGGGTGACCATCTTTACATAACAAGATCCCTCCTTGCCTCGGAAAGCACGTAAAGCCGTTGGTCCCGGCTGTCATTTGAGGATCTTTGACAGTCGTTACGGGTCGTCAGAAGCCCGAAAGTCTAACAAACAATTTTACCAAGAGGAATCGTATTACCCAGAAACTGGGTTGTGGAGGTCAGATAGGCAGTCGCTCCATGTAAAATAGTGGTATTCAGCTGCATCCGGTTAAACTGCAAGCCGACCACAACATAGTTGGGAAAAGGCTAGGCAGATGATGAGACAGTCCAGTGACAATTGACATTTCAAATGTCAAATATCATTTGCACTGTTTTGTTTCCTTAACCACAGCTAAAATGTATCTAGTTACGTAATTCAGACCCGTCCGCTCTTCGGAGCTCTCATGCAATAACTCAGGTAAAAAATATAGATTAAGACACATCTCACGTTAACACGACACTAAAAACATAACCACTACAAGAATATGACGTCACGAGAAAATTTTCAGAGCGGTGGAGGCCACAGCGAATCCGTGAGTGTTCTTATTACGAAAGAGCTTTTGAAAAGCTCGGAATTTTTCCTTATAAATGTGGAGAATTTTCTCTTGCGAATCTCTTTTTATTTCATATTTTCTTGGTTCACAAATTAAGATGAGGTAGGAAAAGATCTCGCTGGAACAGGCTGCTTCTTCGAAAATGATCAGGATTTGAACAGAGGTACGTACATGTGGAGGTAATTCGATCAAGGCTTATATAAATAGGATGATATTTTCGCTGTTTCATTTGAAAGCGTAATAGGCAAATTTTTGCACTTTCGCACCGAAATTAAATTATTCTGGGAAGAAAGGAATACTAGGGCCTAATTTTTGAACCGACGAAAAAACGGAGGAGGTTACTCAATTCGACGCGTATTTTTTTTTTTTTTTTTTATGTATGACCATGCGTAACTTTTTCCAGAGTAGTCCGATTTTGATAATTATTTTTTTATTGGAAAGGGTATACCTCGAAATTGGTCCCATATAAATTTCGAAGAAAAATTATAACCCTAAGGGTAAGAAAACAGGGGATGATTGTTTACTCACAGATTTTAATACTGACTTGTGTATTAAATCAAAAATTAAGCATGTAGTAATTAGTAGATTATAGCCACAAAAAATTATAAAATAAAAACTTTTTAATAAAAAAATTAAACCGCCGAAAAAAAAAAGTAAAAAATAATAAACTTGCTTTGTCCAACCCCAATAACTAAGTTCGGAAGTCGGTGACTTTGGATATGTATTTAATTATATGTCACCGCCTTCCGAACTTAGAATAGATGACTTGCATGGTAAAGTGAAGACGCTCTTTATGAAAAGCTCTAAAACACTGCGCTGCCGCTAAGCATTATGGTTAAAGGGTAGGCATGGGTCAATGGGTCTCTGTAGGATTCAAATATTAATTACTAGCTTTAGCCAGCGGCTTTGCCCGCGTGGAAGGTGAAATTTATCCCACGGGAACGTACTAACGAGATAAAACGTAGGTACCCTGTGTTCGTCCCGCCAACTTCTCACTGGACGTCTTCTGGGACCCACATTGCTGTAGATTTAGCCCATGACTCATATGACATGGGACAGACTTGTCTGGTTCAGATATATTTAGGTAGTATTATTATTATTATTTATTTATTTCCAAAAAACTTAACCTATAACACAATGATTTTGCCAGGGGCTGTGGTATCTCTTTCGAACAAACCCGCACCCCTGGCAGAACAAACCGGGGTGCGGGTTTGTTCTGCCAGGGGTGCGGGTTTGTTCGAAAGAGATACCACAGCCCCTGGCATACGGGCTACTGAAGGAACACGGGTGGGTTTTAGTCAGTAAAAGTCTGACACGCCCTCCTGCTCCACCCAGAGCGGGAGAAGTTATTTGATGATTTCCCACCCAAAAAAAAAGCCACACAACGAAAACCTCTCAGGGTTTATCTGTGTGATGGCGAGCCGCTCATTCAATAGGCACAAAAAAAAATTGCCTCAAAATGCAAACCTTGTAGCTTTTATCACGTACAATCCAACGACGGGTTTGTTTTCTAACCTATAAAATACAAAACCCAACAGAAGATCCCATTCTACATCTAATTCAATTCCAAGTCCTCATAGAGCTAGGAACTTAAGTGTTTTAATCAGTGTTACACAGTACCTTTTACAACGTGACAAATAGGTTGAATTGCAACTGCAAATAGCAATTGTCAGTTCTATTAGTGTCCTTATCTGGTACATTTGTGTTGAAATCACTTGAAATGCCCAGCATCCTTTGAATGCAAGCTCGGCGGAAGATCTTGGGTTAATCTAATCTCCGTGCATCTTCTAATTGCATCCTGTTGCAGATATCCTGGTTATTTGTTTAATCCGTTAACCTAGATGCATTGTTGAGCAGTTTATTTGTGTGGTTTCTTTATTTCCTGAACGTATAAATTTTTGTTTTTATGACTAATGGTGTGGTGTTAGGAAGCACCGTTATATTTTCGGTACCTATTGTTTTAGTTTTTGTCCTCTGGTTTCCGAACTTTCTTGTTTGTGAGACCTGCTATTTTAATTATCCTTATTTTTAATAGTACAGAATTTAATCATTTGTCGTGTAGTCCAGCTAATAGTAGGAATGTATTTCATTTTGACAGTTCAGCAACATTCATTGCGTAATTTTTGTTGTTAAGAAGACAATTTTTTTGAACTTATGAAGCAATGGATCAGCAATAAATATCCTTCAAAAAGATTCATATTTTGATTGAAGGTGTGTTACTTATAATCTTTTATGGTAGCAAAATACCCATGGTATCCACCTAATTAAAACTTCGACTGAGATCAAATCACTTTTCTCAAGGGTAAGGAACAGGCACTTACATACTTACATTAGGTACTTGTATGGGAAGCAGCATCGAGTCGCCTTAAAAATATTCAGAGACTAGCTTTAGCCAGCGGCTTCGTCCGCTTGGAGTTTGAAAAAAATCTCCTACAAGAACGTATACTCCTGGGTTATAAAGTATCCTATAAGTTAATCCAAGTTATAACTATATGTGTTATCCCACGGGAACGTACTCCTGGGATAAGAATCCAGGTTATAAACTATATGTTGCCAAATTTCATCTAAATCCGTTCAGCTGTTTCTGCATGATTGAGTAACAAACATCCAAACTTTCACATTTAATTTTATAATATTAGTAGGATTTAAGAGAATCACCCACGCACAATGTCCTACAATCTTCATAGCATATCAAAAAGCAAGGGGTTGATAAAAAGATAAATATCTCTATGGAAAGTCG
Organism: Polymixis flavicincta; assembly: GCA_949987655.1. Classification (NCBI taxonomy): domain Eukaryota; kingdom Metazoa; phylum Arthropoda; class Insecta; order Lepidoptera; family Noctuidae; genus Polymixis; species Polymixis flavicincta. The sequence goes on along the minus strand of OX465193.1, from coordinate 14,970,964 downwards.
CGGGCGTACGCTTGTAAATACGTAAAAGCATTCACACTGTATCTAAATTATCAATAACACACATCTCATATTCTAATTTCTATTATATGTAAATTACGTTGTATTCCTAATCGAATCCATGGGATCTATGTTGATTTTTCTATGGCGTTTATTTTGATTCTGCGGTTTATACACAGGTTTTAATTAAGAAATGCATGATATCCGAAACAATAGTGTAGAGCACGAAAAGAATGTGAGCAATACGTGTAACGAAACCACGCTATTTCATGAACTGAAAAGTTACAATCCTTTGGAATTTCAACCTTATATTTAAGTGCAGAAGATGCTCTTGTGTTTTTGGCTTGGTTAATGAAGTTTTGTTGAAGCGAGGCAGGTGCAAAATAAGAAAAATGTGCAGGAATATGTCGGAATAAAGACTCCGACGTCGGGAGCAGTTAACACCTGGTCAGCTTTTTTTTTTTTTGGGTGGGAAATCATCAAATGACTTCTCCTGCTGAATAGAGCAGGAGGGCGTGTCAGACTTTTACTGACTAAAACCCACCCGTGTTCCCTCAGTAGCCCGTATGCCAGGGGCCGTGGTATCTCTTTCGAACAAACCCGCACCCCTGGCAGGCATCGGCCCTTGCGGACCCCACCAGTGGTTGCTGACATCTTTGACGGCGCGCGTGAGGAACACAACGCGCCGTCCCGTCTAACACTTTTCGGCCGCAGAGGATAGGGAGAGCGGCTGACGCTATACCGACACTCCTCTTCCCCTGCGGCCCCACCGCGTCCGCCATCAAACGGTGGCGGCCCCGTCCAGGCCACGGAAGGGAAGAGCGCTGCTCAGAAGCACCGGCACTCCTCCTCTACCGCAGCCCGTAACCCTCAGCCGCGATGCCTCCCATTCGACATCGCGGCCCACCTCAGTTGCGGTGCACCTCACCGCAACCTACTTTTTGGCCGCTACGTCAATGGCTTGAAGGCAAAAACCCTGACGAGCGGCCCCACCGTTGGGTTCCTCTTGGCTTCACCGTGGGTGGGAGACCACGGTTACTAAGCCCCCCCGCAACGACAATGCGGGAACCCACTCGGGGGGGAACACCTGGTCAGCTGGATCGATAGCCCTGAGTATGTGTAGATTAGAAATTAACGTGAGTTTCTTTTGTTTTTCTACTTCTTGTCCTTGGGTTATGCTAATTTGGAAAGGGATGGGCATTTAAAAACGGTGTTATCCTTAACATTGTTAAAATTAATGCGATTTACTGGTCATTTTATCATGTGTTCGTAAAACCATTGCTTTACCAAGACATGGTCAATTCCTTAAAAAGACCAACCATTTTTTTTTGGTCACAACTCCTCAAACTTTGTTCAATACATTTAAAATAGGGCTTTTCCTTAACTTTCTTAAAATTATTGCGATTTACTATTGTTTTGCCATTTTACCATGTGTTTAGCAATTAACATAATGCCATCGTTGTCCCATGACGTAGACATTTTGGTGGACGTGGTTTTTCCTTGACATTTTCTACCATATTTTTTTGTTCACAAGTCCAGTTCTGAAACTCTGTTAAGTTTAAGCTGACCTGAAATTCTAATCCATGTATTTAGGCACCGTACTACGTGTAGGTCACGTAGATAAATATGCAAACTAACTAAATGTAGATAGATGACCATGTGGACATAGGTTGGTGCGGCCATCAAAAGACATACCTAAAGTTACCAGGGTCGTCGATATCATCATCATCATCATCATATCAGCCGAAAGACGTCCACTGCTGGACATAGGCCTCCCCCAGGCTCCTCCACTTCGACCGGTCTTGTGCTTCCCACATCCAGCGGATACCCGCGGTCTTCGCAAGGTCATCGGTCCACCTTGTGGGAGGCCTTCCCACTCTACGTCTTCCGGTACGCGGTCGCTACTCCAGAACCTTTCGGCCCCATCGGCCATCTGTTCTGCGAGCAATGTGCCCTGTCCACTGCCACTTAAGTTTGGCAATTCTTCGGGCTATGTCGGTTACCTTGGTTCTCCTGCGGATCTCTTCATTTCTGATTCGATCGCGTAGGGAAACTCCGAGCATAGCCCTCTCCATTGCCCTTTGGGTGACTTTAAGCCTTCTGATAAGGCCCATTGTGAGCGACCACGTCTCTGTACCATAGGTCATCATTGGCAACACACACTGGTCAAAGACTTTCGTCTTGAGACACTGTGGTATTTGGGACGAGAAGATATTGCGAAGCCTCCCGAACGCTGCCCAGCCGAGTCGGATTCGACGATTGACCTCTTTCTCGAAGTTGGACTTACCTAACTGGACAGTTTGTCCTAGGTAAACGTACTCGGCCACAACTTCGAGTGTAGCGCCTCCGATCGTCATGGGAGTGGGTGTTACATGGGCATTCGTCGTAGATATAGTTGGAGTTTATTAAGAAACCGATGGTTCTTTTTGGTTTTTTTATTTTTGATAAAATGAAAAAAAAAAATTGTGTGGCTTGTGGCTAAGTTGCAGCCGCAAGGCTCGATCGATCAGGTTTAGCTACGCTTGCCGTGGTTGGTCAGTAGATGGGTGACTACCCTTACACACCAAGACCCCTCCATGCCTTGGAAAGAACGGCCGTCATTAGTGGATCTTTTACATTCGGTGTTAAGGGTCGTCAGAAGCTCGAAAGTCTGACAACCAGTCTTAGCAGTCGCTCCATGTAACAGTTAGACTGGAAGCCGACCTCAATATAGTTGCGAAAAGGGTAGGCAGATGAAATGAACTGTTTGTTTCCTATTGATTAAATTAAATTTCATCGGAAAACATCCATCGGTTTCTTAATAATTTTCAACTAAGTATATCCGTCGACACCTAGTTACTTAAAGTTGAATTGGTGTTAAAAGTAAAAATTTCGACAATGTTAATTAAATATTATATTTGTACGCCTCTGGGCAAAACATAGAGGATCTATTCATCTGTAAAATCTCGAACACTATTGTAATTTGACGTATGTTTACAAATAAAGCATTCTGATTCTGATTCGGATTCTTATAAGTATCTTTTAATGACCGTTCTTCTTTGTTGGTCAGTTTTGACAATCGTAGAAAGTTACATATGATAGAACAACAAAAGTCGAAGAAAAAAAACTTAATAACGACCATCTGAAATTAAACTTGACTGAGATATATTACTGTCACGAAACTACTATATAATGACCAATGATTACAAACTTATGAATACAATCTTCACACGTCATGTCAGAGTGAATTCGACCTCTTTAGCTGTAAAACTAAAGTTGTACAACAGCACATGAAGGTAAGCCCAAACTGTAAAATTTTCCCAATTGAAAATGTGCCTTATTCTTTTGACATAAAGTTTAAAATCTATCAAAGAAATTTGACAGATCGGAGTAGCTTCATGTGTTGGCGTACTCCACAATTATAGACATGTGAAATGAAATCGTACTTAGGTGCAAGATGATAGTAAGTAGAGGTAATTTGAGCCTCACCTCACGAGAATGTGTAATTTCATCCAATTTAGTTTTTTTTTCTAATCTCCAACGCCAAGGCGCTAAATACCTTGCTCTAACAACCGAAAGGTGAGATAGAAAAAATGTCCACACTTATGGTAGGTGAAAAGATTTCTACGAACTATTTTCTTTATTCAAGCTACAGGGAGCAGTAGTGGTCCTGCGACTTACGAGTTCTAAGCCGTGGGTTCGAACCCAGACAGGCGCTTTCATCATCATATCAGCCGAAAGACGTCCACTGCTGGACATAGATCTCCCCAGGCTCCTCCACTCGACCGGTCTTGTGCTTCCCACATCCAGCGGATTCCCGCGGCCTTCACAAGGTCATCGGCCCACCTTGTGAGAGGCCTTCCTACTCTACGTCTCCCAGTACGCGGTCGTCACTCCAGCACCTTTCGGCTCCATCGGCTGTCTGTTCTGCGAGCAATGTGCCCTGCCCACTGCCACTTAAGTTTGGCAATTCTTCGGGCTATGTCGGTTGCCCTGGTTCTCCTGCGGATCTCTTCATTTCTGATTCGATCACGTAGGGAAACTCCGAGCATAGCCCTCTCCATTGCCCTTTGGGTGACTTTAATAAGCCTTCAGGCGACAGGCGCTTTGTATAAATTATTTCATCACCACTGCTTTCCAAACGGTGAAAGAAAACATCGTGAGGAAACCGGGCATGTCGTAGAACTAAACGTTTTAAGACATGTGACATCTATCACCACGCACAAGGCCCGCGTGGTGGATTACGGCCCACTCCCGCTCACAGAGGCCGTGTCCCAGCAGTGGGAACATTATAGGCGTTTATGATGATTATGATTTTCTTTATTCTAAGTACCTATCTAAAAGTTTAGGTATATGGTGTATTTTTAGCAGATTACCGCGTAAGTCAGTCATTCTTTTGTCATTATGTACGAGATTACCAATAAATGCCATTTCTTTCAATGGAGTGTCAGTGGCTGGCCATTGGAAAGTAATAATGACGCCATTATATTAGTAGATTACCAAACTTGTCAAAATCAACAATTATGAAATCAATGATAGACCATTCTGACACTATTGTAATAGCAGACTTGAAGTCCTGATTGTTTGTAACTCGAAATTCAAAATGAAGTATAGGTACAAGCGTTCGAAATTCAGCTTTCCGAAACACAAAACAAAATTGTAATCGCTACGATACATAAACTAGGTCAAAGCTCGGAGAAAATGTAAATAAAAATAAAACATTTTCCCTCCAATCTGTTACTTTATTGTGGAAACACGTTTCTCATTATGAAATATAATCTCTCACAATATTATTGAAATACGACCCGATAAGTAAAAGCTCATCATTCACGAATATTAAAATTAAATCATAAAACACGTAGTCGTAATGTGGACATTATTATTAAAATGAAGTAATAAGGAAGCGAAAGTTCCGACTGTAATATAATCCTAAGAATTGATTAATGTTCAAGCATTAAGATGTTCTTTTCATAATATTAAATAAGTACTAGGAACCTGTGAATGGTCATCGTAAAGCTACCAAAGGCTAAAAGGCAAAGAAGAAAGATATGGTGACATTTTATTGCTTATAATTTGAACGTAAAGAAAAGAAAGCTCAGAATAAAATGTCAACATTATCCAAAATTGTTTGACACATTTTTATGTAAGTTTTCTACTCCAGCGGGCTTAGCATGACGCTTTGTATTTCTACGAAGAATAGACAGCGCGTTTTCAATACAAAGTGACATTTCGTTCCTACATTTTTGTTATCGCACCGTAGAAATCCTTTTATAATCTGGCATTTAGTCTTTCGTTTCTAACGATATTTGTCTAGGTCCCTATAAACGTAGACTATTTGAGAAGAATATTTCTTCCCAAACTGTCAAAATCACACTGACAACAAAACTTTCTACTCGACGGCCACAAAGTAATACGATTATCTACAAAATCATGATTCGTTTAGAACGCTTAACTGTGATAATGAATAGAAAAACATAGCTATCTTATCCTATTGTCCATTATTTATTTAATAGTCATGTCTATTCTTCCGTCGACAAATCGGTGCTCGTGCTAAGCCTGCTGCAAGTATTGGAATTGCTTCACTCAAAAAGCTGTTAATGCTCTTGGCGTTCAGTACAATAATGCATTCAGGATGCTGTTGGGGCTGCCACGCTTTTGTAGTGCTTCGGGTATGTTCGCGGACGCGCAAACTGACGGCTTCGCTGCGATCAAACGCAAGCGTGCAGCATCTCTGTTGCGCAGAGTGCGTGCCAGCTCCAACAGTCTCCTGGTTGTCATTGCTAGCAAGCTGGATTGCCCTATATTACACTTTTTAATCCAGCTACATGTGCCTGCTAGTATAATTGTTTAGATAATCATAGTTCTTTTTTTGTAAATAATACTAACATAGCTTGTAAAAAAATTGTTACTAACATTATGAGTCCTGCATGTCGATTCTGTAACCATCTCACCGGGTGAAGTGAGCGTGGAGTGAGCTGTCAGTGTCATTCAACCTGATGCTAGGGATGTCCAAGCATTACATTTACAATCATAATCGAGATTTTTTTATCAATCATAATCGAGATTTAAATGATAGTTTTATTACGAGTACAAAGCTAATATTTAAGTGTGCATCATGCGTTACATTTAGGAAGGTTTTTCAATTAAAGTATCAAAAGAAAAACTCAGTCAGAAACTCAAAGTTGTTTCGATCTATTTTTTCTTTGACTAGTCTATAAACTTATTGCCTGAGGCGCAAGCGCGTCAAACACGAACGAAAAATAAATAGAATAAAAAAAACACGTCTTTAGGATAGCGCCTACAGAAAATGCGAATCGACAATGTTAGTTTTTATGAACCCATTGTATACGGATTATGGTTTAACAAACGCAATCCCATGGCCTAATCGCGGTGTGTTTTGGAGAAGCGATTGTCGATCGAGTCGAGTACTTATAGACTGTGCAGCGTTCTTCAGCCAACGCTGCTACCAAAGTATCAAGATCTAAATATATTCAACTAGCTGACCCGACAGACGTTGTCCTGTTCGTCCAAAAGTCATTCATACAAAATCACTACCCTACCTACGCTACCCTACACTACCCTACCTACCCTACCCTACACTACCCTAACCTACCTACCTACCCTACCTATCCTACCTACTCTACCTACCCTACCTACCCTACCTACCCTACCCTACCTACCCTACCTACCCTACCCTATCTACCCTATTATCCTATCCGTGAAAATTTTCGTTTTTCGACAGCCAACTTCCACTTTGATACTTTTTTTATTTCTGAAACAACTGAACGGGATAAAAAGTATCCTATGTCCTTCTCCTGGCTCTAAACTACCTCCCTGCCAATTTTCAGCTAAATCGGTTCAGCCGTTCTTGAGTTATAAGTGAAGTAACTAACACGACTTTCTTTTATATATATAGATGAGACTAGATAACCGAGAGTGTAAAGTCATCGAGTGCTAGTCCGCCTGACTGACGGACCATAGCGTTAAATCTCACACAAACTATGTGGATCCCAACCCATCCAAACGATTTATGAATATAAGTCTCAAGTAAAAATACGTGCGGATTATTAAATCAAATATTTTAGTGTATATACTTATCATCATAACTGACACGAGCGCATCCCGTAATACTTGCTATGGCTTCGAGAATCTGGTGGAGTGATTAAGATCACGCCGCGCTTCCGCGTAAGGCACTGATAAAAAACTGCAAAATACCAACGTCCAATAATTGTCAATAGATACCTAGGTACTTAATTAGTATGAACTGAGGAAAGCTATAAAAACTTTGGACAAGCGAGACCCCTCAGTATCCTTTTAGCATTTACGTTATCCCGAAATCCTCTCGACTACTCTGGGTCGGTGCACTGTTGGCATAGCAGACCTCATTGACCGAATACCTATGTGCTTACACCACTGCTTCTAAGGATAGTTAAGTTCTTCAGCGCTCCATTGTAGCAACATCTTGATGGATAAGCATTCAGGCCAGTCTTTCGATTTTATTTTACTCAAACCGTCTGGTCCGCCCTAGATACCTACTCAATTACTCTTTGTTTATTATCAAAGAATATTCATCAAATTACCTTCATCAATAATACTAGGTACATCAAATTGTATTATTTACTGACATTCGTGAAGCGTGCTGCGCGCGCATGTATCTCACCGTGTTGTTGCCATGGTAACAACACGGTGAGCCATCACCGCGCGAATAGCTACCAGCATCGCGTGAAGTGACTGACGTCATTGTCATCACAGTGAGGTTTTTTTTTTTAATTTTTCGCCTTTGAAAGTCATGTCCACAAGCATTGACGCCCTCGGGTTTACAGCCTATTGGTACCTATTTATTTCAATGCTTTTAGATTTTTGTATGTCTAAATCCAACCGTTTTTTGCACATTTATAGTCAGTTTAGTGCCTCCATTTTGCATGAACTAGATTTTTTTTTATTAACTGCATACATAATGGGACTTACCTACTCATTTAAATAACGTGTCACACATGCGCACTAACAACATTAGGAAAATACAATACCAACGTATAATAACAACTTTTGACCATTCATAATATTAGCCAATGCTTTTTTATGTGTTGAGGAAAGCTGTAAAAACTTTGGACACGCGAGACCCCTCAGTTTCCTTTTACCATTTACGTTATCCCGAAATCCTCTCGACTACTCTGGGTCGGTGCACTGTTGGCATAGCAGACCTCATTGACCGAATACATACGTGCTTACACCACTGCTTCTAAGGATAGTTAAGTTCTTCAGCGCTTCATTGTAGCAACATCTTGATGGATAAGCATTCAGGACAGTCTTTCGATTTTATTTTACTCAAACCGTCTGGTCCGCCCTAGATACCTACTTAATTACTCTTTGTTTATTATCAAAGAATATTCATCAAATTACCTTCATCAATAATACTAGGTACCTACATCAAATTGTATTATTTACTGACATTCGTGAAGCGTGCTGCGCGCGCATGTATCTCACCGTGTTGTTGCCATGGTAACAACACGGTGAGCCATCACCGCGCGAATAGCTACCAGCATCGCGTGAAGTGACTGACGTCATTGTCATCACAGTGAGGTTTTTTTTTTTAATTTTTCGCCTTTGAAAGTCATGTCCACAAGCATTGACGCCCTCGGGTTTACAGCCTATTGGTACCTATTTATTTCAATGCTTTTAGATTTTTGTATGTCTAAATCCAACCGTTTTTTGCACATTTATAGTCAGTTTAGTGCCTCCATTTTGCATGAACTAGATTTTTTTTTATTAACTGCATACATAATGGGACTTACCTACTCATTTAAATAACGTGTCACACATGCGCACTAACAACATTAGGAAAATACAATACCAACGTATAATAACAACTTTTGACCATTCATAATATTAGCCAATGCTTTTTTATGTGTTGAGGAAAGCTGTAAAAACTTTGGACACGCGAGACCCCTCAGTTTCCTTTTACCATTTACGTTATCCCGAAATCCTCTCGACTACTCTGGGTCGGTGCACTGTTGGCATAGCAGACCTCATTGACGGAATACATACGTGCTTACACCACTGCTTCTAAGGATAGTTAAGTTCTTCAGCGCTTCATTGTAGCAACATCTTGATGGATAAGCATTCAGGCCAGTCTTTCGATGTTATTTTACTCAAACCGTCTGGTCCGCCCTAGATACCTACTTAATTACTCGTTGTTTATTATCAAAGAATATTCATCAAATTACCGTCATCAATAATACTACATCAAATGTATTATTTACTGACATTCGTGAAGCGTGCGGCGCGCGCACATTCGCGATAACTCACCGTGTTATTGTCACGGTAACATCACGGTGATAATTTTTAGCCTTTTAAAGTCACACAAGCATACGACGTCTTCGCGTTTTGAGCGTATTATTTTGGACGCTTTAGGATATTTTAATGTAAATTCGAACTACTTTACAAACTCAAAAGTCCGTTTGGTAGGTCGCTACTTATACTTTGTTTTCAACAAATGAATATTACTTGACAGGTGAGAGAGCTACTTCGAATACTGTGGTAGGTAAGCAATGATTGGCGTATTGTTCATTTACATATTATTAAGTAGGTATGTACATAATACGTAAAAGTACCTACATGGGTTTTTTTTAATATCCTATCAAATAGATAAACCACACTACAAGATACAAACCTTATAACATTTAGGCAGGCATATCAATAATCTAAGTAGATAGGTGCTGTTATGACATAAATTGCTTTTCTCTCTTGCTACCAAGATAATATTAAAATCATTATTGTAAGTATTTATGATTAGGTTGGTATAGTATAATTTACTGTTTTCTGTTTTATACATTGTACGCACGGCTACACATCAAGCTATACATTTCCAATATAAGCTGATCTCGCATTGTATACGATTTCCGTACAAAGCGAGATCAGCGTAAACTGGAAATGTATAGCTTGATGTGTAGCCGTGTGTACCTATCTACGTTTCGCATTCAACTATCTTTGTGTATTTTATTTTATTTAGTGTAGTGTGTTCATAAATAAATAAATAAGATTTATTCAATCATGAAAAAAACACTTTTTCTATTGAGCGTGCTGCTTCCCGAGGTTCAACTTCATGATGCCGCGAACGGAGGGTCATTTGATGTGTGTGGACTGCACGACACCACCAAGTCCACCTGGAAGTAATGGTACCAGTTTTATTACTAAGCATTTCATTAATTTCATTCCTACACTCATCAAAGTATACCTTTTTAAATCTATTGAACCACATCCATATCTATATAAATAAAAAGACAAGTCCTGACTGACTGATTGACTGACTCATCAACGCCCAGCCTAAACCCTTAGACCTAGACAGCTGAAATTTTGCACAGAGGTTCCCTTTATAATGTAGACAAGGAATAAGGAAGGATTTTACGAAATTCAACCCCTAAGGGAGTGAAATAGTGGATGAAAGTTCTGCGCGGGCGAAGCCGCTGGCAAAAGCTAGTAATAAATAAAAATAAAAGTCCTGACTGACTGACCGACTCATCAACGCCCAGCCCAAACCCTTGGACCTAGAAAGCCGAAATTTTGCACAGATGTTCCCTTTATAATGTAGACAAGGAATAAGGAAGGATTTTTCGAAATTCAATCCATAAGGGAGTTAAATAGGGGATGAAACTTCCGGGCGGGCGAAGCTGCTGGCAAAAGCTAGTAAAATATAAAATAAATAAAAATTATAACAGTGACTTATTTAAAATACAATAAAAAATCAGTGTCTTAAACAATTTAAATAAATCAAAAGAGCCAACATTATTCCTATATTTTGAGTACCATACTAGGTTCTCAAAATAATAATATAAATATTGTAACTCATTAGTTGCAATGCCAGCTTTTCCCAATTTATCGGGTGTGTTATGTTTATTAAAAATAGTGTGGATTAATGAACACTTACCTCGGACTGCCACTATTGACAGACAGCCTAGATTGATATGATCAATAGGAGGTAGTGTTTTTTGTCTTCAGTTCCTTAGCAGCTGCAGGGTCCAATAGGCTCATCTGCCGAGAGGTAGAGTATTCAGAATAATAAAATTCACAGGTTTATTTTTTGTGATCCGTATGTTGTCCGTCTGCTAGGCAAAGGTCTCCCCATACTTCTCAAGTTTTCCTTTTTGTGCCCTCTCCGGATAGTAAGTAAGTATATAATGTTGATATAGCTTAATGTTTGTATAGCATCTTGCCAAAAAATTTGGTATGGTGAACCTGATGTAAATAATGCGGTGAGAGATTCCTTCTTCACATCTTATTATTTAAACTAGTACCATTCACAGGGTTAAACTGGTCATCATATTTAGATGGCTCTAACTCCTCTCCCATCAGCATTGAGCTAGAACAAATGACACTTACATTAAACTTGGCATACTATGTTTAGTTAGTTGAAGAAAAAAAAATTGACTTTCGAGTTTGAATAACAGAAAATAGTTTATTAGATTTATTAAAATCACACTGATGAGATTAATTACTGGCAAATAAATAAAAACAAATATAGCTGGGAAATTACAACATTATCATTTCTAGATAAAATGAACAGGATATTGCGTCCATATTTTTTTATTATTAATATCACACAAATACTTACAAGACTGAGACATATAAATCTACAGTGGCTGCAACCAGTTTCTTTTTTTCTGAGAACTCAGGCCCAGTGTTCTAATATCAAAGGCACTGCACTCAGTTACCTGAAAAATTGATTTGGTTTAAATATTATTCACTTAGGCTTATATTATACTTAATTATAATATCAGTCTTACTAGACAGACAGGCATAATAATACGATTTTCATGTTATTTTTTTCTGAACAGTCATTATAATCACAATTATTATTCTGATAGATATCTGAAAAATGCCATGTTAAATAGTATAAGTTAGTACCTATTCTATAAACTATGTTGACAGGCTTGTTTGGAGTGAAAAAGTGTTCAATATTGTTTCTTGGTCTGAGATTCTTTGCAATTCTTTTGGAAGGTTTCAGTTAGCCTAATTAAATTTGCCACTCATACATACCAGTTTGCTCAAATAAAAGCAATGCTGGCAAGGAAAACTAGAGTGGATTGGATTGAAATAAACTACTTTTACAAGATTAGACCTTTAGATTAATGATAACTTACGAACCTTCGTAAACTTTTCGTGACTAATCCTGTGGTAAATTTCTCGGCCTATTATAACGAGAGATAAGACCGACTTTGAGCCAATTCTTCTCATTGATGTAACTTTTACAGTGTTTCTGGCACAACACACAATGTGCAATCCTTGTCGTACATCTTGCACGGTCAGTGGGTCGCTTCACGGCTAATGCAAACTAATACACTTTCAAATCACTGGAAAGGTAAGAACTTAACACCAAAACCGAAAAATAAACTGTAATCCCGCCATAATTTGACATTAAAAGTTGGGCGCATTCCGTATTAGAAAAATAGCGCTGTGAGCGCTCACATCGATATTTTGCGTTCCGAGTTAATTTATCACGATTCTGACAGTTAAGAACCGTAATTTTTGTCATCAATACGGAACGCTCGTGACCGCGATAAAAGTGCTCGCTCAAAGTTAAAACATATTTCACGATATTAGACTTGTATGCACCACACATTTCTTCTTCTAATATAGAAGCACTATTTCAAATAAATCAAAGTTAGTAAAGATAAGTACAATGCGAATCAAAACAAAACAGCCAGACTGTCATTTCTGACAGCGCTCACGGTGATATTAGTAAATTGCATGGTCGGCGTTATCGCAAGATGGCGAATGTCATGACGTCATCTAGGACGTTTCGCGAGAAATCGTTATCGCGCTGCTCACGCCAATTCGGAACGGGTGTGAGCGCGCTCAAATCGATATTATTGTATCTCTGAACGTAGGGATGATATGACAGTAACATTCATAAGAAATTGGCTATGGTTTTCCATACAATGGAGATATTTTTTTGTTCTATCTCTTTATATTATGTATAAAATATCAGGAAGCAAATGCTTAGATTTTTTACGTTTCAATATAGTATCTATGTAATTATGGTTAAGGTTTTATGTCAAAACTAAGTAAGTACGAATTCATCTACTTTTGTTTGTAGCGGAATGTCCCTTAAAGCGATGCGCGATGGCGAGAGGTTTTATTCGATTTTTCGAACATCTCGATGGTTCTCGATTGTTTCGACTTGGACTCGAGTCCGACTCGGTCTGTTATTGCGACAGGCGCATGACGCGTTCATTCGAGTCGAGAGTTGTTCCTCGATGGTATAGGGTTTCGCGATTTGGTTGGTTGGCGCGATTGTTTAAAAATCCGTGGCATTTTGATGAATTTAAAAACTAGTTTTATATAAAACAGCATCGTAATCGTAAGTAAAGGAAAACGTTCAAAAATTACGCGAAGCCTGCTCAACAACTCGATTCTGGCACACTCTCGCCTCTAACTAACATGCGCCTCGACTCGACGCATACAATCGACTGACCTCGGGGACCGAGCGACACTCGGTCACTGATTCGAACAATCGAAAACTAGCGGTCGATTCCACTGACTCGAAACAATCGAAAAACATCTCGATTGTTTTGTAGAACGGCGAGTCGATGGTTGACTCGATGGTTTATTTTAACGATTTCGATTCTTTCGATTGTTAAAACATCTCGAAATCGCCCATCGCTACCATTTTTTTCTAATTTTTCTAATTTCTTATGAATGTTACTGTCATATCATCCCTACGTTCAGAGATACAATAATATCGATTTGAGCGCGCTCACACCCGTTCCGAATTGGCGTGAGCAGCGCGATAACGATTTCTCGCGAAACGTCCTAGATGACGTCATGACATTCGCCATCTTGCGATAACGCCGACCATGCAATTTACTAATATCACCGTGAGCGCTGTCAGAAATGACAGTCTGGCTGTTTTGTTTTGATTCGCATTGTACTTATCTTTACTAACTTTGATTTATTTGAAATAGTGCTTCTATATTAGAAGAAGAAATGTGTGGTGCATACAAGTCTAATATCGTGAAATATGTTTTAACTTTGAGCGAGCACTTTTATCGCGGTCACGAGCGTTCCGTATTGATGACAAAAATTACGGTTCTTAACTGTCAGAATCGTGATAAATTAACTCGGAACGCAAAATATCGATGTGAGCGCTCACAGCGCTATTTTTCTAATACGGAATGCGCCCAACTTTTAATGTCAAATTATGGCGGGATTACAGTTTATTTTTCGGTTTTGGTGTTAAGTTCTTACCTTTCCAGTGATTTGAAAGTGTATTAGTTTGCATTAGCCGTGAAGCGACCCACTGACCGTGCAAGATGTACGACAAGGATTGCACATTGTGTGTTGTGCCAGAAACACTGTAAAAGTTACATCAATGAGAAGAATTGGCTCAAAGTCGGTCTTATCTCTCGTTATAATAGGCCGAGAAATTTACCACAGGATTAGTCACGAAAAGTTTACGAAGGTTCGTAAGTTATCATTAATCTAAAGGTCTAATCTTGTAAAAGTAGTTTATTTCAATCCAATCCACTCTAGTTTTCCTTGCCAGCATTGCTTTTATTTGAGCAAACTGGTATGTATGAGTGGCAAATTTAATTAGGCTAACTGAAACCTTCCAAAAGAATTGCAAAGAATCTCAGACCAAGAAACAATATTGAACACTTTTTCACTCCAAACAAGCCTGTCAACATAGTTTATAGAATAGGTACTAACTTATACTATTTAACATGGCATTTTTCAGATATCTATCAGAATAATAATTGTGATTATAATGACTGTTCAGAAAAAAATAACATGAAAATCGTATTATTATGCCTGTCTGTCTAGTAAGACTGATATTATAATTAAGTATAATATAAGCCTAAGTGAATAATATTTAAACCAAATCAATTTTTCAGGTAACTGAGTGCAGTGCCTTTGATATTAGAACACTGGGCCTGAGTTCTCAGAAAAAAAGAAACTGGTTGCAGCCACTGTAGATTTATATGTCTCAGTCTTGTAAGTATTTGTGTGATATTAATAATAAAAAAATATGGACGCAATATCCTGTTCATTTTATCTAGAAATGATAATGTTGTAATTTCCCAGCTATATTTGTTTTTATTTATTTGCCAGTAATTAATCTCATCAGTGTGATTTTAATAAATCTAATAAACTATTTTCTGTTATTCAAACTCGAAAGTCAATTTTTTTTTCTGCAACTAACTAAACATAGTATGCCAAGTTTAATGTAAGTGTCATTTGTTCTAGCTCAATGCTGATGGGAGAGGAGTTAGAGCCATCTAAATATGATGACCAGTTTAACCCTGTGAATGGTACTAGTTTAAATAATAAGATGTGAAGAAGGAATCTCTCACCGCATTATTTACATCAGGTTCACCATACCAAATTTTTTGGCAAGATGCTATACAAACATTAAGCTATATCAACATTATATACTTACTTACTATCCGGAGAGGGCACAAAAAGGAAAACTTGAGAAGTATGGGGAGACCTTTGCCTAGCAGACGGACAACATACGGATCACAAAAAATAAACCTGTGAATTTTATTATTCTGAATACTCTACCTCTCGGCAGATGAGCCTATTGGACCCTGCAGCTGCTAAGGAACTGAAGACAAAAAACACTACCTCCTATTGATCATATCAATCTAGGCTGTCTGTCAATAGTGGCAGTCCGAGGTAAGTGTTCATTAATCCACACTATTTTTAATAAACATAACACACCCGATAAATTGGGAAAAGCTGGCATTGCAACTAATGAGTTACAATATTTATATTATTATTTTGAGAACCTAGTATGGTACTCAAAATATAGGAATAATGTTGGCTCTTTTGATTTATTTAAATTGTTTAAGACACTGATTTTTTATTGTATTTTAAATAAGTCACTGTTATAATTTTTATTTATTTTATATTTTACTAGCTTTTGCCAGCAGCTTCGCCCGCCCGGAAGTTTCATCCCCTATTTAACTCCCTTATGGATTGAATTTCGAAAAATCCTTCCTTATTCCTTGTCTACATTATAAAGGGAACATCTGTGCAAAATTTCGGCTTTCTAGGTCCAAGGGTTTGGGCTGGGCGTTGATGAGTCGGTCAGTCAGTCAGGACTTTTATTTTTATTTATTATATGGATGTGGTTCAATAGATTTAAAAAGGTATACTTTGATGAGTGTAGGAATGAAATTAATGAAATGCTTAGTAATAAAACTGGTACCATTACTTCCAGGTGGACTTGGTGGTGTCGTGCAGTCCACACACATCAAATGACCCTCCGTTCGCGGCATCATGAAGTTGAACCTCGGGAAGCAGCACGCTCAATAGAAAAAGTGTTTTTTTCATGATTGAATAAATCTTATTTATTTATTTATGAACACACTACACTAAATAAAATAAAATACACAAAGATAGTTGAATGCGAAACGTAGATAGGTACACACGGCTACACATCAAGCTATACATTTCCAGTTTACGCTGATCTCGCTTTGTACGGAAATCGTATACAATGCGAGATCAGCTTATATTGGAAATGTATAGCTTGATGTGTAGCCGTGCGTACAATGTATAAAACAGAAAACAGTAAATTATACTATACCAACCTAATCATAAATACTTACAATAATGATTTTAATATTATCTTGGTAGCAAGAGAGAAAAGCAATTTATGTCATAACAGCACCTATCTACTTAGATTATTGATATGCCTGCCTAAATGTTATAAGGTTTGTATCTTGTAGTGTGGTTTATCTATTTGATAGGATATTAAAAAAAACCCATGTAGGTACTTTTACGTATTATGTACATACCTACTTAATAATATGTAAATGAACAATACGCCAATCATTGCTTACCTACCACAGTATTCGAAGTAGCTCTCTCACCTGTCAAGTAATATTCATTTGTTGAAAAC
Organism: Polymixis flavicincta; assembly: GCA_949987655.1. Classification (NCBI taxonomy): domain Eukaryota; kingdom Metazoa; phylum Arthropoda; class Insecta; order Lepidoptera; family Noctuidae; genus Polymixis; species Polymixis flavicincta. Next base: position 14,954,085 of record OX465193.1, on the reverse strand, counting down.
AAAGTATAAGTAGCGACCTACCAAACGGACTTTTGAGTTTGTAAAGTAGTTCGAATTTACATTAAAATATCCTAAAGCGTCCAAAATAATACGCTCAAAACGCGAAGACGTCGTATGCTTGTGTGACTTTAAAAGGCTAAAAATTATCACCGTGATGTTACCGTGACAATAACACGGTGAGTTATCGCGAATGTGCGCGCGCCGCACGCTTCACGAATGTCAGTAAATAATACATTTGATGTAGTATTATTGATGACGGTAATTTGATGAATATTCTTTGATAATAAACAACGAGTAATTAAGTAGGTATCTAGGGCGGACCAGACGGTTTGAGTAAAATAACATCGAAAGACTGGCCTGAATGCTTATCCATCAAGATGTTGCTACAATGAAGCGCTGAAGAACTTAACTATCCTTAGAAGCAGTGGTGTAAGCACGTATGTATTCCGTCAATGAGGTCTGCTATGCCAACAGTGCACCGACCCAGAGTAGTCGAGAGGATTTCGGGATAACGTAAATGGTAAAAGGAAACTGAGGGGTCTCGCGTGTCCAAAGTTTTTACAGCTTTCCTCAACACATAAAAAAGCATTGGCTAATATTATGAATGGTCAAAAGTTGTTATTATACGTTGGTATTGTATTTTCCTAATGTTGTTAGTGCGCATGTGTGACACGTTATTTAAATGAGTAGGTAAGTCCCATTATGTATGCAGTTAATAAAAAAAAATCTAGTTCATGCAAAATGGAGGCACTAAACTGACTATAAATGTGCAAAAAACGGTTGGATTTAGACATACAAAAATCTAAAAGCATTGAAATAAATAGGTACCAATAGGCTGTAAACCCGAGGGCGTCAATGCTTGTGGACATGACTTTCAAAGGCGAAAAATTAAAAAAAAAAACCTCACTGTGATGACAATGACGTCAGTCACTTCACGCGATGCTGGTAGCTATTCGCGCGGTGATGGCTCACCGTGTTGTTACCATGGCAACAACACGGTGAGATACATGCGCGCGCAGCACGCTTCACGAATGTCAGTAAATAATACAATTTGATGTAGGTACCTAGTATTATTGATGAAGGTAATTTGATGAATATTCTTTGATAATAAACAAAGAGTAATTGAGTAGGTATCTAGGGCGGACCAGACGGTTTGAGTAAAATAAAATCGAAAGACTGGCCTGAATGCTTATCCATCAAGATGTTGCTACAATGGAGCGCTGAAGAACTTAACTATCCTTAGAAGCAGTGGTGTAAGCACATAGGTATTCGGTCAATGAGGTCTGCTATGCCAACAGTGCACCGACCCAGAGTAGTCGAGAGGATTTCGGGATAACGTAAATGCTAAAAGGATACTGAGGGGTCTCGCTTGTCCAAAGTTTTTATAGCTTTCCTCAGTTCATACTAATTAAGTACCTACCTAGGTATCTATTGACAATTAAATGTTAGTAGGTACCTACTTATATATATATTGGACGTTGGTATTGCAGTTTTTTATCAGTGCCTTACGCGGAAGCGCGGCGTGATCTTAATCACTCCACCAGATTCTCGAAGCCATAGCAAGTACTACTATGGTCCGTCAGTCAGGCACACTAGCACTCGATGACTTTACACTCTCGGGTATCTAGTCTTATTGAATAGATTTACGTTTTGATAGCAACGCTGAAGAACGTTGCACAATCTTTAGGTACTCTATTCGCATTTTCTGTACCTAGTCGCTGTCCTAATGATGTGTTTGTTTTATTCTATAATAGCTTTTGCCAGCGGATCCGCCCGCGTGGATGTCGGTTATCGCGTAAAAAATTAGCCTGTGTCCTTCTCTATATTTGCTAGTTGATTTGAAAAAATCCCCAAATTAGTACTTATCTAATGTATGATGCACACTTAAATACTAGCTTTAAAATCTAAAATGATCATTACAATCATAATCGAGATTTATCTCGATTATGATTTTTAATGTTATGCTTAGTCAATCCCTAGCATCCGTGGGATGACACTGACAGCTCACTCCACGCTCACTCGGTTCACTTCACTCGGTGAGATGTTTACAGAATAGCACTGCTGGATACTTGAAAATAAATGTTTTATTTATTTAATAAATTTGGAAATAAGTTTTACAACGTATTTAGTACCTAATATAACCTCAAAGCTCTACGTTTCCTGGAAGCCACTAGAAAGTGATTTAAAAAAATAAAAACTTTGCAATGTTCTTTCAGTGGTTAGGGGGAAAAAATGTTTTTTTTTTTTTTAAGCCACGTTGAAAAGCTGAATTATATTTGTTATTATTTCTTTACGATATCCGGGATAAAAGTATCCTCCTATCTGTGTTCCAACTTTCATCCAAATCCGTTCAATCCTTTATGCTTGATTGAGTAACAAAGTTCAAAACACCTAAACACAAACTTTCACATTAATAATATTGAAATCCTGTGACCTGTGAAAGGTATTTGCAGACATGTTGCGGGATTATTTGTTTACTTTTAACCATTTCTATTGGACGATTTAGGCTGGGTTAATACCTACTATCTGCTACTATGTTACAACAATACACAGATAGAAAGCAAACACTCACGAAACTTTTAAATTAAGCATTCGAAAACTGGGACTAATTAAAGAAAAAGGGAATGCACGATGCCCGCTCAGTAACTGCAGCCATTTTTTTTTTTGTCTGAGGCTGGGATATCATCAAATAACTTCTCCCGCTCTGGGTGGAGCAGGAGGGCGTGTCAGACTTTTACTGACTAAAACCCACCCGTGTTCCTTTAGTTGCCTGTGTGCCAGGGGCCACGGTATCTCTTTCAAACAACCCGCACCCCTGGCAGCAAAACCACGTGAACAGTGCAGTAACTCCGATTGAAGTGTGCGCGTCGTGAGACCACATACACGCCTGACACTTTCAGGGTAACAAGCAAAGTCACTTCACTTCACTAAGAAGTTTTTAATTAAAACCTCAATATTATTCGGTATTCAAACAAGACTTTGCTGTTAGAAAAGCTAATTAATCTAGGGTTTATGCTTGGGGGAGGACCAGGCCACATAAAACTGTGTTCTGTTGGGGCTGCGGTCGATCTGTAGGCGTGACGATCTTGATATGTTTTGAAGGGCAAATAAGGACAGAAATAGCACTAAATACTCGTAGATAAGTCTGCAAGGAAAAGGCTCGGCTTTTAACCAGCAAAAGGCTATTAAAAAGGAAATTCTGTACTCTTTTTAGATGACTAAAGAAGAGTGTGGTCCGTTTGGTGCCGGACAAAAAATGGGCTGGTGCTATTATTTACGTCCGGCACCACACGGAACTTTTAACATGAAGTGGAAACCAAAATATAAAGAAAAAATCAGCTGTTTCTTATATTTTGTCCAGTTATGCGGACGTAAATGTATAGAGCGGCAGATTTTATTTTTGAAAATAGGGTATTTTCCAATGTATTTAAAACTATTCTAAATTGAAGATCGGGACGAAATATGTAACATAAAAATAAAAGTAAATTGATTTATATCCATTTTCTCAATTAAAAGCGATACCAAAATTATTTTTCGTTGTTTTGAATTTACCGCCAAAACGCTCCTTACGATGACTTTTTATCACGTGACGTCAACTTTGTGTAAACTAAAGTAGTTAGTAAGTAAATAAGTGAATGTCGAGTTTATAATTAACAAGATTTTGAATGGATAGAAAGTGATATTACTGGTGTGCTGTGCCTCTGTTCACAAATACTTCTAAAACGGCGCCAAACTAAGTATTTGTACCGGTGCCGTTTACACAAAGTTGGCGTCGCTTGTCACGTGATAAAAAGTAATCGTAAGGAGCGTTTTGGCGGTAAATTCAAAACAACCAAAACGAAATTTGGTTGTAATCGTTTTTAATTTAGAAAATGGATTTAAATAAATTTATTTTTATTTTTCTGTTAAATATATCGTCCCAATCTTCAAATTAAAATAGTTTTTATTAAACTGGAAAATACCCTATTCCGTGTTGGTCCTTCAGGAAAACTTTTCTGTTTTCATGAGTACTACACTCCCGTAAAGTATGTCCCTCGTTCAACATAACACAGTATTTGCTATTAAAAATAGTGCGGTCTTAATTATCGTAGACGGAGGCGAAGATTTCTACTTTCATCTGGAACCGTTAACCGAGTAAAACAATAGGAAATTGAGTCATACAGAACCTATCTACATTAACATTTCCATCATGTAACTTAGATGTCGTGGGTCGAAATTATATGACAGTTTTACTGTGACCTAGCTCGCATTTAAGTACCTAGATTGCTATAAAATATAGGTATATAACGTCCCCATGTTGTCAAAATCGTGGGAGGTATAATAGGCACCACTATGATTGTCAGTGTCGACCACTTCGTCTCGATTATCTTCGATAACGAGTACGAAGAACGATATCGATTGATCTTTCTATAAAAGTAAACCCTAATTGGATAGGTAATTGTAAATGTATTCTCGATAATATCGTGTAGTTTTCCAATTGCAATTTGTCCTTTAGTAGGCCTTGATTTTAATTTAAATTGACTTGATTTCATACTGAACTGGACACGTTTTTTTTGTACTTATTTTTTGTAGTTTATTTATTACTAAATTTTGCCCGCGGCTCCGACCGCGTGGATGTCGGTGTTCGCGTAAAAAAATGTATCCTATATCCTTTTCCATATCCCAGGCTATATCTCTGCCAAATTTCATGACGATCGGTTCAGCGGTTTAGGCGTGAAAGCGTAACAGACAGACAGAGTTACTTTCGTATTTATAATATTAAGTAGGGATGGCTACGAAATACTCTCACTGTCATCCATTCTTAAATTTCAATGAGCATTAAAAAGAAATCATATCCAATAAAATCCCGTTTGACAACTGAATAAGATTAGCAGTTAACAAAACTTGACGTAATATACACTAGCGACAGAAACCCGTAGCCGAGAGAACGAACATGACACGTGCCGCCAACTATCTCTGTATCGAGACACGCACGTGTTCGCACATAGCGAACCAACATGTTCAACTGTAAGGAACTGATAAAGAGTACCTATAGCCGTAAATCCGAGTTAGTACTTCTTGAAACAACTGTTCTTATCTACCGTTGTCACAAACCAACATTCCCGTAAAACATGCCCCAACACGGAAAATCAATATGAGCTAACCTAGACTGGGCTAGACGTTTATCTGACCGCGTTTCGTACTACAAATCACCTATGCAAATGAGTTTATTTTTTATTTACGCTCTGTCGGTGAGCGTGGCAAGTGCCCGCGGCGAACACAATTGATTTTCTTTGAAAGAAGTGAGCATTCCTAACGAATAGAAATAATGCGGAGTATTATAAAGTCGGAGTGATCCCGTTGGAGCACCAATTTTTAGAGCACCTAATGCATTGAGCACCAAGGTATTCCCATACCTTTGTAACCGTCTTCAAAAAGAAGGGGGAAGCATTTTGGGGGACTGTCTAATGTAATTTTGACGTTCAAAAAGTGCTGAATCTCAGCCTAGTTTGAATAAATGACTTTTGATTTTGAAGGAGGTTATCAATTCGACATGTTTATATATATGGAGCACCTATACCTTTGGTGCTCTTGGTGCTCAAACGGCAATACTTCATAAATTCGTATGGTATTGATGGCGATAATTACAAATGGAAAACGGTGTAAATAACACTTTGTCATTGATGCCCATTAAATTTAAATTGTCGAGAAAGTGCACAATCGTTGCTCTCTGCAGCAACGTAACGTATTGCCTTTCATTTGAAAACGAAGAGCGTTTTCTCCTGTCGTTCCGCGTATGATAAAGTTACGCGGTCTCTCATTACCGCAGATATCATTAACTTGGTCTTATTACTCGTGGCGTTTGTAGAGCAAAACCGCCATGCAGAGGCGTAAAACCCATTAACTGGCCAAGTTACTTTTGATATCGTACACCCTGCCTTAATTAACCCGCATTCACACAGACGTACAAATATCGCGGTGAGATTTTATCGGGTACTGAATTTCCGACACTCTGCTTTAGCGCCGAGAGCTGAAATTCCAACAGTGGGTTTTTTCGACGTGCTGGGATGCACTCTGTTCAATTCTCAACCCTTGGTCTAACACCGAGTGTTTAAAATCCAATGTGCGATCAAATCCCATCGCGATATTTTCGACGACCGTACGTACGTGTGTTACCTCGCACTGCGCACGGGCACTACACTCAGTGTAGCTAGCAACGTTATCACGCCATCTCACATCCCATCCATGTCAGTTATTACACGAGTACAGTAATAATTGCCAATATTCTATAGGTACCTACTCTTGAAATTACACGATCTTATTATGTTAGAATCTGCGTCGTGTTTAACGCACCTTAGCACGTTAGCCGATGCTATTCAAGATAAACTTAGTGTAACGTAGTTAGTTATGCTTGTTCAAAGAACATGCCAGAAGCAATTAACTGGGATAAAAGGGAACCTTCCTTGTCATAATATTTCCTTTTGCTTTATGGGATTTATTATTTTCTTCCGGTGACTGTTTTCACCGTCATTATTCCCCCTTTGACAACTGTTTATTTTAGTAACAGTACCCTGTCAAGCGCTATGTTTCTTTTTGTTGCGTGTGGCGCAAGCGCAGCCCAGCCCCGCCGTGTTTATCACAATTAAACAATTTACTCTCACGCACTTTCTTCCCGTGGTTAATTATAGACGTGGCGATGCTATGCTAGGTTCGTTTTTAAAAATGTATTATTATAAACAAGTGTGTTTATTTTGTTTGACTGCTATTCAGGTGCGTAGTGCGTGTGTGAATACGGCGTGCTATGCAGATTGTATTCAATAAGAATCTGTTATCATTGTACACAGGGGCGTTGTAGATTGCTCGGGTAGTGATGACGAGTAATCTACGCAATTTAATTCGACGCCTGAGGGCCGCACGCGCACCATACGTCGCCCCTCGGGCCAAACGTAGGCCCAACACACTAGATACCATAATAGTGTTGCTACATAAAGATCGCATCGCCGTCGCAGGCGCATATTTTATGCAGTTTATAGTAATAGTTAAGACTCAATGTGGTCGTGGGCGTTGGCAGATGAAAGAGACTCGCGTGAATACGAACAATAGCGCAAAGATATGTGTTCCTTCAGCCGCTCGTTTATAATAAGAGAGAGAGGTCATAATAATGTTGATAGAAATAGGTACTGCTTTTAAATTCAATGAATTTTCTCTATTGTGTGTCTGCTGTCTATGAATATGTCAAGATTGTACGCTTCCACCACTTGTCAGACTCTCCATTAAATCTCAACGAATTTTCTCATGATCTTTATAGGTGTCTTTCTGATTGAATTCAGAGTTGTGATTGCGTAATGGCTGGTTTTCCACAGGGAGTGATTGACTGACTTACTTACGGACTGACTTCAAAATATTCGTCTGCGAAAATACAGGTCAGCGCTGATTTTATACCGCTGTACTGACTTCAATTCAATTTGCCTAGGGTTTTATTCGCGTCAGCGCTGACTTTTCTCGAATTCGGAGTCAGTCACTGACCCTGTAGTATAAACCTGCTTTTACACGCTGACAGTAGGAGTAGCTTTCATTTTGGCATTTCAAAAACATTCATTGCTTTAGTTACGTTGCTGAGCAAACAACATTAACCAATTGATTAGCAATATCATCAGCAATTAGGGTGCAACTCAGCATAAGTTAAGTGGTTCAAAAGGCTACTTGATCTCATGGGCCTTAGGTATGCCTTATTATTGCACGTCTCTCTGTACCAAGAAGTGAATGCACACCTTAACAATTCCGTGTCTATAGCATTATGCCATATGGCATCATTGTGTGTTGTGTGCACCCTATGTTTAGGCCACTGTATCCCCAGTTTACGACCAGGCATGGCCCATTATAGTCCAAGTTAATGCCTCATCGGCTACTTGGCCTATAGTTATTATAATGGGAAAGTTATGTAGGGCGTGCCAACACTCTTGTTCTTTAACAGCAGTGATAAAGAAAGCTTGTGTTTTGTTTTAAGAGGTTTGCCTTGAGTGCCATTGCGATTAGTAACGTCCTGTTTTATGTGTGGTTGACAAGTCTTTCGTTTGTCGAAGAGTTACTCAAAGTTTACAGCAAAGGCGTTTGATAGTTTGCCCTTGCACAAAGGCAACCCCTTTCTTTTGCTAGTTTTCATTCATAGCTTTTTTTTCTGGTTCTATTTGGGAAACTTACAGCTAATTTATAGTCACTGCTGGACATAGGCAATTTGGGGGGGCTTGCCATAATCACCACGCTTGGCAGGAGGGTTGGCGATCGGAGTATGGTGGTAAAATGCATAGAGAACGCTGCTGCCCAATTCTCTAGTAAGTTCCTTAGTCGCCTCCCACGACACCTACGGGAAGAGATAGGATGGTGCTATTCTTTACGTCCGGCACCACACGGAATTTATAGTATTCTTAAACAATATGAAATTGAAGGCCATTCACAAGTTTCCACTGAGAAATTTTTGAAGTCGTCATCCACGCTCTTCCTAGAGCACTTACACAGTTTTTTGCCCATTTGTTATTATAATTACCTCATCATCTGCCTAGCCTTTTCCCAACTGCGTTGGGGTTGGTTTCCAGTCTAACTGGATGCAGCTGAATACCAGTATTTTACTTGGACCTACTGTCCATCTGACCTCCACAACCCAGTTGGGTAACATACGACAGCCCGTGCTAAGACTGGTTGTAAGAGTTTCGGGCTTCTGATAACCCGTAACGATTATCAAAGGTCCACGAATGACAGCCGGGATAAACGGCTTAACGTGCTTTCCGAGGCATGGAGGGGTGTTGCTATAAAAAGATGGTCACCCATCCACGGACCAACCGCAGCAAGCGTAGCTTAACCTAATTGATCGATCCGTGTGGCTGTTAATAATTAGCTCTTCATTGTATAATCATATAATTCATTCGATGTCATCTATACTAATAGGTATTATAAAGAGGAAAGATTTGATTGTTTGTTTGTTTGCATTGACTAGGCTCCGAAACTACTGAACCGTTTTGAAAAATTCTTTCACTGTAATGAAGCTACACTATCCCCGGGTGATATAGGCTATATTTTATCCCCATATTCCTACGCGGACGGGAACTACGCGGGTGAAACCGCGAAGCTGTGCTAGTTTGAAATATAAATAAAATACTGCACCAACTAAGTATGTGCTGTATTTTATTTATGATTTCTAACCTTGATACTCGTAGCTAGTATTACAAACAAACAAGAATTCATAGTTTTATTCATGTCCCTTGGGAGAAAAGCTTCATCTCAAATAATAGGTCAGTTCTAATAGTGGTAGGCTGGCGGCACTATTAGATCCAGTCTTCATCTAAGCATACAGGTAGTAGCAGTATCTATGTAGATACCTCGTCTTTGTTAAGTCGAGGAAGTGTGACCGGACACAGCACCGGCACTCTATCGATTCATTTATCTAGTGCGATAGTGCCATTTGTATATTGTCGATAGTGGTCTGTTTAGAGTGGTACGTAATAATCAGGGGAAGTTTATTGTCTGTAGTTGTTGATTGTGGCTTCCGTGTGGATTCCCTTCCACCTGGGTTATGAGGAAATGAGACTACCTATTTATTAAGAAACACCCTTAGTATAGGGGAATTGTGCTCAAGACGACATACTTCTTGTTTGGAGGCAATTATGTGACTGTTCAGGGGTGATAAAAAATAAATCTAAGATAAAAACGTTTATTTACAAAGCAATGACCATCTTTACATACCAAGACCCCTCCGGGCCTCGGAAAGCACGTTAAGCCGTTGGTCCCGGCTGTCATTTGTGGATCTTTGACAGTCGTTACGGGTCGTCAGAAGCCCGAAAGTCTGACAACCAGTCTTACCAAGGGGTATCGTATTACCCAGTAACTGGGTTGTGGAGGTCAGATAGGCAGTCGCTCCATGTAAAATACTGGTATTCAGCTGCATCCGGTTAGACTGGAAGCCGACCCCAACATAGTTGGGAAAAGGCTAGGCAGATGATGATTTTCAAAGCACACAAAATTACCATGACGCTAAAGAAAATGACAGATTTGAAATAAAATAAGGACAAAAACAATGTCCAAGTAGGTACTCTAAGTTGACACACGTCAGTCTAAGTTGGCATACAAAAAAAAAAAAAAAAAATGGACTTGATTGATCGGTGCACAATTAACATTTGACCAGTTCAGTTCCCAGCAAATAGAGTGTGACACCATCGCTAACATTATACTGGCAACATACCCGATGGTCTCCTGGCTTCGATTTACTTTGGATTCATCACCAACAGCGTTTTGGGTAAATCTTATGCAAGTTCAGCATCTGAGCTTCATTTGCTTTCGAGCTGTTGTGATTTTGCGTTTTTAAACACAAAGAATATCAAAATGAAGTTTTATTCACTTCATCGTATTCGGAGTCGCATGTCAGTGAACATTAAAATGACCATACAAACCCTTGACAAAGACAAGTTGTAACTTGAAAACTTGCCCTAATCAACAAACCAAACAGGGCTACTTGAATAGTCTTCCACTCGGTGCTCCCGCGATCGCGAGCGCTGATAACATCCACCGATCCACGTCATAAAACCAAGTAGGTATTTGCTCTACCAACCCGGGCGTTATCTCGCCATCTAGTTGCATTAAACTACGCCGATTTGCCAGCCAAGTTAAACTGTTATGACAGTACCAGCCTAGGTTTACGCGAACGCCGTGTAATTGAATATTTTCTAGATGTTTGTTGTTTAAAGCTGGCTATCCACTATGTGCGCACACGAACTGTGCTCCGCGCATCTTTCCGCGTTTCCTACTCCGTACCATTTTCGAACATGAGATTAGTGAGCGGCCCGAATTTTGAATGAATGACAGCACGATTTGACAGCAGTCCCTACTCCCGATGCGTAGTACCCGGTCCAAAAAATAATTTCGGAACTTGTTTTGACGTGTATCTCCGTTATGGCCTCAAACTCAAAGCATTCATTTCAGTTTAACCATTTTGAATTGTCAAACGGGTCGGTCAGTTTGAAAGATGAAACTAGTAGCCCATTTCAAAGTGTAGCAAGATTCATAAAGAGAAGAACGGCCAAAAATCTCCATGGAATCGCAACTCTTGGCCGTTTTATGCAGACCTACACAAAGGAGGTGCGCGGAGCACAGTTGGTGGGCCCACACAGTGGATATCCAGCTTAATAGTAGCCCTGCATTTGATGCAGTTTAATAAGGAGTCTGAGGTTAGACGCTGTTTATCAATTTACTTTATGGCCGATTGTTTCGCATCTCTGTTGAAGGTTAGATACGCTTTCTTCGACCTCTATTGAAATGTAAATAAGTGGAAGATTATTGGTTATAACACCTCATTCTTCTGCATCAAATATTTGGCAGATTTTACAGCAAATTAATTAAATTAAACCAGCTGTGCAAAATGGAGCTGAATAAAAAATCATACTGGGGTTACTATTTTAATAAAAGGAAAGTAAAAGTCAAATAAGGCTGTATTACATTTCACTACGGGATTCATTACGTCGGACTAAGGTGATAAAAAGAAAATACTTTTTTTTTTCGTTACCAAGTTTTGCGGGTTTCGGGTTTACGTTGATTCGTGGGTTAGTTAGTTAAGCACCTACCTATATTTATTTTTGGACTTTTGTCTAGCATTTCTTTCTCTACGTAATTTATTCATCTAATGAAGCAGGAACAATTTACGTTTTAGGTAAGTAAACATCGCAGTCGCATGTTTTAAACGATCAATTGAACAATTATTTTAATTTCATAATCATAATCAGCCTCTAGCAGGCCTCCCCTCTATGAGAGGAGGGAGTGGGCCGTAATCCACTCAGTGGGGATTGGTAGATGACACATGTCTTCGAATGTTTGGTTCTAGGACATGCCGGTTTCTTCACATTTTCCTTCAGCGATTTGAGAGCAGTGGTGATGAAAAAATGAACGCAAAGTAAAGCGCTTGCTTGGGTTCGAACCTACAACTTACAATTCGTAAGACACGGCCGTTACTACTGGGCCAGCAATTCTGTATGCCAAACAACAATTCGACGAAACACAATTTCCCTTTTATTAAACCCGTCATACTAAATATAATATTTGACCAGCCTGGCAACCCCATCAGTTCGAATTACGATTTGAGCAGGAAATGAAAGTGTTCCCCTCTCCCGGAAGCGGTTCCCCTCGGTCTCTGGTCAGGTAGGGATGTCCATCGGTTGCCGTGTCCAGTTGCATGTCAATACACGTATTAAATTCTAATGAGTTTGTGTATTGAATTTCGATTTAGTTAGGGATTGGCTTTTCAACAAATCGGGGTGGATAATACGTAGGGGTGAATTGTTGGGTTGGATATCGGTATTGTTTTTAAGTAATATTAGTGGATTTTATTAAATGAAAAATTAAGGATTCGTGTTACAACTTTCAAAGAAATGTTACAAGTAGACATAAACTTACCCTCAGATTTGTCGCTTAATCAACGGAATTAACGAATTAATTTCGTGAAACATACAAACTGGACAACTGTCAGTTGATTGACAGCAACACCGCCCTAATACGTCATATAAACCTGTACTTTTATTAGATATAATTATTTTTGACCATAATTTAACACCCCAACTTGTTTGTTCATAGGGTGCCGAACGCACCAAAGAGCTGCATTGCGGAGATCTTCAACGCAGATCAGACCGATGGTAGCCCAGTGAAGAATGGTGCTACCAGGCCTCGCGCTCCGCGTGATACTCCCACTCGCCCCCGCGACACTCACTCCAGGTTGTTTGGACAGGTGCGTCAAACTCAAGTAAGCATTCAGATTTTTATTTAATATTATTTAAGATGTTCTGGAGAAAGGATCTAGCATCGTGTTCAGAAGTACCTACCCCGGTATACCGAGGTCCTGTCGAGTCAGGACTAGGGTTGCCAGGTCTTAAAACCGAAAAACCGGACAGACCAGTCTGTTTAGCCGGACATTTGGGTAAAAAAGCCGGCCACCCTTCATCTTTTAGTCTAACACTACAATAAAAAAAAGTTAAACAAGGCTTTTTTATCATTTACCATAAAACCCGAAGTTACAAAAGTCATAGTCCTCTTTAGTCAGTCAAGTCAAAGTTATTGTAAAGCGGTAGTAGGTAACTTTACAACAACCTAATAGGAGTTTTTGGGTGGAACACGAAAAGTCCACGTTAGTCACTTATTTTCGCCTTCACTACACTTGTGCACTCACATGTAACTAAATTGAATAATTCACTACAAAAATTATACAATTTAATTGGCTATTTCACAAAATCTCATGAAAATGAAAAATTCGTGCGACATGTTCCAACGCGATCCCGCCAAAAACTCCGGGAAAGAGGTTTAAACGCAACTTGACGAAGATGTCAAGAAATTGCATCGTGGAAGATACCACGAAGAAAAAAAAAATACTGGCACTCCGGGAGTGCCGACAGAAGTGAAAACTTGAACTGTTACGTGTGTATTTTTTGAATCGTCAGGAAATATTTTTAGAACCGTCAGATTAACAAGCGTTCAACGTTGTTCGTTCGTACGTTCGTGTTGTCAATGGTGTCGGTAACAGTGTCGCGAGTTCAATTGTTTTTTCCTATCTCAAAATACCCACGCACCTGAAGAAGTATTGACTTCAAAAAACATCTTCGAATGTCCTCTACTTGGGTACTAGACCAATAAAAGGCATCTCCACAACATGACATTCAATTGGTAAACACACCATAAAATCTCGTTAATTTAAACATGATTACTTATAGCAGATGGATGTAAATGCTCTATAAAACTAAGCCCTAACACCCACGGCGAATGGTCGGTGGTCTAATCACTCGGCAATTACTTGAACGGTAAATGTAAATCGATTCCTGAGTGGTGTCGCGGACGTAATACGTCGTATAACAGTAGCCACATGAAGTGGAGACTTCACCCCTACGGCAGGTGTGTCGAATACGATATTATAATGTTTATGAAAGGCTGTAGCGGCTTAATGGTTTGTTTAGTTTTGACTAGCTGTCCCCGTGAATTGCCTCAATATTGATTAAATTACATATCTCTATAAATTAAAATACTTATAAAATTATAACGTTACTCCGGAATAATGCAGCTTTATAGGTGAAAGATTTTTTTTAACCAACAATTTTACAAGCAATCAAATCTTTTCTCTTTATAATATTAGTGTAGACTAGCTGCGCCCCACGGTTTCACCCGCATAAGTCTCGATCCTGTGGGAATATCGGGATAACAGTATCCTTTGTCCTAATCCAAGTCATGGTCTACTTATGTGCCAAATTTCAGTCGTTTTAGCGTGATAGTGTAACGAAAAACATAAAAAAAAAAACTCAGTATAATATTAGTTAGGCTGCGCGGTTTCGTTTCTTGGAATGCTAACTGCATTGTTGTTGTATTTGCCGTCGACATCGCTCAGCATGTAACTTTAGGTAGATTATTTTCTCAGAGAAAGATTCGGACGAAAAAGTCTGGAGTCCAAATTATTAGACCACCAACCAACCACCCAACTACCACTTACCAATACAAATATCAACCGTAATGGTGACCAATTCCTGAGCCTAAGTTTTTAAAGACGCTTTGACGACAGATCCTGACGCCCTCAATAATCTAATACCATATTTTTACGTAACCTTCCAGGCTGTGAACAACCCGATGGTGACTGACACAATCCGCAGCCACATTCAGTTCGGCGACTCGGAGATGAACGGTTCAAGCCCCCAGCACTCCCCATCCAAGGCGTATGGCAACGGTAGCGCTACGTCGACCCCAAGCCGAGGTGAGACGGACCTCGGTGGACACTGTGAGTCGATCTCAATGTAGGCACAAACGAGCACGGCTAGTAACGCTCACGGAATGACAACGGACACGAGACTACACGCACGGTCGTGGAATGGAAATTGTAATTAAGTTTAGAGAGGTATTTTTACCCAAATTGATATTTTTAATTGAAGATTGTAAATTAATGACGTTTCTATGAGCTTTCTGTATAATTTTACGGTCGTTAATTGTCTTGTCCGATGTTTGTCTATGCCTATGCACATCTATTAAAAAGTAATTGCATAGCAATTCGATTGAAACGGACCGGAACGTCACTGGATAACAACATATCGTGTTAGTTTTGAAATGTTAAGTTTGTGATTAGCTAGTAAAACTATCCATTCCACGTTCCAAATGTGTGAGATCGTTCACAGAATTCGCAGTATTTGTCTAATGCTCTTATTGTTTTTTACGAGCATTTTGCGAGTCTGCGTGCGATCGCTCTGAAACCGTGCTCAATTCCAAATATTTGGCACACGTGCACGCTAGGAAGAAAACGCTTCTTACTATCATATTTAATCATATACAGATACGCTCTGACTTTCTTCTTACACTTATCTACTCACGAATAATGTCTACTGAAGTTTCAATTAATATGAACATTATAACAAGAAAATAACAAACTCAATGAGCCGTGCTTAGCTTAGAATGGAGCATGATTTCACAATAATATTTAAAACAAATACTAAAGATTCATCGTACCTACTTATTATGATTTTACTTGAATAACAGTTTTCATTAACAAATTAACGAAATTATCTGTGATTGCACGCGAAACTATTCCACTTATTTTTAAGCGTTACAACGAAAACGATACTGTATCTAGGTTAATATAAACTACAAGAGTTAGATCCAACTAGTGTGGTAGATCGAATGAAAACCGATTGTTCTGTGAATGGTAGCATCGTACGCTCCACCGAAGAGGAATCCTGTGACAGGCGATGGAGTGTTCCTGGCGCCGCAGCGCCGCCGTCACCCCGCCGCCAGCCTGCGAGGTGCCGACCCCAGCCCCGACAACTCCTACAACCAACTCCTGCACCCACAACCCACCCACAGATACTTCACCAACGAATGGCCCCCAAAACCGGCTAACTACTACGTAGAATCCACCATGAAACCCAGTCTCACCACCAGAATGACTCCTTACACTCTCCTCGGCTTGGAAACCGATGATCCAGACATGTTTCACCCTGTCATAGACCCGGATTCTTTGTCGCCCCAACTTGTTCTCAACCGGCATTGGCCTCCATTCCCGGCTCAGCATTATTTAGAGCCCAAGGAGCATAAAATTCCGTACCACCCTTTGCCTCCGTACGCATTTGTTGGAATGCATTCCGCTTTGGAAGAGAGGCCGACTCCTGATTATAAGTATGATCCGATTCCTGCTTTGGGAGGACCGATAGACCCATATTTGATAGCTAATACTAATCCTCCGCCGACTCTGTTCAAATACGAGCGTGACGGGCCTATACCCGACGTGATGCCACTTGCGACTTCCTTAATCCCTGGTCCGCACACCCTGACCGGTTTCCCGCCAATATTCCACAAACACGTCCCCGGATACATTTTTGATCGCAATCGGCATGCAGAGGACCTCCTACCTAAGACGTACTTTGTAGACTATGTTCGCCGAAGAGAGATGGGTGGGTGCTCAGTTTACGATGGAAGAATGTTGTTGTTTTCGCACCAATAAATCTGTTGGAATTTTTCTACGACACAAGA
Organism: Polymixis flavicincta; assembly: GCA_949987655.1. Classification (NCBI taxonomy): domain Eukaryota; kingdom Metazoa; phylum Arthropoda; class Insecta; order Lepidoptera; family Noctuidae; genus Polymixis; species Polymixis flavicincta. The sequence continues at coordinate 14,937,579 of OX465193.1, read as the reverse complement.
TCATTTCGTCTGAGAGAAAGCTTGTCACTTTTCATTTGCTGTACATACAAAGGGATTACTGGAGATTGAAACCTTCGTGTTTTTAAATTGAGCACCCATTACCGTTTTATAATTTGCTCATATTAGGGTTTAGTTTGACCGTTTCTTCTTAGTGAGCAGTTTAGGCTTGTATGATGTCGAATAGCGCTTATTATCGTGTTCTGCTTGTAATGTTGTCGAGTATTCGTTGTTGTGTTGTGTATAAATTGTGTATTTGTGTATATACATGTCAAAGTGTAATCTTTCTTCTATTCCGCACGAATTCTCTTCTTCTATCTTTTAGGACTTGTTTTTTATGTAGGTTTTAGATGTAGGTATTAGGTACTCTGAGTACAGCTTCACTTTATAATTAATTATAATGTAGGCAGAGTTGTAGGTTTAAATGTTGATTATATTTAGCTTTTGTCAATTGTATTATCGCTGTACTATGATCGTCAATCAAATACTTATATGACTGTCTTTACATTGTTTTGTAGGTATTTTAAACGTAGCTAGGGCACGGAATAACAAAAACAGTGGAAATGCCCATAAACTTCCTAAGTACGGCAACCAGTGTAGCCAAACTCAGACATTTGCATATTAAAATTTACATTGCAATACACAGAAAATGATGATTTAATTGGCTACAAATTAAAAATGTTACTTTAGCGAAAAACGTATTTATTGTTATTCAAAATTAACTCTTAAAACAAACCCTGAATGTTGTTATTATTTTACATGTCAAAATCAATAAAGACATTTTTTCATCTAACAATCAAATTCTTTAAATCAACATCGAGTTCAACTTCTCAACGCTAGAGGGCGCTGTTTTTGTTATTCCGTGAGCTAGGGTATTCCACTCACGTATTTTATGCATGTTGATAATAACATTTATTTCAAAGTCTCAAGTAGTTTTTAACAAGACTGATTTTAAATATTTCCATTTTATTACTTACTTTTTCACAACATTAAATTTCCACTGAAGTGACTTTGTTGCTTTAGATGTGTGCTAACTAAATCGACAATAATACTAATGGAACCAATACAATGATTACAGAAGGCAACCCGATCACCGGTGACGGCTACAAATCGATGAACGGCCAGATCAACACTGTGACGTCAATCAACGGCAATGGCCACATGATCCACAACTCCACACGCGTGCCGCCCGGAGGCTTCTCTTCCGGATTGTGGTAAACACCACCACTACCGACCACCCACCTAAACCACCACATCGCGGCGAAAAATCAGCAACAACTTGCCGCCAGCTATCGGCATGCGCAGACCGATTTTACTCTAAAGCCGATGCTTCATTCGAGGATTCCTCAAAACTAAAACAACGTTCGAAGCTTTATTTATTTTTTAAACCTCGGACCGAGGCAGACCGTGAAACAATACCTATCTATGCCTCGTTCTAAGGCGAACGAACGCCTCGTATCAAGCAACGACTTTAAAGTATACACATTTGACGGTACATAATGAAAAATGCATTTAGTTCACTTCCTACTATTTCGTTAATCAACTAAATTTGGGTAGTATTGGCAAATTCTAGTAACGCCATTAAATTTATGCACTCGTAAAATGCAACGTCCATTAAGATTTGAAAGGGTATATGTTGTTAATTACATCCTTAGCCTATCCCAGTAACAGTTTCATCTTTAAAATAATTTAGAATAGAATTATAGATATTTTTGTAATAGTAATATTCGATAGTTATTGTAAAGTTAATAGATTCGCAATGTAGAACTTGGTAATCATAATCAGTAAACTGTAATCACGCGATCATAAATATCTCAAACAGTTTCATTTATGATTTCAAAGTTGTACATTGAATTATCTTAAGAACTTGAAATTGTACTCTTTCACTTGTACGAATATGTTAACCCATTGATATTGTGAATTTAGGAGTGAGGAAACGTATCAGCAATATACCAAAACGAATAGTGCCTTGATCGAAGATGAGGAAAATTCTGTAAGAATTGATGTACAGTTGGTAGGCGTAACGTACTAAGCATGAAGATTTAATGATTATATATCTATATTTCGCGGTATAGAAATAGTAATCATGCGGCACTCCAGCTAATTGATACAAGTAAATTAACCTAACTTTAATATTCGACACTGCATAAGGGTCTTTAATCTCATTTGTTGAATTTCATTAACTTAATATTTAAATAGAGGGATTTATAAAATGCATTTATTTAAACTTTTTTATACGTGTTTATTTTATTTTTTAGTTTATTTTCTACTCGTTTAGAAATTAATGTAATGATGGATTTGAATTTTTGGTCGATTATCTGTTAACATATTATCGGATGATCGAGTATGTATGACGAAGAGTGATGTTTCTATGCGTAGAAGTATCCCTTAGACTTAGCGTAGGCATATCATCTTTGTATAAACTTTTTAATAATATAATCTAACATGAAATCGCATAATCACTGGCCTAATTGTAACAAATGTTAATAGATAATAACCATTATTTCAAAATAAAGTTTTTTTATTAATTACTTGGGTGTTTTTATTTTGTGTTCTCCTATATAATTTCTATTAAACCGTTGCAAGCCTCGCAACGAGGCACATGTTTGCATAGACTAAAAACGTAGCCTGCAATAAGTTGGTAATGATCAGCAAGTGTGTTACCAGTTACTGGGTTGTGGAGGTCAGATAGGCAATCGCTCCATATACTTACAATATCGGTATTCGTACGCACACGCACTTCATTCACTACACACAACACTATCACAAAACACCCCATCCAATTCCCCACACATTCATCAAACATTTACTCTAATACATTACAATTCACTCTTCACTATCACATTTTTTTTTAAGCTTACCACAAGATAATAAATGCACCCACTTGACACAGTCCACTGGCACGTCTGCCAAAATTACATCATATAGCATATCCTATTTTCGGGTACTGCCGCCTAAGATACAGGCCTAGCCTAGTTTAGGGGACAGGGTTGAACCTATTGTGCTTACCTTTAATGCTAAATTAAGATCTATAATCTGTATACAGAGCAATGTACTTGAACTTTGTGGTAATAAACAATTTATTTATTATTTATTTATTATTAATCAGCTGCATCCGGTTAGATTGGAAGCCGACCACAACATAGTAGGGAAAGGCTAGGCAGATGATGATCAGCGAATGTGTCCTGTCCGGGCTTCTAATTCTATGCAATACTCGAAATACTGTACTGCCCGGATAAAAGTCATACTACAAGTCTTTAAGAAAATGGGTAATTCTAATCACAACAATATCTCTGTATAAAACTGCAAGTGGAAATCATTTTACACGAAAATTATGCTACACACCAAAAAGCGGCAACGGCGTCGCCTCGAAAGGAGACGACTCAAACTGAGGCTAATCTACTTTTTATTTATCAGAAAAAAAGTCCTTATTTTTTAAAGTGGGAATGTATTATTTTACAAAAATGCCCTATAGATAGTAGGTACTACTAGACGCGACTATGGTGTTATACCACGCGATGCCGCGACGACACCAACACGGTTTGTTTAGAAAGTCACGACATCGACTAAGAAATAATACAAGGACTCAAAACTAATGGTTTTAACGAAAATCATATTATTTACTTACTTATTATGTATTAATAAATAAAACATTTATATCCTATCAACACTATCTTCAACTAGATTCTCATTCTCCTTCTCTTGTTTAGCTACATTGTTACTCCTTCTTTCTTTGCTGGGTGGTAGGTTGGCTGGAGATTCGATCTCAAAAGTGACTGGTCCGTCGTTCTGTATGTTTACTTGCATGTAGGCTGCAAACTTGCCATCTGGAACAGATAAGGCAAGTGAGAACTTATTTGGCAAGTAGATAAGCCTATTCTTTTTATGAAGATGGTTAAAAAAAGACTAGAAGGGACCATCTCAACCCTCTCACCCCGTCTCTTAGGCAGACTCAATTAAGTCTGCTAACAATAGAAAAGTAATTATGTTAATTACTTGACACTTGACAGTCTATACAGGATGGCAGAGACATCGACGTGCAAACTAAAACCGTCAATTCAGCATATGATTCAGCCTAGGGGGTCTAGATACATGTGAAAAAAAATATCTGCAATTCCATAGAAAAGTGCAATAGCTACGCGGTCACAATATTTTTAATAACCGATGACAAATTTTAACGCGGGGGCCTTCAGAATCCATTAACATCGTCTGAAACCACAACAGGTTGTGCGTCGATGTCCTTGCCATCCTGTATAACATTTAATTGGCGTTAAATGCATCTTAGCGTAGTCTAAAATGAGAGCTCTGCCGCATGGAAACTCGGTTGTTAATCTAGTATGGATTTTAATTGTCATGCAAGTAATCTCGAGACTCTGCAATAATCTCACCATGAAAACTTAGGTGATTTGAGCTGTCATTCTGCCTGATTCTAAGGATTGACACTCTTGATAGTTCACTTCAAGTTCGCTTTACCTAAGCTTTCACGGTGCCACATTTACAGAATAAACTGGCTGGATGGGAAGATTCTTAAATCTAGGGCCCTAAAAATAGGAATGTAGTTTTTATTACAATGCCATCTAGTAAAGGTCAGCTGAACTACAAGAGTGGCTACCAGACTTTCCACGTAAACATAGATGGCGCTAATTTTGCAAAATTCATATTTTATAAATTACCTGTATTTCCTAATTTAATCATAATAAATGCATGAAATAATAAAAAATCACTGTAGTTCCTAAAAGATATGGATATGAGGCCACTTCGAATAATATGATCATTCTTCAATTACAAAACTGGCATGGTGTCTGATATAAATATATGTATATTTTTTATATAACATAGATACATACCCTTAACTTTATCTGGTTTGTAAGCATCCTTCAACATTTGTAGAAAGTCTTCATAAAACTCCTTAGATTTGTCCCCTGGCATTGCATGATGGAAGTCAGGTTTGTTACCCTGTAAAATAAGTTATTAGTTTGTAAAACATGGTTGATCCTTACTAATATTAAAAATGCGAATCTGTCTGTCGCGCTTTCACGCCTAAACCGCTGAACCGATCGTCATGAAATTTGGCAGAGATATAGCCTGGGATATGGAGAAGGAGATAGGCCACTTTTTACGCGATAACCGACGTCCACGGAGGCGGAGCCGCTGGCAAAAGCTAGTTTGTACATTTATCATTAGGTGTATTTTTTTACAATAGTCCTCCATATCGTCAAAGTCGCGAGTAACACATGGATGAGAGATGCACGGAACCGAGAAATATGGGGTAAAAAGTCATAGGTAATATTGGTCAAACGGGCTGTTGTCCGCAACTCCACGTCAAAGCGCGTAGTTTGCGTACAGGTGGGAGAATCAGTTATTCGATACACCGCAGCTCCTCGAGAAAGGCCAGCAACGCCTTGGTGTTGCTGACAATCTCACGTGGGTTACCGAATTATTTTGCCCTGTAATTAGCTATCACCGGGCAGTTTAACAGCACATGAGCCGCTGTCTCGTCGTCCTCAATGCAGACCCTGCACAGCGGACTGTCTGTCAAAAAGTGGCCTATACCCAACAGTGAATGATTCTGGGCTGAGATGATGATGAATAGTCCTCCATATTCTACTGTCACATGGTCATAAAAATAATGTTTTACAAAATAATACTTGTGAAGTCAAGATTCCAACTTAGTAGTACCATAAAACTTTCTTGATGGTTATTGGAACTTCGATCAACCCTCGATCTATCCATAAAATATCCACAGCTGACTACAGGCATCCTATTGACTTCTTTAGCAATATTTAATGGACAGGGAGTTTATTGTCTTATACAGGATGGATATGAAATCGTGGATCAAACGAAACAGGGCAATCGTTGAGGTTATTTGCAGTAAAAAATATGTGTGGCAGAATTCTCACTTCATCTCCTTAAAAGTTATGACTATTTCAGTGTTTTTTGAAGAAAATCCAAAATTTGTAATATAATACAATAAATGATGCTTAGTTGCTTCTAAAAAATGTATCATCAGTCCAAAATGCTTTTATGATAATAGGTACCATGATTTATGAGTATTGGCACTATTTTCAATAACTTTTAAGTCTCACGAAAAATTATTTGTAACTTTAGAACCTTGCTGTAAAAAATATCTACTACCAAAATATGTTTTTTTTTTTTTACTGGAAATAACCTCAACTATCGCCCTGTTTCGTTTGATCCACGATTTTTTACCCAGCCTGTACAGCAGGTTTGTTAGGCACACTTGTGTTGCTATCAGTGGCAAAAAGAAGTTTATTAAAATATCATTAATGTTCCAATAATTTTAAGACATGTAACATAATACCAACCCTACCCTGGTGGTGGGTTATGGGTCACTCCTTCTCACAAAGAGGCCTGAGTCCCAGCAGTGGGACTATAGTATATAGTGGACTTATTGTGAAAACTGAAATATTTACATATGTTAAATATTTCAGTTTTCTTAACCAGAACAGATGAAAGCAAGTGAAAACTTACTTTCCAGGTGTTGTATAGTGTGAACTGGCTGACACAAAGTATTTCTAATTCTCTATCAGAAACACTTTTCTTCCATTTCTTCTCAGATTCGTCATCAAATAATTTGATATTCAATATTTTGCGAACACTGAAACATTTTGACAATATTGGTTTAATTTAATAACTGTGTAAAAAAGCTATATTAATGTCTTAGTTATACATATTACTATCTCCTTTATTTAATTAAATACACATATAAGTGATTTTTTAAAATATTTGTATAAAAATATAGAAACATTTAAAATATAAAAATGTACATATTATTATCATAATATAGAATAGTTCTTCTACTCATGACTAATGTGAACAACAAAAAAATCCATTTTAAAGTGACTTGAAAATCAGTATGGCTTAGTAGGTACCTATATAGATGTAGGACTCCATGATAGTCACAGCAGAAGCTTATTGCAAGAAGCAGGCACACCATTACATAGACAATATATTAATATGAGTTACACTCTTAAATAGGAACGAAAAAGTAACTATTTTTATTTTTTAGAAGAACCATTTGTGTTCAACAAGTTTTAGAAATTAGAAGGTACCTACTTACATGTATTCCATATCCTTTTTGCTATCACTATTTGATATTCCAATAAATACACAAATACCTTGACCAATACTGCTTATAACTTCATCGTTTACTGGAATTAGGTATAAAATATTATATCAATATCATCAACCATTGGTGAAAATAAATTATGAAAAGTTTGACCAAGAGTGCTAAAGTAAAAAGGGGTAATTATTAGGACCAACCTGCCTACCCCTAAGACGACCCACTGACCCTAAGTTGGTGTAAAGTAATCATTAATACGGCTTTTGTAAACCAAACTTTAATTAAAGATTTCTACTAAGAAAGAGATTGTTGTTATAAAGTTAACCTAAAAAATTGTGTTACAAACTCACCGGTAACTTTAGCATTCATAACTCGTTGTATTAGTGCTTTCATTTTGAATGAATATTCTTTTGGTACTTTTATTATTTATAATTTACGATAAAAGAAGTTTACAATCATTTATTTACAATTTTCGCGACATTACCATACTTTGACAATTACAGTATCTGTCAAGTCACACAAGTGTCAATGTCATTAATATTTTTTCACACAACTACAACAGTTTTTCTTCATTCATCCTGTTCATCAGCATTTTTTGGTCTACTGTGGTGCACCCTCTCATACTTCTATGGTTAAACGAGTAATATGTAAATGAAAAATTATATGAAACTATTGTAATAAAATTTGTAACTTTAAATTGTTCGGCTATTCGATACTAGATGGCGCTTTCCTCATGATTCTATCTATCTAAATTAATAAATCCAAAAGATGGCGTCTGTTGAGTATATTGGAGCCTTTTCAGGATCATAATAATTTTCAAAGTTCATTACTCCCAACTCTTGAAAATTATCTTTTACTGTACAATCAATTTATCACAGGTTTATCTGTAGAAATCGCACTTTGCCTTTTTGTTAACATCATTGGCTTAACCGCTGAACCGAACGTTATGATATTTCGCACAGATAAAGCCTGGGATATGGAGAAGGGCCAGTGCTACTTTTTATTTATATAATACAATTCAATGGTTGACGCATTGACATGAAATAGGTAAGTATATAATAAACTACTCTAAGCTTATTGCATCATAATCATAACACTCATGACTAGAATTTGGGTTGAAGCGAATCAGTAGCACTCGTTCCGCCTACTTACAGATGCGAGCTAAACCGAACGCCACCAAATGCTTTCAAGTATTTTTATACCTGGTTTTCGATCCTAGTATTTTTACATACTATACTCGTATTTGGAAGCCCTTGTATTGAATTTTGCAACTGTCTCATCCCTAAGATGCACCACGAGAGAACATGTCAAGTTGTTAACCAACAGTCCGTTTATGCTCGAAGTAGCGGGAATTCTCAGGCCAATTACGGCCATTCAAAAATTGCCAACGCGGACGGTATTTCACGTCCACACGGCGGGGTATTGGTAAAGTTTTCAACTAGCAATAATCGCACCTCGGATTAACCTCATTGGTTACGATATTGCCTCTGCGCAAAGTTAATGTTACAATATTCTCGGCTCGAGCCCAACCATACGGCGGTAACGAAACCATAGCGAGATCTAATTCGATCCCAACGCCATCTATCGAGCTAGGTTGTAAATTTTTTCGTCGACGAAGAAAATTTGTTTTTGATTTAAACAATAAAACCATATTTAGATATAGTAGTTTTTGGTGCATAATATCTTTCTGTTGTATTAAATATTTTTAGTAAAATTTGTATGGGACCACCGCTGAAACACCTTATTCTTTAAAAGTAAATTTTCGAAATCCATCCACAATAATGACGGAGTTATCGCGTCCGTCTTCTCCTTTTTGAAGATGTGTAAAAAATGTTTTTTTTTTTTTTGCGTAAACCACTATAAAACTATTTCTTGATCTTTTATTAAGTAGGTAGGTTCAATCCCAATATACCTGTGAGAGTAGATAAAGTAGTGTATGAAACTACATAACTATAAGAGCGATTTTTTTAGCGACGAGCGAGAGATTACAAAAATATGAAATATCGCTAAGTAACTAGCTATATAGCATTATTCATATTTTAGATAGTTCCTAGTTAGCGATATTTCATATTTTCATACAGTAATATTGCCAAATTAATCAAAACACGTAATTTCACGTAAATATTTGACAGCTATTTGCGACGTTGACAACTTTCAGAACAAACGCTCATATGACACTCGTGTAAAAACATCGCATATACCCCTCATTACACAACAGTTGAATGCACTTGTAGTAGTTGCAGTGGACTGGCGGTACAGAAAATCATTGAATAGAAAGGTTCGAATAAAAAAAAAACCACGCTAGCGAATAAAATGCACTTTTGCACTCAGATTTCGAATGACAAACAGGATTTTTCCGAGGTTGTGAGGTGAAAAGTATAGAGGAGAGTAATATAACGGTGAAAAGGTTATTGCGTCCGAACCTGAAGTTGGCGCCTACCTAAAAACAATATACATAGGTAGGTAACTCATGCAGTCAGACGGTATCAAACCCTTGAAAACGATAAGAAAAGACTGATTGCGTCCATAAGGTAGGTACCTACTACCTATGTAAGTTCTTTCTCATACCGTTGACAACAAAGACATTAAAACAGGGGGTTCCTAATCAAACAACCTACACTACACATGCATGATAAATATTAAACCGCACTGTAACCATAAATCTTTATAGGTAGGTACAACACACAATTAAAACACATGTTTTATTATTTTCAAACAAAAGCAGGTGAAGACGGATACTGAAGGGCACAGTACCAGACACCTATAACTACAATACAAGGTGTTAGGGTCCAATTCTCACCGAGACGCGACGCTGCGCACACTTTTTAAGATAACAACAGAATATCTAACTTATTTACAACACGGAAAGGTATAATTTCACTACGAGCGCGAAAGCGTGTCGATGAACCCTGAGATGCACCGTGTTGTGTAGCCCGTATACCTTATTGTAATATAAATAAGATCTATTTTGTATCGTGATCTTAAAAAGTGCGCGCAGCGTCGCATTGCGTCGCGTCTCGGTGTGAACTGACCCTTACACGCATGTGGCGACAAGGTCATTCCCAGGGTGATGTGCAAACGCAGGTAAGTGAAGTTACAGTAGTTCTATTTAAAAATAAACTGCCAATTGCGACTATAGTTGACGCAAAATGTTCCTAAGATGGTAAAACTACAGTAAAAACTACCAAAACTATTTATTACCTTCTCATTGTATAACGACTTCTTTCTAAAGAGGATGCGCAAAGCAAAATGAATGAAATGAAATGTTCATTTCTTACAAGACACTTTAGAACCTCAATATTTTGTTGGTCAATATTTTAAAAACTGGATGGCGCATTTCAAGATTCCTGTGCAAGTCCAATAAATATTTTTTCTTTCTTTCTTTCTATTTCCTAGCTGACTGTTCCCTGAGAAGAAAAGCCGAAACAAACTCGGAGGTCATGGTCTCTTATATAGTCCAAACATTATATTAATTGAATTTTATGTGAGTTTAACAATGCAGGGCCACATCTGGAAGAGTCTTTTGAAGAAAGAGCCATTGCAGCTTTGAGCTGATCTGTACCAACAGATGGTATGTAAGTATCAGTCACCTTGTAGCTCAACCCTATTTTAGGGAGCTGAACGACCCGTCACAAGACGCTACTAGATCTGCAGGACATTTGAGTAGGCCATTTACAAAATGTCTATTACCTACTATTGTAGAAAAGATAATTGCTGATGACTTTCTGTTTTCATTAGCAGTCCCCCGAGGCATCGACGCTATGATAAAAATAAATTTTTAAGGATTTTGGTTACATACTCAGCCTATAACGTTCCCACTGCTGGGACACAGGCCTCCTCTCCATGAGAGGGAGTGGGCCGTAAATCCGTAATCTACCACGCGGGCCCAGTGCGGTTTGGTAGATGTCACATGTCTTCGAAATTTTGGTTCTAGGACATGCCGGTTTCCTCATGATGTTTTCTTTCACCGTTTGAGAGCAGTGTTGATGAAACTATTTACACAAAGTAATGCGCCTGGCTGGGTTCGAACGCACGACCTTACAACTCGTAAGTCGCGGCCGTTATCACTGGGCCACCACTGCTCTGGATATTGGTTGTTGGTGGCTTTTTTACTAACTATGCTATGCTGTTTTACTATGTAAATGTTTACCCATATCACAAACCTTCTGTTTCCTCTACACCCTGTGGTTTAGGTCAAGTGCGTATACGCACGTCACGTGCTGCCGCCACGTGGCACGTGTGCGCCCAAACGAGCCCGAACACCGGCCCGTGGGCGTCACCGTCCATGGAAACAATTTAGTTACATACATCCTGCTTTAGTTTAGGTTTTTCGGATGTGGATTGTTTCTGACGGTTAAACTGCAGTTTGGTTTGATTAGGTTTTGTTGTTTTTTAGCCTAGTAGGTAGGTAAAACTTAGGTGGGAAAAGGCTAGGCAGATGATGATGAGGTAGGTAAAACTTAGGCTAGGCCACCTATGTTCTATTGTTATTCGGTTTGGTTTCCGCACTTAGTCCTTTAAGTGGACCATTGTGCGTGAGCCATGGCGGCCGTCAGTGGTTATTCCAACCAGCCCGCCTCTCTCCAGAAGCTAGCTATAACTCCTAGTCTGTTGAGAACATCCGTGTAAGATCTGGGTGCCCCGAGGGTTTCTGTTCTAATCTGGGCTACGCCTGTACCTTCGAAAAGCACATGCGCAACAGTTTCCTCAGCCTCCATGCAGGCGAGGCCATATTCACATCATACTATATCCAAATCTTAAATTCGTTCACAGACAGACAGAGCCTAAATTGCTAGGATTTATGGTATGTAAGTTCCATATACACAACGAAAGTCATTCGTGGCTCTTTAGAAGTCGTTACGGGACGTCAGAAGCCCGAATGTCTGACAAACAGTCTTTCCAAAATGTAGGTCTGGTTATCAAAATCAAAATATTTTTATTTCATATAAACCTGCATGGGCACTTATGAAACGTCAGAAACTAGGTGCACGGTTCCAAATTGTTGTTCCTATGGAGAAGAGCCGGCAAGAAACTCCACGGTTACTCTTTTAAAAATAATTGGCTTTAACAATATTTTAAAATTACAGAGATAAATGTATGGGAGGACAGCGCAGGCCTGTCAATAAGAACCAGGTACTTAGACGAATACAGAATAAAAAATCGTCTACAAATCTACAGTCAGTAAGGCCTACAACGTTCTCTCATTCACAATATGTAAAATAATCTACATAAATAAAATGAACCTAAATAAAATTGATGTATAATGTCAATTAATGACGAGAATATGTCAGCATTGTAAAAATAAAAAGAACATTGTATTTGAGAGTAGATAATAGACTTTCACATAGTTATGCTGTTCTGTAACTGACTTTGGCAACTTGTTATAGAAGCGGATACTGTTTATTAGAAATGACTTGCTAGTTTTAGTCAGTCTAAATTTTGGAATCACAATTTCATCTTTACTACGTGTATTCAGATTATGGAAATCGCATCGTTTTTTGAAAAGGCCTAAGTTTTTGCGAACATACAAGATATTTTCTAGGATATAAAGAGAAGGCAGAGTTAGTATATAAATTTCACTGAATTTGTTTCTAAGAGACTCGCGAGGCCCCATTTTATAGATCGCGCGGATTGCCCTCTTTTGTAAAATGAAAATTGAATCTACGTCAGCTGCCGATCCCCACAGCAGAACGCCATAAGACATTTTAGGGGTATGAGGAACAGGGTGTAAAGTCCGCTCATACCTATGGTGGTAAAGGAGGATCCTCCGACCAGACGGGTATTGTGTCAGAACGAAAAACGAAAGAACGTCAGCGCAGCCTTCGTGCAACACTTCAGCGTGACGTCATCATCATCACGTCGGGGTCACCAGTTTAGGGGTATGAGGAACAGGGTGTAAAGTCCGCTCATACCTATGGTGGTAAAGGAGGATCCTCCGTTACCAGCATAGGTATGAGTGAACTCTACACCCTGTTCCTCATACCCCTAAAACATAATACTGTGAAAATAAGCAAAGTAGACTAACCTAGCTGTGGCTACATCAGTCAACTGCCTTATTTTTCTTACTGCGTAAGCAGGTGAGGTTAATCTACTTGAGAGCACCCCATTGCAATTTTGAATCTAAAGTAATTCCCAAAAATACAGTTTCTAAAATAGCATCCAGTTACTTGCCATCAAGTTTTAAGTTTAGACCTACTTGGGGTACATTTGGTAACGAGAACTCAAGACGTTTAGTTTTGTTCGTATTGAGTAAAAGATTATTAGCGGCAAACCATTTCGAAAGAACAGATAGACAATCATTGACATGTAAGACATCCGTATCTTTTCTATCTATTCTAAAAATAAGAGAAGTGTATCGTGTTACCAGTACCTCAGATAGGCAGTCGCTTCATGTAAAATACTGGTATACAACTGCATCCGGTTAGACTCGAAACTGACCCCAACTTAGTTGGAAAAAGGTTAGAGGCACAAGCAGATGATGATAATGACTCTTTAGAAAGTGAAGCACTAAAGAAGGATTTTTGAAAATTCATTCCCTAAACGGATTGAATAGACAATGAAGTTTGTATGGAAGTTCGTAATTTTTGCCGATAGGAAATTCCATCAGGCACACGGTTTTTTTTTTTTTTTTTTTTTTTTTGTTTTTTTTTTTTGGGTGGGAAATCATCAAATAACTTCTCCCGCTCTGGGTGGAGCAGGAGGGCGTGTCAGACTTTTACTGACTAAAACCCACCCGTGTTCCTTCAGTAGCCCTTAAGCCAGGGGCTGTTGTGTCTCTTTCGAACAAACCCGCACCCCTGGCAGGCATCGACCCTTGCGGGTCCCATCACTTTTTGTGCTGACATCTCTTTGAGGCGCGCGTGGAACACAACGCGCCGTCGACTTGGGCTTGGTCCTTACCGGACAGCGAGCTACCCATTACTCGCCGTCCGCAAGCCCATGCCTACGGTGGCCGGAAATCGGCCTGGGATTCCCGACGCCCAGGGCGTCTCCGTATCCTGCGGCGGCTGGGGTCGCGAGGGCGCATATGCTGCCTCTCCCTCACGTGCGCCGCCTCCCTCTTCGCGAGCATCACTGCTTCGCTGAAGGAGGTGACGGCTCCCCATGCCCTCTCGCTCCGTACCATGGCCTGGACCAGGGCCGGACGCGAGAGATCGCCGCCGCCGATCGCCTCCACGAGGACACGGCGGTGCTCCGCCCAAGCAGGGCAGACCGCCACCATGTGCTCCACCGTGTCCTCAGGGCGATCTTCGCAGTGGAAACACCCGGGCGTTTCCTCCCGCCCTATCCGAAACAGGAACCTCCCGAAACAACCGTGTCCGGTGAGGACCTGCGTCAGGCGGAAGGTGAGGACGCCATGCCGCCTCTCGAACCACTCCTCAAAGAGGGGACTTACCGCCGCAATCGTGGCGTGCCCAGCACTGGGTTGCGACAATCGCTCTCTCCATGTCACCATGAGATCCCGCCGGAGCTCTGTCCGCTGTGCCGCGATTTCCCGCGGCAGCGGACTTACGCCCCGGCGTTTGGCCTCCTCGCGCCACTCCCATATTTGCGCGAGGACCTTTGCCTCCAGATCCCATGGCGGTAATCCGGCAAGGAGGCCCGCCGCCTCGCAGGAGATCGTGCGATATCCTCGGATCATCCTGATCGCCATGACCCTATGGGACGCCGTCAGCTTGCGAGCTGGTTGGCGCCTCAATGTAGGCGCCCACACCGGCGCCCCGTATAGGGCCATGGACCGCACGATCCCCGCGTAGAGCCTCCGGCAGGAGGCGTTTGGCCCCCCTAGATTGGGCAAGAGCCGCTTCAGCGCAGCCCCGGCCCGCTCCAGTCTGGGAGCCAAACGGCGGAAATGCTCCGCGAAGTTCCACCGGCTGTCGAGGACGAGTCCCAGATACTTCATCGTCGACTCGACGCCGATGTGAACCCCTCCCACCGTTATCTGGGAACCCGTCGGTGGCGCATTCCGAGGACCATGAAACCACATGGCCTCGGACTTGTGCAAGGCCACCTCGAGTCCCAGTTGCCGGATCCTATCCGCGATTGTCGCAACCCCTTGTGTCGCTAAGTCGGCCGCCGCCTGGTACGACCTCCCTTGCGCCAGGACTAGCGTGTCGTCAGCGTAGCAGACTACACTGACGCCGCTAGGGAGGTCGGCGCGCAGCACCCAGTCGTACCCGATGTCCCACAGATACGGCCCCAGGACCGATCCCTGCGGGACACCGCACGACATCCCTCGCCGGTTCCACTCTCCGAGGTGACCGGGGTAGATGACGGCCCTGGCCGTCGATTCTTGGCATTCAGCCTACGTACCGCCACTCTCAGGTCTACCTCGGTCACCTCTGGAGAGTCGTCGTCGTCGTCGTCGGTGTGGTCCGCATCGGGCACCGCAGGAGGCGGAGCCATAGGCGGGGGAGCGTGCTCCCCTCGTGAGGGGAACAGAGCGCTCACCACGTCCTGCACGAGATGAGGCCGGAGACTCTGCGTCAGCGGGGGAGCCCACGGGCGGATTTTATCACGCACCGTTTTGTATGGGCGTCCCCACGGGTCTCTGTTCAGAGTCTCCAGCGACTCCTCGCGGGCCACAACTCTGGCCCGCAGGATCTCATCCCGGAGGGCGGTCTTCGCCACTCTGTACCCCTCGTACAGCTCCGCTTCAATGGCTTCCGTATCCGGAGGGCGGATACGGAGCCTGCGGTGCCTGGAGTAAAGGTGTCGCGCAGCAACACACGCCTCGCGCAGTGTTGTCAACTGCGGCGACCACTAGTACACCTGGCGTGAAGCACGACCTGGCTGGACCCGGGGCATTGCCACGTCACATACCTCGGACATGGCCTCCCGGAACCACTCGGCCTCGTCGTTGATGTCGGCAGGCCTGTCCGGTGATGACACCCAGGCCTGCATGATCGAGGCTTCCAGGAGAAGCTCCCGGTCCAGCTGCTTCAACGCCCACCGCGGAATCAGGCACACGGTTTGTGGCAATGCAATACAACCTGTGAGGAATAATAAATAATTTTATTTCTGTAAGTCACGTGTAAAAGTGTTTGTGCAAACCTACTTACAGAAATAAAATAGTTTATCATTTGTCTTTTGAGGAAAGAACCACACAGATTGAGTGGACCTGTCCATTCAGTGCAAACATTTGTCAGTAATCAAGCAGAAATGAAGAGATCCGCAGGAGAACCAAAGCAACCGACATAGCCCGAGTAATGGCCAAACTTAAGTGGCAGTGGGCAGGGCACATTGCTCGCAGAACAGATGGCCGATGGGGCCAAAAGGTTCTGGAGTGGCGACCGCGTACCGGAAGACGTAGAGTGGGAAGGCCTCCCACAAGGTCGACCGATGACCTTTTGAAGGCCACGGGTATCCGCTGGATGTGGGAAGCACAAGACCGGTCGAAGTGGAGGAACCTGGTGGATGGCCTATGTCCAGCAGTGGACGTCTTTCGGCTGATGATGACGCAGCTCAACTCAGAACCTATCTAGCTCAAACTAGGTACCTACTTATAAACGATATTTTAAAAAACCATACTGGGCTAAACTGGTGAGCACATCGAGTTTTTTCAAGGGAGTAGACACAACCATCCAACCACTCATATCTACTTATTACTGACGCCAAGCAGGCATCAGTAATAAGTAGATATGTTCAAACGCAAGTCGGCTGATGTTTTATGTCGTCACGTTTTCCATACACCTGCGATTTCCACTTACGTAGCTGCAATATCAACAAGTAATAAAAATAACTAAGGAAATAAAAGTCACGTTAAATTCATCACAACCTTAACTATAGGTTATGTTGAAATTCGAGTCATCAAGTTACTTCCCGGAAAAGTAGAATAAACAAATAAACTATAAATAAGTACTTAGAATCTTTGTATATTTTTATTGATTAGGTAAAGTTGCCAAAAGTAAATAACATAACTATTAAATTAGTAATATGTAGTATAGTTACTTCAGTACTATAACCAATTAAACAAAAGAATTTGAAGCTTGATAGCCCAGGAGTAGAACGGCTTCCTAGACAGACGGCTTCGGTGAACAGATAGCCAATGGTGCCGTAAGGTTCTGGAGTAGCGACTGTGTACTAGAATACTTAGCTTTGGAAGGCCTCCCACAAGATGGACCGTTGACTCGGCTTGGGGGAGACCTATGTCCAGTAGTGGACGTCTCTAGGCTGAAATGATAATTATGATGAAGAGCCCAGGAACTGAGAATCTTTGACATAAAAGTAATTAAGCTCTTAGACAGCATTTCAGGAAGTAATCGCTAAGCTCAGGGCCTCGAGTTGCGAGTTCAGTAAGCAGCTCTCCCGAAGAACTAATACTTACCTAACGTTCTCAAAAAGCTGTCACAAACAGGTAAATATAGTGTAAGTTCTTCCTGAATTCCTTACTGAAGATATACCCAAAAGCGGTTGACAGTTTGAAGTATCGATAAATGTCATGAAGATGTTGCCCCCAAAAAAGCGTACTTACACCACTCACGTGCTCCTAACTTAAATCTTTTCAGAAATGTAATTTAAACAATAAACAAACTAACAAGGCATAAAGTTAAAAGTTAGTCGTAGGTACAATGCAACAATAATGTACAAACTGAAATAATGTCACATGGCGCGCAACGCATGGCCCTCGTAACGTATTGTGTAACAAAATAAACGATGTGAGCCTAGCACCAAGCGCGGAGGAAACGTTCAAGTGCGCGAGAAATCCTGCTGCGATATTTTTACGTGCGTGAGAACGTCGTCGACTAAATTAGTACGTTCTTAAAATTATAAATATTCGTTTCGTTCATTGCCGATTTTTATTCACCTAATTACCACCTAAACTAAAATGAGAGCCTGCCAGGGGTGCGGGTTTGTTCGAAAGAGATACCACAGCCCCTGGCATACGGGCGACTGAGGGAACACGGGTGGGTTTTTGTCAGTAAAAGTTTGACACGCCCGCCTGGTTCACCCAGAGCGGGAGAAGTTATTTGATGATTCCCCACCCAAAAAAAACTAAAACTAAAATGAGAGTATTGCTATCTCTTACTGACAGACCGCGAAAGAAAACGACAATTAACGCTTTAGAACTGTCAAACTAAATTCAGTCTCGATTGCATTGTATTTGGCGTGATTGAAAGCATGATGAATTTAGTTCGTCGTAGTTTCGTCGAAGAAAATCTTAGTTCAACTAAAGACAAGTCTAATTTATTTTCGTCTCTTTCATTTTTCATTAGAATGAAAAAGATAGCAATAGTCTTAATTAAGTTTAGTCGGTGCACAACATTTTTAAGACTACGAATATACATCCAGGGACATCACCGCTTTATGATAGTTGTTGTTTGGGGAGCTTGTGGCTAATTAATAACAACCGCAAGGTTCGATTTATCAGGTTAAACTACGCTTGGTCCGTGAATGGGTGGCCATCTTTACATACCAAGACCTCTCCGTGCCTCTGAAAGCACGCTGTCATTCGTGGAACTTAAATAGTCCTTACGGGTCGTCAGAAGCTCGAAAGTCACACAACCACTCTTAACAAGAGGTTCCGTATTAGTTACCCGGTAACTGGGTCGTGGGCTGTGGAGGTCAGATCAAGTCAGTCACTCCATGAAAAATACTGGTATTCAGCTGCATCCGGTAAGATTAGAAGCCGACCCCAACATAGTTGGGAAAAGGCTAGGCAGATGATGAGATGATGATGACTTGAAGCTTAAAATGCCTACGCATTCCACAACTTTCCTCGACCATTATTTCAGGCCGCTCGTTTGTGGAATGCATTCCCTGTTGAAATTTAATCGCGCTCAGTCTTTATCTGTGTTTAAAAGACTCGTCAAGGATCATTACCTGTTGTTGTGATCTGGTTCTCATACTTTACTGTAATTTTCGATGTAAAGTCTTCATTTATTTTCGTTCCTTATATATTTAGTATTTATGTATCTATTATATGATATAATTATAGTCTATGATATGTTTATATCTGTGTATCTATTTTAGTATATTGTATATTAATTATTTGCGCCAACAACATCCCCATTTTATATCCTGACCAATCGTTGTCCATGCAAAGGTTGCCTGGAAGAGATCGCGGAAAGCGATAAGGCCACCCATTGTATATTTTGTAGTGTACCTTGTTTTGTTGTAATGTATTTTTTGTGGTGTACAATAAAGTATATATAAATAAATAAATGATGATATAAAATACTTGGATTTTCGATTCACGAATGGTTCCAATTTAATTTACGTTTAGATCGCGCGTTCGTGTTAGGCCTACGGTCCACTTTCGGGTTCCTCGCTAACTACGTCATCATTAATCAAAATGTTAAGAAACCATTGTTTTTTCTTGGAATTTGGGACATTATTTCATTGGGTTGTGTTTGTTTGTATGCTGAGACAAAATACTCTGTGTGTTTTCAGTAGTAAGCTTCGATGAAAAGGAAACCTTGGCTTATTTGCGGTCCAATAGGAATCCGGAACCTACCTCACGTGTGGTGTCGGACGTAAAAGAATAGCAACATCCTATTTCTTCCCGTGGGTGTCGTAGAAGGCGACTAAGGGGCTTACCAGAGAATGGGCAGCCTTCTCTATGTATGTGACCACCATACTTCGATTGCCAACCCGCCTTCCAAGCGTGGTGATTATAGCAATCCCCTCCCCGTTTGGAGGAGGCCTATGCCCAGTAGTGGACGTCTTTCGGCTGAAATGATGATGATGATGATGAACTACATGGATGAGCATTGGCGGCCCAGGTAGTAATAGCCTCGGCTTACGAGTTGTAGGTTGTGGTTTCGAACCTAAGCAGGCTGTTTCATCGTCACCAGCATTATCATCTAAGCCCGGAATCACCCACTGCGTGGTATAGGCCTCCCCTTTTTTCCACCATACTTAAGGGTTACGTGCGTCTCTCATCCAGGTTTTTCCCGCGACTTTGACGATATCATCAAGCCAACGCGCTTTTGGACGGCCTATACCATTCGGTCACATTTTGACTCCATCAGCCTCGTCTAACCTGAAGGCCAGTTCTCGTAATTAAAAACGGTCGCAGTGTCATCTCGGCGAAAATCGAATTTCAAAAATTTGACAAAAATGTATAGAAACTCGAGGTATTTTTGACAAGATTGACACTGAGATCAGACTGTGAACGTTCTTAAAATTACCAGAAGTGCCCCTCAGATGTCTTACCTACCTAACTGCACTTGAGGCGCATCGCCCTGTCCCCGTCGTCGAAGACTTTCGATCGACGGCGAAAGAAAACATCGTAAGGAGATCGGCATGCGCATGGATCGAAGATATGTGACATCTGTCAACCCTCACTGGGCGTGGTAGATTATAGCTAATACTCCCTCTCACAGAGAAGAAGAAGAAGAAGCCAGTGTTTCAGCAGTGGGAAGGTTATAGGCGGATTATAAGTTCAAGTCAAACATAATTACTTAATCGAGCCTATACAGGGTGCCTGCCAGGGACATCAACGCGCTAACTGCAATCATGAATTCACCACATTGTTTACATTGTGGTGCACCGTAGCATAGTAATTTTTCGTCGGTTGTCATAAACAAAATCTCCTATGTAATAGAAAATGGCAATTACTAAGCGTTCAAAATGTTTGGCAGAGTAATTTTTTTTTTGAATAACCGACAAATAATTTCAACGCAGGGGGTTTCACAATCTGATAAACCTACTGAATATTTATTTAACAAATTTTTTTTTTATAACTTGGCCTAAGTATGTTCTTTCTGTATTCTGAGTAGGTATGTTAGTAAATTCAATAAATTAAAAATATTTTTTTATAATAAAATGTTATACTTACCTTCCTACCTTCAAACGGGAATACTCCGAATTAAGTCTATAGTGGGAGCCACACTGTTTACTTAATTCGAAAAAAAAAAAAATAAGCAATTACTTACAAACTTGCTAAGAGAACACGTCAGTCACTCAGACATGTGCCTAAGGGCACGTGTTTGAGTAGAATCTGTTAGTATCGTCATCGTTATCAACACAACGTGACGGTCACATTAACAGGCGTTAATTGAATAATTACGGCATACAACGTTTTGGGTAGGTACAAAAACGTTTTTGTGTTAATCAGCACAACACGGGCTTGTGGCTAAGTAATACGCACGTGTCGATCGATCAGGTTTAACTACGCTTGTCGCGGTTGGTGCGTGGATGGGTGACCGACCATCTTAACATTTCTTAAGCCCTTTCGTGTCTCAGAAAGCATGCTAAACCCAACTACCATTCATGGATCAATGACATTTGCAGTAGTTACCGGGCGTCAGAAGTCTGAAATTCTGGCAGTGTAAAATATTGATATTCGGCTGCATCGTGTTAGACGGAAAGCCGACCCCGAAAAGGCTAGGCAGATGATGCGTACAACACTAGAGTATTCGCTTATACAAGTTGCCAAAGTCAGTTACAGAACTTAGCGATGGAAAGTTTAAAACGCACATCAAACGTATCCTTATCAAAAAAGCATATCTATATATATAAAAGAAAGTCGTGTTAGTTACTTCACTTATAACTCAAGAACGGCTGAACCGATTTAGCTGAAAATTGGCAGGGAGGTAGTTTAGAGCCAGGAGAAGGACATAGGATACTTTTTATCCCGTTCAGTTGTTTCAGAAATAAAAAAAGTATCAAAGTGGAAGTTGGCTGTCGAAAAACGAAAATTTTCACGGATAGGATAATAGGGTAGATAGGGTAGGGTAGGTAGGGTAGGTAGGGTAGGTAGGGTAGGTAGGGTAGGTAGGGTAGGTAGGGTAGGTAGGGTAGGTAGGGTAGGTAGGGTAGGTAGAGTAGGTAGGGTAGGTAGGGTAGGTAGGGTAGGTAGGGTAGGTAGGATAGGTAGGGTAGGTAGGGTAGGTAGGATAGGTAGGGTAGGTAGGGTAGGTAGGGTAGGTAGGTAGGGTAGGTAGGTAGGTTAGGGTAGTGTAGGGTAGGGTAGTGTAGGGTTTTTTTTTTTTTTTTTTTTTTTTTTTCCCATGTTTGTTGTTTCTCTTTGGTTTTTGTTTTGTATTATTTTATGTTCTTGATTTGGTTTCGACAGTGTCTGCGATTTGATACAGACACTGTCTTTTTGTTATGGTTTTTTCGCTTATGTTATGTAAGATCGTATATAATGGTGATAAATGTTTATTCAAAGAAATATATATAATATTTTAATCACGTGCCATTAAACTTTTTAAGATGGCTCATAATTTTGGTCACATATTTGACGTAGGCGTCAAAGACATCCTTGTTTTCCGTCAGCATCCCGATGTCATACGCTGTGATACCAAATCGCTCAGAGATTGCCTCATATTGCATGCGATCCATGGCGAATCTGGGGCAATCCCTGAGGAGGTGGTCAAGTGTTTGTGTAGTGTTGTCGTGGCAGGGACAGTTGTCATCATCAGTTATTTTGAATCGGTGTAGATATTGTTTATGGAATCCGTGGCCTGTAAGAATTTGGGTTATGAAGAAGTTTTGTTGTAATTTTTTGCGGAATTTGTGGATTTGTAACAATGTCGGGAATATGATTTTAGTGTAGGGTAGCGTAGGTAGGGTAGTGATTTTGTATGAATGACTTTTGGACGAACAGGACAACGTCTGTCGGGTCAGCTAGTTATAAGATAAAAGACTACGTTGAAGACAGGGAAGTTTGGCATTAATTCCTTCTGCACATGTGGCTTCCCTGGTACCTCATTAACAGCATATCTATGTGAAAGTCTATTAACTGCTCTCAATGTTCTTTTTATTCTTTTTATTTTTACAATGCTGACATATTCTCGTCATTATTTGACATTATACATCAATTTTAATATCAACTATTTTTTAGTGATTGTCATGTTAATCATGTCACTATGTTTAATTAGGTTCATTTTATTTATGTAGATTATTTTACATATTGTGAATGGGAGAACGTTGTAGGCCTTACAGACTGTAGATTTGTAGACGATTTTCTATTCTGGATTCGTCTAAGTACCTGGTACTTATTTACAGGCCTGCACTGTCCTCCCATACATTTTATATCTGAAAACATTGTTAAAGCCAATCATTTTTAAAAGAGTAACCGTGGAGTTTCTTGCCGGCTCTTCTCCATAGGAAACAAGATTTTGGAACCGTGCACCTAGCTTCTAACGTTTCATAAGTGCCCATGCAGGTTTATATGAAATAAAAATATTTTGATTGATTGATTGATTGATTGATTGACAGGGGCAGCCATTGCCTGGAGCTTGTGGAGTTAAGCGAGGGTTCAGTAACTTACTTAACCCTTTCTTAATTCTACAAATAAACTAATCTCTATAAGTAGGTACTACTTACTTTTTTACTAATCAGACCAGTACTTATAAGGTCTTTAGTTACGAACAAGAACGTAGTGATATAAAAGTTTCTGTAATTTTTATTTTTTTTGCGATGTTCTGAATTTTAGAATGATGACTTTTTATGTAATGTACTTATATGACAGATTTCTCTGTTGTTATTTTTCTGGTTAAGTACTGAAAAAATAATCAAATTATTCTGTTTTTATCGTCTCATCATCAACTTATTATCAATCGTATTTCATAGGATAATTTCCGTGTTATTTTATTAAGCCTTATTAGTTGATATGCACGAATTTAACGCTCGAATCGGGCGAATCGATACCTAAAAAACAAAAAATCATATAGGCGACTCGCACGCAGTTTATTTTATTTGTGGGCGAATCGACAACTCCAGAAATACGTAGGTACTAGGCAATTGGCACGTTTTGAATTTTATGGAATTAATTGTTATGACTCTTTTCCATCACTTAATTGCATAAAATCCATTCGAGCTAGTAAATTCGTGCGAATGCACTCACAAGCCTTTATTACCACTCTACAGTCACCTGTAATGTCTGATAACTAAATAATAGGCTATGAATAGAATAGATATCACGTTGACATGCAACGTGTAACAGAATGTCCGGAAGTTCTAGGACGCATTGCAACGCTAGTGTGTGACCTTACGACAAGGCCTTTCCGCGCTCTTGTAGTCTCAACATTATACAACACTAGCTTCCGCCCGCGGCTTCGCCCGCGTGGAAGTCAGAAATTATCCCGCGTGAACGTAATACCGGGATAAAAAGTATCCTATATGTTAATTTAGGTTATAATCTATCTGTGTGCCAAATTTCATCCCAATCAATTCAGTAGTTTTTGCGTGAAAGAGTAACAAACATCCATACATACAAACTTTCGCGTTATAAGGAAGGAGTAAGGATTTACAGCGGCATTGAAAACGCATCTATTTTACACTTCATTGAATTTACATGTGCACGTAACACGGAAAACGTGAACCAAATATTGTATAGTTTTGTGAGACATTCCCTGTCGTAACGACTTTTTGCCTGTTGTATTCGCCCAAAAGTCTGATAGCCAGTTTCACCAAGGGGAAACGTGGTACCCAGTAACTGGGTTGTGGAGGTCAGCTAAGCAGTCGCTTCATGTAGGTAAATACTGGTATTCAACTACATCCGGTTAGACTAGAAGCTGACCCCAACATAGGTCTCCTCCTTGTGAAAGGGAGTGGGTCGTAATCATGTCTACATGTCCTCGAATTTTTGGTTCTAGGACATGCCGGTTTCCTCACGATGTTTTCTTTCACCGTTTTGAGAGCAGTGGTGATGAAATAAAATACACGACGCACCATCCCATTTCTTCCGTGTGTGTCGTAGAAGGCGACTAAGAGACTTGCTGGAGAATGGGCAGCAGCGTTCTCTATGCATTTTACCACCATACTGCGATCGCCAACCCGCCTGCCAAGCGTGGCGCTTATGGCATCCCCCCGCCAAATTGGAGGAGGCCTATATCAAACAGTGGACGTCTATCGGCTGAAATGATGATGAAATAATAATATGCATATTTTTTTATTGGGGATGTTATAAGTTTCTATTACAAAACATGACGTACAGAGGCCAGCACATCAAGCTATTCCAATCTGTCAAATTTCTTTGATAGATTTTCAACTTTATTACATTTACTTAAGGTTCATGTTCAATTGGGAAAATTTGACAGTTTGGGGTCTAAAATAGTAAAAATAATTCCGCCGTAATTGCGTAACGCGTTTACAGTAGCTTTCATTTCGAAAGTTCAACAACATTTATTGCGTTATTTACGTAGTTGAACACAATTTATTTTTTTTGAACAAGAAGAAACGAGGAAAATAGGAAGCAATATCCTTCAAATATTTCACATTGTAATTAGAATCTAACTCTATTTTATTTAGATGTATAGATTTTCAAACAATTACCGAGCTTATGTTTTCATGTTACGGGAATACGTACACTGAGAAAAATTTCCTCTGCCGCACTACGTAAAATAAGGACAAAAATCGACCACAATGACGTGTGTAACCCGCTCCATTACGCGTAAGTAGCCAGTCATACGTAGTCGGCATACTGACGCTCATCATGGAGCGGGTTACGTAATTTACTCGTGGTCGATTTTTGTACGTACGTACGTAGCCCGACTTCCGACTACGTAATACGTAGTGCGCAAGTCGCACTGAATACTCCTGAAACTACGATTGCAACACCCGTATACTATTGTTGCGAGCACAGTAGAACACGGTGAACCTTACGTGTGTACCATGGCGGCTTACGTACGATACTGTAGCGGGCACGTTAAATAATGATGAGCCATATCTGTGCACCGCGACGGCATACGTACGATACTGTGGCGGACACAGTAAAGCACGGTGAGCTGTACGTGTGTACCACGGCGGCATACGTACGATACTGTGACGGACACAGTAAAGCACGTTGAGCCGTACGTGTGTACCACGGCGGCATACGTACGATACTGTGACGGACACAGTAAAGCACGGTGAGCCGTACGTGTGTACCACGGCGGCATACGTACGATACTGTGGCGGACACAGTAAAGCACGGTGAGCTGTACGTGTGTACCACGGCGGCATACGTACGATACTGTGGCAGACACAGTAAAGCACGGTGAGCCGTACGTGTGTACCACGGCGGCATACGAACGATACTGTGGCGGACACAGTAAAGCACGGTGAGCCGTACGTGTGTACCACGGCGGCATACGTACGATACTGTGGCGGACACAGTAAAGCACGGTGAGCCGTACGTGTGTACCACGGCGGCATACGTACGATACTGTGGCGGACACAGTAAAGCACGGTGGGCCGTACGTGTGTACCACGGCGGCATACGTACGATACTGTGGCAGACACAGTAAAGCACGGTGAGCCGTACGTGTGTACCACGGCGGCATACGAACGATACTGTGGCGGACACAGTAAAGCATGGTGAGCCGTACGTGTGTACCATGGCGGCATACGTACGATACTGTGGCGGACACAGTAAAGCACGGTGAGCCGTACGTGTGTACCACGGCGGCATACGTACGATACTGTGGCGGACACAGTAAAGCACGGTGAGCCGTACGTGTGTACCACGGCGGCATACGTACGATACTGTGGCGGACACAGTAAAGCACGGTGAGCCGTACGTGTGTACCACGGCGGCATACGTACGATACTGTGGCGGACACAGTAAAGCACGGTGAGCCATACGTGTGTACCACGGCGGCATACGTACGATACTATAGCGGACACGGTGAATCATGGTGAGACATACGTGTACACCACGGCGGCATACTTACGATACTATGGCGGACACGGTGAATCATGGTGCGCCATACGTGTACACCATGGCGGCATACTTACGATACTATAGCGGACACGGTGAATCATGGTGCGCCATACGTGTACACCATGGCGGCATACTTACGATACTATGGCGGACACGGTGAATCATAGTGCGCCATACGTGTGCAGCGTGGCAGCATACGTAGGATACTGTGGCAGGCACAGTAAAGCATGATGTGTCAGACGTATTAACTGTCGTAGTAGAGGTAAGGTACCGTTGCCGGTACAGTAAGGCATGATGAACCGTGCGTATGTACCACGGCAGTGGACGTACGATACTGGTGCGGGACCAGTAAAGCACGGTGAACCATACTTATGTACCACGCTAGCGTACGTTCGATACTGCTGCGGGTATAGTAAGGCATGGTGCACTATACTGTGTTACGTATGGCACACCATGCCTTACGATACTCGCACCTGTATTTTCCTTATGCTGGCGCATGGTACATACAAAGGTGTTCAGATACTTATTTTGAATATTAAACACTCAAATCAATGAAATTTTGTAGACATGATCGAGAAACTAATATCTAGGTCTGTGGTTTATTACATTTTCGTAAAAATGTATAGTTTAAATATTGCAGGGAGTTTTGAATGAAAATATGAAAACCCCCTGCAATATTTAAACTATACATTTTTACGAAAATGTAATAAACCACAGACCTAGATATTAGTTTCTCGATCGTGTCTACAAAATTTCATTGACTTTGATTGGTTAATATATAATAATATCTGAACACCTTTGTATGTACGGCCAGCGTCATAAAAATATATACGTTAACAAGAGCTCAAAAATATCTACACGCCTCTATGTCACTGACAATAAGGTTGGTGTTTACATATTTTGACTCGATGGCTGTATATATTTATATATTAATGACGTTGACTGTAACCATGCCAGCATAAGGAAAATACAGGTACAAGTATCGTAAGGCATGATGTGCAATACGTAACACGTAGTGCAATAGTGCACCATGCCTTATACCCGTAGCAGTATTGCATGTACTCGGGCGTGTAGATGGACGGGTATGGTGAATGGTATGGTGCCATATTGTCCCGCACTAGTAATCATACCTTTTATTTTTCTTCTCAGCATATATATTCGTCCACTGCTGGACATTTATGCTTCTCCCATGGTTTTTCTATGTCATCCTCGATGCGGCGTATCTGGTCGAGGTCGGCCCTGCCATCTTAGGAATGGCGGTCTGCCTACGCTTCGACTTCCCGTTCATACCTCTACTATAACAGTTAATAAGTTTTATACACATTATGCTTTGTAGTATAAGTAGTACAACCTGCACTGGTCACATAGATATCTACTTATAAATAATGGTGCGGGTACGGTAAAGAATGATGTATCATTATAAAGCTGACCAGATGTTTTAAAACCCGCGTGCGGTATTTTTCAGATTTAATTTTTACTGGCAATAGTTACGTATAAATATATCACAAAAGGTCGCGTCCTCATTGCAGGGTTTTTTTAAAACTCTGGTCAGGCTTTACCTACTGTTGTTGAATTTGTACGATATTAGTGCGGCTATTATTATTATTATGCAAAATAATTTTATAGCAAACTTAACAGCTACACCGTTAAAGCACCAAATCGGACCTGTAAGTGAAAAGCATACAATAATTGGTAATTTAGATAAAATAATACTTCACGATACATATACATTTAGTGTAGGTACTACCTACACAGCAATGATACATCATTTTTTATTTTTTTAAACTTTTACAAGGTTATTAACAGAAGAAATTCTGAAGAAGTTCTGTTCTCAAACCCTGTACAAGTTTTATAACTTTACATGCTTAAAAGGAAATAGACATAAAAGATTCATATTATTTATTTTCAATCGTAAAATTGAGACATACAAAAAAACCACAAGCTTAATTAATCATACTATTCTAGAATTACATGGTAGTCAACTATGAACGAGGAATTTCACCGTCTGTCGGTTGTTGACAGGCGTCCACCATTGCAAGATTTAAGGCCTACTCAAATCTGACCGGTATCCCGTACCGGTGGCGATAACGATATCCCGATGGGTATGCGGTAACGCGCTGTTCAAAGGTGTTCCGCAACTGCTGCCGGTAATGCCATACAAAATACCGGTCGGGATATCGGTCAGGTTTGAGTAGGCCTTTACAATACGTAATACGGAAAGGACGAGAGGATTGGCGATTAGATATTTATTAAAATATAAGGGCGTCAGTAGATATCCTATCTTATATAGATTTCGTCTGAATGTTTTAGGGCAATTAGAAATACTTAATTAGGTATAACAACAGACAGTCCATTATCAACATGAACAATGTCTCAGATCTCCGGTATTTGTAGCACGAGCCGGAAGCGGGTAAGTAAGAGCAACCTAGGATTCCCGACCAAAGAGTCACTAGTAAGAGCCAGTCCACACGGCGCGTTGCGTCTCCGTTGCGTCGACGCAGCGCTGCCGTTGCGTCATTTTACATTTTGCGTTGCGTCGACGCAACGCGCCGTGTGGACTGGCTCTAAGGGTACCTTGGCATCAATGGAGTCCGCGTGGTCGTCGCTGGAAACCAATGCATCTAGGCCTACGGTAAACTTAACTTAAAGCTCGTTCGCATACGAACGCTAATACATACGCATAAACCTAACTAGTTGCGGAACCTATGTCGCAAGGCCCGACTTTAAACTGATATAACCGGTATTCTACAAAAAAAAAAAAAAAAAAAATACAAAATGTGGGGATCGCCCCGTTTTGGTAGCGATCCGAGAGCCACCTTTTGGCAGTAGGGGCGGTGCACCCCTACCCCATGGCCTAGGTGAAGGTTAAACATCAGTACCGAGTTTCGATATTTCTACTTTTACGAAATTTGACTGATTTTAAAAGCTTAGATGACAATACGATGAAAGAATACAAACAACAAATGAAACTCAGCTGATGTTTAACCTGAAGTTAAGTTAAAGAAACAAATTGGTGGTGGGCCCGTATTCACGCTTTTGCAAAACGGTATATAATATAAGGTATGGGTACGTAAATGTGTAAACTGTATCACCTGCGGGCAACAGATCCGCACAGGTGGGTGTGTTTCTGAATTTTTGCACGTGTTGTATGTGTTGTAGTCAAACCCCGAAGTCCCGGCGCTCCAAGGTTTGCCTAGTCAAACCTCAGGTTTGACAAGAAGGCTTAGTCAAAGTCCAAAACTAATAGCGTGTTTCGACCTTTGGCTAACGCATTTATGGCCAAACCTAGGAGAGACTAACTTGGAAAGTCAAACGCCGAAACGCAATTTGATCAAATCGGGGTTTGACCAGTCAAACTTAAATTAGGTAAAGTTTTTTTTTTTGTA
This sequence comes from Polymixis flavicincta, assembly GCA_949987655.1. Taxonomy (NCBI): domain Eukaryota; kingdom Metazoa; phylum Arthropoda; class Insecta; order Lepidoptera; family Noctuidae; genus Polymixis; species Polymixis flavicincta. The sequence goes on along the minus strand of OX465193.1, from coordinate 14,907,515 downwards.
TTTATATGTATGAAAAACACATTCTTAAGAGAGAAAATTAAATTAACAATCAGCCTGTGAAACAAAGATTGCTGTTGTCTGTTAAAAAAATAACCACGAATTTTAAGAAGATTACTCCGCTGCGAAATTTCTAACCTGCAGGACCACGTGACCTACAGGAGTAAGGCAGTTTTGAATCTAACATCGGAAATGAATGAAGTTTTTCATACATATTTAGGTTATATAACCCATTCTGTCCCTAATTTAAGTCTGACTAGTCAAACCCCGATTTGATCGTACTGAGTTTCGGCGTTTGACTACCCAAGTTGGTCTCTCCAAGGTTTGACCATAAATTCTTTTGTCAAAGGCCAAAACACGCTTTAGTTTTGGACTTTGACTAAGGCTTCTTGTCAAACCTGAGGTTTGACTAGGCAAACCTAGGAGCGCCGGGACTTCGGAGTTTGACTACATATGCATGTAAGTGTGTGATGAGAGAAAAATAAACGAAGAAGGTTGGTGCTAATATGATGGGAAGTCCTACCCCAAGGGTACGTACGTCGTATGTGATGTGTAATGGTCGTTGTTATTCTAAAGTCCATCGAACAGTGACATAAAGTTTTAAATCTGACATTATAGTAATTGTAGCCGGTACAGGCGAAACAAGGGTATTATAATTATGTAATAGGTAATCGTTGGTTCTCATCACTTGATACGCATAGTAATGCTGATTAAAATCTATACACTCTAATGAAACACACTCAAATGTAACTTCATCATTGTCAAGTAAATAAATATTTTTTATTTCACCAAACTTTGGTAAGCCTGAAGATTCTGAAATATCTAGAATGACAATTGACGACAGCTCAAATCGGACACCATACAGTTTCACCCATGATAATGAGTACCAACAATTATTATCGATTATACCTCGAGAATGAAAGTTTTGTCTTACATTTTCAATTTGCGCTTCTGTCATATTTGCCTTTTTGCCATAAGAGATCGTCTTTACAGTTTCATTTTTAAGAAAAGTATCGTTTAAAATTAATTGATGTTTAATAGCTATTGTTTTACAAACATTTACTCTGTTGTGTGATGCTCTGGCCACAAATTTAGATATACGATGCTTGGCTTCAAACCTCATCGTCCAGATTTGGGTAAGTGGGCCAAATTTTTTTAACATTTCTGGATAATGTGTAAGAAAATGAAACTTTGGCTTTAAGTCTGTTTCAGCAAATTTTCGATAGAGCTCGTTTAATTCAGCTACTGAAAATTTTACTTGATCAATAGTATTTTCATGGATTCTATGACTCAAAAGTTTATCCAACAATTGTCTTAATTTGATGTATAAGAACCAAACTTCGTTTTCATCTGGGACATTATATCCGACAATCAGCCCAAAATATCGAACAAGGGTAAGCATTTCAGAAGCCGAACATTTTAACTTTAATGTTGAGCCTTCTTTTGCTACAGAATCGCACGGTGTCGATGTAGAATCAGGTCCATAATTAAAATACCGTATTCTTGATTTTAAATTGTCAAAAGAAATTAGCATCTGAGTACACACTAGATTCTGTATCACAAATGGCATCACATATCGACAAGCACCCTCGAGATAGTCATGTAAAACATCTACGGCGACGTTTTGAAATAAGTCAAACCCATCTAAAGCAAGCCACGAGCATTTTTCTTTAAGACCAGTCATATGAATGTCATTTAAATGTAAATCATTTTCATAATTGACATTGTTTCTCAACAACGTGTCATCTTCATAAAGCAGTGTTTTGATTTGTTCTTTATTAGCAGTACAAATTCTACATGGCCGATTTGCAGAAAAACTTTCAACAAAACCTAACATAGCATTCAATCCTAAATTATCTCCCGTCACAGCTGCAACATAAAACTTAATTTTGCCAGTATACACATCAGTTTCAACATGAATACCATTGTTCCTTAAATCATTAAGAACATCAAAAACTTTTTGAAAAATTATGTTGTTTCCAAAGCTTGTTCTGTCTGATGAGTGAAAAAGAGCCAATAATAAAATATTTTGCAAAAGCGACACGTAGTGAGGTGGAAGACATGGTACTGAGGCATAAATAGCTCCAAGTTTATGAATCCCAGCGTGGCTTCCTAAGGGATTGCCTATTTCAAAATCGTCAAAGTAGATTATTAATGGTAAAATCATTGCATCATGCTCTACAGAATTTTCTGTCATTTTTTTCCATACTGAACCCTGAACAATATTCTCAATACCGAAAGAGTCATTTTGTACTGTGTCCAAATATTCAAGAGTATCCTTAATGAAATTTTTTGATGAAAAAATTAGTTTTAAATTTTCTTTTAACGGAATCACCTGCATTGTACAATTTACTTGTACTAATAACAAACCAGCCGCTGTTTTTTTAGACTCATTACGTTGACCTACAACCACTTCAAGGGGCTCAGAATAAGTTCCTATTTCATTAAAATATTTTAAACGTTTGTGTTCCGAATCTAAATTCTCAAACGCATCGCTGAACGCGCTAAATATTTTTTTTAAAGCATTTTTAACATGAACATTATCTTGGTCTGGTGGTACCATATCATTAAACTGTCGCTCTATAATGCATTGTGATTTAGAATGAAATAATTGAAGATTTTCTACAAGAACTTGTACGGCTTTACGCGGTATTATTGGGTTAGCATATAGAGTGGAAACGAGACTTGCAGCATGGTGACCAAGAGAGTTTTCGTCTCTTTGAGTTGGTAGAGATTCCATCGTATTTGCCGTTTCGTAAGTTTCTTTGCTTGACGTTGAAGGTAAATTTGAGATATTGGCTTCTGTATCAATCGGTTTGTTACTATTTGGATGAGGCAAGACTGACAATGATGACTGGTGCTCTCTAACTAAGTGCTTTTTGAAAGATGCAGAGGAAATATAATGACGATAACACCCTTGTTCACCACACCGAAATCCGGAAAATTCTACCGTTAATTTACAGAAAGTTCGCACATGAGTTATAAGTAAATTCGGAGACACACTGGCTTTTTTGCAATAGTAACAGGTAAACATTTTTAAAGTATTAACTCTAGATCAGTTAAAAGACTATTCACAGCCTGTGTGGGCCTGTCAAATTTAGTTTTAATATCGTAGAAACCCAATTGAATAAAAAGCCATATGTCTCCAGCTTCCTCCGGGTAACAAGCTCCTATCGATTGAAATATTTTAAATGCACAGTCTACTGCTGTTACTAATTTGTTGAAACTATACAATGTGTCATTTATTACCACATATGCTACTTTTACCTCAGTAACGGTAAGGCCAACAAAAATAACGTAGGGTTGAACTGTGCGGCCTAGCCTCTGCAGGTTCTCCTTTTTTTGAATGATCTTGTTGGTAACGTCGGCTTCAGAAGCAGCTTGCGATATATAGCCGTCGCATACTTCTGCTCTGGATGGCTTCCACGCTGGCTTTCCTTTTATTTTCCGTGCAGGTGAAATGTTGATGACATAAGCCAGCAACATCAAAGCAACATTGCTAGATGTCTCTGGTTCATCTTCTGTATTCAAAGAAAAAAAAAAAGTTTCGGTTAATTTTTAAGACTTAATTTTACTAAAATTAAAAAAAAAACACTATGGACGTCATTTTTTCAATACACTAACTGAGCGGCTCGGTGCTGAGGGGAGGGGGAAGTCACAAATCTGTGCGATTTCTAGAATGGGCGGGGCCTCTGAGACTCCACGTCATAGTTAAAGATTAATAATAAGAACTAATATTTGAGCAAAACTTCTTACCGTCAATCAGTGCAATTATATTTGCTATTTTTGTTCTCGTATCTTGGTCTCTAATTTTTCGTAATTTTAATGAAGCATATTTTATAATTTCTTCATTTTTGAGGGTGATAGAGGAAAATAATTTGTTTTCCTTTCCCGGATACAGACGACTGAAATCGTTCATTAACTGAAAAAAAGAATACAATAAATGTGCGCCACGTTATTTCCACTGGTGAGAAAGGTCCGGATGGCTACCACATAGGTTATTGGGTTGTTGAGCGAGAACTAGAATAGCTTGTCTCTTTTAGTGCCTGCACAATATCTCGTTCTGCAATGTCGGCAGCGCGCGAGTGTTGCAAGTGACTAGAGTCTGTGCGAAAAGAGAAGAACCGTGGCAGATACGGGAACTAACATTACGAATTTTACATGGCAATCGAAATTCAGACACTTGTCTTATAACCCCTCGTTTTCACCAAAGTATAATACATGTATTTTACAAATTGAATGCAATGTTTTAGTTTTTCGCATGTATTAAATATGTTGTTCAAAACTTGTTATGAAACTATATTACATGATTGTATAAAACTTGTTGTAAGTATACAAAACTTGTATGAAACTTGTTAGTTGAAAACTTCTAGTCGCCTACATGTTTATGATCTCATATACAGAAATTGCAATAAAATAAACATTAATTGTCTAAACCACGTTTGTATTTTGTAGGTGAGAACGCTGTCAATGTATCAGAGGGCCTAGTGTGAGTTTCTTTTAACCATCTCGACTTTACGCATCGACCGCTTTTCTCCGATTGGCACTCGTTTGGTGAAGGGCCAATCAGAGAGCAAAACGCGATCGATGCGTAAAGTCGAGATAGTTAAAAGAAACTCACACTAGGGCCACAGACGAGTTAATACATGTCACAGACTTCATTGTAAACGCAAATGTGTTTTATACTTGTAAAAATACTTGCTGGCTACACAGTTGAACGAAATAATGTTTGAGACAGTTTTGACAAGTATTCTACAAGTTTTTTTTTTACATAATCCTTGTGGTTATTTATAGAAAAACCACAAGGATTATGTAAAAAATAAGCGGCTGCGGTTTATGCTTACCAAGGTATAGCCTTGTGATTGTTTTAAGGCTGGGAAATCCTTGAAGTAATCTGCTATATCACCTTTTCCACATTGGATGCGATTTAGGCGGTAATCTGCAGTTTCTGCCCACTTTTCTTCAACAGATTTCCATGGATCGACATTGTTTTTCAGCCATAGTAATGTTTCTTCATAGACAATACCTGTAATTTATATGTGTATGGTGGGATGAGTCAACAAGAGGAAGGGCATCATAGTACAGTCGCCCGTAGTACATTTAAATCACGAAAAAGGTGACTAGCGATTATTTGCTTACCACTTTCCAGAGATTCCAGGCTATAAATGTCATCATCTGTGATAGTTGGCGTGGATCTGAGCGATGATCTGGACGACTTCGAGGATGAACGGCTAGTTCCCGGCAACTGTCCACTTTCTCGCAACTTTCTCCTTCGAGCTATATAGCTCTCGTAGAGCTTTCCGCTAGCATTTTTTTTAGCTAATTTATTTGTAGCTGAAAAATATGCAGAATAATACACTACAACGCGTTCCTTGTGAAATATTTCCACAATTTCGGTAGCTAGTTTATAAAATTCTTCACTGGAAATTTTCTTCGCACAATTGTTTTCTAGTATGTGGTGTATTAGCAGCTGGCTCAATTTCCTTCGGGAACCCTCCGTCAGTAAGCCTCCTTTTCCCTCTTTGAGTATTGCTCTGCCGTCTAAACTTTCCTGTATGTAAAACACAAACACTATTGATACCAACTTTTTAAAGTTGTTGAACAAATTGATAAATTAATGAGTAAATGGTCCAGTTGGAGAACAGCCTTCGGAGCTCTATGAGTAGTAAATAAAACCAAAAAAAAAAAAAATAGAATTGTAAAAAAAATTTTTTTCGGTGACCGATTGTCCCTCCTTTTTTTGCTCTTATTTAATTGAGGATACCCATAGAAACAATTTAGGCTTGATACACTTTTTCGTAAAATGCATATTTTTCGAGTAATTTAACTTTGAAGATTTTTTTACTTTTTTTTAATAATTAAATATCTCGTGATAATAATTAAATAACTGTGAGTCGGGGACACATCATGCCCATGACATAAATTGATGGGGACAATGATCGAAAATCGATATAAGTTCTCAGTAAATATGCATTTAACGAAAAAAAAATTATAAGTTTAAACATGTTACTATATGTGCCCTAAATAAAAAAAAAGCAAAAAAAAGTCATCGGTAAACGATTTTTTTTTTTTTTTTTTAAAAATTAAAAAGATTCTGAGTCTTTTTTCCCATAGGCCCCAAAGGCAACACTCCAACTGATTCCGACGAATTGAGAACGTCCTCCTTTTTAAAGTCGGTTAAATGCCGCGCAGTTACCAAGTTAAGCTAGCTAATGATAAATACTATTGAATACTAAATAGGTATATACTACTTAGTAATGCAGACCATACACGTCCAATTCGATCGTTCAATTGGCATGATACTGCTGATTGGATCCAATCTGCAGTTCGTCCATATACCTACACCACACACGATCAATTCTAACTGTCCAATCGGACAAATAAAGAAAAAGAAAAAAAACATAAAAATCGGTCTATAAATATCGAAGATATGCGCAAACAATGATAAAACAAATATATACAATCTAATTAAGAACCTCCTTGTTTTTTGAAGTCGGTTAAGAAAAATCATACGATCGATCGCCCACTGCCATACACGGTCCAATCGGCATGATCCAGCCAAAATAATTGAATTTTGATTGTTCCGCCAATTCGATCTGTCCTGCCTGCCGATCCACGGCCACATACGGTCAATTCGATTGGATCCAATCGGCAGTGTCATGCCAATTGTACAATCGAATTGATGGTGTATGGCCTGCATAACTATACGAGTTGTAATAATACGGGTTTTAATAATGTACCAAATAAATACTATACATACGGATGTACTTACATTTTTGCTGGTTAAACAATATACCTAAACTATGAATATTCTACTAGCACACTAACTTTGACTAGTGCCTTCTAAATACTCATACAATCTACTAAAGAAAATAACATTACATTTAATAGTTTCAATACCTGAAACAAAACAAAACGTAATCTAAGAATTATTACAAACTTAAATAGGTACCCGGTCCTATCTTAATGATGGGCATTTTCAATTTTATCTTAAGCAAGGTTTACACGAGGCCATCGCAAGCCAAGCCAGCAACGCTGGCGAGAATAAAGTGCCCGTCTATTTTTCAAGCCAGTGAGACTGGCAGCCAGCGATGGCCTTATGTAAACAATGCTTTTGGTCCATAACACAAACATAAAGTACCTACCAAATTAAGCTACAAAATAAAAATTTAAGTGAGCACCAAAAAAGGGTGGGGCAGCCTGTCAGTATTGTATTACAATCACTGTAAACTATACAAAAATGGACTTAGCAGGTTAACGAATTAGGCCGACGAAATACGTTTTGTTATCAAACTGAGTAATTTTATTATTATAAGTAACTCACAGTGTTATTAGCTGCAGCAGTACAATCTGTAGAGATTTTTGCATTATCACTGACATCAGTGTCCCGTACAGCGTTTTGAGTTGAGTCGTTTAGCCCAGCATTCCTAATTTCAAGGTTCTAGAAAAATAATTTAAAAGTATACGGCATCGGTCCAAGAGAAAAAATCGAAAACATTTTTATTAGCTAAATACAAGATGTACAATAAACAAGTAGGTACGTACATTGACACTGGTCGCTTTTTGATGTTGTAGTAGCCAATTTTTAAATTTTATTCTGGGGCCAATCTTTGGAATCATTTCTTTCAAATCTTCATCGTTTAACAGAATGGCAGTTTCAAGTGATGTTATAAGATTGTCTGAAAAATACAAATACAAACATGTACAAAACTTGTTATGTAGGTAAGTACCTACCTACTTATAATTGCCTACATGTTCAGTCGGAGAGGCAGGTTTTTGGGCGGTCTCTTGGTTTTCAACAAAAAAAAATAATCTTTTTAACAAAAAATTGAACCGACGAAAAAATAAAAAAAGGAAAAAATAAAAAATTAACGTTTTAGTCCAGCTAAGCTCCACATTAATTTCGAGTCGGCGCCAAAGTTTGTATGGCGCCACCTGTACACTGTTGAGGACCTCTTGGAACTGACTTCACTACAACATAACAGGGATCTGGAGTTGATCTAATAATGGAGACGCCATCATCAGATCCGTGTTATGTTGTGGTGTCATCACACATCATAAATGTTTGGTTAATTTCAACAGAATCGGTTCACAATTGAAAATTCAGTAGGAAAATTATCAATAAATTCCTTTTTTTCTACCCTTAGGGGCAGATATAATTTTTCATATTTAAATGGGACCGATTTTTAGATATACTCTTTCCAATAAAAAAAGAATTTTTGAAATCGGACCACTCAATAAAAAGTTATGAGTGGTCATACATAAAAAAAATATACGTGTCGAATTGAGAACCTCCTCCTTTTTTTTTCGTCGGTTAAAAAATGCTGTCCGTTACCGATTAGTAAAGTTTACAACTTTATCCAACAAGCAATAATAAGGTTTTAAACTTGTTTGTAAGTAGTATTATATGTAAAAGGCTATCAGACAAGTTCAAACATGCCACCAAAGATGAGAGTGAAAATAACTCAATGAGTGAAAACGAGGGGTTATGTTATGACGCAACATACTATTTCAAAGTGCGACAGATCTAAGAAAATTTATAATCTAAATAAAACAAAAAATCTTGACTAAATAAAACCGAGAAACTGGCTTACCTTGAAGGAATGGTATTATTTCAGATAAACCGGCGTTTAATATCTCTTCCATAAATTCCATGATGGCTACGCTACGACGCGTTTTAGCACAAAATCACTAATCATAATTCAGCCAGACTTCGTGTTGTTCGGTCTGTTTTTCTCAGGCGACTGCTGACTGCCGCGCCGTTGCCGCGAGGCGCCCCCGCCTCTGGCGCCGCCGGGGGCGGGGCGTCACGGGCTGATGCAACACATTACCTTATTTGGTAGCGTTTCGTGACCTTCGCGATGTTTCTTTATTTTTTTTTTCTTTACCCTTGCGGGAAGGCAAAGGAATCTAGCCCATGCAGCCTGATCTTATGTTATTGATTAACACATTTTGTAATCAAAGGCAAAATGCAAAGTCTTTTTTTTTATAATAGTTCTTCACTTTCTGGTAAATTCTATTGTTCGATTCTATAATGTCCAATTTTTGGCTGATTCCCTGTTTTAGAGCCTCTGCGCAGTGCCTTGCGGGGGAGCGCGGTGCGTTTATTCTAACGTGCGGTCAGTGTAGCCAACCCTACAGTTTTAACTGTAGATCTACAGTTTTTTGTAAATTCTCTCAGTTTTTAGTTTAGGCCTCGAAATCTAAAGTTTTTTATTTAAGATGATGGTGTCTCTGTTTTGTTTGCTACGTAGTCCGTATACTAAGTCAGCTTCAGTAAAAAAGAACAATGCCCACCTTCCATACATTTAAAAACCTGATAATGAAAGTATATGTATAGTTATATGATATAGTAGAAATACTTCATATAAGTTTATAAAATAATGTCTTATAGTCATTTTGGCGATTTAAACGCCACGAAGTCCAAAAAATATTAATGTTTCTTTTTAGGTTAGGATTTGGCGTTAGGTACCAAAAATAATGAAACAAACGTGCATGAACTAATTAATTAGGTACGCTCGATGTTTTGTCTAAAATAGGAGTATTTACCTAACTATGGTATAAAACATCCTTTTTACTTTGTTAATTCCTTGAAACTAACTGCCCCTAAGTCAACAATGCTAAGACTGCGCCGACCAGTGTTGCCATATGGAGGAGGCGTGAAATCTATATTTTCATTTTAAAAATCCGTATTACCAGTAAAATCTCACCATTTTTCATTGTTTTTTGGCAAAAAAACCTGTAACAGATCTTTAGGACGTTATAGGTACTGAATTTCAATGTTTAGTCGTGTTCATGTACATACTTAAAAATATTCGTCTTACCTCCGCGTCCAATAGATAAGTCACTCAATTTCTTTTTACATAATGCAAACGTGCAAAATCCTTCTTGCTACGTTTCAGCAAAACCTTGAAAGTAGATTCAGCCAACCAATCTAAGTTGAAGCGCTAAATTATGCCTGATTTTTTGCATTTCCAGCCATTGTTTTCAAACTACACTTAATGTCCTTTTCAATCAAAGACAATAGCTCTAAAGGTTTTGTCTTTGATACACGGTTTCGAACGCGACCTATGGCACGGTATTCCCCACATCTCATGTTTGTGTTACGGCTCTATTATGTTATATTTCCATGAAATGAAAATAATAGTTGCGACAGAGGACTAAAATGTGATTTATAATGAATACTACGAAAAAAACTTCGGAATATGCTCTGTACAGCATCTGGCTGAGGTTGAGTCCATCTGTACGTAAATCCGTATAAAAGTCCGTAAGCATGATTCATCCGTACTGGACTTCCAAAATCCGTACAAATATGGACAAATCCGTATATATGGCAACACTGGCGCCGACCGCCGATGCAAATCACAGAACTGTTAAATGTCAAAAAATCCATTTCACTTGCGCACACTCAATGAAACACTGAATGATTAATTTAATTCAATTATTGTGTTATTTTTATATAATTTAATTTATCCCATGACTAATAAAGAAATAGTTACTGATCAAATTAAACGTAAAATAAGTATTAAACTACGAAACGAAGTTAATTAAGGTCAACCAGCAATGTTTAAAATGGAACGTTTAAAAAAAAAGAATGATTGGATGCGTTCAAAATATGTCAATACGATATGTCATGACGTAGAATTAGCTTAAATTAATGTTAAAAAATCTTTTTTTCCTGCGTTTCTTTTATCATTGTGATAAGCGTAATCAATATACAATTCAATAAGCTATATTTTAAGATTTATTTCATTTCTATACATAGTCAGGTCAAAAATAAGCATTCTTCTTTGCTACGTAGTCCGTACACTAAGTTAGCTTCAGTAAAACCTACTATTATCGGACTGGAATTAATTGTCAATCGATTTATTAGATGGCGTTAATGGTGGACATAGTGAGTAGATCGTTCGGTCGATGTCTGTTTTACCGACATTCCATTGTTTGCTTTTTTACTTAGGTACTCGGGAATCCCCGTGAATGCTTTGACTATCGAGTTATATGGTACCTTTATTGTCATGAGTTATTTTCAGGGCAAGCTTCCTCAAAAATCACTAGTCACTTTTTCTGAAGTGCTGTATTAGCTTAACAATACTAGTTTTTAGATAATACTAATGTTACTTGACGTAGAAAATAAATGTATCTTTGAGACTTTTAACATTTAATTTGATTAAAACTTTGATGATTACATGTTTTTTTTTTGTTTTTAATTCCTTCGCTATGATGTATTTTATTTACTACTATCACATTACTGTTGTTAGTTAAATTTTCGCACTTCTTTGTATTAAACTGTGACTGGAATGCACCCGCAACGGAAATTATGTAATTTTGCAACAAAACTCATTCATGACACGTCAGCATGGCAACCTAACATGTTTGTTTACTTTTTATTTTCATGAACTTCCCTAAAATACTATATTTTTCCCACTGTTTGAAAAAATACTATTATCCTTCAAATCAAATCAAATCTTTTTATTGTGGGCATAGGTTATACAGATGATCAAACAATAAAATTTATTGTTTGATCATCTCGGCAGGACATAGTGGAACTTAATTTAATTAAGTTCCACTATGTCCTGCCGAGTAGACATACAATAATTATGTATTACAGCAGGTATTCTGGAATAACTTACAAAACTACATACCAAATCAAACTACCATACAAATTATGTAACAACAAACTACTACAATTATGTTTAATACTTTTAATATCTAGTTATTTAAGAAATCGTGGATCAAAACAAAAGGTGGCAACTCTATGCACATGTTATCGTTATAAACTACAATATGAGTCACTATCTGTGTATACTTATTAGGTATTGCGTAAAAAGGGTACCCAAACGGTATTGGGTACACCGTACATCCCTTGACAGCCCTAGGCTAAGTTTTTTTCACGGCAGTGCGCGGCGCTTCCTAGATCTCCATGCGATACAAAAATATGTGCCGTAGATTCACCGCTGCAGCGAGAGGCTAACGGTGACTCTACCGCATGCGTTTATTTCACGGCAATGCGCGCACTTCTATGACACTATATTTCATAGATTAGGCGTTAGAAAAAGGCAAGGCAATGCGCGCAGGCTCTTAGATTTCGTAATTCCATTTGTCTGTCGGTTCCTTGTTTTAAATTTCGTTAATCGTGTTTCGAATGAAATTGTATAAGGTTAAAAATGCTTCTTTTATTAAGGCGAATACAATGTTAAGGGGAATAATGACACAAATTGTTATCAACACAAAAAATACTTTTACAATTATTTTAATTTTCCGTTGTTAGACATTTCGTTCGCGAACAAAAACAAATATATCTTCGACACAACACTACGCCGCCGCGCGATCAAAAGCAAAATAATATCTAGAATTTGAAAATATTAAAAAAATCCATTATGGCAGGGCCAACTTTTTTGTTTTGGGCCGATTTCAATGAAACTCGGTTTTTGGTACTATTTTGACAAGGAAATAACAACGCAATGTTGAAAATATTAAAAATCCATTAAGGCGACCAACTTTTTTGTTTTTGGGCCGATTTCGATGAAACTCGGTTTTTTATACTATTTTGACTAGGAAATAACGCAATGTTGAAAATATTGAAAAATCCAATATGGCGGCCAACTTTTTTGTTTTTTGGTCGATTTCGATGAAACTCGGTTTTTGATACTATTTTGACAAGGTAATAACGCAATGTTGAAAATATTAAAAAATCCAATATGGCGGCCAACTTTTTTGTTTGTGGGCCGATTTCAATGAAACTCGGTTTTGGTACTATTTTGACAAGGAAATAACGCAGTGTTGAAAATATTAAAAAATCCAATATGGCGGCCAACTTTTTTGTTTTTGGGCCACAGTAATTTCATGATGCGACTGACGTCATAAAGATTCTATGTACCGAACACAGTCAGCAAATAACGGAGTTCGTAAAATGAGCCAGGATACGTAATAACTGATGATGTAGGCGGAGACATTATTAATTATCCAGTGTGCGTAAAATGTATCGGCATATCCCCTACCCTGCTCGTACATTATGTACGTAACCGGGACCATTACTTAATGAGACGGATTCAGTACAATGATTTGGCAACCAGTTACTGTTTTAAAGAGCCTGGATACTGAAATAAGGCGGCTGTATAACGTCGTACTTACGTATAGCGCATACATATTTTATGTTACGGGTTAAGTAAATTACGTATGCTGCTCTGTGCGGAATCAATAAACCGCATACGTAAATTTTAAGAGTGCGCTACAGTAATTTCATGATGCGGCTGACGTCATAAAGATTCTATGCACCGAACACAGTCAGTAAGTAAACGGAGTTCGTAAAATGAGCCAGGATACGTAATAACTGATGATGTAGGCGGAGACATTATTAATTATCCAGTGTGCGTAAAATGTATCGGCATATCCCCTACCCTGCTCGTACATTATGTACGTAACCGGGGCCATTACTTAATGCGACGGATTCAGTACAATGATTTGGCAACCAGTTACTGTTTTAAAGAGCCTGGATACTGAAATAAGGCGGCTGTACAACGTCGTACGTATAGCGCATACATATTTTATGTTACGGGTTAAGTAAATTACGTATGCTGCTCTGTGCGGAATCATTAAACCGCATACGTAAATGATAAGAGTGCGCCACAGTAATTTCATGATGCGGCGGACGTCATAAAGATTCTATGCACCGAACACAGTCAGTAAGTAAACGGAGTTCGTAAAATGAGCCAAGATACGTAAATGATTATGTAGGCGGAGACATTATTAATTATCTAGTGTGCGTAAAATGTATCGGCATATCCCCGACCCTGCTCGTACATTATGTACGTAACCGGGACCATTACTTAATGAGTCGGAGTCAGTACAATGATTTGGCAACCAGTTACTGTTGTAAAGAGCCTAGATACTGAAATAATGCGGCTGTATATCTTCGTTCGTATAGCGCATACATTTTTCCTGTTGCGGGTTAAGTAAATTACGTATGCTGCTCTGTTAATACATATGCGGCATCATTAAACCGCATACGTAAACGTTAATAATGCGGGCACAGTAATTTCATGATGCGGCTTACGTATTAAGGATGCGGCCTCATTACAAGTAACTTGTTTACATTGTCTTTACAGAGCATTATGCCGCATACTTACTTAACATGGTGTCATTTCATTATAAGTATGGCTCTTATAATTTTCATGTCAAAAGCACATTATACGTATCTGGCTGCCAGTACATTACAAATTTGCCAATTTTAAGTAGCCCGTTTTTCTCAGTGTAAAACCGTGTAACATAATATAATAACATAAGGTTATTATTTAGCAATGATCTATTGTTTTACAATTATTCAACCAAAAGTTTCCGTCTATTGTTACTGTAATATACATACTTAACTTATAACGAAACCCAACAATAATACCTCCCGGAGTCCCGGTATCGATTCAAGAAATATTCAATTTAGTTGAAACTTGCAATTTTCTCTTCATGGACTAATCCCTATTGTCTTTGCTGATAGCCACTGCAAAATTACAACAAAAAAAAAAAAATAGTTTACTTACTTTTACAATGTTTGTAAATATGTGAGCACCATGTATATATAATAAAATTTATTTATCCGTAGTTACTTCAATTTCACTGTTTTTACCTATTTTGGTATGGTAATTTTATTCTGGGTGCATCGTTTTCACACATTAATATAATGAAAGTACATTCCTATATTAAATATTGTACTTAAAACATTTTAAAAGAGTAACGGTGGAGTTTCTTTCCCATTCTTCTCCATACGAAACTGCATTTAGGAAGGGGCGACCATGTAAATGTTGACGGTCAAAAATGCCTTATAAGGTGACACTTGTCCACATTTTTTCCATACAAACTTCGGGAGGGTTTTACTCCACTGTCTGACTATGTACATCAAAAATTAAACATGGTATGGTTTTGTCTCGTTATTATTATTGTCTGTACGGAAACAGAATACTAAAATAAAAAGCTATTAAAAAGTTATGAGCCAACAAAGATTCGTTTTTCTTGCTAATTTAACCTAACTTTGACCGCGTTTAAGTAATAAAAGGAGTGTAAAATCTCGAAAACCGAGACGGTACCGACAAAGTTCAATTAACAATAAGTTCATTAAACTTTATTGGTCATTGATTTATGCAGTGGTTTTTTCATAAAACCCGATCTTCTGAAGGACTTTTCTTAATTTTTTCACGATTTTTTTGCCAAAAATGCTCCTGCATCTCACTCAATAACGTTGTGCGTGTCGACTAGAGTATATCTGCTCACCACTGATACTATCTCTGTCGGGTACGAAGCCTGGTGAGACAGCGTGATTTTTAGCCAGGCCCACCAGTGAGTTCGAGCCCGCGCAAAGTGTGCCCTTAAGTGCCTATTTGAAATAAATGCTTTAACTTTGACTGACTGTTGCTGGGCTTCTAAGGCATAGGTAATGTTCAATGGCATAGTCTTCCTCAAAAATTGGACTATTAAATACATAAAATATTTTTTCACATCTGATTGGTAATTCCGTGTGGTGCCGGAAGTAAAAGAATAGTACCATCCCATTTCTACTCGTGGGTGTCGTAGAAGGCGACTAAGGGACTTATTAGAGAATGGGCAGCGTTCTCGATGCATTTTACCACCATACTGCGATCGCCAACCCGCCTGCCAAGCGTGGTGATTATGGTAAAATTCCCTTTTGGGGGAGGCTTTTGTCCATCAATGGACGTCTTTCGGCTGAAATGATGATGATGATGATGATTAGTATTTCCAGAGGTCAGCGCTTTCAAACAAACCAACTCTTCACCTTTATAATATTAGTGTACGGGGTGGCAGGGACAACGACACGCAACTTGCTATCATGGATTCAGGACCTCATGAAATTTTTCGTCACTTGAACTGCTGTGACATGAATTTTGATCGTAGGTTTGTAAGGAACAGTAGTTTTTTTTTATAATTAGCGACGAAATTTTCATGTCGGTAGGTCCATAATCATGTACCGGGGTTACTTTAATCAATATTGAACTTTGAAGGTTCATATCTCTTAAACGAGCATAATTATAAAAATATAACCACAATTATAAAAAATACAAAAAATGACCAATAACCTGTTTTTTTTTTAATTGTACCTCTCGACTCTTGTAACAATACGTGAAAAAATATTGTTTTTTATCGAGAAAAAAATATAAACTGACTGATCAAAGTTAGGTATACATCCGATGTTTAACTTTGATCAGTCAGTTTACATTTTTTTCCCCCTATTTTATTGCGTAATTACAAAGTAACCCCAATTATAATGCCAATACAATTTAAAAAAATCAAAATATGCCAACAGGATAAATATTTAACTTTTTTGACTAAAATTGTTATCGAATTCTCAGCATGTCCTCAGGAAAGGATTTGACAGTTCTTCAGTGTTGCTAACCTAAAAAAAAAACTACCATGTTGTGTTTCCTTTTTCGCAATTAGCGATTTTATATGAAATGGAAGTTTTGATATACCTGCCCCCCTATAAACGTATATTAGCATATATTGTATCGTTATGTAAAGGGGTAGTTCTGGTTACCCAAACATTATAGTGAATTTTCCAGTGAAAGGCTTTAGTTCAAAAGTGGGTCAGATTTTCGTATACGATTTAGTCTTAGATCACACGCAATATTCATTTCAATAGCAGTATCATGCTTAAAACGTGTGAGACCTACGCTGCTGCACATGGTTTAAAATATAATGTGAATAAATGTAAATACATGGTCTTTGAGGTCAGTGGCAAACGCCGTAGAGAAGGACCCGAGTTACTAATTAACGGGTCACCCATGAAAAGGGTGTCAAGTTTTAAATACCTGGGGCATTGTCTTGCCGCTGAACTCAGGGACGATATGGACATTGAGAGGGAGCGCAGGGCTCTAGCGGTCCGGAGTAATATGTTGTCCCGTAGATTTGCGCGGTGTACAGACCAAGTAAAAATTACACTTTTCAAGGCTTATTGCCAAAGTTTGTACACGGGCAATCTATGGGTCAATTGTACGAAGAGATCGCTGGATGCCCTGCGCGTCCAATATAACAATGCTTTCAGGATGTTGTTGAGGCTGCCTCGTTACTGTAGCGCGTCGGAAATGTTTGCGCAAGCGCGTACCGACGGCTTCCATGCAATTATACGCAAAAAAACTGTGTCGCTACTGAGGAGAGTGAGGGGTAGTCGAAACAGCATCCTGAAAACTGTAGCCGAGAGCTTCGGCTCTCCGATTGTACAGCAGTTTGTACGGAGGCTGATTTTTACTAACACTAGGCAATAAGTTTTTATGTTACTAACACTATATGGATATTTTATGTCCGAAATAAAAGTATTCTATTCTATTAATCTACCGAACTATTTATAGATAAACAGATTATAGGTACGTACATAGAAGCTTAGTAATTAGCACGCGATGCAGTTCGGAGCAATGGTAGTCCAGAGGCGTGGAATGGCCGCGACTTACTATTTGTAGGTGGTAGGTTTGAACCCAGACTTTGTGTAAATTATTTTATCACCACTGCTCAATGAAAATTGGTGATGGAATCGTGAGTAGAACCAAAACTTTGAAGACATCTGACATACACAACCCGCACTGGGCCCGTGTGGTGGATTATGCCCCACTCCCACTCACAGAGAGAAGCCTTGTGTCCCAGCAATGGGAATATTCTAGGCTGATTGTGCAGTTTGGTGTAATTTAGTTACATCGTTTTATTAAAAGTTAAATTTTATTCTTTGTAACGTGAGATAAATTTATTACTACGAGTACATACATTTTCGTTGACCCTTAAAACATAATAGTTAGGTACTTGTACTCATGATAAAATGGCCTCTTTGCTCCAAAAATAACAATAGATTAATATAACATCGTATAATATTATAGAAACATTGATAACATCTTATCCTATCCTAACACGTGTTTCTGAATTAAACTTTAGGTACATTTTTTATCCGAATTATTTTAAACACCTACGCTAGCTATATTACTATCGTAAGATTCGTATCTAAGTACAGTTTTTTTTTTTTGAGGGTTCCCAGAGCGGGCGTGTGTCAGACTTTTACTGCCTAAAACCCACCCGTTTTCCTTCAGCACCCTAAAACTCACGATTAATCATAATCTGTTTCGTTTTGAAACAGATTGTTAAACCATTGCTTCATATGTTCGAAAAATGTGTCTGCTCAACAACGTAAATAATGCAATGAATATTGTTGAAGTGTCAAAATGAAACCGATTATGATTAATCGTGTGTTACGCGATTAGGGTGCAGTTGCCTGTGTGCCAGGGGCCACGGTATCTGTTTCGAACAACCCGCACCCCTGGATCATAGGTACTGTCATAGATTAATATTAATACAGCTTACGTCGTTACATGTTTTATACAGGTGGCAGCGCAGATTCTAAGCCCAGAGTAAAAAAAAAAATTGTCGGTTTATGCAAATAAGAAATTTGCTATTTCATAAAAATTGCATTTTGACCACGTAACGCGTTTTTTTTAATAATGGACGACAAAATTATATGCTAGGGGGTGGGTTTGTGCGTCGATGGCTGTCACCCTTTTTACTTAGTCAAAACAGAAACAAAAATTGATTCTCTATATTACCTACTCAACAGAATTAGAGGAAAATATTTTGCACCTGACAAAAAAAAAACATTACATGTATAAGGGGAAGTCAACAGAGAGAGTTCCTAACCATTATATCTTCTTCAATCCTAATTTTATATCTTCTTTGCATTTGCTTCTCATGCATTTTATTGATTTAATAAAAACGGCCTTCGTACATCTCAGAATAATTGCTAACTACTACATATTCCATTTTTAATGCGCGATTGAAAAATGGTCAGATATCGTCACGTGTGTCTATGAAGCGTAGTACCGGTGAATCAACAGTACAATACATGTGCAAACGTTGGGTCTCCACGTGTGACTATGGCTGAGCCATGGCCACACGTGGCCGCCATTACTGGTAAGTTTTATTTAAGTAAAGAACAAAAAACTTTAGTACAAAAAAAAAGCAACCAACTTCCAAAGGAAACCATAAAAAGTGAAAAATAACTTTCGTCGGTGTCTTTAGATTTATAATTTAGTTTTTCGCTACCGACTTCCAAAATAAAAGTTAGTTTTCATTTTGTAGTTGTTTTGGAAGTCGGTTGTTTTTATCACCTTCACCTGTATGTTTGTTTGTTTGTAAGCGACGCCTTTTTTAGACTTGTTATGAGTTGACCCACTTTAAACGATCAGATTTCATTTAAACTTTGTCCACTTATCGAGGACCGATAACAATTTGACCATTCCGAAAAAAAAATATAGAAAAAAAACACGCTCTTGTAGTTAGCAAAATTAAAAAAAAAATGATAGTTTAAAAAACTGAAAAACACGCTTTAAAAACCAAACTAAAAAAGTATAAAATAATTTAATTCTATTAAAAAGCGTGGGGTATAAAATACCTCACAAAGCACCCCACGCTTTTTAATAGAATTATATTATTTTCTACTTTTTAGTTTGGTTTTTAATCAAAGCACATCAAAAATGTAAAGCGTGTTCTTTTTTTTTATATTATTATTTTTCCGTAAAAATGTTTTATATTTCACTTTTTAGTCTTGGTAGCTACCCCACACCAATTCTTATATCACTGTTGGCTATGTAAACAACAGTGAACTGTTAACCGCCCCCTACGAAAAAACTATCCAAGCAAAGTTAGTAAAATGTGAGACCACCCCTCATTTTTAAACATATAGGTAAGTAGGTAGGTATGTTAAAAAATAAATTGAAATCGATCCACAATTATTTCCGGAAATATCGCGGAACTTACATACAAAAAATACTAGACTTATTTTTGAAGTTATCAAAAAAATAATGTAGGTACTTAGATCGGCACCCTAATTGCGTAACTCACGATTGATCATAACGTCGGCCTAATTCGCTAACCTGCTAAGTCCATTTTTTGGCTAAATTTACTTTTTATACCAGTTAAAAAGTTCAATCTAATATCTACCGTATCGTTTAAGGAATAAGTGCGATATTAGCCAAAAAAGGTGACAAATGCTATGCCCGAAAAACTGCTTTCTGAACAACAGTCAATCTCCACAACGAAAACCTGCTAAATCCTGTTGGGACCTCAGTTTTGTACTTTTTCAGACTGATTTCTAAATATTGTTAATTTCAGATTTTTGGAAAATTATTTCTGTTTTATTATTATATTTAATTTTCTTTTTCGATATATTCACCTGCAAGCCTAATACATTTTTCAGATCTTTCAATAAGCTTATGCAAATCATCAAAAAACAAAAAAAAAAATCCTTAAAATACCCTAAAACCGTCCTTCACTTGAAAATTTCTTGCCACGAAGTTATTTTTTCATGTTTGAGAACAGATAATAATCGCAGGGGGCCAGATCTGGACTATATGGGTAGTTAATTATTTCGAAGCCAGACTTGTGTAGGGCAGCCAGGGCAACACGGCTCTTGTGAGCAGGCGCATTGTCGTGCGAGAGCAAGATGCCTTTTGTCAATTTTTCTCTTTGATAGCTTCCCTCTACGCTCCAAAATTGACGCACAGTATTCTCCGGTTATATTAAACCCTTGTCCTTATAATCTTTCAGCAGGATTCCTTCAGTATCCCAGAACAGTCGCCATGATTTTTCCGGCCGACTGCGACACCTTGAACTTCTTAAACGGTGGTGTGCCTTTTTTATACCACTACATAGTCTTGTTTAGATTCAGTTTCATAATGATGAACCCAAGTTTCATCTCCAGTCACAATTCGACTAGAGGTACCCTCTTGGTCTTCGTTACAGAGGTCCAAAAATGCACGTGCACTCTCAACGCGCTGTTGCTTTTGCGGCGGTGTGAGCATTCTCGGCACCCATCTTGCACTGACCTTAGTCATACCGAGATGGTTATGAAGAATTTGTAAAAATGGTTTTATCGGATATTTCAACCATTTCTGCAAGCTGTTCCATTTCTGCTAACCTAACTTCTTAAGACGAGCGTCTTACAATATTATTTTTTCGATTTTAGCGATGATTTTTGGTGTGGTCACTTCGATGGGGCGTCCAGGCCGATGATCGTCTTCAAGTGATTCTCGTCCTTGCTTGAATAGACGATGCCACTTGTAAATCATGGTTTTACAAGGGCAAGAGTCTCCATAAACGGAGAACATCTCTTTCGTAATGGTTTGGACGTTTTTCCTTGCTTGGTAAGGAAGTTTATAACGGCGCGTTGCTAGATTTTTTCCATTGTGAATGCTGCCTTCCCGATTAAGTTGCTTGGTTGATGGTAGTTCATCGTAATAATACTCGGTATTTGTCATCATCATCATCATATCAGCCGAAAGACGTCCACTGCTGGACATAGGCCTCCCCCAGGCTCCTCCACTTCGACCGGTCTTGTGCTTCCCACATCCAGCGGATACCCGCGGTCTTCGCAAGGTCATCGGTCCACCTTGTGGGAGGCCTTCCTACTCTACGTCTTCCGGTACGCGGTCGCCACTCCAGAACCTTTCGGCCCCATCGGCCATCTGTTCTGCGAGCAATGTGCCCTGCCCACTGCCACTTACGTTTGGCAATTCTTCGGGCTATGTCGGTTACTTTGGTTCTCCTGCGGATCTCTTCATTTCTGATTCGATCGCGTAGGGAAACTCCGAGCATAGCCCTCTCCATTGCCCTTTGGGTGACTTTAAGCCTTCTGATAAGGCCCATTGTGAGCGACCACGTCTCTGTACCATACGTCATCACTGGCAACACACACTGGTCAAAGACTTTCGTCTTGAGACACTGTGGTATTTGGGACGAGAAGATATTGCGAAGCCTCCCGAACGCTGCCCAGCCGAGTCGGATTCGACGATTGACCTCTTTCTCGAAGTTGGACTTACCTAACTGGACAGTCTGTCCTAGGTAAACGTACTCGGTCACAACTTCGAGTGTAGCGCCTCCGATCGTCATGGGAGTGGGTGTTACATGGGCATTCGACATGACCTTTGTCTTCTCCATGTTCATTTTAAGACCCACTCTTTCGGAAGCTCTACTGAGGTCATGGAGCATTGCACTGAGGTCCTCCATGGTCTCAGCCATGACGACTATGTCATCGGCAAACCGAAGGTGAGTGATGTACTCGCCATTGATGTTGATGCCAGCCCCTTTCCAGTCCAGAACCTTGAAGACATCCTCCAGTGCAGCGGTGAACAGTTTCGGAGAGATAACATCTCCCTGTCTCACACCTCGCTGCAGAAGGATAGGTTTCGAAGTCCGGTCCTGGAGTCGGACTGACATAGTGGCGTTTTCATACAGACACTTCAGCACCTCGATGTACCGATAGTCGATCTGGCACCGTTGAAGAGACTGCAGTACAGCCCATGTCTCGATCGAATCGAAGGCTTTTTCGTAGTCCACAAACGCTAAGCAGAGAGGCAGGTTATACTCTTCGGTCTTCTGTACAACCTGCCGCAGCGTATGTATGTGGTCTACGGTGCTAAAGCCTTTACGGAATCCGGCTTGTTCGGGAGGCTGGAAGTCGTCAAACCTGCGCGCGAGACGGTTCGTGATGACTCTCGAAAACAGCTTGTAGACATGGCTCAGAAGTGAGATGGGCCTATAATTCTTAAGAAGAGTATTATCACCCTTCTTAAAGAAAAGTACCACCACACCTCTGTTCCATGCCTGTGGCGTTTTGCCCTCGAGTATGACGGAATCAAACAGCTTCTGGAGGGCCTTAAGAACGGGTTTTCCGCCGGCCCTCAGGAGTTCGGCCGTGATTCCGTCATCACCCGGCGCCTTGTTGTTTTTTAGCTGCTTCAGAGCCATCCTAATCTCGTACAAGCTAACGTCCGGGATATCTTCGGTATAGTGTCGGGTCAATCTGGCTCTTGGGTCGTTTGCCAGATCCGTAACGGGGTTGCTTGTTGACGTGTATAACTGTCCATAGAAACTCTCGATCTCTCTCAACAGCTCCGGCTTGGAGGAAACGATCCTGCCATCATTGGTCTTCAGTTTCGCAAGCTGACTCTGTCCAATAGACAGATCTCTTGAAAAGACCTTGGAGCCCTTGTTCCGCTCTATCGCGTCCTTTATGCGGTCCGTATTAAAACGGCGAAGGTCGCTTTTCAAGGCCTTAGATATCTGTCTATTGAGCTGTCGGTACTTTAGCGCGTCGTCTGAAGACTGCAGGATCATTTCACGCCTCTCCTCCATTAGCTGCAGAGTAGGATCAGAGAGTTTCTTTTTGCCATTAGTACGGCGGGTCTTGAAGAACTTAGACCCGACCGTATGGACAGTTTCCACGAACCCATCGTTATAATCGTCCACGGAGCTCCCTAGGCATTCGAAACGATTCTGGAGTTCGAGCTGAAAGCTCTCGGGGTTTTGGACCTGGATCGGTGCTGGACGGAGCGTAGACTTCATTAGTCGACATCTTTCTAGCTTGATGTTGATATTCAATGTGCCTCTTACCATGCGGTGATCGCTTCCGGTTTTCACCGCGTTGATCACAGAGACATCATTGAATATTTGCTTCTTCGTCGACATAATGAAGTCAATCTCGTTTTTAGTTGCACCATCAGGGCTCTGCCAGGTCCACTTTCTGTGCTCTCGTTTCCTGAAGAAGGAGTTCATCATAAAGAGGCCTTCCTTCTCCATAAAACTGGCCAGCAAGTGACCCCGGTGGTTCCGTCGTCCAACTCCAAATTGCCCCACTCTCAGCTCATCCTCGTTCCGTTTGCCCAGTTTCGCGTTGAAGTCCCCCATGACAACGGTGAAATGAGTTTTAGAGCCATGCATGGCTTTGGATATATCCTCATACATGGTCTCCACCTCATCGTCGGGGTGTGTCGAGGTCGGGGCGTAGACCTGTATGACCTTCAGCGAATATCTTGCGGATATTCTGAGTATAAGGTACGCCACCCTGGTCGACACACTCTCGATCTTCACCACGTTTGTCACAAGGGACCTATGGACAATAAACCCGACACCACCTTGGGACTGCTGGTCGCCCTCCCGGAAATAGAGCAGGTTACCGGATTTGAGGATTATCGAGTCCTGCCCCTCTCTTCGAACTTCAGATAACCCTACTATACCCCACCGTAACCTGCTCAATTCTTCCTCGAGTTCGGTAATCTTCTCGTCGGTCCGGAGTGTACGCGTGTTGTACGTTGCCAGGTGCAGTTTCCGTTTGTTTTGGTAGCCAGATCTCTTCCGGAGATTCTTAGCACCCCTTGCCTCACCGTTACCTTGGCCGCTACCGTAGCCAAGGGTAGGCGGGCCGCCGGGTACTAGGGGCCGTTTTGTAGGGCTGCTTGTCATTTTTTGGGGGGGTTTTTCCATAATCGCCACGCTTGGCAGGCGGGTTGGCGATCGCAGTATGGTGGTAAAATACATAGAGAACGCTGCTGCCCATTCTCTAGTAAGTCCCTTAGTCGCCTTCTACGACACCCACTGGAAGAAATGGGATGGTGCTATTCTTTTACGCCCGGCAACACATACGGGACAATCGGTATTTGTACTGATAGTGAATCACTCAACTCGTTGACGTACTAATGAGACCCCTCTTCAACCCCGCCATTCCGCGAGCTTAAAAACGCACCCTCGTCGTAAAACAATATTAAATGGCTGTCATTAATAATTATACAGAAATACTTAGGAGTATCCTGTCAATATGTGTTGGTTTTGTAGTATTACGTGTTGTACGACACGTAATACTACAAAACCAACACATAATAACGTATATTAAAACTATTACAGATTGTTTATGAAAAGAGTATATCTTAGATATTTTAACCCTGTTTCCTATTAAAGAAGACTGATTGTTAAATTTTTATTAATAATTTTTTTGATTAGGTACTGATTGAATTCGTTTTACTTCACAATTGATTAATCTATACACCATGCTCAATTTTTATTGTGTCCTCAAGCAAATTGAAACTTCACCTCGACAAACTGCTGAATAATTGCTTTTCTAAATTTTATAAAACGTGTATAAGTTATGCTGCTACATTTATTGTTAAAATATCAAGAAAAATTATAGAAACCAACGGGATTTTCAGAATTTTGATTGATAAATTAATAGAGATATAATTCAGATTTTTCTTTGTCCTGTAAACTATGTCAAAATGAACTTAGCAGGTTAGCGAATTAGGCCGACGATAATTGGTTTCGTCTTCACAGTTAAACAATATTCATTGCGTTATTTATGTTGTCGAACAGACACATTTTTCGAACATATGAAGCAATGGTTTAACAATCCGTTTCAAAACGATACAGATTATGATGAATCGTGAGTTACGCAATTAGGGTGCAGGTATACATTTTTTTCACGTAGTCTGACGCTATACCTACTATTTATGTTTATGAATACGTGAAAGAATTGTAGCGGCACTAAAAAACTACGCAACAAATCTCTTGAAAGTGATGTGGCACTATCTACAATGCCACATGCGAACTACGCAAGTCTGGACGTCACAGACATCCTACATCGCGCAGTCAGAGTTTACCACGAGACTCACATATGTATAACATCCCGACATCAACCGTCGGGCAGCGGGCTTAGCATGACGCTTTGTAATTCTACGAAGAATAGACAGTGCTTTTTCAATACAAAGTGACATTTCGTTCCTACATTTTTGCTGTCGCACCGTAGATATCCTTCTACAATCTGTCATTTAGTCTTTCGTTTCTAACGATATTTGTCTAGGTCCTTAGAAATGTAGACTATTTCAGAAGAATATTTCTTCCCAAACTGTCAAAATCACACTGACAACAAAACTTTCTACTCGACGGCCACAAAGTATACACGATTATCTACAAAATCATGATTCGTTTAGAACGCATAACTGTGATAATGAATAGAAAAACATAGCTAACTTATTTATTTTTTTATTTAAATTGTATTCACGAAATGTTACATACAAAAAAATACATGAAACTTCTGCCAAACTGCTGTACAGTTTGTCGGCAGACCTATTGTACATCATTTATTTAATAGTCATGTCTATTCTTCCGTCGACAAATCGGTGCTCGTGCTAAGCCTGCAGTTACCCACCAGACAATACCCGTCTGGTCGGAAGATCCTCTCTTTTCAATAGAGGATGAGTGAACTTTACTCCCTGCTCCTCATACCTCTATACAATCACCATTTACTCCGGACCAGGTGAAGGTCCCGACCTTCACAGAACCTGCCGTTGTAGAGTTACCCTTTGTGAAAGCATACGTCTTGTTCGAACTAAGGCTAGTTAGTCTATGTATATGTATATCATATCACCGGGGTAGTTACGTAACACACTAGATAGTAGCAAAAGCTTTCGCCCCTTATTCATACGTTGCTTAAAGTTAAATAGTGATTAGCGTCTGTTTAACCATACATTTTTGACGTTTAAACATCATTTAACTTTAATCATCGTTTATGAATATGGCCTTTCATCTTCTATACTAATCATAAAGAGGAAAGATTTGATTGTTTGTTTGTTTGTCTGCATTGAATAGGCTCCGAAACTACTGAACCGATTTGAAAAAATATTTCACTGTTGGGAAGCTACTACACTATCCCCGGGTGACATAGGCTATATTTTAATCCCGGATTCCCACGGGAACGGGACCTACGCGGGTGAAACCGCGGAGCGCTGCTAGTTTTAAAATAAATTAATTTTTGCACTTCAACTTGTACGAGATCAGCGTAAACTGGAAATGTATAGCTTGATGTGTAGCCGTGTGTACATTGCAAATATTTCAATGGTGATTGATGTAGGTAGTTGAGCAGACAAATTTCTCGAACATAATATGAAACAATGGATTAGCAATATTTGCCATTCTTATGAATCAGCAATCAGTATAACCCCGACATACATACTTGAACCGTGGAGAAAAACCAACACCATGTTTTTGTAAACACTGTTTATTTTTATAACGCACGTGTACCAATGTCATTCGTGTATGATATACAGATTTTTCGAAATTCAACCCGTGAGGGAGTTATAGGGGATGAAAGTTCCTCGCGGGCGAAGCCGATGGAAAAAGCTAGTAATATAGATATGGTAGGACAGTGCAGACCTGTCAATAAGTAGGTACCAGGTATTTAGAGGAATGAAATTAAAGAAAAGAAAATGTTCTACAAATCTACAATCAGTCTGTAAGACCTACAACGTTCTCTCACGCATTATATGTAAAATATTCTCATCATACATCATACTCAGCCTATTACGTTCCCACTGCTGGGACACAGACCTCCTCTCCGTGAGAAAAAAAAAGTAAAATAATCTACTTAAGTAAAATTAATCTACTTATACTAAGTGACATGATTTCCATGACAATCGTCAATCACTAATAAGTCGATGTTAGCATTGTTGTACAATGTGAAGTAATGACGAGAATATGTCAGACATTCTAAAAAATTAAAATAATAAATATTAACATTGTTTTAGGAGCAGTTTAAAGACTTTAACATAGTTATATAAGCGTATTATAAATTAGAGGATTATATCCAAGATAAGAATGCTTGGAAACATGCTGGTCCTGCTCCATAGGACAATCTAGAGTCTAGACAAAATCAAACTGGTTGCTAATTGAATTATATAAATAATTATATTTATGACATTGATTTACACTCACACACTGACTTATTTCTTGTTAAAACTTTAGGAAAATCGTATACTTAATCTTACAATGTTTGTTAATATGTGAGCACCATGTATCTATCATAGAATTAATTTATCTTTATTGCTTCAGTTGCATTTTTTTTACTTTGCATTTTATTCTGGGTGCATCGTTTTCACATATAATTAAATAACGAATGTACTATGTTAAATTGTATTTAAAACATTTTAAAAGAGTAACGGTGGAGTTTCTTGCCCGTTCTTCTCCATACGAAACAACATTTTGGAATGGGCGACTAGAATCAATTCTGTTTTAATGTAAATGTTGACGTTCAAATCAAAAGTGCCTTTTAAGTGCCTAATTGAAATAAATGCTTTGACTTTATGCTGTTAATGAGGTACCTACCAGGGAAGCCACATGTGCAGAAGGAATGAATGCCAAACTTCCCTATCTTCAACGTAGTCTTTTTATCTTATAATGCTTTTATGATAAGGACACGTTTGATGAGAGTTTTAAACTTTCCATCGCCAAGTTCTGTAACCGACTTTGGCAACTTGATATAGACGCGGTTACTGTTTATTAGAAATGAGTTGCTAGTTTTAGTTAATCTAAATTTTGGAATCACAATTTCATCTTTAATTACGTGTATTAAGATTACGGAAATCGCCTCTTTTTTGATAAGACAAGTTCAAAATTAAAATACATATAGGTACAATGTCGCCGCCTACCGAAAATAAAGTTATTTTTCACTTTGTAGGGTTTTTGTGGAAGTAGGTTGTTTTTATTTTTGGAAAATGTTTTTCAAACATCGCATCATTTTTTTATTTCACATAAACCTGCATGGGCACTTATGAAACTTCAGAAGCTAGGTGCACGGTTCCAATTTGTCGCTTCCTATGGAGAAGAGCCGGCAACAAACTCGACGGTTACTCTTTAAAAAAATATTGACTTTTACTATGTTTTCAAATTGCAATGATAACAGGTATGGGAGGACAGTGCCTGTCAATAGGTACTTATAGCTTGATTGAGACCGCTGTACCGCGCCTTAGGCATGCGCGGCGAGGCGGGGAACGGGACGGACGAATGACTGGCTTGCACTGACGAATCAGCGGCCTGCACTGCTCCCCCGTCCCGCCGCGCACGTACCTAAGGCGCGGTACAGCAGTATTGGTCAAACTATAGTTAGTCTTTAACGTCTTTTTTTTTTTGGGTGGGAGTTCATCAAATAACTTCTCTCGTTCTGGGTGGAGCAGGAAGGCGTGTCAGACTTTTACTGACTAAAACCCACCCGTGTTCCCTCAGTAGCCTGTGTGCCAGGGGCGGCGGTATCTCTTTCGAACAACCCGCAACCCTGGCAGGCAGCGGCCCTTGCGGGCCCCATCGGTTTGTGCTGACATCTCTTTGAGGCGCGCGTGAAACACAACGCGCTGTCGACCTGGGCTTGGTCCTTACCGGACATCGAGCTACCTATTACTCGCCGTCCGCAAGCCCACGCCTACGGTGGGCGGGAATCAGCCTGGGATTCCCGACGCTCAGGGCGTGTCCTGCGGCGACTAAGGCCGCGAGGGCGCATATACTGCCTCTCCCTCACGTGCGCCGCCTCCCTCTTCGCGAGCATCACTGCTTTGCAGAAGGAGGTGACGACTACCCATGCACTCTCGCTCCGTATCATGACCTGGACCAGGGCCGGAAGCGACAGATCGCCGCCGCTGATTGCCTCCACGGGGACACGGCGGTACTCCGCACAAGCCGGGCAGACCTCCACCGTATGCTCCACCGTGTCCTCAGGGCGATATTCGCAGTGGAAAAACCCGGGAGTTTCCTACCGCCTCATGCGAAACAGGAATCTCCCGAAACAGCCGTGTCCGATGAGGACCTGCGTCAGGCGGAAGGTGAGGACGCCGTGCCGCCTCTCAAGCCACTCAGCACCTAGCTTCTGACGTTTCATAAGTGCCCATGCAGGTTTATATGAAATAAAATATTTTGATTTGATTTGATTTGACTCCTCAAAGAGGAGGACTCACCGCTCTTTCTCGTTAGCAAGCAATTTAACTTAACTTTCAATACCTTTATAAGAAGGATGCGCTAAGTAGTGCACGAAATTCATTTTTTTTTTCGTTTTCTGTCATTTGCAGTGTCAGGTTGTTCGTAAAATAATTCACGACCGTAACAAATATGGCTTTAAAGAACTATCGTAAAATACAACGCCCTAACTTCATTTAATTCGCGCTTCCCCTTTAATACCTACTGGATTTTCTTAACCACTTATTTATTGATAACTATTCCAAAAGCCAATGAGCAGCGATAGAATTAGTTAGTAAAAAAAACCCATAAGTACCTACCACTTTAATTAATTACTATAAATAAATCATTTTACGCCTACGACTTATTAATGATTTAAGGTGATAAAGGTACCCACGAATGCGTAGTCGTAGTGTGCGTTGACAACGTGATCAAGTCGCTTGCGCACGTGATCAGGTTTGTGACCCAGTTCTCTTGGTGCACATTGCAAACATAGGAACTAGCTCTCTCCAAGCGATATCAGAGAACGAATTCTAAACTACAGTACTTACATCTAGATTACAGGTGGTTAAAATCATGGTAATTATTAGTTAACGACCGCGTTCGGCGCGATTGGCCCTGGATTGGTAAAAGGCCAATCGGAGCGCCGAGCGTAATCGATGCGTTAAGTCAAGATGGTCAAAAGAAACTTACACTAGGGCGTCTTATGTCCGTAGGTGATACGGAATAGAAAATGCCCGTCACTTCAGCCGAATCTTCGGACTTCGTTGATAGGAGTCTCCCTGGTTATGACATCCACGTTGCATTGACAGAGATATCGAAGTGTCAATCGATTTGTAACATAGAATACACTGCAGTGACGGAAACATAGCCAAAACAGCACGTCAAACTTCCATTAAGCGTAGTTCAAATATACATTGTTAGGTATTTGACGTAGGTAGGTTTATTTTTAACGCAAACTAGTGTTTCTTGCAACGTGACTAAATGGCAACCCTGCCGGAACGTACGCAGCGCGTGCGCACGTGAGCTAGTATAACGTAACCCAATTCTCAGCAATCTTACTCGTTATATACGTTCGTTTTGTGCCATTGTTAGCCAAATGCTGATGATAAATCACAAGCTTGCTGCTTTTGGTACTGAAGATAATCATCAAGATTACCTACTTTTTTTTTACTAGTCCACGCTGTCCCACTCCTGGGCAATAGCCTGCTCCTACCAGTTTTGACGGAACCTAATCAAATCGTCCCGTCATCTCCTACGTGGTCTGCCGCGACCCCGCCTCACTGTCTCAGAACCCCAGTTCTTTGGTATTTGGGCCTACAACTTGTCCGGCTTGCGGCAGACGTTTAGACTCTAGACTGTCTTATGTATTTCGACATATTTAGGTATTTGAAAACAGCGCTTCGCGGCATCAGACAAGGTTTAAAAAAGCGATGCATTTGATGTCAGTTGAATCGCATGACCACCAAAATAAAATTATTTTTTACAGTTTTAAATAAATAAAGGCACAACTCAGTGGAGTGATCAGTCCTTCAATATTTAGTTTTCGGTGAGCCCATATCATTATATTGGTCGTCTGCTTCATTCTTTTATTTGGTTTTGAAATCTATTATACTTAACTTTAAAAACAACTCCTTTCTTTGATGACAATTGACAGCGGAATGTAGTTGTGTTGCAAAGTGTGTTCCAACTCTTACCCAGCTAGGGTTGCCAACCATACTGTTTTCAACAGTATTATACTGTTTTTCGCTAAATTATACTTTTTACTGTTCAACAAAAATAAAGTATACAAAATACTGTTTTCAGCATCAAAATGCAAAGACATTATTATGTATTGTTTTTATTTAGTCAGAGGGAGCTCACTGCTCAGTGCAGCGCAGCCACAAATCACACTGAGTTTCTGAACGAATCTGTTAATGTCAATTATTCAAGACTGTCACTCACTGACAGACATGCAAGTGAGTTCTCAGAACATAACCTTTTTTCAAAAAATGTGCTCCTCGTTTATTTTAATTTCAGTTATGATTGTGATGAGGCGTATGAAGTTTTTAAAAAAGATTGTAAATTAGTAAGTTGTGTATGTATTTAAAACACTAAATAAATAAAATACTGTTCATTTTTCTAAAATACTGTTTAATATTCTTCATAGACCCGAATATACTTTATTTTTTGTAAAAAAAAGTTGGCAACCCTATACCCAGCCCTCTGTGCTTCGAAAAATGCAGCCAAAGATATCGCTGCACCACCACTGACGATGCCATGGAAGTGGCGAAGTTTTGGGTCAACATTTAATAAAGTATTGAGCCGTCGCGTCGACACGAAGAAGAAATTGGAAAGATTTATACTTACATCATGGTTGGATAAACCAACGAACGGCTTCTGGCTAAGTGATAACCTAACCACACGGGTCGATTGATCAGGTTAAGCTATATTTGCCGCGGTTGGTCCGTGGGTGGGTGACCATAAATACCAAGACCCCTCCGTGCCTTACAAAGCAAGTTAAGCCGTTGGTCATTCGTGGATGAACAGTAGTTACGGGTCGTCAGCCCGAAAGTCTGACAACCATATCTTACTACTATCTTACATCGTACTATCCAGTAACTGGGTTGTAGTTGCTCCATGTAAAATACTGGTATTCAGCTGCATCCGGTTAGACGGGAAGCCGTCCTCAAGATAGTTGTGAAAAGGCTAGGCAAAAGAATGCAGGTGAATGTTACATAAGGGGCCATCCATAAATTACGTCACACTAATTTTATGGTTTTTTGACCATCCTTGTCACATGTGATCACACTTATGAAACTCCCTTCCCCCTTGTGTGATGTCACATTTTTTTCAATTTTGTATTTAGAAGTACTTACATAATTAAATGAAAACAGCAGTTTTTCCATATTTTTTTTAATTTAAATTAAAAATAATCTTCAGTAAAAGTAACATAAAGTCAAATAATTTAGACACTTAATGGTGATTTTAACATAATGTGACGTCACAAAGGTTTTGATCTCCCCTGGCCCTTGTCACACAATGTCACATTTAGTTGAGCCCCTCCCACCCTGTCAACGTGTGACGTAATTTATGGATGACCCCTAAGTAAACCAACGAATACATTATAATTTTATTCATTACTGTAACACCACCAGTATATGGAGGCAACCCTGTACTCAACTCACGCACATCTACCAGACGCTTGCGCACGTGACAGCGAGGTCGACGTTTCCTAGCCGGCGATAAATTACTCATAATGAGGCCGAGCAACTCGCTAGCAGTTAAATTGCAGTGCAATCATAATTGTTAGATTACTCTGCATTGAACTAAAGAATACTGACCGATTGAAGTTTCGTTTTCGGCCATTTTGGGAGAAAAATCATAATTCAGCAATATTTTCGCTTTCGGCCATACACCTACCTACCAGCCGAAGCTTCGGACTAGCCGAAAATCAGAAATTCGTGAATTGTCGCGAGTCTAATATAGTGACGGAATTCATCATCATCATCATCATTTCAGCCGAAAGACGTCCACTGCTGGACATAGGCCTCCCTCAATTTGGGGGGTTAGCCATAATCGCCACGCTTGGCAGGCGGGTTGGCGATCGCAGAATGATGGTAAAATGCATAGAGAACGCTGCTGCCCATTCTCTAGTAAGTCCCTTAGTCGCCTCCTACGACACCCACTGGAAGAAATGGGATGGTGCTATTCTTTTATTTTACGCCCGGACACCACATGGGACCTGACGGAATTATAGTGTTTTATTTTTCTCTCTAGGTGTAAACAAAAAATAAGACTTCAGTGTACAGCGGACATATTGGATAATATTTATCATGTGTAAATCATTTTCGTTTTCGGCTTCGTTGTCGGCCGAAAATAAGATCTTTTTCGTTTTCGGCTGAAAAACCAATTTCGGTAGGACACTACTAAAGAATGCACTGTAATTCAGTTGCGATGCTTTCAAAGCAGAGTTTCGAATATTTTTTTAAGCAAATTTATGTCTATTGAA
Organism: Polymixis flavicincta; assembly: GCA_949987655.1. Lineage (NCBI taxonomy): Eukaryota > Metazoa > Arthropoda > Insecta > Lepidoptera > Noctuidae > Polymixis > Polymixis flavicincta. Next base: position 14,873,950 of record OX465193.1, on the reverse strand, counting down.
ATGTTAGACGTCGCGTCGTCTTTGGGTCAATGTCATAAAATTGGTTTAGTTAATGTTGTTAATGCTTAAATGGCATACACCTACCTAAAAGAATAAGTTAGTGTGTGAATTTAGTTTTTTTTTTTTTTATAAAACTCTTAGTATACATATTTAATAATCCCTCGAAAATACCACACAGCTTGAACATACAATATAATATCCAAGATGTCTTATAACTACAATGTTATTCTCATTTAAACGATTGTTTGTTCAAAAAGGAGGTCAAGTCCATTTTGTATTCATTTAATATTCATTGTCACATTATTCACGTGATCGAGCGGAATCATTCTAGAAAAATAATCGTTTTTTTTTTATTTGAATTAGACCCCTCTACCACAGTAAGTAGACATCCCAACTGACGTAATGAAATCACGACGTGATGTCAAAGTCAAAGTCAAAGCAAATCAAATCAAATCAAATCAAATCAAAATATTTTTATTTCATATAAACAATGATTTTCATATAAACCTGCATGGGCACTTATGAAACGTCAGAAGCTAGGTGCACGGTTCCAAATTGTTGTTTCCTATGGAGAAGAGCCGGCAAGAAACTCCACGGTTACTCTTTTAAAAATAATTGGCTTTACCAATGTTTTCAAATTACAAAGATAAAATGTATGGGAGGACAGTGCAGGCCTGTCAATAAGTACCAGGTACTTGACGAATACCGAGAAAATCGTCTACAAATCTAGTCTGTAAGGCCTACAACGTTCTCGCATTCACAATAATAACATGTAAAATAATCTACATTAATAAAAAGAACCAAGAAAGCATTTATTACAAATAGGCACTTAGAAGCATTGAGGTAATATGTACTAATACATATTACCTCAATGCTTAGAAGGCACTTTTGACTGTCAACATTTACATTAAAATATAATTGATTATGTAATTGATTCTAGTCGCCCCTTCCAAAATGTAGTTTCGTATGGAGAAGAATGGGCAAGAAACTCCACCGTTACTCTATAATAATGTTTTTACTACAATATTTAACATACATTCATTAAATAATTATGTGAGACTAGCTTTTGCCCGCGGCTCCGCCCGCGTGGATGTCGGTTATCGCGTAAAAAAGTAGCCTATGTCCTTACCCATATCCCAGGCTATATCTCGGCCAAATTTCATGACGATCGGTTCAGCGGTTAAGGCGTGAAAGCGTAACAGACAGACAGACAGACAGACAGAGTTACTTTCGCATTTATAATATTAGTAGGGATAGTATCCCATGTTATCGCGCACTGGATGTTCACTGGATAGGCATTACAACTGATTGCCGATTGCATTGCCGATGGGGCCGAAAGGTTCTGGAGTGGCGACCGGGTTCCGGAAGACGTCGAGTTTGAAGGCCTCTCAAAAGGTGGACCGATGACCTTTGGAAGACCGCAGGAATCCGCTGGATGCGGGAAGCACAGAACCGGTCGAAGTGGAGGAGCTTGGGGAAGGCCTATGTCCAGCAGTGGACGTCTTTCGGCTGAAATGATGATGATGAAGGCATTACACTTACGAACTAATACGCTATTTTAACTGCTAAATATAGGAATATGTAGATGAGGATCAATGAAGTATGAGGGCGGGATAAGCATTAGCTACATCATCATACTATAAAACGAAGTCCCCCGCCGCGTCTGTCTGTCTATCATTTCGCGATAAACTCAAAAAGTGCTGATCGGATTTTCATGCGGTTTTCACCAATAGGCAGAGTGGTTCATGAGGGAGTTCAGGAGGAAATCACATTGTTATATATTTTTTCTGAGCTGATAGGCTCGGGGTTACCTACCTCATCATCAGCTTATAAATGTTCCCACTGCTGGGACACAGGCCTCCTCTCGGTGAGAGGGATTGGGCCATGATCCACCACGCGGGCCCAGTGCGGGTTGGTAGATGTCACATGTCTTCGAATTTTTGGTTCTAGGACATGCCGGTTTCCTCACGATGTTTTCCTTCACCGTTTTGAGAGCAGTGGTGATGAAATAATTTACACAAAGTAATGCGCCTGGCTGGGTTCGAACTCACGACCTACAACTCGTAAGTCGCGGCCGTTACCACTTGGCCACCACTGCTCTACCTACCTCTGGAAATAAATATAATATTAATAAAATTTGTTTTTTTCATGCATGTGTTAGATTGTTCATTTTGATAATCTATTGTTGTTTGGTAGATAATGTCATTTGTCACGTTGACGAAGCCTTGAACAAGTGCAGAAGTACCTAATTTGACTAGTTTACAAAAATAACGGTCTCAATTTGTGAAAATAACTTGGATGTTGTTACTATAAATGATTACGTAGTATTTAATTACACTTGTAATATATTTGGGTTTTCTAGTATTACTTAAAATAATAAATAGACTGATTCAATTGACTAGTACAATACTGGCAGTTCATATTGATACTTTTAAGTGTCTTAAATTACGAATCAGTTCTTATTAAATTGCTTAGTTACCATAAAATGTTTTCTAACGGTTTTACCACATAACCTTTGTTTATTAATCTGTGTTAGAAGTTATTAAGCCAAATGAGTGACGTTCTGTAGCTTGTTCAAAATGGCGGTAGTTGTTTAATGTAATTTGACATTGGGAAGTTATAAAAAGGATTAAAAATATCGTTATTGGGTCAGTTGCTTGGTAGATGTTCAGGAGGTTAGTCCTAGTGCCGTTGTTGTGTGGAATAAATCAACCAGATGTCATGTAAGTTAAGTAATTTGATATTATATAATAATTATTGCTTATTATAAAAATGTTGTTGTACAAGTTATATTATAGTCGGTTTTCCTAATGTTTTAAATCATAACAATCATATTCATGTTCTATTCCTAGCTATTGTAATAATGTAATAGCAATGTTATAATAATTCTAAGTTCTCTTGGACAATGGTCCAAGAGCTGAAATTAAATGTATGTAGGAAAATAATAATTCATTGTAATGTAAGAGATGTGTTGATGAAATACTTCAATACTGTTTCCATGGAGTTTCTTGTCCTTCTTCTCCATGAAGACCTAGTTTTGGAACGGACGACTAGCTTTCTGACTCAATATTGACAAGCCTAACTGAAATAAATGTCTGGTCTTGTCTTTCTGTGCTTTACTTCATGAAATCCTTTCCCTACAAACCATATTCATAAGAACCTGCATATACAGTAAATAAGCAGTAACCATTCTGATATTCAAAGCTTGATATTTGTTTTAAATGTACACACTTATAAATGTATATATCCCCTTTATTCTGACATCAGAAGTGGGATGGTTCTCTGGCCTTTTAAAACCACTTACTAATGCATTTTATTTTGCTATTTTCATGATCAATGTTCGAACTGCTGACGATATTTTGAAAACCGTTGGCGGGACGCTGACTTCACTCGCACCATAATGATGACATCCCGCTGCCCCTGACATCGGAGCTGCGGAGCTGCAAGTTACTATGTGAGCTTCGAGACTGGAACCTCAGCTGCTGTGAGAAGTATCGGGAAGCTTTCCAGGAATAAGAAGTAGCTTAAGTTGGTAAGGCCCTTAGAGGCTGTTTAATATTTACAAATGGATACGATGATAAATTGAAAGATTAAGTATTGCGAAATACTTTTATATCATTTCTATTGTTTATCGAGCATTTATTAGTATGTTTTTACTGTTAATTACTTATGTATCATTGAACCAATTACTTTAAAAGATAATCAGAGGATACAATAGTTAGAGGAAAGAGAGAGGAAGCAAAATAGTAATTTTGACATTCTTAAATGATACAAGAACAAAGTTACTTTCTTCCGTGATACATACCTAACTAATTGCTTTGTACAATAAACACTTGTGATTAGGTTACCGGGTAAATAAATTGATTAAATCAGTTAACTTCATAAGTTTAAAGATGCTAAATGCAATTTAATTTGTCTTTCTCCATGTCATGATAAAAAAGAAAAATATACAACCATCTAATCTGCGTTTGCTAATTAATTTCCACAAATGAGAAGTAAAAAAAAAAAAGAAAAAAATACTTAGTACCTACATGTAAAACTCGATTTGATAAATTTCAAATTGCGCCACGACTTACCTGAAATTCAAGTGGCAATAAAATCAATTTGATTACACTATAGATTTTAAAGTTGTTGATACTTTCTAGCTTATTCAGTAGTAGCCTCGAAACGTGTCATGAACAGCTGTGTATGCCTAAGGTAGTTTTTTTTATTTTTATTTTTAATAATTGCATAACGGATTATGAATGGTAAAAATATTTTCGGATGTGGTAATAAACCCCGAATTTATAGTTATAATTTTTTATGACTTTAGTAGAGTATGTACTTAATGCAATTTTCTTTCTATTTCCTCATGACGTTTGTATTATTTTGTGATTTTTAAAAATTAGCTTTTAAGATTTTTATTGAAAGACATAATTATGAAATTGTGTTATATTCGATTTCAATTTCCAATGCTCACAGCGATGAGACTTGAGAGACAGAAAAACTTAATAACTTAGTTTGGTTAAACTGAAATGAACCAACTAAAAAAATGCAAATGGTACAACTGACGTTCAAAAGTGCCTTTTAAGTGCCTTTGAAATAAATGCTTTGACTTTGACTTTGATTTTGACTTTGACTTTGATAAGTTGCAATTTAGAGGTTGATTTTATTGTGAAATCAATGGAATAATTGCTGCTGGGGTCACAGGCCTGGTGTTAACTAACTCACGTACAGCAGGTGGGGCCTTAACATCACTTGGGTCAGAGACCAATGGAATTATTGCTGCTGGGGTCATAGGCCTGGTGTTAACTAACTCACGTACAGCAGGTGGGGCCTTAACATCACTTGGGTCATAGACTAATGGAATAATTGCTGCTGGGGTCATAGGCCTGGTGTTAACTAACTCACGTACAGCAGGTGGGGCCTTAACATCACTTGGGTCAGAGACCAATGGAATTATTGCTGCTGGGGTCATAGGCCTGGTGTTAACTAACTCACGTACAGCAGGTGGGGCCTTAACATCACTTGGGTCATAGACTAATGGAATAATTGCTGCTGGGGTCACAGGCCTGGTGTTAACTAACTCACGTACAGCAGGTGGGGCCTTAACATCACTTGGGTCATAGACCAATGAGAACAATATAAATATTCCCCTTATTGCTTTTGAGACAAGTACAGTTCAGCATGGCTGTGAAAGGTTATTTTCAGATTTATTGGCATTGTGATGATGATTTTGGTGCATTTCAGTTTGACCGAACGTTCAAACGGTACATGGACAATTGGACATGGATTGTATATTGGGATGATGGATAATTCTTTTATCTTAATAGACCAACGTATAGTGAATTTAAATTGTAATATTGGTTTGGATGTGCTTTTACTATATATTTTTTCGGTACGGTGTGATTTGTTATTCTTCTTCAGTTTACAAATTCTTTTCTTTTCAAATCAAGATGTATCACACCTCTTAAAAATACGGTACTGAGCAGATTATCGCATAAGAAAATTTATTAATTTACATAACACCAATCGAAATAGTACGTACCTTTACTGTCGAGTTAAAATCACCCAAATCTTTTATTTTCAAAAACCTGGCTATTTTATGAAATAAAAAGAAAATATTTAAAAACAAATGACGCTTACGGTGTCACGTTATTAATTCGGTCTGAAATATCAAATGATGGCTGAATATAATTCTGCGCTAATTGACTTTACAAACAAATATAAAATGCTGAATCTGTAAAGCTGTTCTATCGTGAAATTGGAAATTATTGTTGGACTAGCAGCGCTTCGCGGTTTCACCCGCGTAGTTCCCGTTCCCGTGGGAATACGGGGATAAAATATAGCCTATATCACCCAGGAATAGTGTAGCTTCCCAACAGTGAAATAATTTTTCAAATAGATTCAGTAATTTCGGACCCTATTCAATGCAAACAAACAAACAAAAAATAAACAATCAAATCTTTCCTCTTTATTAATCTTATTGGTATAGATTATTACAGAATAGATAAATTAAAGTAACGAACATATTTTGAATGTGAGTGTAACAAGTAATTTATAATCGATGTTATTTGAGAATTATATAAATGCTATTTTAGTGGTTACTTGTGTAAGGTTCTGATGTTTACAAAATTATTTCGGAGATAATTTTAACGAAAACGAAATATACCAAGTCTTAGCAGAAAGTCGGAATAAATAGTAATTCAATGAGTCCCTCATTACTGAAGATCGTGGTCACTGGATGAGCGGACAGTCATTCTCCATCTACTCCGGTCCAAAGTCGCCAACACCACTTGCTGAAATTTATTGGAGGGCGTGGCTTCTTTTATTTATTTATTAATTAACTATAGATGACTTACAGCTAAAACAAACAATAAATAAAGAATGGTATGTGATACTGACAGCCAATTAAGTAGAAGTGAATCTAAAAACACACTTTTGCTAGAACTAATTCATTATGATTTTTTTTCAAAGTAGTGAGCCTCACATGGTTATTATTATTATTAATTATTTTAATTCAGAATTCATTATTACATTCCATAACTTGTTAGTAAAAAAACAAAACTTAAAACTATGTTTGTAAAATTAATAATTATAAAAAAATTGAGCTATTAAATTTAACATAATACAAAATTGAGCTACTTCACATTATATAGGGCACCACCCGAGTACCACCCATGTACAAAACTAAGATTTTCCTTAAGATTAACTTGTTTGAAATAATTCACTATACTTTGGTTTCTTGTTAGGTGTTATTAAAAGTTATTACTTCCAATGTAAAAGTATTGTTCGGAGTGGCCATGTCAAAAATGTATGAAATTGTTAATAGAAAATGTGTTTATTGAATAGTGTTCAATAATATTGTCAGATTGACCGAACGATGAATTATTCGAATTATTTTCATGATCACTGGTCAGTGCTGCGATGCAGCTGTTAAACATGAATGACTTACTGAATTGTTGCTATAACAATTCTTTTGTGAATTATACCCTTACGTTAATAGTTATGACAAAATTGTTAAATGTTTGTATGTCATTAGGGAGGTAAAAACAAAAAACTGTATCGATATGTAGACAGATAAATTGTTATATGCCCGGAGCACATAAATGAGAAAAAATGTATAAATTTTTGTTGTATTGGTCACTATTAAGTTCTGTCGTTTTAGTGAGAAGGAGGATTCATAGGTACTTCGAGGACGAAGTATTTTCAGTCTGGCCGTGTTCGATCATTCATTTTGATATTATAATAAGTATTGTTTGTTGGATAATGACATCGGCCACATTAACGAGGCCTTGAGGTACCTACCTAATTTGACAAGATAGTATTCACAGGAAATAACTGTATTGACTTGCAAAAATTACTTAAATCTATAATGATTAAGTAGTTTTTAATAATACCTGTTTAAAAATACTTTACTTTAGGTTTTGATTTGATACTTTAATATAATGTGTAAGTTTAACTGGTCAACTATCAAGTGCTGTTGTTTTTGTGAGACGGTGGATTCATAGGTACTTCGAGAACGAAGTACTTGTCAGTCTGGCCGTGTTAGATTGTTCATTTTGATAATCTATTGTTGTTTGGTAGATAATGTCATTTGTCACGTTGACGAAGCCTTGAACAAGTGCAGAAGTACCTAATTTGACTAGTTTACAAAAATAACGGTCTCAATTTGTGAAAATAACTTGGATGTTGTTACTATAAATGATTACGTAGTATTTAATTACACTTGTAATATATTTGGGTTTTCTAGTATTACTTAAAATAATAAATAGACTGATTCAATTGACTAGTACAATACTGGCAGTTCATATTGATACTTTTAAGTGTCTTAAATTACGAATCAGTTCTTATTAAATTGCTTAGTTACCATAAAATGTTTTCTAACGGTTTTACCACATAACCTTTGTTTATTAATCTGTGTTAGAAGTTATTAAGCCAAATGAGTGACGTTCTGTAGCTTGTTCAAAATGGCGGTAGTTGTTTAATGTAATTTGACATTGGGAAGTTATAAAAAGGATTAAAAATATCGTTATTGGGTCAGTTGCTTGGTAGATGTTCAGGAGGTTAGTCCTAGTGCCGTTGTTGTGTGGAATAAATCAACCAGATGTCATGTAAGTTAAGTAATTTGATATTATATAATAATTATTGCTTATTATAAAAATGTTGTTGTACAAGTTATATTATAGTCGGTTTTCCTAATGTTTTAAATCATAACAATCATATTCATGTTCTATTCCTAGCTATTGTAATAATGTAATAGCAATGTTATAATAATTCTAAGTTCTCTTGGACAATGGTCCAAGAGCTGAAATTAAATGTATGTAGGAAAATAATAATTCATTGTAATGTAAGAGATGTGTTGATGAAATACTTCAATACTGTTTCCATGGAGTTTCTTGTCCTTCTTCTCCATGAAGACCTAGTTTTGGAACGGACGACTAGCTTTCTGACTCAATATTGACAAGCCTAACTGAAATAAATGTCTGGTCTTGTCTTTCTGTGCTTTACTTCATGAAATCCTTTCCCTACAAACCATATTCATAAGAACCTGCATATACAGTAAATAAGCAGTAACCATTCTGATATTCAAAGCTTGATATTTGTTTTAAATGTACACACTTATAAATGTATATATCCCCTTTATTCTGACACATGCTTTTTCGTCATATCCTTTCTATAAAAAAAATCTCCCAGCTGTTTTTATAATATTAGTAAGGATCCTTACTAATATTATTGTTTTTGTTGTTGTTGTTGATGTTTACTCTTTCACGCAAAAACGGCCAAACGTATTTGGATAAAATTTGGTATACAGATAGATTAAAACCTAGATTAACACAAAGGATACTTTTTATCCCGGCAGTACGTTCCCGAGGGATAATTTCCGACTTCCACGCGGGTGAAGCTGCGGGTGGAAGCTAGTACAATAGTAATTCTCCAGAGAAACATTACAGACGCTCACAAATGCAGCATGAAATAATATCAAAGAGTTTTTTCATTTTCAACTCACTGACTATTTATAAATACTCAATCTTTACAGCTATAGAAATAAATAAAATTAAACTGTCTGTTTGTAATGTCAAAATGACAGATTTTATTAAATGCATAAGAAAGTCTCTAAGGAACTTACCTAACATTTTTGTAAAAAAATTGTCTGTCTGTTCGTTTCGGCTAATCTCCGAAACGGCTGGGCTGATTTTGACGGGTGTTTCACTGATAGATAGCTGATGGTTTGAGGAGTAGCTAACATAGGCGTTTTTTATCCCCGTTGCGTGTTCCCGTGGGATAATTTCTGCCATCCACCCTGGCAAACCTGCGGGCAGTGGCTAATTAAAAATAAGAACCTTAACTTTCTTTAAATCTCTGTAAATGCCTGCATAAGAATTAAAACGAACACCATAAATTATAGACGCCAACAAACGTGACGTGACTCCGAAATGGTGTGACGGACAGGACAGCTAACATTGTTATCATAGAGTTGAGCCAAACATGTGACCGGCGTATGCGCCGCGCACGTGTTCAACTAGCTGACATAATAAACTCATTGACACTGGTGTGATGACGTCACCGATACTCGAGCGAGGTGTCACTTAGCGAACGAATTCATTTAAAAAATAATTTTGGAGACGGATATTCACGTTGTTTGTAACACGTGAATGAAAGTTGAACAAACAGATGAATAGTGGTAGGAATAATCTAATAACCAGCGCAATTGGAGCGGTCCGCTTCGCAACCCAACCCATTGCAAAAATCCGACTTCATCACCTTTCATACATTTTCTATGAATCTGCGCACACATTACAGGTGGGCCACACCGCACTTTCTATGTGAGTAGGTACTGAGTGAGTCTGGTTATTTTTTGCTTAATGGTATTTTGTTACTATTGTTAGTTTTGTAAGTATTTATATTCTGCTATAATTAGGGAGTTTCTCTCCTTAGCTGCAAGAACTCCTGAACGGGTAAAGGCCTCCTCCAAAGACGCCCATGTCTCTGTCTTGTGTTACTTTGGGGCTGGGTCACATGGGCCAGCTATTTTGGTCACATCATCTTGCCAGCGTGTAAAATTGACAACGGCCAATACAACGGTAAACGACGATAGTCAAGGAACTGCCACTAACTTGGAAGTAGCTCTCGCCGGCCTCAGCCGCGGCACAGTTTAACACCGCGGCACCGCTGGCTTCGGTCGCTCGGCTCGCGCGCGTTTGGTCGCAGTTCCAACCTAACCTATTCGGTCGATAAGCAGTATGGTACAGTTCACGATTTATCGACAGTTTATATTCTCGCTACATAGATTAACTAAAGGTGTAAACAATCTTACGGTGACATTTACATAACATAAACACAGCTCCATAGCACATCACTGGTGGAAAGGCAACTGAATTCATAGCACTCGCACCTCGCAATGGTGTTTAGAGTAACAACCAAGATAATTCACAATTACAATGTTAGTGGGATTTCACTGGCCTTATTGTGACTAATAGTATTCAATTGAATTGTCATTCGTGGATCTTTGACGGTCGTTACGTGGCGTCAGCATACCGAAAGTATGACCACAAGTCTTACAAAGGGTACCCCTTAGTAAGACTTGCCCAGTAACTGGGCTGTGAAGTTCAGATAGACAATCACTCGATGTCAAATATTGTTATTCAGCTGCATCCGGTTAGACTGGAAGCCGACCCCAACATAGTTGGGAACCACCTAGCACTGTAGCTCGCTAAGTACCAAGCCCAAGTCGACGCGACGGTGCGTTGTGTTCCACGCGCGCCTCAAAGAGATGTCAGCACAAACCGATGGAGCCCGCAAGGGCCGATGCCTGCCAGGGGTGCGGGTTTGTTCGAAAGAGATACCGCAGCCCCTGGCATACAGGCTACTGAAGGAACACGGGTGGGTTTTAGTCAGTAAAAGTCTGACACGCCCTCCTGCTCCACCCAGAGCGGGAGAAGTTATTTGATGATTTCCCAACCAAAAAAAAAAAAAAAACATGGTTGGGTTTAAAAGGCTAAGCAGATGTAATATTTAATTGAATGAAATTAATATCCCCATAAAGACCCGGGGGTCTACCAATTACGAAGAAATACAGATTGAGAAAATGACTTTGACAGCGTCATTGCTATAACCTAGACAAACAGTCTATATGTTTGTGTCATACATAGTTAATACTTAATCAGTTCTAGAAACAAGCATGTACTTCACACACCAAGTAATTCAAGAAATTCTTACGATATAAAATTGAAAATCTATCAAATAAATTTGGTAGATTGTAGTAGCTTGATGAGCTGGCGTCTGTACCTATCCAAGAGACGGAATTATAAAGGACAAGTGTTTACAGTATAATGTACAGTCGTAATAACTTATTTATTTAGGTACCTATAGGTACCTACACAAAACAATTATTAGAGAAAAATATATAAAGCAGTGGTGGCCCAGTGGTAACGGCCGCGACTTACGAGTTGTAGGTCGTGCGTTCGAACCCAGCCAGGCGCATTACTTTGTGTAAATAATTTCATCACCACTGCTCTCAAACGGTGAAGGAAAACATCGTGAGGAAACCGGCATGTCCTAGAACCGAAAAAATCGAAGACATGTGACATCTACCAACCCGCACTGGGCCCGCGTGGTGGATTACGGCCCACTCCCTCTCACTGAGAGGAGGCCTGTGTTCCAGCAGTGGGAACATTACAGGCTGAGTATGTTATATAAAGACTAGCTTTTGCCAGCGGCTCCACCCGCGTGGATGTCGGTTATCGCGTAAAAAACTAGCCTATATCCTTCTCCATATCCCAGGCTATATCTCTGCGAAATTTCATGACGATTGGTTCAGCGGTTTAGGCTTGAAAGCGTGACAGACAGTCAGAGTTACTTTCGCATTTATAATATTAAGTAGGGATGAGTAGCAGTGGTGGTCCAGTGGTATCTCACTCCTCTCAAAACGGTGAAGGACAACATCGAAAGGAAACCGGCATGTCCTAGAAACAAAAATTCGAAGTCATGTGACATCTGGCAACCTACATTGGGCCCGCGTGGTGGATTCGCGGCCCACGTTACTCCCTCTTACAGAGAGGAGGCCTATGTCCCAGCAGTGGGAACATTATAATCAGATAGTGATGATGACATAAAGATAAAAAAGCATAAAGGTGACAGAGGAGCATTGCTTGTTTTTTAGACATTTCTTGTTGATGAGATGATGGTGGATGAGAAACGCGTTAACTCTCACTTTAAATTTTTTAGTTTTTAATAGAATCGAAGAGAGTTCAAAATTCTCTATCTTTCTTTCTAACAAACATTTTTAAAATACAAATAGTTCCCAAGATATGAATAGTTTGTAAGCCGTTAAGTAACTTAATTTTGGATGATTCCATCACTTGAAAGCGTCTAACCCATACTTCTTGCCGATTTCCGGCCACCGTAGGCATGGGCTTGCGGACGGCGAGTAATGGGTAGCTCGCTGTCCGGTAAGGACCAAGCCCAAGTCGACGGCGCGTTGTGTTCCACGCGCGCCTCAAAGAGATGTCAGCACAAAAAATGATGGGGCCCGCAAGGGCCGATGCCTGCCAGGGGTGCGGGTTTGTTCGAAAGAGACACCACAGCCCCTGGCTTAAGGGCTACTGAAGGAACACGGGTGGGTTTTAGTCAGTAAAAGTCTGACACGCCCTCCTGCTCCACCCAGAGCGGGAGAAGTTATTTGATGATTTCCCACCCAAAAAAAAAAAAAAAAAAACCCATACTTCTTAGCTAAATGTACTTTGAAATACTTTAACTGCCGGATGAAAAGATTATTATCTAGTATCAATTGATGTGTCACATCATCATCATTTCGGCCGGAAGACGTCCACTGCTGGACATAGGCCTCCCCCAATTTGGAGGGGCTTGCCATAACCACCACGCTTGGCAGGCGGGTTGGCAACCGCAGTATTGTGGTAAAATGCATAGAGAACGCTGCTACCCATTCTCTAGTAAGTCCCTTAGTCGCCTTCTACGACACCCACGGGAAGAAATGAGATGGTGCTATTCTTAACGTCCGGCACCACAAGACATTGATGTTTACTACAATCAAATACCTAACGTAAGTATCACAGTTTTTAAGAAATAACGATTCTCGCGTTTTTTGCCATTTTCTCGGAAACAACTTTTAGGGTTCTAGTTAAAGGACGGCAGTGTAGACACAGTGTGCAAAAGACGATACAGGAAAAACGTAGGTTAGTAGGTACTCGTACGTAATTATCTACAGAAATATGTAGGTACATTGTCTCACTGAGAACGATTAATTGGAGCGGGTCAATGAACTTAGCTGTTGCACAACAGACATGTATGATTGTGCATTGTCTAGACTCTATAGTCTAGACTATAGTGTTATCTATGAGTAGGTCGGTACCGGTACTCACGACATTTTTCAAACTTTCCGATAGTCTTGATGTACCTACTGTAACTTTATTTGTGCTACGTTGTTGGCGTGTTCCTAATTGAGGGTTGAAGGGTTGGAAGGTGTACCAATAGTACACATTTCGGCAGTTATGTTAAAATCCCATGTAATAGACGACGCAAATCCAGACTCCGAATGTTACTGAGAAATTCGTCTACAAATCTACAGTCTGTAAGGCCTACAACGTTCTCCCATTCACAATATGTAAAATAATCTACATAAATAAAATGAACCTATTTAAATCAATCTAGTTGAAAAACCCAATACTTAACATTTTGAAATACAATTAAATTACAATTTTTAGTAAAACTGAAAATACTAATTAATGTTTCTTCAGACAGGCGCGACGCGACACTTTTAGAGCAATTTCCATGAAGTTTTCATCGAAATTGTTTACTTCACGCCTGTTTTCAGGAGCCTTTAATCGTCAAGAAATTAATTAATATGGTACGTATTCATTAGCACATTATTAGCATGATTCAGTACTTTTAACAAAACGCAAAATATCCATAAATTTACCTTGTTGTTCAAATAGGACTGACCGATAACAATGTGGGCATTTTGGCGCATCAAAACAATAATCATTTCATTATGTTATGTAGGTGTGATGGATAGGAGAATTGTTTTATGAGAGGTTAAAATAATTAATTTCAGACCAATTTTTGTCCATAATTGTTGGTAGCAAAGGTCTCAAAACTATGCATTCATAATAAAATTCAAATCATGATGTCTAAAATGTCGACGTCACGCTCAGGGTGCTTACTCTCGAATATAATTCCGATAGATCGTCATTGGAATTATCAGTTAAACGTCAGGGATTGGCTGGACTCAAACCCCCTTATTACAGAACAAGGTTTTTCTTTAGGTATGGTTTAAACCTTCGAGCCTGTTTTTTAAATTAGAACCTAACTGAAATCGAAATACAGCTCCTTTTACAAAACTGACAAGTTAGTCCAGTGCTAAATTGTCAGTTTTGAAAAAGGAGCTGTAATTCTATTTCAGTTCTAAGTTCTTATTTCAAAAACAGGCTCGATGGTTTAAACCATACCTAAAGAAAAACCTTGTTTTGTAATAACTGACTGAGTCTAGCCAATCCCTGACGTCTATCTGATAATTCCAATGTCGATCTATCGGAATTATATTCCAGAGTAAGCACCCTGTTCGGATAATCTCGTTGACGTCCCGTTCACGCTGGCGGGTGGATAAACAGTGTAACATCAGCGTCATCCATCCGGTCGTCGATCCATCTCAGCTGCTAATTTCAACTAACTACTTTAGGTCGTTTGTCCACCGCCACGTCAACGAAGACAAGATGGCTGCGCGGCGCTGAAGTAGTGATAGATAAATAATTATCCTTTAGTCTGTGAGAGTTTATGCTATGTGCATGAATGTAAAAATAAAAACTACGTCACATGAAAGGAGGTAACAAACACAACGGCCTTCAATCAATTCAGATTCTTTTAAAAGTTTGTTCAAAATAAAACGTGACTTTTGAATTTCAAATTGTTTTGGTCAGGTGACACTGATTTGAAAACTTGATTTTGAATAGTGTCAATGTTGTATGAATAAAACTTTTTTTAATATTTTGTAGATTTTTTTTCTGGTAACCAACTCAAATAAAATGAAAGAAAATTATAAATATCTCGCAGACAGGCGCGACGCGGCGGCGGTGCAACGCGATTCTAGTAGAACAACTTCCATGTAGATTTCATGGAAGAATTTTCAAGGTACTACAGCCTACAGGAGCTACAGGAGCCTTAAATCGATGCAATTTTTTATCAAAAAACGTCGAGTGATACGTGATGTATATATAGTTTTTCCTCTTCTAAAAGTCTCACGTGGACACACTCTATATATTTACTGATTGATTTACTGGATTTTCAACTCTCACTATCGAACCGAGCATGCATAATCCAACAGAGTGCGTCGACAAAACACACTGTTCGATTTTGAACTCTGGGCGCTAAGGCAGTGCGTTGAAGATCGAGTACGCGATAAAATCGCGCCGCCATATCATTACGTCCGTGGTCTAACTCCTTATAATTTTACCGTCACGTTGCTGCTGTAGTAATTCATACATTTTTTTTTGAGGGTGTGAAATCATCAAATAACTTCTCCCGCTCTGGGTGGAGCAGGAGGGCGTGTCAGACTTTTACTGACTAAAACCCACCCGTGTTCCTTCAGTTGCCTGTGTGCCAGGGGCCACGGTATCTCTTTCGAACATAAATGGTTGTTTTAAGTTTACAAGTTAACGAGTAATAGTCTGCCAACTTACATTTGCAGTTGGATTGTATGGTACCTAGAACATGTTTTTCACCCACAATGTTAATTTTGTTCTTGGGATAAATTCATCCCAGCTGCGGAACCCCACATTGTGGATGGTCCGACACGCACTTGGCTGGTTTTTAAAAGTCGCGCGCCGATTGCAAATGCAAGGGCCTCTGAATGAAGCCCTGATAACGTTATCAGCGCTGAATCCGAACAGTCTTCATCAAAACAAAGATATATTATTTTACTTTTGATAATAACACTCGCTACCAATGACCTAATAAATAAGTTACAATACTGATATCGTGTTTGATAACGATATTGTAGTAATGTGTGAATGATGTACATAATGTGCTATTGTACGATTAGGAAAAAAAAACATATTACTTAGAATTTTTTTTTTTTTTTTTGGGTTTTCGCTTCGCACGGTTTGTGCATTTAGCCAGTGTCAAGTCATTTTACTATTCAATCAAGTAAATGGCCCGATATCAGGCACGACGTTGCTAAAAAGTCAAAGTCATAGTCAGTCAAGTCAAAGTTATTGTAAAGCGGTAGTAACTTTACAACAACCTATTAGGAGTTTTTGGGGGAACACGAAAAGAACACGTTAGTCACTTATTTTCACCTTCACTACACTTGTGCACTCACACGTAACTAAATTGAATAATTCACTACCAAAATCATACAATTTAATTCGCTGTTTCACGAAATTTCATGAAAATGAAAATTCGTACGACATGTTCACATGTTCCAACGCGATCCCGCCAAAAACTCTCTATTAGAAAATAGTATATTATAAATATCCGTCTTTAAAAACCGGCCAAGTGTGAGCCGGATTCGCACACGAAGGGTTCCGTACCACAAGGCAAAAACGCCGAAAAAAAAAACCACATTTCTTGTATGGAGGTCCCCCTTTAATTTTTAACTTTATTTTATTTGTTGTTATAGCGGCAACAGAAGTACTCATTCTGAGAAATTTTCTACTGTCTCCCTATTACGGATCATAAGATACAGCCCGCTGACAAACAGACGGACGGACGACGGACAACGGAGGCTAATAAGTAGGTATAATACTATAATATATATAATATAATACCCTAAGTAATAGGGTCTCATTGGTTACTCGATACAAGAAACGTTTTTAGCCTTGTGGTTCGGAACCCTACATATGCGGGTCCGACTCGCGATGACATTATCATCAAGTTGCAAGTAAATTAAGAAGTACCTATAAAATAAGAAAAAATCAAAGAAATAACGATACAATACTTTACTTTAACCACGTGTGCGCGTGACCTACTCGTAATGAAAATAATTTTGATTGCAGTGAGCGCGTACGCACGTGACCTCTCTCGTGGGCATTGTTTCCAGCCAGTGTTTAACTTTCACTTGACGGTTATATGTGGTTCTGTGTGGTTGCTAACTGAACATGCGCATGATCCATTGTCTTTTTGTTGTGAATTCTTTCAACAATGGCAATTGGCTTGCTCAGTAGGTATGCTACGAGGGCAGATTTTGTTAGCAATTTCTTTCAGAAGAGTGGAAATATAGTACTAGCGTTGTTGGCGGCTTCGCCCGCGTGGGCGTCGTAAAATTGTCTCACGGGTACGTACTACCGGGATAAAATGTATCCTACATGTTAATCCAGGTTATCAACTATCTGTGTACCAAATTTCATACAAATCCGTTCAGCCGTTTTTGCGTGATTGAGTAACAAACATCCAGACTTTCACATTTATAATATCAGTAGGTTATTAGGACCAAGTCATAACAAAATTTTATTGTAATAAAACTTCTGATTAGAATGTACCTAATTATTTCTACTCGCGACTTCGTACTCGTGTTTCCTTCTTGTTTCTCCAACCACCCCGTTCTATCTTACTTGTTTTCTTTTTGCTCATCTCCTAAGAGTTCTAACGTGATGTTAAATATCCTATAATCCTTCTCAAGAATTGGACTAAAAAAATATCGAACTAATTGGTACTCCCAGAGATAAGCGCGTTCAAACAAACAAACTCTTCCACTTAAATAGTAGATACAGATATCTTTCTCTTACCTCTTCTTCTCTTGATAACTTTTCTCTCCTCTCTCCTCTTCTCTTGATAACTTTTCTCTCCTCTCTCCTCTTCTCTTGATAACTTTTCTCTTTAACTTGCACAGAATGTGAGGTTTAAAAAAATACCACTTTTCGGGTTACGGAAATCTTGGGTAAATCATGAGTATGCTGTTAAATGATAAATTCGGTCGAATCCCATGAAATTTTTAACCGACTTCCAAAAAAGGAGGAGGTTATATGTTCAAAGTCGGTTACAGAACTTAGCGATGGAAAGTTTAAAACGCACATCAAACGTGTCCTTATCAAAAAAGCATATTATAAGATAAAAGACTACGTTGAAGACAGGGAAGTTTGGCATTAATTCCTTCTGCACATGTGGCTTCCCTGGTACCTCATTAACAGCATAACTATGTGAAAGTCTATTAACTGCTCTCAAATACAATGTTCTTTTTTATTCTTTTTATTTTTACAATGCTGACATAATCTCGTCATTAATTGACATTATACATCAATTTTATTTAGGTTCATTTTATTTATGTAGATTATTTTACATATTGTGAATGAGAGAACGTTGTAGGCCTTACTGACTGTAGATTTGTAGACGATTTTCTATTCTGTATTCGTCTAAGTACCTGGTACTTATTTACAGGCCTGCGCTGTCCTCCCATACATTTAATCTCTGTAATTTGAAAATATTGTTAAAGCCAACTGTTTTTAAAAGAGTAACCGTGGAGTTTCTTGCCGGCTCTTCTCCATAGGAAACAACAATTTGGAACCGTGCACCTAGCTTCTGACGTTTCATAAGTGCCCATGCAGGTTTATATGAAATAAAAATATTTTGATTTGAAAAATATTTTGATTTGATTTGATTTGAGTTCCACCGAATGTATTTTTTTTTAATGTATGTTCCTCGATTTCTCCCCCAAATGTGGACCGATTCTAAAAAAAAAAAATATTTGAAAGAGTATACCCCTGAGGTGGTCCCATTGGCACCAAGTCAGGATCCGATGATGGAATCCCAGGGAAATCGAGGGCAACCCTCAAATTTTGTAGGTGTTAACAATGTTTTTCATATGTTTTCTAAAGCTATTGAGACATTTGCGTATGGTCATCATCATCTCATGACGCTGAGCTGATGAAAGAAGGTACAACTCTTTAACGGTTAGGAGTTAGGTGGAGGTTTTTTTTTTTTTTTTTGGGTGGGAAATCATCAAATGACTTCTCCTGCTGAGTAGAGCAGGAGGGCGTGTCAGACTTTTACTGACTAAAACCCACCCGTGTTCCCTCAGTAGCCCGTATGCCAGGGGCTGTGGTATCTCTTTCGAACAAACCCGCACCCCTGGCAGGCATCGGTCCTTGCGGACCCCACCTGTGGTTGCTGACATCTTTGACGGCGCGCGTGTGGAACACAACGCGCCGTCCCGTCTACCACTTTTCGGCCGCAGGAGATAGGGAGAGCGGCTGACGCTTTACCGACACTCCTCTTCCCCTGCGGCCCCACCGCGTCCGCCATCAAACGGTGGCGGCCCCGTCCAGGCCACGGAAGGGAAGAGCGCTGCTCAGAAGCACCGGCACTCCTCCTCTACCGCAGCCCGTAACCCTCAGCCGCGATGCCTCCCATTCGACATCGCGGCCCACCTCAGTTGCGGTGCACCTCACCGCAACCTACTTTTTGGCCGCTACGTCGTCGGCTTTGAGGCAAAAGCCCTGACGAGCGGCCCCACCTTTGGGTTCCTCTTGGCTTCACCGTGGCCGGAATCCACGGTTACTGAGCCCCCCCGCAACGACAATGCGGGAACCCACTCGGGGGGGAGTTAGGTGGAGGTTCGGGCATAACTCCGTCATAAGACCGATTTGCAAAATTCTTTTTTTGTTCGAAAGGGGTTTATTTTGAAATGGTCCCATTTAAATTTCATATAGATCGGGTGATGCGTTTCGGAGACAGACAACGGAACTCTTCGAAAAATGACAGCAAATTAACCGAGATTGTTGCTATGGCATAAATACTCGTATGCATTGTTTTGAACCCAAGGACGATGAAATTTCGAATTGGTGTGGGGTGGGTACTATAACTAAAAAGTGAAAAACAAAAACTTAAAAAAAAAAAAACAACCGACTTCCAAAAAACACTAGAAAGCGAGAAATAACTTTAATTTCGGAAGGCGGTGACAAGAAATTAATAAAATACATATTCCAAAGTCACCGACTTCCAAAATTAAAGTTATTTTTCGCTTTCTAGTGTTTTTTGGAAGTCGGTTGTTTTGGCTTAAAGACTTTACTTTGGGTTAACATTTCTTAGTTCATACACCTAAGTAATTTCTTATTTTTCACTTAATCATCATCATCTGCATAGCCTTTTATTTTTCACTTCATCATCATCATTTCAGACGAAGACGTCCACTGCTGGATATAGGCCTCTCTCAAGCATTTTGGAGGGTATGCCATAATCGCCACCCTTGGCGATCGCAGTATGGTGGTAAAATGCGTAGAGAACGCTGCTGCCCATTCTCTAGTACGTCCCTTAGTCGCCTTCTACGACACCCACTGGAGGAAATGGGATGGTGCTATTCTTTACGTCCGGCACCACACGGAATATATTTCACTTACTCATCATCATATGCCTGGGTAATTAACTGCCTGATTGTGATGAGGTAAATCCCGAAGCTGATGCCTACACAGGATGTTTTTAACCAGTGCGCAAACTGTAACCATGAATTCAGCGTATATCTAATTCTAGAGCCCCATCGCAGAAACTTTTCTTCGGTTATACAAAAAAGAAAATCTGTTGTCTCGTAGAAAAGTGCAATACCTACGCGGTCAAAGTGTATGGAACAGCTGATTGTTTTTTTGTGACCGACGAAAAATTTGTGCGCTGTGGGGTAGGGGGGGGGGGTCTAGAATGATATGCTGAATTCATGGTTACAGTTTGCACACTAGTTAAAAACTTATCCTGTAGTGTTCCCTAAAAAAGTGGGCCGTAAACCACCACGCGGGCCCAGTGCTGGTGGATGTCACATTGTCTTGTCACAAATGCCACTTCAGCTTCATTATTGCCGCCCCGTGACATATAATCTTTGTAATGCACATTTAGGTCAAGCACATACCTTGCTATTATTATTCAATTTGAGCAGTTGCGTGTCTTTCAACGTGACTCGTGAATGGTGATGATATTCGGCGTGAAAAGGCTCGCTTACACTAGAAGGCGAGTTTTTTTTAATGGAAACAAATGAGGAGCTTTTGCTGTGTTTTCTTGGTTTGGTTCTCAATTCGGATGTTATTTAATGTTTTTTAACTAGGAACTCCGTCATTTATAAATCGATTAAAACAAAAATTCTTTGGTTGAAACGGTATACCTACTACCTACTTATAGAAAGCTTTTAGTTAGTGGTTTTTGAGTTAGCTTCAATAATACTTTTTTTTCCACTTAGGTGTATGTCGATGATATTATACCTAATAATTTCCCGTCACTTTTATTTACTTAGCAAGGGAAGGTATATGAATTTGTGTGTGGTTGGTGCCACACCTCATCATTTCAGCCGGAAGACGTCCACTGCTGGACATAGGCCTCCCCCAAATGGGGTGGGGGGATTGCCAAAATCGCCACGGAGAGGAGGCTTGGCGATCGCAGTATGGTGGTGAAATGCATAGAGAACGCTGCTGCACATTCTCTAGTAAGTTCCTTAGTCGCCTCCTACGACACCCACGGGAAGAGATGGTATGGTGCTCTTCTTTACGTTTGGCACCACACGCAACCACCGTGCCACACCTAAAAGGAGTTTTCTTTTTTAATTTAAAAATGAAAAAAACAACTACTAAGAGAAAAATAAATTTGATTTCGGAAGACGATGGCAAAAAAACGAAAATGCAAAACGAAAGACACAAAAAAGTTTTTTTATAGAAAAGAACGTGAACATGAACCGATAAAGAAAAAAGTTGTCAGTCCAACCCTGTATTTTGAGGAGTGGTTGGTTGGACAGGCGACACGGCATCCTCGCCTTACTCGCCTTCCCGCCTTACGCAGGTCCTCACTGGACACGGCGGCTTCGGGAGGTCACTGTTACGGATAAGGTGGGAGGAAACGCTCGGGAGTCACCATTGAATTGTGTGGATCGCCTGGAGGACACTGTAGAGCATACGTTGGAGGTTTTTCCCTGCCTGGCGGGGCGCTGGAGCACCGCCGTGTCCTCGCGGATGCTGTCGGCGGCGGCGATATCTCGCGTCCGGCGGCCTGCCCCAAAGTAAAATCAAGACACACTACGCTTACATAATTGGCTTGGCGCATGGTACAGTTGACCTCGTAAAGCTTTCAACAACAATTCCCAGTAAATAGAAATTACTTCACTAAGGATATAACTATCTAACTGTCACATAGACAAAAATAGACCCTGTCGTTTTACGTCGTGAGAAATGATTTAATTTCTATAAATAGGTTTGTTTTTGTACTAACGCTTCTACATGTCAATCAAATTTTAAAAACTAGATGAGGTCGGCGTTTCCTAGCTTTTTTTTTTTTTTTTGGGTGGGAAATCATCAAATAACTTCTCCCGCTCTGGGTGGAGCAGGAGGGCGTGTCAGACTTTTACTGACTAAAACCCATCACCCGTGTTCCTTAAGCCAGGCGTTTCCTAGCTGACTACTCCGAGAAGAAATGCTGAAAAAATTCAGAGGTCACAGTCTCTTTTAAAGCCCAGACAATCTTTGTCAGATCATGTAAAGACTACATTGTAGATTGTTATCAGAAAAAACCACACGTTTTGGGTAGACCTGTCCGTCAGTGCACGTATTCGATTGTCAGTAATCGAACAGCTCAACTCAACTCATTTAAGAACTTCGAGGATTCGACGATTCGAAGATCAGTTCGACGTGCAAGCGACCTTAGTGTGTTCCAGCGGTGCGGGTTGTTCGAAAGAGATACCGTGGCCCCTGGCACACAGACAACTGAAGGAACACGGGTGGGTTTCAGTCAGTAAAAGTCTAACACACCCTCCCGCTCCGCCCAGAGCGAGGGAAGTCATTTGATGATTTCCCATCCAAAGAAAAAAAAAGGGCGGTAACGCAATGATTTCACGAAGCGCAGGCTTGTTTGCCAATATAAACCAGCCTTAAGGTCGCAGGCACGCGTTCTTGCACACAATATATTTGACCCACGTTTGCAACTGGCTGTTATGGTAGACGCGATGTGACTGGACCGGAACTGCGCAGGCGCAGGCGGCTATTCAATTTGAATTTAGCGCCACGTGGATCGATTACCTATTGTGCCGACACAAAGTCAAATAAATGTATTGTAGAGTTTCTACGATTTGTATGTACTCACCTGGCAAACAAAGCGTTGGCTAGCTGTAAACACCTGCACCTGCACTGAAATCTGAATCTGAATCATGTTGCAGGTTTGCTAATCCATTGCTTCATATGTTCGAAAACTTTGTTTGCTCAACAACGTAAATAACGCAATGAATGTTGTTGAACTGTCAAAATGAGAAGAATGAGATTCCTACTGTTTATGTGTTACGCAATTCTGCCGTCGGTACTTCAAACGCATTGTTTTTAAGGGTTCCGTACCCAAAGGGTAACATGGGACCCTATAATAAGACTGCGCTGTCCGTCCATCTGTCACCAGGCTGTATCTCATGAACCGTGATAGTTAGACGGTTGAAATTTTCACGGATGATGTATTTCTGTTGCCGCTATAACAAAAAATACAAAAAAAAAATTGAATAAAATAAATATTTAAGGAGGCTCCCATCCAACAAACGTGACTTTTTGCTCGTTTTCCTTTATATTGATAACGGCAACAGGTAGACCGAAGACGTCCCGTATGTGTTGCGGGGCGTAAAAGAATAGCACCATCCCATTTCTTCCAGTGGGTGTCGTAGAAGGCGACTAAGGGACTTACCAGAGAATGGGCAGCAGCGTTCTCTATGCATTTAACCACCATACTGCGATCGCCAACCCGCCTGCCAAGCGTGGCGATTATGGCAAAACGCCCCGTCCTGGGGGAAGCCTATGTCCAGCAGTGGAAGTCTTTTGGCTGAAATGATGAACAGGTAGACGCTTGAAATATTCACAGAATATTTAGTTATACATTCACTTAAAAAATAACTAATTATAATAAAACAAATATTTGAGTAGGGCTCCCATACAACAGACATTTTTTTTTTCAGTTTTTATAGCTATAGTACGGAACCCTTCGTGTGCGAGTCCAACTCGCACTTGGCCGGTTTTTTTTATCCCAACCATGACCCAATTATAAATTCAAATTGATTATTAATAAAACTGTCATAGTCCGCATAAAAGTATAAATTATGTAAGATACACGTGCTCACACATTTCCATGCAAATTATATAAACGTATCTACTGCTGTATAGCTCGCGTGGTCGCGTCATGTAAAAATAACGTTGGAAATCAAGCTGCGCACTTGAATATTTATCGGTCTGTTTGGTGGTAGTACCTACGACGATGTTGAGTCAATCGTTTCTACGCTTCAATAACTTAATTTACTTTTGTGGTAAAACAGCATTTGACCTCTTCTGATCCCAAGTCACTGTCGCAGGGTTAACTCACACCTAAACGTATAACGTTGTTAATTATCAATTCTAATTTTAATTCATACACACTACACACTACACACTACACACCCTCACACACATCCACTCATAACACTTCAATACGCTCATGTCCTGTCTTTTACCTGTATAACGTTCATCCCTATTTTTATTTTTATTTTTTTTGTATTACTTTGTGTTACTTAATATTTTTTTTTTATTATTATTTATTTTATATTTACTTTATAACCAATTGCAAATGAATGGTCAATGCCAAGTGGAAGAGCGGAGTCACCTAACACAAGCATCTCATGCTTAAAAGGTGATCTCCAAATTTTGTTTGTAAACGTATCTTCTTTGTAATGGAAATAAATGTTTTTTTTTTTTTTTATATTGGTATACCCATAAACGAAGTAGGCGGCGGCGACCGAAAGGCTAGTTCAAAAATAAAATAATGGGCCTAGTACTTTCGTGCGCGAGTGTACCCATGCGCAAACACATCCCTTCCACTTTCTTCCAGCGTTCTTTTTACATGACGCGAACTGTATCATATGGGTTTCTTATTAATGCAACGTCATTTGTAACTGTCGTGTTAATATGTTGTAAAAAACAAATAAAATGATAAGTAATACAAAACGTAACATACACAATCAACATAGAACGTTCCCACGGCTCATAGGGGCTGTCACAAGCCCGAAAGTCTGACAACCAGTCTTACTAAGTTGAGGAGGTCAGATAGGCAGTCGCTCCATGTAAAATACTGGTACTCAGCTGCACCCAGATAGACTGGAGGCTGACCCCAACATAGTTTCGAAAACGCTAAGCAGATGATGATAGATTCTACTAAAGGAACTGCAAAAGGATTTTTTTAAAGCTTTGCAATAATAACTATGTTTTTTATTACAACAGTATATGTAATAATAACCATTGTTTCCAACCGTTATTATTCTATTATCTCCATAAGAATAGAAATACTTTTATTATTTTTCTTCGTTCTTAGGTATAGCCAATTAGTCCATTAGGAATGTGTAGGGTGTAGCCATAGATATACTCGTACATTGCAAAAAGTTCCCTATTATGTACATACTCAAATGTTTAAACCACAGATAACATATGTATTTAGTAATGTAACTTGAAAATCTCTAAAAAACTCCGTTCACACTTCTTTTATCTCTGCTTTTGCGTCACTCAAAATAAAAACAATATTAGTGGGTACTACTTACATTAAACTTGAGTTTGAAACTTATATTAAAATTGAAATTGTTTATTGAAGAAATTGACCTACACACTTAAATATTTAAAACTAGCTTTTGCCAGCGGCTTCGCCCGCGCGAAACTTTCATCCCCTATTTAACTCCCTTAGGGGTTGAAATTCGAAAAATCCTGCCTTATTCCTTGTCTACATTATAAAGGGAACCTCTGTGCAAAATTTCAGCTTTCTAGGTCCAAGGGTTTGGGCTGGACGTTGATGAGTCAGTCAGTAAGGACTTTTCTTTTTATTTATATAGGTAGATAGACTAGCAGCGCCCCGCGGTTTCACCCGCGTAGTTCCCGTTCTCGTGGGAATACGGGGATAAAATATAGCCTATGTCATCCGGGGATAGTGTAGCTTCCCAACCGAACAGTGAAAGAATTTTTCAAATCGGTTCAGTAGTTTCGGAGCCTATTCAATGCAAACAAACAAACAATCAAACCCATCAAATCTTTCCTCTTTATAATATTAGTATAGATATAGGGCCATAAACTAATCTAATTAAAAATGAAAGAAATGTGGGTGTGTACAAGAGGTCAGTTCACCTCTGCCTAGCCCTTCGAGGGAAAACAAGGCTGATGTTATGATAATTATGTTGACCTACATACGCCTGATTACACAGAACACACCAAGCATTCTACTCAAATCCAATCAAAAAACAAAACGCACGCACAAACGTGCGACTTCCTACCCGCACCGCACGGCTGTCGACAAAGTTCAGTTAAACCGTGGAACGAGGCACGTTGACTGACTCGAGCACGTGTCGAGTTAGCCTCGTCTTGTGAGCCCTGACACAGTTCGCGATCAATGACAGAGGAGCATATCACTTGGCGAGCAAACCTGATGACGTGGTGACTCGTAGTTGAATGTTTTATATATAGAATATTAATAAAAAAGGTTATTTTAAAAAGACCGACTCACAAAAAAATACCCTACAACGTAAAAAATATTTTTTTATTTCGGAAATCGGTTGTTTTTTGCCTTTGTAGGAAGTCAATTGTTATCATATCAAATCATTTTATTTGTCACAATGCAGGTACATAGTTTATATATAGATCTTATAATGATAATGTTAGTGCGCTGCATTCTACTCGCAAGCATACAAATATTACACACAAGAATAATGAAATATAATATTACAATTTTTTTAAGTGTCAAACTATAAAATATAAATACAATTAAGTCAAAATTTAAAATATCATTGTCAACAATAATTATAATCCTCCATAAATTCAGTGATTGAGTAGTAAGTTTTTTTTTTCACTTTAGATTGGTGGTACTCCACCAAAAAGGTGGGAAGTTACTCAGAACTTGACTATATGGGCCGAAACAGACTCAGATTTCATGGTCTCTTTTAAAGTCCAAATTCAAATAGTTTTATTTATAGAACATAGGTAAAGTACAGATGTCAATATTATTAAAAGAATGAACGCTATGTCTTGCCGTCAACGGCGCACACATATTCTGATTATAATTTAATTAATTAGTAATCATCATCATCATCATTTCAGCCGGAAGACGTCCACTGCTGGACATAGGCCTCCCCCAATTTGGGGGGGCTTGCCATAGTCGCCACGCTTGGCAGGCGGGTTGGCGATCGCAGTATGGTGGTAAAATGCACAGAGAACGCTGCTGCCCATTCTCTAGTAAGTCCCTTAGTCGCCTCCTACGACACCCACGGGAAGAAATGGGATAAATAAATAAATATTAGTAATAAATAGGACAAAACATTAATTTTACATAACAACACAATAAAATAATAAAACGAAATTATAACAAAAAATAATAATAATAAAACAAATGTTAGTAGACAATTGGTCGTCAAGGTACTCATTGTGTAATATGCTTTCATGTTTAATAAATTAAGGACAGCCTTTTTGAAGTTGTGTAGTCCAAACATCATATTATTAGGATTTTGTGTGAGTCTAACAATGCATGACCATTTGTCCGGAAGAGCCTTTTGAAGAAAGAGTCATAGCAGCATTGATCACAAAAACTTTGGTTGTAAGCATAGAAATTATATCTACGTTTGTAAGTAAAACCACGAGTTTATTTGGGAAAGAAAGAGCAGAGTGTAAATAGATAAACACAGAAAAGTAGGTCAATAAACGCTTCAATAGTAAGCAGCTATTCCTATTTATTTTTGCAGACAGTCAATGAACTCTTTTATAAAAAGCGAAATGAATATCTAATCTCGAAAAAGAAAGTAAACTTACATTCATATTCTACTATCAGCATTCGAAACATGTTTCTCTTATCATGAATGACGTTTAGCAAAAATAAACCTGACAACTTTGCTAGTCTTTCATAATACTTAACGAAGTGATTACAAATTGTGTGAGGTCCCTGACACTTGTGAGAAATGGGTAACCTGTGTTACAAGAGCCAGTGCCCTCTAACTAACTTATGAGAAGAAAAAAAGAAGCAACAACAAAATGAATGTTGCAGAATAAAGATTGCTTAAAAGATTTCGTAACATAGTTGGATTAAATACGAAAATTGCAAAGATACAATGTGACCAGGTTTTCTATATAAATAAAAAGAAAACTCCTGACTGACTGACTGACTCATCCACGCTCAGCCCAAACCCTTGGACGTAGAATGCTGAAATTTTGCACAGAGGTTTCCTTTGTAATTTAGGCAAGGAATAAGGAAGGATTTTTCGGAATTCAACCCCTAAGGGAGATAAATAGGGGATAAAAGTTCCGCGCGGGCGAAGCCGCTGGCAAAAGCTAGTAGATAATAGAAGAACATTATTACATTAACTTCATACAAGAGTTTTTGAAATCATCGGCTCATAAAATCAACATAAAGTCCACAATTAATTACCTAAGTCACTTGTTTATTTGTTACAATAGTTTTCTCCCTACAAGACCTATTTACATTTGCGGTCTATAATCAGGTTCTACATTCCAATCTTCCCTATATTACTTTTTTTATCACAACAGTACATTCATCACACAATACCATTCTTCTTAGGATCATAAGCCAGGCTTACATGAAGCTAATTCATCCTTCGCACAGGCCGCAAGACCCTGCAGCATGCGAACTATTTCAATGTCATGGTCTGCGGCACTCGTAGAAATATAAAATGTACGGATGGCACTTGTGTAAGTTACTATGTTTGTCACTTCATCGTCGATCGAATGATAGTAAGCAACAACAGTTAACAATTTTTCGTGACGGTTCCCGTTTGTTTTATAAATCACCTCTTTAAGCAGCTCGTGAATTCCAATCCAGCCTACATTGCATGGGTAGCCGTCACCTCCTTCTGCAAAGCAGTAATGCTCGCGAAAAGGCACGCACGTCCGCAGGAGACGCCCTGGGCGAGTAAAGGGTAGGTCGCTATTCGGTAAGGACCTGCACCCTAATTGCGTAATTCACGATTGATCATAATTGGTTTCGTCTTCACAGTTAAACAATATTCATTGCGTTATTTATGTTGTCGAACAGACACATTTTTCGATCATATGAAGCAATGGTTTAACAATCCGTTTCAAAACGATACAGATTATGATGAATCGTGAGTTACGCAATTAGGGTGCAGGCCCGGGTCGACGGCTCGTTGTGTTGAAGCATATTATACAATAACAAGCAAGAGCCTATGCCTGCCAGGGGTCCGGGTTGTTTGAAAGAGATACTGTGGCCCCTGGAACACAGGCAACTGAGGGAACAAAAAAACCCACCGGGGGTTTTAGTCAGTAAAAGTCTGACACGCCCTCCTGCTCCACCCAGAGCGGGAGAAGTGTCCTGTCATGGTCTGTTGCACTTTTCTAATTTCACATTTCGTCGTCGAATGATATTTTATCAAAGACAGCTGAAAAAAGTTAAATCAGCTCATTAAACAGTCTACATTCCTAATTTAAAAACACCAAAGAACGTTCATAATACAAGACCTTACTTCATTGGATCATAAGCCAGGGTTACATGACGCTAATCCGTCGCGCATGCTGTAAGGCACTGCAGCATGCGAACCATTTTGGTGTCACGGTCTGTGGTAGTGTGACGGCACGGCACGTGTGTTTCCGACCGCGCCACGTGCCCACCGACCTACATAACAGAATGGCGGGTCGCCGCCCGCGATACGCCGGCTTAGCAATGCCCTGAGAAACCGAAATAGAACTGCAGTAATGGAAATAGAATGAAGACTTAATAGTGCTAACTAGGAATTAGTGCAGTTCGTGGTTTCTGTCAATCGTAGTTGGAATTGGAGGGAATTCGGTTGTGTTAATTATTAGAAGAGCCGCTCTACCGTTTTTACAATAAACATTGGGCTGCATGCCACCTAAAAATATAAAGAAAAATATTAGTCAATCTGCTCAAATCTACAAGACATTTTCTAAAAATGAAACCTAGCTAGATCGATTAATCGCCCCGAAAACCCCCTGCATACTAAATTTCATGAAAATGGTGGGAGCCGTGTCCGAGATTCAGATAATACAGGATAAGTTTTTACCCAGTGCGCAAACTGTAACCATGAACTCAGCATATCATTCTAGACCCCCCCAGCGCAAATTTCTGCACTTGGGGGTCTAGAATGATATGCTGAGTTCATGGTTAGAGTTTGCGCACTGGATAAAAACTTATCCTGTTTACAGGTATACATAAATAGGTACAAGAATAATAAAATTTCAATTACTACAAACCCGCAAAGTAGGTACTTTTCAAGAGAAAATTCAAATTTAAAATGTTTTCTTCCACGTAAACATGTAGGTTTTCGTTCGAAGAGGTTTATTCCGAAATGGTTCCATTTAAATTTCATATAGATCTGATGATGAGTTTCGGAGACAGACAACGGAACTCTTCAAAAAGTGACAGCAAATCAACCGCGATTGCTGCTATCGCATAAATATGTATTGTTTTGACCCCAAGGATGAAGAAATGTCGAATTGGTGTTTTCTGAAGGGGGTGATAAAATACTAAAACACATAATTATCCAAACTCACCAACTTCCGAAATTAAAGTTATTTTTCATTTTGTAGTGTTTTTCCGGAAGTCGGTTGTTTTTTTTTTTTTGTCAAAATTAAAGCGATTCTTACTAATAGTGAATTACTTAACCCCTTAGAAACTCCACGGTTACTCTGTTAAAAATAATTAACTATTACAATGTTTTTAAATAACAGTAGGTATCAAAGTCTATAAATAGTTATTTATGCGCCAACAGCAACTTGTCAATTATCATTGATTGCATCTGAATAACAATTACGTTATTAATTAGTTTAATGAGTGACACTCACTGGTATTTAGGTCAAGTGCTTATGGACACACACAGACACGAACACTGTGCTGATGCGATTGCAATGAACCACACATGTATATTCACCGCCATCGTTAGAATCAGTAAAAAAAGAGATAGTTGCTTTGTTATTTTTTAATCCTACTAATTTCATCCATTTCCGTTCACACGTTTCAAATAAATATAGATCTTTTTTTCACCAACACCCGCGCGCCGTCCAGTTTTCTTTGGCTATGGCCAGCTTTTAGGCACACTGTCCAGACTTCATGATTAGTAGTTGACCATTTATAGTACCTAGGGACTTGATCCTAATTAGGGAATGCAAATCTCGCGAGATTGGGGCTCAAGCGAGATCTCGCGAGTTTATGAATAACAATACTGCGAGATCTCGCCAATTTCGAGATCTCCCGAGATTGGCAGATTTGTGTGTTTTTTTGCAAATAATTACAATATTTGAATAAATTAGGAAAAAATCATGAAAATTATAAGTATTTTAAGACAAACATTTATTTTCACGAATTTATTCAATATTCTTTTATGCATCAAACATTGTTTGACGTATCTGTCTATAATTTTTTACTAAACTTCTAAGTAGAAAAACTTTGACGTACGTATCTATCAAATAACAAATGAAAGAAACGTACAGTCTTCTCTACTAATATCAAACAAATTTTTTTTAGTAATAAAGCAGTTCTTTTATAACAAACAAAACAACGAGAATTCAAAAAAAAGCGTCCGTGTCTGTCCACGGGCGCGCTTCGAATAAGACGTTTTTATGCTCGAGTGCAATCTCGCTAAACTCGCGAGATGTCGCCCTTTTTTCGTCCGAGAACAATCTCTCTCAAAAAGGGCGAGATCTCGCGAGAACGAGATTACATTCCCTAATCCTAATGCCACAAAGCATTCTCTACCAGGCAAAATATGCTCGGACTTTTCGGCATAAGAGAAAAATTTACAAAAAAATCAGAAGGGGAATCACCAGTAAAAATATCTAGGTTGTGTGTCAGACATTCTTATTCTAGTAGGTAACCTAATTATAAATGTAATATCACATTGTGATGCAGTGTGTTGGTGTAGTAATTTACTATCTCAATATTTATGTATGTAATTGTTTCATTGAAACAATCTGTAGGTATATCAATATTCTACTTTGATATCGTCTAAAAGGCTATTAAAACCACAAAAGGCCACGATATCTGTGAAGCCCTTACATTTGTTGTAACAATTTCCTTTGATGTCACATCACATGGCATTTGTTGTATAGGGAACGCCCCAATTTTAACGCCACAGTAACATGTGGGTATAAAACACCTCGCTGTTCTTTGTAAATCTAATAACATATTAAAAGCAAAACATATTTTATGTATGGTCTTATTATACAGTCAATATTACTTATTTAAACGTATTTTTTGTTTCAGCTGTTCCTAACGTAACTGACTCGCCTGAAGTTTTAAATTCGACATTTCAGTAACGTGAGGAGTCGAACGCTTCGTAAATATTAATGGTAACGTGAACGCAAAGTGACAACAGCGATGCAAAATGTGTTTTTATTTTATTTTTCAATGTATCATGAATCAGTAGATACGAACACGTGGATTTATAAAAAACTGGGTTTTTAACAAACGGAGACACCTTCCTATCTTTTTTTACTTAAAATTTTTAAAAGTAGTTTCATGTCAATTTTTAATTGACATAAAAGTATAAAACGCACAATGTTCTTTCTTACTCTACCTCCTCAAATCGATTTACCAATAGGAATACGGTTTACCATTGGTAAAATCGATTACCGTGACGGTTTAAAAGAATTATGGTAACTATAACACGGTGTAAAATCATTTTCAGTACGTACATATGTATAAACACAATATAGGATGTATTTGGAAATGATATTAAAATATTGCAATAGGCTCGTGAACGCCCCACCATCGATCATGTCCCACTCCCATATATACCATTGTTCTTTTAAACCGTCACTGTCATTGATTTTGCAAATTGTAGACCGTTTCATTATTTGTAACTCAATTTGAGAAGCTGGGGTAAGAAAAAAAATGGTACATATTGTAATATTTTTATGTCAATTTCTAAATTACTTATATTGTAACATAATAAATCATTTAATTCAGGAAACAAAGAACCTTATCATAAAATACCTTATAGACTAACATGCATAATTATAAAAATAAACACACATTAGTAGCACTTCACTTTGCTCTGCTTTTTTGTGCTGTCCTGTGGAACTTGTCCGCGGAAGCGACGGAACACCATGTCCTGTGGCTTATAGTCCTCTTCCATGACTACTGGCAGATAAGAATTCGGCACGTGCACCACGAACGTTGCGGCGCGACACCAGTAATTGTACCCTCGGCGTGTACCTTGTCTTCTGGCGCACGTACTCCACGATTCACTAATTCAGCAGTACCTAGGTATCTGTAAAATCCTAGGTACGTTCCAATTTCAAAATTTACGTCCACATTGTTTGCGAGCTAATTTAAATTATCGTGTCTCATTAAAAAATGGACTTGCGCCGGGAAAATTTTCGCGCTATGATTTTTTACGATTTCAAGTGTCGCCTGAACCGGACGAAGCGTACGATAGATTTCAAATGGCCCTATGAAGGCCCTTCTAGGGCAACCGTGTATCGTTGGTATAACCAATTCAAGCGCGGTCGACTAACTTTGGGGGATGAAGACAGAAGTGGTCGCCCTTTGACGGCTGTTACGGAAGAAAACGTGCTAGCAGTGAAAAATTTAATCCATGACAATGGGCGAGTTACGTGTCAAGAGATTCAGCACATACTGAAGGTTGGATCGGGAACCCTTTACGAAATCGATCCTCAGATGCAGGCCCGGGTGGAATGGTGCCGTGATATGATAAACAGATTTGAAGCAGGTTCATCTCGGCGCGCTTACGACATCATTACAGACTGAACATCAACATTCATGTTCATTTATTAGGGGCATCCATAAATTACGACACACAAATTTTATTGTTTTTGCCCCCCCCCCCCCCCCGTCTTTGTCACAGGTAGTCACACTTATGAAATCCCCTCCCCCTTGTGTGACGTCACATAGTTTTAAATTTTATATTAAGAAGTAATTAAATTTTAACAGCAATTTTTCAGTTTTAATTTAAAAAATGACCTTAAATATACAGGCTGTTTGGCAGAACGTTGAACATACGAAAATGGTGGATAGGTGGGGTCATCTGCTACTTACTCAGCCCTAATTTATTTGGCCCTGGCTCCCTGTTTTTTTTTTTAATGCAAGTTGAAATTAATATTTAAGTATTTTTAAATCTTTCTGTAAGTTTGAGGACTCATAACTTTTTTCTAGCTAACATCTGAATAATACAATAATTTTATAAGAATCTGCCAATATTGAAGAGTAAAAAAAATTGCCTATTTTTGAATAAAAAAGCACTTTAAAGTTAAGAAAGTGGTGAAACTACAAGAAAGCAAAAAAAATATTAAAAATATCCAAGGGCCAGGGGTAAATAAATAACGGTTAAGTAAGTAGCAGATGACCCCACTTATCCACCATTTTCGTATGTTCAACGTTCTGCCAAACATCCTGTAGATCGAGTAAGCAAAATTTTATTTTATTTTAACATATGACGTCACAAAGCTTCTGACCCCCTGTCCCTTGTCACACAATGTCACGTATCGTTGACCCCCCCCCCCCCCCTTAACGTGTGACGTAATTTATGGATGGCTCTTTACTAGAAGCTGCACCTACAAATGCGTAAAACTCTATCAGTCATAAACCGCTGCTAATCCATTGCTTCATATGTTTGGATTTTTTTTCTGCTCAACAACGTAAATAACGCAATCAATGTTGCTGAAGTGTCAAAAAGAAAGCCATTCCTACTGTTAGTGCGTTACGCAAGTACCCCGCAAACATCAATATTCGTGTCGATTTATGACTAGGAGCTGATTTCCATAGCAGACACTGTTCTGAATAATAATGCAGACAGTTCAGTAGGTTAACTCGAACACGTGACAGACTACGGAATATGTCGATGCTCTTTACTAAATAAAGGTTAATCTGATTTCAGACGGGAATCATTAACATAAAAACGGCAAGCATTTACGTTTTCTTCTGGAAAAAATCCACATAAGTACACACAAATTTCTTTACTGAGAATTTTGAGTTGAGAACTTTACATTCCATAAGTAGATACTCCCGTTTAATACTATCAAATTGTAACCAACTTGGATAGAAAAATTGCTATAGATAGAGATCATTTCTCTAGGACTATTTTTTCTTGTGGCTAAGAATATGTCTTAAGAAAATATATACCAAAACGCCATATTTTTTTTTAAAATAAATACACGCGCGGTGACATTTGAATCACAGTTGCGACTTCTCGCGGCAGCGGAGTTACGCCCCGGCGGCGTTTGGCCTCCTCGCACCAGCATAAGCATTGGTTGATGCTCTAATGGGAAACTTTGACAGTTTGGGGTAGCTTGATGTACTGGCGCTTGTACTTACTAAATCCATGGTAACTGGTTGCGCGTCGACGTTCCTACCACGCTGTATAATAGGGGCGAGGGGAGGAGGGTTGTTTAACGTTTACTGATTAATTCTTAATGGAAAAGCCTAATAAAACACTGACTGACCTTGGAACCGAACCCGGGACCCCCTCCGCAAATTCAGCTACCAATCCTATATGTATTTAAATGTACCTAGGTATTCATTAATGTAGGTGGAGTGGAGTTACAAAAACGTACGAGTTTTCTCTTGTGATGTTATTGCGTGGGTTTATTCGTTTGAACAAATTCTTTATGAACAAGAATAAGTATCTATTTTGATACACACCTAATTAGTGAAGTAACGTGACTCGATTTATTAATTTGGCAAAAAGCAATACTTTTATTTTTAGCCTATCCAGGGGAAAGGCCTCCCTTTCTCCCTTTTCCACTCCTCTCTATCTTGAGCTAGTGTGGACCAATCCTCTCTGTAAGATTGAAGTTCGTCCAGTCATCTTCTTTTGACGGACGTTTTCTAGGATCCACATGATGGTAGATACTCGCCGCAGGAGACGCCCTGGGCGTCGGGAATCCCACGCTGATTCCCGGCCACTGTAAGCGTGGGCTTGCGTACGGCGATCGTTCTAGTGATCGCAAGCGCTACTTCCAAGCATGAGATTTTGGAATCGATTCCCAAAGTTTTATGAGGGTTCTGTATCTGGAATTTCTTAATAACCCCGAGGCTAGACTTGTGGCCAGTCTCGCCCCCTAACTGGGGCATAAACATAACTGGCGAAATGTGAGTGTACTATATATATATTGCCAGAGGTGCGGGTTATTCGAAAGGGATACCGTCGCCCTTGGCACACGGGCAACTGAGGGAACACGGGTGGGTTTTAGTCAGTAAAAGTCTGACACGTCCTCCTGCTCCACCCAGAGCGGGAGAAGTTATTTGATGATTTCCCACCCAAAAAAAATATATATGGTAGATACAAACAATAGAACAACTTATCTTTTCCAATTTATAATTAAGAAAGACAATTTTTATGACGTCAACGGAAACGGAATCTCGCACGGCTTTTGTCATGAACAAAGACAATTTCTTTAACGTCAACGTTGGGAATCACACTTGGCTGAATTCTCTAATCATTCCCATATAATTTATTCTCATCTGTATCTTTACTCTATACTAATATTAAAGAGGAAAGATTTGTTTGTTTGCATTGAATCCGAAACTACTGAACCGATTTGAAAAATTCTTTCACTGTTGGGAAGCTACACTATCCCCGGGTGACATAGGCTATATTTTATCCCCGTATTCCCACGGGAACGGGAACTACGCGGGTGAAACAAATAAAAAACTGACAAACAACAAACTAACAAATTATAAAAAAAGGCAAATAGACAGCGCGTAACACCAAGATTGAGGCCAAAAAACCAAATACTTCCGCGCGGTCTATTTGCCTTTGTTTTATAATCTGAGTTTGTGGTGCACATTTTTTTTAATCTATTGAGCGTCTATACGGCGTCAAAAATTTAATTCTCACCTAAAAACAACACAGCTCTAATTTTATTCACACCTAAACTTAAACCACGTGGCCAGTCTAAATATAATCTGTTTACAATATATAATAATATTTACAATATATAATTAATATATAATAATATATGCTGCACAAACAAAGGGGTACAGTCGCCAGCAGGTCAAGGTATCCCAAACTGTCAAAATTTCCCAATTGAACAAATCAAATCAAAATATTTTTATTTCATATAAACCTGCATGGGTACGAAACGTCAGAAGCTAGGTGCACGGTTCCAAAATGTTGTTTCCTATGGAGAAGAGCCGGCAAGAAACTCCACGGTTACTCTTTTAAAAATGATTGGCTTTAACAATGTTTTCAGATATAAAATGTATGGGTGGACAGTGCAGGCCTGTAAATAAGTACCAGGTACTTAGACGAATCCAGAATAGAAAATCGTCTACAAATCTACAGTCTGTAAGGCCTACAACGTTCTCCCATTCACAATATGTAAAATAATCTACATAAATAAAATGAACCTAATTAAACATAGTGACATGATTAACATGACAATCACTAAAAAATAGTTGATATTAAAATTGATGTATAATGTCAAATAATGACGAGAATATGTCAGCATTGTAAAAATAAAAAGAATAAAAAGAACATTGAGAGCAGTTAATAGACTTTCACATAGATATGCTGTTAATCAGGTACCAGGGAAGCCACATGTGCAGAAGGAATTAATGCCAAACTTCCCTGTCTTCAACGTAGTCTTTTATCTTATAATATGCTTTTTTGATAAGGATACGTTTGATGTGCGTTTTAAACTTTCCATCGCTAAGTTCTGTAACTGACTTTGGCAACTTGTTATAGAAGCGGATACTGTTTATTAGAAATGACTTGCTAGTTTTAGTCAATCTAAATTTTGGAATCACAATTTCATCTTTACTACGTGTATTCAGATTATGGAAATCGCATCGTTTTTTGAAAAGGCCTAAGTTTTTGCGAACGTACAAGATATTTTCTAGGATATAAAGAGACGGCAGAGTTAGAATATCAATTTCGCTGAATTTGTTTCTAAGAGACTCGCGAGGCCCCATTTTATAGATTGCGCGGATTGCCCTCTTTTGTAAAATGAAAATTGAATCTACGTCAGCTGCCGATCCCCACAACAGAACGCCATAAGACATAATACTGTGAAAATAAGCAAAGTAAACTAACCTAGCTGTGGCTACATCCGTCCACTGCCTTATCTTTCTTACTGCGTAAGCAGCTGAGCTTAATTTACTTGAAAGAGCTCTAATGTGAGCACCCCATTGCAATTTTGAATCTAAAGTAATTCCCAAAAATACAGTTTCCGAAATAGCATCTAGTTTCTTCCCATCAAGTTTTAAGTTTAGACCTACTTGGGGTACATTTGGTAACGAGAACTTAAGAATCCGACGAAACAAGCTCGCAACTAGGATTCGAGCGGAGACAATATTTCTTCCGAATATTGCTATCTCTGTTTGACAAAAGAAGCACCGATGCGCAGCTGTGTGTGTGAGCGTAACGAGTCGTAGGCATCCTTATTTATTCGTAATTTATTAGGTATGTTCATAATTTGCTTTGTTTTGTTGACTTTTTTGGGGGAATCGTTAGTAAATGTACAGACTAGTAATGCGTTTTTTGGAAATTCCTCTACAGTGCCGGGATCTCAACATATTAGGATATCCCGAGATTTTGGCCTTGTAGAGAATTTAACAGATACATACGTCATTTACGAACTATTCCTAAATACCTACTTTTGAAAACCAATGTTGAATTTGTATGGTAAGTATTAGTGTTCTTGAACAAATAAAATACATGAAGTACCTAGCCACACATTTAGGGTAAACTCAAGTTTACAAAACTAAGGCGTTTTATTCCTTTTACTAAACTTTAAAACTAATAAAAAAACGACTACAAACCAACCTGTGTCAAGACAGATGTTCCAATAATTTATATGTGCCTAAAAACAGATAAATAACAGTATTCTGAGCCACTAATAATTGTGCCCACAGGCTTCATACTTAGATAACATCACGCCTTGTTTTCCCGGATGGTTGGGCAGAGGTGTACCTAATAGTACACCCACATTTCGCCACTTATGTTTTAAGTCCCATTTAATAGGGGGCGAGCCTATTGTCATCAACCGGACATAAACCCAGACTTCGGGTGGGCACGCCACGATTGCGGCGGTAAGTCCCCTCTTTGAGGAGTGGTTTGAGAGGCGGCATGGCGTCCTCACCTTCCGCCTGACGCAGGTCCTCACCGGACATGGTTGTTTCGGGAGGTTCCTGTTTCGGATAGGGCGGGAGGAAACGCCCGGGTGTTTCCACTGCGAAGATCGCCCTGAGGACACGGTGGAGCACACGGTGGCGGTCTGCCCGGCTTGGGCGGAGCACCGCCATGTCCTCGTGGAGGCGATCGGCGGCGGCGACCTCTCGCGTCCGGCCCTGGTCCAGGCCATGGTACGGAGCGAGAGGGCATGGGGAGCAGTCACCTCCTTCAGCGAAGCAGTGATGCTCGCGAAGAGGGAGGCGGCGCACGTGAGGGAGAGGCAGCATATGCGCCCTCGCGACCCCAGCCGCCGCAGGATACGGAGACGCCCTGGGCGTCGGGAATCCCAGGCCGATTTCCGGCCACCGTAGGCATGGGCTTGCGGACGGCGAGTAATGGGTAGCTCGCTGTCCGGTAATGACCAAGCCCAAGTCGACGGCGCGTTGTGTTCCACGCGCGCCTCAAAGAGATGTCAGCACAAAAATGATGGGGCCCGCAAGGACCGATGCCTGTCAGGGGTGCGGGTTCGTTTGAAAGAGATACCACAGCCCCTGGCATACGGGCTAATGAAGGAACACGGGTGGGTTTTAGTCAGTAAAAGTCTGACACGCCCTCCTGCTCCACCCAGAGCGGGAGAAGTTATTTGAAAATTTCCCACCCAAAAAAAAAAAAACACCCAGACTTCGGGCGGCTACGGCGAAATTCCAGTTAGAAATAGCCAATAACACTTTGCCCAACCTGGGAATAGAATCCAAGACGTCATGCTCCGTAGTAGCGCGTGCGACCACTAGATCAACGAGACAGTCCGAAACCGATAAAGCAATAATTAATTTCGATAAATCCTTTTCTTATCGAAATTAATTGTTTTATCGCTTTCGGACCGCATAAGTAAATCCTCTAAAATGTGCATTGTAAAAACAGTAGGTATCTAATTTAAATGCCTCTAGGGCTCACTATTTTTTGGCTATAACATAAAAGACAGATATAATTATGCTGTCGCGGACTTTTATTTAGAACTGTTTACACAATTGCACAATACAATATCTTCGTCTAATTCTACCCCTCTTACTAATCTAATAAACACAGAACGATGTTATACCAGGAAAAATAAAGGAAAGGAAAGGAATTACCATACATTTTCATAGGTTTAAACTTGGAATAACTTTATTCTGTGCTTTTATTAGTAATAGGGTTTACGGTTTAGGCAGCGCATGCCAAGATACCTCTCAGTCAGAGGGCAGGATTTTTTCCGACTTGATGATGATAATAGATAACGGAACAAACCCAGATGGTTTGATAGGTGATGACTCTATCATAGAAGTAACGTGTCCTGTGAGGGCAGCGAAATCTACACCTGTTGAAGGGATCTGGGACAAAAAACATTTGCGCGAAACACACTTGCGCGAACCCACATGCGCGAACAGACATTTCCGCGCTTGGACTTTTGCGCGAACGGACTTTTGCGCGAAGGGTCACTTGCGCGACAAGACATTTCCGCGAACAGACGTTTGCGCGACTGTACACACGGCTACACATCAAGCTATACATTTCCAGTATAAGCTGATCTCGCATTGTATAGGATTTCCGTACAGTGCGAGGTCAGCGTAAACTGGAAATGTATAGCTTGATGTGTAGCCGTGTGTACCTTTGCGCGAAAGACACTTGCGCGAACGATAGTTGCGCGAAGGGCACTTGCGCGAATCCTATTGCGCAAACGGACGGTTGCGCGAAAAAGTTGAGGAAATGAAATTTATTCATAACATCATTCTGCCTGTATTCTATCAAAGGGTTGGGGGTGTGGCAGACTGGAAATAAACAGTCCAACTAGATTTAAATAGTAATCGTCGTAGCTTTATACGGCACATTTAAAAAAAAAATCTTCATATTTGTAGGTAAGGTACCTATATTTTCGACTTTTCCATCATGGGTGTCGTTTTCAGGGTTTTTGGGTGATCTAAAGCCGATGGTGAGGTCAAAATGTAAATCCAAGATAGCGGCCAAGAAAATTTTCGAATTTTCCATTATGGGTGTTGTTTTCAAGGTTTTTGGGTGATCTAAAGCCGATGGTGAGGTCAAAATGAAGATCCAAGATGGCGGCCAAGAAAATTTTCGAATTTTCCATCATGGGTGTCGTTTTCAGGGTTTTTGGAGGTTCTAAACCCGATGGTGGGGTCAAAATAAAAATCAAAGATAGCGTCCAAGAAAATTTTCGAATTTTCCATCATAGGTGTCGTTTTCCTCCAAAAACCCTGAAAACGATATCCATGATGTAATGTGTGTGTTAATTTCAAAAATATCTTGGCTGCCATCTTGGATTTTCATTTTGAAAACCATGAAATCGATATCCATGATTTTTTATTATTTATTCATTTACGTACATACGCTACCATTACAGTGTCCCCATTTCGGATGATGGAAAAATCGTAACTTTTCTTGGCCGCCGTGTTGGATTTTCATTTTGACCCCACCATCGGCTTTCTTCTTCTTTAATCGGTCCCTCATTACTGAGGATCGTGGTCACTGAACGCTTTTAAGCGAACAATCTGCCTCCATCGACTCCGGTCTGAAGTTGCCATCACCATCTGCTGAAATTTGCTGGATGAGGTAGCTTCCTTTATTTGGTCAGACCATCGTGTTGGCGACCGGCCCCGTGCTCTCTTTCCTTCGGTATTGCCAACAATGACCAACTTTTCAAGGCTGCTGTCTCCCCTTCGCATTATGTGACCGAAGTAGCTCAGAATACGCTGTAGGCAAGTTGTAGACAATCGGGTCTTGATAGCGAGCTGAGATAGGACAGACACATTTGTGCGTTTGGCCGTCCATGGTATTCGTAGCATTCGCCTACAGCACCACATTTCGAATAAAGAAAGAAAGAAAAAGTATTTATTAGACTCGCACAGGAAAATCACAAACATAACTACAACACAATAAAATCAAACACTAAAAAACTAAAACACAACTACGCTACGCTAGGTACTTAATAAAATTAAAATTAGATTTACTTGTACTTAAAAAAGTAAAAATAAAAACAAGATCCCGTACGAGACCAAAAGGCCACTATCTCAGCACGATGCTGCGACATTTAAAAAGTGTCGCAGCGCTGGTATTCTGATAGGGCCCGCTATGATGTCACGGACAGAAACATAAATAAAAAGTAATAAATGAAATAAAATAAGATAGGTAAGTGTGAAATTACTAAAAACTAAACAATAACGCATAATGCAAATAATTGTAATCCGCGTGTCTGTACGAATGCGTCTATCCTTTGTCTTTCTCTTGCTCGGATTGTCCAGGTCTCAACTCCATAGAGAAAAATCGGGAAAACTATTGCCCTAACCAATCGGGCTTTGGTTTTGTAACTTATACCACGATGTTTCCAGATGTTCTGGAGGCGTGTCATAGAATCTTTAGCCATGGCTATACGTCTTTTTACTTCTGGGACGCAGCTGCCGTCATTATTAATGACTCGGCATCGGCTTTAGAACCTACAAAAACCCTGAAAACGATATCCATGATGGAAAATTCGTAAATTTTCATGGCCGCCATCTTGGATCTTCATTTTGACCCCACCATCGGCTTTAGCACCCCCGAAAACCATGCAATCGATATCCATGATGGAAAAATCGTAACTTTTCTTGGCCGCCATCATGGATTTTTATTTTGAGCCCACCATCGGCTTTAGCACCCCCGAAAACCATGAAATCGACACCCATGATGGAAAATTCGATAATTTTCTTAGCCGCCATCTTGGATTTTCATTTTGACCCCACCATCGGCTTTAGAACCTACAAAAACCCTGAAAACGATATCCATGATGGAAAATTCGTAAATTTTCATGGCCGCCATCTTGGATCTTCATTTTGACCCCACCATCGGCTTTAGCACCCCCGAAAACCATGCAATCGATATCCATGATGGAAAAATCGTAACTTTTCTTGGCCGCCATCATGGATTTTTATTTTGACCCCACCATCGGCTTTAGCACCCCCGAAAACCATGAAATCGACACCCATGATGGAAAATTCGATAATTTTCTTGGCCGCCATCTTGGATTTCCATTTTGACCCCACCATCGGCTTTAGAACCTACAAAAACCCTGAAAACGATATCCGTGATGGAAAATTCGTAAATTTTCATGGCCGCCATCTTTGATTTTCATTTTGACCCCACCATCGGCTTTAGCACCCCCGAAAACCACGAAATCGATATCCATGATGGAAAAATCCTAACTTTTCTTGGCCGCCATCTTGGATTTTCATTTTGACCCCACCATCGGCTTTAGCACCCCCGAAAACCATGAAATCGACAACCATGATGAAAATTTGTAAATTTTCGCAGTCGCCATCTTGGATTTTCATTTCGCCTCATATTGGCTTCAGCACCATAGAAAACCAGAAAAAGGACACCCATGAAGAAAATTTTGAAAACAGTCTCAGCCGCCAGCTAGGATTTTCACGTTGACCTTGCAATTGGCTTCAGCCCCCTTGGGCGGGTACAAGGACAATTACAAAATAACAATCCGCAAAAATAAAGTATATAATTTTTATAGAATGGACGCCAAAAGGACTGGCATAATGAACAAAAAAATATATCTATGGGTAGCAGGGACATTGACGTGCAAACTGTAACCATGCATTCAGTACATGATTCTAGATCTCCGCGATCATTATGTATGCAGTAGCTATTTTTTTAAACAACCGAAGAAAAATCGATGTCCCTTCCACCCTATAAATTATATTTTTTTCATAAGCCAGCAGTCCTACAAAAAATTAAACGCGGAAGGATCAGAATCACAGGTTTGCGTCGATGTCCCTGCCACCCTGTATATCCAAATCCGGAAACAAAGAAAAGTTCGTAAGAATGTAGGTTACTCAATACTAAATCACAATTTTATATCCAAGTGAATACCGTCATGTTGCGCTAGTGTTAGTACCTGTCCGAGCGATACACACCTACAGTGAGCAGTACGATCACACACACATTGACATTGGCATGACGCGATAGCGCTACTAGCTACTGATATTTATGATGAATTTGGATGTGTTCCGTAATACCAAAAATGATGAATGAAAACTTATTGTATTTTAATATTTTTTTCGACATTTTACAACTTGATAATATGAGCTATGCTTCTGAGATAACAATATTACAAATATTGTTGGTTATAATACCAAAAAAATAGTGAGAAAACATGTCATTTACGCTGTGAAAATTTGCAAAATTCAATTCGCTTATACTTCATTTTAGGTAAGAATTTTGGAAAAAAAAAACCTCTACGAGCCTAGATAAATACTGTCTGAATCCGAATATCACCATAATATGGTGGAAATATGCTCGAGTTGCAAATGATTTTGGTATTACGTTTGTATGGACAATTCGTTCTGCGTAGGCCTCTTAAGACATTTAGTTTTGTTCGCATTGAGTAAAAGATTATTAGCGGCAAACCATTTCGAAAGAACAGCTAGACTATCATTTACATGTAAGACATCTGTATCTTTTCTATCTATTCTAAAAAT
This sequence comes from Polymixis flavicincta, assembly GCA_949987655.1. NCBI lineage: Eukaryota > Metazoa > Arthropoda > Insecta > Lepidoptera > Noctuidae > Polymixis > Polymixis flavicincta. Next base: position 14,829,391 of record OX465193.1, on the reverse strand, counting down.
AAGAGAAGTGTCATCAGCGAATAAGATTATATCCGAGAAGTTAGCCATCAGGTAAGGAAGGTCATTAATGTAAACTAGAAATAAAAAAGGGCCAAGAATTGAACCTTGAGGCACGCCCATCTTAACTAGAGACCCCGAGGACGTCGCCCCATTAACGTTTACTTTTTGCTGCCTGTTTGATAAGTAGGAAAGTACAAGATCAGCAGCCCGTCCACGAATTCCATAGTGGTGTAATTCACAGATAAGTGTATTGTGGTCAACGCAGTCAAACGCTTTTGAGAGGTCACAGAAAATGCCAATCGCGTCCTGGGAATTCTCCCAGGATTCCAAAATGTGACTGATGAGTTTTACTCCTGCGTCAGTCGTCGACCGACCTTTCGTGAAACCAAACTGTCGACTATGTAAAATACCATTTGAGTTAAAATGTGACAACATCTGGTCTAGCATGATTTTTTCATAAATTTTGCTCAATGCTGGAAGCACAGATATAGGTCTATAATTAGAGGGATCACTCTTACTACCTGATTTGAAAATTGGTACTACTTTACTATGTTTCATTAAGTCAGGAAACGTACCGCTGTCTAAACATTGATTAAATATGCCTGTTAGGACAGGGGCAATTGTGTCAATGATATTTTCGAGAACCTTAACGGAAATCCCCCATAAGTCTTCAGTGTTTTTTATGTTAAGACTTTTAAATGCTGTTTTAATTGTGGCAATAGAAATGGGTTTGAATTCAAAACTTGGAATGTCCTTGCTGAAGTTTTCTTTAAGAAGAGATTCAGCTAATACAGATGATGAGGGGAGAGATTTCGTAACTTCTATTGGGATGTTGGTAAAGAAATTTTCTAGAGTCTCAGCAACTTGTAACTTATCTGAAATGATTTCATTATAAATTTTTAGAGCTAACTCATTCTGATCTCGCTGTTTTGTGTTTCCAGTTTCTTTGTTAATTACCTGCCACACAGCTTTTATTTTATTTTTAGAGATACTAATTTTGTTACTTATTAATTTAGATTTAGCGTGAGCGCAGACTCTTTTGAATATTTTAGAATATTTTCTTACATAATTATGAAGGGCCTGATCAGAAGTCAATGATTTTTCGTGATACAAATTATATAAGATATCTCTGCTTTTTCTAATGCCAGTAGTGGCCCATTCGCTAAATTTTGGTTTAGTAGTTATTGTAACTTTTTTTACAGGACATGCTTTATTGAATTCTTTGCATACTGTAGAAAAAAATGTGCCGTAGTTTATATTGGGGTCTTGTGAATCAAAACTCGCTGTTGATAGATTGCTAAGAACATTATTATTAAAAGATTTCAGTTTATTTTTGGTCAGAGGTCTCAATTCAATGGTTTTATCTAGATGTAACTTTTTATCTAAGTCAAACGATAAAAGCTGACCAGTATGGTCTGACCTGACGCCACTAATTAAGGATGAGTCCTTTATTTTGTAATTGGTAAATACATTGTCTATGCATGAAGCTGTGGTTGCTGTTATTCTAGTCGCTTCATTAAATATACATTTTAAATTGAATGATTTAAACAAAGAGATAAGCTTACTTTTTTCTGGTGAATTAACTAATAAATCAATATTTAGGTCACCACATACAAAAACTAATTTATTATCTTTGAATATTTTACCTAATATTTCTTCCATAATTATCAAAAATGACAAGTTCGTGGCTGGTGGTCAATACACAGACAAGAAAGTATGGCCCTCAACCTCTGCACATGCTACCTCACATAAGCGATCAACAGAGCAAGCGGTGATATCCTTTCTTTCCTTATTTTTAAAACAACTATTACACAATATCAAAGTACCACCCCCCATCGAAGACCTATTGTACGCACTGGCAACTGAAAAATTATTTACATTAAACAACATCCTATCCGGTTTTAACCAAGTTTCAGTAAAACATAAGATATCCATATGATATTTATCTATTAACATTTCCACGTCTAGGATTTTGCCAGAGAAGCGATTTATATTTTGGTGATACAGTAAAATACACTTATTATGCTTCTCTTTTGTCGTGTCTAAAAGTTTAAAGAATTAATTACAGTATTATTAGAAGTACTAGATAATACTGTTTCGTCACTTAACCTAGTCTCAGTTAAATTATCAATAACTGCGTGTATATTGTAAGCTAACAAAGTAGCTAATAGGTACATGTCGACTAGTCTTGGGAAGAAACATATGTTCCCGAACTAGTACAAAATCTCTAACAAAATTGTTAGTATCAAAATACAATAAACGGTCACTATGACGACATGTCAAAATATGCATTAAATTATTTAGGCTAAAAATGTAATCATTTTCTTCATAATTCAAATGATTTGAATATCATCATCATCATCAGCCTATAATGTTCCCACTGCTGGGACACAGGCCTCCTCTCGGTGAGAGGGATTGGGCCGTAATCCACCACGCGGGCCCAGTGCGGGTTGGTAGATGTCACATGTCTTCGAATTTTGGTTCTAGGACATGCCGGTTTCCTCACGATGTTTTCCTTCACCGTTTTGAGAGCAGTGGCGATGAAATAATTTACACAAAGTAAAGCGCCTGTCTGGGTTCGAACTCACGACCTACAACTCGTAAGTCGCGGCCGTTACCACTTGGCCACCACTGCTCTCAATTATTCTTCTGATTTGAATATGGCGAACATAAACCTTATTCCTTTGTGATAAAGTTGAAAAACTATCAAAGAAATTTGACAGATTGGGGTAGCTTGATGTGCTGGCCTCTGTACATATTTCACGCGTTTCCCGGATTTCAGATTTCCTCGTCAAGTCGTCAGGTCCACGTAGGGTTGCCAACTGTACTTTATAATTAATAACTAACGTATCCTACTTTACTATCGAAAAGTAACTCGGGTGGGTCAAAAAATGCTAGCTTAATTAAATAAATTGTGTTTACTAGACAATCAAACGTTCCTTAAATGAAAGTAATAAAATGTTTGTATCACATTGTATTATAGTCATAAAAAATTACATAAACAAAAAAAAAAAAAATACGTATCTCATCTCATATCAAAAATAGAAAAGCAACCTTTTTATCACTATAAAATTATCTTGAGTTTTTGTACTTTGAATTACCCCCACGTGCTGTCATCACTGCGGTTATGCGGTTTGGCATGCTGTACACCAAATTTCTTATACGCTGTTGGAAAACATTGTCTCAATCCTCTACGGGCGCAACTTTGAGCTCTTGAAGCGTGGTCGGGGAGGTGAGAAGTTCGGTGTCTCACACATCGTCTGAGCTCGTTTTACGAGCTCAAGCATTCTCGATTGGATTGAGGTCCGGCTGCGCGCAGAACCACTCTATACAGTCTCTTGAAGGTGAACTTTAACTGTATAGAGTGTATTATTCACAATTTCATCAGTATGAGGCCGGGCTTTGTCATGTATAAAGGTAGCATCCTCTTCCGAATTGACCATAAATGGGCCAACATATTAGTTTAGGATTTCTTCCACGTATCTTTCAAAATCAAAAGTAAAAAAATTGAAATTTTGAATATTTTTCGCTAGTTATAGTTTCTGTGTTTAATAACTCTGACCGTTCAATCTGACATTTTATTGAAAATCCGATTTTGTTACATGATGTTTTATTTCAATTCTGTGATTTTATTTTTTACTACTACGAAATTTTGTTCTTTTCTGTTGCAGTATGGTAAAATTTTATCTTATTTTAATTTGAAATATGGGTTTCTTGCCTGAAATAAATGAATTTTTTTTTTTTTTTTAATTTAATAGTGCCGTTTGCTATAACCACCAGCTCTGTGCGACTCACTAAAAAAATACGTATCCACCGCTATGGGCCACTTTCTCTTCGATGCGTGCTTGCTTGAATCGATCCCCTGGTCTTTTATACACTCTTGTTCTTCCGTCGTTCTTATAGAGCATAATTCTTGATCCATCTAAGAACATAACTCTTGACCAATCTTCAATACTCCAATTTAAGTGGTTCCGGGCATGTGTTAATATCGAAATACGATGCTCACGCTCCAATTTAGGGCCGCTTGCTTAACGAAATATCGATCTTTTCACGCTGTGGTACACCTGGCCCTGCCAGTTCCTAGTCTGTGTAGGTTAGAGCCGGTTTCCTCGTAACGTCGGAGATCTCGTTGTACAGTTGACAGCGACACACCAACTGTCCTTGCTGTATCACGCTGACCCCGGCCAATTTCCAGGATTGTGTGAATTCTGGTGCATTTTTCAGGTGTAAGCGACATTCAGCGTCAATAATGAATATTGAACATAGAAAAGGCTGTTTACATACCTTTTTACCCGACTGCGCCAGAAGGAGGGTTATGTTATTCTAATCTATGGGGTTATGCTTTTTGAGTGTATGTATGTGTTTATGTATATATCTTTGGCACGCTCTGTACCCTAGTCGGCTTAATCGATTTCAGCTTGAGAGGTGCCGTTAGATTCGTCTTAATTGTGAGAGTGACCCTAGGCATATAAAAATTGAAAAAATGGCCGTTTTTTGCGCCATATTGTATCTTGATTTTTTTTTCTCAGTACGTATTGAGTGGGTATCAAAATAAAGGGTTTCATAAATAGGTCTCATTAATGTCAAAAGTAATTACATAAATAAAAACTGTGAAATAAAATAATAATTTACAAAATCAATAAATCCAACTGCCTATAAAGTGAACTTTAATTGATAAAGATGGAAACAAGAAAGTTTTAAAAGGATGACTATTAGACTGAATACTGTAATCTCATGCAGTCGGAGGCATTGAAGGTCTTTATTGTTAAATTTAAGAAGATAATATGTTTGATACACCACGTAATACGTTATTCTTCTCAAAAAAAGTTGGCAACCCTAGATGCACGTGGTGTAAGGTAGGCAATGTACGCTGCTGTACCACGTGGGGCTAAGAATAAACGGTCTGGGTACAGAATGTGAATTGTGATCGGAATTTGTATACCTGTTATTACCTATTATATTAGTTCTACGAAAAAGTTTTTTCAGCGATGTTAAAATACATTTTAGTTGATTTGGGTTCAAAATTAATTATTTTTATCGTGAAATTAGCTGTAATTGCGTGGGAATGGAAAGCTTTTGATAAACGTGCCGACAGGTTGACACGGCTTCTTTTGTTTAAACTTGATTTTGGGTAGGAATTTAAGTATTTGTATGAGCTAGGTACATTATGAGCTACATAGATGCTAATTGTACTGACATGATCATTACCAGAGCCATGTAGGCTCATCCAGACTACTGATAGCCAGGGAGCCACTGATGATGAAGACGCCAGTTACGACATTAATTTATGAATGTGGTTATTTTGTAGGTTTTATTACATATTTTCATTTGCCCGCGGCTTCGCCTGGGTGGATGTCAGTTATCGCGGAAAAAAGTCTATGTCCTACTCCATATCCCGGCTATATCTCTGCAAAAATTTCATGAAGATCGGTTCAGCGGTTTAGGCATGAAAGCGTAACAGACAAGAACGAGTTACTTTCGCAATTGTAATATTACTAGGGATAAGAAGGGATTAATCATTAATAATAATATACCTACATAATATTAAAGAATAAAGTACCTATGGATTTAAAAAATACACATGCAATCTAAAAGTTTATCTCCAGAAAATCCACTATCACGTTGTCTATTCACAAAAACAAATACTTATATGATTTATCACAAATAAGATAGTTATTATAAATAAATACCTAACAACATAATTTGACGCTTATATACCTACGTATATGTTATCGTTACAGTGTAGGTATTATGACACGTTGACAACGTGAGACGTGCTTGAACATGTGCACTTCCGAATCGCGTTCACAACGTGACCTAGGGGCGCACGCCCGCGTCGCCGCCGCTGAACTGAACTAAAATTCCACGTGTATTTATTGTTTTTTTTTTTGGCTTTGTGAATGTCTTATTTTATCATAATCAGCCTATAATGTTCCCACTGCTGGGACACAGGCCTCCTCTCAGTGAGAGAGAGTGGCCAGTAATCCACCACACGAGCCCAATGCGGTTTGGTAGATGTCACATGTCTTCGAATTTTTGGTTCTTTGATTCTACGAGTATCTATACTTAAAGTTATATTCTGTTCCATTGTTTTAATACTTATATTTCAATTTAATAAAAATTAAAATTACACAAAAAACCGTCTTCCGAAAAAACAGTACCCACTAAGTTTTTGACTTTGTAGTATTTTTTCGGAAGTCGGTTGTTTTTGTTTTTTTTGGATTTGTTTTAATTTTTCACTTTTTAGTTGTAGTAGGTACGCAAAGAGGGAAGCAGCGCACGTGAGGAAGAAGCAATATATGCGCCCTCATGGCCCTATATACTCACTCCCAATCCCAGGCTGATTCCCGGCCAACATAGGCGCGGGCTTGCGGATGGCGACTAATGGGTATCTCGCTGTCCGGTAAGGAGATGTCAGCATCAACTGGTGGGGTCCGCAAGGGCCGATGCCTGCCAGGGGTGCGGGTTGTTCGAAAGATATACCGCGGCCCCTGGTACACAGGCAACTGAAGGAACACGGGTGGGTTTCAGTCAGTAAAAGACTGACACGCCCTCGTGCTCCACCCCGAACGGGAGAAGTTATTTGATGATTGCCAACCCAAAAAAAAAAATTGTCTATCGTAGCGTGTTTACTTCGCTATGTTATGTTTAAAAAGCAGGAAATAAAAGTTAAATTTAAAAAGACCCCGACCCAAAAAAAGAAACTTAAAAAAAAAATGTTTCTTGGCCTTTTAAGTTGTAGGTAATATTGTGATCAAAGCATTGTCACGTCGGGGGAAACGGGAAGGTCAAAGAAAACGCCAAACAGGCGATGCCTAGCGATAATGAATGTAACAACAGGATAAGTTTTAATCCAGTGCGCAAATTTTAACCATGAATTCAGCATATCATTCTAGACCACCTATCGCAGGAATTTTTCGCCGGATATACAAAAAAAAAACAGCTGTTTCATAGAAAAGTGCAGTACCTACGCGGTAAAAGTGTATGGAACAGCTGTTTTTTTTTTTTTGTACAGCCGGCGAAAATTTCTGCGGTCTAGAATGATACGCTGAATTCATGGTTAAAATTTGCGCACTGGATAAAAACTTATCCTGTATATTATGCTATTGTAGAAAGGATAACATATTCATTAGCCATCCCCCCGCAAAAATCCACCAACGAATTTCAAGGCACGGAGAGGTCTTGGTATGTAAAGATGGTCACCCATCCACGGGTCAGCCGCGGCAAGCGTAGTTGATCCTGATCGATCGACCCATGCAGTTGTTATCACTTAGCCACAAGTCCTGTGACCATAATAAACACATTTTATAACTACCTCGCTAATCACCCGCTTGCTAATGTTCTCAGATTGTGCAAAACAATCGTCACGTTGCTGGTTAAACGTTACTTGCTCTATTTTGTTATCAAATATTTTTACTCTGTAACACTATTGCAGCAGTACATACTGGAAAACTCGTAAAACGAATGGCTGACCCAGTTTCATTGCTTTTGTGCTATTTCTAAATTTTTTTGAAACGTTGATTCCGATAAATGTTCCCTGGAATTGTTGATTGTGAGGATTTTCTATTCGTATTTACCTACTTAATTTTTTACCGACCACGGCGAGACTTATGATTTTGATGTTTGCGCGCTATGTAGGTATGTTTGCATGTATATTCACAACTATTAAACTACTAATCATAATTTGACAAATGAGGTATCGATGGAAGCGTCTTGATTGTCCCTTGGCTATGTGACATCACATTAAATTATGGTACAAAAAAAAAACTACTAACTCAACTACTGAAAAATCGGTCTCTAAAAAGTACGAAACAAGAAAATATTTCAAACCAAAATCAACACAGGTACAAAAATTGTAGTACTTTTAAGAGCTTGATTTTTACTGAAAATTCAAGCATTAGAAGTACGACCATTTTTCAGTCAAGTTTTAGTTTTTGAACTTACTTTTTGTGAATAAAAATTGACAAAAACGCTTTTGATAAGGTATTTTTTTAAGAAATATTTCAGTTAATGTTTCATGGGTCTTATAAATTTTTATCAAATGGTTTGAAAACTTGGTTTTCTAAAACTGTATAAGAAATAATATTTAACCAACCCTATACTGAATACAATATATTTATACACGTGCCATTTTTTATAAAATTTCACATAATACTTATCATAAATAGTTTTACATAAATTACCTGTCCCTATGTCTAACAGACAGGTAGCTTACCTCATCATCTACCTAGCCTTTTCCCAACTATGTTGGGGTCAGCTTCCAGTCTAACCCGATGCTGCTGAATAGCAGTATTTTACATGGAGCGACTGCCAATCTCACCTCCACAACCCAGTTACTGGATAAAACGATACCCATTGGTAAGACTGGTTTTCAGACTTTCGGGTTTCTAATGACCCGTAACGACTGTCAAAGATCCACAAAAAGACATGACAGAGCATTGATTCAGTGCATTCCGAATGCATTGTGTGTACAATGTGGGTATGTAAAGATGGTCACTCATCCATGGACCGACCGTGGCAAGCGTCCCCCCCGAGTGGGTTCCCGCATTGTCGTTGCGGGGGGGCTTAGTAACCGTGGTCTCCCATCCACGGTGAAGCCAAGAGGAACCCAACGGTGGGGCCGCTCGTCAGGGCTTTTGCCTTCAAGCCATTGACGTAGCGGCCAAAAAGTAGGTTGCGGTGAGGTGCACCGCAACTGAGGTGGGCCGCGATGTCGAATGGGAGGCATCGCGGCTGAGGGTTACAGGCTGCGGTAGAGGAGGAGTGCCGGTGCTTCTGAGCAGCGCTCTTCCCTTCCGTGGCCTGGACGGGGCCGCCACCGTTTGATGGCGGACGCGGTGGGGCCGCAGGGGAAGAGGAGTGTCGGTATAGCGTCAGCCGCTCTCCCTATCCTCTGCGGCCGAAAAGTGGTAGACGGGATGGCGCGTTGTGTTCCTCACGCGCGCCGTCAAAGATGTCAGCAACCACTGGTGGGGTCCGCAAGGGCCGATGCCTGCCAGGGGTGCGGGTTTGTTCGAAAGAGATACCACGGCCCCTGGCATACGGGCTACTGGGGGAACACGGGTGGGTTTTAGTCAGTAAAAGTCTGACACGCCCTCCTGCTCTACTCAGCAGGAGAAGTCATTTGATGATTTCCCACCCAAAAAAAAAAAAAAAAAAACCGTGGCAAGCGTACCTTACCTAACCTGGTCGATCAACCCGTGCAGCTGTTGTTAACCCTCAATAAAACTGAGGCGTCCAGCAGGCCTAGACAAAACACATTTCTGTTAGCATTCACGCCAAACGCTACGCCAAAATGTATGAGAATGAGATTACCTGCGGAAAGGACATGAGTACACGACGTACCTTTCCGCAGGTAATGTCATTCCCATACATTTTGGCATAGCGTTTGGCAGAATTGTCTTTTGTCTCTAGGCTCTGTTTGTAATATCAAAATAACTGTTTAATAGTATGAAATAAATACAGACACGTTATGTACCTACGTATAAAAAAAATGTCTGCTTTTCTATCTCTTTGTTTCTGGTAAATCTTCGTTCGAATCGCTTTGTACGGGACATTCACTGGCAGATAGCTAATTTTATGTACAGAGTAAGTTAGGGTACTTTTCTTTTAGAAAAAGAATTAAGTAGAGATCCGCCCAAAAAAACCCATGAAATCCAATATATTCTTTTCCTACCTGCATGCAAACGAAGTTGAAGCACAGCTATTCTCGTAGGTATTAAAATCAAGAAAAGAACCATTACTCAAATGATTCACAATGTGAAATTTATTATGCAAGCCGTATGTTTTCAAGTGAAGTCACGTGAGCTTGAAACGAGGACTCTTATCGGACGTGTGTTTTCACACGCGTCAAACTGGAAAGCATTAAAAATTATAACAAACATTTTCGGTCTCTCGTCGATTTGTTTTTTATATATGAAGGGCATAACTCCGTCATACAGATTTTAACTAGTGCGCAAACATTCAGCATATCATTCTAGACCCCTAGCGTGTAAATTTTTCGTTGGTTAACAAAACAAATCAGCTGTTTCATACTTTTTGATCGCGTAGGTATTGCACTTTTCTATGAAACACCTGATTTTTTTACGAAAAATTTCTGCGCTGGGGGTTCTAGAATGATATGCTGAATTCATGGTTACAGTTTGCGCACTGGTTAAAAAAATATCCTGTATACGTCTGCAAGACAAACACAATGTCTGCAGTATTTCTTCAAAGAGCACTATGGAATATGGATGGTGTTTGTGAGCTGGCTTGAATTCCGCCCAATGAGTTCTTTCTGCTATTTTTTATTACGTAACACAATTCACTTCTTGATGTTATTGATGTTGTTGACAGCTTGTAAACGCCTACATTTACTATGAAATAAGATAAGTTGCTACCAGTAAAAAGTACACAGAACAAAAGATTTAGGTACGCAAGCAGCTAGCAGCTAACTTCACCGACTCTTTAGCTCCTGTAGTGCGTTTGTCGCGCAATCACCGACTTATGTTGTATAAAAAATTCACGTTGAAAATACAGCTCACGTTTGAGGGTGTCTCTAAATGGTTGGCAACTTATTACGGACGGAAGAGTTGCGCAAATGCCGCGCGCTGTAGTATTTTATATGACGAAACTGAAAAATCCAACAGCGCGCTTTTATTTAGGCATACGTATTAGTGTCGTTCACTAGTGTTAGTGAAAAGGGGAATAAATGTTGTCTGAAAAGTGCCTAGATGTTAAATTTTTGCCTAACCACTAAATTCTTTTGTTGACTGTACCTGATCATGCTTTCTTCCCACGCTGGACTCAACGATTTTCGTACGACCACAATCATTTTTAGGCTATCGTACCGTCAAAATAACGTGTGGAAAACTATACATATATCAATGCACACGTAGGGCAAATAGATTGCCGGAATTTCTATACTTTCAAATTGGCAAGGACAAATTGACGATCGTCTGCTTAACCCATTAGAGGCCAAAATCAAAACTACTGAACGGATTTACAAAATTCTTTTATTTACTGGAAGTTAGTAACTATATGAGTAAATGGCATGACAAAAAAATCATGAAATTAAAAAAAAAAACTTGAATTTTAAGGGGTGTACCCAAATTGGCACAATGGCCTCTTGTGGTTGAAAATGAGCGAAATACGATTTTTCAATAATCAAGGTTTTCTTCTACTTCTTGCAACCCCATTGACCTCTGACATGGCACACAGCACATCACACTCGTTTTGAAAGTTTTTGAGGGACGTGATTAACCCCACCCAACTGTAAACTATCAATATTTGATGATGAAGGGCGAGCAGAAGTTCTTTGGGTTGACAGTTTCAGGAAGTGTCTGGAGAACAGTTCGGCGGAACAGTTATTAGTCTAATGGTTCTTATTTAGACATTACGTGCAATCGCCAAGCATTTGACATAGTCATATCGACCATGCAAGTAAATAAGACCCACCACCATTTTTTTCCGTATACGTCAATTCTATACAGAGATATTGATTGGTCTAGCTAGTTAATCCACTCCGCCCATACCTTTATTATGATTTTGGAATAGATTAGGAATGTTCACATCGGCCTTCTTTTTTTTTCACTATATCACTTTTTTTATGGGTTCTATTGGCTCATACGAATCAGACAGGAGGCCTGTGTCCCAGCAACGAGGACGTTATATATAGGCTGATTATCTATGATGAGTTCGTAGGGATCATTTCTGACCTCCAAACCGGCGAAGCCGCGGCCTAAAGCTAGTGTTGCAACACAAAGTGTATGGTAAAATGTACTCGATGATATAAAGGCGACATGTTTTCAAACGTGACGTAATCGGCATCATCGGCATGTGCCTTCTGAGAGCTGCATGTTGCAACATGTGCGTCTTCTTTGTCCGAATCGACCAGTCTTCAAGAGCTTTGTTGAACTCCGAGCTATATACAGGGTGTTTGGCAGAATGTTAAACATACGAAAATGGTGGATAGGTGGGGTTATCTGCTACTTACTCAGCCCTAATTTATCTGGCCCTGGCCCACTGGGTATTAAAAAAAAAATTTTTTTTGCTTTCTTCTAGTTTCACCACTTTCATTACTTTAAAGTATATTTTTTATTAAAAATGGGTAGAACACACAATTTTTTTTAAATCTTTAACGTTGTCAGATTCTTATAAAATTATTGCTTTATTCAGATGTTAGCTAGAAAAAAAGTTATGAGTCCTCAAATTACAGTGTTAAAAATGCTTAAATCTTAATTTCAACTTGCATTAAAAAAAATATCCAGGGTGCCAGGGCCAAATAAATTAGGGCTGAGTAAGTCGCAGATCGCCCCACCTATCCACCATTTTTGTATGTTCAACGTTCTGCCAAACACCCTGTATACTGACTAGCGATGGGCGGTTTCGAGATGTTTTAACAATCGAAAGAATCGAAGTCGGTAAAATAAACCATCGAGTCAACCATCGACTCGCCGTTCTACAAAACAATCGAGATGTTTTTCGATTGTTTCGAGTCAGTGGAATCGACCGCTAGTTGTCGATTGTTTCGAGTCAGTGGAATCGACCGCTAGTCGTCGATTGTTTCGAGTCAGTGGCATCGACCGCTAGTTGTCGATTGTTTCGAGTCAGTGGAATCGACCGCTAGTCGTCGATTGTTTCGAGTCAGTGGCATCGACCGCTAGTTGTCGATTGTTTCGAGTCAGTGGAATCGACCGCTAGTCGTCGATTGTTTCGAGTCAGTGGCATCGACCGCTAGTTGTCGATTGTTTCGAGTCAGTGGAATCGACCGCTAGTTGTCGATTGTTTCGAGTCAGTGGAATCGACCGCTAGTCGTCGATTGTTTCGAGTCAGTGGCATCGACCGCTAGTTGTCGATTGTTTCGAGTCAGTGGAATCGACCGCTAGTCGTCGATTGTTTCGAGTCAGTGGCATCCACCGCTAGTTGTCGATTGTTTCGAGTCAGTGGAATCGACCCTAGTTGTCGATTGTTTCGAGTCAGTGGAATCGACCGCTAGTCGTCGATTGTTTCGAGTCAGTGGAATCGACCGTAGTTGTCGATTGTTTCGAGTCAGTGGAATCGACTGCTAGTTGTCGATTGTTTCGAGTCAGTGGAATCGACGATTTTCGAATCGGTCACCGAGTCTCGCTCGGTCCCCGAGGTCAGTCGATTGCATGCATCGAGTCGAAGCGCATGTTAGTTAGAGGCGAGAGCGTGCCAGATTCGAGCCGAGCGAGCTGCGCGTAATTTGTGAACGTTTACCTTTACTTACGATGCACTGTTTTATTTTTAACTAGTTTTTAAATTCATCAAAATGCCACGAATTTTTAAACAATCGCGCCAACCAACCAACTCGCGAAACCCTAAACCATCGAGGAACAACTCTCGACTCGAATGAACGCGTTATGCGCCACGCCAGTCGCAATAACAGACCGAGTCGGACTCGAGTCCAAGTCGAAACAATCGAGAAGTTCGAACAATCGAAACAATCGAATAAAACCTCTCGCCATCGCGCATCGCTAATACTGACTGCCTCTTTGGTGTCTTGGACGCGAACACGAGTCTGCTAAACCTGCACCCTAATTGCGTAACTCACGATTGAGCATAATTGGTTTCGTCTTCACAGTTAAACAATATTCATTGCGTTATTTATGTTGTCGAACAGACACATTTTTCGAACATATGAAGCAATGGTTTAACAATCCGTTTCAAAACGATACAGATTATGATGAATCGTGAGTTACGCAATTAGGGTGCAGGTCTTGGCTTCAATTTTCGAACTAGGCAAAAAGTCAATAAAAATATTTTGATTCATTGTTTAAATAAAATATTTTATTTATAGATATTATTATTTAATAATTAAATTTAAATAGCTTTATAATTAGAGCATAATATTGAAGATTTTAAGGAGATCAAATTAAACTGATAATAGATTTTTCCATATGTAAGAATAATTTTCAGTACCTTGTAGTCCGGAGTTTGGATCCTTGCCCGCTTACTGGCGATTAGGCTCGCCTCTTTTACAGGATGACTAGCGAGAATTCTGCCTACCGTTCAGGGAATATAGTCGTGATGTTATGTCGGGATGTATTTGCCAAGAGCTGCATGGTGCAACACGTGCTTCTTCTATTGTTTGACACGAACAATATTCTAGAGCTCCAGTTCCACATTTAAAAGTATTTTTTCAAAAAAAAAATCTTCATATATTTACTAACACTAAAATGATTGTTACCTATACAATATATAACTAACTATTTACACTAGGTGCTAAATTAAATGATTAAGGTGACACTTGTCCACATTTTTTCCATACAAACTTCGGGAGGGTTTTACTCCACTGTCTGACTATGTACATCAAAAATTAAACATGGTATGGTTTTGTCTCGTTATTATTATTGTCTGTACGGAAACGGAATACTAAAATAGAAAGCTATTAAAAAGTTATGAGCCAACAAAGATTCGTTTTTCTTGCTTATTTAACCTAACTTTGAGCGTGTTTAAGTAATAAAAGGAGTGTAAAATCTCGAAAACCAAGACGGTACCGACAAAGTTCAATTAACAATAAGTTCAATAAACTTTACTGGTCATTGATTTATGCAGTGGTTTTTTCATAAAACCCGATCTTCTGAAGGACTTTTCTTAATTTTTTCGCGATTTTTTTGCCAAAAATGCTCCTGCATCTCACTCAATAACGTTGTGCGTGTAGACTAGAGTCTAACTGCTCACCACTGATACTATCTCTGTCGGGTACGAAGCCTGGTGACACAGCGTGATTTTTAGCCAGGCCCACCAGTGAGTTCGAGCCCGCGCAAAGTGTGCCCTTAACTAACTAGATAAAAAATAGATACAAAAACAAAAGTTCAGTCGAAGTACTCGATCGCATCGCTGTCATTAGGCAAAGTGGTGAGAAGACTGCATTGCCACATTGAATAGCAATGCTAATAATGGTTCCTTATTTATCTTCGTTAAAATAGACCACAAAATAAGCTTCTGAACTCACAATAAATTGTAGCAATTTGTAAATTGCTGGCTTGCCGCATTCACAAACTTAGAAATACCACAATCTGAAACGTACATTACTAAAAGTTAATAAAATGGATATGAATCTATCCATAAAAAAAAAAAACAAATTGATCAACTATTGCCGGAGATACCTATCACGTAACAAATACCTTTACAAAAAAACAGTCGAATTGAGAACCTCATCCCTTTTGAATGCAAATAATAATCAGAAAAAGAAAATGTTTTTTCCTCATTAAAGTACGTGGAAGCCAACATCAAACAACAGAACTTTACAGAGTAACACTGTTTAAAAGCTTATGAAAGATAAACGTGGCGGAAAGGTCTACATAATCTGGTGTCGTACACTTATTTGCAGAATAATCGCGTCGTCTGGGCACGTTGTGTCCACAGCATGGCGGACAACGTGACGCTGTGTATTCACGACGTATTTCGCGATTCTACACAATTTCGCATTCCATGTGTGCTGGGTCTGTAAGTGTGTATGGCTGTGTACGGACTTGTTTTGGTTTTAGAATGTGTCTTGCACGTTTTATGTAGAAGAACTAATACATAACATAACATCACGCTTATAATCCCTGGAGAGTTAGGCAGAGGTGTGCTTTTAGTATACCCATGTTTTGCGAGTTATGTTTAAGTCCCATGTAATAGGGGGCGAGCCTATTGCCATCAACCGAGCACAAATCCACGCTCCGGGCTGCGACTGAGTAATTCCAAATGGAAAAACCTAATAACACTTTTCCCAACCCGGGAATAGAACCCACGACCACTCAGCAGTCGCGCTTGCGACAACTAGACCAACAAGGCAGTCTATCTAATACATAACTAGCTTCCGCCCGGGCTTCGCCCACGTGAAATTCGGAAATTATTCCTCGGGAACGTACTATCGGTATATAAAGTGTCCTATAAGGTTAAAATCTATCTGTGTGCTTAACTTCATCCAAATCCATTCAGTAATTTTCGTGAAAGAGTAAGAATAATCCATACATACAAACTTTCGCGTTATTATATTAGTAAGGGTGGTGCAATTGTTATTAGGAGTTTAATAAAAATTTAAGGAACGTAATAAGCACCTATTATGTGTTACTTAAAATAGGTGGCTAATTGATAACAGCCGCATCATCATTTCAGCCGAAAGACGTCCACTGCTGGACATAGGCCTCCCCTAAGCTCCGCCATTTCGACCGGTTCTGTGCTTCCCGGTCTTGCGGCCCTCCCAAGGTCATCGGTCCACCTTGTGGGAGGCCTTCCAACTTTACGTCTTCAGGTACGCGGTCGCCACTCCAGAACTTTTCGGCCCCACCGCCCATTTGTTCTGCGAGCAATGTGCCCTGCCCACTGCCACTTAAGTTTGGCAATTCTTAGGGTTATGTCGGTTACCTTGGTTCTCCTGCGGATCTCTTCATTCCTGATTCGATCACGCAGGGAAACTCCAAGCATAGCCCTCTCCATTACCCTTTGGGTGACTTTAAGCCTTCTTATGAGGCCCATTGTGAGCGACCACGTTTCGGTTCCATATGTCATCACTGGAAACACGCACTGGTCAAAGACTTTCGTCTTGAGACACTGCGGTATGTGGGACGAGAAGATATTGCGAAGCTTCCCGAACGCTGCCCAGTCGAGTCGGATTCGACGATTGACCTCTTTCTCGAAGTTGGACCTACCTAAATGCACATTTTGTCCTAGGTAAACAGCCGCATGGGTCAATCGAAATCTACGTTTGCCGTGTTCGGTCCGTGAATGGGTGATGGCCATCTTTGCATAACGAGCCCCCTCCGTGCCACTGAAAGCACATTAAGCCGGTCGTCCCGTCTGTTATTCCTGGATCTTTGACAGTGGTCTTACGGGTCGTCAGAAGCCCGAAAGTCTGACAACCAGTCTTGTCAAGGGTACCTAGTGACTGCGTTGTCGAGGTCAGATAGGCATTCGGTCCACGTAAAATATTTGGTAGTCAACCGTTTATACTCAAAGAGGACCCCCAACATCTTTGCCAAAAGGTGATGATGACTTTACCACCCATCAATTTTAATATCGACTATTTTTTAGTGATTGTCATGGAAATCATGTCACTTTGTTTAAAAAGGTTCATTGTATTTATGTTGATTATTTTACATACCTATTGTGAATGAGAGAACGTTGTAGGCCTTACAGACTGTAGATTTGTAGACGATGTTCTATTCTGTATTTTCATTCCTCTAAGCACCTGGTACTTATTGACAGGCCTGTACTGTCCTCCCATACTTAGTATCACTGTAATTTGAAAACATTGTGCCAATGATTTTTTAAAGAGTAACCGTTGAGTTGCTTGCCGGCTCTTCTCCAAAGGAATCGACAATTTGGAACCGTGCACCTAGCTTCTGACGTTTCATAAGTGCCCATGCAGGTTTGAAAATATTTTGAATTTGATTTTGACGTCACTTGAAAAATATGTGAAAATCTTCTTGGCATACAACTTTTTCATTGTAAAAGGAATGATGTCTTTACACTTTTTCATAAATATAGAAATAAATACAAAAACAATAGGACGCTTAGGCGTCGAAGTATTCGTCCGCGTCGCTGTCATCAGAAAACGTGCCCAAGACTGGCAGCATTGCCACGTTGAATGGCAATGCTAATCCTTTTTCATTGTAAAATAATTAATACTGTATCGTATTGTATTGTTGTTAGTTATGACTCTAAAGGCCACCAGACTCGTGCATAAGGAAACGTTGTTTACCAGCGCACGTTTGCGATCTTATGTCGATAAAGCCGTTACATAACGTGAATTCTGCGAAATTGTCTAAATTCGGAAAGCTAGGAATAAACGTTTAATTAAGGTAAGAGACCGCTGGCGCTGCCTCGTCGCTATAATGGTCGTAAGCGCTACCGTTGAACATGAGCAGTGGCGTTTATCTAGGGTGAGGCAGGCAGGGAAAGAGCCCTGGGCGCCTATCGAAGGGGGGCGCAAAAAGTCACCAATTATTTACTTTAAAAAAAAATCAGTAAACCATTTCATACTATTTAGGATTCATCATCATCATTATCATTTCAGCCGGAAGACGTCCACTGCTGGACATACGCCTCCCCCAATTTGGGGGGCTTGCCATAATCACCACGCTTGGCAGGCGGTTTGGCGATCGCAGTATGGTGGTAAAATGCATAGAGAACGCTGTTGCCCATTCTCTAGTAAGTCCCTTAGTCGCCTTCTACGATACCCGCGGGAAGAGATGGGATGATGCTATTCTTTACGTCCGGCACCACACGGTAGGTACCTATTTAGGATTATAGCTTCAATACTAGCAGACTGAGGCAATAAAATGTCATATTTAGGTGTTAAAATTCCAATCTCTTATATTAAAAAAGTGTGTCTGTATGTTTGATTCTAGTTACTTTGATGTTTGATGCATTTGTAGTTTGGTATGTTGTCTGTTTTTGGTTTTATTGTTTGAGAGGTTAAGAGGGATGGGAGGTCCTATATCTAAGAAAACTGATGAGCTACTTGAATATATTGTGCAGTATGGGGATAAAACCGTATTTCGAAATCAGCCTATTTCTATTCAAATTCTCTTAAAATTGGGGCATTGCAAGCGATTTTTTTGCAAGTTGAAATTAATACCTTCATTATTAAAGGCTATAATTGGTCAAGAAAGGTTCTAGCTTTGCTCAGTTTAGACCGAGAAGATAATTGACGAAGGGGCGCAAATGTGATGCGTGCCCTAGGCGCCATTTTCTATTGGTACGCCCCTAAACATGAGGTCCTAGGTTCGATTACCAGGTCAGCCAAAGTGTTATTGGGTTTTCTATCTGGAATTTCTCATTAGCAGCCCGGAGTCTGGATTTGTGCTCGGTTGATGGCAATAGGCTCGCCCTCTATTACATGGGACTTAAATATAACTGGCAAAATGTGGGCGTGCTATAGGTACTTACACCTCTGTCCAACCCTTCGCGGAAGCATAGCGCGTTGTTATGTAGTAATAGTTCACACATCGGAAATGTTGCGTAGTGTCCTTTCCGCAGGTAATGTCATTCCCATACATTTTGGCGTAGCGTTTGCCATGAACGCTAACAGAAATGTGTTTTGTCCACGCCTGCAGCAATAACAAAAAAAAAAAAAAAAAATACACACGTTTCGTATTTAGAAACAATCGTTGAACGTCCTTTGAAATAGTAAAAAAAGTCAATAAAAAAAATTAACTAAACTATGCAATAGTAAAAGAAAAATAAAAATCACCATCAAACACTCCCAAACAATTGAAAAATCAAAAACAAAAACTACCAAACTGCAAACATGGCGATTAAAGTCACAAGCTAGGTAGGTATCTAAACATAAGTCCGTAGTATACACGTGCTTTATATGTTCGAGAAGCCGATAGCGCGTCACGTTATGCGTGACAGCGTGATGGCGTAGCGGTCCAGGTGACTACGGGGTGAGGTGCTACGGGAAGCCGCTAAGGGCTACGTGCTACGAGCTTCGGGCTACGAGTGGTTTTGGCAGAAACATTTCCGTATTTTTTCTTACTTTACTGTATCTTAGGTTTTCCTATTACTTCAGCTTTGTTGATGTTGATTTCCATAACAAACGAAATCAATATTTTAATTGAAAAGATTACTCATCATAAACATCATAATCAGCCTATAACGTTCCCACTGCTGGGACACAGGCCTCCTCTCTGTGGGAGAGAGTGGGCGGTAATCCACCACGCGGGCCCAGTGCGGGTTGTTAGTTGTCACATATCTTCGAATTTTTGGTTCTAGGACATGCCGGTTTCCTCACGATGTTTTCCTTGGCCTTCGAAAGTTTTTTTCCTGTAAATTAGTTTTTGTCGATTCAATATAAATTATTTTCAAGCCAGTTACTTACTAACAAATAACAATATAACCTATTTCGCTTAACAACAACATTAACTACCTACACACGAGTATTTCCTTATCTACTACTAATACAGGTTGCGATTACTACTGCGTTTACTATTTACGAGGCATCGCCCGTGTGTTTGCGACACGTGTCGACGAACTGTTTTGAAATGCACATGTAAAGTGCATATTAACTAGTTGGCCGTCATTCACGTTGTCACGATGTGGAGACTTATGGCTGTAGCTAGCGGATAAGAGACTACACACACTTATTCAGCTCTGTTCAGCTTTTGTCCATATAAAACAACGATTTTGTATGAGATTCGTACGCATCCGTTCAGCCGCGAAGAGCTGTACGGACTTTATAGCTGAACAGAGCTGAATAAATGTGAGTAGGAGTGAGATTGGGCCGTAATGCACGCGAGCCCGCGTGGTGCATCTACCAAGGTAGTCATAATGTCTACGAATTTTTTCTTAACGTATATGCCGATTTCCTCAAGATCTCTTCCTTCAAGGTTTTTGGGAGCAGGGGGTGGGTGCAATTTATTCAAAGTAAAATGCCTGTTGGGGACCGAACCTACGACCTACAACTCGTAAGTTGCGGCCGGTGCTACTGGGCCACCACTGCTCTCACTGGATAAGACAGAATGAAGATTAATATGTAGCAGAAGTATGACCTCGCAAGGCGTATGATATGCAGGATCACTTTTTGGTGTCCGTTTCAATGGCACGGCCACGGCGATATTTCCAAAAAAATATTCTGCCAAGATTTTATAAACATTTTTAAAAGTTATGGTTAAAAAGTTATAAGGGTTTGAACGTGGCCGCGCAATTGAAACGCGCAGAACCGGGCGGCCACGGAGATATTTAAAACTAAGCGTAAAATTTAATAAATAAATTAAATAATAAATTTAATTTATAAAAAAATTGTAAAAAAAAACCTAGGTTTATATTTTAGGAGCTGTAAGACTATTATACCCCATGGCCGCTCCATTGAAAAAACATCGCAGACGTCTGAAGTTTTTTGTACAACCACGATTTGAATGTATCAAAAATAGTAAAAATACAACAAAAAGTTTGAGGTTTATATTTCAGGAGCTGCAAGACCAAAACCACATTGCCGCGCCATTGAAACGATGAAAAACACATTATCGCCGATATCTCACTGCAAAAAAAAAAGCATAGCGGACGTCTGAAGTTTTTTCTTAAACCTATATTTGAATATGTCAAAACTTTTAAAATACACAAAAAGAAAATCCTAGGCTGATATTTCAGTAGCTAGTTGTACAAAAAAACTTCCTCAAAAGTTAGGCTATCAAATGCCTTTTCTGTATTTCAAACGCGACAGTTTCAGAGATTAATATGTTCAAACAAACAGACAAAATCTTCATACTTATTAACATAATAAAGCAGAAGTCAAGCCTGAGCGAAGTTTTATACATAAAAAGTTCGCTCAGGCTTGGCTTGCTGCACCCAGTTGTGTATATTTTTAGTTATATAAATTACACGCCAACTGTGATTGTTGATAAGAACAAATAGTCCAAAACATATACAGCTGAAACCACACATTACAATAATGGATACAAGACACCCGTCACTGTAATTAATAATTAATTTAGCAATTGATCAATTAAGACACCTCAAAAAGTAATGATATCCATGTATAAGGTATCAAAGTAATATTACTCTCTTAATTGCGTTCCATAAAGGCACTGACACGGTGGCATACAGCCAAGAATGTCTTGTTGTGATCGTTCCATTAAGGTGACACTTGTCCACATTTTTTCCATACAAACTTCGGGAGGGTTTTACTCCACTGTCTGACTATGTACATCAAAAATTAAACATGGTATGGTTTTGTCTCGTTATTATTATTGTCTGTACGGAAACGGAATACTAAAATAGAAAGCTATTAAAAAGTTATGAGCCAACAAAGATTCGTTTTTCTTGCTTATTTAACCTAACTTTGAGCGTGTTTAAGTAATAAAAGGAGTGTAAAATCTCGAAAACCAAGACGGTACCGACAAAGTTCAATTAACAATAAGTTCAATAAACTTTACTGGTCATTGATTTATGCAGTGGTTTTTTCATAAAACCCGATCTTCTGAAGGACTTTTCTTAATTTTTTCGCGATTTTTTTGCCAAAAATGCTCCTGCATCTCACTCAATAACGTTGTGCGTGTAGACTAGAGTCTAACTGCTCACCACTGATACTATCTCTGTCGGGTACGAAGCCTGGTGACACAGCGTGATTTTTAGCCAGGCCCACCAGTGAGTTCGAGCCCGCGCAAAGTGTGCCCTTAAAAGTACGCTCTCCGGTGACGTCAGGTATCTTTGAAGTACTTTGAACATGGCCGAAAAACAGTAACTAAAAACAACCGACTTCCGAAAAACTACAAGCTGTAGTGTTTTGTCTGAAATCGGTTGTTCTTTTCTTTTTTGAAAAAGTTTTTATTTTCCTGTTTTTAGTTATGGTACAGAGACCAGCACATCAAGCTACCCCAATCTGTCAAATTTCTTTGATAGTTTGAAAACTTTATCACAAAGGTTTAAGGTTCATGTTCAATTGGAAAAACTTGACAGTTTGGGATAGCCTGACCTGCTGGCGTCTGTACCTTATCCCACACCAATTCGTAAATCACTACAGTTAGAAAATGTGGGTGTACCCATCAGGGTATTGATATACTGAATACATCTGCTTAATCCTTTCGAGTGTACAGGTGTGATGTTATGTTGTGTGATTGCGTAAACAATGCATATTTAAGTGATAGCAGACCGCAGTGGATTTCCTGTAATTTTTTGAAGAGTTCGGTTGTCTGTCTCCGAAAGTCATCATTTCGGAATCGCCTTTTTGAAGTAAAACAAAACCGTTATACAAAATCATCATCTGTCTAGCCAACTAGTTGGGTTCGGCGTCCAGTCTAGCTAAATGCAGCTGAATATATATTTAATACACATACCGTTGTTTTTCCCATGATTTAAATGAAGAAGACTGTAAATACAAGGCCTTATGTCCAATCGCCAATCACGTTTTACGACACGTGCTTGCTTATGTATTAATCCACAACTTGCAGACAGTATGTTACACATACTTACTTATACAAATGACACATGCATATTTACGAGCGTGTCTTTTCCAAGTAATGCCGAACGTAAACGAACTCTTTGTATTTTTGCTAAAATAAACAAATTAAAAGCTATTGTTGCGATCAGGGGTAACCAACGTGATGCGATCAACGTGCAATATTCTTAATTTGCACGTTTTTTTTCTTTGTAAATAGAAAAGCTGGGAAGAAATGTGTTTTAAATGTTGAAAGTTTTCTAAGCTGACAGTGTTGTATTGTTTGTTGAGGTACGGTTTTGGAACGTGAACTTTATGCTGCCGGGAACGTGATATGGATGTTTAAATGAATATCTTTTATTGTTTTTAGGGTTGTGTATTTCGGCCGAAAGACGTCCACTGCTGGACTTATGTACTGCCAGTTCGACCGGTTCTGTGCTTCTCGCGACTAGTGGATTCCTGCGGCCTTCTTCAGGTCACCGGTCAACTCTATAGGAGGCCTTGCAACGCTACGTCTTCCAGTACGCGGTCGCCACTCCAGAACCTTTCAGCCCCATCGGCCATCTGTTCTGCGAGCAACGGGCCCTGCACACTGCCATTTAATTTTGGCAATATATCTCAATACAAATATCGGGAAACTTGGTTCTCCCACGGATCTCTTCATTTCGATCGCTTGGGAAAATTACAACCATAGCCCTCTCCATTGCCCCTTGGGTGACTTTCAGCCTTTTTATGTGGTCCATTTCAGAATCATCACCACTGTCTTACTATCAGCCTGAAATTAATCCTTGATCTCTTGCTAAATCATATTTTCCACACTTTATAAGATGAAGAATCTCTTATTGACATTTTGCGACACAAAGCTATAGGGGCAGAAATCTATACAGTATATTTTTTTACCAGTGCGCAAACTGCAAGGAACCATGAATTCAGCATATCATTCTAGACCCCCAAGCGTAGAAATTTTTCGTCGGTTATACAAAAATAAAATCAGCTGTTCCATACATTTTGACCGCGTAGGTATTGCACTTTCTATGAAACAGCAGATTTTTTTGCAGCTTGCATGCTACGTCTAGAATGATAATATGCTGAATTCATGGTTACAGTTGGCGCACTGGTACAATTTTTACCCTGTTAACTATGTTACTATTTAATCTTTTGAGCTTAACATTAAAATACACTAACTAGGTACTATTAATCGTAGTTTCCTTCGTGTAGTTTCCAATGAAAATTGTTTACGATTTGAAACACGTTGCCGTATCGACGTGGCTCTTTGCCAATGCAATGTTGCTTTTGCGTGATAGTACGTAAACAAATTACCTACGCACACAATTCCATTAATGTCTTGTGTTTCCCAAAATCTTTAAAAAGAATCACATTGGTTTTGGGCTAACCTTGGCAATATTTTGATAGAATTTAGGCCTAGGGGCGGCGAATGACAGCACAGCGTCGGAATGATATCAAAACTGTGCATAGAATATTTTTGAAAATATATAGGTGATAGCTTTTATCATATTTTTCCGTGTCTCTGTTTGTCTGGATGTATATTCCGTATTGGCCCAAAAACGGCTGAACGGATTTGGATGATATTGGCATACAGATAGTTTATGACCTGAATTAACCCACAGGGTAGTTTTACGTTTCCGATGGATTTTCCGACAGCCACGCAGGCGGTCAAAAGCAAGTAATAGGTACTTACTATTCTTTAATGATCGATGCTAGTAAGAACCTACGTCATTCTAGCCGTTCTATACAGGGTAAATTTTTAACCAGTGCGTAATCTTCAACCATGAATTCAGCATTTCATTCTAGACGTGTACATTTTTCGTCGGTTATACAAAAAAAAAAAATTGCTGTTTCATAGAAAAGTGCAAATCCTACGCGGTCAAAATGTATGGAAGTAGATTTTTTTTTATAACGGAAGAAAAATGTCTACGCTAGGGGGTCTAGAATGATATGCTGAGTTCATGGTTACAGTCTGCGCTCTCGTTAAAAATGTATCCTGTAAATATGATACTGGATTATTTTTTTAAAGATGCGTCACATTAGGCACACATATTTCGAAGAAACCTAACAAAATTAAAGTTTCAGAAGACTTTTCCTTTAAAACTGGACTGGAAATACATGGGGA
Source organism: Polymixis flavicincta (assembly GCA_949987655.1). Classification (NCBI taxonomy): domain Eukaryota; kingdom Metazoa; phylum Arthropoda; class Insecta; order Lepidoptera; family Noctuidae; genus Polymixis; species Polymixis flavicincta. Next base: position 14,804,387 of record OX465193.1, on the reverse strand, counting down.
AAACCCATCTACATAGACCGAAATACTTCTAAGAAAACTTACGTCAATGACAAAGCATAGGTAGAGATCGTCTAATATGAAACTGCACGCCCCTCCATAAAAATGTGTATACGAACAGTGGAAATGTGTGTTTTTACACTAAAAGTTTTTACATAATTAGTTACAATTAAAATAACAATACGTTTCCCCATCAAGTGTTGATTTCTAATCGCTTCACGTTGCATTTGCAAACGGTCCATTGTTTCAAGCAACTACTGTTATGTGGTAGGTACTTGCGCGTGCGACGAATCAAACGACGTCGATGTTGCGTCGGAGCCGTGACGAATCGCGACGTGGACGAGTGCAGCTATGAGTGCAATCTACAATTTAACAGTATAATAGGGTTGGCAAATTTTATAAAAATACTCAATGGATTTAACATTCTTTCACAGGTGTGTCAATTCGGTTGTGCGTCGATGTTCCCGCGGTTGACTAAGGAATTTAAGTTTTCTGGATTTCTGTGATGGAATCATGTGTTTTAATTTCGGTTCTTACTTGAAAGTACTTTTCGTGTCAAAGTTTTCGGCACTGAAGGGTGTTTATGTTCGTTTGTCAGGGGAAACATGTTTTCACGTTTTCTGTTGCCATGTCGTTCTATCTTATATCGGCTGTTTAAGCAAGATTGTCAATTAATCCTACTAATACTATAAATGTGAAACTTTGTGAAGATGTTTGTTACTCAATCACGCAAAAACAGCTGAACGGATTTGGATGAAATTTGGCACACAGATAGATTATAAACTAAATTAACACATAGAATACTTCTTATCCCGGTAGTACGTTCCCGCGGGATAATTTCCGCCTTCCACTCTGCCAACACCTTCGGGGAAGCAAGTCGTGATGTTATGTTATAATTCCGATTACATCGTTTCAATACTTAATATTAGTACATTATTCATTTCATTAAGTAACAAAACTTTTTACAACCAAATCTATAAATATGCGCACATTGTTCCCACCGTTTTTCGTTGAGGTACCGGCCCTACAGCGCATAGCAGCGCGCGCATGCTTGCCAACGTGCCTTTAACCTACGCTTTAGACCTGCCTCAACTCGTGTCATCATCCTATTTTACACAGTAAGCTACACTTTTTTAATTACCCCACTACTTTATGTAAAACACGTGTCTAATAACGGGACGGAATTACCGCACTAACAATATCTTAATGACAAAACATCACGCCTTGTTTCCCCGGAAGCTTAAGCAGAGGTGGACCTAAGTATAGGTGAGCAGGACACCTGGCAAGGTGCAGTTATGACAGGTGGAGTAAGCCTTTGATAGAGTGGAATCCAAGGACTGGAAGACTAGAGGTCGGTCGTTCGGCAAGATGTGCGGACGACATTGTTGCCATCGCGGGCAAAACCCGGATGAGGCTGGCACACGATTGTGGAGATTGGCCAGTAGTGGGCGATGTCGGGCTGTGGATGATGATGTAAGTACGCACGGCTACACATCAAGCTATACATTTCCAGTATAAGCTGGTCTAGCATTGTATAGGATTTGCGTACAGTGCGAGATCAGCGTAAACTAGATCAGATCAGAGAATCAGATCATACAGCTCAAATAACTAGGATAAAAATAAATAAATCATGCAAGATTACAACTTGGAAAGCGAAGATTCGAGATACTCGTAAAGAAAATCTCATTAAATTTAAAAACTATCTGAAAAGTCTATCGTTTTCTGACGTTTATAATACAGAAGATTCGAACGAAGCGTATGATAACTTCTTTGAAATATTTAAACTCTTGTATGACTTATGTTTTCCCTACAAGCTAGTGACAATAAAATCAGAAAAACCAATTAAGTGGCTATCGCGGGGCATAAGATTATGCAGTAAGAAGCAACGAAGCTTACTTTGGAAACATAGACTAAGGCCATCACCAGAAAGTAAAAACGATTTTGTCAATTACTCTAAGAGGTTTAAAAAAGTTATTAAATTAACTCAGAAAGCCCAAAATAATTACTTGATCAAGAACTCCAAGAATAAAGCGAAAACCTCATGGCAAATAATAAATAATAGCAAAATTAATAGAGAACCAATTTCACAGATAAGAAATAATAATCACACCATCCGAAAGAAATAGCAGAGTCTTTCAATAATTTTTTCATTTACCAAATTACTAATATACCTAATAACCCAATGCACGACGTTAAGGAAATAGATCATAACCCAAACTCAATATTTGTGCCACCAGTCATACCCCAAGACGTGATGAGAATAATTAAATCCCTAAAAAACAAAAAGAGCTTTGGTTATGACGAGATTTCCACTGAAGTCATAAAATTTGTTGCTAATAATATAGCTAGCCCTTTAGCCCATATTATTAACGTTAGCATATCATCAGGAACATTTCCTGAAAAGTTAAAAACTGTTATTGTAAAACCAATTCATAAAAAGAACAGTAAAGATGATATGTCAAACTACAGACCGATAGCTTTAATTCCCGTATTTTCAAAAATACTTGAAAAAGTCATATATGAAGCGATATTATCTTTCCTGACTAAATTTAATATACTGTGCCATGAGCAATACGGGTTCAGGAAAAATAGGAATATAAACATGGCAATTTTTGACCTATTGAATGTTATTATGTCGAATGTTGATACAAAAACGCCTATATGTGCTATATATACAGATATGTCGAAAGCATTCGATTTTGTCAACCATAATATTCTGCTTCAAAAATTAAACACCTATGGCATTCGAGGTAATATCCTGAACCTAATTAAAACATATTTATCTGGTCGCAAACAGATGACAGAAATTTACAAAGTATGTGTCAAGTCTAAATTAGAACAAAAATACGTATCAACCATTAGAGAAATTAAATTCGGTGTACCGCAGGGAAGCGTCCTCGGGCCTTTGTTATTTCTAATTTACATTAACGATCTCCCACGCCAAATCCACCATCGCATGGTACTGTTTGCTGATGATAGTACAGCTCTCTTGAAATGCGACAACATTGAAAATTATGAAAACGATATAAACAACACCATTAAAACTATTATAAATTGGCTAAATAGTAACAACTTACAAATAAACATACAAAAAACAAAGATAATGCATTTTTACCAAAGACTTCGTATCAATGATCTTAATATTAATTATAATAGTCAAAATGTGGACAGAGTAGATGTTACAAAATTTCTAGGAATTTTAATTGACAGTCAACTGACATGGAAGGCACAGGCAGAAGCAATCTGTAAAAAACTTAGCACATCTGCATACGCACTTTATAATCTTAAAAAAAAAGTTAACATCAAAACAGTATTACTAGCATATCATAGTCTTGTCGTTTCAATTTTAAGGTTTGGTATTATATGTTGGGGCAATTGTGCCGAAAGAGAGAGTATTTTTAGGGCCCAAAAACGCTGCCTACGAGCAATATTTGGCCTGAAAGTTACAGACAGCTGTGTTCCAATTTTTAAAAACCATAATTTGCTGACATGTCCGTGCCTCTACATTTTAGAAATTGCTCTTTTTGTAAAATGTAATCGTAATCTATTTATAAATTTATCGGAAAGCAGATACCGAGATGTAACCTTGCGATCTCAATACCAAAACTTATTACGCACAGGTGGACATAGGACTGCTTTGTTGAGGAAAAGTGTTTTTGGCATGGCACCAGCTATTTTTAACCACATTCCTAACTCCATAAAAGAGGAACCAGTAACCACATTCAAAAATAAATTAACTGCACTTCTATTAAAAAAATGCTACTACTCTGTATTGGATTTTCTAGCAGACAAATTTTAGTTATATTTCATAAAGAATTCGTAGTGGTCTGTATTGTGCACAAATGTTTAGTTTGTATGTTTGATGATAAACCTCATCAATATTTGCATGCCAAAATGGTAGAATGTAAAAGGATTCTTTAATATTGTAACCACCTTATTGTAAATACCTACATTCTAAGCAAATAAAAATTCTATTCTATTCTATGTGTAGCCGTGTGTACATATAGCAGCGACGAGGTGTCAAATTTTCTAAGAGAGAAGCCGTAGCGAAGTCAGCTTTAACTTATAACTGACTTATCAATAAAGAAATGTAAATAATTAAATACACATATAAAATTTAACAGCTGAAAACCAAATAAAATGTGCAATATTCCTCCATCTCGTTCTCGCTGACGCATAATTCTATATCCGTCTCTGCCCTAACCTGATGCACAGCGGGTTGCTCTCGTGTCAATCGGTGCCACGTGACCTAAAGTGGCATAATTACGGGATCGCTGTTTCATGATTTTTAGTTCCCGATTTTTTGTTGTTGTAACACAAAGCTAAAAAAAACCTTTTTTTTGTTTGAATGTTATGGTGAATTAAATACTCGTAGTGTAACTAAATTTTTTGGCAATAGTAGCCACTATTGACGTACCGTTTTTTAATAGCGAAAGAGTTGCCGATGCGAATCCCCGAAGGGAACCCGGTATGAATCGTGTTACATGGTGCTTTCGCCACTGACATAACGCTCACATTTCGCCGGTTATGTTTCAGTCCCACATGTAATAGGGGCAACCCTATAGCCATTAATCGGGCAAAAAATCCGTACTCTCCCGCTGCTACTGAGAAAATCCAAATAGGAAACCTCAAAATCACTTTGCCCGATTCTGGTAATCGAAGAATCAGGACCAAGATGCTAAGCAGAAGCGCTTAATTTTTATTGTTTTACTTTTCAAAGTTTCCGTGACGTGGTCAACGTTTTGTGAAGGATTTGTCCAATGGTCCGTTGTTCGGAATTTTTATTTTTATGCGACGCATATAGAGGCTAGTGTCGCATTTGGATAAATATGATGAAATATTGATGTTGATGACATAATTATAGATTTTTTGGAGTTATCCTTATGTATTAGTGTACTCACGTGTTTGGCCACATTGTTTTTAGTTTTGATATAAATAATCACAATTATTTGAATAAACACAAATTAATATTCCTATTATGTAAATAGGTGGGTACGATGTACGCACGGCTACACATCAAGCTATACATTTCCAATATAAGCTGATCTCGCATTGTATAAGATTTCCGTACAAAGCGAGATCAGCGTAAACTGGAAATGTATAGCTTGATGTGTAGCCGTGTGTACAATATTGTAAATGGAAAAGTTTGAAATGTTTTGATTGGATATTTAGCTGTTCGTTACTCAATCACGCAAAAACGACTGAAGGGATTTTGATAAAATTTGGCACACATATAGTTAACCTGGATTAACACATAGGATACTTTTTATCCTGGTACTACGTTCCCATGGGAAAATTTTCTTTGACCACGGGCGGTGCTGCTAGCAAAAGGTAGTGGGTGTAATAATGCTCTAATGCTTTTATTTTTTTAATCTATTGTTAACACACGATCAATCATCTGTTGAATTCTGACAGTTCAACAATATTCATTGCCTTATTAACGTTATTGAGCAGACACATTTTTCGAACATATGAAGCAATCGATTAGCAATCTGTGTCTATAGGATTCAGATTATGATTAATCGTGCGTTACGCAATTAGGGTGCAGATTTGGGCGCTTTATTATTAGTTTTGGGATTCAGTTAATCTATCGTCCAAAAACATTCGTCATTGTTTATCTTGATAAATTAATTAGGTAAGTAAAATTATCATCAATGATAAAACAACAAAACGTCAAACAATTTTGTATTAAGTTTTTACGAGTAGATATATGAATAGGTACAGACGCCAGCACATCAAGCTACCCCAATCTGTAAAAGTTTGATTGATTTTCAACTTTATTCCATAGACATAAGGTTCATGTTCAATTGGGAAAATTTGACAGTTTCTTTTTTCGCGAACTGGATCTTCAACGCGCTGCTTAGCGCCGAGAGTTGAAAATCGAAAAGTGTGTTTTTTCGACGTGTTGGGATGCACTCTGTTGGATTCTCAATGCTTACTTCAACACCGAGAGTTCAAAATCCAGTGTGCGATAAAATCCCGTCGCAATATTTCGTCGAATACTTTACTAAAAATACAAAGTTACCTACAATTATTATTTTTTCTGCCAGGCGTGCGGGTTTGCTCGAAAGAGATACCACAGCCCCTGGCATACGGGCTAATGAATGAACACGGGTGGGTTTTAGTCAGTAGAAGCCTGACACGCCCTCCTGCTCCACCCAGAGCGGGAGAAGTTATTTGATGATTTCCCACCCAACAAAAAAAACCTACCATTTTTTTTGGGGTTTGTGACTAAGTAATAAGAGCCGCACGGATCGATCGATCAGGTTAAGCTACGCTTGCCGCGGTTGGTCCGTGGATTGGTGACCATGTTTACATACCTACCAAGACCCCTCCGTGCCTCGGAAAGTATGTTAAGCCGGTGGTCCCGGCTGTCATTCGTGGATCTTTGACAGTCGTTATAGGTCGTCAGAAGTCCGGAAGTCTGACAACCAGTCTTACCAAGGGGTATCGAGTTACCCACTAACTGGGTTGTGGAGGTCAGACAGGCAGTCGCTCCATGTAAAATACTGATATTCAGCTACATCCGATTAGACTGGAAGCCGACCCCAACATAGTTGGGAAAAGGCTGCGCAGATGATAATGATGATGATGACAAAGTTAAGTATGCTATATGTATTTAAAAGTTAAGTAATAAGGTTCTAAATTGCGAGTGATAAAGCTTGTCCAAAACTTCATAATACTCCGATCAACTTTTGTAAAACATGGTTCATTAAATTGGCTGCAGACGTAACGTAAAATTACGTCCACAGCCAATTTATTGTGATAATATTATTTTTAAATGTGGGGCATTATTATGTGGTCTAGCACCCAAATTGGGTAACACATTTTGAATCTGAATCATTTTGAAGACTATTGCAAATCCATTGCTTCATATATTCGAAAAATTTGTCCCCTCAACAAAGTGAATAAAAAACGCAATGAATATTTATTGCGTTTATTTTGACAGTTCAACAATATTGTTGAACTGTCAAAATAAAAGCCATTCCTACAGTTGATATGCCTTTAAAAAAAAGTCTTAGTCTGGGACTATCGCCTGCCATGTTTTATTACAAAACGGAAGTCTGCACAATGCACCAGACTTATTTATAAATATTAATATCTGTAATGTGTTTATTATTAATATTCAGTGCTTCAAACGGAAAGCGAGCGTCTGACACGTGTTGACGTGGCCACGTGATTCATGACAAATTATCTGACGTCATACATGGATATCACACTATCATTACTATTCTAAATGTGGATTAGTTTTCACGTGGCTTTTAGACGAAACAAGATGGAGATTGATTAGTATCTTGTTTAGTCAACATTCACAAGCGTGTACGTAATACAGTCGTGGCGGGATTTTAATGCGCCCTGGATTTTCAACTCTCAACTGAGCATTGAGAATCCAACTGAGTACCTACAGCGCAAGTGAATCCCAGCGCGTCGAAAAAACATAGTGTTCGATTTTCAAATCTCGGCGCTAAGTACCTAAATACTGCGTTGAAGAGCCAATGCGTGAAAAAATCCACCGATTTGATACCTACGTTTGGTGATGATAGTGGTATGACACGCAGCCACGTGTCGCTGAGGAGTTGCGAACTTTGTTTGGTTCATCATCATCATCATTTCAGCCGAAAGGCGTCCACTGCTGAACAGGCCTCCCTGAAAAGGAGGGTTTTGTTTGGTTAGGGGCTTGTTTTTCAAATTATGAACAATGGTTTAAGTTTTATAAAGAAAATTAAAAGTTTAAAAAGCTAATTTATTTCTATTCCTTTCTTTAAATCTTTTGTAAGGTTACCTATTTAAGGTTTTAGGATTTTGAAAGGTGACCTATTTAAGGTTTTAGGATTTTATGGGAAACAATACTAAGCCCACGTACCCACAGACGTAGTAAAATCCCGGTGGGATGTTTTGGGCAATTGATCTTCAACGCTCTGCTTAGCGCCGGGAAATGAAATTCGAAAAGTGTGTATTTTCGACGTGTTGGGATCGCACACTGTTTGAATTTCAGCTCTCAACGTTACCACCGAGAGTTGAAAATCGTGTGCGAAAAATCCCTCCGTAATGTTTACTGCTTTTCGTAGACATATTTCTTAATCACAATCCACTAATATACGCAAATAATGAATTAAGCTATGTAAACGATCTTAGCACCTACTAGATAGCTACAATGTACCGTGTTTATTTTACGAGTGGGCCTGTGAATGACGTTTCTACAATACAAAAGTGGGTGTGATAACTCCCTTATTTTCCGTAGGTGTATTAAAAAGGCGTGGTCGCTCTGTAGGCTGGGCCGTCTTTTCAAACTGGTACCAAGTAAATGTCCGATCATATCAATTTTTTACCAAGCATGGTTTTTTGGACGACGATTCTCTAATGGAATCTTGATTTTAACTAAAGGTACACTAGTCGCGGGCTCGAACTCGCTGATGGGCCTGGATAAAAAGCATGCTGTGTTACCAGGCTTCGTGTCCGACAGAGGTAGTATCAGTGATGAGCAGTTAGACGCTATAGTCTACACGCACAACGTTATTGCGTGAGGTGCAGGACCAGTTACAGTAAAACAGGCGCGTAAAAAATTAAGAAAAGTCCTTCGGGAGATCGGGTTTTCTGAATAAACCACTGCATAAATCAATGACCAGTTAAGTTTATTGAACTTTTCGATAATTGAGCTTTGTCGGTACCGACTTGGTTTTCGAGATTTTACACTGCTTTTATTACTTTAACACGCCCAAAGTTAGGTTAAATTAGCAAGAAAAACGAATCTTTGTTGGCTCACAACTTTTTAATGGCTTTTTATTTTCGTAACTTCTCCCGCTCTGGGTGGAGCAGGAGGGCGTGTCAGACTTTTACTGACTAAAACCCACCCGTGTTCCTTCATTAGCCCGTATGCCAGGGGCTGTGGTATCTCTTTCAAACGAACCCGCACCCCTGACAAGCATCGGCCCTTGCAGGCCCCTTCATTTTTGTGCTGACATCTCTTTGAGGCGCGCGTGGAACACAACGCGCCGTCGACTTGGGCTTGGTCCTTACCGGACCGCGAGCTACCCATTACTCGCCGTCCGCAAGCCCATGCCTATGGTGGCCGGAAATCGGCCTGGGATTCCCGACGAAGTGTCACCTTAACTATGCATCCTGTATGCATAGTAGCCTATTATGTATTGTATGAGGCACGTGTTGGTGAACATAGTTTATACATTTCCTGCCAAGCAGTCTTTGTCCACGTGCACGTTGCAGGAACTGATGGACGCTGTTGATGATGTTGGTACCTCCTGAGCTATGATGCTTACCTACACGGCTACACATTTAAATTGCAACATCAGCACACAAAGAAGAAAAACTAGTCTTTCATTTTTTTTTTAAACCGATCAGTTTTTACTATGGGTATAGTGGCTAATGCTAATCGCAGGTAAAGCTACACTTACCGCGGTCATTTCGTGGATGGGTGACCATCGTATATCGAGACCCCTTCGTGCCTCGGAAAGTCGGTCGTTGGTCCCGGCTGTCATTCGTAGT